>JALAZF010000639.1:0-1478081 GCA_022829125.1 Lathyrus tuberosus
TAGCCAAGATGATAGTGTTCTTCGTATAGTTAGTAATGTGAACAGTGTCAATTATAGGAGAAAAATTTTGGGTTGTAGAAATTACAGAAATCACATGGATAAGGGCTGTAATTTCTTCAAGTGGTTAGGTAATGAAATTGTTAATGAAATGGATTTGAAGCTTGAAAGACAAAAGAAGAAAATTAACAAATTGAAGAATGAGATTATCCACACTAGAAGATGGTTGAAAATGTCCATTGTGGTTGGAATGTTGAGCTTAGGGTTGAGCCTTGTGTTTGTAACAATGTACTTCAATTAGAATTAAGGTAATTCAGTGTTCTATTTTTCACATTATGAATGTACTCTTATGTTGGTTTAATAAAGAATGGTATTACCTGTTTTAACACATTATTGGTATGAATCAAAATAGTTAATAGACCAATGTGCAACAAATTATAAAGGTAAGGGACTTAGAAGCCTAAACAATATTCAATAATAGAAAGCCATTATAAGGGATATCTATAACATTCCAAAAATTAATACAAAATTGTTAGTAAGCCATTATAAGGCATATCAATAATATTACAAAAAGGCACTATAAGCCATTGTTAGTAAGCCATTATAAGGCATATCAATAACATTACAAAAAGCCATTATAAGGCATAACAAACATCACAACAAACATCAAGGTTGACTTGAAACAGGCTTCCATGCATTTTAAAGTTTTCTTTATCTTTTTGGGAGGTGGCTGACTTGAAACTGTTGGGTTGACTAGAAACTGTTGGTTGTGGTGCTTGACATGAAATTGTTGCTAGTGGTTCTTGAGTTGAGGTTCCTTCAGGTACTTGACTTGGAGGTGCTTTGGTTGTGGTAGTTTACATGTGGTCTTGTTGTGACCATCCTTGTGGCAACAACTGTAACAACCCGATTTTGATATTTCCATTTTTGTGTTGATTGATTCTGGTTGGTTGAGTCTTTTATTTTAATTGGGCAATAATTATGTTATTTGAGATATTGGTGTGTTAATATGTTATGTTTGCATAATTATGTGATTTTACCGTTTTTGAGAGTTTGCGGGGAATATTAGATTGGAGGGTATTTTAGATATTTCACATTTAATGATAGTTAGTTAGTTAGTAGATATTTTGAGAAAATATAAAGAAATAGAAAGATAGAAAAGTATAAGAAAGAAAGAAAAAGAATAGAAATAGAAAGTTAGAAAGAAAAAGAGAGAAAAGAGAGCAAGAGAGAAAAAGAGAAGAGAAAAAGAAGAAAAGCTACAAATCATCAAGATCAAGCTTCCAAGAATCGAGAAATCGGGTAAGGGTGTGAAATCTTATTATCTTATCAATGTGTATCATTATGTATGGGTTTGCTTGGATGTTTTCTTGTTTCCATAGCTTTTGAGTTTTAGGTCGAAAACGATAAAATGATTGGGAATCGATGTTTTTACGGTCGGAAATTGATATAATTTGTGTTGTATGATTACCATGTGTTTATGAATCATTTCTGATAATTGTTTTGTTGTTGGAATTAATTTGGGATGAAAAATGAGGTTTTTGGGAGTTTTGGGTCGTGTAACCCGTAACAGCATTTTTCTGGTTCTAGTGTGATTCGCCAGGCGAATTCGGGATTCGCCAGGCGAATTGAGTCTGGCCACTAGCTCGCCAGGCGAAGTGCTGGCGAAGGCAGATTCGCCAGGCGAATTCGCCATTCGCCAGGCGAATTTGGAATTACAGAAAGGGGGTAGCTTCTGTAACTCTTGGAGTTTTTCAATATTGGTGATTCGCCACTGGCTCGCCAGGCGAAGTGCTGGCGAATGGGATTCGCCAGGCGAATTCTCAAGTTGCCAGGCGAATTTGGCTGTTTCTCAATAAATTCTTAACTTTTGAAAATTCATAACTCTTGATCCGTAACTCGGATCGGGACGGTCTTTATATCTTTGGAAAGCTTATGAAATGTTCTTTCTTATTATGATGATTTGGAAATTGTTAGCCGATTTTATTATGTCGAAAAGTCAGGAATAGTGATATTTAGAGATTTTTACCGTTTTGACTATGTGTTTGAATGTGAATCATACAATAGGGCATTGATGTGAATGTATATAGATTGTACGTGATAGTATGAGAAGAATGCATGAATATATTGTGAAATATGTGTGCATTGCATGAGTGTATGTGGTTATTTTGTATGAGAAACATCATGACATGCATTCATGTGTCGCGATTCCGTGGAGAATCGGGTGTAATATCACGTCCCTGTTGGGTGTGAGTGATTGATTACACAAATGATCATTGAGGATCCTCTGAACATTGCGTAGTCAATGGGTGTAATTGTTGCGATGAGTTACACTTGATTCCGTGGGAATCTTCAGAATGATTGTGTGCCCTTGTGGGGTTTGAGCAATCGGATTGTGTCTGCGTGAACAATCCAGAAACATCGGATGCCATGATGGTATGAGCGATGGGGAAATATCGTAGGCCCGGCAGGGAGGATATTTCCATTGAGTTCTTCAATTGAGCTCGGGTGATGAGTCGGTACCGCATGCATCTGCATAGAGTCGAGAGTCGGTCTCTTTGAGTTGCATTGATCATCTTTGTATTTGTGCATTGATGAATAAACATTGATATATGTATGTTTATGGGAGATGATATAAACTGTATCTTATAATGATGCATTGTTGGATGAATAAGTATGTGTGTGTTTATGTGGAATGATGATAATGGTGAATGTATGCATAATGAATATGCTTGATGATATATCTATATTGTGATATAGGATGAGTTGTGGTGAGAATATGTGTTATATGTTTATGATTGTAGTACATAATTATATGCATTGTTATTATAATAATATTTCTCACCCTTCTGCTGTTTTATGATGCTCTATGAGGCATTGCAGAGTAGGTATGTTGGAGGTCTTTTGTGAAGCGTGTCTTCATTCTTTTGGTCGGTTGGCTCTGATATGTAGCACCGGGTAGCTAAGAAGTATATGATTCTTTTGCGATACATTGTACATGTATCTTGTTGATGAATGTTTATGTAAACATGAATTATGTTGGTGGATATTACTTGATGTATATATGTTATATGTTATCCAATGTTTAGATTTTCCGCTTTTATTCTAAATATTGAGATGTGGGTGTAAGGACTAAGTTCCTCTGTTGCAAAGTTACCCCACTGTTGCATATCAATTGTTGAGCAGGTGTTGTATGTATTAAATGCGTGTATGATGTGACATGCCTCTTTTATACTATGTTTTAATCGTACTCTGGCGAATTTTTTTATATGTGCCTAAATGATTTATGTGATTATTTGGGGGTATAGAAAGGGGGTGTTACATTAAGAGGTATCAGAGCCAGAGTTGAGTTAGTTGTGTCTGTCTTGTTGTTGTGTTGGTTGAACTGTTGTTTAACCTTGTTGTAATTTTTGGGAATGATCAGAATATGGCTGGTAGAAATGATAATGCGATGGCTGCTGCTTTAGAAGCAATGGCTAGGGCGGTGCAAGGTGCGCCGAACGTGAATGCTAATGACGAGTTCAGGAAGAATCAACCACCGGTCTTCAAAGGAAGATTTGATCCCGATGGAGCTCAACTGTGGTTGAAAGAGATTGAAAGGATCTTCAGAGTTATGGGTTGTGAAGAGGAGAATAAGGTGAGGCTTGGATCTCACATGCTGAAAGAAGAAGCCGACGATTGGTGGGTCGGTATGCGTGAAGTTCTTGAGGTGGATGATGAAGAGGTAACTTGGAATTTATTTCGTACTGAATTCTTGAGGGAGTATTACCCTGAGAGTGTGAAGGGAAAGAAGGAGATGGAGTTCCTTGAACTGAAATAAGGTAGTATGTCCGTGGTGGACTATACTGCTAAGTTTGTGGAGTTGGTTCAATTCCATCCTCACTATGCTGCAATTACTGCTGAGTTCTCGAAGTGTATTAAGTATGAGAATGGTTTGCGTCCGGAGATTAAGCAAGTTGTTGGGTATCAAAGGATAAGGAGGTTTACGGATTTGACGGAATGTTGTAGAATCTTCGAAGAAGATAGTAAGGCTCGTTCTACACATTACAAAAGTTTGAATGAGAGGAAGGGAAAGCAACAAGCTCGAGGTGGACCTTATGTGACACCCGTTGATAAGGGCAAGCATAGGGGAAGCTTTGATAGGAGGTCTGGAGGAGGAAGTTCTGGTCCCGTAAAGTGTTTCAAGTGTGGAGGTATGGGTCATAAATCATTTGATTGTAGGAAGACTGTGGTGAAATGTTCTAACTGTGGAGGAGTAGGGCATGCTACTACTGAGTGTAGGAGAAATGTAGTGAAGTGCTATAATTGTGGAGAAGTGGGTCACGTTAGTACTAAGTGTACTAAGCCGAAACAAGCTCAAGCAGGCGGAAAGGTGTTTGCATTGGCTGGGACTCAAACTACGAATGCAGGTCGTTTGATTAAAGGTACATGCTTTATTAATAGTATACCTTTAGTTGATGTTATTGATACGGGAGCGACTCATTCTTTTATTTCGTCTGAGTGCGCGAAGCGTTTGAATCTTGCGTTAACTTTGATGGGTGTTGAAATGGTTATTGAGACTCCTGCTTCAGAGTCAGTAACTACGTCTTTGGTGTGTATGAGTTGTCCTTTGACCATGTATGGTAAAGACTTTGTTATGGATTTAGTGTGTTTGTCGTTGGTGGGATTGGACGTGATCTTGGGTATGAACTGGTTGCAATTTAATCGAGTTCATATAAATTGCTATCACAAGTTAGTAAGGTTTCCTTCTTTGGAAGATAACGAAGATGAGAGTTTCCTATCCACTAAAGAGTTGAAGAAACTTTTAGCGGATGAAGCTCAATTGTTTGGTTTGTTTGCATCATTGTCGGTGGAGAGTCAAGTTGAGCTTGATGTGTTCCCAGTAGTGTGTGAATTTCCAGAAGTGTTTCCGGAAGATATTACGGATGTACCGCCGGAAAGAGAAGTTGAGTTTTCTATTGATCTAGTTCCGGGTACTAGACCAGTTTCGATGGCACCGTATCGTATGTCGGCGTCGGAGTTGGTAGAATTGAAGAAGCAATTGAATGACTTGTTGGACAAGAAATTTGTAAGGCCAAGTGTTTCTCCTTGGGGTGCTCCGGTATTGTTGGTAAAGAAGAAGGACGGGAGTATGCGGTTATGCATTGATTATCGACAATTGAACAAGGTGACAATTAAGAACAAGTATCCGCTTCCAAGGATCGATGATTTGATGGACCAATTGGTTGGTGCGAATGTTTTTAGCAAGATTGATTTGAGATCAGGATACCACCAGATTCGTGTGAAAGGAGAGGATATTCAAAAGACGGCATTTAGGACACGGTATGGTCATTACGAATATTCCGTGATGCCATTCGGGGTTTCTAACGCGCCGGGTGTGTTTATGGAATACATGAATCGTATTTTTCATGAACAGTTGGATCGTTTTGTGGTTGTGTTCATCGACGATATTTTGATTTACTCTAAGTCTCAAGAGGAGCATGAAGAGCATTTGAGAATTGGGTTGCAAATTTTGAAAGAGAAACAATTGTATGCTAAGTTGTCAAAATGTGAATTTTGGTTGTCGGAAGTAAGTTTCCTTGGACATGTTATTTCCGGTAGTGGTATTTGTGTTGATTCATCCAAGATAGATGCGGTGATGCAATGGGAGGCTCCTAGGTCGGTTACGGAGATTCGTCGCTTTTTAGGCTTGGCGGGTTATTATCGGAGGTTTATTGAGGGATTTTCGAAGTTGGCACTTCCTTTAACGCAATTGACTTGTAAAGGAAAGGCTTTAATTTGGGATATTCATTGTGAAGAAAGTTTCAATGAGCTAAAGAGAAGGTTGACAATGACTCCGATCTTGATTTTGCCAAATCCGACGGAACCATTTGTGGTGTATTGTGATGCTTCATTGGTGGGTTTAGGTGGTGTTTTGATGCAAGAAGGAAAAGTTGGGGCTTATGCTTCTAGACAATTGAGAGTGCATGAAAAGAATTATCCTACGCATGACTTGGAGTTAGCGGCCGTGGTGTTTGTTTTGAAAATATGGAGGCATCATCTTTATGGTGCAAGGTTTGAAGTTTTTAGTGATCACAAAAGCTTAAGATATTTATTTGATCAGAAAGAATTGAACATGAGACAAAGGAGGTGGCTAGAACTTTTGAAGGATTATGATTTTGGTTTGAATTACCATCCGGGTAAGGCAAACGTGGTGGCCGATGCCTTAAGTCGGAAGTTGTTACATATGTCCGCATTGATGACGAAAGAATGGAAACTTTTGGAGGATTTCAGAGATTTGAGTTTGGTTTGTGAAATGACGCCGAGAAGTGTGAGACTTGGTATGTTACATGTTACGAATGATTTTCTTGCAACGGTTAGTGAAAAGCAGAAGTTGGATTTGAAGTTCGTTGATTTGATGATGAATGAGAACGAGGATTTCAAGGTTGATAATTTTGGAGTTTTGAGATTCCATGATCGTATTTGTATTCCCGACGACGCGGAGTTGAAAAAGATGATTCTAGAGGAAGGACACCGAAGTAACTTAAGTATTCATCCGGGAGCGAATAAGATGTATCAGGATTTGAAGAAGATCTTTTGGTGGTCCGGATTAAAGAGAGATGTAGCTCAATTCGTGTATGCGTGCTTAACTTGTCAAAAGTCTAAGGTGGAACATCAAAAACCGAGTGGATTTATGCAACCGTTGGATATTCCGGAATGGAAATGGGATAGTATATCAATGGATTTTGTTACGTGATTGCCGAATACGCAAAGAGGTCATAATGCTATTTGGGTAATTGTTGATAGGCTTACTAAATCTGCTCACTTTATTCGAATTGATATTAGTTATCCTTTGGAGAAGTTAGCCGAGATTTATGTTCTTGTGGTTGTGAAGTTACATGGAGTTCCTAAGAGTATTGTATCGGATCGAGATCCGAGATTTACATCGAGATTTTGGGTGAGTTTACAAGAGGCTTTGGGTTCTAAGCTTAGATTGAGTTCGGCTTACCATTCGCAAACGGACGGTCAAACCGAGAGGACAATTCAATCGTTGGAGGATTTATTGCGTGCTTGTGTACTCGAGTAAGGTGGTGCTTGGGATGGTTATTTGGCGTTGATTGAATTCACTTATAATAACAGTTTTCATTCGAGTATAAGTATGGCACCATTTGAGGCTTTGTATGGTCGGAGATGTCGAACACCTTTGTGTTGGCATGAAACCGGCGAGAGAACGATAGTTGGACCGGAAATGGTACAACAAACGACAGAGAAAGTGAAGTTTATTCGGGAGAAGATGAAAGCTTCTCAAAGTAGACAAAAGAGCTATCATGACAAGAGAAGGAAAGATCTTGAGTTTCAAGAAGGCGACCATGTGTTTTTGAGAGTTACACCAGTTACGGGTGTGGGTCGTGCTTTGAAGTCGAAGAAGTTGACTTCTCGTTTTATTGGTCCGTATCAGATTACTTCACGAGTTGGTGTTGTGGCTTACCGTGTGGCGTTGCCTCTGAACCTTTCGAATTTGCATGACGTATTCCATGTTTCGCAACTTCGGAAATATGTTCCGGATCCGTCACATGTTATTCCTATGGACGAGGTTGAAGTGAGAGATAACCTTACGGTGGAAGCTTTACCGGTTAGGATTTTGGACAGCGAAGTTAAGAAACTAAGAGGCAAGGATATTGCGCTTGTGAAAGTAGCGTGGGGAGGCGCTGCGGAAGGCAATATGACTTGGGAACTAGAGAGTGGGATGCGAGAGTCGTATCCGGAGTTGTTTGAATCAGGTATTATTTTCGAGGACGAAAATTTCTAAAGTGGGGGAGAGTTGTAACAACCCGATTTTGATATTTCCATTTTTGTGTTGATTGATTCTAGTTGGTTGAGTCTTTTATTTTAATTGGGCAATAATTATGTTATTTGAGATATTGGTGTGTTAATATGTTATGTTTGCATAATTATGTGATTTTATCGTTTTTGAGAGTTTGCGGGGAATATTAGATTGGAGGGTATTTTAGATATTTCACATTTAATGATAGTTAGTTAGTTAGTAGATATTTTGAGAAAATATAAAGAAATAGAAAGAAAGAAAAGTATAAGAAAGAAAGAAAAAGAATAGAAATAGAAAGTTAGAAAGAAAAAGAGAGAAAAGAGAGCAAGAGAGAAAAAGAGAAGAGAAAAAGAAGAAAAGCTACAAATCATCAAGATCAAGCTTCCAAGAATCGAGAAATCGGGTAAGGGTGTGAAATCTTATTATCTTATCAATGTGTATCATTATGTATGGGTTTGCTTGGATGTTTTCTTGTTTCCATAGCTTTTGGGTTTTAGGTCGAAAACGATAAAATGATTGGGAATCGATGTTTTTACGGTCGGAAATCGATATAATTTGTGTTGTATGATTACCATGTGTTTATGAATCATTGCTGATAATTGTTTTGTTGTTGGAATTAATTTGGGATGAAAAATGAGGTTTTTGGGAGTTTTGGGTCGTGTAACCCGTAACAGCATTTTTCTGGTTCTGGTGTGACTCGCCGGGCAAATTTGGGATTCGCCAGGCGAATTGAGTCTGGCCACTAGCTCGCCAGGCGAAGTGCTGGCGAAGGCAGATTCGCCAGGCGAATTCGCCATTCGCCAGGCGAATTTGGAATTACAGAAAGGGGGTAGCTTCTGTAACTCTTGGAGTTTTTCAATATTGGTGATTCGCCACTGGCTCGCCAGGCGAAGTGCTGGCGAATGGGATTCGCCAGGCGAATTCTCAAGTTGCCAGACGATTTTGGCTGTTTCTCAATAAATTCTTAACTTTTGAAAATTCATAACTCTTGATCCGTAACTCGGATCGGGACGTTCTTTATATCATTGGAAAGCTTATGAAATGTTCTTTCTTATTATGATGATTTGGAAATTGTTAGCCGATTTTATTATGTCGAAAAGTCGGGAATAGTGATATTTAGAGATTTTTACCGTTTTGACTATGTGTTTGAATGTGAATCATACAATAGGGCATTGATGTGAATGTATATAGATTGTACGTGATTGTATGAGAAGAATGCATGAATATATTGTGAAATATGTGTGCATTGCATGAGTGTATGTGGTCATTTTGTATGAGAAACATCATGACATGCATTGATGTGTCGCGATTCCGTGGAGAATCGGGTGTAATATCACGTCCCTGTTGGGTGTGAGTGATTGATTACACAAATGATCATTGAGGATCCTCTGAACATTGCGTATTCAATGGGTGTAATCGTTGCGATGAGTTACACTTGATTCCGTGGGAATCTTCAGAATGATTGTGTGCCCTTGTGGGGTTTGAGCAATTGGATTGTGTCTGCGTGAACAATCCAGAAACATCGGATGCCATGATGGTATGAGCGATGGGGAAATATCGTAGGCCCGACAAGGAGGATATTTCCATTGAGCTCGGGTGATGAGTCGGTACCGCATGCATCTGCATAGAGTCGAGAGTCGGTCTCTATGAGTTGCATTGATCATCTTTGTATTTGTGCATTGATGAATAAACATTGATATATGTATGTTTATGGGAGATGATATAAACTGTATCTTATAATGATGCATTGTTGGATGAATAAGTATGTGTGTGTTTATGTGGAATGATGATAATGGTGAATGTATGCATAATGAATATGCTTGATGATATATCTATATTGTGATATAGGATGAGTTGTGGTGAGAATATGTGTTATATGTTTATGATTGTAGTACATAATTATATGCATTGTTATTATAATAATATTTCTCACCCTTCTGCTATTTTATGATGCTCTATGAGGCATTGCAGAGTAGGTATGTTGGAGGTCTTTTGTGAAGCGTGTCTTCATTCTTTTGGTCGGTTGGCTCTGATATGTAGTACCGGGTAGCTAGGAAGTATATGATTCTTTTGCGATACATTGTACATGTATCTTGTTGATGAATGTTTATGTAAACATGAATTATGTTGGTGGATATTACTTGATGTATATATGTTATATGTTATCCAATGTTTAGATTTTCCGCTTTTATTCTAAATATTGAGATGTGGGTGTAAGGACTAAGTTCCTCTGTTGCAAAGTTACTCCACTGTTGCATATCAATTGTTGAGCAGGTGTTGTATGTATTAAATGCGTGTATGATGTGACATGCCTCTTTTATACTATGTTTTAATCGTACTCTGGCAAATTTTTTTATATGTGCCTAAATGATTTATGTGATTATTTGGGGGTATAGAAATTGGGTGTTACAACAACTGCACTTGATTCCATGTTTTTCCCTTTTCAAATGTGTCTCATCCCTCGCCATTTCTCCAGCTTCTTTATTACTCTTTTTCTTGGGCCTTCTAAGTTATCTCTTTATTGGTGATGGCTGTAGATCAACAACATCTTATTCTGTCCACAAAGCTTCCTCAATGTTACAATTTATCCTCTCATCACCCACATTCTCCTCAATATCGCGGTTTATCCTTTTATCAACCACATTGGTCCCCATATCAGTTTCATTAACTCCTAAACACTACTACGGAAAACCCCTTTCACAACGGTTTGAAAAGGGGTACCATCACGCTTGACATACCGTTGTTAAGTAGAGTGTCGTTGTAAGTTCGTTATTTCTACAATGGTCTGGAAACCGTTATTGAAAGGCAGGACGCGCGCCACATATCACAACGGTTATGCTAATAAACCATTTTGATATACATACTTAGGTACTGGGTTCGAAACCCATCAGCAACAAATTATGTGAAACATAAATTATCTTTGATCTCAGTTACAATAGATAACCGTTGTTGACAGTACTCAGAGTTTATCATATTATCTTTGATCTCGGTTACAATAAATAACCGTTCTTGTAAGTACCCAGAGTTTATTATATTAAATGTAGATTGCTTGTTTTCCAAACACCTCACTAAAAAAATATACAAGGATTCAATTTGATGAAGAAGTCTATAATCTGAAAATTAAACTATTCTTGAAAACCAACTTAAACAAACCAATGTTGTTTTCTGATTGCATTCGTCTCATCGTGCATTTCACGCTCTTTTACATATATATTGTGGTTTATTGGTCCGACTCCTTCGATATATCGCTATCTTCGATTATAGTTAAATTTCCATAAGAACAAGACATTGGATAATCTGCCTCATCATCGTCGCTTATCATCATAATTTTTATAATCATAAGTTTTACGATTATAAGTGTTGATGGAGAGGCAGATTAACTAATAAATTATTGTTAATGAAATTTAACTATAATGGAAGATAACGATGCATCTAAGGAGCCAGATCATTATACCATAATCTATATATAAAAGAACGTGAGATGAACAATGAGAGGCATGCAATTCGGAAACATTAATTCATATAAGTTGGTTTTCAAATACAACTTAATTTGTAGATTATTAGTATCTATGTCAAATTAAATAAATGTATTTTAAGTGAGGGTTAATGAAACAAACAATCTACATAGAATATAATAAACCCAAACAACATCATATACCAGAACCAGATATTATAAACACATACAATACGCTTTCTACCACCAGCATCATCACCATGTATCATCCCCTTAACCTATAACGAAACACAGTAAACTTCAACAATGAGCATCCTCAGTTGAAACCAAACCCTAAAACCATAATCTAGTGAACAGTAAAGAGAGATCGAAAAATATATATTATAAATTTCCAGGACGCACCTTTTAATGAAACTAATTGCGGAACAAGCGTCAATTATGATGTTCATCTAGTTTTGGAAGCAATGAAAAAGAAATATAAGGAGGAAGAAGCTTACACAAAAGCTTCATACTTCTTATATTTCTTTTCATTGTTTCTAAAACTAGATGAAGTTTGCTGACACTGTTTTTTCTTCATTTACTAACATCTTGTTTGTGAAGCTATGAAGAAAAAGTACAAGGTGGATGAAGTTTCCATCATAGCTTCATGCTTCTTGTACTTTTTTCCATAGCTACACAAACATTATGTACCATAGCCAAAGTATGGTCTTTGTTAAGGTAGTGAAGACGAATCTGAAAAAATGATAACAATCAACAAAAACAACATGCAACAAACGAGTAATGGGCAATATCTAATAATAGATGGAAGAAGAAGAATACCTTAATGTATGAAGCACAAGATTCCCGATTAATGGTGAAGACGAAGAGAATAAATGGGTTCTAGGGTTTCACTATGAAGGAAATGATGCTACTGTCAATAAGTGAAAGTTAATTCGCTTATATATGGGTAAACTATTTCACAACAGTTAACAATACCAACTGTATAGATACGTATTTATTTATTATAAATATATCACTACGGTTAACCAGAGGAACCGTAGTTATATCCCTTTTATTTGTGAATTTTATAATTAATAAAAAAGAAAAGGAGTACCTTAACGTTAAAGGAATAAAATATTTTATGGCGCTAAGGTTCGAACCCATGAAAGCTTGATACCACCCATGAAAGCTTGATGGTATCACCACGGTTTGCTCCTCAACCGTTGTTATATACAAATAAGTTTTAATCAAAAAACAAAAATAAAATGATAGCGGCTTAGTTTAGAGATGTCACCACGGTGTAGGGAAGAACCCTGGTGACCATGACGTTGTTGTTTACGCGTTTTGTAGTAGTGAAATCAACTCCCACATGTGTACTTTCTTGCCCCATATTGGTCCTCAAATCAGTTTCATTAACTTCTAAGCCAGCTCTCACATCCACAGCACCTTCATCATGTAATTCTAATGAAATATTTGGTTCCTCAATAATGACAGACTGTGAAACAGGATGAGTAACATATAAATGACATTCCCCAATCACTACTGAAATTGTTTTTATCCTCTTAGTTCCTTTGTCAAACTCCAACAGCACAATATCAAAAGCATTCATTTCATCGCAATACCAAAGTTTATCTACAGTTGGATAACCTAAAATGTTTAAGTGGCCTAAAATTTCAACGTAACTCCAATAATCCGGATCAACATCCTAAATGGTCTCTAACCCTACATACTCTGACATTATGAAGTTAGCAAACTCTCAAGAAAACTCACCAAAATGATAAACAACACACTTAAACATCTTCTCCACTACCTATTCAACTTACATAAGATGACAAATATACTAAGAAAGATGGCTAAAGAAAAAATTTCACGTTTTTAGTACGTTACAGGTGAGATATCATACCTTAGTCGTATAGCTTTGTTATCTTCTTCTGTGGAAGTATTATTGCTATCATCTTCAATGGAGGTTGCTTGTGGAACTATTGTAGCTTTTGTCTTCAATGGAATTGGTCTGTGGAACTATTGCTGATAACGTCTTTAATGGAGTTTGCGCTATTCAAGATAAAATGTATTTGTTTGCCCTAATCTTTCAGCTTTCTGTCTTTCTTATTTAAATTCACAGATTTATAGCAATATTAAAATAAATAAATTCGCATCAAATATAAATAGTCCGACATGACATCTTTTAACGTTTTTCAATAGAAACTAATGGAAATGACCAAATAGTATAACCGAAGTGAAATTAAAGAATCACTATGTAATGTTTTTAGTTAGAGAATTAAAGAGAAATTTCCTATAAAATTAAGAGACTAAATAATGTATTAAGCCTTATAATTACTATGATCCATAGAACGCATAAAGAGAGAGAAGAACACACATCTAAAATCTTAAAGGAAGTAAAACTCAAATTTATTATAGTGTATTTTATTAAATTATGATTTAATTAAAATTAGTGATATAAAGTTATATATAAAAAATTCAAATAAATAAATACTTTTTGATGAAACAAAAAGCTACCACTAAAATGTGTTTTGAATTTATTTGTAGTTTTTTATGAACCTGCTATCTCATTTTTATGTGTTTTAAAAATGTTTCATTAACCAACAATAAAGGCATACACAATGACATTTATATAAATCGAGAAAAATAATATTGAATTGAATTAAACAAAAATAATATGATCTAGTTGCACAATGTGATTGTTTGCAAATAAGGGAAGTTTGTCGAAGTAAAACAAATCTTTTTCCAGCTAGCTTTTCCAACAACCCAGCCTAAAGAAATTTCTTTTGAATATATTTAATAGTTTTAATAACCTTAACCGAAGCCCTGAAAATGCGAGATGGTGAATAGGTAGGTTAACCAACACAAAATTTAACAAAGAAATCCTTCCCCTAATAGATAAGCTTTTACCCTTTTAAGAAGACAGTCTTGCTTTGATGCACAAGATTACTGGATTCCATAATTCAAATCTTCTATGATTACCACCTATTGTCAATCCAAGGAATCTAATCGAAAGATGATCCTTCTTGTACGCCAAAAAATGAGATGTCACATCCTTGAAAGAGTATTCGACACAAATACCGTAAAGCCTACTTTTCCATGCGTTAATTTGAAGATCAGAAATCATTTTAAACCTGTAGCATCCCAAAATTTGCCCTATGTTTCTAACCTTTTCTGGCTTATGTTGGCTCCCATCTGCATATCACAGTAGGTCATAACTGCATTAATCATACATTTGCATGAGCTCCTAAGATGTGGGATCAAAGGCCATTTTCTTATTAGCTATATTTGCCCTATTCAGGGGTGATTCAGTCGGTTCCTATTTCAGGTCAAGTTGAAGCAAGGTTTGAATTCATATTATCATGAACAGCTCCCTATTTAGAGGATTCATCAAAAGCATTGGGTCAGGATTTCATTGGTGTGAATCAGGGTTTGGCTTCTTCTCAGTTCAGGCCTTCTTCTTCAAGACATTTCATCAGTGTACATATCAAGGGGAATTAGTGTTTCCCATTTATTATGGGTAAGCATGTGCATCAAGTGGAGGTCATGAGATTAGGGCATATCTTCATACAAAGATTTTCTCAAGGAGCGTTGCTTTTGTGTCAAGAATCTTGAGATATAAAGTGTGAGCCATGGTACAGGGTGCTGAATTTTAGGGTTCATTGTCGTTATCACTTGTGATACAAGACAAAATGGATTCAAGCATTAAATTAAGGGTGCATTGAATTTAACTTTTATTGGGATCAAAGAAAGCTCATGAATATGGATTTATCATCCATAATGGTTCGAGTTTACTATTTCCAATTCATCATCTTTATTCATTCAAGCTCAAGGTTTCCAAGTCCCTTTATTCAAAGTTCATTTGTCATTTTTCATTCGATTTTAATTCAACAAACATTCACCATTCACACTTTTGAGTAAATCTAACACGTTCATTCAAGCCTCCATTTCCTTTTATTAATCATCTCAAGTTCGAAATCCGACACCAATAATCATTCATCATCAATTTCTTCCAATACAATCCTCAAAGTTAATGTCCAAATTACCAAAAAATTCAAGCCTAAACCCATAACCATTAACCATTTTTCAAGTTTAATGTCCGAAACCATGAAGAAATTTTTATACAGTAAAAAACTTTACTTGGTTCTTGACCTAGATCACACACTGTTGAATACCACTATCCTTAGTCATTTTAGTCTAGAAGAATCGCATTTACTTAACAAGACAAATTCTTTAGAAGACGTCTCCAAAAGAATCCTCTTTAAATTGGAGCATATGAGTATGATGACCAAGTTGGGCCCCTTTGAAGCAAGTGAAATATTTGAGATGTACATCTACACCATGGCTGATAGGCCATATACGCTGGAGATGGCCAAGCTCCTTGATCCTCAAGGAAAATACTTCAAGGCTAATGTGATTTCTCAAAATGATGGGACTCAAAAGCATCAAAAAGGTCTTGATATTGTTTTAGGGCAAGAAAATGCAGTCTTAATTCTCGATGATACAAAACATGCATGGACGAATCATAAAAACAACCTGATACTTGTGGAAAGATACCAATTTTTCTGCTTCAAGTTGTCGGCAACTTGGCTTCAATTGCAATTTTCTAGATGAAACAAAGAGCCATGGGAATGAAATAGATGGAGCACTTGCAAAAATACTTGAAGTGCTAAAGCAAATTCAAATAGTAGAAAAAGAAAAAATGCATAGCAGCAGCTAGAGAAAAATTTACAATAGCAGGAATTTAACAGAAAACGAGCTCGCAGCACTTCATATTAATTCAAATAGCAGTGAAATTTCAGAGGAACCAATTCCAAAAAATACCTAACTGATAGGCTCCTAACAGATCACAAAATACATAATTTCATTGCTAACATTTCCTCTAACCATTTTTACACCAGAAAATTCAATTACACAAACAGAGCTCCTAACCTCATAACAGAATTTCTAACCTCCCCTAACATCTTCCTAACCAAAATCTATGCTCCAATTCCTAACAGAATCCATAACTTTTCTAGTAACATTTAAATCATTAAATAAATAATTAAGTATAATAAAATGATATGGCATTAGTGAATTGGTTGAATGTAGACTACCCAACTTGTTGTGATGGGTAACGAAGTTGTCCCCTATTATAATTAGTTTTCTTAAATGTTTTAATATGGTACATGTTAACAAGGCAAGTGAATCCATTGATAACTCTATATCAGATTCTGGTTTTATCCAAAACAATTCTAGAATCAAGAAGAAATTGGAGGGCATTTCTGCTAGAGTGTGGGAGACTATCAAATCTCTAGGAATAGAGGCTGAGGAGGATGACGAAGTTTTCGAAAACATTTTGAGGAATTTAGAGGGTGTAGAGAGAAAATCGAGGAAAGATAAGAAGGAGGTTGCTAATAGTCCATTATGAATCTTGTTTCGTACAATATTAGAGGATGTGGGGGTGTGTTAAAGAGGAGGAAAATTAAAGATACACTCAATAAAGTAGGCGCAGAAATCTGTTTTATACAGGAATCTAAGTGTGGAAATGTAACGGATGATTTGGTGCACAGCTTATGGGGGGGGGGGAGAACTGCCAGTGGTCTTCAGTTAATTCTAGTGACTGCTCAGCAGGTATGATAACTATTTGGAAGGTAGGCATGTTGATTCCTATTTGCAGTTATAGGGGAAAGGGTTACCTTGGTATGCAGGTTATTTGGAGAGACATGAGGTGTTATTTGTTCAACATATACTCCCCTTGTTCTATGGCAGAGAAAAGGCAACGTTGGTCTGTTCTTATCAATCTTAAGAGGAGTTTGGAACCGGGAGAGTGGATCTTGGGAGGATTTTTTAACTCAATTAAGAGTTTGGGGGAACAGATTGGATATACATGTCTAAATAGAAGGCATATGCGTGAATTTTCTAAGTTTATAAACATGATGGGATGTGTCGATTTACCTACATGTGGCCTCAACTTTTCTTGGTTTAAATCTAAAGGAAATATCTGTAGTCGGCTTGATAGATTTATAGTTACACCGGGTGTGTTTAACGACTGGAACATGGGGAGCCAAAGGATTGGAGATCGTGATATTTTTGATCATAGGCCGGTGTGGATCTCTGTTAAAAATACCAATTGGGGTCCCAAGCCCTTCAAAGTCATGTCGTGCTGGTTCGAACATGTAGCCTTCATACCTTTTATCAAAAAAGAGTGGCAAGAATGTAAGGTGGAAGGGAAAGCTTCTTTTATTCTGGCCAGGAAGATGCAACACCTTAGGGAAAGACTTCGATGGTGGAATTCTAACATATTTGGCTGGGTGGATACTAAAATCAAAGCGGAAACTGAAGCCATTAACGGGATAGAAGAATTGTTTGTTTTTAAGCAGGGAGAAATTACGTCTGAGGAGGTGTCCACTAGAAATTCTGCAGAAGATAACCTTTGGAAGTCTTTAAGGATTAAAGGGAGTATCTTAAAACAAAAATCAAGATCGAAATGGATAGAAGAGGGAGATGTGAATATGAAATATTTTCATGCTGTGTTGAGAAGTCGTATAAACCTGAATACAATCAATGCAGTATCTGTAGATGGCAAGACTGTGGAGGAGGTGGATAGGGTCAAAGAGGTGGTTAGGGACCATTTTGCCAAGAGGTTTTGCAGGTGCTCTAGATCTTTTCCTTCTGTTGGAGAATTCGGCTTCAAACATCTTTCCAGTTTAGACATTGAGGAAATTGAGACAACAGTCAGTGGACAAGAGGTCAAAGGAGCGGTATTTGAGTGTGCTGGGGACCGTAGCCCAGGTCCTGACGGTTTCAGTTTCGAGTTTTTAAAGAAGTGTTGGGATATAGTAGGTGTAGAGTTTACTAATTGCATATTGGAATTCTTTGAAGGTGAGAAATTACATAAGACGTTCGCCTCCTCTTTTGTAGCTCTCATTCCTAAAAATGAGCGCCCTAGCAGTTTGGAAGATTACAGGCCCATTTCTCTCGTCAGTTCTGTCTATAAAGTTATATCCAAGATCCTTTCGAACAAACTTAAAAAGAAGTTAGGAGGTATCATTTCAAATTCTCAGACGGCATTCTTGGAAGGCAGGAATCTCTTAGATGGAGTCTTAGTTCTTAATGAGATAGTGGATTTGGCTAAGCGGCACAAGATGGAACTCTTACTTTTAAAAGTGGACTTTGCCAAAGCTTATGATTGCGTCGATTGGAACTATTTACGACACGTTATGAAGTTCATGGGGTTTGGCACAAAATGGATGAGGTGGATGGAGCTCGGGGTTTTCAACAGTTTCGCTTCAGTCTTGGTTAACAGGTGTCCAACCAAGGATTTTAGTGTATCTAGGGGTCTCAAACAAGGGGATCCCCTTGCTCCTTTATTATTTACTATTGCAGCGGAGGGGCTTGCGGTTTTATTAAACAGAGCGTCGCAATGTGGCATGTATTCTGGTTTCAAAGTCAGCCCTAACATATCTTTCCAGTTATTGCAGTACGGGGATTATTCGATTCTAATTGGGGATGGATCTTGGAAGAACATTGTGGCAGCTAAGACAATCCTGAAGGGTTTCCATCTTATATCAGAACTTTTTCTCTCTTGCAGGACTTCCTCCTTTCCGTTTAAGTTCTTAGGCATTCCTATAGGTGGAAATCATAGACTAATATCCTTTTGGAAACCGATGATTGATAAAGTACGGTCAAGATTGAATTCATGGAAAAGTCGCTTCCTTTCCATGGTTGGTAGGATTACGTTGATCAATTCGGTTCTCTCTAACTTACCGATTCACTATATGTCGTTTTTCAAACTTCCTTCAAAGGTTACGCGTATTCTTACGTCTATTCAAAGAAACTTTTTATGGAATGGATTGGAGATTAAAAGAGGAGTGTCATGGGTAAGTTGGAGCGTGGTATGTAAAAGAAGAGAAGAAGGTGGTTTGGGGGTGAAGGATTTAAAACTGTTCAACAGAGCTCTATTGTTTAAATGGATTTGGAGGATTTTAGAGCATAAGGATTCGCTGTGGAAGGAGTTAATAGATTTTCGGTATCCTGATAATACGTCCAGTTTCCACTCTGTTGTCTGTCACAAACCGTGTTTCTTTTCATCCAATTGGTGGCGAGATTTGCTCCAGATCTCGAACATTTGCGGTACGAATACTGTTTCCCAATTAATTTCGTTTGGCTTAGGCAATGGTAGTAGAGTGCCTTTTTGGTCATCTAGATGGTTTGGAAATACAATTCTGGCTGTAGAATACTCAGAGTTGTTCGCGGCAGCTGAACATAAAGGATGTTGTGTGGTGGAGTGTGGCAATTGGGAGGAGGGGAGGTGGAAATGGAACATCAATTTAAATTTAAATCATTCTGTTTCAATTGATCAGCTCCAAATGCAGTTAGCAATGCTATACTCTTCGCTGGCAGATATCTCTCCGAATGAAGATTCTACGGATTTGGTTCATTGGTTGTTAAAAGACGATCATGATTTTTCTGTTTCCTCTCTGTATTCGTTTTTGCAGGTAAGTCTTGGTGCGAACGATGTTCCAATTGTAGACGAAACTAGGGCCGCTTTTAAACTAATATGAATGGCTCAGGTCCCGTTCAAAGTCAAAGTCCATGGTTGGAGAGTGCTGCACAAGCGGATTCCGAGTCGTGAAAATTTAGTGCGTAGAGGTATTATAACTAATACGCACGAAATGTCTTGCCCATTTTGTTTTTCAGAAGTTGAAACGGTTGAACATATTTTATTTCAATGCCAAAAATCAGGAAGTGTTTGGAATTATGTGTGTAAATGGCTGGGTATTCCAAACATCTTAGTTGGTAGCATTTTGAATCATTTTTCATGTTGGGTATTGGGGTGTGCGGGAAGGAAGTTTTTAGTTTCCAATGTGGTTGGTCTGTGGTTGTCTATTTGTTGGATCATTTGGTCTTCCCGAAATAATATTGTATTTAGGGAAGAGTTTTGGGATTTCGATACGGTTACGAACCGCATTCTCTACTTTACTTGGTGGTGGATTGGAAAGAACGACAAAAGCTCAAATTTTTGTAATTACTACACTTGGGTAAAGTCCCCTTTTTGTGGCCTTTGATTTCTTTGTATAGGTCTTACATGTATACGAGTTGGATACCCCTCTTGTATCCTTGATATATAAATTCTAGCTTATAAAAAAAAAAAAGTGCATTTAATATGGACCTCCCAAAAATAATATAGAGGTTAAATCGTACTAATTTTAGTATATAAGAAAAAGATAATCTCTGTCCCTCTCGCACAGTTTCTTTCAAAGCACATATATATTATGAAGGCTAGAGATGATGCCATATACTTTTCTTTGTATTATTAAAGAAAACATACAGATACCAAATGAATATGGAGAAGAGTAAGACTAAAAGTTTGAAAAGAGGTGCATGGACTTATGAGGAAGATAAGCTGCTCATAGCTTGCATTAACAAGTATGGGGAAGGAAAATGGCATTTAGTTCCTAAAAATGCAGGTATATACAGTACAACCGTCATGCATAATTCATATTTTTATATATATCATAATGTTAAAGTTCGTTACTCTATGTAGGTTTGAATAGGTGCCGGAAAAGTTGTAGATTGAGATGGTTGAATTATTTAAACCCAACAATCAATAGAGAAAGTTTCAAGGAAGATGAAATTGATATGATTTTAAGGTTACACAAACTCTTAGGAAATAGGTATGCTTCATGGTAAAATTATAAATAAATGATTATACATCTTAATGCTGCTATATATACTAATATCTCAGTTATTTACTCATATGATACTATTTATACAGATGGTCATTGATTGCTGGAAGACTTCCGGGTAGGACAGCCAACGATGTGAAGAATTATTGGCACACAAACTTGCATAAAAAAGTGGTTTTAGAAAAGGAAGAAAATGAAGAAAAGGAGAAATCTAAAGAAATCATGAAAGCTCATGAAGTTATCAAACCTCGACCTCATATTCTTTCAACTACTCATTCACCATGGTTGAATGGGAAGCACAGTTTTGTGAGCAATGAAAGTGCATCAAAACTAGCTATGTCGTCTTCAAGTGAAGATGGTAATGTTCCAAGACAGTGTGACAATACTACACCTCTAAATAGTGGTAATGAGCCACTTTCTACAAAGGAAATTGGTTCTTGCTCTTTATTACAAGAGGATAATTCCACTTTTGAGTTTTCAACTATAGAGGATTTTTTTACTAATAGCCCCCCTATCAATGATTCTTACTGGAATTCTAATTTCCTTTGGGATATTTAAGGCGGAAAAGTGATGTGATGGAGTTGAAAATAAGAATAACTAGATAGAGACCCGCGCGATGCGCGGGGCTGAGATGAATTTTTTAAATAGTATTATAAAATGTAGATTTTTATTTTGTTTCTTATAAAAAAAATTATAATTGAGACAATATAATAAAGGTGATAAAAAGAGATAGAATGTCTGTTTAAGTGAAAAGAAATATGTTTGAATCATAGATATACAAGTAAGACATCACAATTTAATTTTAAAACGTGAAATAAGTCTAAAGAATTTCAATAGTTTTTTTACTATTTCCTTTTCTTTTTTTGTTTAACATCTCTAAGAATGTCTGTTCTTAATTATTTCGGTAACCATTCATGAAGGTCAACATCATAATCCTAGATAAAACTCTCTATTTTATACTGAATTTATAGTCTAGAAGAGAAGTGAGTATGCATGTTGAATGGGTCTCTATCGGTTGGACGATGATTTTGGTATTTAAATATGCCAAGTGTTGTTGTTTTTTTACTCTACCATTCATTTGCAACAATTACCATTGATTTAATTCAATTGAATTAGCTCATCAATTTTATTTTTTTACAATTTCATAATAAATTGTTGGACATTTTTATGTAATGAATTATAAGGTATTGTTGAAAATTTATGATTTAATTTATTAATATGTATCTGTAATTATAATTCAAAATAATATGTTAGAAATACTTTGAGGCATTTATTTGTCATTGAAAATTATAAGTTAAATTTGAAAGAATTATTCGGTAACTTTTTTAACATTGATATGAGATTTAATATTTGAAGTTAAAATTTTGGAACATATAACTTCATTTATAATTAAAATTATATATTAAAAAGAAAATTATTTTTAAAAAATATATTAATAGGCAAAAAAAATATAGATATGAAAAAAAAATTAATGATTGGTATATAAAAAATATAATAAGTTGTAGTTTTATAATTGTTTCTACATTATTGATTATCTTTTTTTTGTGAGCAATTTAAGTAGTGATAATGATGACACTTTTATTAAGAGACTAAAAATTATTTTCATTTTTATAGAAATTAAATTAATTTCTTATAATTTTTTATCGAATTATTTGATTTTAATTTTTTAGGAATTGAATAATAATAAAAACAAAATAGATAAGCAATAGAAATAAATGAATGAGTATACATAATTTTTAGTTAGAGGAATAGAATTAGATAAGTCATGGAATATTTACAATAAAAGTGTTTTAATTAAAAGAATTTATAAATAAAACGTTACATTTTTTCTTAAATAAATAAAAGAAGTTTTGAAATGTTGTGTTTAGAAGAATGTCATAAAAGAAATTTTGGAATGTTATGCTTAGATGAATGCCACATCAGATTTTTAATGATGTGGCGAGTAAATAAATGAGTTGTCGATGAAATAGTGTGAGGCTCAGTTTTAATATATTATAATAGATAATAGATAATAGATATTGTTTGTGTAAGGTTGATTATATATGTGTTATAAGTGTGGAATCATCAAGTTGAGTAGTAGAACAAAGAGGAAATTTTGGATAAAAAATTATTCAACGGTAATTTTGGAACATAAATAGGCCAACTTAAAGACTTGTATCGTCATTTAAGTTATAGATAGTTATAGATTAAATTGGTGCGTTTAACAATATTTTTTATTCAAAGAAAATTAAAAAAAAAAGGTCTAAAACATAAATAATATAAAAAAAAATGAATGCTCTCTTATCTTATGTCTATGGTATAGGAAAACATTTATTTTCATATTATTTATTCAATTTTAAATGAGTTTAATGAAGATGTATTGTCAGTATAAAAAAGTTTTATATTGGAAATATAGATTAGTCTCATATTAGTCCTAGACAGATACTATATATATAGGATCAACTTATTCCAAGAGTAAATATTATTAAGGTACTCGAAATTATAGTCTTTCAATTAGATTTAATTGAATGATTAATTAAGTAAAATATTAATTCAACCCTTAAATTAGATACAGTTCAAAAAAATTTAATTTAACCCTTGCTTTAAAAAAAAATTGTATCGATCAAAATAGAATATTACAAATGAATGAAAAGTATCCTTAGTGTGAGATGGTTATAACACAATTAGTAATGGAGAGCGTCACAATTAGTAATGGAGAGCGTCAGTGGAAGGGATCTTTATCTACCTTTATAAGTAAAAGTGCTTGAGATATACAAAACCTGAAAATTTTATATAACTGAAAATTTTTGTTCTGAGTACAAAGGAAACTCAGATTTCCTTTTATAGGCGCATAAGCCTGGAGACCGGTAACCGATTCAACCGGTAAAAAGAAAAACAAATAAAAAAAAACATAAAAGTCAAAAAGTAAAAGCCGGGTGAGCACTGGGCCCCATCGACACTATTCACTTTACGACTTTAGTGTTATTAGACAAAAGCTAAAAACAAAACGTCATTATCTCTGAAAGAGACCCCAGGCATAGTGGGGGACAACTTTATTAAAGTTGAAAATAAAAGAAAAGATTCCATTATCTTTGTCTGGCAACACCTATTATTGAGATGGACGCTTCCCTTTGTCTTTTCTGACTTGTTGGCTCATTGCTACAGTCTCTGGAGATTCTCCTGCGAGAAAGTTGGTGTCCATAGAGTCTTTGGAGGATACTGACATATTATCCCTGCTATTTGAAGGAAAAGCTTTTAAAAACTGTTTCTTCATGTGGTCTAAAGTTCTGACCATAATTTCCTCATCAGATTCTTGAGAGAACTTATTCTGAAAAAGCTCTTTAAGAGAGGTTAGAGACATGTTTTGGGAGTTTTGCTCCACAATTCCTGAAGACTTATCTTCTTCTATTACAACCTTAATTTTTGTTATCTTGGCTTTAATATCTCCTTGGTCCATCTTGTTCCACCATTTGTAGAAGAATTGTCTTTCTAAAATGGGGATATTATAATTGTCTTTGGAGATATTCAGATTCCATCTCCAAATTCAAGGAATTTGAAACTTAGCAAAGAAAATTAAAGGACATTGTCCTATAATAATAACATCACCCATTGTTAAGGGACTGGATTCACACCAAGGAGCATATAAGTTCCTAATCTCTTCAGGTAAAATATCCAGAGAATGACCAAATTTAACCCACCATTGGTAAAACCAACTTGGTATAGGTTTTCCCAGAATTTCTGGATTGATAGTGCAAAACCATGAATGCTTGTTTTTCGGGTTCTGATAGTAAAAGGTCTGGGTAAAAGCTTGAATGTAATCCCAGTAATTGAAGTAAATATATTTTCCTTCTCCTACACTAATTGCCCTGTCATTGTTGGGATTCAAACCCCATTCTTTAGGGGAAAGAATACGCTTGATATGGCATTTACTGAAGTTTATGAAACTATCAGGATTATTGTTTTGATAGCGATGAGTAATATCCACAGACTTTGTTATTATTAACAAAATCTCCAAATTAGGTCTTGCCTTACCATAAAGACCAGTATACCCTCTAGATTCAAGGTTTCTTTCCTTAATCGCCCAAGCATTGTTTGGATATAATTTTACATCTTCTTCCTCAATATGCATGAGGATTTCCGTAGCTGAACTTTCCAAATAATCAGTAATTTGATTTTTTTCAGCTGTTATGGTATCTTTATAAGATACTTTAATTTGAGAAGCATCAATTTGATGCTGTGGCATATCTCTAGCTTGCTGCCTAGCCCTATGGGCCGTGACTTGAGTCCAGTCTCCTATTAAGGACATACTCTCTTGGGCAAAGAGTGGCATTTTACTACTCTGGCCTCTTTCAATCCCTTGGGAAAAAGCTCCTCTTCTTCCCCCTCTTCTCCCTCCTCCTCTAGAGAAGGTTGACATTGATGTTAACCCTGTAAAAATTCACGAGTTAAAAAGTCAGCAAGTGAATTATTTTCACCTTTTATATATTCAATATCAAAATCAAATACAGATAATTGGGATTGCCAATTTGCAAATATTTGTTTAGATACAAGATTCTTGACATCCTTTTCAATAATAGATTTAGCAGAGCTACAATCTATTCTTAACAAAAAAATTTTATTTAATAAATCATCTTGAAATTTAGATATACATTTTATAATAGAAAGCATTTCTTTCTTAATTGTGGCATATTTTGCCTGAGTAGGGTTCCATTTCCCTGAAGTAAATCTAACTAAAACTTGCTTGTTAGTATCCGGTATAATTTGTTTTAAGATTCCTCCATAACCTACATTAGAGGCATCCGTTTCCACAATCTTAAAATATTTAGGATTGGCTAATGAAAGACAGGGTAAAGTTTTAACCCTAGCCTTAATACGTCTCATGACCTGAGTATGTTGCTCAGTCCAAGGACAAGGATTTTTCTTCAATCTATCATATAAGATAGCAGTGTCTTTTTCCAGATCTTTATAATAATCTGAAATATAATTCAGACTTCCTAAAAATCTTTGTAATTGAGTTTTATCATAGATTACATCTGGAAATTTAGATGCAAACTCAATACTTCTATCAATTGGGATAATTGTTCCCTGATCAATTTCATGACCTAAGAATCTAACCTTGGTTTGAAATAATTTCATTTTTGGGGCAGATATAACTAACCCATTATGTTTTATTAAACCCTTAAATATTTTTAAGTGTTTAATATGTTGTTCAATGGTTTTAGAAAATACTAAAACATCATCTATATAAACAATACAAAATTCTGTATAAGGAATGAATATGTCATTCATTATGCTTTGGAATTCAGAAGGGGCATTTTTGAGCCCAAAAGGAAGAACATTCCACTCATAATGTCCAAAAGGGACAGTAAAAGCAGTTTTATATCTGTCTGCTTCTTTTATCTGGATTTGCCAAAATCCAGATTTCATATCAAATTTTGAAAATATAGCAGAATCACTTAATCTGTCTAACAAATCTTTTTTGTTAGGAATTGGATACCTGATCCATTTTATGACCTTATTAAGGGGTTTATAGTTTATTACTAACCTTGGAACACCTCATTCCTTTTCTGCATTTTTATTAACATAGAATGCAGTACAACTCCAAGGAGATTTGGATGGCCTAATAAGACCTTTCTGTAAGAGAGAATCTATCTCTTTCTTACATAATTCCAAGTATTCTTGGTTCATTTGAGCCGGTCTGGCTTTAGTAGGGATATGACTTTCATTAAAGTCATCCTCATAGGGTAAAGCAATTATATGCTTTTTTCTATCCCAAAAAGCATTGGGAAGATCATTGCAAACTTCTTGTTTGAATTGTTCTTCAATCAATTTGATTTGAGATTGAATGGGTTTTTGGTTGAGTTGTTCTTTAATATTTAGCAACTGAATTTCTTCTTGTAAGAAACTAATTTGTTTCTTTTTACCTAATAAGTTATCTTTGATCTCATTGATCAGTCTGGTCTGTGGAACAGTTATAAATTCAATGAAAATATCTTGACCATTTATGTTAGTAGCAATTCCTTTAGGACTGATACTAATTGGCATAAGTTGATGAAGAAAAGGTGTACCCAATATGATTCTATGGGTCATATTCTTGACTGAGATGAAATGGGTTGGTAAGCATATTTGCTTAGTACAAACATAAGCATTGTTAATTTTATAATTAACTTGAAGCTTATCTCCACCAGCATGGGTAAGAGACTGAGTTGTTTTATCAAAATATTTGGTTGGGATAATTCCTTCTTGGAGGCAATTAAGGTCAGCTCCGCTGTCAACGAGAGCTATTTCATTCTCTAAAATATACTGTTTACTAATTACCAAGGTAATTTTCACAAACCATTTTTGTGAAGTAACCTGGTCAAGGAGGGTAACACTAGGCTTTTCTCCCCAATTAATATTATTATTAGTTAGGGTTTCGTTAGAAGGTATTTTCATATTGTTTTCCAAGAAAGTAATTCTTGTGGATAAGCTATTGTTATCCTTTTTCATCTGAACTATTTCAGATTTTAGTTGATTTATCTCATGTTTCAAATCATTTATTGAAACTGGATTTTCTCTGATATTGGTATTCTGAAATCTAGATAAGACTTCACTGAATTGGTAAGGAGCTTCCAAAATTTTTGGAACTTCTTCTCTTCTAGAAGTTTCTCCTATTAATGTTTCTAACATCTTTCTTTTCAGGTCATTGTCTGGAATAGTTCCTATGAACTTAATAATATCATCTTGGTCTGACGTTAAAACATTGACATTTAATCCATTCATTTCTACAATTGGAGTTATTGAGTTGATAAACTCTTGAGAGAAAAGTGTCTTTATACCACCTAAAATGTCCTAAGGAAGGGCATCTAAGGTTTTGTAAAAGAGTATTAATTTTTTCTGCTATAGGCATATTGGTTCCTACAAAATGTTGTAGAACGGTTAGACACAGTGTATAAACCGCATCTTCTTCACCAGTGGTGGTAACCATAGTTGTTGTACTAGTGCTGGTTGATTCTACCTTAACGACTTTCTTATGGGTATAAATCTCCTTCTTTTGGGTTTCTGTGAGATAATGATCCCACCAACCACGAAGTTGACCCACAAAACCAGTGGTTATGAATGTGGCTATGGTACTGTCTCAATTTCCTTGTTGTTCGCAGAAAGTGGAATACATGAGCATTCTATGAATCACGTCAAGGATCTGATTGTCATTTAAACCATCTATGTTCCATTCATAGATAGCTTTGCCAGAATAAGAATTCTGGTATGTTTCCGGCTCTTCATAGAGCAAGTCCTGGGGTGAAGGCCTATGGTAGTAGTATTTCTCTACTGGCCTAGGAGCATAAACAGGATTTATAGACTCTTCCCTATTTATGTTGATATTTGCAAGTTCGTCCACATCCTTCGGGTCCTCATTATCAGAATATGATTCTGATATAACAGAGAGATTTATTTCTTTAAGTTTTTGATCTAAGGCTTTCAGAAATTCTTCACTATTACTTTCCATTTTAAAATTTGTAATAGGAATAGGTGGTTGGATCAAGGGAATATCCTTAAGTTCCTGAATTTCAGGTTGTTTAGCTTTTTGCAAGGCTTCCATTAACATTTTTTGTTGAGCCATTTGTGCCTCAATTAATTTCCTTAAAGAAATTAAATCTTTTTCCATAGAAATCAATTGATCTCCTACACAAACTAAATAAGCATTGGTGTAGTTCTGGGATTTGATTATGGCATTAATTTCCTTAATTGTAGCTTGGTTATGATCTACTTTTTGGAGGCTTAAAAAGGCAGTGGCCTCTATAT
The DNA here is from genome assembly GCA_022829125.1 of Lathyrus tuberosus. Lineage (NCBI taxonomy): Eukaryota > Viridiplantae > Streptophyta > Magnoliopsida > Fabales > Fabaceae > Lathyrus > Lathyrus tuberosus. The sequence goes on from JALAZF010000639.1 coordinate 28,667, forward strand.
TAGGACCTAGTTGTATAGATTGGCTAGGAGGAAATGGTGAATTAACCATTTCACTTCCAATGTCCCAAGGTTTTTGGAGAACAATTATGTCATTCTCTAGCCTTTTAACATATTGTTCAAGGAACCATTTAGGAAATGTAATGAAATCTTGGATGGCTTCCAAATAGGTATAAAAGATTTCTTTTATTTCTCTAATTTCTCCTATAGAGAATTTATTATAAAACCATGCTCTAAATTCTGCATGTTTAGGGGTCAACAACTCCCTTCTGAATAGTCGTATCTATTCATAATGAAAAATTCATGTCAGATTCAGTAGGGGATTTCCTACCTGTTGGGTTATGGTAAATTCCATATGGTATTTGGTTATTACTTATTTTAATATTTTCAACTGCCTCAATTTCCTCCTTGAGTTGAGAGGTAGAACACCTGCTAGGTAATTGGTCATTAGCAGTGTAAAATTCATTAATAGAATTGGTAGAATATCTACCAGAAACAGACCTAGGAATTCTAACAATTCTCTTTTGTGTGAAACTTATTTGCAAATCCCCTGATTGAGTTTGGAGAATTTGGTCAACATCCTGATTTAGGATTGGTTTGGGTTCTAAGGCATTAGGCAGGGACCATGTTTCCGGGAATTTGATTTCATCCCATTTGATCAACCTATTTCTTGAAACTTTAGAGGTTAACAAATTTGTTTGAACTAGAGTTGTCGTTCCAGGGAAACTTAATTGTTTGACCTTTGGTTTAAGGGAGGCTAAGACTTTATAATAAACCCTATAACAGACAGCCATAATTTCACTGCCTGGTTTGTAATTATAACCATCTGTATGCATGGTTAACTCAAGGGCTTGTAGTATATTTTTATCTGTCATAGACAGACTTAGATTGGGAGATATCTCAAAATAGACTGGGCCATGGCAAAGACTTGTTTCAACCCTAGCAGCCAAGGATTGTTTGAAATCTTCACACCTACCATCTCGTAAATATCCAAGAAGGCTAGCATTTAATCCTAGAAGGGTTAAGGGTTTAATAGCTATTTGCACTAATCCAATATGGATATAATTATACTTCTTCTTATAAGGAAGAAGGTCTTTATAAGTTAACAGATTCATAGTCTGTTTATTTCCTGAAACTTGAACGGTTTGTTCAAGGGTCTTAACCGCTAGTCTAGATAGAATATTTATCTTTCCAAAATTATATATCTTATTAGGAGAAACGGATGGAATTCTCCATTTGTTAAGTTGATCCAACTCTGTTGGATAATCTTCAACAGATTCATTTTTAACAAAATTATTATTATCATCCTGATCTTCAGAATTCATAATTGAAAAGTATTGTGACAAGATAATTACTTCATACAAATCATAAATATAGGTTAACATCTACAATATTCATGGATATAATTTATCATTCTAACAACATCTCATCAGTTATCATAGCAAACACTAAAGTGTTTCAACTATCAACCCGAAGGGATAGAAGGACGAAGCCTAAATCTATGATATCCAATGGTTTAATGCAAAAAATTCCTTTTAAGTTCATCCTAACACAACCCCTTTCTGGGAAACAAAACGATGAAACAACAGGAATCACCTAAAACCATTTTTAATTTTGAAAACCCTAAAAACATGTTGTTTATGATAGATTATATCCAGGTTTATTGTATATGAAAATAATATGTTTATGACTTATATGGATTAATCATCTTGATCACAACAACAAAATTAGTTGCACATATATATATAAGTAGAGTTCAAATTACTCCAAGAGTAATTTTTTTTAACTTACTCCAAATTATAACATTTAAGTTGAATCTAATCTAAAAGTTAAGTTAATATTTTGCTTACAACATTGTTATTCTTACATCAAATTTGTACATCATATACACTATTCACCATATTTATATGATGCACAATATTTATTTAAATAAAAAAATATATTTATGAACAATGGCATGAATAGTTCATGAATAGTACCCGTGAACATTGCCCGTGAACACTGACTTTAAGTATTGAAATAAAGTTGATTAACGAAATGTAAAAAAATTAGTTAATGAAGTGATGAAGTTGGTTAATAAATCCTCATTTATTAAAAATAATTTTTAGAAGTGAAACAAAGCTGGTCAATGAAAAGTAAAAACTTAGTTAATGAAGTTATGAAGTTGATAAATAAATGTCTAGATATTAAAATTAATTTTTAGCACTAAACAAAATTGGTTAATAAAATGTAAAATATTTGTTAATGAAATTATGAATTTGATTAACCACACAATTTTATATCAGTATCCTTTAATCTAAAAAAAATACATGGTCATTTCTAATATATATATATATATATATATATATATATATATATATATATATATATATATATATATATATATATATATATATATATATATATATATATATATATAGTTGGTTAATCACACAAACTAATATAAATATGTATGAGTCAAGATCCATTGAACCAAGGTGTAAGTCTTTAAGACTTACACCAAATCTCAACTGTTAATAGGATTGAATTAAACGGTTATATTAAATAAAATAAAATACATGGTCATTTTTTTTCCATAAATAATAAGTTACTTATTTGACCATTTGATTTATTTATATTAACAGTTGAGTTTTAGTGTAAGTCTTTTAAATTTACACATTGTGTCAATGCATCTTGGCTATACATATATATATATGATCGTGAAGGCTGGATCAGATCCTGTAGAATCAGGCCGCCAAGTGCGTCAGGGTTGCTGGTCGTATGGAGAGGAGGGGGTGTACATGCAAGGCACTCCGACGCTCAAGTGAGAAAGGGTCAGAGAAAAGGGGCAAGTACAAAGTATGAATTCTTAGGGTGAATATTGGATACCTGACCCTCTCAAGCGAGAGGGTTATATAGAGCCCCCAGCGCGTGGCCAACGGTCCTATTTTTGGGGCGAAATAACTGTTTTTCCCGAAGAATAGGTAACTGCCCAAACTAGCCGTTTTGTCGGGCAGGGGTGCCCGAAACTAGCCGTTATGCCGGGCATAAGCGTGGTTTCGGGCACCTACTCTTAGCTGTTCGGGGGCAGCGAAGCCGTGCGTAACGAGCAGTTATTCCGGGGAGGGACGTTGTGTTCCTCGCCCGGTGGGAGGGGCAGAAAGGTAATTTTTGCCCCTCTGTGGATTGGACTTAGCCAATTTGGGCCGCTCGGGAGCAGAGGCGGATTTGGCCAATTCTATCCATTGGACCAGTCCAGAACAGGAGCCCCCCAAGCTGTTGCTCCTGAGCATGGGAGTGATGACTTAAGGACTGCTCGTTGCTCCGGGGAGCTAGCATGGAGTCGTCGTTTGTAGACGAGGAAGGTTGTCTCAAAGTGCTCGTGACCCCAGGTGTTCGTGAGATTCGTGGTCGTGACCTTGTTGCCCGGTGTACGGGGAGATTAATGGTCAGACAAAATTTGAAACATTGGGGCGCCACATTTACCTAGAGCTCCGTGTAGCAGTTAATAGGCAATGATGGCTAGCGGATAATCATAATGGCCTACGGGCGCGTGGTTGCACGTGCCCCTTTGTATAAAAAGGGGGGAAACCGTTTCATTTGAAACTTTTCGTTTCTGATTTCTCTTCGTCTCTTTCAGTTCTTGCCCGTCACCGTCTTCAGGCTTTCCGACCATCGTCACCAGCTTCGAGCAGCTTCTACCTTCTTCTAAAATCAAGTAAGTTTTTTGATCTGTAACTTGTTTTGCTCCCTTTTGTTGTTAGTGGTAAATTGTATGCGGTTAGGGTTAGCTTTAGATGACAAAATAGGTGGGTTTCTGGCGAGTGTTGGTGGTGGACGGTGGTTGTGCCATTTTTCTGCCTCCAGCACTTCGCCGGAGTATGTAGTACATTCAGCGAGGAGGGTGGTCCACTCGTGGTTGCGGTAGTTATGCATGCGTGACCATCGTGTCGTTTCATCTGTTGAGCGAATGACGAATTTTCCAGCGAACATTCCCAGATTCCGGTGAAGCTTTGCGGTTTCCGGTGGAGCTTCAAACGGAAACTGGGTATGAGCGCGGGGAGGCTTTTCGCAAGAGGACGATATGTTTCGAGCGTCTCCTTGTGGGGAGGTTTTATCTTTTCTTTTGATGTTAGGGCTTAGGTCGGGGACGTTGTCCTCAGCCCTTTGCGCGCCCTTTCACTTGACTTAGCAGTGGAAGGGTGGATTTGATTTGCTGTCGAATTCACTGTCTTCTCTGCTTTTCTGGTGATCGTAATGGCGACGGGGCCAGACAGAGAGGTCATTCTAGATACGTCCGAGGAGGAAACTGGCTCTGAGGAGAATAGTAGCTCGACGGCTTCGAGCTCGGCGACCTCAAGTTCCTCCAGCAATGCCGGGGAGGAAGAAGAGTTGGACGTAATAGAGGAAGACGTCGAAGGGTTCTCCGCGGAGGAGCGGGAGGTGGTCGAACCTTCCGAGCACATTTCTACGTTCGTAAAGTCTTTGGCGGACGTCTTTACGAAGGTAGGACCAGAAGGGGAGTGGAAGGTGCATTTCCCTACTTTGAACTAGCGGGTCTGCACGGACTTCGGGGACCGCTTCACAATGTATGAGTATGCCTTCAAAGAGCTGGGACTGAGGCTGCCTTTTACTGATTTTCAGCGGTCGGTGTTCGAGCATCTGAAGTTAGCCCCTACACAACTGCACCCTAATTCGCTGGCCTTCATCCGGGCTTTCGAATTGGTGTGCGAGCATCTTTCTTTGGGGCCACACTCCCTCTGTTCTTCGTTGTTTTTCATCTACAAAGGCAGCTGGCGGGGAAGAAGTATGGCTGGGTTTCTCTGAAGCAGCCTTGCAAGCTGTTCAAACCGTTTTCGGAGTCAATCCGGACATTCAAGGAGCGGTACTTCGCTGTTGAACCCGTGTCTGAGGTTGCCCAGGATAACACATATATCTGGGAGATAGAGGTTGACGACGACGGAAACGAGCTGCTTAACGAGGAGGGGAAGTACATTGGGCAGAGGCTCTACAGGTTCCCCATCCGCTGGGGACCCGACCATTTCGCCAAGAAGCCCGGCGATTATGTTTTTCAACCGGGCGATCTATGCGGGCAGGACGCCGTGGCTTACGAGGCGCTGGTGAAGTGGGTCAACTCCTTCAGTCTCGCTGAGTGCTGGACTAGCAAGGGCAGCCCGATCTTCGAGGAAGATGGGAATCAGAGGGTCGAGCGCTGGTTCATCAACATTAAGGCACTGCTGGAGTGCAAGACTCCCGCGGACGCTGAGACGTTGCTTGGTAGTCTTAGTCATTTAGATTTTGTTCACGTTATTTCTTTTCCTCGTATCTAACATGTTCGTGTTTCGTTTGTGCAGGTGAGATGCCTCAGGCTCACGATCGGGTTGTAAGGAACGCTCTGGCAAGGAACAAAGTTGGAACGGCCCCCCCGAAATCTCGATTTGCTGGTGCCCGTGTTCCTCCTCCGACGCAATTTGCTGCGGGGACCTCCACTTCTCCTACTCCTGCTTCTTGGGGATCTCCCATGCCGTTAGCCGGGCATTCCAAGCGGCCAAGGGTAACTGATGTCGTGGACCTTACTCGGGTCATGGAGAAAGGGAAGTTCGAGCTTCCTTCCTGCATCCTTGATTGGAGGTTTTTCGAAGGCAATTCTTTAGTCGTCCCCCGGGCGGAATCTCTTCGCTTGGAAGGTATGGATCGCCCGAGTAAGAGGGCGCTGGTGGCCCAAGACGCTTCTGCCTTGGTAAGGATGCTAGAGATGGCAGTTGTGTATGATGAAGGGGACTCCGCGACTGAGTCCGAACTTAATACTGCCCGCGCTTCTGTGGCGTCCCTTAAGGAAGAGGTCAAGACTGCCGGCAAGGCTCGGAGGAAGGCTGAAGAGGAAGCGGCCAGGTCGAAGGAGGAGATTTCCAAGCTTGCGGCGGAGAAGAAGGCTGCCGAAGAGCTGATCGAGGAGCTGAGGGCTGTCAATTCCCTGGGTCCGACGAGCCGGACGATTTGAAAGGTCTGAAGACTAGGTCCGAGCTGATCGCTCGCATCCTGCTGGCAGAAGATGATGGCATCGCCGTGGCGGAGGAGTCTTTTAGAAACGCCGTGGCTCAGCTGCGCGTGTTGAACCCTGGGCTTGAAATCTCTGCCGAGGGTGCTCACTATCTTGTGCGTGTTGAGGATGGTCATATTGTCTTGCCCGAAGGCCTCCTTGTCGTTAACCCCGAGGATCAGACCACAGAGGAGCAGGGGCCCGAGCCAGAGTCAACCGAGCACGCTGATGATTGAGGAATTTGTTATTTTTTGATGTTGTTGTAATGAGTCCGGCCTGCGTGCCTTCGAATCACTGTAATTTATTTCTGGGGGGCATGGCCCCCGTTTTATGTAACAACGTACAATTGTGGTCTTTGCGGCCACTTGCTTTTATTTTTGCTAAGTGTTGTATGCATGCTTGTTGTGAATGTATGTTCGCCCGTAATAGGGGGTACTTGACTTGTGTGACTATTTCTGGGGGGATTGCTCGTAATAGATGTGTTCGGAAGTGTGGGGAACTGGTCGAACTGCCGGGGAATATCCTGGCGGGGAGCGGAGCTCAGGTCGCGTTTGAGGCCTGAGTTCGCAGCGTGAACGTCTCATCGCGAGCTGGGATTCTGCCAATCGTGGTACTTTGACGACGGCGATGCTCGATCGAGGACCGCTGTCGAGCAATTACCCGGCTCGTTACTGAGCGGGGCTATGCTTTAATCGTATGCGACGCTTGTACCTAGACGTGCATAGTGATCGGTGGCTGACGTTCGTCGTTGCGACGAGTCGAACCGAGGATTTAGCTGTAGTATTGTTTTAGCTTTTCAGCGTTCCATGGTCGAGCGAGTTCTTCCCTAGTGAGATGTTCTAGGTAGTAGGCCCCATTTCCCATTTTTGCCCGGACGCGATAGGGTCCCTCCCAATTGGCTGCTAGTTTGCCTTCGCGAGAGTCTTTGTGGTTTCTTCTTAGGACAAGGCTTCCCACGTTGAACTGTCGTCGTATCACTTTGGCGTTGTGCCTGATGGTGATCTTTTGTTTCAGTGAGGCTTCGCAAAGAGCTGCCCCAGTTCTGATTTCCTCGACGAGGTCGAGCTCTTCCCTTAAAGATTCGTCGTTCATCTCCTCGTCTAGGGGCAACTCTGTCCGCCTAGAGGGCACGTGAACTACGACAGGAATGACAGCCTCGGTTCCGTATGCTAAACGGAAAGGTGTTTCCCCGGTCATTGAATCGAGAGTTGTACGGTATGCCTAGAGCACGCTGTGTAGCTCCTCGACCCATGCCTTCTTTGTTTCGTCCAGCCTTCGCCTGAGGCCTCGAAGGATGACTCGGTTAGCTGCCTCAGCCCGCCCATTTGTTTGAGGGTGTTCGACAGATGCGAAGTGTTGCTCCGTGCCCAGTTGGGCGACGAAGTCCTGAAACTTCCTGTCCGTGAACTGCGTCCCGTTGTCCGTTACTATCTCTTGGGAGATACCGAAACGTGCAAGCAAGTTTCGTTTGTAGAAACGTAGGATGTTGAGGGCAGTTATTTTGGCTAGAGCTTCTGCCTCTATCCACTTTGTGAAATAATCTACGCCCACTATTGAAATTCGGGTACATGTGCAGAATTCAGATGTCCTAAGACATGTTATTCGACATCTGGTCTGACATGAACACACATGGCAAGGTATAAAAACGGTACTGAAAAGCATAAACAAAACACACAGAATTGTTAACTCAGTTCGGTCGAACACACCTACTCTGGGGGCTACCAAGCCAGGGATGAAGTCCACTATTAGTAGTATCAATTCAAAGCTAAACTACCCGTTTACAACTTATCACTTAATCACTACCCAATGACCCTTCTACCTAGATCCTCTCTAGATATGAGAAACCCTTCTCACTCCCAATCATCGCAATGATGTCTAGCAGTTGACAACCCGCCACTGCATCAACAGCTCTTTACCTATACAACAATTCAACATGGAAGATACACTTCCAAGACACAACTTAGAGTTACTTAAAAGCTTCCTCCAAGAACAATACTCCTCTTACTTAACAACTTCGAAGATCACACTCACAAACTATCCAACTCACATGTTGAGTGGTACAGCCATACCAACTCTCCTAGAGAGTGGTTCACAAGAACGAAACCCTAATAATTTTACATCCTGGAATCGTTATCTAAAACTAGTTACACTGCATCTATATATAACCTATTCCCAACTGGATTTGGGCCCTCAATCACAGCTTCAGCAGCTGTTATAAATCAGCAGAAACTTCTGTTACAAATCAGGTCTTCAAATCACTAACTTCCTAAAATATCTCCATATTTAGAAAGTCTCGGTTCTTCAATATTTTCTCTCTATCTTGAATCTTCAGACCTAAAATTCAGTGCCTCATGATTGCATAATGTTCCAGAATATTCTGCATTAGTTAAAACCTAACAGAATTAACAAACCACTTCAGTTCTGGCGCGATGTCGAATGGACCTGCATGGGACATCTCGATAGGACATGTTGTTCCAGTTGTTGAATAACTTCAACACAACATGTTCCATTGCACAATAGGACTTCTTAATGTACTTGTTCTTTCATGACGATCTTAGCAAGTTTATTCATCCTATTTTACATTACTGTTATTATTTGTTTTACAAAATTACTGCCAATCTTAAACCAAGAGAACTAACATTATCCCCCTTTGGCAAATTTTGGCTAAAACAAATACATAAACATTACAACTCAGATTACAGCAGCAATTACCACCCTACACTATTGTCAGTAGCCATCAGTAGGTACAGTGTAAAACAACCATGGATAATCATCTTCTTGAACAACGTGAATGATGTTAGAACATCATGTTTGACAACTTTTTTAGCACAACACCTTCAGGCAGCACAGCAGGACTTAAGAGGTAGAAAGTCCCGAAGTTATTTGGTGCACATGAGGAAGAAGATATCTTACTCCCCCTTAATACAACACATTTCTTTTTCCTTTCAACACAATCTTCGAACACTTGAAGATGACTCCTCCAGAAAAGAAATGTCGGTCTAGACATCGAAGACCAATGGTGGCATGAGAGATTTCAGCACACCTTAATTGATCAGACGCCCCTAGTCGACCTGTGGCATAAGATGAAACTTAAGAAGTATCAATCTATCAACCCAGGTAACTCAGAACACAAGTCACAACTGTGTTCATAACTCAGGACACAAGTCACAAAGACTCAACACTCAATACCAACTTCCCTTTTTGACCATTCTGAAACACATTTGGAATTGCACACTCCAGACACAGCATCTGCGCTCCCCATTTAACATACCCTTTTCTCCCCCTTTTTAGCCAAAAATTGGCAAAGAGAGCCCTCACAGAACCAGACCCAAGACGTGCTCACCCAAATACGAACAAACGCCATAAGACTAGTGAAACAAGACACTCACTTGGCTGAAGGAGAAGAGAACAACCCCTATAAATAGCTGACCGGTTACTTTGGAATTTACGAGCTTTGAATATGTCAAGGTTCTCAGTCAAAGAAACGCTATTTTAGGAAAAAGAAACTCCATCCAAATTCAATGTCTTCTGTCCAAAACTGTCTTGACCATTTTTATGGTTTCCTAACTGATTTTTACCATAAATTGTGCCAAAACAGATCCATGCACAGTCGAAGCCACGTGTTTCACCTTATCCCGTCACCACCGTCCAAAGTAATTCCTTGTTTAACTCAAGCAAAACATGTCCTGTACCATGTTCTGACATCTTATCACAAAAAAAATCTGCTCAATGTGAAACTCCTCCTCGAGATACGAATCAGCTATTCAAGCTAGTACACTCCCCCTTAATCCATCAGTCAACACACAGACCCTTCTAGATTCCTTCATCAGAGAGAAAAATGAATTCTCCCAGATGCGACACTTCTGCACCCTTGAGGAAATAGTCCATAGACATCAGCCTTAGCTCCCCAACCAATGATAGCACAATGATGTTACCACATTTTCAACATGAAGAACTGCCTCTTCTTGAAATTTTGAGCATAATCTCATCATGTTTAACCACGGTCTTCCAAATCCAATATAAAAGCCCACCTGATTTGGAATTTCTCACATATTCCATACCAAATGTCTTTAGATTACTTCCAACTCAAGATAAGGACTGCCACCACCTTTACCACTGACAACACCCTTCTGTCCTTACATTCACAAGCTCCTAATGAAGTCTTCATTATGAAAGTAGTCATGTATTGCCAGAACAAACTACTTATCATCAAGATCAGAATCTGCCCATTCTAATCCACATTATGCCAGAACTGCCACTTCAGACAATAATGCTGCTTCTTCCAACTCCATAAGTATGGTACACAACAAACAATAATGTTGTAACAAAATGTAGGACATCAGCACGAGACCAAAGACCGCACCACTTGATCACAACCAGCAACCAGCAGACAGCCAGACAAGACCTAGGCTCATCCTACTAGGGCGGCCTCTACCAAGGCACCAGACACGAAGTTCTGGTATCCAATGTGCAAAAAAAAAATTCTCAAGGAAACAAATTCCCATGCCAAAGGCAGCTTTGACCGGTCAGGCGATACAACCAAGGTCTCTTCATTCATTATAAATACCAATCCTCCTTGCTCCTACCAGTGCACCAAGGAAGGAAGCATGAGTCAGTCTAACAAGAGTGCAGGAAAGAGACACATGCAGGAGGACAAGAAGCCAGATCCTCAGAAGTTGAGGGACACAACACTGTCCACAGCTGGAGCATCTTCAGGAACAACACGAACACAAAAGGCATCAGAAACAAGGATGAAGACCATCAAGAAAACTCAAGTGCAACTTCAAGCTTCTGATGACGAATGGGACGAAGATTGGAAGGCTTTTCTTGATTCGGGGGGTTGGGAAAACCTTTAGGCCCTTTGTATGGTGTTTTCACAAATCTTGTATGCTTTCAGAAGATATGTAATAAAATTCTGTTTTAATTCTGTTCCATACTACATCCTTATGCCTGCAAATTCTTAATCTGCTGCACAATACGCGTTAACATATTTATCAATCTCCCCCTTAACATCACACGTCCAGCTGCATAGAAATGTAACACTCTCCCCCTATCATGTGCTTCTTAGTACATTGAGGAATGGAAAACACAAGACTCATCTTCATGTTTTCAAGAGCTCACTCTTTGTTCAACTCACAAGTTGACCACAATCATCACTTGTACCAACACTCACATGATCTCAATCTGATCAACTTTTCTCTATTTAAGACTACCAGTACTCCTAAGAAGAATGCCTTAAATGAATGGAGAACATGAGACTCATCTTCATGTCTTCAAGAGCGCACTCTCTGTTCAACACACCTGCTGAACACATTCACCCACTGCTTGACCCTCACGACAGTACTTGAATCAAGTAGAGACTTGTGATCTCAGGAAACAGACACCATAACATTCTGAACAGAATGTTCTGTCACCAGATGTTAAGACATCAGTCTTGACATCATGAAAAGTATCCAGCTGAACTAAGAAAACAGATACCCCATTTCAAAACAAATTCTCCAAACTTCCCTTTTTGAGCCTTGGGACCATAACTTATCACATCACAGACGCATGAGAGTGGTATTCTCTCATCCAACTCTCATCACTCAGACGGCTTGAGACATGTCTTCAAGGTCTTTCAAAACATCAGGTATTCTTCCTCAGAATCTGCCAAGAGCACTTTAGAGAATCATACATTCTCCCCTTCAATATCAACACAGACTGTGATTAGATCATATCACAGTCAATACATATCTAGCTTCACAAAATCATTCAGAACATGCCTCCAAAAAGAACATGACCTTGATCTTTGACCTTCATGTCCAAGAAGTCTGCTAGAGATATTACTTCTTGAATCTCAGGATCTCCACTCCTGCAGCAAGGACCAGAAATAAACTGACCTCAGGAGTACATAACATGTTGATCACACCTTGATCAACTTACACATCTAAGATAAGTTTCAAGGCCAGAAACTTCTTAGACATACCACCCAGATGCCTCCTCTTCCAGATCAGGAGTAGGTTCCAAACTCATGTGATCAAACCACATTAGTTTAGCACCCAGAGCATCTACTATGCCATTCCTATAGACATCAGAATTCTGCACAATTCTGACGTGATGTTCTAACACAAGATAGGACATCATTCCAAGGAACACAACTAGAGATCAAGGACTGGAGATTAGTCCTCTTAAGAGTAGAAGCAAAAGTAAATTACTTCTCTTCCTCACACCTTCACTTATCAATGCCTTTATGAGTGGACTTGAACAATAATCTTCAAGTATCGTTGACACTGTAAGTTGAAGCAGTCTTGCATAAATCCCATCACCATAGGATATACATTCAGAGAGGAACAACCTTCTCAGTTACAACCTCAGGAGTTTTCAGATAGATACGCAGCGGATCAAAACATAAACTCCTCAAAACCTTCAAGTGTCATATATCAGCCCTAGCATCATGAATCAGGTAACACCACAATACCACAGGTTTGAAAATAAATCAAACCACGACACAACAGTTTTTCAACCACTCCTCCAAGCCTTCAGCACACGCCACTGTCTGTCACGAACAGTCCATCCTCCACATCTAGGGACCATTCTCACACTTATATGAACTACTCCAAGTTCAAACAACTTTTCAGTAAAAAGCTTCTTCCTTGACCACGAACCAGAAAGCATCTTCCCTCGGATCTCATTCAGATATAGAACAGAATGACCTGCTCTGATACCAATTGAAATTCTGGTACATGTGCAGAATTCAGATGTCCTAAGACATGTTATTCGACATCTGGTCTGACATGAACACACATGGCAAGGTATAAAAACAGTACTGAAAAGCATAAACAAAACACACAGAATTGTTAACCCAGTTCGGTCGAACACACCTACTCTGGGGGCTACCAAGCCAGGGATGAAGTCCACTATTAGTAGTATCAATTCAAAGCTAAACTACCCGTTTACAACTTATCACTTAATCACTACCCAATGACCCTTCTACCTAGATCCTCTCTAGATATGAGAAACCCTTCTCACTCCCAATCATCGCAATGATGTCTAGCAATTGACAACCCGCCACTGCATCAACAGCTCTTTACCTATACAATAATTCAACACGGAAGATACACTTCCAAGACACAACTTAGAGTTACCTAAAAGCTTCCTCCAAGAACAATACTCCTCTTACTTAACAGCTTCGAGGATCACACTCACAAACTGTCCAACTCACATGTTGAGTGGTACAGCCATACCAACTCTCCTAGAGAGTGGTTCACAAGAACGAAACCCTGATAAGTTTACATCCTGGAATCATTATCTAAAACTAGGTTACACTGCATCTATATATAACCTATTCCCAACTGGATTTGGGCCCTCAATCACAGCTTCAGCAGCTGTTATAAATCAGCAGAAACTTCTGCTACAAATCAGGTCTTCAAATCACTAACTTCCTAAAATATCTCCATATTTAGAAAGTCTCGGTTCTTCAATATTTTCTCTCTATCTTGAATCTTCAGACCTAAAATTCAGCGCCTCATGATTGCATAATGTTCTAGAATATTCTGCATTAGTTAAAACCTAACAGAATTAACAAACCACTTCAGTTCTGGCGCGATGTCGAATGGACCTGCATGGGACATCTCGATAGGACATGTTGTTCTAGTTGTTGAATAACTTCAACACAACATGTTCCATTGCACAATAGGACTTCTTGCTGTACCTGTTCTTTCATGATGATCTTAGCAAGTTTATTCATCCTATTTTACATTACTGTTATTATTTGTTTTACAAAATTACTGCCAATCTTAAACCAAGAGAACTAACAATGAGGTACTTGTTCTGACTTGATCCTACCACGAAGGGTCCTAGGATGTCTAGGCCCCACCAGGCGAATGGCCACGGGGAGGACATAGCCTTGAGCTCGTTGGGCGGAGCCAGGTGCATGTCCCCGTTCCGTTGGCATTTGTCGCATTTCTTCATGTGTTCTTTCGCGTCGTTTTGCATGGTCGGCCAGTAGTACCCTGCTCGGAGAGCCTTGCAAGCAAGGGGCCTTCCTCCGAGATGTTGGGCGTTGATTCCCTCGTGGATTTCGCGCAGGATGTGTGCGACCATTTCCTCCTCGACACATTTGAGCAGTGGAATGGAGAATCCCCGCCTGTATAGTTTACCTTCGACCAGGACATATGAGCAGGCTCTTCGCCTGATCGTGCTGACCTCCTTTGAGTCGGACGGGAGTTCGTCTTTGGCGAGATAGTTGTAGACTGGGGTCTTCCAGCAGTTGTTGCCGCCGATCACCTGCACGTCGAGTGTCGGGGAGGCCTTCCCGATGTTGGGTCGAGGAAGCACTTCCTGTATGACGGATTTGTTTCTGCCTTTCTTCTTCGTGCTGGCCAGTTTAGACAGCACGTCTGCTCGTACGATATGTTCGCGGGGAACGTGTTTCACTTCCACTGTTGTGAATTTCACCATTTCCTTCTTTACCAGGGCCAAGTATTTGGTCAGGTTGTCGTTTTTGGCTTGGTATTCACCCCGGACCTGGAGGGCCACGAGTTGTGAGTCCATACAAATGATGACTTCTTGTGCGCCCAGGTCCTCGGCAAGGCGTAGCCCAGCGAGGAAGGCTTCGTATTCCGCCTGGTTATTGGAGGTTGGGAAAGACAGTGTGAGTGATACCTCGACGATAATTCCTTCGTCGCTCTCCAGTATGATCCCTACGCCGCTTCCTGCCGAGCTTGAGGCACCGTCGACGAAGATGGTCCACTTGCACGCTTCACTCGCGGGGGAGTCTGCTAATGTCATCTCCGCGACGAAGTCGGCCAGAGCTTGGGCCTTGAGGACTTTTCTGCCTTCGTATTGTATGTCAAATTCGGACAACTCCAACGACCATTTGAGTATTTGGCCGGCCATATCTGGTCGTCCGAGCAGCTGCTTTATGGACTGATTTGTTCGAACCACGATCGTGTGAGCCAGGAAGTAGTGTCTTAGTCTCCTGGCTGCGTTGATGAGGGCCAATGCCACTGTCTCTATCTGCTAGTATCTTAACCCTAGTCCTTGCAACGCTTTGCTTGTGAAGTAAATGGGTTTCTGCCCGTCAGGCGTCTCGCAGATGAGAGCGGCACTCACTGCTTCAGTCGCAACGGCCAGATATAAGTATAGCGTTTTGCTGTTGTCCGGTCGAGAGAGGCCGGCGGCTCTGAGAGTGTCTGTTTCAGATGGAGAAGGGCCTTGTCGCACTCCTCGGTCCATTCAAATGCTACCTCTTTGCGGAGGAGTTTGAAGAATGGTAGGGCGTGCTGGGCGGACTTGGCCACGAAACGAGATAGTGACGCGAGCATCCCGTTGAGGGACTGGATGGATTTTTTGGACCTGGGCGTAGGAAACTCAGAGAATGCCCTACATTTGTCGGGGTTGGCCTCGATTCCTCGTTCTGTTAAGTAGAAGCCGAGGAATTTTCCTGCCCGAACACCGAACGTGCACTTCTCCGGATTGAAACGCATTTTGTATTTCCTTGCCTGTTCGAAGACTTTTCGTAGATGGGCGGTGTGATCGGTTTCCTCGTGGGATTTTACGATCATGTCGTCCATGTAGACTTCGAGCATGTCGCCTATTTCTCCCCAGAACACTTGTTCATGATTCGTTGGTATGTTGCTCCGACGTTCTTCAGGCCGAAGGGCATTACATTGTAGTAATAGTTGCCCGATTCGGTCATGAAGGTCGTATATTTTTTGTCGGACATTGCCATTGGGATTTGATTGTAGCCCGAGTAGGTGTCCATAAACGATAAAAGTTTAAAACCAGCGGAATTATCAACAAGTTTATCAATATTGGGGAGGGGGTAGGCATCCTTCGGGCATGCCTTATTGAGATCGGTATAATCAATGCACATGCGCCATTTTCCATTAGATTTTTTAACCAATACAACGTTGGACAGCCAAGTGGTGTACTTGGCCTCTGAAATAAATTTGGCCTCGAGGGGGTCCTTTACAGCTTTTTCGGCAGCCTCCGTCTTCTCCGGAGACTGCTTCCTCCTACGTTGTGCTAGGGCCTTGATGGCCGGGTCAATGGTCAGCTGGTGACATGCGACGGATGGATCCAAGCAGGGCATTTCCGCGGTGCTCCACATGAAAAGGTCGGCATTCTCTGGGAGGCACGCTTTGAGCTGCTTCCTCGCGATGTCAGGCATGTCTGCTCCGATCTTTACCCCCTGTTGGGGGTCTTCGCCGAACAGGACTAGCTTGAAGTTGCCATCCGGGATTGGGCGCATTGGATGGGAGCTGTTGCTGGATGACGCGAATGGGCCGGCTGAAGCTGCTCGTTCCTCCTGTTGGTCCTCGGGGAAGCGATTGTCGAGGTCGATAGAGTCGACCTGGGCAGAGGCTTGGCCTCCTCGAAGCTGCTTGGCAGTGCTGGCTTGCTCGACGCTTTAGGATTGGGCGCAATGGCGTTGAGCCCCTATTTAGCTGCTTCAAAACACCGTCGGGAAGCTTCTATATCACCGTGGAGGGTGGCGACCATTCCTTTCGAAGTGTAATACTTCATCTTTAAGTGGACGGTCGATGGCACTGCTTCCAACTCGGCTAGAGTTGGCCTTCCGAAAATGCATTGTTAAAGTGACGGGCAGTCGATTACCAGAAATTGCACCTTGATGGATTTGTTCATTTCAGCTGCTCCGAAGGTCACGATCAGCTCGACGTAACCCCACGGCTTGGTCACAGACCCGTTGAATCCCTGTAAATCGGACCCTACGTAGGAGGTAAGGTGCGATTCGTCCAGCTGCAGCGTTGAGAACAGCTGGGAGTACATGATGTCGACCGAGCTGCCCTGGTCGATTAGGATTCGGCGAACGTCGAAGTTTGCCATTTGGGATCTAACGAGCAATGGAATGCTTGAGTTCGGGGAGCCGTCGAGGAGTTGCTCCCTGTAGAAGGAGATGGGGATAGAACCCTTCGGGACCTGATCAAGCGTGGTCACTTTGTTCGAGCTGGTGTTGATCAGGTGTTTGAACTTCCGTTTCATGGATCCCATAGTAACTTTGTTGAAACCCCCGCCAGAGATGACCATGGCGGAGGGAAAGGTCTCCCACGGGCTGTGGGCCGCGAAATATGCAGGGGCGCTGAGCCCGTCAGGGACGTTGAAGTCCTCGGGTCGCGATATGGACATAGCGACCTGTATGTTGGCGTCTTCCGAGGAGGGCTGCCACGGCCGGGTCGGCGCTGGGCGGAACAGGAACGGACTGGAGGTCGAGAGACGGTTGATCGTTGTTGCGATCAGCAGGGGTAGGGGAAGGAGAAGCAGTGGCTCCATCCCTAAGGAAAAGGGCATCTCGGAGGAGAGATGATTGGCCGTCAACGTCAGATTTGTTGACGGGGAGGATGGTTGATTGAAGAGCATCCTTGGATCGATCTTGGGAGGCCATGATCGTGATGATGTTTGAGAATTGTTTTGATCTTCGGTTAAAGAAAGATGGGGAGAACAAAATTTTCCCACAGACGGCGCCACTGATCGTGAAGGCTGGATCTGATCCTGTAGAATCAGGCCGCCAAGTGCGTCAGGGATGCTGGTCGTATGGAGAGGAGGGGGTGCACCTGCAAGACACTCCGACGCTCAAGTGAGAAAGGGTCAGAGAAAAGGGGCAAGTACAAAGTATTAACTCTTAGGGTGAATATTGGATACCTGTCCCTCTCAAGCGAGAGGGTTTATATAGAGCCCCCAGCGCGTGGCCAACGGTCCCATTTTCGGGGTGAAATAACCGTTTTTCCCGAAGAATAGGTAACTGCCCAAACTAGCCGTTATGTCGGGCAGAGGTGTCCGAAACTAGCCGTTATGTCGGGCATAAGCGTGGTTTCGGGCACCTGCTCTTAGCTGTTCGGGGGCAGCGAAGCCGTGCGTAACGGGCAGTGATTTCGGGGAGGGACGTTGTGTTCCTCGCCCGGTGGGAGGGGCAGAAAGGTAATTTTTGCCCCTCTGTGGATTGGACTTAGGCAATTTGGGCCCCTCTAGAGCAGAGGCGGATTGGGCCAATTCTAGCCATTGGACCAGTCCAGAACAATATATATATATATATATATATATATATATATAATTTTACTTGCCGAAAACATTACATACATAATTTTAAAGAATAACCCTAAGCAACGAGAGCCCTAAATACATCCAACTCCTAAAAATGGAAATACGAAGATAATATGTGTTTAAGATTCTTGTTCGATACTTTCCGGAATAAAGGACTAAAATGATTTTTTTCACTTCTTTTTCACATATCTGATATGTCAAAAATCATTAAGTATGTTATGTTATTGTTGTTGTTATTCTTCCTGAGACTTTAAACCCTAGAATTTTAATATTATTGATGTTGCTCTTGAGATTCTAAACCCTATCAGTTTAATATTATTGCTGTTGTTTAAACTGAGATTAAATGTTATATGTTATTATTTTTGTTGAGATAAGTACATTGTAGGTTTCTTGTTGATGTTTATTTATTTATGTTGAGAGATTATTTTTTAGTTGTTGTTTAATGTTGTTGTTATTTAGATTGGGATTATATGTTAATAGTGTTTTTTTGGTTGTTTTTTGGTTGTTGTTGATGTTTTTATTGTGTAGTTATTTCTATTTAGCACAATTTTCCAAGGTATATGTGGTAACACTCTATATAATATACATCTAGAAAATATATTATACGTAGTATTAATTGGTACTGAAAAAACATAAGTGTCTAACGACATCATTATATACATATGTCTAAACTAAAAAAGAAACATCTATGGCACATGTTATACAATAGTGCCTAAAAAAACTAAGAGCTATTTACAATATCTTCATTGCACACAATCCAGAGCAGAAGAGTATAATGATTAGAATCCATAGGAACATCAACAGACAGCTTCTCTTGCATATAACCTGTAAATTACACCTGAAAAAAATATTGGGGTGAGTGAGTTTCCTTATCCTATGGGTCCACTCGACTCTACAGGGTTTCTAATCGATTTCTAACTCAAGTCTTCAACTTTCGTTATTTGTGTATCACTCACACAATGTAACTAAGACTTATGTATCTAAGGGATATCTTCAATGTATGGAAACATGTCACTTGAATTCATATAACTCAATATATAACTATTCAAATTCACGAAACATGGATCCCCACCCGGGCATATGTCTAGGTCAAGCCCGGTTCATGCATGCTCATATGATTCGACTTTCGCGGTGGATTTCGGGTTCTTTATGGGACTCAAACCCAGTTCAAGCAACCGTCACTCGTTTGGGACTCAAACCCACTTTGAGTATCTTTCACCGTATGGGACTCGAATCCATTTAGGTGTCCACCTTTTCCCCATGTCCGCCATAGTTGAGACTCAAATCCACTTGAAGCACGAATCATTGTTGCCACATCCCTATTTTCTACTTTAGATAAGCGTCTCAAATGGTATCTGCACAATCAAGGTAAAACATCCGAACACATGATTAGGTTCCACAATGTCGTGATTGCTCTCATCAATCACTAGGTGATCACATTCACCAATTCCCATGATATTCATCAAATACTAGGTGATCATATCCAACCATTCACATGATATTCCACCTTATCCATACAAAGCATATTGATTTAATAATCAAGCAACTACTTGTCCGCGATACACACCGAGGAACCTTTGCGTCCAAGCATCACCACCTAAGTAATTTTCTTAACCTAAGTTATCTTTCTAGATCATTCACTTATTTATACTCCTGGGTTTCCTCACTCATTATCATAAGGTTTTTAATCATATTATTACACAATCAATCAAACAACATTTCATAATATAGTTCATAACATAAGCATAAGAGTTCGTCATTTCTCATCAAAGATTAATAAACATACATGCATGATTTTACTTCATATAGTTCATTGGATTAACATTCCAACGAATTCAACCTCACGCTGACTGGAGTTATGAATCCCATTTTAAGGTGGAAACATGGAAACATGTCATACACATACATAATAGTATAATACTAAAAATCAAGTTATAATTGATACATAAGCATTGTTTTATCTCACTAAGAAGTATAGAATTGAACTAGCTTTCCAACTCATCGGACCGCATCTCATTCCGAATTACAAAACTCATTTTATAGTTAAAATAGGGGAACCAATTGATTGCTCGACAAGTCCAATAGATTGCATCAGCATTCTACCATGATTTTCACTAAAATGGAAGGGGCCAATCTATTGGTCCATGGTGTCAATCGATTGATACCTGTAACTTTTCCAAAAATCACACTGCTAAACATTTCTTTTTCCATCATTTACCATTTTAAACCATTCCAAACCATATATTAACATATTCAAGCATCCAAAACCATGAATACAATATCATAAAAGGATGTATAACAAGCTATGTTCTAATCACTTATTAACCTCATTAATCTCTAACAATCCAACTCGACCTATATTCTTGTAACACATCAAGACATCATTTAAACTTCATAACAAACATATTAACTTCATTCTTGTGAAGCTCTATCTATAACAACGCAGCTCATGTATTCAACAAGTTTTAACAACAAGATACAACATCAATAACATGGTTCATTCACATATTCTCATAACATTCACACACCATCATCATGTATTACTAACAATAGCACAAAACGTAGCAAGAATCATGTTTCAATCATCAATTTCACTAACAAAGCAAGAATCACAAAAACCTTAAAACCCAATGTTCATGTTTTCTTCCCCCAAGTTACAACTATCTAAGAACTCACCTTAATCGATGAAGATGATGAAGAAAACGAGATGAAATGATGATGATGATGATGATGATTCTCCAAGGTTTTATTCTTCCTCCTCCAAACTTCCTCTTCCTCTTTCTCTCTTCCTTTCTTATTTCTCTCTTTTTTCTTTTTTCTAGTTTTCTCTCTTTCTCTTCTTCTTATCCACTTTTCCTTCTTGTCACCACACAAATATATATATATATATATATATATATATATATATATATATATATATATATATATATATATATATATATATATATATATATATATATATATATATATATATATATATATATATCTTAAATTGATATTTTATCTTCTAGTATCAATTGACCAATTATTAATATTATCAAAAGGTTCCCTCTTGTACTAATTAATAAAGGTCATCCTCATTTAATAAGAATTTATCTCTTCAGAGTCCACTGGTTACTCTATTTGTCCCAAATGACAACATTTAGAGCAATTAAAGGTATACAGGATATTACATTTGTTGTTTAGTTGGTATTATTGAGTTTTAGATTGTTGAGATGTACAACTTTTCTACTTAGCAAAGGTTTGAAGGTTATATATTGTTGTTTAGTTGTTGTTATTGAGTTTGAGATTGAGACTGAGATAATGTTTTTGTGATTTTTTGTGCAACTCTCATCTTTTTCAACTGAACATCTCAAGAGGGTACTAGAGTGACAGAAAATATAGTTGAACTTATTATATCAAATATCGATTGTTTATTTCACTAATCTCTCTGATGCGTACCCGCAAGTGCACAGAAATGCCAGTTATAGTATAAAAAATGTCGAATTCATAGAGACCAATGCCAACCTATTGTGTTTATCGTCAATATGTAAATCTAAAGCTAGAAGGAATTTATTTTTGTGAGAAGGAAGTTTAAAACAAGAGATAAACTTTGGCTTGGGAGAATATTAATAAAAGCGAGACCAGAATGTGATTTTCAATCGCACCTCTAGGACTCAATAAATTCTTGGCGTTTGTTTTGATTCTCAAAATATTTTTTCGGAAGAAAATATACACTTAAAAACACTGCTCACTTTTGCGCAGCCCGTGTTATGTTTTGAAACCTTAAATGCTTTGTTGTTGCTCACTCAGTTACAATTTTGAAACAATTTTTGAAAAATAACAAATCCTAATAATTCACTAAAGCGTTGACGCTGTTTTTAGAAATTAAATCCAATTTTTACGATCAGGTATAGGTTTCACACTGTCACGCCGTTGACCAGTACCTGAGTGTTTTCGCTTTCGCGCAAAACCTTTTTTTATTTTAAAACTAAAAATCAGAACCGGAAAAATAAATTGATATTAAAATTATATGCCAAACTAATTTACTGAAATAAAAAGCATTTGTAAATTAAAATGAACCTGAAACGTAAAGCTAGAAATAAACTAAATTAAACTTCGAATGTTAGCAAGATTGTTTGATCCAAGCTCACAAAAAATGCCTAAAAATACTAAGGTGTAGTAGTTCCTCGATGTGAGAAAGCTACTACTTTACAATGGTGAATTTCTGCTTAAAACTAAAACTGTTAAAATTTTCATAAGACTTGGATCCTAAAAAGGTATAAAATAATCCTATTTATAATGTTACATGTGCAGAATGTGAGGTCAAATTGTGTAGATGTTGTGGGAGAAAAATATGATGGAATAGGAGAAGACTAGGACATTTTATGTTGCTATTTTTCATGAAAGAAGTGCATGGCGGGCGCCATCAGTGTAACTTGGTGATCGTGGCTGACTAGCAAGCTATGGCGAGCGCCATGAGGCCTGTGGCGAGCGCCACACCTTATGGATGTTGGCATTATGCTTCGTTTTCTCTCTCTAGTGGACCCCATGACTGCCTAGTCATGGCTAGTACCATGGCAGGCGCCATGGAGGTTGCTACCAGTATATTTTTTTTCATATTTTCTCCGCTTTGCGTCATTTTTGTTCTGTTTCTTCGTGCATCGACTTCTAGCTGTAAAGTACATCAAACATACACAAACTACCAGCATAACACTACAAAATACAGTACAATAACACTAAAACGTATGCAAATTGAGTCAAAATGAACTGTGTTTTAGTGTTCACTCTCCAAAGCTTAATTGACGCTTAATAGAAGGAGAGTAAAAAGATAGAGATACTGCTAAGGACCGATTTGATGAGTGTGATCCTACCTCCAAGAGAAAGGGATAGAGAAGCAAATAATGTCTTAACAAAATTTCATTTTCAAGTTCAAGTCTATCCACTGGTTTCTCCATAGTAGATGTCAATCTTGACAAAATGAAGTTGTTTCCGGATTTTCACGCTCACACCATATATTGTTAAACTAAGGTTAAGCCAAATCTAATTGTGGACGGATGTATCAGAGACCTAAGAAACCCAAAATGTGATTACAAATTTTTAGTGAAAACCAACTCCCAGCATAATCACCTAAAAATTTGAGAGTAAATGAAGGTGGAAAGATGACTTCCTAAAACCCGATCAAAAGGAAGATATATAGGCTATGTTTGGCATATGACATATTTTTATGTTTATTGATTATAAGTTCGTTTGACAATAAAAGACTGGTTTGATAACATCATTTTCATCAAAAGCGTATAGTTTATTTCACATATTTATAATTTATTTTTTAGACGCTATTTCAAATAGCATTTTAGTTTATAGCTTATAACTTATCATTTTTTTCTACTTTTACCTTTAATATTTTAATTAAAATCAACTTTTACCTTTTATAATTTATTTTAATTTAAAATAAAATAATTATATATGAAATGTTTTTTTTTATGTGATTTGGAATATAGTTTCTTAGTTAATCGTGTTTAAATTATATATAGGGATGGTTTAAATACAACTTATACTCTCTCCGATTTGTGCACTTGTGTTCTATGCAATATCATAGAGTTTTTTATTTTGTAATTGGAATACTCAGTATTATTCAATTTAATTGAATACACTAAATAAAACTAAATAAATTTTACAACAATTACTTATTAAACAAAATTAAATAAATAAGAGATAAAATAAAGAGATTAAATATAATATATTGTTTGTGTAAAATAACTTTACATCATCATCTAATAGAGTTATAATATTCAATCATATTATATCAATATTTTAAAATTAAAAATGTGATTTAACGTAATACATATTTTTTATTGATTAACAATATAAAAATATTATATACATTCAATACATATTCTTTTTTCTCTAAAAAAAATATATATATGCATTTCCGACGACATATTAAAGCTAAAATGACTTTTACACCTTGTAATACATCATACATAACAAAGGGTGGAAAAGAGAGACACAAAAATGAACAAAAGAAAATAAGATTTTTATGAAATAAAAGAAAGATAGAAAAATCAAAGTAGAGATGAAATTGAGTATTACGTGTAACAACAATATTCACATGTGAATGAATACACTTTATTGGATGAAAATGAAAGAAAATGATAAGTAGTATCTCACTCTTTGTCTCTTCTACACAAACTTTCCTTTAAAGTATAGTGATAGCCTTATGCCTTCATTTTTCTGTGTATAATAAAGGAAAGAGTATAGCTACCAAGTACATATGGAGAAAAGTATGAGCAGAGGTGTGAGAAAAGGTGCATGGACACATGAAGAAGACAAGTTACTGAAAGCTTGTATTGAAAAGTATGGTGAAGGAAAATGGCATTTAGTTTCACAAAGAGCAGGTATACAATAATGTTGCTTATTATACTTTTGGGCCATGTCTATTTTTAATTTAATATATTTTCCTTTTCAAGAACAAAAGCAATATAGTATTATTTAGTATAGTCTTTTTATATTATTTTGTTAAAATATTTATTACATGCATTTGGCAGGATTGAATAGGTGCAGGAAAAGTTGTAGATTGAGATGGTTAAATTATTTAAATCCCACCATTAACAGAGAATGTTTTTCTGAGGATGAAGTTGATCTGATTCTAAGGTTACACAAACTCTTAGGAAACAGGTAAAAATTTTAATATTACATATTGATTTTTTTCTAGTTGTGTTTGCTCAAATTTGCACAATACTTGAATATCTGTCTCATTTTAATATCTTTGTGATTAAATGAGTGAATACAGAGAAAGTAATATTTTTATATTCTTTCTTTTCATAGATGGGCATTAATTGCTGCAAGGCTTCCAGGTAGAACATCTAATGATGTGAAGAATTATTGGCACACACACTTGCGCAAGAAGATGGTGTCGAGAAAATTAGAAGAAAAGAAAGAAAAAGTGAAGCCTAATGAAAATATGAAAGCTCATGAAATTATTAAACCTCAACCTCGAACTTTTTTATCTCATTCACCTTGGTTGAATGGGAAAAATATTGTTAAACCAATAGTGACGGTTTCAATTAAAGATGATAGTGTTGCTAAAGATAGTAACATAGAGAGTACTGCAATACCATTAATTATTGGTGATGGAGACTCTTCTGCAACCCCATCTCTTGGAAATTCAACAGTGTCAACCATGTGGTGGGAAAGTTTGTTGGGAGCTAACAATGACAAAATTGGTTCATGCTCATTATTACAAGAGGAGGGAAATTCCATTTTAGGGTTACCAAATATTGAGAATTATTTTATTGAAGGTTCCAATAATGTAGGTGATTGTTATTGGGATTCTAGCCTTTTTGAATTTGATTCTCTTTTAGATGTTTAAAATTAGGATTTGAATTTTATTGTGCAACAACAATACAATTAAATCTATGTCAAAATAAGTTTTTTTTTATCATAGATTCAATTGTATTTGTATTTTTTTAACCAAAGTGATTGTATTAAATGCAGAAATTGTCCATATTGGTCCTTATTACATTGTCAATCAATTTTATTTTTATCAAGAATTGCTTTTTAGACTAACATATGAGCCATTGAAGAATTTGTACTGACACTCTTTTATTTTGACCCGACATCCTCTATTATATATAATTTTTTAAAAATATCTAATTTTAGAAAAAACTACGGTTTATCAAATGATTGGATAAATATAATGGATGTTTACAAAATATATGGTTCCTAGTTTTTTTTAGTTTTTCTCGAATATTTGAATATTTACAGTATTTTTAAAAATAAATAAATATAAAAGCATAGATTTTACGTATGGTATTTTAAAACATATGTAAATTCATAATTTGTTTTCAAAAATCTATGATTTCATACCAGTTTTTAATCCGGTATAAATTCATATTTTTATACTAGAATTTTCAAAACCCAATATAAAATCATAGATTTTTTAAATACAAATTATCATTTTATACCAAATTTATAAAGAAATATGGCAATGTTAACTTCGTTATTTTATAGTCATTCCTGATATGAACTATTAGATTTTTTAAAAATCCAAAACTTAACATGATTTTATCTGTTTTTTTAAGTCCTACCCGTTAGTTTTAGCACCTTGTATATGAAAAATAATTAGAAGACATTTTAGTCAATATGAAAAATTGCGAGGATGAGGTGTCAGGTATAATTGGAAGGGTGACACGATAAATTTTCGAGCCATCCTATTATTATCTCTATGATTATGTTATATGGCACAGTTTCTAAAGTCCATTAGGTTTTGTGAATAGTATATATCATTCTCTAAATATGAGTTCTATCTTTCATATCTTGTTGTAAGACTCTTATTTGTTGTTGTCGACAGGTTAAATTTGCCTTTACCTTTTCTCTCGTCTCTATTTTTTTGCTTATCATCATTCTCGCTCTTTTTGTTATTTATGGTGCACTACTACGGAAAACACATATAACGACAGTTGCGAAACACATATAATGACGATTTTACGTCCGTTGTTAGGTAGCGTGTAATTGTATGTATGGTGGTTTTCACAACAGGAGTGTGACTGTGGTTATAAATAAGGTAGCGCGCTATCTATCACAACAGTTATATTAAACAACCATTAAGATATATATTTAGGTCATGAGTTCGAAATCCAGCAGCAGCAACAATTTATTTGAAAATAATTAACATTTGATGTAGATGATAATAATTTAAAAGATTAAATTATTCTTGAAAACAACTTAAACGAACCACTGTTTCTCAAATTGCATTCATATTGTAATTCATTTTTTTCTTTTTAACATGTAGTATTTTATTCAATGCCTCAAATTCTTCAAAGCAATGATTTATTCCTAGTTTATTTTACAGATCATTTAATATGCTAGTTGCTAAAATTTAACAATTTCTTTAATTATATATATATATATATATATATATATATATATATATATATATATATATATATATTCTTATTTATTGAAAAATATAACCATTATTATATAAAAAAGAAATATTACAAAAAATTCGCAAGTTGTCGACATAAATAATTAATTTACAAAATAGAAAAAAAAATTATATATTCTTATGGATATAATAAAAAAATAATAATAGTATTAAAAATAACAAATAGATAGAGTATATATTTTTATATTTAACCATGTCTTCCACTCATGTTCTATAAGTGTGTGTTACTGTCACCACAGTCTTTTTCCACTGACTACGGCCAAAATGGACGCTTCAAAATTCAAATCCAATTGAAAACTCACAAACTTACAAACTATTGTCATTAATAAAAACTACGTCTTCGTCGTGTTTAGCAATTTTCAGAAGAAGATATGAAAGTCTAAAAAGCTCTTTCTCTTTTATAGTTTCTGAAAACAGATATTTAACAGTAATTTTAAAATTTTAAAATCGATGTTTCAAATAAGTTTTTTTAGTTTTTAAATTTTAAAAACCGAAATACAGATTTTGAAACTCCAATCAAACATGTCTTTAAGTCTCTACAAAAATAAATAAAAAAACATCATAAAAAACAATCAGAAAATGGACAATTATGTTCAAACAATAATTAAATCAGAATTTGACTTGCACAACACAGACATAAATATTTTATTTTTAATTTTAGTATACTGTTTTTCTATGTTTTCTAAATATAACAGATATTTTTTTATTATAATCACTACAACAAATAACGATTTTTATGGCAAAATTGTCACCTCGACCAATAAAAAATTGCGGTATAAAGGCAAGGCGCACTATTTTTTATTATTTAAAAAAATAAAAAATAAAAACATCAATTCTCTCTGTTTTTAAAATAGTTGAGGTGAAAAAACAACTCAGTACAAGTTTCGATTCCCAACTATCGCAGTTTATAATTTTATTTGTTTATAAGTGTAAACAAAATATTCTAACCCTTCAGTTTTCTATTTAACTGAGGTATAAAATAATAAGATTTTACTAAACAAGCACTCGTTAAATAGATTTTACCCTAATCCTTACTTATATGAGGCCGCCTCAAACTCACAAGCATCATTCTTTGGGATGGATTGCAAGACAGAAAAAATCTTCAATGTTCTTCTATCTTGAACAAAACATTTTTTCTGCCCTTGCAATCTATCTCACATAATGATGTTGATGTTGTCGTTGTTGTATTTTTTGGAATAATCCTCAGTTAAAGAAGGGTACTCAGTTGTTGGATTGCAAGTGCAGAAAAGCTTTCTTTCTTCAAGTTACCCAAAGAAAGGAGCTTAACCAACAATAAAGTGAGCTCAACCTTGAAAAGAGCTCAATTGATGGATTGCAAGTTCAGAAAATCATTCTTGGTTCAAGTTAAACAAAGAATGCAGCTTAACCAACAAAGAAGGGAACTAGCTCAACCTTTGAAAAGTACTTAGTTGATAGATTGCATGTGTAGAAAATCATTCTTATTTAAAAAAAAAATTATTTTAGTGGGTATGCAACAAACTTTGGATATCACCGAAAATTTGTTGTAAACAATGTATTTAAAAAAAAAATAAAAATAGTCACCTTAGTCTTCTTTTTCACCGAGGTGATAGTTAATATGAAACCTTGGTTTTATAGTAAAACCGAGATGGTTAGTATGCATATTTTTCTTTTAAAACATTCGTTAAACAGATTTTACCATAATACTAAATTATATGAAGCCGCCCCAAAGAGAGAAAATATTCACCACATTTCTATCATGAATTGCTACTACAAATTTTACAATGGATTTTTAATATTATGTATAAACAATGTAATTAAAAAAGTAGCTTATCCACCTCTGTTTTCCTCTTGACCGAGGGGATAGTTAAACGTTTTTTTTACTATGTCCTTAAACAAATCTTTGTCGTCCATTTAATGTTTTTCAAAGCTCAAGAATCTGCCATTAGTGATTCGCGTGAAGCACCCTAATGGACATTTGTTATAAAAGCATGCAGAATATTGAAAATCTAACCTAAATGAAACATGAAGCGCTTGAAACATAAAGACGTTTGGAAAAGTTCTCTATGATAGATTACAAGAGTAGAAAATTACTTGGGTTTAAGGTTTGTTTTCTTAAATATTTATTTGAGCAAAAAATTATATATTTGAATATTGATTTTAATTATCTAACCCTTATTTTGTTTTGCTTTATAATCAAATGCATCCAAGATCCGAAGAGACAAATCTTGCACCCAACATTTGATCTTCCCCAAGATTCAATAATTTGAAGATCTAAAATCTAAATCTTCAGGGAATTTGATTTTTACCTTGTTCCCTAGGGAATTTGTCTTTTATTTTAAACAATGTAATATTCTGGATAAACAATGTAATATTCTGTGTAACAATGTAACAATTAAAAATAATAGGGTTAATAGTCATTTATCCCCTGCAATATAGGCGACTTTTGATTTACCCCCTTTAAAAAAATAATTTTGGATTAACCCCTGAAATTTTAAAATTCTAAGTCTTTTGCCCCGCAGGTAGAAAAATTACCCCCTGTAAAATATATATTTTTTATTTACCCCCCTGGTTTTTACACGCTTAGTGGGGCACCCCAAAATTTCAGGGAGTAATAAAAATTTATTTTTTTAAAGGGGGGTAAATCAAAAATCGCCAATATTGCAGAGGGTAAATGACTATTAACCCAACATAATAATATCTAACCTCTCGGTTTTCAAGATAAACCAAGATGAAATATACACTAGTTTTGAAAATAATAAAAGTGTTGTTACTGGGTTCCGAACCCATGTGCATTTAACATTATCTTTCGATTTTAATAACACCGAGATGATAAGTTGCGAGTTATTATGTCTCCGTCCACTACCTCGCTTCTATAGCCGAGGTATTATGCATTTTCTATCCATGGTAACAAACGTTTTTTGTATTAGTGAATTTATAAACATTAAAATAATATCATAAAAATAGAAATAAAATATATCTAAATAATGAAATTTATTAAAATGAGGATACATGGTACACAATTTATTTTTTCAAGTTATATAATAAAAATTCATTAATCAATACTATCATCAACAAATGTAATTTTAAAAATAAGTATAATTTGGTAAAATATACGACATTAATTGATTGACAATGTATAATTACTTTACACATTTATGTATATTTTTTTCACTTAAATTAATATAAAAATAACGATAAAATATTTTTCATCCGTGTTGTTTGAAAAAGAGTTTAATTGGTATGCACTGATAGTGTAAAATAATTTTACGCTGTCATCCAATAAAAAAATCATCAATCTGTCATGTCATATCAGTAATTTAAAATTTACAGTATGATGTGGCAGAATACATGAGGGTGATTGGTTGACAATGTAAAATTATTTTACACTGTCAGTGTATACCAATTAAATTCTTTGAAAAATTAAAATTAGAATAATATCCAAAATATTATACATTAAGTGTTTGAAAAAACTAAACCGCTTAAATTACACTTAGTCTCTTTGTAATTCAAAACACTGTTTATATATATATATATATATATATATATATATATATATATATATATATATATATATATATATATATATATATATATATATATATATATATATATATATATATATATATATCATTAGTGATATAATTCAATATTTTATATGTGGTTGTAAGTGACATATTGATTAATTAGTCAGTTGTAACAATAAATACCTTATTTGCCTTATCCATGTATCTCTGAATTCATTTAATAAAGATTATTTATTTGAAATTTTGCTTTAGATTTTTTAATTCCTCAATTTTGGAATTACTTAAAAATCAAGTAATCTAATAAATAGGTAATGGCCAATGGAAGTACAAACCTCCAATCAATTCTTGGTCAATTTATCAGTGTTTAAAGGAGAACACTATGATAGGTGATGTGCACAGATGAAGTCATCTTTAGATTTCAAGATGTGCTTGAAATCGTGAGTGATGGTTTCTTAGTATTAGTATCAAATGCTAATGAGACTTAAAGAACTACGCATTGTGAATTGAGAAATAAAGAAAGGCTTGTTCTTGATTCATCAGTGTCTGAATTCAAACGTGTTTGAGAAGATAATTGAGTAAGAACCGACAAAGGGTGTGTGGGGTCGCTCAAGAAGTTGTATGGAAAAGATAAGATGTTGAAAAAGGTCAAGCTGTGTTTTTTATGAAACAATATGACAATACACATATGAACTATGATGAAGCAATTGCATAATTCTTTTCATGATTGGTGTTATTGAACAATCAAATGAAATCTTGTAGAGAGAAGGTAACTGAATTATAGAAGGTGGAAAAGGTTCTATGAGACCTACCTGCCAAATTCGATCACATAGTTGTTGCCATTGAAGAGTTTAACTATTTATCTGAGATAAAATATTGATGAATTGCAAGCATGTGTTGAAGCTCATGAGTTGATAGTAAAATAGAGAAACTCAAAGGTGACTGAGTAAACCTTGTAGACTAAGTTCTTTGAGAAAATAAAAGTAGACTCTTCAAATATCGACAAAGAAAAATGGAAAAAGAAGTGGAATGATCATGATGGTACGAGCAAAAACTCAAGGTGAAACAAGCAAGATGGGTGCATATCACAATTAGAAATCCAAGAAAAAGGTGGAGATAAAGAAGGTCTAATACTATTGTTGTCAAAAGTTTAGACACTGTGTTAGAGATTGCTACTTCAATAAAGAATCAACTTAAAATAACAAGGGTGTATCTCAATTTGTACATGCACAAACTAGTGACTCTGAAGAGGTCAATTTGATGGCTAGCACACATTTGACTCAATACAAAACCAATGTTTGGTACCTTGACACATGGTGCAACAACAACATAACTAACAACAAGTGTTGGTTCATCAAGTTTGATGAATCACTACGAATGTCCATTAGGTTTGCAAAAAACATTATGCTTACATAAGAAGGAATGAGAAAAATCCTTGTCAAGAGAAAGATTGGGAAAGAAGAATTCATTGGTGATGTTTTATATATTTCTTCAATGGAAAGTAATTTAGTAAGCTTAGGTCAATTGCTATACAAAAACTATTCAATAAGGTAAAAAGATAAAGAGCTCAATGTGTTTGATGCAAGATCCAAGATAATCTCGAAGATTCTCATATTAGACAACAAAACATTCAAGGTTCTGATTAACATGCTAGACCATAAATTTCATGCATCAACCACAAATGAAGACCAACCATAGATCTGACATTATAGGTATGACCATCTCAATTTTAGGAGTCTTAACTTAATGCAAAATAAGATGGTGGTGTATGTACTTTCCAAAACCAAAATACACAAACAACAGTGCGAAGAGTGTTGTATTTCCAAGCAAGAAAGAAAGCCATTCAAACACGATACATCAGTGTTTAATTTTTGGAGAAGAAAAGTGAGGTATTCACCAACTTCAAAGGATTCAAGCCGTTAGTTGAAAAATAGGCTGAATGTGTTATAAATAAGTTGAGAATTTATGGTGGTGGTGAGTACACCTCAACCAAATTTGCTCACTTTTGTGAAGACGAAGGAATTGAGCATGAAGTAATAAAACCTTGCACGCCTAATAATAATGGTATTGTTGGGAGGAAGAATATGAACATTTTGAACATGGCAAGACACATGCTCAAGGAAAATTAAATGTAAAAAAAATATTTTGGGGTCAGGCTACCACAATTGTAGTCTATATCATCAATAGATGTCCAAAAAAGAAGTTAAACAACAAGACACCTTATGAAGTTTGGTATGGCATGAAACCCAGTGTTGGTCACTTTAATATCTTTGGCTCATTATGTTAAAGGTATGTCCTAAGTAACTCAGAAGGAATTTAAATAATAGAGGTCAAGCCATGACCTTTGGGTTCTCATTACATAAGTTCCTACAAATTATTCTCACCAAATGAGAATAAGGTGGGGAAAAGAAATGATGTGCAATTTGATAAGAGCAAAGGTTGGAACTGGTTGAAAGTTTCAACCATTCGATTGCAGAAAGTGAAAGTTGAAGACACGTCAACACCCCTCTAGGAGATGACAAAGAAATTGAGATTTCATAACCTCAAGAAGTGAGGAGATCAACAAGTATCAGAAATCAATCAATTATATTGAGTGATTATCAAATATTGTATGATCAAGCCATAAGAGATAATGGTTACACTACTACAAAATATATATTTCATAGCATCATCTTACTACGACCATTTAGTCAACCAAAGTAATAACTCAGTTGTAGGATGGTGTGCGTGAACCACAAGTGCACGATTGTGTCAAGTAGTAAAAAGAGTCGATCCTACATAGAGTTTTATGATTACCAATTTTTACTTCAACTATGCTTATCTAAGGTGATCACAAAAGGTTTGTTTGATGCAGATTGAAAAATAAATTTTCAACAATTAATAAAAAGCATAACTAAGAGCTATGATCCTTCATCTAGATTCACCCATAAGATTATTCATATTTTAATTACGAGAAGTACTAAGCTATTTTTATAGAAAATTAGACAAATATGTGCGTCACACACTTTCGTGGCATTTGCTTTTGAACGTATTTCGTGTAATACCCCGTAAATTATTTTACTCTGGATAATACTAGTTGTGATCAACTGAGTCCCAGGGTACTCTGATAAATTATCTGTAGAGAAAATTAGGGTAACTGTCGGAGTTAGAGTAAATCCAATTAATATTATCTGACTCTGGGTTATCTAAATATTTGGACTTTAGAGACTTTTTGGACAATTAGTAGTGTTGCTAATTGAGGATATTTTCTATATCATTTCTTTTTCTCTTATTTCCAAACATAGTTAACTTGGAGAAGAAAAGGAAAGGAAGGAAAAGGGAGAGAAAAGGAGAAAGCTCAAGAGCAAGAACATCATCACCTCTTCATCAAATCTTCATCCAATCATCTTCAAATCTTCACCATCTTCATCTATCCAAGGTGGGTTCTAGATAGATGGTTTTGTTTTAGATTTTCTTGGATTCTAAGACCTAGGTTAGAGTTGTAAGAGAATTGGATTAATTGCAAAATCTTGGAAATTAACGGTTAAAATGTGTTGTAAACTGAGTAGTATGAGTCATATGAGTGTAGAATCATTTATGTTTGATTGCATGATGTTTGGATATGTTTTGGTGGGGTTTTGGGATCATGGGAGATCAGCTGTTACGCTGATGTAGTTTTTGAAATTCCCAGATTCGCACTGCGAATCCCCCAGCGAAGGGGAAATCGTGGGCTCGCTGGCAGCTTACACTACGAAGGTGAAGGCGAGCGTTCGCCAGTGGTTCGTACTGCGAACCTTACGTTGTTTTTGCCACTGCCTTGGTTCACTAGCGTTTGCACTGCGAATGGTGTAGCGAACAAGTGTTGGCTAGGCGTTCGCTGGACGCTTCGCACTGCGAATGAGGTAGCGAGCGTTCGCTGGCTTCTTCGCATTGCGAACATAGCAGAACATCCATTTTGTTTCTTGCATAACTTTTGACTCGGTTATCCGTTTTGTGTATTCTTGATATCGTTGTGAAGCTAGGAACATATTCTAGCTGATGGCAGTGAGAAATACCTAGTTATTGCCCGAGTATATGAATCGGAGGAAACCGTAAATTGGTATAAATTGTGGTATGTTGAATTTTGGTGTTCCATTATGTGATTGATGATTACATGCCTATGTTATTATTGTGAAACAGGTTGGAATATGTATGCATGTTAAAATATGAATAGGTAGAGTGAGGAACATTACCGGAAATGATATCGGAAGTGTGTAAATAACATGGTGACAACGCTCGTGCAAAAGAGGCCGAGGCGTGTGTCTAGTAATAATAACCGGTTTACCTTGCGGTGTAGTTTCATGAGACTCGAGCACCTCCTCTGAAACGTATGCACAACTACTTGGCAGGTTTGATTCCCGCGTATATTACGATTGGAGCCTACGGGTAAAGAGACTTGTGACGGTGTACGGGCCGTGAGAAGTGACGGATCACGGTGTACGGGCCGATGATCCCGAATCCAATTCTTATGCCAAGTAGATACAAGGATCCATGACTCGAATCGTCTTCTAGACGTAGAAGCGGACGGGAATAGGGGATACCTTGGTACAGTTATTGATTTTTGTGAGATTCTGGAGTAACATGCTCAGAACTTACTTTGGTACTTTTGTGAGTTAACAGGCTCACGAGTGTGAATGTATTTATACAGTGTGTGTACTCAAAGTCACTTCCCTTCCCTTTGACTTGAGTTATTCTTATTAGAACCATGTAAAGCCAAGAGGACTATAAGATAGCGAACTCACTGAGATTTGATGTATCTCACCCCACTGTTGTTGTTTACATCACAGGTTCTGCAGGTTCGGCGAAGGGTAAGGATAAGGTGGTTTGACTTTTCCTTACGGATCGTAGCTTTTGAGATGGCATGGCTTCCGCTATGGCATTTTATTTTTAGATCATTGTATTGATCTAGTTCTTAGTGCCTTTTGGGACATCTTGTATACGTTATGTCGTAGGCTTTAGAACTTGTATGTAGGGCACCTAATGTATACAATGTGTTAACTAGGAACTTGTACATATATATTTCAGTACCAAAAGTATTATTCATGTATGATATA
Source organism: Lathyrus tuberosus (assembly GCA_022829125.1). Taxonomy (NCBI): domain Eukaryota; kingdom Viridiplantae; phylum Streptophyta; class Magnoliopsida; order Fabales; family Fabaceae; genus Lathyrus; species Lathyrus tuberosus. The sequence goes on from JALAZF010000639.1 coordinate 64,229, forward strand.
TGCTTTGATGTATGTATGTATATGTGGGCTTTACAGTTGGTATCAGAGCAGGTCGTATCCTCGACCTAGCCATGAAATATTATAAGTGTTTCTTTCCGTTTCATATGTGTTGTGTCGCCATTGGTCTTACGTGTTATATTTATGGTATTGAGCCTGATCAACTTAATCCTATCTGTATGACATTTAGGAACATGGCCGACCGATGCAGAAACAACCGTGGTAGACCGAGAACTACTCCAGCAGGGACAAATCCGCCAGGGGACGAGGGGAATGCCCCTTTGTATCAATTCATGTAACAAATGCAGCAACAGCAGAATCAGTTTGTACAACAGATGGTACAACAAATGGCTGGTGGTGTGCATCCTCCAGTGGTTGTTCCTGAAGCTGCAGGGGGAACCTTTAGGGATTTCATTCGCATGAATCCTCCAGAGTTTCTAGGAGGGTTAGATCCAGTAAAGGCCCATGAATGGATATCCGGTATGGAGCGGATTTTCTTGATCGTTCAGTGTAGTGAAGAAAATAAGGTTGTCTTTGCTTCTCACTTGTTAAAGGGTCCTGCTATGAGATGCTGGGAAAGCGCTTCAGCCTTGATGACAATTAAAGAGGTACCAAAAGTGTAGGAGCAGTTTAAGATAACTTTTATAGAGAAGTATTTTCCAAGTTCCTTATGGTCTCAAAAAGAATTCGAATTTCAACAGCTGAGGCAAGGTAACTTGACAGTGGCTTCTTATGCGGAAAAGTTTGAAGATATGGCTGCTTATTCTAGACAAGCCATGTATGCTCCCGATGAAAGGTGGAAGATTGATCAGTTTCTGTTTGGTTTAAGGGCTGAAATTTCACATAGTGTGTCTCAGAGAGAATTCACCAGCTATGCTGAATTGTTGCGACAGAGTTATGTGGTGGAGCATAGTTTGAAGAAGGTACAAGCAGAAGGAGAGCTTAGTAGGGTGAATCAAAGTGATCGTGGAAGATCGAATCAACAATTTAGACCAAGACAGTAACCTTTCAAAGGGAAACAAGTTCAGAGTTCTAAGTCTAGTGCGCCTCCGGTATGCCGTACTTGTGGTAGGAATCATTTTGGGAGGTGCAATTGGGATGGAATACGATGTTATCAGTGTAACAAGGTGGGTCATTTATCGAGGGATTGTCCTCAGAAGAGGAATCAGATGCAAGAGAAGAATACCAGATGAGTGTATACCTTGGATGCAAGGAAGACAAAGGGTGATAATTCCTTGATTGCAGGTACGTGTTTTGTGAATGGAAATCCTTGTTTTGTTTTATTTGATTGTGGGGCAACGCATTCTTTTGTGTCCACGCGGTGCGTGAAGCGACTCGGGTTGCAAGCTGTCCTTTATCTCCACCCATGGTGGTTACTACTACCATGGATGAAATTGTTGAAACACCATTGATGTGTAAAAATTGTGTTTTGTCGGTGAATGAAAGAGTCTTCCAGATTGATCTTATTTGTTTGCCGCTTAAGAAAGTGGATGTTGTTCTGGGAATGGATTGGCTTTCAGCTAATTCGGTTTTTATCGGTTGTGAGGAGAAGTTAATCATTATTTCATCTACTGAAGCTACTTCGAAGGATGTGTTAACTACTATTTTAGAAGGTACGGTTGGAATGATTAATTTCTTGTTTGAAGAGGAAAAGTCTATTCTTATGATTCTTACTAAGGAGGGGAGTAGTAACCTTCAAGTTTCGAGTATTCCAGTAGTTTGTGACTTTCCTGAAGTCTTCCCCGAGGATATCACTTCTCTTCCTCTGGAACGGGAAGTGGAATTCTCTATTGACCTTATACTGGGGACGGCTCCAATATCCGTTTCTCCGTATCGGATGGCACCACTCGAATTAAGAGAATTAAAGGACCAATTGGAAGAGTTATTGGCTAAGCATTTTGTTCGACCCAGTGTTTCACCCTGGGGAGCACCAGTGTTGTTGGTAAAGAAGAAGGATGGTGGAATGCGGTTGTGTATTGATTACCGTCAATTGAATAAGGTCACCATCAAGAACAAATACCCATTGCCGAGGATAGATGATTTGTTAGATCAATTGAAAGGAGCCTGTGTGTTCTCGAAGATTGATTAACGGTCGGGTTATCATCAGATTCGGGTGAAGAGTTCAGATGTACCAAAGACTGCGTTTAGAACCCGTTATGGTCATTAAGAATTTTTGGTGATGCCTTTTGGTGTGACGAATGCTCCGGCAGTTTTTATGGATTATATGAATCGAATATTTCAACCTTACTTGGACCAATTTGTGGTGATTTTCATTGATGACATCCTCATCTATTCTCGTGACCTTCAAGAGCACGGAGAACACCTAAGAATCGTTTTATCCATTTTGCACGAAAGACAACTTTTTGCCAAGCTAAGTAAGTGTGAATTTTGGATGTCGGAGGTGAATTTCCTTGGACATGTCATATCTCGAGGGGGTGTAGCGGTTGATCCATCCAAAGTTGAAGCAGTGATAAATTGGGAGAGACCGAAGAATGTGTCGGAAGTTAGAAGCTTCTTGGGACTAGCAGGGTATTATAGAAGGTTTATTAAAGGCTTTTCCCAACTGGCCTTACCGATGACGAGACTTACTCGGAAAGATTGTCCTTATGAATGGGATTCGGCTTGTGAGCAAAGTTTTATGAGTTTGAAGGAAAGATTGATGACCGCTCCTGTTTTGGTTATTCCTGATCCTAGCAAGTCATATGAGGTATATTGTGATGCGTCGAAGATGGGATTAGGAGGGGTGTTAATGCAAGATGGACATGTAGTGGCCTATGCTTCACGACAGTTAAAAGTCCATGAAGAGAATTATCCAACGCATGACTTGGAATTGGCGGCGGTTGTATTTACCTTGAAGGTGTGGCGTCACTATTTGTATGGTGTGCGTTTTGAGATGTTTAGTGACCACAAGAGCTTACAATACCTCTTTAGTCAGAAGGAGTTGAACATGTGTCAATGGAGGTGGATGGAATATTTGAAAGATTATGACTTGGAACTAAAATACCATCCGGGTAAAGCGAATAAGGTGGCGGACGCTTTAAGTAGGAAAGTGTTGCACAGTGCCGACTTGATGATGCTAGAGTATACTTTATTGGAGAAATTTCGAGATCTAAATCTTCAGTTTAATTGGACTCCTAATTGTGTGGTTATGGGGAATTTGGATATCAATTCTACTCTTAGGGAAGAAATCCAACAAGAACAAGAGTTAGATGAGAATTTGCAAGAAGTGTTACTGCAACCGGGTTTTGTACGAGATACCGATGGAGTTATTGTATTTAACCAAAGGATTTGCATTCCGGATAACACGGAGTTAAAAAGGCGGATTTTGGATGAAGCGCATAAGGGTGCTTTTACTATACATCAGGGATCTTCAAAGATGTACCAAAATCTAAAGAGAGACTATTGGTGGTCCGGGATGAAAAGAGATATTGCGGTATATATGTCGGAATGTGCGGTGTGTCAACAAGTGAAGATCGAGCACCAAAGACCGGGTGGCTTGTTACATCCTTTAGAAATTCTGGAGTGGAAATGGGATGGTATTTCTATGGACTTTGCGGTGGGTTTACTCCGCGCGCAAGGCGGTTATGATTCGATTTGGGTAATAGTAGATGGGTTAACGAAGTCTGCTCATTTCTTGGCCGTAAAGACTACTTATAAGGCGAGTCATCTCGCAAGGTTGTTCATTTCGGAGATAGTAAGGTTGAATGGTATTCCTACTAGTATTGTTTCGGATAGAGATCCGAAGTTCACTTCGAGATTTTGGAGATCTTTTCAACAAGCGATGGGAGCGAAGTTGTGTTTGAGCACGTCGAATCATCCGCAAATGGATGGTCAGACGGAACGGACAATACAGACCATGGAGGATATGTTGAGAGCTTGTGTGTTGGGAAGTGGAGGAAATTGGATAGAACTTTTGCCATTGATGGAGTTCTCTTATAATAACAGTTATCATGCAAGTATTGGTATGGCTCTGTATGAGGCATTATATGGGAGGAAGTGTAGGACACCGTTTTGTTGGGCAGAAGTGGGGGAAGATAGTATGTTGGGACCCGAGATTATTCATGAAACTACGGAGAAAATTAAGATGATCCGTGATAATATCAAACAAGTCCAAGATCGTCAGAAGAGTTATGCGGATAACCGTAGAAGACCTTTAGAATTTGAAGAAGACGACCACGTGTTTTTGAAAGTTACTCCGAGGTTGCGGTTGAAAGGACCGTTTCGATCGCAGAAGTTGAGTCCGAGATACGTGGGACCGTATCAGATCTTGGAGAGAATTGGTGAAGTAGCTTACAGGTTAGCCTTACCGCCTTCTCTGTCCGAGATGCACGATGTTTTTCATGTGTCTCAACTTCGGAAATTTGTACCGGATCCTCTTCAGCCAATTTTACCGGATACAATTAAGATAGAAGCAGATTTGACTTTTGAGCCTCAACCGAGTCGTATCACCGGAAGAGAAACTAAAGTGTTAAGGAATAAAGAGATTCCTCTTGTTAAGGTCCAGTGGGATGAGACGCATCCGGGTGATGCAACTTGGGAATTGGAATCGGAGATGCGGGAGGTCTATCCTCATCTTTTCAAGTAATTGTTTTAAATTCGTGGGCGAATTTCTATTTAAGGGGGGGAGGATGTAATACCCCATAAATTATTTTACTCCGGATAATACTAGTTGTGATCAACTGAGTCCCAGGGTACTCTGATAAATTATCTGTAGAGATAATTAGGGTAACTGTCGGAGTTAGAGTAAATCCAATTAATATTATCTGACTCTGGGTTATCTAAATATTTGTACTTTAGAGACTTTTTGGACAATTAGTAGTGTTGCTAATTGAGGATATTTTCTATATCATTTCTTTTTCTCTCATTTCCAAACATAGTTAACTTGGAGAAGAAAAGGAAAGAAAGGAAAAGGGAGAGAAAAGGAGAAAGCTCAAGAGCAAGAACATCATCACCTCTTCATCAAATCTTCATCCAATCATCTTCAAATCTTCACCATCTTCATCTATCCAAGGTGGGTTCTAGATAGATGTTTTTGTTTTAGATTTTCTTGGATTCTAAGACCTAGGTTAGAGTTGTAAGAGAATTGGATTAATTGCAAAATCTTGGAAATTAACGATTAAAATGTGTTCTAAACTGAGTAGTATGAGTCATATGAGTGTAGAATCATTTATGTTTGATTGTATGATGTTTGGATATGTTTTGGTGGGGTTTTGGGATCATGGGAGATCAGCTGTTACGCTGATGTAGTTTCTGAAATTCCCAGATTCGCACTGCGAATCCCCCAGTGAAGGGGAAATCGTGGGCTCGTTGGCAGCTCGCACTGCGAAGGTGAAGGCGAACATTCGCCAGTGGTTCGCACTGCGAACCTTACGTTGTTTTTGCCACTGCCTTGGTTCGCTAGCGTTCGCACTGCGAATGGTGTAACGAACAAGTGTTGTCTAGGCGTTCGCTGGACGCTTCACACTACGAATGAGGTAGCGAGCGTTCACTGGCTTCTTCGCGTTGCGAACATAGCAGAACATCCATTTTGTTTCTTGCATAACTTTTGACTCGGTTATCCGTTTTGTGTATTCTTAATATCGTTGTGAAGCTAGGAACATATTCTAGCTGATGGCAGTGAGAAATACCTGGTTATTGCCCGAGTATATGAATCGGAGGAAACCGTAAATTGGTATAAATTGTGGTATGTTGAATTTTGGTGTTCCATTATGTGATTGATGATTACATGCCTATGTTATTATTGTGAAACAGGTTGGAATATGTATGCATGTTAAAATATGAATAAGTAGAGTGAGGAACATTACCGGAAATGATATCGGAAGTGTGTAAATAACATGGTGACAACGTTCGTGCAAAAGAGGCCGAGGCGTGTGTCTAGTAATAATAACAGGTTTACCTTGCGGTGTAGTTTCATGAGACTCGAGCACCTCCTCTGAAACGTATGCACAACTACTTGGCAGGTTTGATTCCCGCGTATAGTACGATTGGAGCCTACGGGTAAAGAGACTTGTGACGGTGTACGGGCCGTGAGAAGTGACGGATCACGGTGTACGGGCCGATGATCCCGAATCCAATTCGTATGCCAAGTAGATACAAGGATCCATGACTCGAATCGTCTTCTAGACGTAGAAGCGGACGGGAATAGGGGATACCTTGGTACGGTTATTGATTTTTGTGAGATTCTGGAGTAACATGCTCAGAACTTACTTTGGTACTTTTGTGAGTTAACAGGCTCACGAGTGTGAATGTATTTATACGGTGTGTGTACTCAAATTCACTTCCCTTCCCTTTGACTTGAGTTAGGCTTATTAGAACCTTGTAAAGCCGAGAGGACTATAAGATAGCGAACTCACTGAGATTTGATGTATCTCACCCCACTGTTGTTGTTTACATCATAGGTTCTGCAGGTTCGGCGAAGGGTAAGGATAAGGTGGTTTGACTTTTCCTTACGGATCGTAGCTTTTGAGATGGCATGGCTTCCGCTATGGCGTTTTATTTTGAGATCATTGTATTGATCTAGTTCTTAGTGCCTTTTGAGACATCTTGTATACGTTATGTCGTAGGCTTTAGAACTTGTATGTAGGGCACTTAATGTATACAATGTGTTAACTAGGAACTTGTACATATATATTTCAGTACCAAACGTATTATTCATGTATGATATATGTTTTGATGTATGTATGTATATGTGGGCTTTACATTTCGGACACGGCTAAGCAATTCAATCAAGAGCGTTACGCCTTGTCACGCAACGACACATTTTAATTATTTCTCAATTGAGATCAAGTCGCGTTGTCAGTGGAGCCTTGAACTCAATTTTTATTAACTCGCTTTTGATTGTTGAATCATTATCTTTCGATACATGATCGACATCAATTTTGACTTTGCTTTCATAACCGACATAAACATGGAATTGATATCGAATTTTCAAATAAAGCAAAAAATTTAATTATTGCAATAAAAAATGAATAATTTAATAGGGGTTTGTCCTGAGATTGATTCTCCTAACCTCATGTCCCTAAGGAACTACTCACTCATGATCAGATGAACAACAATAAACAAGTTTAGAGACATTGCAAGAAATTTAACAAATTATAGCAAGTAAACCAATAATAAACTAAAATCAAGATAAAGGCAAGATTATAATAAAGGTGCTGGAAATTACAAAAAAGTAGTAAAAACATAAGTTAAGAACTTAAATAAAAACAACAATTTGTTAAGAATAGCAGTAGTGAAAATGTGATGTCTTCTCTTGATACTCAAGCTTCTACTTATACTAATCCAAGGCATAAATCACTAATTATTAGCACTAAATTCAAGAAAACCAATCACTAGTTACTTAGATATGAAGTTTTGGAGGTTACAAATGATGAAAAGTCATAAAAGAAACCAAACGATCAAAAGCTCGTAACTACCTAAGTGCTGACACGGGCAGTGTCAGTCTTGTATGAAGGACGCACCAGGGGGACAACATGGCCCGTGTCATGGGACACGGCCAGGCCATGTTGATCTCAAAAAATTAGTACTGGAAGCGCTCCTTTTGGTGCGATCTTCAGCCTTTTTCGTCCTGATTCTCTCCAATTACCTCTTATTACCTAAAAACAAACATAGGAGACTAAAATGCATAAAAACGATCTAGAATGATTAAAATAGACATGAAATCAAAGGGGAAAATCAAGAAATATGATACCCCTAAAGTTGAATCGTTGCATGTCCTTGAGCTACAATCTTGCTTAAAAAGAATTAGGATCAAGCAGTTTTCGATTCTTCAAAAGCTCAAAAATATGAAAATTGGTCGATATTCATATGTGGTCTGTTATTCCGACCAGATATAACTCAAGTTCCCCCGTACTCACCAATACCAAAATTATTACAAAGACACAAAATCGTAAATGCAGTTAAAAGTTTCCTACCCTGGTCATCTCTCTAGCTACGCTTTGAACTTAAGTCTCTTTTCGATTGTCTTCCCCGTTCGTCTTGACAATCAGGTTAAGTCAATTTGAATTATGATAATCATCACAGGCACAAGATCGATTGAGATTTTTTTTTGTTTAGACACCATATAAGCAACAATTGTTATCTTTATTTACTGATAAAATTACACACTTTGTGTGTTTATTTACTGTCCACTTTGGGATGATGTTTGGGGTTCAACCACCGTTAGGATGAATAACCGGGTAAAGGTTACCCAACTTAAAAAGTGAATTTACCCTTTTACCGTGTTTTCATCAGTTTGGTGCTAAAATTATATATTTTTTCTTTTCTCTTAACCAATCATACATAACATGTGAATCTAAAGTATGTCGGAATGTCATAACAAACTAATCAGGAAATACTTCTCAAGATCTGAGTATTTTGGTACAAAACACCTGCTAAACTCGTGAATCTTTTGGGAAACTAAGGGTGTTCGAGTAATATCAATTTTATCGGTTTTCCATAGACCCTAAACTTAGCCAATTTTCATTATAAACCTATATACTTTCTCAACAAAATTTTCAAAATTAGGAGATTTTTTCAGTTTTTTTAAGGGCACAATTTTTTGAGTTTTCTAACAATGGTATATGCAACTTTATTTAATCAAAAGAAAACTATCCTACCCGTACAAAATCAAACAAGAAACAAATAACAGAAAAATGCGAAAAATAAGAGAAATACCCCCCCCCCCCCCTCCAAACTTAAACTAGACATTGGCCCCAATGTTTCAATTCAAGTTGGGAGAGGTAGAGAGAAACTCACAAAAACCTCATTGAGGAGGTGGGAAGCGCAACAAGAGGTTTTGTATTGACCTTTGTATGTCTTCAAGCATAACACCTTATCATGCTAGACGATAGGCTATGATATATAAATCACAAATGAAATTTTCTTGTTTAAAATCTGTTTTAAAAATGGTTTAACAATGGCAAGAGGAAACAATCGTCTATCCCGAACTGTCATTGAAAAGATTGGATATGCATTAAACTGTATAAAAAGTATTCGAAAGATGAGACAGAAAATCAATATATTTTCAACAATAATGTTTGAATAAAACCACACAAAGATAATCGATTTCCAATTAAATATTGAGAAAAAATTTGACTGAAGCAATTTGTTAAACACTTGGTGTGCAATCAATTTAACTCAGATTTTTTTGAAGTATTAACCAAAAAAAGTATCTCAATGTATCAATTGCATAATCAATGGATTAACAATTTTCTATGAAAGTAAAGAGAACGAGAGAGGGAGAGGGAGAGAGAAAGAGAGAGAGAGAGAGAGAGAGAGAGAGAGAGAGAGAGAGAGATAGATAGATAGATAGATAGATAGATAGATAGAGAGAGAGAGAGTGAGAGATTTTCTTAGGCAGTTCCCCAATCGGCCTCGCTATGGGTATGTCTGCCCTAAATTCTAATGGAAATGAGATAATGAAAATTAACCTTTGCAAATGTATTTATCAAGAAAAGAAATAGCAATCCAACCCTCCAAACCCTATATTTGATGTTGATCATACTTTATTTTCTTCCCTTGATCTTGAGCTCGATAAAGTGACCCAATACTTCTAATTTGATCTCCGTTTACCGCTGCTTTTTTGACCGAACCACTGTTCTTTAAAGCTTTCACTCGACTAAATCCAAATTGTAAACTATTGTGAAAAATTCTCAAATCAATCCTCGGTCTTGGAAGAAAACCCCAAATGGATTTATCTTAAAACCCTAAAAAAATGTCCAACCCAATTGATTACAACCAATACGGATTGGACCTCATCAAACTATCTCTGATCACACAACAAAAATAATTATGTGTAGTTGTTGTATGAATGCAGTGAGAGAGGATGAAGATGGTGAAAGTTCTTTGTGTATTCTTGGTTTCAATACTTTAAAATGATGCATGAATGACTATATATAGGTCTGTGTGTGTGTGTAAAACAGAAAACGGAAAAATTCTGGCCTGAAAAATAACAAAATTTGACAATTTTAAAAGGAGGGAGTTAACCTATTCGCAGAGGGAGTCGACTCATAAGAGATGGGAGTCGAGCCATTTTGGCTGGGAGTAAACTCTAAGTGGATAGAAAGTTTTTGGAAAACTGAGCATTCGGAGGGAGTCGACCCATTCATGATGTGTGTCGACTCTAAGGCCTATGTGTTGACTCATTTGCAACACAAACTTTGTATTTCATTCTACTTCAAAGGGAGTTGACCCCTATCATGGATGTGTCGACTCCTAACATGATTTTTCATAAAATTTCATATTTTTGACTTGTCTAAATGCTTTTGACATGTTCTATAAGTGTCCTAAGATGAAGATGCATCCTAGACATAGAAAATAAGGTTCAATGTACAAATACTAAGTACCTAGTTTTGTCATCATTCAAAACCTCTAAGAGGATAGCGCACTCACATACACCCCCTTTTTGATGATGGAAAAATGTACGATGTATTTGTAGTGTTTGATCAAAGCTCCCCCCTAAATATATGCATCTTCCCTTAATTATTTGCCAACTAGACTTTGCTCATTGTTCGTGGCAAATCTTCTTCCTCTTTGACAACATCAAAAAGAAGAAAAAAATTATAAAACTTAAGAAGCATCAAGTAAAATACACAACCACATGTATACGACTTAGAGGAATTGCAAAGATAAATTTGATCAGCAATAACAACACTTAGAAAGAATGACATTAAAGTAAAACACAAACATAAATAACCAACAATGCATTCAAAATCCAAAGTAGTTCATTACAAACCCACTACAAGATTAGCAAAGGAGAATTGAAATAAAACAAACATGAAGCAAACATGAAAAGGATGAAATTAAAATGCATGCAAAATAGTGAGAAGTCCATTGTCCACAAGCAAGATGAGTAACAACCATGACCACGACGACCCCTATGATGCTGATTGTCACCTTTAGGTTTGGGACGCAATCCCTGATACCAAGCACCGTCCCGATCACTATACCGATCATCCAAAAAATACACATTTCTTTGTATAATTGATGATAGTAATGGTGATGGTCATGTTGCTCACGACTCATGGTACGAATGCCAGCTTGAGTTTCAACATTGTTAATAACCACGTGTTATCAAATCTCATTAAATAGCTTTGTAGCATGAGGCAAAGTTGTGAAAATTGTAATCTTGGGCAATCATATGATCATGAACTACTCTGAAACGCTCATCTTGAGCGGCTTCAAACTCATCACGCTTACAGGAATCCACTTCATGGCACCCTCATTGCTCAACACGCATGTTCTTGAGCAAGGCGAGAATGGAGGATTCTTCACTAGATGAGGCAATACCGGAGGGGTTACCATAAGTAGTGCCATCTTGAGTTCACAAGTTTTATTGCCACTGACCCCACACTTGGGGGGCTTCTTCTGGATGCTAAATTATCGAATCACAAAGTCAAGCCTCATCTCCAACATAATCTGCATCCTGCATGTTTGTATCATCATGTTGATCATTGTCTCCCATATGTTTCTCTTCAAAATATACCTGATCCAAATAAATAGGATCATCATAGTTATATATGCGTCTTTAAGACCCCTTCATGCAGAAGTAGTAGACATTTTGATCTTTATCCCACGTATACCCCATGTTTGCCATGATAGCTCTATTGAACTCTTGAGTTGGACCAGGTGAAATGTTAAGAAGATCTTGCATACCAATACGAAAGTGATTGAGAATCTAACAAATCAACGAAGGGTAACAAAAAGAAGATCCTACGTTACACTCACGGACCGTAAACATCCCATAGACAAAGTAATATGGCCATCAAATCAATAAATTTTCTATGGGATCTTTACGGTCAATCCGAGAGTGACCTTCCTTCCTTGGGCGCAACCTCTGACTGATCAATCCGAGAATGACCTCCATTTCTTGGGCACAAAACATGGGCAACAATTCAGTGAAGTATACATGGATTTCTCTCCAAATTTCCTGTGGACAGTTTTTCTAGATTGTCATCAGGCCTAGGAGCCTTGAGACACGAGTTCAAGTAAAGCTGCCAATTAAAATCATGACAAACTGAAGATTAGTGACACATGTTCTTGAGGAAGAATTGAATTATCAAATAAGGATTTCCATACTTCCTTTGTAACATGACACAAGTTATTTCCCATCCTGAACCAAAATGTAGCTCCCTTTATTTTCTTCAATCCAGCATAAAAGACCCTTATATGGTCTTCATTATAATCAGTATTGACCTTCAAAAATTGGTTGATCTCTTAATGTTCCATGAGTGCCATTATCTCTGTAATGTGCAACGTTTCAGTAATGGCAAGGTCATAGATGTGTTGCTTCACCATAATCCTATTCTTGCAGAATTTCTCAAAGTCGCTGACACAATTAGGATGAAGAAAAGATAGAGCACTAACAGGTGCTGATGAAGATGAACCTGCAACATTTTTGCCTCTGTTGGACTTGGGAGGCATGATTTTAGGATGTGAGATTATGCACACAATGTGTTTAACAAAATGTGTCAAAGAGAAAGTGAGGAATTTGAGCAATTTTGAAATACTCACTAACCAAACCTATGACTAATTAATGAAAACAACACACAGAAAAGGAAAATGGATGAAAATTAGGTGGTATTTGGAGAGATGATGGAGATTTGGTAAATAAGAGTTTTTGAGAAAAAGGAGAAATGAATTAATGAAGTGAGAGATAAATTTTGTTTGAAGAGATATGTAGATTGGGATAAATGCTATTGAGTGTTAGATTTGGTGAGGATGAAGGGATATATAAATTGATGGCGAAAATTGAGGATGGAGGCAAGGTTTAGAGGATGAGATAAATGTTTGGGTGTTTATAGTGAAATGTATTTACCCCTAAAGCATAAAAACCTAAAAAAATTAATGAGGTAGCGCGAAGCAGTCGACCCATAGAATGAAGGAGTCGACTCCTGCTGGACAGAGAGCATTGGATTATTTTTGGAACGTATTGAGGGAGTCGACCCAAAGGCTGTGGGAGTCGACTACTACTGTACCTGAAATGAAAATTTGCTCAAAATTTTGTAAGGGAGTTGACCCATAAATTGAGGGAGTCCACTCCTACTGAATTAGAAATGAAAAATACAATCAAGAATGGAAATGTGTTGACCCATACAAGTTTGGAGACAAATTTTCCAGAAGTGAAGTATGATTAAATCCTTGATAAAACAAGACCTTAAGTTTACGTATGAATTTTTAGTTGAGACGTGCATTGTGGACATGGACAAGTTAATATATTTTTCATGTAAGAATAAGATAAATATCATGCTAAACCACAAATATCATTAAAACTACTTCAAATATAAGACATTAATGATATGAGATACTTATGATGAAGAAATCACTTAAGATGTCACTATAAGCATATAAATTGAAAAACTCATATGTAATCAATTAAAAATTTTGGAAGTGAACGCATATGAAATCCATCATACATCTGTAGCATGCGATTTTTGTCGGTGACGCGACCACCTTACCGTATTGGTTGGAATTGGGTGCTACTTTCTTATTTCTTATTTATCCTATAAAGCTGGAAAGGAAAGGCAAGCTATCTAAACCTTACCTTGCATGCAAATGTTTTCTTTAAGAAATGCTAAGAGATTGGGGGAGGGGGGGGGGGGGGGGTCGGGGTCAGGTTATACAAAGGGGAGTTGTCAATTATCCAATGTATATATGGTTATCCATAGATCTTCTTTGGCATATTCTAATACTTTCTGGTGTTTACTATTATGGGTCGGGAAATTTTCTCCTTTGAGAGTGTTGAGAGAATGTTTTTGTTGTTTTCGGGGTTTTTGGTTGTTTTTAGTAAGGTACTGGACCTAAAGTTTTTTATATGTGTGCTCGCTAAGATTTCGTAATCTTATGCCTACGTATTCCCGTTAAATAAAACTGGGAAATTAGAGCAATCGTAGTTACTCCTATTCTATGGGAGGAAAGATGTTTGGTGTCTTGTTCAAAGTCCAAGATTGAAGCTAAAGGTTATTTGTGTCTTGTTCAAAGCCCAAGATTTAAGCTAAAAGTTGGACTGAGAGAGAATTTGTCATCTCTAAAGGGAGGTATCTCTCTTGTTTATCACAGTTGTTGGGGTACTTAGTTATAAAGGAAGATTACTTTAACTGGAATGTATGGAATCCAACAATGCCATAATTTCTATTATAAGGGAATTGTCCTAAAGGAGGAAACTTTAACTCAGTGTAGAGAAATGTCATTATTCCTTATGAGTCTTTCAGGCTAAGAGAGGGACATTGGCTTGGATGTAAATAATCCAGAGGCTTGCCACTTACAGCAATTAGATGAAAGAGGAAGTTTACCAAGATAAGAGAGGGACCACAGCTTGGATTTTTGAATCAACAAGTGTGCCACTTACAACAGTTATCTGGAATTAGGGTTTTTTAATTATCTGTTTTTATGTGTGATGTATTGAGAAATGCCTTCTTACAGAGAGAACTTTTGATTTCCTCTGAGGGGATGTTGATTTTTGTGTACCTTGATCAAAGCCCAAGGTTGAAGCTAAAAGGTTGATTTTAGGAAGTTTTACATTTGTCTTGTACAAAGCCCAAGATTGAGGCTGAAAAGAGATTGACTCTTTCGGAGAATATTTTGTCTGTCTTGTACAAAGCCCAAGATTGAGGCTAAAAAAAAAGAATTGACTCCACTAGGGAGAGGTTTTATCTGTCTTGTACAAAGCCCAAGATTGAGGCTAAAAGTTATTGACTCAGCTAGAGAATATGATCTATCTTATGCAAAGCCCAAGATTGAGGCTAACTTTGCTGAGGAAAAATCATTATACAAAGCCTAAGAGGAGGTTGGTTGGGGAATTTCTTATATGAAGCCTAAGAGGAGGCTAGCTTTTGCTGAGGATTACAGAGATCCAGAGACAGGTCCAAATTGGGGAATCAACTCTTGCTGAGCGTAGAAGAGTTGAAATATGAGATGCCTTGAGGTTATGATTTTTCTGAGGGTTTATTGGTGGTAATTTGACCCTAGCTGGGGAATTTAGAATGAAAGTTTAAAGATTGAATTTTAAAACCTATGGAGGTTTTAACTCTGCTAGTGATTGATCAGGGTTTTTCCTGTGTTTTTAGGGAACTGGAGGGTTTCTTTGAGAACCAAGAGGAGACGAGACTCTCCAAGTATACTGGTATAAATAGGTTTACTCTTAACTGGAGGATGATCTTTGTATAATGCCCAAGAGGAGGTTGAGACTATCCAAGTCTACTTGTATGAAGCCCAAGAGGAGGCTGAGAGTTTAAGGGATGAAGATCAACCCTAGACTGGTCTGATGTTTTGGAATTCTGACTCTCTGGAGGATTGAACTAGCAAAAGATGACTAAGTTTTGTCCTATATGTGTAGGAGGTCTTTGGGTCCTTGAACTAAGCCCAAGAGGAGGCTGAGAACTTCTAAGAAGCCTAAGGGGTCCTTGTACAAAGCCCAAGAGGAGGCTGGGGATGCTTTTAGGAAGCCTGTGGGTCCAAACCTGAGAAAAGTTCAAGAAAGGTTTCACCGGGAATAATCCTTTCTTTAGTGAACAGTTCTAGGGTTTGAAGAAATTTAAGAGAGGTTTCACCGGGAATTAATCCTCTCTGGGGAAATGAATTTCTTGTACACATTTCTAAGTCGTGACAGTCTTGAGAAAAGTATCACCGGGAATAATGCATTTCTCTGTTCCATATTGTATAAGCCCAAGAGGAGGCAAGACTGTATCTGTAATTTCCTATGGGGAACTAGTTTTGACTGTGTTAAAAGAGTAACCACTGGTTTGATCTAAACCTAGACCTAATTGTTGGGGAAAACTCTAAGCAAATATATACAAGCATATATATATATATATATATATATATATATATATATATATATATAGATGAAATAAATAAACAAGTATATTGAGAAGAGATAGTGGAACTCACAGTTGTGCAAGCCCAAGCATAGCAACTACAGCTGTATGGTTAGTTATTCAAGAAATTGAAGAAAGTTTTGATAAAACTTTGAATTTGAATCTAAATCAAAAAAGAAAGTTGTTTTAAAAAGAAGTTTGTGCCTTATACTTAGGAAGAGGCCCATATGAATTCTTTCGAAAAGGCAACGATCGCGTCGGTAGTTTTGAAAATCACAGAGGGACTTATACAATGTCTGAGGCCCAAATTATTGTATTTACAAAGAGGATGGGTCTTACACTCTATTAGAGGCCCAAAATTTTATTGAGAAGAAGAAATATGGGACTTACAACACAAAGGGAGGCCCAGATGAAAATTGTTATGAAAACGGCGATCGCGCCGAGATTTTTTTTAAACGTATCGGGACTTATAAAATGACTGAGGCCGAAAATGGTTTATTTACAAAGAGATGGGACTTACACTCTATCAAGAGGCCCAAGATTTTTAAAATAAGAGAGAATGAGACTTATAACTTAGGGAGAGCCCCATATGAAAAACAGTGATTGCACCGTCCTTTTGAAAATCGTATCGGGTCTTAAACAATGATTGAGGCCCAAATTATTTGTGTGTGACAAGGGATGGGTCTTACACTCTATTAGAGGCCCAAAAGTGTTTTGAAAAATGTTTGTGAGGGTGAAAATAATTAAAACCCTAATTTGATTAAAAAATGTATTTTAATTTGAATAAAACTCATTTAAAATGACCAAAATTATCAAACATGTGTGAAAAACAAGTTGTGATATTGGATAAATGTTTGAAAAATCATGTTATATCCATAGAATGATTTGAAAATCATTTGACATTTGAAAAATCAAGAGAAAGAATTTATTTAAAATGTTTAAAAACAATTAAAAAGGAATTCTTTAAAAAAATTCAAAATATATTAAATAAATAATATCTTTTGATTTTTTTTGTGGAATACAATATTTTAACATATTTGTGAATTTTGAAAAAAAGAATCATTAAAAAATGATTGAAATTGAAAGAGAAATTAATTTTTGAAGTTATTTAGAATTTGTAAAAAAAGTGAAGGAATTAAGTGGTAAAAAAGATGGGATGGTCCTCCCAAGGTTTGAACACACTCCCTTAGGGTGCAGGGTTTAAAACTTTACCATCTAAGCCAAGTGCGTGTGGTGATAGTGTTATGGAAGGAGTAGATAATATATGAAAGCATCCTTTGAAAATGGTTTAAAAACTGAAACCAAAAGGTTTGGGGCGAGGGGGATTCGAACCCCAGACCCTTTGCTCGCTACACACACAAAACCAGCTAATCAACCACTAGGGCGCAATGCCAATTCAAATATATAGTGGCAACTGAATAATAAATACTAAACTTGGTTTTGAAAACCTGAAAATGGCGCCATGGCCATCTTCTTCCTCCAACCAACTTCTGATTTGCAAAAAGTATGCTATCTCCTTCGTTTCTCAACCATTTTGGAATATGTAAAAATGAAACTCGTTCGTTTCTTAACAAGGAACATGATGGCTCTTTTCAATTTTATTTAAATTAAGATTATCAAGAGATATCATGTTATAATCAGATGAACCCTAAAAAATGCAAGAACTATATGAAATCTTATACACACAAGATAAATAGCAATTGATTGAGGGAAAATGATCTATGAACATCCAGAAACACATTGGTAACTTGAAAACATGTTTATGATGCATGCATTAATGAGTTTGAAAGTTCAAGGCTTATCTCTGCAAGAAGGAATCGAATTCTGTTGTAGAGGTGTTACAGAAGTGAAACAATGATCTGGATAGCTTCCTTAGGCTTCAAGGATTGTGTTACAATGATTGGAATGGCTTGAATCCCTCTGAATTGAGTAGCTCGAATCCAACTACAACTTGTTCAAGTGAACTATAGAGATGATGGTTTGGATGTTACAGATGTGATTTATAGGTTTAGATCATTTCTATAAGTTATATATGATGTGTTTGGATCATTGGTTCAAGCTGCATTGCTTTCTATTTCAAAACCCTATAGTCACTTCTTAAGAATTGGAATTTTGATGCACAAGAGGGAATTCAGAGAAAACAATATTGGGATTGTTTTGGTGTATCTTAAATGGTCAAGTATGAGCTTTATTTATAGGTGAATAGATTTTTCAAGCATGAACAGTTGGAACTTGAAGGATAAGAACTGAATTCAATGGTCTTGGTTTGGCATAATTTCTTCTTACACAAGGTACATTAGTTGTCCCAAATATCTCAGCTATGTATTCACTTAATCCACATTCTACAATCCTTTTAAATGTTATTTATTAGAGCATATTGACTACAAGGAGTGTGAATCTTGAATATGCACTATTTCACATTATTACCTTTGAATTCAAGGCATATATGTCAAAACTCATCAATTCCAAAATGAGAAATCTCTTGGTATCTCAGCCTAATTTTGCAGGTTTGATCTGAGTTGTGATGATCATATTGAATGTATTTAGATTTTCTGATCATTTCCCCTTGACTCAAAATCATGTATGGCAAGTTAATACCCAAACTGTTATGAAAACAGTTGCAACAATGCCTCTTATGGTAGCCATAACTCTTGGCCCAAGCTAAGTTGTTTCATGCCAATGAGCTCTTTGGATTGTTGGCAACATGTATAACAACTTTGATGTTTACATTTGAGATTGATTCTTCTTGTAACTAGGTGTAAACATCTCCCAAGTTTTGGTGTTTTACCTAAAATCTGTCTTGGACAGAATTTTGTCTAAGTGTTGGAAAAAGAAGCATTTTCATGTTTTTTAGTGATTTTGATTCAACCATAACTCAGAATCCTTAATGATTTGGAATGAGATGTAGTTGACACTTTTGAAGTATGTCATATGAACTTTCATTTGATCTTTGGATGGAAGAAAAAGGCCTTAGGGTTTGGGAGTTATGACCTTGCAAAGTTGGTACCAAATCCATTTTGTTCCATAACTTAGAAAAATTAAAGTTTTCTATGGTTGCCCCTTTTGCAAGAAACCTCAATTTTCTTGATTTTTCTTGATGAATGATGAGCAAAACCATACATTAACATTGTTTTTGACTTAGGGGAGTCATATTTGTGAAAAATTCTAAAAAGTCAAACTTGATTTTGGGCATAGTTGACTTTTTGCCAGATGAATTCCAAACTGTGTGATCCTCTATGAAATCAAGTTCTTGACCTAATTCAAACCTAATAGATGGATTCCATAGGTGTTTTAGGGTGTCTTGAATCATGTCCCAAGGTTTAGGAGCATGTTTTGGTCAAAAGTCAAAGGTACAGTTGACTTTTTCTGAAAACCCTAATTGTGGGCCAAATGAAATTGAAACTTGTGAATCAAGCTTCTTGGATGAATCCATTGTTGTAAATGAATCAATGTTGTGTATTTGAGGCCCTCAAATCATATCTTGAGGTCTTGGCTCATGTCTTGCCTCAAAAGTCAACTTAGGGGTAAATTAGGTCAAGAAACCCTAATTCCTGATTTTTGATGAATGCTCCCCCTGAGGTTGTTTTGACTTGATGATTGGATCCATGAGGTCCCTTTGAGCTTCTTGGATAATGTTTTGAGGTATTGGATCATGCCCAGATGAAAATTTTCATCTGGAGGCCTTGGTCGACCAAAACCCTAATTTGGTGACACTGTCGATCTTAAGGCTTGATCAGCTTAAGATGTTGCACTCTTATGCTTGATTCATGATATGGGAGACCTCTTGATCCCTCATGGATGTTTGAGAGGTTAGACAAGTTGAAGATCATGTCATTTCTTGATTGATCTTTTGTCTAAGCGTTCTGAGAGGGGTGACTACCCTAATTCTTGATTATAGTGAAGGCTCAATAATCCTTGAGGAGATTGATGAGGTATAATGGTACATCCATATTGTGGTGATGATTTGCACAATGATGGGAAATCTTGTGGTCAAAATTTGGGGTATAACAGATGCCCCTATTTAATCTTCTTGGACCCGAAGGTGTGAATGGCGGAGATATTCGGACATTCAAGGTGCAAGAGGATTAAATATCATAATATCCAGAATTTTGACTGTGGTTATGGATAGTAGTTATTTTCTTATCCATCTTTTTATTCTAAGTAACGATACTTAGAAAAAGGGTAAACTTCCCCTCGATCCTAGTTTTCAGCCACATAACTGGTCTCAGTTCTCTTTTGAAATAACCTTCCCCTTGATCCTGGTTTTCAGCCACGGAACTCGTCTCAGTTTCCTTCTTGAAATAAACTTTCCCTCGATCGTGGTCTTCAGCCACAGAACTGGTATCAGTTTCTTCTTGAAATGAACTTGCCCTCGATCCTGGTCTTCAGCCACGGAACTGGTCTCAGTTTCTTCATGTCGAGTTCCTTCCTTGACAAGAAACGCTATGTGCAGCGGTCTTCATCAAACTTCTTGCCGAGTTTTACTGGGGAGAAGCCATTTGATGAAAAAGGATTTGATGTCAAACTTTCTGGGGAAACCCATTTGTCTGAACTGTAGAGGCGTACAAACTTCTCTGTTGGAGATGCCATTTGTCGACTCTACTGGGGGAAACGAGTCTCTTGAGAGACCATTTTTTTTTGTTTGGTGAGGTTACATCATACTTTTCTTCGGGATCTTTTCAGAGAAATGCCATGTGATGTGATCCAATTTTGAGGTGCTGATGACTTCATTAACATCGAATTTCTTGGGAGAAAAACCAATGTATTTTCGAGAGTCCTTCAGCGGAGGGGCTCTCTCTGGGGATTTTCCTTAATCCGGGAAAGCAAAAATATCATCTTCAATGGTGAAGAGTAATGTTCCAGAGGTGTCTATTGAATGTTTTCTTGCCCTTCAGAGGTTCAAGTTATCAAAGTGGTCGAGGACAGGCTCTAATCCAGAAATAAACTAGGGGAGAGATTGCTTAGACAATACATTTCCTGACGAGGAAAGAACTGACAACCTTATCGGTGAGAGGACGTTTATCACTTGGGGATGAATATGACTAGAGTGATAGTAATGCAATAATATGAATATGAATCAATTATGCATGATGTATGTATGTTTATGCTGACAAAGCAGACGCGACATACGGACTGGTGAAAGGATACTCGGCCACTACAGGGGCTAAGAAGTATCATCGGTTCAAGATTGCAATCCTGTCTTGCTTAGGAGAGGTAGACCATGTGGGGAGAAAAACCGTCAATTGGTCTTCAGAGGTAAGAACTCTGTTGGGGATATCAGACGGGGTATTTTATCAGAAACAGTTGATCCTTCAATCAAGGTGTACTGGTTAAAAAGGAGTACTTTGATTCTGCATTTTGAGGTTTAATCACTTCCGGAGAAGCCATCGATGTTCCTTTTTGTGTTCAGTAGTCAAAAGGAATTGCCATCTTTATTTTAAAAGCAGAAGAAAATATTTACAAATAAATTCATTTTTTTTCAAGAATCGTTGATCATGTTAAAATGTCTTCCTGTAAAGCAGAAATAAATGAGAATTGCAAACAAAAACACTAGGGCTCAAATTTTATTTATAGAATGTTAATCAGCCAAACGCGTGATCCCGAAGAGCATTTATAAAGTTAAGAAAAATGGTAATTTAAGCAAAAAGGGGCTACATTGAAACATAAAGACCATTATCCTTCTACCAACTTTGAATTCTAGACATTATGAGCTTCTGTCGAAGGTGACCTTGACTGAAGTCTTTCTTTTTCGAAGGATGGCGCCACCGCTGGGGATCCGAACTTTGTCAGACATAGTTACTTGCCATGAATCCCTAACTTTTTCCTGGATTGTCTTGAGGTTTCAAATCCATCGGGATGATTTTTTTTTTCTTAGGCCTCTAATTTTTGCCTAGACCGCTCTTTCGGTTTTTCAATCCACCGAGACATTTTTTTTTATTTTATTTAGGCGAAATATTTCTTGACTACATCAACATTCGTGGGGTAGGTAAACTCCTCTCCATCCATGGTTGCGAGTCTCAAGGCGCCGCCTGAAAAGGCTTTCTTGACCACATAGGGGCCGTCATAAATCGGAGTCCATTTACCTCGGGAATCAGTGAGAAAAGATTGTATCTTCTTGAGCACGAGGTCTCCTTTCCTGAACACACGGGGTCAGACTTTTTTGTCGAACGCTTTCTTCATTCTTTGCTGATACAACTAACCATGGCATAGAGCTGTCATTCTCTTTTCTTCGATCAGATTCAGGTCATCGTGCCGACTTTGACACCATTCAGCCTCTGTTAGCTCAGCCTCCATTAATACCCGGATTGATGGGATTTCTACTTCTATGGGGAGCACTGCTTCCATGCCATATACTAGAGAGAAAGGGGTTGCCCCTGTTGAAGTGCGGACAGATGTACGATAACTATGGAGAGCAAATGGCAGCATCTCGTGCCAATCTTTGTAGGTTACAACCATCTTCTAAACAATCTTCTTGATGTTCTTGTTAGCTGCTTCTACCGCTCCATTCATCTTAGGCCGGTAGGGAGATGAGTTATGGTGTTCAATTTTGAACTCAGCACATAACTCTTTCGTCATCTTTTTGTTCAAGTTGGATCCATTATCTGTAATGATCTGGCTTGGAACACCATAACGGAAGATGAGATTGTTCTTGATAAATCGGACCACCATTTGTCAGGTTACATTGGTATATGACGCTACTTTGACCTATTTGGTGAAGTAGTCAATGGCTACCAGGATGAACCGATGTCTGTTTGAGGCTTTGGGTTCAATCATGCCAATCATGTCGATTCCCCATATAGAAAAAGGCCATGGAGAAGAAAGAACTTTGAGATGCGTTGGCGATACATGGACTTTGTCAGTGTATATCTGACACTTATGACATCTCCTCATGTACTGGTAGCAATCGGATTCCATTGTCAGCCAATAATATCCTGCCCTCAGAATTTTCCTTGCCATTGTATGTCCGTTGGCATGAGTGCCAAAGGATACTTCATGAATCTCTTTCATCAATAGGTTTGCTTCTTGTCTGTCTACGCATCTGAGCAAAACCATGTCGAAGTTTCTCTTATAGAGTGTATCATCGTTTAGGAAGAAGTTGCCAGCCTGTCTTCTGAGAGTCTTCCTATCTTTTCTTGATGCCCTAGGTGGGTACTCTTGTCTTTGAAGGAAGCACTTGATATCATGATACCAGGGTTCGTCATCGATGTCTGCTTCGATCATGAAGATGTAAGTGGGATTTTCAAGGCGCATTATGTCGATCTTAGGTACGTCATTCCATTGACCTACATTAATCACGGAAGAGAGAGTGGCTAGTGCATTAGCCATGTAATTTTCTTCACGAGGAATGTGATGAAACTCGATTCTATTAAAGAATGGTAACAACCTTCTCGCATAATCTTTGTAAGGAATCAATCCTGATTGATATGTGTTCCAATCTCCCTTGATCTGATTGATAACCACAGCTGAGTCTCCATACACATCCAAATTCTTTATCCTTAAGTCGATAGCTTCTTCGAGGCCCGTGATACAAGCTTTGTATTCGGCCTCGTTGTTTGTGCATTTGAATGTTAATCTGGAAGTGAAGGGAATATGAGTACCCTGCGGGGTTACGATGATTGCCCCAATTTTGTTCCCATAAGTGTTGACGGCTCCGTCGAATATTAGTCCCCATTGGGAACCTGGTTCTGGCCCTTTGCTGGTGTTGCGGTGAGAATCGGATATCAAGCTATTAATTAACTTGAATCACAAAACTTTGGAATTCACCACCGAGCTTTGAATTATCCAAAGGAAAGGGTAAAGATCGAAGAAAACCCTAATTGCGCTATGTAAAGACACAACTAAGAGATCAAAGGTTCGGGGGTTGGTTATACCTAGGGAAGGTGTTAGCATCCTAGATATCTGTAGTACTCTACAGGAACCTCTTGTTTGTATTTATGTTATGCTATGCTTGCTTGCTAAGGGTACCTATGCTAAAGGTGAAGACCTATGGTAAAGACCAAGGTGCTAAAGGTAAAGATAAATACCTATGGTGAAGACCAAGGTGCTAAAGGTGAATAGCTAAAGGGGGTATACACTAAGTATGCTCGCCAAGACATTACATCTTGTTCCTACGTATCCTAATAAGGATGGAATCAGAGAATTCGTAGTTCTAAGGGTGAGGAACCATTGACTATGGTCAAAGTTCCAAGGGGAAAGAGTATTCATGATCATGACACTCACATAGAATTAAAGAACTCTCTAAGTCTAAGTTGAAAGGGTAAGTGAATACTCATGATGATGAGAATCACATAGAGTTTAAGAACTCTATCCTAATTCTAAGTTAAAGGGTGAATGGCTCTAATAAGGCCAAAGGGAAAAGGAACATCATTATGATGATGCTCACATAGAGTTGAAGAACTCTAAGTGCATCCTAAGTTGTAAGGTAAGTGGCGCTAATGAGGCCAAGGAGAGAAGTAAGCATCTATGATGATAGTGCTTATAAGAGGGGGAAACCTAACTAGGTCAAGGGAGAAGTGGCTCTAATGAGGCCAAGGGTTAGAAGTGGCTCTAATGAGGCCAAGGGAGGTATGGCTCTAATGAGGCCAAGGGTTGGAAATGGCTCTAATGAGTCCAAGAGAGTAATGAGCTATCTATGACAATGAGGTCAATAGAGAGACTTTCCTTTGGAAGGAGGGGAATAAAGAGGGTTAAGGAGAAGAGCTAACAAGCTAGCCTCACTTAAAGGGATAACTTAAATGAAGTTAACAAAGATATTCACACTTAAAGATGGCAAAAATAGATGAATATAACACATGGAAAAGGATGGTGAATCTGATAACATTCAAGGCATGTATTTATGTAAGCATACAAGAATCAATCATCAATGAACAAGGTAAATACCTAAGGGAACATAATTCAAGTCTAAACATCTTAACAAATAGGTGATGATCTAAGATTTAAAGGGAAGTATCACCTATGTTATTCTAAAGTTCACTTTATAAAAGGGAAGTCTAAGCATAAATGATATGGTATAACCTAAGTGGATGGTTTGTATCCACATTAATGTCACATACACGTGAGGGGAACCCTAATTTGAAGGTAAAGACCTATATGGGGATGACAAAAGTTCATACATTCCAAAGGTAAACATATACACTTACAAGTGTACCTAAAACCAAACCTACAACTATGTACAAGTCTAAGTCATGGGGAATTGTTTTTAGTGTGTTAAAACAAACCTACACAAACCCTAAAAGCTAGGGAAGATTAAGGGTTAAAACCCTAACAAGTCAAAGCTATTCTAAGTGACCTAAAAGACAACTAATGTTTCACATATAAATAAAAGACCTTAAAATTAATATTTTGGATATTTTAAAATATTAACAAGGCATGGCAAAGGCAAGGTCAGTGCCACTGGAGTGGCCGTTACATCCATTAACAAGCTTGCCACTAAATATTAATATATGAAACATGTTTCTAGTTGGCCAGAAATGCGCCATGGTTGGGCTGGGCAAGGTTATGACCTATAGTTTGGTATTTGCAAGAACAATTCAAACTTTCTCTACGCTCCATGAAAATGAGAGATGTAAAGATCAAAATTGTGTGATTTTTCATGAGGATTCCAGTGGTACAGTTGGTTTTTGCTAAATGTGCCTCTAACTGAAAACACGATGGGGTTCCTAAAATGAGTCCATTCTTGCATTTTCTATGGTGTAGCTCAATACAAACATGCCAAGTCACAAATAATGCACCAAACATATCATATATAACACAACTAAACTAAACATACTTAATGTACATAAAAAACAATCATGCTTCTCAAAATCAGATTTGGAAACACATACTGATAAGTGCAAACTGTAGCTATTTTTGTATATAAGTTCTGTTGCACTTATCGATACTTTTTGTTAAAATCGTTCGAATAAACCCCGCTTTGTTTGTAAATACATTTACCTTACTTTATAGTGTATGTATTGCGTTATCATGTAAATATCATTGAGTTTAATTGTTTTCCATTTATTTTTGTAGGTATTAAAGCATTGATATTGGAGCATTGTTAGATAGAGCATTGAATAAGCTTTCCAAAGCTTTGAACCGGGCGCAAATCCTAGTTACGGTTCTCAAGTTATGGCCGAAACATGTGTTGTCTTTTTTTCATGACAGCAGGTAGCGCGCTTAGCGGGATTTTAAGGCTGTTTAAACATTTAATAAGGTTGCGCTTAGCGCCTAGACCGGACTAAGCGCGGTCTGCGATGATGACAACAATAAATAGGGGTAAAAACACATTTTTTAGGGGATGGTTTGGGTATTTGTTGCTCCCACTCCATCAAACTTCATTTCTTCATAGGAGAGCTTGAAAACAACAAATGGAGCTTGCATCTTGTCGAATCGGAGGTGGATTCTCATCAATCGTCTTGACAACTCAAGAAGTGTTGGTTTATCTCTTTTTCCTCTTTTTGTAAACTCTATCTTGTTGGGTGTTTGTATATTTACTATGAACATATGTATCTTTGTTGATCATAATATTGTATAAAATCTGCTTTACAAATCATAATCGATGTCTTCCTTGATCTTTTTGCATTTATGTTTGGATTTGTGTTGTGTTAGAGATAAACACCATGAATCTTGATTAGGGATGAATATCTATTGTCTAGATGCTAGAGACAGATTTAGATAATAATCTTTATGGTGTCGGAACTTAATGCCTTCCGTGATTCGAGGCGTCGTGCGCGAGAGTGACGACGAGAGTGATACGGTTGCTCTCTCAGCTTAGTGTGCCAGAGATGGACACTATTGTGAGCGATACTGGATGATTTTGACGAGTATTGTAGTAGAGTGAAAATGATCGATAAATTTATGTTTGTGACGAGTGGATTATATGTATGCTTGATAAGTTTCTTTTCTCCGAAGAATGTATTCTTTTTATGTTTATATTTACTTTTCTGTTTTACAATTCCAAACCATTTAATCCAAACTCATAAACTTAGAGATTATCGAACGGCAGTTCAGTAGCACCGATCTCTATGGACAGGATAAATTCCAGGAAAAATACTTCCAAAATCTTTTGTTGCTTGCCGCTATTCCGCTCCAACAAAAATGGCGCTGTTGCCGGGGATTGGTGTTTTTATTGAATCGCATTGCGATAGTTTCTTTGTTTTTGAGTTTTGTAGATATCATATATATTGTCTATTTTCACTTGTTTATATTGATGCTTGTATATGTTTACCATATTTGTGAATTTTACATGTTTTGCATAATTGTGAATATAGTGTATATATTTGTTTCTCTTCACGTTTGCCAAAAGTGTGGTTAGATGTCTAGTTCCGGTTAGAGCTCGAAGGGATGAGAGCAAAGGCGGGAGTGAAAGCATTTGGCTCTTCTGAAGCAATGTGTTGGTTTGTAAATAATAGGCGTCGAACTTACGACATAAAACAAGCATGTTTTATCATTTTTTGTTCCGTTATTACTTTTTTATTATAGCATAGGTAGTGTGGTGAACATTCATTAAACAAGTTGTACTCGGATTATTCGTAAAATTCTCAAATCTTCACTTTACAACTTGTTTAATTGATTTTCACCCGGTCTTTCTGGACCAATTTTTGTATATGAGATTGTGTAGGTGTTAAGCGGAGGCCTACACCAGAACCTTGTTGATGTACTGGTTTTTCAGGTTCTGGTGTAGCGCGGTTAGCGCGCTCTGCTGTGCTGCGTCAGTGAATTCTTTTAGTTGTTCACTTGGCTACCTCTTCTTCCCACTTCCACCAAGGCCTTATATATTAGTAATTATTAGTAATTTTTCTAATTCTTTTGTTGTTGTTTGGACTCAAATTTTGGTTCGATTGCTTGAAATCGCATTCGGTGATTTTCCGATTTTGAGTGTTTCAACTTGCGAGTGCGTGGTAATGATAGTGTTTAAAGTTTTGTACACGTTCAAGGTATGTGTTTATCGCTTTCTAGACTTTAGCATATTCATGATACTTAGGCTTTTTACAAATTCTATGCCATTCATTCTTTTATATACTTGTTCGTATGTGAATCACTTTAGTTCCCACCCTTTTTGTGAGGAAGCCTTCCATTGTTCATATATGCTCGGAGTACCAATATTCTTGTTTTAACTAGATTTTATTATGCTTAATCTTTTGTTTGTGTTGATTATTTGAAAGCATGAAAAGGATTAAGGCACTTGTTTCATTTTGAGCACAACTACCTTAGCCAAATAGTCAATTCACCTTGCGAGTGTGTGATCGTTTGTAAATCCTTTGAGCCTTTGGTCATTATCCATGTTGTTTGAGTTTGATTCTTGTCTATGAGTGTCAAATTCATTTTTTAGTGTGGATCTTGATTGTTGTTTTTTTTTTCTTGAACCCTCAACTTTGTGTTGTTGTATGAATTTTTACCTTGCCTTAGAAAGTAGGGAGTATTCACATGATGATGTGGTTGAATTCAAGTTGGGGAGAGTAATGTTTTCTCACTTATGTTATTGGTTGCTATGAGGTTGAAAAAGAAAATAAAAAAGAGAAAAATATGAAAAAGAAAAGAAAAGAAAAGAAAAGAGAAAGAAAAAAAATTGAAAAAGCTTTGAAAAAGAAAAACAAAAAGAGTAGAATAATGTTGTGCTAATAATTTCTATGTGTTTGGTGTAACACTTAGGATTTGGGAAGAAGTTTGATTGAAATTTTGTGCTTGAACTTTTGTAAGTTGATCACTCCCTTAGGTTTAGGCAAGTTTTTGTTTCGATTAGCTTTAGGAATTACTCCTTGTTTGTTCACCCGACCACATTACAGCCCTGAAAGTCCTTTTGATTCTTGCTTTTGTGTTTTCAGCATGATTTTTGGATGATTGCATAATTTAGTCTTTTGTTTGCAAGTTTGTTGTGTGAGTGAAAAATCCCTCATTTTATGTTTTTCATCTACCGATGATTATTTTTGCTAGGTGTGATTCACGTTTGAACTTGTGTTGTTTTAGAAGGTTTGGCATGACTTTTGTATTTAGCATTTGTTTCGTGGTTATCTTATCATTGAAGTTTAGTGGTAAGTATTTACTTTGTGTGTACCATTTTCGATTGAACCATTGCATTTGTTTTCCGTTTTCAAAACTTGTTGCGTGATTTCTTGGATTTCGCTTTTGTTCCTTTAGATGTTGGCTTTGTTTGAGGACAAACAATTATGTAAGTTGGGGAGAGTTTGATAAGTGCAAATTGTAGCTATTTTTGTATATAAGTTTTGTTGCACTTATCGATACTTTTTATTAAAATCGTTCGAATAAACCCCGCTTTATTTGTAAATACGTTTACTTTACTTTATAGTGTATGTATTGTGTTATCGTGTAAATATCATTGAGTTTAATTGTTTTCCATTTATTTTTTTAGGTATTAAAGCATTGATATTAGAGCATTGTTAGATATAGCATTGAATAAGCTTTCCAACGCTTAGAACCGGGTGCAAATCCGAGTTACGGTTCTCAAGTTATGGCCGAAACATGTGCTGTCTTTTTTTCATGACAGCAGGTAGCGCGCTTAGCGCGCCCGGCCGCGCTTAGCGGGATTTTAAGGCGGTTTAAACATTAATAAGGGTGCGCTTAGCACCCAGACCGGGCTAAGCACGATCTGCGATGATGACAGGAATAAATAGGGGTAAAAACACAATTTTTTGGGGATGGTTTGGGTATTTTTTGCTCCCACTCCATCAAACTTCATTTCTTCATAGGAGAGCTTGAAAGCAACAAATGGAGCTTGCATCTTGTCGAATCGGAGGTGGATTCTCATCAATCGTCTTGACAACTCGAGAAGTGTTGGTTTATCTCTTTTTCCTCTTTTTGTAAACTCTATCTTGTTGGTGTCATACCCCAAAATTTTCCCTCTCATTTTCATATCACTTAGCATATGCTTTCATTTCATTGCATTACATTCAAGCATGGAAAAATAAAACATAAAGCATTGCATTGCATCTTGCATAAAGGCATGGGATCAGTTGATTCTCAAAGGTGTTGATCATCTAAAGCAAGGGAACAAAAGCCAAGGGTCTTCAAATAAGCCTCAAGGGTCTCTTACATCATATATCATCCCAATTGATCTCACAATTCATTGGAAGATGGTAATTCATCAAGAAGAGTGGACAGGGCATCATCTCCTATACAAAACAGTCTAAAATTGGGATTTGACCCTCAAATGGGCAAGCTCTTTGAGTTTTTATCACCTCCAAATATCATATCTCATCTTTGTTAGATAGGATATACATCATATTCAGAGGAATTTGGATCTGGAGGATGTGCTATTTTCTCCTAACCAGAGGGTACCAAAATTAGGGTTTGACATAAAATTAGTTTATTTCTGATTTTTTGGACAAAACTTGATTTCATGGTGTTCCTTATGTTCCTAAGTGTATAGGGTTGGAAAATTGCCCATCAATTGGTTTCAAAAGGGTTTCAATTGGTCAGAAGATTCAAAATCAAGAAATTGGGGAAAAAGTCAACTGTGCAGTGGAAAAGTCAACTCCTGACTTTTTAAGGTCAAATTCATGAAATTCAAGTTATATATGTTCATTGGACAAGATTTGATCAAGAAATGATGGAGGAATCATGAAAAATCAAGAAATTACAAAACTGCCAAAAATAGAAACTTTAGGGTTTCCCAAAATGGCAAGTTTGGACCATTTTGCACCCTACTTTGAGGCTCTCTTTCTCCAAGATAAAAGTTCCAAACGTCAGGCCCAAGTTGAGCCAATTGAAGATCGCACTCTAAGCTTCAAATCCATATAAAGAACTCTTCCATCGGATCAAAATTGAGGGAGTTATGATCAATCATAGTTTGGTAAAATCAAGGCAAATCTCAAGTCATGGCAAGGCAAGTTCAGGCCTCCAGGCCATAATTTCATCGAACAGTTGGCGTGCCAAATGTCAAGCCAATTTTCTCCATCAAGAAGGCTTCAAATGAAAAATTGTTGAACATCAAAGTTGTTCATCTCCATGTCCTCTTCAACTTTGATGTTGGACATTTTTTCATTTGAACAACTTATGAAGGTCATACGAGGGCTCGAACATGGTGGCTTCATGCTGAAAGTTCACAAGTCACAAGGCCTTGCTTGCAGCCCAAGTCACACACCCATACACTAGTTGTGGTTCCTTGTTTTCCAAGCAACCGAGTTGATCCTAACTAACCGAGTTAACTAACTTAACTCGATGAGTTGAGTCTAACTAACTCTGACCCTAGCTCCAAACCTAAACCTCATTCTAAACCTCTCATACTCCAAACCTAAAATCTATTTAAGAGATTCTTCACTCATTTTCAAGGGCTTCAACCATTTTTCTCAAATTTCTCACATTTTACTCTCAATTCTCTCTCATTTCTTTCTTCACTTTGCTACAACTTCTACTTCTCTCTTCCAAAACCACACACAAAAGCTCTTATTTCTTGTAGAATAATCACTTTTTACATTGAAAAGTGATTAATTCTTGAGCTAAACTTCATCTCTCGATTTGCATTGGTTGGATTTTCTGGAATTTCAGCTTGTTCTTCTTCAATCCAAAGGTTTCTCACCATTTATTTTGGTGCAAGTTGGATTTAGGTGGATTTTTGCAATCTTGCTCGGTTTCGACGCATTTCGACTATTAATTGAAGAATCTCTGGTTTTCTTTCATTTTCTGCACCAAGATTACTTTGCAACAATTACCAAAGCAAGTCTCCGCTTTGTAGGTTGGTTATCCCTAAGTCTACACTCGTTTTAGCTTATTCGCAACTTATTCGATGTAGATCTTTGTGGATTTTTGATTTGGATGCATATGCTTGAATATGATTCTTGATGTTGTTGATTAGTGAATCCAATTGATGTTTGTTGACTGTAATTCAATGTAATTTCGTGCCTAATTGATTACATGTTCATTTGGAAGTTTGGAGAAGTGATTTGCTGCTGAAAAATGCTTTTGAAACTGGTTTTTTTGGCCACTGACCCAGAGTAACCGGTTACTCACTGTTTGTTAACCGGTTAACATGTGTATTTTTGCATAAACTGTTTGATTTTTAACTAAGTAACCGGTTACTCGCCGTTTGTTAATCGGTTACTCTGGGACAGAATGTGTATTTTTGTGCATTTTCTTGCTTGTTTGACATCCTTAACATGTTTAAACTTCATGGATCAATGCATTGATGATTGGTGGATTATTTTTGAGCTATTTTAACTCACACCACAGTACGAACTTGATTTTACGACACGCGTGCTTTTGTCTTTCATCATTGAACATAATGTTTGTATTGTAGATTAATTAATGTGATGAACACATGATGCACACACTTTGAGCTTATTAATTGCTAATTGATGTTATTTTACTGGAATTACTATGCGCATGTTCATTTGCTTTCCATTTCAAGAGATGTATACTTGTTTTTGACTTGCTCATATTCTTGACAATGTGTATTCTTTTGTAATGTGCATTATAACATGTTTGATTTCAAGGATTGTTCACCATGATTTGTAATGTGATTGTGATCGTGCTTGTTTGAGGAATGTGCAAGGCTTGATGCATGATAATGGTTGTTCATGATTGAAATTGTTTGTTAATGTACGTTGTCTCTAATCTTCCACTGCTGCCTGGACATATATATGCTGTAGTATGTGCTGCCAACTGCTTGTTACACCCATTTTATATGCTGAACATGAGCTGTTGTTTGCTGTTTGGTATATGAAGCTGAATTTACTGCTGTTCTGTTGCATGTGGGCTGTAATAGCTGCTGTTTTCATCCATTTGCTTGTTTGACTAAGTTCTTTTACTTAGAATTTCTTGTAAATAGTTTTTAAACTAACCTTTTCATGTGGGTGCTAACTGTAAGTAAGTGTGTGGATATGCTTCCACATGCACTTCTTTCTTTCATCTTCTCTTATTTCTTTTAATAATTCAACTTGTGATCATGATAAGCATTGACATGCTTTCCTTGAATAACTTCTTTCTTCTCCCTTTTGAGTTACAACTCATCTTCTACATTAGAAGTGAGTTGTGTAATTCAATCTTCTTCTCCTTTCTTTTAGGATTAGTTTTCTTAAACCACATTAACCATAAGAGCTCCAAGCATGATAACATTAGGGTGAGTCTTAGTCCCCTTTAGTTTGCACCTTTGCTCCATTTGAGTCTCTTCTTCTCATTTCAAAACAAAAAGTAAAAAACACTTAATAAAGGTTAAACATGTATTACGCATGAGCCTTAAATGTGGGAAGTGAATAATTGGGGGGGGGGGGGGGGGTTTCCCTTCGTTCTTCTAGAGTACTTAGTGTACGTCCTGTTGGGGACGATACACGATGTATTCATTCCTATGTTGTAGACTTGGGTGCAATGCAAGTTACAAACAACTTCAAAAACACTTCTTTCTAAAAAACTTCAAACAAACAATAACGTCTTTCCTTCGGGATTTATCTCCTCATCTCATTCACTCATTCTTTAAGGATGCTTCATGTTCGTTCTACCACAAACAGGTAACGCTTAAGTCTCCCTACAGCGAGCTGCAACACTTAAACTGCTAGGACGCGAACGTTGACGTTTCCACTAAAAAACACAAACAATTTCCCTTAGCTGAGGGGAACTACGTCGCTCTAATTCTCATGTTCCCGATGAGATACGTAGGCAGTGGGGTAGGGTCCATTCGAGCACTTCTTTTATTTTCCCTACATTTGTTTCTTTGTTTCTTTCCGTTCTCATTCCTTTTCCTTTCCAGTAGCGGCGGAGCTCCAGACGACGACATCCTTTGATCGAGACAAGCAAGCGTGGATCCCATCAGGTACGATGGACGTGTGGGGGTGCTAATACCTTCCCTTCGCATAACCGATTCCCGAACCCAGTTCTCTTGGTCGCATGACCATGCTCTATCCTTCCTCTCAGGTTTATACAGTGTTTCCTTTCCCTCTCTTGGGATAAATACACATTGCTGGCGACTCTGTTTCGATGCCACTTTCGCGTTTGTACTTGGATGAAAATCCAAGGAGGGTCAGCTGGCGACTCTGCTGGGGACAGGTTGACCTATTGCTGGTCCATCCCCTTTTGCGAGTCAATCCTAGCGCTTGTCTGTTTTCTTTCATTGGGTGTTTGCTGTGATGCTGTGTTTTGCCATTTTACTATTTATTGTATTACTGCTTTACTGTATATTACTGTTTTACCGCATTCATGGCATTTTCATTTCATTATTATACTGGATTGTGCTGTGCTGTGCTGGATTTTTCTGTTTGGTGGGCAGGGTGTTCTGAGAGATAAGCCCACTACCCAGGCTTGAGCATACACATAGGTATTAGTGTGGGTGGACGTGTCGCTCCCGTGGTGTTTTGCCACGTGTGGGTGTTCACGAGACCTACAATCAGACGAGGTTCTATCCGGAGCTATTTGCTACTGTATACTCTATACAGGCCAGTAGATATTCTCTGGAGGAATTGTCGACTCTGGTGACCATTCCCGAGGACTCAGTTGCGGCACTTCTCCCGAGTTGTGACAGTGGCAGACCACACTTTGTGGCAAACCCATTGCACATTCTCGATCCGAGGACCCAATGCTGGGAACTTGCTATAGGATATCCTTTTTTAGGGGAATCAGTTGAGGCCTCCTCGACTGATGATGATGCCAAACCAGAAATGGTGAACGTATCATCATTTCTCGACCTGAGAGCCCGTGATATTACCAATCCTCACCTTTCTAGTACCCACATGTGAGAGGGATGGGCTGTTTGCAGGTTTACAGGTAACCTTGACTTTCAACATATCTGGTACATGGGATTTCTTATCAGTATGGTTTATCTGTGTGGTTACTCTGTTGTTCTGGAATTCTGGAGAACTTGAGCCTTGAATTTATTTAACTGTTACAGTCCAGCACAAACACGTGGCACTTTGATCCCATGCCTTGCATTACATCTTTTTCTCTAACATTCATATTTTTCATTTTCCATGTAGTATCTGATTTTGATTCCAGTCAACGGGCAGTTATAGGGATGGACAACAAAAGGGGTGTCGCTCCCAGGATTTTCATCCTGGTACAAACGCGAAAGTGGCACCGGAACAGAGTCGCCAGCAATGTGTATTTATCCCATGGGAGGGAAAGGAAACACCGCATAAACCTGAAGGGAAGGAAAAGCATGGTCTTGCGACCAAGAGAACTGGGTTCGGGAGTCGGTTACGCGAGAGGAAGGTATTAGCACCCCTCGCGTCCATCGTACCCGATGGGATCCACGCTTGCTTGCTCGATCAAAGGGTGATAGAAAAGGATACTGGAAAAGGAACTTGAAAAGGAATGGAAAGAGAAAGAATGGAAAAGGAATGAGAAACAAATGTAGGGAAAATAAAAGAAGTGCTCGGATGGGCCCTACCCCACTGCCTACGTATCTCATCGGGAGCATGAGAATCAGAGCGACGTAGTTCCCCTCACTAGGGATGGATTGTTTGTATTTCTTAGTGGAATACGTCAGCGTTCGCGTCCTAGCAGTTTAGGTGTTGCGGCTCGCTGTATGGAGAGTTAAGAGTTACCTGTTTGCTGTAGAACGGAAATGACACATCCTTAAGGAATGATTGAATGAGATGAGGAGAGAAATTCCCGAAGGAAAGACGTTATTGTTTGTTTTTGTCTTTTAAGAAGTTTTGTGATTTGTTTGCATATGATAGTGTATCTAAATCTTAGTCATTGGAATGTGTACATCCTCACATTCCAAGATGGAATGAGTAAGAAAGCACACTAAGGGTGAAGAAGACCCTCACACTTAGTTCCAATTAATAAGGTTCAAACACACTAGCATACTTGTATTTATTAAGTGTTTTTGTTGATTATGAAATGAAGAAGTGTTTTTTATTATTTGTAGCTTCAACAAGTATTGCATTTAAGTCCCTCATACAAGATCAAATGTTTAACACATTGACCAAAGATGGGCTATATGCTACACATTCTAAGATTATAAGAGAAGACCCCTTATAATCCCTTTTTTATATGAAAGGCCTACATGCAATAAATGCCTACCTTTATTATATATTTTGAATTTTCTTTGAGATGAGAAGATGAAAGACTCAAAACAGGAGAAAGGTAAAATCTATATGAACTAAGACTCAATCCTAATTGATTATTTAAGGGAGTGGTCCTAAGGTTTGTGAGGTTGCAAAACCTAAAATCTAAAGAAGGAATGAGCTAAACAATTCACTTCTAAAGTAGAAGATGAATTGTAACTCAAAAGGGAAAGGAATGAGTTAATCAAAGTAAGCACATAAGTACTTAACAAAACACAAAATTGAATTGTAAAAGATGAAAGGAAAGAAGTTTGAATGTGAATTCCTTATCCACACTCAATTTCCACTTACCAAAACCCCTACATGGTTAGTAAACAAAGCAACATGTATAAGAAGTGAAATGAAAAGAAATGAAAAGATGGAACATGTAATCCAAGGATCAGAATTGAAACCAAATGGAAAATGGTTTATACACATCTCAAAGTGTTCATGCATTAACAACCAAGACATTCAAAAAGTAATAGAAGAAGAAATGGAATAAAAGTTCAAAAGGAAAGTGCATACAATACAATGTTAAGGATGCACAAAGCTCAAATGGAAATGAACATATGAAAGATGACCTATAATATGTATCAATGACCTATAATTTCACATGAATAGCTCATACAATATGTAAATGATCATACAAATGTATACAAAAGAAATCATGTGAACGTGCACAAAATTAGAATGATATGTCAAGTTATTATGCTTCAAATGTAATGCATCAAACAAAAATCAAATGGACTTGTGAAAATTATACAAACATGGTATTGGAATGACTAAGTCAGAAATGAATCATACATCAAAACAGCATGTGAAAAATCAGAGCAAAATGATGTCAAACAATGCAATTAGGTCAAATTGAAACATCATGCAAAGTAGTGAAAAAATGAGCACTAAAACATGCCATAAAATGATCTAAAAAATCAAACAAAAATCATCTAACATGCTTCAAAGTGTCAATGAATCAATGCAAAAAGGTCCAAGTCCAAACCATTTATAATGAGCAAGAACAAAATTGTACAAATTCATGTACCACATTTAGAAAGCACACAAATGGAAATTCAAAGAAAATTGTGCAACCGGGGGAAAAATGTCCTAAAATCATGAAATAAAAATGTTCAGAATTTTCTAAATGTCTTAATGATGTTCATGAATTTTTATTGAATTTTATGATGCATTTTAGTATTTTTAGAAAATAAAAAGCAAACGTGCATAAAATGTAGAAAATAAAAATGAAATGAAAACAAAAGTGGGGTTCAAATATAGTAAACTATCAGTTCAACATGCTTGGGCCTTGGAAACATAGGGGGCGAATATCAAATTGGTCTAGGTCCAAGTCAACGCAATCCACACTAATTAACATGCACACTCAGTCAAAACCAGTCAAAGAAATGAAAACCCTTGGATCAGGTCAAGTCAACAGCCAAGTCAAAGGATACAAAATCAACACACACGCTTGAGGGTACACATTATCTACAATGCACTACGCCACATGATGTTTAAATGAAAATCAGAAAAAACACGTGAGGAGCACACTTGTTTTTAATGTGCTGGCATGTTTTGGAACGCACGATCATGAACATCAAACGATCCATATTCAAACTGCACATAAAACCCTAAAATAAGATCCCCCGCCGGAGAGGGACCTCCGGTTACCTTCTCCGGCGAACCACCACCGTCTGTAACCTCAAACTTTCCAAAATTTCACAATCAATATGCCAAAATGAAGAGGAAGTAACACACATCATGAATCTACCAATGAAATCATCAAACCATTCACATACAGCAAGAAACAAGCATAAACATATTGCCCTAAGTTTTTGGATCTAAGCTTCTAAGAAGCTCTATCAACTAGCCAGAGTTCAAATGCTTCTATTAAGCTCAAATCATCATGAAAACAACAAAATAATCAAGTAATCGTGAGAGAAAAGTTTGTGAGCTTTGGAACCTGATCTTGCAGTTCTTGTAGAGTTTGAGAAAACCGGAGGAAATACTTGCTCTTCAACCTTGGAACTTCAAAACTAAGCAAAATAAATGCTATATCTTGAGAGCAAAGAGATTCAAAGCTTGATGAAGTATACTTGAGGAAATCATGTGGATTCAATCATGCTCCATTGATGATGATAAAGATGAAGCAGATGAAAATCTCGTGCATTCAGAGAAGAAGTTTTGAGATAATTGATGAAAAAGAGTGAGAGAATCGGAGAGAAAACAGAGAAAGCTTTTGGAGTGAACGTGAGAAATGAAATTGACATGAGAAATGTGAGTGAGGTTGTCATTTATAGTGTGGGTTACATATGGTTTAATGAGTGAGTCAAATGAGTTAGCATGGTTTAGGTGAGTCCATCCTAACTAACTGAGCCAAGTTAGTTAGGGGACGAGTTAGCCAGGGCTGTGATAAAATGGTGATGATTTATGGTAGGTTATGGTGGAGTGTAATTGAGTGAAGCTTGGAATAGCAAGGCTGCTGTAGCAGAAACTTGCTCAGCAAGTTGTTCCTTCTACTTTCATACAAGGCACGTGCCATGGCAAGGATATGTGATGGGTGTTTGGTTAAACGAAGAAAGGGTTGGAGAATGT
Organism: Lathyrus tuberosus; assembly: GCA_022829125.1. Lineage (NCBI taxonomy): Eukaryota > Viridiplantae > Streptophyta > Magnoliopsida > Fabales > Fabaceae > Lathyrus > Lathyrus tuberosus. The sequence goes on from JALAZF010000639.1 coordinate 102,579, forward strand.
GATCAATGCACGGGCAAGCTGAGACAACAACAACAACATTCATTTCTTTTTTCTGATTTTTTATGGCAGTTGAAAACAATGGAGATAGGGTGAATTGGTGACGTTTTTCTCTCTACTCAATGGACAACTTGGTGAGTTTTTGGATTCATTTGAAAGAGGGGATGTAATGCTACAAGTTTGGTTTGAAATTTGAGTTGAAATGATGCTTGGAAGAGGTTGGAAATATGCATCAAACATAAGAATTCAAAATTGGTTTGACATGCTGCATGGTAGACACACGTATGGCATGACCTGATTGTGACTTAACCAACTTTTGAGTTATCTTGACCTTACTTTGAGCCATCACAACTTCTCATCCATTGGTCAAATGAGAAAACCATGAACATCAATTTTGAAGATCTCACATAGAGGAACAACTTTCATGTTGAAAGATTTTTCATTTGAGGCCTCTAACCTTGAGATATTGACCCAAAAATTTGGCACACCAACTGTTTGTAGAAATGACATGCGCGTGACCTGAAAATCCTTGGTCATGACCTAGTTTTGAACCTACTTTGCTCAAACTTTGATCAATCATATCTCACTCAATTTTTATCCAATGGAGATGTTCTACACATGGATTTGAAGCTTGAAACAAGATTTTTTGTTGTGGCCAAGTGGAATTTTCATTTGATGCTTCAATTTTGAATGGCCTTGGTTCAAACTCTGATGCAAAATGGCTCAAAATTACTATTTTTGGAAACCCTACTTTTTCCAAAAATGGCAATTTCCCACATCTTGATTTTTTCATGATTCCTTTGGAGTTTCTTGATCAAATTTTATACATTGGTCACATATAACATGAATTTCATGATTTTGGACTCAAAAAGTTAAAAGTTGACTTTTTCCTCTGATTATTTGACTTGGCCCCAATTTTCCTGATTTTTTATCTTTCTTCCAATTGAACCACTTCTAAAACCAATTGAGAGGCAATTTTCTACACACATACACTTAAGGACATATGGAATACCATGACATCAATTTTTGACCAAAAAATCAGAGATGCCCTGATTTTATTGGAAACCTTAGTTTTAGCCCCCTCTGGTTAGGAAGAAAAAGTGCAGTCTTCAATCTCAAATTCCTCAGAGTATGTTGTGTATCCTCTTAAAGGATGATGAGATATGCCATTTGAAGATGACTTTGAACTAATAAGCTATCTCTTTTGAGGGTTTTTCTTCAGTTCCTTGAACCTCTTGCATAGTGAAGTATGTAGTGCTTCAATCTCCTATTAAATCTCACTTTCTTGAGCTTTTGGATGGTCAATAGAGATAATATGAGACATGAGAGACCTCTTGGCTTGCCTTGGGGTAACTTGTTTGACCTTTTGTGCTTTGAATGATTCTTTGATTGTCCACCCTTCCCCTGATCACATGCCTTGATGGTAAGAGGGATGCTATGCTTCATTTTTCTATGTTAAAGATGCAATGCAATGCTAATGAGATGGATATGACATGATATATGATAATGCTATGCTATGATGACAAAAGAGAGAGCAAATTTTGGGATATTACAACTGCCCCTATTCAAACACTGTAGACCTGAATGCCTGAAAGCGATTTCTTTTAGACTTTCAAGGTATATAGCGATTGAATACCAAATATAACAAAAAATTTGCTCGGGATGATGAAGAAGAAAAGGGATATAAACCCAACAAGACTGCTGGATTGAATCTTCAAATGAAATGTTGCCGGAGAAATCTGTCTTTTGTATGACGCCAGACGACTACTGGCTTGCCACACTGCGGGTGGACTTTCAATAATGTCTTTTTGAACGACGCCAGACGACTACTGGCTTGCCACACTGCGGGTGGACTTTAGCTGCTCTGCCATTCTAGACAATGGACTTTTACCAGTTCGTGCTGGATTTTTGCCAATCTGTCGTTGGACTTCAATAATTACCAAACCGGCTTTGGAATCTCAAAATTGCCATCCTTAGATGGACTTTTCCAGCTTTGCCAAACTAATATTGGACTTTGAGGCTTACCAAATCGGCTTTGGAAGCTTTGCTAAATGATTACTCCACCTGCTGGAAAAATCACCTGCAATACTATCCCACCTGCTGGCATAATATGAACAAACTGTATATAACGATCACCCCACCTGCTGGAATAACCATCTGCCATACTATCCCACCTGCTGGAATAATATGAACAAACTATATGTAATGATCACCCCACCTGCTGGAATAACCATCTGCCATACTATCCCACCTGCTGGAATAATATGAACGAACTATATGATCACCCCACCTGTTGGAATAACCATATGCCATACTATCCCACCTGCTGGAATAACACGAACAAACTGTATATAATGATCACCCCACATGCTGGAACAACCATCTGCAATATTATCCCACCTGCTGGAATAATATGAACAAACTATATGATCACCCCACCTGTTGGAATAACCATATGCCATACTATCCCACCTGCTGGAATAATATGAACAAACCGTCTGTATGCCCAAAATAAATGGGACTCTGAGTTATAAATGACCAATACTGAGTGAGTAACACCACGTACTGGGCAATATCACGTACTGACACTTCGCTGAAGAAGAGATTCCCCTGATCTACTTAGACCTTGCTGGGGAAAACACTGTCAAAATGTTGAACTCTGTGGGGACTGCGCTGGGGAGAAAACAATTCAGCTAGGAATTATTCTTTGACGAATTTCACCTGCTGAGACCGGCGGGAAATATGCCTTGTTAATGCTACCACTTGCTGGTAAATCTTGCTGAGAATAAGCCACAGGGGATGTTACTGCGAGAAGCTTCGTCTTTTAAGAGGATTTTACAGAAAACCAAGCGTTTTCAAACTCTACTAGGGATAATAGATCTGGAACTTCTTTTCCCGGGGAAATTCACGATGCCCCATGCTTGGGAAGGTCAACAACTTGTTTGTTGGCTCCATGATATAAGCCTGATCTGACGAAAACATCCCAGGAGGATTTTACAGAAGAGTAAGAGTAAGTGTCTTCAAACTCCTGATGACTTCACTGGGGATGTTACTGTGAGAAGCTTCGTCTCCTAAGAGGATTTTATAGAAAACCAATTATTTTCAAACTCTCAGACGGACACCCTGCCTTCAACTTCCGAACATTCGCTAATGCACTACCCTTCGCATTGTCTGCGAGGTACCGGAGGATTTGTACTCGTTGTCGACATGGGATGCTCACTGCATTAATAACCGTTATCAACACAGAAAAATTCAATTTTCGGCCACCGTCGTCGTCACGAAACCCGGTAGGCAATCTTGAATGGAAGAATCGACTTAATAAGATACAACAGTATCAAGTCATAGCAAATATCTGTTCGTGGTTACGATCATGCTGCTTGGATCGATCGTACTCATTACTTGCAACAGAAAAACAAATATGCACATGCCCCATGATATTGCGTGGGGATAAGTGATTACTCGTCTAGGAGAAATTGGCCCATGCTCTTGAAAAGGCTTCAATCTTGCTTTTGAGCCTAGTACGAGGCTGCTACCTGCAAGCAAAAGGTGATGCACATATGCCCCGTGCGAGATATAATTTTTGTAAATGAGAAAATCTAACGCTGAACCATCACTTGTTGGGGAGAAAGGTTTTGATGCATCTCTTGCTGGGAACCACAAATGCCTTGGGTTGGAATGCCCTTTTGTTTCAAGCTTTTTGGCTGATTGACTGCATATGCGTGAACAACAGTTTTTCTTCTTCACTTGCCCCAGACCAACATGGTCCACGAGAAGAAATTGTCTCAAGAGGATTTTACAGAAGACTTGACATCCAAAACGCCTTAATGTCTTCAAACTCTTGGAGAGAATCGTCGGATCTCGAAGTAACTGCCCCAGACTGCATGGATTACAGAGAAGAAGTCATCTCAAGAGGATTTTATAGAAGACTTGACATGCTCAATGCTTCAGTGTCTTCAAACTCTTGGAGAGATTCAATGCATCTCAAATTAGCTACTTCAGATTGTATGGTCTACAGAGGAATTCGCCTTGAGAAGATTCTTGAACAATCTCATATCACCGTGAGATATTCTGCCCCAATACTCTGAACCCTGGATAGGCTAATCAATCATCTGAATGGACTACCTTCTTACACTCTTGGGATGGCCTGCCCTAGTATGACCCTTGGAGTAGTTTTTTCCCTGACCACTGATCTTCGAAGGAAGACCAAGAATGCCTGCATTTGTAGGGATTTGAATCTCGAATTAAATACCCCAGTTTAACTGAACTCTGAAGAGATTTCTCAACGTGATTGGCTCAGATTGGCTACACCTTAAAGAGATGGTTCGACGTGATTGCCCCGGATCGACTACGTCTTAGCATAACTTGTTGGGAAAGCTCCTGCTCAACAAAGTTTCCTGAGGAAGTACCATTGGACGTGACTGCCCTTCGGGAGTTTCAGGATTCTCAACTCAGCAATATTAAGCTTCTGGACTGAATTCCCATAGATAAACTTCTTTTGATGTCAAACAAATGTATGCAAGCAGAAAATGTCTTATTCTGAGAATGAAAATTCTAATGCAACACACATGTTAATCTTGAAGTTTTACTGAAAAAGATGTAGCAAACCCTTTTTGTGAGCGAATCACGGGTTAGGATACGACATTAATTTTTGAATGAAAGAATGCAATGCACATGCAACACCAACAAAGATCTTTTAGCACAACTCACAGGAGTCAGGAATGCTATCTCTTAGTAGTATGCTTTCGAAATAACCCGGTTTCAATTAGGACTTTTGAGGGTTGTATCGTGGCCTGGTTCATGGTTTTGAGAAAAATGGTTTATGGCTCAAAGTTTATTGGTGCCCACCCACTCTTCGTGATGTTCTCCAGTCCTACATTCAGCTAATTTGGCACAAGCGCTCGCCTCTCAAAAAGATTTTGTGATCTTTTAAGGAACCCATGAAACTGATGGTTTGGCACCTAATGAGGCTTTGGAGTAACAGTCACCCCTTTATCTTTTATTCGTAGTCACACGACTTTGTTCTTGCTCGAGGATTTTCTTTTGTAATCCTTTTCGCACTTCGCTTTCGCATTCTTTTGCCTTTTTTTTTCCTAATTTTTGCCTGGACTGATTCTTTTGAATCTTTAGATTTTGAAGTCCAGCGGGATGCCCTAACTTTTGCCTAAGCTGTTTGTTTTCAAGTTTCAACTTAGCGGGCTTTTTCATTTCTCTTTTTTTTATTCTCTTTCTTTTTTCTTGAACACGTCGTGTGACACTAGCATGTCTTGACTTTGTTTAAAGGGTTGTGACTGCCTCCCTCTTTGATAGCTGATGGATAACCATTGTGGTTTCACATCTCTTGACCTCTTGATGGTGGAATAGAAGGTAATGGATCCTCAGATGCACACTCCTTTTGAAATTTGAACGCTCGGTCAAATTAACTGACGACTACCCTGCCCCTGGGTTAAATGTGAGGGTATTTTCGTACGAAAGAAACTCCTACTTCAAGGCTCAAAGGGGTTAACGAGGGTCTATCTCCCTTATATCTTCAGTGTTTGGGGAGTTGAAACAATGCATGTACATCCTTAACAGGGTTTTATCCAAAAGCACACAATTAGAGATTTTTGCGTTTTTACCTCATCATCCTCCCTCAGAGAGTTTAAGCACGACAATTGGTATTGCAATGCACATATACAAACTTATGAGTGAATACGAATGGATTACTTCAGGAAAAACATGCGTATTGTATTATGATTGTCATTCAAAAAAACAAACAAGCTCTTACGTGCAAACAATGTTTAAACAAAAAAAAAAAAGGCTACATATGCAAATGCAGTAAAGAATCTAAATGATTGTCCTTGTTGAGGAGGCTTGACTCCGTTTGGACTTGTTGCTTTTGACGACATACTCGCAATTTGAGTGCTCACTCGGGAAGCTTCAGTTGATGTGCAAACCATCGGCAGTGAATGTAATGACCCCAGCCTCGACTAAATCTTGCACATTATGATGAAAGGCTCGACACCTCTCAATAGTATGTCCAGGGCCACCTGAACGAAATTCACACCTATCATGGACATTGGAACCCATACGAAACTTGGTGTGTGGAGGTACCGCCTCACTCAATTCAATTAGCTGAAACTTGAGCAAGTGCTGAAGCAACTGTGCGTATGGCATCGGAATCGGATCAAACTTCTTTTCAAGCTTTTCTTTGGCTAAGACCCTCAAGAAACAGTTGTTGATGAAAAAACTTTGATGGTGGAGAGGATTCATGAGGCACCCCATGGTCTAGAGGAGATCCCAAAGAGATGGGAGGAATGAGAACCTCTGCTGCGGAAGCGGGCACTTGATTGTCTTCCTTTCTTAAGACTGCCTTCAGGACTTCCATAACCTGGATTATCTGAGTCTTCATCCGGTTGAATTTTTCTCTCAGCATTTCTTGATCTCAGGACAACGGCTGAATGTTCACCATAAAATGCCCCAGTTGGACCTTCATCTCAGTCACCTCCTCTCAGAGTTGTTCCATATCTGAACCTTGACTGTGGTGAGTTGAGTAGTTGGAAGAAGTCATGTTGCCGTCCTGAAGAGAATACCCAATCAAAATGAGGAATCAGCTCCGGAACACCTGTTATGCATATGAGAGTATGAGAATGCCATGCAGAATGCCATGTTCGAATATTTCCAAGGGATCATTATGCTTTGATTCGAAATTTTTTTTTTAGAAAAACATAAGAAATGGATGGAAATGCTCAGTAGCAAGTCTCAAAGTTAATATCCCTTGGAAATACCAGAACATGTATGCAAACATGTTATGATGGAGATGCAACAGACATGAGATCAAAGCTTCCATATAATCAGGATAACTGCTGTGCTGATGGCTGAATAAGCTCATAAGTCTGTTCTGAAGAAAATGCCGGAATACCAGAATACCGGATGATCAGAATACCAGGACGCCATGATGCCGGGATATCGGCATAATCAGAATACCAGAATAAATAGAACACGGGCGTGATCAGAATATGGGAATGCCAGAATATCGGCATAATCAGGGTGTCGGAATAATCGGAATACCATAATACCAGGCTGATGAGTCCATACTGATAGGAAATCCAAAATACCGGGTATGTTGAAGGTCAAGGTTACCTGCAAACCTGTAAACAACCCGCCCCTCTCACATGTGGGTACTAGGATGTTCAGTATCCCGGGCTCTCAGGTCGAGAAATGATGATACGTTCACCATTTCTGGTTTGGCATCATCATCAATCGAGGAGGCCTCAACTGATTCTCCAAAACGAAAGGTCCTCAGCTTTTGGCACTGAGGTCGAGAAGCAATAGTACATTCATCCCTCGGGGTACAGTACTATCGCCAATCGAGGAGTGCCTCCACTGATTCTCTTTCAAAAAAGATCCTATAGCGAGTTCCCAGCATTGGGTCCTCGGATAGAAAATGTGCAATGAGTTTGCCACATAATGTGGTCTGTCACTGTCACAACTCGGGAGGAGTGCCGCAACTGAGTCCTCGGGAATGGTCACCAGGGTCGACAGCTCTCTAGATCGACACCCTGGAATACGCAAGATGCGCACGCCATGATGGGTCCCAAGATAGCCTCGTCTAGCTGTGAATTTCGTGATTACCCAACGTACAAAGATGGTACGTAGGTCCCACTACTCTCCACTCTAAATCTAAGTGTATACTCGAGCCTGTGTACTGAGCTCATTTCTCAGAAATCCCATCCCGCCAAACAGACAGAACAGTGCAACACAGTATAATATATGAAATGTAAATGCTAACATGCTGTCAATATGGTACAAGTAATAAAATACAGTAAACAGCAAATACAAGATAACAGTAAACACCCAATGAAAGAAAAGTAAACAAGCACTAGGATTGACTCGCTTAGGATGAACCAGCAATAGGTCAACCTGTCCCCAGCAGAGTCGCCAGCTGTCGCTCCCGGGATTTTCATCCTGGTACAAACGCGAAAGTGGCACCGAAACAGAGTCGCCAGCAATGTGTATTTATCCCATGGGAGGGAAAGGAAACACCGCATAAACCTGAAGGGAAGGAAAAGCATGGTCTCGCGACCAAGAAAACTGGGTTCGAGAGTCGGTTACGCGAGAGGAAGGTATTAGCACCCCCTCGCGTCCATCGTACCCGATGGGATCCACGCTTGCTTGCTCGATCAAAGGGTGATAGAAAAGGATACTGGAAAAGGAACTTGAAAAGGAATGGAAAGAGAAACAATGGAAAAGGAATGAGAAACAAATGTAGGGAAAATAAAAGAAGTGCTCGGATGGGCCCTACCCCAATGCCTACGTATCTCATCAGGAGCATGAGAATCAGAGCGACGTAGTTCCCCTCACTAGGGATGGATTGTTTGTGTTTCTTAGTGGAATACGTCAGCGTTTGCGTCCTAGCAATTTAGGTGTTGCGGCTCACTGTATGGAGACTTAGGCGTTACTAGTTTGCGGTAGAACGGAAATGACACATCCTTAAGGAATGATTGAATGAGATGAGGAGAGAAATTCCCGAAGGAAAGACGTTGTTGTTTGTTTTTGTCTTTTAAGAAGTTTTGTGATTTGTTTGCATATGATAGTGTATCTAAATCTTAGTCATTGGAATGTGTACATCCTCACATTCCAAGATGGAATGAGTAAGAAAGCACACTAAGGGTGAAGAAGACCCTCACACTTAGTTCCAATTAATAAGGTTCAAACACACTAGCATACTTGTATTTATTAAGTGTTTTTGTTGATTATGAAATGAAGAAGTGTTTTTTATTATTTGTATCTTCAACAAGTATTGCATTTAAGTCCCTTATATAAGATCAAATGTTTAACACAATGACCCAAGATGGCCTATATGCTACACATTCTAAGATTATAAGAGAAGACCCCTTATAATCCCTTTTTTATATGAAAGGCCTAAATGCAATAAATGCCTACCTTTATTATATATTTTGAATTTTCTTTGAGATGAGAAGATGAAAGACTCAAAAGAGGAGAAAGGTAAAATCTATATGAACTAAGACTCAATCCTAATTGATTATTTAAGGGATTGATCCTAAGGTTTGTGAGGTTGCAAAACCTAAAATCTAAAGAAGGAATGAGCTAAACAATTCACTTCTAAAGTAGAAGATGAATTGTAACTCAAAAGGGAAAGGAATGAGTTAATCAAAGTAAGCACATAAGTACTTAACAAAACACAAAATTGAATTGTAAAAGATGAAAGGAAAGAAGTTTGAATGTGAATTCCTTATCCACACTCAATTTCCACTTACCAAAACCCCTACATGGTTAGTAAACAAAGCAACATGTATAAGAAGTGAAATGAAAAGAAATGAAAAGATGGAACATGTAATCCAAGGATCAGAATTGAAACCAAATGGAAAATGGTTTATACACATCTCAAAGTGTTCATGCATTAACAACCAAGACATTCAAAAAGTAATAGAAGAAGAAATGGAATAAAAGTTCAAAAGGAAAGTGCATACAATACAATGTTAAGGATGCACAAAGCTCAAATGGAAATGAACATATGAAAGATGACCTATAATATGTATCAATGACCTATAATATGTATCAATGACCTATAATGTCACATGAATAGCTCATACAATATGCAAATGATCATACAAATGTATACAAAAGAAATCATGTGAACATGCACACAATTAGAATGATATGTCAAGTTATTATGCTTCAAATGTAATGCATCAAACAAAAATTAAATGGACTTGTGAAAATTATACAAACATGGTATTGGAATGCCTAAGTCAGAAATGAATCATACATCAAAACAGCATGTGAAAAATCAGAGCAAAATGATGTCAAACAATGCAATTAGGTCAAATTGAAACATCATGCAAAGTAGTGAAAAAATGAGCATTAAAACATGCCATAAAATGATCTAAAAAATCAAACAAAAATCATCTAGCATGCTTCAAAGTGTCAATGAATCAATGCAAAAATAACCAAGTCCAAACCATTTATAATGAGCAAGAACAAAATTATACAAATTCATGTACCACATTTAGAAAGCACACAAATGGAAATTCAAAGAAAATTGTGCAACAGGGGAAAAAATGTCCTAAAATCATGAAATAAAAATGTCAAAAACTTTCTAAATGTCTTAATGATGTTCATGAATTTTTATTGAATTTTATGATGCATTTTAGTATTTTTAGAAAATAAAAACCAAACGTGTATAAAATGTAGAAAATAAAAATGAAATGAAAACAAAAGTGAGGTGCAAATATAGTAAACTATCAGTTCAACATGCTTGGGCCTTGGAAACATAGGGTGTGAATATCAAATTGGTCTAGGTCCAAGTCTACGCAATCCACACTAATTAACATGTACACTCAGTCAAAACCAGTCAAAGCAATGAAAACCCTTGGATCAGGTCAAGTCAACAGCCAAGTCAAAGGATACAAAATCAACACACACGCGTGAGGGAACACATTATCTACAATGCACAGCGCCACATGATATTTAAATGAAAATCAGAAAAAACACGTGAGGAGCACACTTGTTTTTAATGTGCTGGCATGTTTTGGAACGCACGATCATGAACATCAAACGGTCCATATTCAAATTGCACATAAAACCCTAAAATAAGATCCCCCGCCGGAGAGGGACCTCCGGTTACCTTCTCCGGCGAACCACCACCGTCTGCAACCTCAAACTTTCCAGAATTTCACAATCAATATGCCAAAATGAAGAGGAAGTAACACACATCATGAATCTACCAATGAAATCATCAAACCATTCATATACAGCAAGAAACAAGCATAAACATATTGCCCTAAGTTTTTGGATCTAAGCTTCTAAGAAGCTCTATCAACTAGCCAGAGTTCAAATGCTTCTATTAAGCTCAAATCATCATGAAAACAAAAAAATAATCAAGTAATCGTGAGAGAAAAGTTTGTGAGCTTTGGAACCTGATCTTGCAGTTCTTGTAGAGTTTGAGAAAACCGGAGGAAATACTTGCTCTTCAACCTTGGAACTTCAAAACTAAGCAAAATAAATGCTATATCTTGAGAGCAAAGAGATTCAAAGCTTGATGAAGTATACTTGAGGAAATCGTGTGGATTCAATCATGCTCCATTGATGATGATAAAGATGAAGCAGATGAAAATCTCGTGCATTCAGAGAAGAAGTTTTGAGATAATTGATGAAAAAAAGTGAGAGAATCAGAGAGAAAACAGAGAAAGCTTTTGGAGTGAACGTGAGAAATGAAATTGACATGAGAAATGTGAGTGAGGTTGTCATTTATAGTTTGGATTAACTATGGTTTAATGAGTGAGTCAAATGAGTTAGCATGGTTTAGGTGAGTCCATCCTAACTAATTGAGCCAAGTTAGTTAGGGGACGAGTTAGCCAGGGCTGTGATAAAATGGTGATGATTTATGGTAGGCTATGGTGGAGTGTAATTGAGTGAAGCTTGGAATAGCAAGGCTGCTGTAGCAGAAACTTGCTCAACAAGTTGTTCCTTCTACTTTCATGCAAGGCACGTGCCATGGCAAGGATATGTGATGGGTGTTTGGTTAAATGAAGAAAGGGTTGGAGAATGTGATCAATGCACGGGCAAGCTGAGACAACAACAACAACATTCATTTCTTTTTGCTGATTTTTTATGGCAGTTGAAAACAATGGAGATAGGGTGAAATGGTGACGTTTTTCCCTCTACTCAATGGACAACTTGCTGAGTTTTTGGATTCATTTGAAAGAGGGGATGTAATGCTACAAGTTTGGTTTGAAATTTGAGTTGAAATGATGCTTGGAAGAGGTTAGAAATATGCATCAAACATAAGAATTCAAAAATGGTTGGACATGCTGCATGGTACACGCGCGTATGGCATGACCTGATTGTGACTTAACCAACTTTTCAGTTATCTTGACCTTACTTTGAGCCATCACAACTTCTCATCCATTGGTCAAATGAAAAAACCATGAACATCAATTTTGAAGATCTCACATAGAGGAACAACTTTCATGTTGAAAGATTTTTCATTTGAGGCCTCTAACCTTGAGATATTGACCCAAACATTTGGCACACCAACTGTTTGTAGAAATGACATGCGCGTGACCTGAAAATCCTTGGTCATGACCTAGTTTTGAACCTACTTTGCTCAAACTTTGATCAATCATATCTCACTCAATTTTTATCCAATGGAGATGTTCTACACATGGATTTGAAGCTTGAAACAAGATCTTTTGTTGTGGCCGAGTGGAATTTTCATTTGATGCTTCAATTTTGAATGGCCTTGGTTCAAACTCTGATGCAAAATGGCTCAAAATTACTATTTTTGGAAACCCTACTTCTTCCAAAAATGGCAATTTCCCACATCTTGATTTTTTCATGATTCCTTTGGAGTTTCTTGATCAAATTTTATAAATTGGTCACATATAACATGAATTTCATGATTTTGGACTCAAAAAGTCAAAAGTTGACTTTTTCCTCTGATTATTTGACTTGGCCCCAATTTTCCTGATTTTTTATCTTTCTTCCAATTGAACCACTTCTAAAACCAATTGAGAGGCAATTTTCTACACACATACACTTAAGGACATATGGATTACCATGACATCAAGTTTTGACCAAAAAATCAGAGATGCCCTGATTTTATTGGAAACCCTAGTTTTAGCCCTCTCTGGTTAGGAGGAAAAAATGCAGTCTTCAATCTCAAATTCCTCAGAGTATGTTGTGTATCCTCTTAAAGGATGATGAGATATGCCATTTGAAGATGACTTTGAACTAATAAGCTATCTCTTTTGAGGGTTTTTCTTCAATTTCTTGAACCTCTTGCATAGTGAAGTATGTAGTGCTTCAATCTCCTATTGAATCTCACTTTCTTGAGCTTTTGGATGGTCAATAGAGATAATATGAGACATGAGAGACCTCTTGGCTTGCCTTGGGGCAACTTGTTTGACCTTTTGTGCTTTGAATGATTCTTTGATTGTCCACCCTTCACCTGATCACATGCCTTGATGGTAAGAGGGATGCTATGCTTCATTTTTCTATGTTAAAGATGCAATGCAATGCTAATGAGATGGATATGATATGATATATGATAATGCTATGCTATGATGACAAAAGAGAGAGCAAATTTTGGGGTATTACAAGGGGCAAGAAGAACACCATTGTGTACAAGTTCCCGAATCTCATCCTGGGTCAGATTTGTAAATTGCAAGAGATGGCCAGTCCGGAAGTGTTAGGAATGTTCGGAGAGAAGTACGGTTGGATCATATCCTTTGCTCGTAACCTCAGTGAATATGAAGCTGACGGCTTATGCACCCTGATGCAGTTCTATGATCTTGCCTTGAGGTACTTTGTACTGACGGATTATGTTTTGATTCCTACTCTGGAAGAGTATTCTAACACTCTGGGAATTTCCATCAAAGAAGGTGCTCCTTTCTGTGGGTCGAAGGCAGTTCTTGATTTCCAAGCTGTGGCTGGTGCTCTTTATTTGAGCAAGTCAACTTTGGAAGCTGATATTTCTGGCAAGGGAAAGGTTCGTGGCTATCACCTATCCTACTTGGCAAACAAGGCTCAAGAGGCAGCAAAGGAGAGGAAGTGGAATGTCTTCAATGCAGTGTTGGCTCTCTGTGTATATGGTATTGTCTTGTTCCCGAATGAGCCTGATTTTGTTGACATGGATGCAATCAGAATATTTGTATCTCAGAATCCGGTGCCAACCTTATTAGGAGATCTTCATTATGCCTTGTACAACAGGAACGAGAAGAGACGAGGTGGGATAGTTCATTGTTGCGCACCTCTTTTCTATAAGTGGTTTGCCAATCGTCTACCCCAGTCAGGTGCTTTCAAGGATACTAAGAGTTCCCTGAAATGGAGTCAACGTCTGATGGGCCTAGATGCTAAGGATATTGTTTGGGTGAATCATGGAGTGCTGGGTAAAGACATTTTGCACAGTTGTGGTGAATACCCTAATGTACCATTGATAGGGAGAAAAGGAGGTATTACCTATAACCCTTCCTTGGCTATCCGGCAGTTTGGGTATGCTCTGAAAAGTCCCCTAGTTGAGAAGGAGTTTGAAGAGTCTTTGTATTTTCACATGGCTGATGATGGATTAGATGTGGCACAGAAAGCTTCCAAAGCATGGCTCAGTAAACAGAAGAGAGGAAAGACCGTGTGGGGTTTGCCTAACAATCAAACTTTCCTTCCATATGAGCAATGGATAAAGAAGAGGGTCGAAGAGTACTATTTGCCTTTTGATTGGGCGCCTCCCTTGTATCCCAAAGTGATAGAGGAAAGAATCACCGTACCAATTGAAGAATTCGATAAGCAGTGAAAAGTGGTGCAAGATTTGAGAGAGGAAAATGCTGGTATGAGTAGTAGACTTCAGGGCGCCTTACATGACAACTTGAAGTTTAAATGGAAGGTCCAAGATTTGACATAGCGTCTGGCAAAAAGGGAGAAGGATCTTGATGACAAAGCTCAGACTGTAGAAAGATCAGTATGACTGCTGAATCATCCGACAAAGCCTACAGGAAAACCAAAAAGCTCTTGGCCAAAACTGAAGACAAGCTTACCATGTATAAGGAGATGTGGGAAGAGCTTAAGATTGAGAATGGGGAGTTAAAAGAAGAACTTCAAAGAATGAAGGAAGACAAGAAGCACTTCTCTGGTAAGTGGAAAGAAGCCCAGAAAGAAATTGAAGAGCTCAAGCTGCAAGCGGGAATCAAAAAGTCGAAGCGCGGAGGTAATGATGTTGAAGAGCAGATTGCTAGGCTAGGTCAGGATGTCGAGAAGAGAAACAGACTGATCAAGGGGTTGCTAGAGAAACCTACTCATCCAGACACTGTGAACCTTCTTGAAGAGATTGAAGCCAGCTTGTTTGGAATCGATTTGTAGTGATTCTGTTGTTTGTATTTTGCTATGATTACCATCAGGATTGTTGATGGAATCACTTTTGATTGTATCGAACCTATCTGTATGTTTTCTTATGATATGATATTAAAGTATTTGGTTCGGCCATATTTGTCTCAATAGCTCTCAGTTTTTTTGAAAGTTGTCTTCCTTTGTTGGATTTTGCAATATTTCTGGATTTGAATTTATTTTCGGATGTTGTGTCCGATCCCTTGCCCGATTTCAAAGCTGGAATCAAAACAGATATGCCCCAGAAATGTTTAAATATGATTGTTTGCATTTTTGCATTGGCATCCTCATAATCATAAGTATTTTTGCATAACAGGTACTTGCTCCGGTCTTTCTAACCTTTATTTGGTTTCAGGCATTATAGCTCAGAATCACATTCACCGATACTCAACTCGAAGAAATCAAGCAAGGATAATGGATCAAATGCAGAATGATTTGGCTGAAATAAGGGCACGCATGGACCAATTCATGACCCTCATGACTGGTATGGCACAGACTCAAGGAAGATTGAGGCTTCTGGTCGAGCGTCCAGAAACCAAGCCTGAAGGTAATCAAGTTGACAATTCACAAACAAGGGTCACTCCTCCTCCTGTTGGCAACCCTCCTCCTGTTGGTAATCTGGGTAATGGAAATGTCAGAAATGCTGGTGTTGTTCAGGAAGATGTTTAGGAAGATCAATTCACCTTGCTGGATGCTGATATGGGTAATCCCAATGAACGAAGGTATGATGAGTTGGCTGACAAAATAAGAGCTATGGAGTGCAAGAATTCTCTGGGCATTGATGTTACCAATCTGGGTCTAGTACCAGGGGTCAGAATCCCTCCAAAATTCAAGTCACCCACTTTTGACAAATATCATGGCAATACGTGTCCCCAGACACATATTCAGGCTTATTTTGGGAGGATCTCAGCCCACACTGATGACGAGAAGTTATGGATGCATTACTTTCAAGACAGTTTGGCTGGAGCTTCTTTGACCTGGTATATGAAATTGAACAGAGCTGCTGTGAGAAGTTGGAGAGATCTGGAAGAAGCGTTTCTGAAGCAGTACCAGTATAATATCGACATGGCTCCCAACTGCACTCAACTGCAAGGGTTGTCACAGAATGCTAAGGAAAGTTTCAAGGAATACGCTCAAAGGTGGAGGGAAATGGCTGCCCAGGTTCAACCCCCTTTGCTGGAGAGAGAAATGGCAGATATGTTCATGGGCACCCTGCAAGGGGCATTCCTTTATAGATTGGCTGCCTGTCCATCAACAGGATATTCAGACATCGTGATTGCGGGTGAAAGGATCGAGAGTTTGTTGAAACTTGGAAAGATTCAAGACGTTAGTGGTGCTGGTTCCTCTGGAACGAAGAAACCTTTTGCTAATGGTCAGAAAAGGAGAGAGGGTGATACAAAAACTGTGTATAGAGGGCAGGGAAGAGGACGTTCTCAGGCTTATCACCAAGTAGGTGCAGTGACGATCCCAACACCATCTGTTCAGCAACATCAACCATAACAGCAGGTTCAGCAACAGCAGCAACCTCCTTTCCAGCAAAGGTCTAGGCAGAGGGACCGCAAGATTGACCCTCTCCCTATGACCTACTCAGCA
Organism: Lathyrus tuberosus; assembly: GCA_022829125.1. Classification (NCBI taxonomy): domain Eukaryota; kingdom Viridiplantae; phylum Streptophyta; class Magnoliopsida; order Fabales; family Fabaceae; genus Lathyrus; species Lathyrus tuberosus. The sequence continues at coordinate 119,046 of JALAZF010000639.1, forward strand.
CTGTTACCCCAGTTACTCAAATTGAAGTTAGTGAGGCTTCGTACCATGAGACCTCCTGCCGTTGGCAACTTGCCACCTAATTTTAATGTTATCGCTCATTGTGATTTCCACTCAGGTGCTCAGGGGCATACCACTAAAAAGTGTTGGGCATTTCAGAATAAGGTGAAAGAATTGATCGATGCTAATGCAATCAATTTCTCTCTACCTCCTAATGTTCTCCAGAACCCCATGCCTGATCATGGTGTGGCAGATGTGCACGCCATTGAAGATGGAAAAAGATTGAACTTGGTGGCAGATATCAATCAGGTGAAGACTTCATTGCTGGTTGTAAAAGATCATCTATTGAAGGGACAGGTATTCCCAGGTTGTGACCAAGATTGTTCTGAGTGTATGGATCAAAAGAATGGTTGTGGTAAATTGAAAGTTGGTTTGCAGAATCTGATCAATAAAGGTCGTCTATAGTTTGACCGAGTTGTGAAAGATATTGATGAGGTGTCAACTGTGACCATTTACTATACTCCTACTGAAATTCAAGTGCCCGCAAGTACAACTCCTGTAGCAAATGTTGTGCCAGAAAGATCCAGTCCTGTTACTATCACGGTGCCAGGACCAGTTCTGTTTACATCTACGAAAGCAATCCCATGGCACTATGGGGGAAGACGTGTATTATGAAGGGAAAAAGCAGGAAGTCGGGACATCAGCCAGTTCAAATATTGATAATGTGGGTGGTGTAGGTGGCTTTACTAGGAGTGGAAGGTTGTTTTCTCCCCAAACTTTGCGAAGTGATAAAGAAGTTGAGGCTGCGGCAAAAGCTAAAGGAAAACAGGTGGCTGAGAGTGTGCCCGTACCTGAAACAGAGACCAAGATTACCTTTGACAACGAGGTAGAAGAGTTCATGAGGATATTAAAGAAAAGTGATTACAAAATTGTCGATCAATTGAACCAGACGCCCTCAAAAATCTCAATTTTGTCGTTGTTGATGTGCTCTGATGCACACCGAGAGGCTTTGCTGAAAGTGTTAAAGAGAGCCTATGTTCCACCAGAAATTACCGTCAATCAGCTTGAAGGTGTGATTTCTAATGTCAATGTCAGCCACGGATTGGGTTTCACAAGCAGAGATTTGACTTCTGAAGGTAGAAACCACAACAAAGCCTTACATATTACAATGGAGTGCAGGGGTGCAGTGTTGTCTCACGTGTTGGTAGACACTAGTTCCTCGCTCAATGTCTTGCCTAAGAAGGCGCTGAGGAAGCTGGAAGTTGATGGATTGATCTTAAGGCCAAGTGATTTAGTTGTCAGAGCGTTCGATGGGACGAAAAGATCTGTGTTTAGTGAAGTGGAATTACCTGTTTAGATTGGACCTCAGGTCTTCAAGTCTACATTCCATGTGATGGATATACAGCCTGCTTATAGCTGTTTATTAGGTCGCCCATGGATTCATGCGGCCGGGGCTGTTACATCCATATTACACCAGAAGCTGAAATACGAATTCGAGGGATAAGTAGTGACTGTGTGTGGTGAAGAGGACATTTTTGTCAGTCACTTGTCCACGTTCAAGTATGTTGAGATGGATGGGGAAATCCATGAAATGCTTTGCCAGTCGTTTGAAGCGGTGAATATTGATAAAGTGTCTGAATCTTCCCTTACTCAAGATAGAGCCGACACATCCATTTCGTCCTATAAGCAAGCTGTCGAGGTTGTCAGAGCAGGTAATGCCCAAGGCTGGGGCAAGCTGATAGAGACACCAATGAAGGAGGACAAGTTTGGTATTGGCTATCAACCCTCTATGACTTCAGTTGCAGAGAACAGTGGACCCATCACTTTCAGCAGTGGGGGAATCATTTACCCAGACTAGTCTTGTGCGGCTACAGAAGATGGCATTGACAGTGACTGTGACATGGACAACTGGGTACGCCCACGTGCTCCGGGACAACCATTGCAGAACTGGTCCGTTGAAGAGGTCATCCAAGTTACTCTTCAAACAGAGTAATTTTCTTTGTTTTTCTAACCATAATGCATGTTAAAATCTTGCGCTCTACCCAAGGCGTACAGATTCATTTGTAGGGCCACCTGTTTGCATTTGCAATTTTAATCATTAATAAAGGACGTTTTGCACTTAAATTTTGTTCTCTGTCTTTCTTTTTTATTTTTGCACAAAAAGTAATAAAATGGAAATGTTTCGTTTCTTTTGTTTTAAAAATAAATTCTAAAATAAAGCATGAACCCATTCGTGCAGACTTGATCCTTCGGATTCCATTGATAACGGTTATGTTATGGCTATGTATGACTTTGAGAAACCGATTTATCAAGCCGAAGAAGGGGATGAGAAAGACTATGAACTTCCTGAGGAACTGGCCAGATTGTTAAAACAAGAGGAAAGGGTCATTCAGCCTCATTAACAGACTATAGAGATCATCAATATTGGTACTGAGGATGCTAAGAAAGAGATCAAGATTGGAGCCAGTCTGCAAGCATATGTGAAGAAGGCCTTGACTGAGATGTTGTGTGAATATGTTGATATCTTCGCCTGGTCGTATCAAGACATGCCAGGGTTAGATACTGATAATGTTGTGCACAGGATGCCATTGAGAGAAGAATGCCTGCCATTCAAGCATAAACTTCGTCGGACTCATCCCGATATGGCCATAAAGATCAAAGAAGAAGTTCAGAAGTAGTGGGATGCAGGGTTTCTTGCTGTGACCAACTATCCTCCCTGGGTTGCTAACATCGTGCCGGTACCAAAGAAAGACGGAAAGGTTAGAATGTGTGTGGATTATAGAGATCTTAACAAAGCTAGTCTGAAAGATGATTTCCCACTACCCCACATCGATGTGCTGGTTGACAATACAACTCAGTTTTCAGTGTTCTCGTTTATGGACGGTTTCTCCGGGTACAACCAGATTAAGATGGCACCTGAGGATATGGAGAAGACCACGTTCATTACCCCATGGGGTACTTATTGTTATAAAGTGATGCCTTTTAGGTTGAAAAACGCAGGGGCAACGTACCAGCGGGCAATGGTAACTTTATTTCACGACTTGATTCACAAAGAGGTTGAATGTTATATGGATGACATGATTGCCAAATCGCGAACAGAAGAAGAACATCTGATTAATTTGAAAAAGTTGTTTGAAAGGTTGAGAAAGTTCCGCTTGAGGCTGAATCCGAACAAGTGCACTTTCGGGGTGCGTTCTGGAATGCTGCTGGGTTTCATTGTAAGTGAAAGAGGAATTGAGGTTGATCCTGCCAAGGTTAAAGCAATACAAGACATGCTTGAATCGAGAACAGAAAAAGAGGTTCGGGGTTTTCTGGGTAGATTGAACTACATCACAAGGTTCATATCTCACCTAACAGCCACGTGCGAACCAATATTCAAACTGCTAAGAAAAGATCAAACGGTCAGGTGGAATGACGATTGCCAATTGGCGTTCGATAAAATAAAAGAATACTTGCAGGAACCTCTAATTCTCATACCTCCAGTTTCAGGAAGACCTTTGATAATGTATTTGACAGTGCTTGAAGGTTCTATGGGTTGTGTTCTCGGTCAACACGACGAGACAGGTAGGAAGGAGCATGATATCTCTCCTGTTGTTCTCCCCGCATAGGTTTGTAAGATCAACAAAATCTCTTCCTCAGCAAAGTGTTAGTATATTCCTTCCCCAGCCGAGTCAGAAGGTTGATGATCCCCGCAAAGGATCTCGAGTTTGGTAGATCCCCTAGCAAAGTTTTAATGACTTCTCTCCCCCAACAGGACGTCATTTAGAAAATTCTCATCCCCAGCGGAGGTGCTATGATCAGAATTCATCCCCAGGCAGATGAAGTAATTCCTGGCAGAGTCATCACTTCCCCATATCTCAAAGTCCAATTTATTTTTTATCAAACATGATAATTTGAAGCAAACAGATTGTTCATTCATTCTCCAGCAGAGAGACCATCTTTTCAGGAGTCTCTAAGGTCAAGTCATTGGTCATTATTCCTCAGCAGAGTCAGCAGAAATATGTGACATGGACGCAGAGCGTAATCCAGTATTGAATGTTTTTTCAGAAGTCCAACCGCAGATTGGCAAAAGTCCATCTAAGGGTGGCAAATTCTCAAAGTCCAACCGCAGATTGGCAAAAGTCCATCTAATGGTGGCAAAGTTTCAAGTCCAACCGCAGATTGGCAAAAGGCCATCTAGGGGTGGCAAAATTCTCAAAGTCCAACCGCAGATTGTCAAAAGTCCATCTTAGGGTGGCAAAGCAGAGCAAAGTCCACCCACAGTGTGGCAAGTCAGTAGTTGTCTGACTCCATTTAAAAGACAGTTTCAAGTCCAACCGCAGATTGGTAAAAGTCCACCCGCAGCGTGGCAAGCCAATAGTCGTCTGGCGTTGTACAAAAGACGTTCTTAAAGTCCATCCGCAGTGTGGCAAGCCATTAGTCGTATGGCGTCGTTCCAAAAGACATTGTTAAAGTCCACCCGCGGCGTGACAAGCCAATAGTCATCTGGCGTCGTGTCAAAAGACATTGTTAAAGTCCACCTGCAGCGTGGCAAGCCAGTAGTTGTCTGGCGTCGTTCCAAAGGACGTTTTCCAAGTCCATCCGCAACATGGCATGCCAGTAGTCGTTTGGCGTCGTGCAAAAAAACATATTGTTAAAGTCCACCCGCAGCGTGGCAAGCCAGTAGTCGTCTAGCGTCATTCCAAAAGACGTTTTCCAAGTCCATCCGCAGTATGGCAAGCCAGTAGTCGTCTGGCATCGTGCAAAAAAAAACATTGTTAATGTTCACCCGCAGTGTGGCAAGCCAGTAGTCGTCTGGCGTTGTTTAAAAGACAGTTCCCCAATGCTATTCTTCCCATCAAAGTTTTTCATCCAAGTAGAGTTCATTTGGTTGGGTTTATTTCCCTTTTCTTCTTCTCTACAGAGTGCAAATTTTCTGGTTATTTTCGCTATTCAATCCCTCCATACCTTAAAAGTCTGACAGCAATCGCTATCATCCATTCAGGTCTACAGTGATTGAATAGGGGCAGCTGTCATACCTTAAAATTTGCCCTCTCATTTTCATATCACTTAGCATGTGCTTTCATTTCATTGCATTGCATTCAAGCATGGAAAAATAAAACATAAAGCATTGCATTGCATCTTGCATAAAGGCATGGGATTAGTTGATTCTCAAAGGTGTTGATCATCAAAAGCAAGGGAACAAGAGCCAAGGGTCTTCAAACAAGCCTCAAGGGTCTCTTACATCATATATCATCCAAATTGATCTCACAAGTCATTGGAAGATGGGAATTCATCAAGAAGATTGGACAGGGCATCATCCCTTATACAAAACAGTCTAAAATTGGGATCTGACCCTCAAATGGGCAAGGTCTTTGAGTTTTTATCACCTCCAAATGTCATATCTCATCTTTGTTAGATAGGATATACATCATACTCAGAGGATTTTGGATCCGGAGGATGTGTTATTTCCTCCTAACCAGAGGGTACCAAAATTAGGGTTTGACATAAAATCAGTTTATTTCTGATTTTTTGGACAAAACTTGATTTCATGGTGTTCCTTATGTTCCTAAGTGTATAGGGTTGGAAAATTGCCCATCAATTGGTTTCAGAAGGGTTTCAATTGGTCAGAAGATTCAAAATCAAAACATTAGGGAAAAAGTCAACTGTGGAGTGGAAAAGTCAACTCCTGACTTTTTAAGGTCAAATTCATGAAATTCAAGTTATATATGTTCATTGGAAAAGATTTGATCAAGAAATGATGGAGGAATCATGAAAAATCAAGAAATTACAAAACTGCCAAAAATAGAAACTTTAGGGTTTCCCAAAATGGCAAGTTTGGACCATTTTGCACCCTACTTTGAGGCTCTCTTTCTCCAAGATAAAAATTCCAAACCTCAGGCCCAAGTTGAGCCAATTGAAGATCGCACTCTAAGCTTCAAATCCATATAAAGAACTCTTCCATCGGATCAAAATTGAGGGAGTTATGATCAATCAAAGTTTGGTAAAATCAAGGTAAATCTCAAGTCATGGCAAGGCAAGTTCAGGCCTCCAGGCCATAATTTCATCGAACAGTTGGCATGCCAAATTTCAAGCCAATTTTCTCCATCAAGAAGGCTTCAAATGAAAAATTGTTGAACATCAAAGTTGTTCATCTCCATGCCCTCTTCAACTTTGATGTTGAACATTTTTTCATTTGAACAAGTTATGAAGGTCATACGAGGGCTCGAACATGGTGGTTTCGTGCTAAAAGTTCACAAGTCACAAGGCCTTGCTTGCAGCCGAAGTCACACACCCATACACTAGTTGTGGTTCCTTGTTTTCCAAGCAACCGAGTTGATCCTAACTAACCGAGTTAACTAACTTGACTCGGTGAGTTGAGTCTAACTAACTCCGACCCTAGCTCCAAACCCAAACCTCATTCCAAACCTCTCATACTCTAAACCTAAAATCTATTTAAGAGATGCTTCACTCATTTTCAAGGGCTTTAACCATTTTTCTCAAATTTCTCACATTTCACTCTCAATTCTTTCTCATTTCTCTCTTCACTTTGCTACAACTTCTACTTCTCTCTTCCAAAACCACACACAAAAGCTCTTATTTCTTGTAGAATAATCACTTTTTACATTGAAAAGTGATTAATTCTTGAGCTAAACTTCATCTCTCGGTTTTAATTGGTTGGATTTTCTGGAATTTCAGCTTGTTCTTCTTCAATCCAAAGGTTTCCCACCATTTATTTTGGTGCAAGTTGGATTTAGGTGGATTTTCGCAATCTTGCTCGGTTTCGACGCATTTCGGCTATTGATTGAAGAATCTCTGGTTTTCTTTCATTTTCTGCACCAAGATTACTTTGCAACAATTACCAAAGCAAGTCTCCGCTTTGTAGGTTGGTTTTCCCTAAGTCTACACTCGTTTTAGCTTATTCGCAACTTATTCGATGTAGATCTTTCTGGGTTTTTGATTTGGATGCATATGCTTGAATATGATTCTTGATGATGTTGATTAGTGAATCCAATTGATGTTTGTTGACTGTAATTCAATGTAATTTCGTGCCTAATTGATTACATGTTCATTTGGAAGTTTGGAGAAGTGATTTGCTGCTTAAAAATGCTTTTGAAACTGGTTGTTTTTGGCCACTGACCCAGAGTAACCGGTAACTCACCGTTTGTTAACCGGTTAACATGTGTATTTTTGCGTAAACTGTCTGATTTTTAACTAAGTAACCGGTTACTCACCGTTTGTTAACCGGTTACTCTGGGACAGAATGTGTATTTTTGTGCATTTTCTTGCTTGTTTGACATCCTTAACATGTTTAAACTTCATGGATCAATGCATTGATGATTGGTGGATTATTTTTGAGCTATTTTAACTCGCACCACAGTACGAACTTGGTTTTACGACACGCGTGCTTTTGTCTTTCATCAATGAACATAATGTTTGCATTGTAGATTAATTGATGTGACGAACACATGATGCACACACTTTGAGCTTATTAATTGCTAATTGATGTTATGTTGCTGGAATTACTATGCGCTTGTTCATTTGCTTTCCATTTCAAGAGATGTATACTTGTTTTTTGACTTGCTCATATTCTTGACAATGTGTATTCTTTTGTAATGTGCATTATAACATGTTTGATTTCAAGGATTGTTCACCATGATTTTTAATGTGACTGTGATCGTGATTGTTTGAGGAATGTGCAAGGCTTGATGCATGATAATGGTTGTTCATTATTGAAATTGTTTGTTAATGCATGCTGTCTCTTATCTTCCACTGCTGCCTGGACACATATATGCTGTAGTATGTGCTGGCAAATGCTTGTTACACCCATTTTGTTTGCTGAACATGAGCTGTTGTTTGCTGTTTGGTATATGAAGCTGAATTTATTGCTGTTCTGTTGCATGTGGGATGTAATAGCTGCTGTTTTCATTCATTTGCTTGTTTGACCAAGTTCTTTTACTTAAAATTTCTTGTAAATAGTTTTTGAACTAACCTTTTCATGTAGGTGCTAAGGGTAAGTAAGTGTGTGCATATGCTTCCACATGCACTTCTTTCTTTCATCTTCTCTTATTTCTTTTAATAATTCAACTTGTGATCATGATAAGCATTGACATGCTTTCCTTGAATAACTTCTTTCTTCTCCCTTTTGAGTTACAACTCATCTTCTACTTTAGAAGTTAGTTGTGTAATTCAATCTTCTTCTCCTTTCTTTTAGGATTAGTTTTCTTAAACCACATTAACCATAAGAGCTCCAAGCATGATAACATTAGGGTGAGTCTTAGTCCCCTTTAGTTTGCACCTTTGCTCCATTTGAGTCTCTTCTTCTCATCTCAAAACAAAAAGTAAAAAACACTTAATAAAGGTTAAACATGTATTGCGCATGAGCCTTAAATGTGGGAAGTGAATAATGGGGGGGGGGGGGGGGGGGGGGGGGTTTCCCTTCGTTCTTCTAGAGTACTTAGTGTACGTCCTGTTGGCGAAGATACACGATGTATTCGTTCCTATGTTGTAGACTTGGGTGCAATGCAAGTTACAAACAACTTCAAAAACACTTCTTTCTAAAAAACTTCAAATAAACAATAACATATTTCCTTCAGGATTTCTCTCCTCATCTCATTCACTCATTCTTTAAGGATACGTCATGTCCGTTCTACCGCAAACAGGTAATGCCTAAGTCTCCCTACGGCGAGCTGTAACACCTAAACTGCTAGGACGCGAACGTTGACGTTTCCACAAAAAAACACAAACAATTTCCCTTAGCTGAGGGGAACTACGTCGCTCTGATTCTCATGTTCCCGATGAGATGCGTAGGCAGTGGGGTAGGGCCCATTCGAGCACTTCTTTTATTTTCCCTACATTTGTTTCTTCGTTTCTTTCCGTTCTCGTTCCTTTTCCTTTCCAGTAGCGGCGGAGCTCCAGACGACGACATCCTTTGATCGAGACAAGCAAGCGTGGATCCCATCGGGTACGATGGACGTGTGGGGATGCTAATACCTTCCCTTCGCGTAACCGACTCCCGAACCCAGTTCTCTTGGTCGCAAGACCATGCTCTATCCTTCCTCTCAGGTTTATGCAGTGTTTCTTTTCCCTCTCTTGGGATAAATACACATTGCTGGCGACTCTGTTTCGGTGCCACTTTCGCATTTGTACTTGGATGAAAATCCAGGGAGCGTCAGCTGGGTGTTTGTATATTTACTATGAACATATGTATCTTTGTTGATCATAATATTGTATAAAATTTGCATTACAAATCATAATCGATGTCTTCCTTGATCTTTTTGCATTTATGTTTGGATTTGTGTTGTGTTAGAGATAAACATCATGAATCTTGATTAGGGAAGGATATCTATTGTCTAGATGCTAGAGATAGATTTAGATAATAATCTTTATGGTGTCGGAACTTAATGCCTTTCGTGTTTCGAGGCGTCATGCACGAGAGTGACGACGAGTTGTGAGCGATACTGGATGATTTTGACGAGTATTGTAGTAGAGTGAAAATGATCGATAAATTTATGTTTGTGACGAGTGGATTATATTAATGCTTGATAAGTTTCTTTTCTCTGAAGAATGTATTCTTTTTATGTTTATATTTACTTTTCTGTTTTACAATTCCAAACCATTTAATCCAAACTCATAAACTTAGAGATTAGAGATTATCGAACGGCAGTTCAGTAGCACCGATCTCTACGGACACGATAAATTCCAGGAAAAATACTTCCAAAATCTTTTGTTGCTTACCGCTATTCCGCTCCAACACATATCTCTTGGAACTCAAACTTGCCGTTCTTTGAATAAATGCTCCAGCAAGAAATTGATGTTTTGAGTAACTCCTAAGAAACCCTTTGATCCTTCCTGAATGCTTTGAAACCAAAGAGAATGATTGAGCTCAAGTATGCCTTCTTCTTGCACAAGTGACCAAAGTTTCCAAAAGTGAACTTGAGGTAGGAGCTATTACAGTTGATGAATCAAGTTTGGAACAGTTGAAGGATGATTTATGGATGGTGTTTGAAGTGTTAAAGTGGTTGGAAGTGGAATGAATCAAAACTAATCCATAAAAGTGCAGAATGTCAAACTTTCTTAGGTTTGAAGGTTGACGTTTGGATTTGAGAGGTTTTGGATGATGGAGAGAGTTTGAACAGCTCTAACACATGTTTTGTGGTGAGTTAGAGTGATTGGTTCAGTGGTTTGATGTGTGGAAATGGTTTTGGATTAGTTGGTGCAAAGGGTGGTTTCTTAGCACAAAGGGTGGATGAATGCAAGAACTGATTTCTCTAGCCTTGCTTGAGGGTTTCTATCAGGTTTGTTGTGTGTTTTGAAAGGTGAAATGATGCTCTATTTTTAGGCAAGGATTGAGAGGAATCAGATGGTAGAAATGTAACGGGTTCAGTTTTGGTTTGGTTGGAAGTTTGGTTGGAATGCAAGTAGATTTTTGCAAGATGCTTCAAAAGTTCCAAGATATTGTACAAACCTTTCTAGAGTTGTTAGGATTTCAGACAGTTTATCAAGATGTAAGGCAAAGTTCTGGCGCAGAAGGAACAATTTAAAGGCTCAAGGAGCTGACTTTGCATAAAGCCATGCCTTTTCAAAATGGAAGTCTTCTCTTTATGCCATAAATGGAAATGTCAAGTGGATAAAGCTCAAACTTGTTGAATATTGCTCCTAAATTCGTGCAATCTTCTGATTAAATGAAGATTTGCAAGTAAACACATCTGAATTGCTAAGATTTGCAGCATGGAAGTGGTTTTGCTTCAAGTACACCAAGTGTAAAAGCATGAAAATCAAGTTTCAAAACTCTAACTTTGTGGCTTCGAAACTAACAGCTCACACATCTGATTGGGGAGTTCTTGTACTTTTTGGAAATCCCCAAGTATGCTCTGCAATGTTCATGTTCACTCCAAGTTCTAGATCTAAAGGGATCATGATGAAAAATGGAGGTGAAGTTGGCTGAAAATTAGGGCAAAATAGTGAAATTTTCACTAAGTCATAAATTGTCTTGAACTTCCAAGCTTCCTAACTTAAAAACCATGCCTTTTTTTTTAAGAAGGACCCTATAATACAATTTAAATTTCATGATGAGAGCTTCAATTTAAGCTTTGAACCACAAAAGTTAGATGCGTGGTTTGAAAGTTATGACTCTTCAAGGTTTACACAAGGAGTGAATTCTTCCATACATGGAAAATTTCAAGAACCAAACTTTGCCCTTTTTGCAAGAGACCTCTCATATGCTGATTTCTCATGCTCTAACTCAAAAATCCAACATGTCTTGATGGAATATGGCTTGAATACTTCATTTTGGATCAAAAATATCAAAAGTCAAAGGTTTGACTTTTCAGTCAAAACCCTAATTTCTTCAGGAATTCAATTGGGTGATCCTTGATGATCTTGCTTTCTCATTCTCTTAAAATACCAATAGATGGCCTCCAAGGATATATGTGAACCTATGGAATCATGCCCCAAAGCTTGGGATCATGCCTTGACCAAAAGTCAAAGGCATGGTTGACTTTTCTTGACAAAAACCCTAATCTGGGGCCAGATGAATTTGGGACTTATTGCACTTGTGATGGGAGCCAGACACACTTGATTTCTTGATGAATAAGGCCTCTTGAATGTATATAAGCTCAATTGGTTGATGAACCAATCAAAGCATTGACTGATCACACCAAGATTCCCTTGTACTTTCTCAGGTCAAAACCCTAATTCCAAAACTCTTGATCTTATGGGTTCTCTTTGGTTTCTCTTGATCCAATCACATGAGATTATGGCATATGATTTGAGAGCTTCATGATTAGCCTTAAAGACCAAATGGTTGAATTTTTGGAGCCTCAGTTGGCTTCCTTGACCATATGACTTCAACCACCTTTTCCAAAATACCTAGTGAACACTTGGAATAGATGTATGGAGCCAAGAAGTGTCTTAGGAGACCTCGAAACATATGAGATCTTGGCTCATTGACCTTGCCTTCTTTCTTGTGAAAAACCCTATCTTTCAAATAAAAGAAGAAACAAGCAAAATATGATGGTTAGTCAACAATGCACAGATGATTGATTCCTAATGCAAGTGCAAGAATGTCATGACATCTAAGGGGTAAAATTTGGGGTATAATAGTTGCCCCTATTTAAATAGCTTTACCGGATGGCGCGAGCGATGATAATCCTCGTGAAATCAAGGTGAAAAGGTATTTAAATATAGGAAAACCAAAAATTTTGTGCTTAGATGGAATGCATATGCTAAGGACCAGCAACAGACATGCAAATGCTGACATGCCATGAACTTCTAAAATGATGATATGATGACATGATGGTGCAAAACAAGACACCAAAGGGACAAAGGTCAAACACTCATAGATAAGACCTACTGGGGATGAAGGTTAAACACCCACAGAAGAAACTCACTGGGGAGTGACTAAGATTACACTGGGGATAAGAAAATAAAATGTGGGGGGAACCCACAGATCCTCACTGGGGATGGAAATCAGAGAGGTGTTCTCCACTGGGGAAAGATCCAGGGAGAAGATGACAGGTTCGGATATGACCGGACGACATCAGGGATAGCAGAAAAGGAAGACAAACTCTTTACTAGGGATGAAACCAGAAAGAAGATATGATCTCTACTGGGGATTAATTTGAAATAAAGGACAAACACCCAACAAAAAGATTTTCTGGGGACTTCTTATACTGAAGAGTTCAAACGGGATCTTCAAGAAAAACTAGAAAAGACAGAGACAAACACAAACTCTGCGCGCGCCAAATGATGATAATCACAAGGACTTTCAAAGGATATTGGTAATGACCAATCTTAAAATGCCAATGATGATTGGACTTAGAAAACATGCCAGTAGTTACTGGACTTAGGATGCTGATAATGATCAGACTTTCAACAAATGCCAGTGATCACTGGATTTTTACAGGGATATTGGTGATGACCAACCTCTGCTGAGGATAGATTGTAAGATGGCAATAATGATTAGACTTAAAAAAAGCATGCCAATAATCACTGGACTTGTATACCAATAATGATTGGATGAAAATCATGCCAGTTGACGCGGTGTTTTCGCAAGTATACGAATCGCGTCAGAGTAATATAAATGATTATCAATCCCACAGAGACCAAACGTCAATCTATTGATTTCTATCATTACGATGTTTATCTAAGGCAAATCAACCGGGAGTTCGTGAGTGCACAGTAAAAGCAGAGAAAAGTACAAAGATATAAAATTCAATAAACAACAGGCTTGAATGTAATTCACACAGTCAGATAATATTCCAAATGCTTGTAAATAGAGCTACTTATGGGGTAATGTTTTCTACTTATGAAAAGAACTAATTTAACGGGAACTGTCGCTTTCGCGTATTCAGAATCGAGTTTATCCCTTAATCAAACCCTCTTATTGTCACTTATAAAAAGGCGCGCACTGCGTTAAAGTAATAAACCCATCTTTAAGAAATATAGTTTCTTGACTCAGTTGAAAAGTATTTTGACTTGGAACTTTTAACAAAACGAGGTTCATGCGAACCGGACTTTAAACCCATAAACGCGTTCGAAAATAGTTTTAAAATCGTTTTTCTAAAGTATTAAAGACTCCTACTTAACTGGACAAAGCGCTTTCGCTTCCTTTGAACAGTTAAGACTAACCAAGTTTAACCAATGGTTGGATGACTTTCGATCTTACCCAACAGAAATAAAGTACAGAAAACTTGTGTCAAAAATCAAAATAAGCATTTCTATCGACACATTATATGGAATATTACTTTAACTATGATCCTTACATTCTAACCTTTAAGATTTAGCCGGACATGGAAATGTAAATAGACATGTTGAAATAGATCATGTTAAAGTAAATTCTTAAAATGGTTTTGAAAGTAAAGCGAGTGCGAGAAATAAAGAAAGTAAAGCGAGTGCGGGAAAATAAAGAAAGTAAAGCGAGTGCGAGAAAATAAAGAAAGTAAAGCGAGTGCGAGAAAATAAATGGTGCGGGAAAGTAAATAGAAACCTGCTCCAAATCAGAGGCTTTAAATCTGGTACAACTAGAAATAAATGACTGGAAATGAAAATGGCGGCAGGATTAACTTCTACCAGAGTGATCCAAACTCGATTACAGACTCGATCAAATAGTGTGATAACTCCCCGATGTGAGAAGTTTATCACTTTACAATACTGAAAATATATGGCTTGAGTTCTGAAACTAAGCTTGGATGAAGAAAAAGGATCAAGGACTCATCTATTTATAGCTTAGGAAAAACTATGGAAAGACCAAAGTGCCCCCTAACTTCTTTTGGGAGGGAAACCATACGACAAAGGTGGCGCCCGCCACCCCCTCATGGCGCCCGCCATGTGAACCAAGGGAAAAAGAAGTGGAGATCGTGGCAGTTGACAGCAGTTGACTCCTATCCATGTGATGGCCTACCCTATGGCGCCCGCCATGGTGGATGCCATGTGTACAATTTCCTCAAAAACTGGTTTTCTTGCTCGTTTTTCTTCATTTCTTCACGAGGAGCTCTGGGAATACAAAGAACCTGAAAACAAAACAAAACACAAGCATAACAAAAGAAAATAGCAATAAAATCCTAAGAAACATGTGCAATCCGAGTCAAATACGCAATGTGATTCATTGTTATGACCAGTGAAAACCAGACTTTTACGGTATCGATGATGATCGATACTAAAACACTGCCAGTAATTACTGGACTTGAGACACCAAGCAGATAGACATACAGTTAAACTGACCAATTAAGATTGGATTTCTTGAAACAAAAAGGGCACACAGTTATGACTGACCAATTATGATTAGATTTAAAGTAGAAAGACATACAGTTAAGACTGACCAATTAAGATTGGATTTTAAAACAATGCCAGTAATTACTGGACTTAAGAAATCAATAATGATTGACTTGTGGGGTAATGCCAATGGACACTGGACTTAGAGTACCGAGGAAAAGGTGTTTAGATAATGCCAGTAAATACTGGACTTCACAATACCAATAATGATTGGATTTTTTCAAAGTATGCCAGTAAATACTGGACTTTACGATACCGATGATGATCAATATAAAAACATGCCAGTGAACACTGGACTTTTGATACCAATAATGATTGGCTTGATGACGGAGTTTAAATAATGAGTGAAACGTCACTGGGGTTGCATAGTGATGACTAAGCTTCCTGGGGGAACAAGGGTGATAATCAAATTTGACGCACGCAGGTGATAACCAGATGCAAGGAGAACACGGATAACGACCCACGAACTCAAAAGGATACTTAACCTGAGGAGGTTGGGGAAAGGGAGGTAAAGACCCACAGGAACACACACCGAATGCTAAAATGCACAAGATATGGTATGATGTGAATGTTCAATTATATGCAAGAGACGAATCTGACGAGAGGCGAAGGACTGGGGAGAGGAAGAAAAATGGATAACACATCCACTGCAAAGAGCCACACTGAATCTGAAGAGAACAGCCGCTCAGGAGTCAAAATAGGGAATGTTCTTCTTTCACCTGAGGAGGTAAACACTTTCTACTTTCAACAAACATCTGGGGAAGATACTGGAGAGAAATCCTTTGTATCATGATAATCAATCATTACTGAAGTGTTCAGTCCATGAGGCGTTGCTAGCTAAACTTGCTTCATTGGGGAATTACACGCCAGATGATTTAACAGTGCTTTCGTCGTAACAAGAACCACTGGGGGAGCATGTGGTTTTACTAGATCGTCCCAAGAGCCAAAGTAGATTATGTTTTCATCGTGTTTTCACAAAAGATTTATTTTTATTTTCAAAGTTTTTCCGCTTTCAAAACCATTATTATTGAATAAAAGAAGTTTTGCATAACAAGAAAAGAGTAGAGAAATAATAAATATCTAACAAAGAATGGTCCAAAAATCTGATTTCATTAGAATGGTAACTCGCCAATGGCAAAGTCCCATGGAACATTACAATTAGGAAATGGCAATAGGAAAAAGTTACATCGTATTCAATGACCACTACTATCCCTAATGACTAAGAATCCTCCAAAGCTTCGCTGCTGATGAGCTTGAACTTCTGCTTGAATTCTTCGATATTGGTGACAACCCTTCTGACACAGTGAAATGCCTTTTGTCCCTAACTTTTTCCTGGATCGCCCTTTCGGGTTTTCAGTCCACCGGGATGCTCTTTTTTGCCTAGGCCGCCTTTTCGGGTTTTCAACCTAGCGAGCTCTTCTTTTTTTATTTAACCCCTAACTTTTGCCTGAGTCTCCTTCATAGGTTATGACCCACCGAGATACCCTTTTTTGCCTAAGTCGCCATTTCTGGTTTTCGACTTAGCGGACTTTTTAGGAATAATATTTTCGTACTGCGTCAGCATTTACAGGGTGTGAGAGTTGTTCACCATCCATCGTGGTTAGAATTAGGGAACCTCCTGAGAATACTGTCTTCACCACAAATGGGCCTTAATAATTAGGCACCCATTTTCCATGTACATCCCTTTGAGATGGCAAGATCTTTTTTAGTACGAGTTCTCCTTCTTGGAATTCACGAACACGGACCTTCTTATCGAATGCCCACTTCATCCTCTTCTGATATAAATGACTATGACACATCACAGTCAAACGTTTCTCATCGATGAGGTTCAGCTGATCATATCTTTCTTGGACCCACTCTGCTTCATCAAGGTTGGTCTCCATCAGAATTCTCAAAGACAGTATCTCTACTTCAATGGGAAGAACGACATCCATCCCATCACTACTTCGAAAAACCTATTTAACAACGGTTGGAAATGACATATAATGACGGGGGCGAAGGCGTTGTTATGTAGAGTGTTGTTGTATATGAGGTACGTACAATGACGGTCCTGGGAAACGTTGTTGTATTCCAGTATGCGCGCACCATTTCACGACGGTTAGTTTAGTCAACCGTTGTGATATACTAAACTGTGATCTGGTTCGATTCTCAGCAACAACATTTTTTATTTATATTAGCGTTTGACATACAACTAATGATAGGTTTATAACTGCTGCCAAAAACAGTCTGTTTTAAATATAAAATTTATCTGCGTATCAAATTATTCCCATAATTTATCCCGTTAAAACAGCTTCTGTTTACATGCAACCACAATATGTGCATCAAACACCATTCTTCCTATATTTTATCCTTATAAATGAATCACAGAATTTACATCAAAAGAAATTTACATCAAAAGCTAAATGAATCAGAGAATTAAACTGCTAACATTGTTTAAATCAAAAGCCAATATTATTGATTTCATTATGTGCATCAAAAGCCAAAACTATTGTTCACATTATGTGCATCAAAAGCAAAAAATATGTACATCAAAAAAAAGTTGTTGATATATCATACAGCAGGAGCAGAACCCTTAAGTTCATTGTGGATATACGCCCAACGTTTACGAAGATCCACAAAGTCTTCAAGGGGGAATGAGATTTCGTCGTTAAACATCTACATAAGAGCAAAAAATTGAAGATATATCATGCATGATAATAATTTAATAGTCAACTTATATATTAATATATGTAAACATTTTATGGCATATATTACCGTATCCCATGAATCAACAATGCCGGCAAAGACGATGTTTAACATGTGTTTCATGATAAAATATCCACACTCGTAGTGCCCGCGTTGTTTCCTCGTCTACAAATTACATGAATATAAAAACATGAATACAACCACACATGCATGAATGTAAATGAAATAAACAGGTAATCGGGCCACTTACTTTAGGAGCAAGGTATGTGGGCTTTTTTCTAACATTCCTCAACATATTAACTTGCTCCACAATAATGCACATTGAAAATTGAATTAAACATATTACATGATAAACTAATTACAATTAATGCCAAAGAAAATGATATTAAACAAAGACACTTACGTTAATACAATATCTTTCATTGGTTTGTGGAGTGGATCGTGCAAGGAACACAGTAATGTCACCGTATTTGTCCTAAACTATATTACGATCAATTACCAATGACCACTGAATGAACACGAGAATATATATATATATATATATATATATATATATATATATATATATATATATATTATTAGTTTTTACTAAAACAAAAGTAAATATAGAATATATATATAAATTACAACAATACTTACCTACAGAGGAATGGTGCAAGGTAACATTCTTTTCCTCCCTCATTTAGCCGTTCTTTCAAGTACTTTTCCATTATTTTTTTTTCATTATACGCCCAACTAATATAAGTTGGCTCCAAGATTCCATAAGTACTTGATTTATTTAACTCTATACAAACACGGTGAATGTACCTAAATGGTCAAAGAAAATGAATAAATTAAGGGAGAAAATACAAAAAATTATAATGTTCTATAATGACATGTATATTCGACTATATACTTACGTGCACCAAACTTGCAAAATAGATAGGTCATGCCACTTATATCCTGCGAGAAAATCCCTCACATCTTCAGGAGTGTAATACACTAAATCCAATTTTGGGCAATGTTCTAGCAGGAGAGGTTGCGTAAGATCTGTTGTTGAAATGGAGTAGTATAAACTTGTTATTTCATTTGGACTAGGGTCCAATATCCCATTGCGGTTATCTACAAGTGGGGGAGGGGCTGTACAATTACTCCCTTTTGTTGAAGTGTGATTTATGACACTTCTACTTGGAGTTTGATCATCACCAACGCAACGACGATCTTCATTACTTCGTTGTTCGAGGCTTTCACTTAATCTCTACATCATAACATTCAATTAGAACATAAAACAAAAATAAGCACAATATATTCAATTAGAAGATATAATATATATCATACAAAAATAAGCGCGATTTACGACACATACCGAATACATCTCTTGTAACCTTTCCACTTCTTTCTCCCTTTTTTCCCTCTCCTCCTCAAACAACCTCCTTTGCTCCGCCAATTGCTTCTCAACATTATCAATCTTTTGTCGTTGAGAAAGAAATTCAGTGGTTTCGGTGCTTCTTCTTTGAGATCCAAAGTATAACCTCATACCGACACCATCTCCAACACCACGGACACGGCCTCCATGCTCAGCTGTTCCGATAGCTTCGACTAATATGTCATGTCGTGCTTCTAGAACAAATGTGCCTTCACGGGCCGCCACAACCAAGTTATCCTACACAACATGAGCAACTTAATTACATAAGCAAACACATTTAAATAACAACTCATGAGCAACTTATATAAGCAAACGAATTTAACCAAAACATATACTTACAATTTTCTCAACAACTACTCTTGAAGCCTCAGAGGTGTACTCTCCATTAGGCCTTAATCGAGCCCTCTTCCATCTCTAATGTCTTGAAGGTGGAGATGGAATGTCACCATCTCCTCCTTCTAGTAGTTTTTCCTGCAGGATCCTCTTCTCAAGTTTCCTGTAACCCCCACGAGACAATCTATGGGGGTACATGTTTTTCGCCTTGTTCTGAATTCCTACTTCGCTTTTAGCCTGTTATTAACATAGTGAAGAATGTGTATGATTAGTATCTATAACTCATTAGCATAACATTATAGGTTACATAATACTACTAGTACTAACCTTGAATTCCTCAGAACGGCGTTTCTTCGCAAAATTCTGCCACACCTTCTTTGATAAAAAACTATACTGAATCCATGGAGGTTAAAGACTGCTCTTAGGCTTCATAATGTAGTCAGCCGTGAGCCGTGACTTAAATCCCCTCCAACGAACACCGGCATATGTCATCC
The DNA here is from genome assembly GCA_022829125.1 of Lathyrus tuberosus. Lineage (NCBI taxonomy): Eukaryota > Viridiplantae > Streptophyta > Magnoliopsida > Fabales > Fabaceae > Lathyrus > Lathyrus tuberosus. The sequence goes on from JALAZF010000639.1 coordinate 138,714, forward strand.
ACCTTCTTTTCAATTTTGAGTCATCGGTAAACTCAAAATTCAACTACATTAAATCAATATATAAGTATGAATTAGAAACTATAGGTAGTGATATCAAATATATGAAAATTATAGTGTGAAATACCTTAATGTCTGTCCATAAGCTGTCTTTGACATTACCATCCACTTCTCTCCAAACATCAATCAGTATACTGACTTTGCTACGTGCAAGGAACGCAACATTACTCCTAAAAGTAGCGTAATGTGGACAATCCACTAATCTGTAGTGTGAATCAAACTCGGTCGGAATTTTTCCACCAGATAAGTTGCGGACTGATGTGAATTGGGGCATCATTGTGACACCTCTTTGTGATCTTTTCGTTTGACTTTCAGTTGTTTGAGTTTCATTGGCTAACCTTTCATTTGTTTGAGTTTCTTCGCTGGTTTCTGATGAAGAACTCGACAAGGTCGACAGCTAAGTTTAAAAACAACAACAACAATGGCAAAAGAGTTTACTGTAGATGCATGGGGAAAATATTTTTCATACCCTAAACGTGACGACGAACTAAACGATGTTGGTGTTGGTGTTGTTGTTGTCTTCCTTCCTTACGACAACGGCGGTGACGATGATGACGACGGTGTTGGTATGTGCGTAATCTTCTATTTTCTTCACTATCGTGACGATGATGACGAAAATGACAATAAATGGATACTGACGATGCAAGCTTTGGTGGAATCGTGTATTGTTTCACAGTTTTGAAGGTTAGGGTTTAGGGTTGAAATCGTGTAACGTTTCGTTTGGTTTCTATTTTCAATGGAATCGAAATAAGGATACTGAAGAGACAATGAGACTACCTAGTTTGTAGACTATTGAAACACTACTGCGACGGTCAAGAATTTACACCGTTATGATATAATATTTACATAATGAAATTTCATATTAAAGCGCCAGAGTTATTTTTAGAATTAAAAATTAAAAAAACATACAAAATATATCACAACGATGTATATAAACAACAGTAGTCATAACTTTTAATTTTTTTAATTAGAAGTAAATAAAAAAGTCAATGTGCGCTTTAACATAAAAGGAATAATATATATGAATACGCTGAGGTTCGAACACATGAAAGCTTAAAGGTATCACTACGGTTGATTTATCAACCGTTGTTATATACAAATAATCACCACAGTTGGTTTATCAACCGTTGTTATATACGAATAAGTTTTATTCAATAAATAAATAAAATACAACCGCGCCTTAGTTTAGATATGTCACAATGGTGTAGGGATGAAGCGTTGTGAGCATGGCGTCGTTGTTTACGCGTTTTGTAGTAGTGCATACACCAAAGAAAAGGGAGTTGCCCCTGTCGAAGTCCGAACCAAAGTTCTATACCCATGCAGGGCAAATGGTAACATCTCATGCCAATCCTTATAAGTCTTGAACATTTTCTGCAGGATCTTGATATTTTTGTTAGCAGCTTTGACAGCTCCATTCATCTTTGGATGGTAACGCGAAGAATTATAATGCTCAATCTTGAATCTATCAGACAACTCTTTCATCTTCTTGTTGTTCAAATTTGTTCTATTATCTGTTATGATCCTGTTTGGAATTCCAAAACGACAGATAATTTGGTTCTTGATAAAACGGGTAACCACTTTCTTGGCCACGTTGGTGTAGGAGGCAGCTTCAACCCATTTTGTGAAATAGTCAATATGCACTAAGATGAACCGGTGACCGTTAGAAGCTTTTGACTCGATTGCCCCAATCTTGTCAATGCCCCACATAGAGAATGGCCAAGGCGAAGATAGCACATTCAACAATGTCGGAGGTACATACACCTTGTCAACATAAATTTGGCATTTGTGGCATTTTATGGCATATTGGATGCAGTCAGTCTCCATAGTCAACCAATAATACCCGGCCCTCAAGATCTTCTTAGCCATGGTATGCCCATTGGCGTGAGTGTCAAATGCTCCTTCATGAATGTCTTGAATCAACAGGTCTGCTTCTCATTTGTCAACACATCTTTGCAAAACCATGTCATGATTCCTTTTGTAGAGTACCTCATTGCTGAGGAAAAACTTGGACGATAACCTTCTCAAAGTTTTCTTGTCAAGAGTAGAAGCATTAGCAGGGTAATCTTGGTTCTTCGGATAATTTTTGATGTCATGAAACCATGGTTTCCCATCCACCTCTTCTTCAATCAACTGGTAGTAGGCTGGTCCAGTCTTGCGCTTGATTCTGATTAGTGGTGCCTCATTAAAAAATCTGACTTTCCATATAGTGGCTAACATGGCTAGAGCATCATCTATGTGATTTTATGAACGCGGAACATGACAGAAAGTGATCTCATCAAAGTATTGGATCATCTCCATAATGGAAGCACGATATGGGATCAACTTCTCATCTCTAGTTTCCCATTCACCTTTGACTTGATAAATGACCAAAGCAGAATCTCCACTGACTTCCAAAATCTTAATTCAGAGGTCAATAGCTGCTTCCAACCCTAGAATGCATGCTTCATATTCAGCAATGTTGTTTGTACATTCAAAGCAGAGTCTTGCTATAAAAGGGGTATAACCACCATCAGGGTTCATCAACACAACACCTACACCATGTCCACTATAGTTAGAAGAACCACCAAGCATCATTTTCCAACGGGAACCAGGTTCAGGACCTTTATCAAGGCCTGGCTCTTCATTGTCTCTTTTTATCAACATAATATCTTCATCTGGGAAATCAAACTTGAGAGGCTCATAGTCTTCAACAGGCTGATCTGTAAGGTAATCTAATAAGACACTTCCCTTGATAGACTTCTGAGTGACGTACTGAATATCATATTCGGATAAGAGCATGTGCCAACGGGCAAGTCTTCCAGTTTGAGCTAGTTTCTCAAAGATATACTTTATCGGGTCCATTTTTTAGATTAATTAAGTAGTATGACATATCAGGTATTGCCTCAAACGTCTGGCTACCCATGCTAAAGCACGTCAAGTCTTTTCTATCAGTGAATGATGACTTTTGCAATCAGTAAACTTCTTGCTCAAGTAGTAAATGGCATGCTCTTTACGCCCAGATTCATCATGTTGGCCCAAAACGCAACCCATTGATCCTTCCAATACAGTCATATACATGAAGAGAGGTCTCCCTGGAACAGGCGGGACCAAGATTGGTGGTTCTTGCAAATAACTGTTGATTTTGTCAAAGGCCTGGTGGCAGTCGGAATTCCACTCTACAGTCTGGTCTTTACAAAGCAGTTTGAAGATCGGCTCACAAGTGGTAGTCATACTGGAGATAAACCTGGAGATATAATTCAAACGACCAAGAAAACCTCTTACTTGAGACTCAGTTTGTGGAGCTGGCATCTCTTGAATAGCTCCCACTTTGTCCGGGTCCACCTCAATTCCTCGTTGACTAACGATAAAATCGAGCAACTTTCCTGATCTGACACTGAAGGTACATTTAGTAGGGTTCAACCTCAATTGATATTTCTGGAGTCTTTTGAACAATTTCAGAAGGTGATCCAAATGTTCCTCCTCACTCTGGGATTTAGCAATCATATCATCAACATACACTTCAATCTCTTTATGTATCATATCATGGAAAAGAGTCACCATAGCTTTCTGACATGTTCCCCTTGCGTTTTCTAAACCAAAGGGCATGACCTTGTAGCAATAAGTTCCCCAAGGAGTGATGAACATAGTTGTGTCCATGTCGGCAAGTTCCATTCTGATTTGATTGTAACCAGAGAAACCATCCATAAAGGAGAAAACTGCAAAACGGGCCGTATTATCCACAAGAGTGTCGATATGCGGCAGAGGGAAATCGTCCTTTGGACTTGCCTTGTTAAGGTCCCTATAATCCACACACATTCGCACTTTTTCATTCTTCTTCATTACAGGCATAATGTTGGCCACCCATTCGGGGTATTTTGAGACTTCCAGAAATTCTGCATCAAGTTATCGCTTGACCTCATCTCTGATCTTGAGAGCCATGTCAGGTCTACTCCTTCGGAGTTTCTATTTCACTAGCGGGCACTCGGGCTTGAGTGGTAGTTTATGAACTACTATGCCTACACCCAAACCAGGTATGTCCTGATAGGACCATGCAAACACGTCCACATACTCTTCGAGAAGCTTTGCCAATCGTTGTCTAATTTCTGCCCCAAGTGTTGCCCTAATCTTCACTTCCTTCTTGTCTTCATCGGCACCAAGATTGATGGTGTCAACTTGTTCCTCATGTGGCTGAAGAGCCGTGTACTCGTACTCACACATTTTTACCAACTCATCTGGGACCTCATAATCTTCCTCTCCCTCATCCTCAACTTGATATATGGGTGAATGAAAGTCAAGGGTGAAAGTAGGGTCATCGAATACAACAGGTTTGTGAATTATTCTGCATGGTGGAGGGACTTATTTTAATAAAATGTACAGAAATTAAATGCAAGAAGAAATGTTTTTGGTAGTTTTGAAAAAGATTGCCATTTTCCCTTAAAAGCAAAAACAGTAAATGAAAACAAAAGAGTTTAACAAAACATCTTCATTGATTAATCAAAAGTTGAAAGCGGTGGCTCATACAAAATAGTCCAAAAGCCTTGGCCACGACTATGGAATTGAAAACAAACAACAAAAACAAACATATTACTCTGGCACAGGGAACAACACAGGGATCTCAATAGCTTCCCAATTATCTAGTGCGGCGTCACACTGAAATACCAAGTGGCTGATGTCCTCATCTTCTGCATCTTCTATCACAACATTGATCTGATATCCTTTGCTGACGAACACTTCCTGGATTGTCTTTGGTCGCATTGTTGTAGAAACAGTTGTTTCATCACGAGTTGGTTTGTAACCTAACCCTTGGTACTTCTTTCTTTCTTGCACTATAATAACCTTGCCCCAGCCTGCGGGAATACCTTCTTTCAGGGAAGATTGCATACTCTTGAACGAAACAAAAGATGGATTACTCGGGGCCACCGGCTCTTCATTGTCCAACATGACGACATTGGCTATTTCAAGAGCTTGGAAAGAAGTTTCTAAAGTATCTTCATCAGCCTCTATATAGCGAAAGGAAGACAAATTACTGACCATCAAGTCCTCTTCACCATGTATGATAACCAACTTTTCATTAATCAGGAACTTCATCTTTTGGTGCAAGTTGATATTACAGCACCAGCTCCATGGATCCATGGCCTTCCAAGTAGGCAGCTGTAGGCAGGGTTAATATCCAACACTTGGAATGTGATGTTGAAAATATGCGGGCTAATTAAGATTGGAAGCTCAACTTCACCTACTACAGATCTTTGTGAGCCATCAAAAGCTTTGACAATTAAGGAGGTAGGTTTCATTTCAACTCCTTTATACGCCAACTTTTCAAGTTTCCTCTTAGGAAAAACATTTAAAGAGGAGCCGGTGTCCACGAGGACTCTTGCCATAGTGTCTTCTTGGCATTTCACGAATACATGTAGAGTAAGATTATGATTCTGACCCTCTCTAGGCAACTCTTCTTTGCTAAAGCTGAGGGTATTGCAAGCAGTGATATTTGCAATTACACTGTCGAACTGGCCGACAGTAATATCTCGAGCAACATAGGCTTGGGCCAATATCTTTTGCAGAGCAGCTCAGTGAGTAGGTGAATTCAGCAACAGAGACAAGATTGAGATTTTAGAGGGAGTTTAGTGAAGCTGATCCATCACCTTGTAGTCACTTCTTTTGATGATTCTCAGAAACTCAACATCTTTGTCACTCGTAACCACTTCCTTCTCTTTGTCCTTGACGGGCACAGGAGCAACAGTTTCTTTGGACGCATTCCCTTTGAAGAGGGGAGTGTAAATTCGACAACTTCGTGTCATTTTTCCAGACCCAACTATATTAGTTACTTCTTCACTAGTAGTTCCCACCTCTTTCCTTGGAACCACACTTCCAGAATCTTTGTTAACCACAGTTTCTTCATATTTCCACGGCACAACTTTAGAACTTCTGAAATGAAAAGGGACAGGATCTCTGATGATTCTTGGTTGCTTAGCAATAGAAGCAACAATAGATTCTGGCTTGCTGAACACTGGCTTTGGTTTATTGAAAATAGGGACCACAGAATCAGGCTTCGGCACATTAAAGATGGGCACTTTCTCTTTTAATTCTGGTAAATTGAAAATGAGCTCAATTACCACAACTTTCTCTTTCTTCACTTTACTGATTACTTGCAGAAAACCTCCATCAATTAACTGTTGAATGTCATCTTGAACTAATTTGCATCCCCTGACACTAGCATCACAGTCTTCACAGTCATTGTGGCAAACCTTTACTAAACCAGCTTCAAACAATTTTGCATGAAAAACTTTGACAGGAGTCTTGATCTTTGATGCATCCAAAATCAATACCTCATCATTCTCATCTTCATTAGCATTTGTAGTCCCATGTGTAGGCTGTGGGTTATTCTTCACATTTGGCTAATTATCCCCAAAGGACAGAATCTTCTTTTCCATTAAACTCTTCACAACATATTTCAGCGCAAGGCATCCTTCTAGGCCATGACCGGCAGTGCCTTGGTGGAATGCACAATGGGCATTAGGATTGTGAAACTGCATGGACCTTTCTGTAGGTGGGCCTAAGGGTCTAGTGACAATCAAACCTTGTTGGACCAAAGAGGGGTACAACTCTGTGTAAGTCATTGGAATAAGAGGAAATGAAGGCTTTGCCCCTTATCTTCTGTAGAGAGCGTTTGACTGAGGAGCTTGTGGCCTCGGTTGTTGTTGGTGAGCTGGAGCACTGGGTGCTTCCTGATAGTCGGGCTGTTGTTAATAAACGGGCGCCTGCTGCGCGGGTTGATGATTGAAAGTTGGGGTCACAGCTGCCACATAAGGTTGTGGGGAAAACTGCACAAGGTATATCGGATATTGAACAAAACCTGGGTTAGATTGCTGTTGATAAACTGGCTATTTCCAAACTTGATTCTTTTTCCTGCCTATCATGACTGCATTCGTCTCCCCTTCCCTCTTCTTATGAAAATTACTGGGAGGTTTCTTGTTGTTGCCACTGCTTGAATTGTTTGAAGAACTGATCACCTTTCCACTCGTCGAACTAGCTTCTACTTTCACACCCACGACCACAATGTCAGCAAAGTTGGCGCTAACACTGCTAATCATTCTTTCATAAAACTCAGGCTTCACAGTGTCTAAGAACCAATCAGCTAGTTCCTTCTCAAACAATGGAGGTTCTACTTGGGAAGCAGTCTCCCTCCAGCGTTGAGCGTATTCTTTAAAAGACTCTGAGTTATTCTGAGACATACTCAAAAGCTGCCTTCGGTCAGGGGCCAAATCCATATTGTACTTGTAATGTTTCACAAAAGCATCTGACAGATCTTGAAAACTGTGAATTTTGGACTGGTTCAAACCCATATACCATTTTGCAGAGGCTCCTTTCAAACTATCCTGGAAACAGTGGATCATTAATCTGTCATTATCCACATATGCTGCCATTCTTCGGTAAGACATAATCAAGTGCGACTTTGGGCATGTCGCGCCTGAATACTGGTCGGAGCTTGGAGTCTTGAACTTCGGCGGAATCACTAGACCGAAAACTAAACACATATCTCTAGCATCAGTATTAAAGATGTTATTGCCTTCCATTGCTCTCATCTTTCTTTGGATAGGTTCCAAACTTTCTTTCAGTCTCTCATGGTGTTCGTCTCCATCCTCAGACACTTCGGGGAAATCATAAACCAGTGTGGGTTGTGGAAAATGGGGTGTGCTTGAGTCTGCACAACTAGTGGAGAAAAGGTTGGGATAGCTTGAGGATTCTCATTTCCCACGGGAACAGCTTGTTGAGTGGTGGTAGTAATCGGCGGAGGTACAAAACCATCAGGCATACCTAATGAGGGTACAAAAGCAGTGTTGACATTTATAGATGGTTCCCCGGTTGGAAAGATAATCTCGGAGACCACTATGGTCTGAGTATCCATCTTTGCCTTGATAACTTGTAGAGCTTCCATGATCTGCCCCATGCTTCCTCGCAAATCATCCAATTCATTGTTGACCCTATCCAATTCAAAGTTATGCTCAGACATCCTTTGGCGAGCTTGGGCTCGAGTGTTGTATCTGCGTCAGAGATTCAGTGTGACGGTTTCTGAAGACAAGACGATGGGATGAGACACGACAAGAAAGAATGCACATGTTATGACATGCGGAGATGCAGATGTAAATGCAAGCAAAACTATCAAGGAACTAAATATTTTGCAAACATTGTAGATAATATGATACTTCTTAATACAAGCTCTTTCATTAGCAAATTCGCAAGGTTTACAAAGTGGGCGGTACACCTTCAAAGTTCATTACATGAGCAAATAAAAATACAACATCAGAGGAACTAAAATTCTAATCCACCTGATGACGGTCATTCCCCTCGATTAAGCTCCTTCATGAGGTTGTTGATTTGTTCTTGCATCCTCGCCTTGTCGAGGGTCAACTCTTCCAGTGCTTTCTTCAGCTTCACCTCTTCACTTGTAGGGGTTATGGGTGGCTTATGGTGCGGATAGGGCATCCTCATCACAAGAACTCTTTCACGGGCCCATTCCAAGCAAGCTTCGGTGACAGTACAGTCGGTATTTCCCAGTGCAGTCCATCTTTGTCTATTTATACAACGCCAAGCACGTGCAATCTTGACTTTAAACTCGGGATTTTCTCCTTCTTCAAGAAAAAGCCTCCTCAAATTGTTAAGATCAGGTATCTCCTCCATTGGGTGACCTAGCTGTCGGCGAGCGAGAACGGGGTTATAATTGATGCATCCCCTTCTGCCCATAAGAGGTACATTGGAGAAATCCCCATAGCTGTGAATCATAAGAATCCCCCCATAGATTAGGTCATACCACTCAATGTCTGAATGGGTAAGCTCCATGAGTCTCTTGGACCAAATGGTACTGTCTTCCACATCCCAAAAGGTTGCGGTCCTTGGTAGGTTCGAAATAAACCACCTGTAAAGGAGAGTGACACAGTAAACAATCTGTCCTCTATCTTGCATATTCTTCGAGTGGATGGCATGATAAGTATTAGCCAACAGAGTGGGAACCGGATTCTTGAGCATAAAAATTTGAATGGCATTGACGTCGACAAAGTCTTCAATGATGGGAAACAGGAATAGTCCATAAGCTAGCAAGCAAAAGTGGACTCAAAGAGCACAGTGTTCTTCCTATCAGCAAAATACCGAGCCTTTTCGAACAAGAACTAAGCAGGCAATCCAAAAAGTTCCCCCTTGATAGTCATCTGGGCTCGAATATCAGACAGCCTTAGCCTTGTTCCACTTGCAATGTCCTTCTCACTGAGCTTATCTTCTAATCCAGAGAATGGAGGGAGATTATTGACAGGGAGACCCATCAAAGCAGAGTATTCTTCCAAGGTTTGCATCAACTGGTAATCAGGGAACACGAAGCAATGATAAAGGGGATGGTAGAGTTGAACCAACGTCTCTAGCAGTCCTTCAGCCCTTTGAAGCTTCAACAGCAGGAGAATCCTTCCACACCTTTCAGAAAAAGTCAATGGGTCTTCGATCAATTCTCCTAGTTCCTTTAGTTGCTCAACATTGGGAACCATGAAGGTGTACGACCAAGTGCCTTTCTTTCCAAAATCCATCTTACAATGTTTGCAAAATAAATTTCAGTTCCTTGATAGGGTTAGCAAAAATGCAAGATGCAATGCAAATGTAGTTGGTTTTAAGGAACACATCAGAGACAATTTCAAAATAAGCTTCATTTCATTAATATTGAGAAAAGTTACAACTTTAAAAGTACATTTTAAGAAGCTCAAAATACAAAGAGAGAAAAACAGCTAGGCCTAAAAAGTAACCCTATCTAGAAAGGCTCTACTCCATGCATCCTCTTTTGTCTCTTCAACTTGTCGTTTTCCAGAATCAGCTTATCAACAATTCCTTTCCAAGCCCCAGATGTCGGGGGAATACTTGAATACTCGCGAGTACTGGAAGTTGGTTGTACGCTAGAGAAAAATAAATTCTCTTGTGCTACATGCCTCTCTACTACACGTCTCTTGAGCAACTCAATCAAATCATCCTTCTCTTTCATCTGTTTCTTCATCTCCATCTGTTCAGCATAGATGACATGGTACTTCCCCTCCCAAGTGTCTCTTTCAAGTTTCATCCTTATCAGAGTTCCTGATACTCTTCCATGCGCTCAATAGGAATGATAGAGGGAGATATAATAGTAGGCTGCGGAGGTCCTTCGGAGAGATATGGCCTCTTAAGATCACAAGCTCGGGATCGAACCCACTGAAGGAAAGGTTCCAATGCCACACAGTTTCTCTTTCCCAAGTAATTCTTAGTTCTCTTATGGAGCGTTCCCCAGGCATGAAAAACTCTATCCTTAGTTTCTGCACTAGTTTCTTACTTCACTATCTTGTAGTATTACCCTAAAGTTAAACTCCCCCATTTACAACTTTATCCTAATCACTACCCTTAATGAACATCTTTATCACAGTTAAACTCCATCGTTTACAACTCTGATATGAGAGGCCTACTCACTTCCTTAATCATAGCCTGTGATATCTCTGTCTTCTGCCAATTCAGAATCTCTGTCATGCTTTCTTGACCAACAAGTCATCTTGGACTTGCTTCACAGCTTCATCCAAGAACGATACACAGACCATTGCCTAAAGGCTTCTGATTCTGTCCCTGTACCTATGCCTTCCACTATGTATCTCATCTTACAGAGGGAGACTTACAACTCCTAAGAGAGCCAACGACTCTCAAACCCGAAACCCTTATTCAACACAAGAGAACTAGGTTACAAAGTTACAAGTGATATAAAAGGTACAATCAATATCAAAACCCTAGGTCTAAGTCTCCTTATATAGTCTTCTGTTGGGCTTTCTATCTTTGATCCGGTGCTTCCTTGATCCGCTCCTTAATTATTGCAACAGATTAAAACCTACTAACTTAGTAAGTCAGTCAGGATGTTGAGTCACCATGTTGGGACACATTCTTCGACATCTTTTCTTCTGCAGATTCTTCAATTATATCATCAGAATGTTTTAGAAAAATTTAGTCAAACAACAAGTGCTTTCACATCGTGTCTGCTTTAGAACCATTCAGCCTCTGTTAGCTTAGCTTCCATCAATACCCGGATTAATGGGATCTCTACTTCTATGGGGAGTACTGCCTCCATGCCATATACTAGAGAGAAAGGGGTTACCCCTGTTGAAGTGCGGACATATGTGCGATAACCTTAAAGAGCAAAGGGTAGCATCTCGTGCCAGTCTTTGTAAGTTACAACCATTTTTTGAACGATTTTATTGATGTTCTTGTTAGCTTCCTCTACCGCTCCATTCATCTTAGGTCAGTAGAGATATGAGTTATGGTGTTCGGTCTTGAACTCAGCGCACAACTCTTTCATCATCTTGTTGTTCAAGTTAGATCCATTGTCAGTAATGATCTGGCTTGGAACACCACAACGGCAGATGAGATTGTTTTTGATAAAGCAGACTACCACTTGTTAGGTCACATTGGCATATGACGCTGCTTTGAACCACTTGGTGAAGTAGTCAATGGCTATTAAGATGAACTGATGTCCGTTTGAGGCCTTGGGTTCAATCATACCAATCATGTCGATTCCCCATATAGCGAAAGGTCGTGGGGAAGAAAGAACTTTGAGATGCATTGGCGGTACATGGATTTTGTCAGCATATATCTGACACTTGTGACACCTTCTCATGTACTTGAAGCAATCAGATTCCATTGTTAGCCAATAGTACCCTGCTCTTAGAATTTTTCTCGCCATCATGTGTCCATTGGCATGAGTACCAAAGGATCCTTCATGAATTTCTTTCATCAACATGTTTGCTTCTGGTCTGTCTACACATCGGAGCAGAACCATGTCGAAGTTTCTTTTATAGAGTGTATCACCGTTCAGGAAAAAGTTGCGAGCCAGTCTTCTGAGAGTCTTCCTGTCTTTTCTGGATGCCCCTGCTGGGTACTCCTGTCTTTGAAGGAAGCACTTGATATCTTGACACAAGGGTTTGTCATCTATGACTGCTTTAATCGTGAAGATGTAGGCGGGCCTTTCAAGGCGCATTATGTCAACCTTAGGTACGTCGTTCCATTGACCTATACTAATCATGGAAGAGAGAGTGACTAGTGCATCAGCCATGTGATTTTCTTCACAAGGGATGAGATGGAACTCGATTCTATTGAAGAATGGTAACAACCTTCTTGCGTAATCTTTGTAAGGAATCAATCCTGATTGGTATGTGTTCCACTCTACTTTGATCTGATTGATAACCAGGGCTGAGTCTCCACACACATCCAAGTTCTTAATCCTTAAGTCAATTGCTTCTTCGAGACCCATGATACAAGCTTCGTATTCAGCCTCATTGTTTGTGCATTTGAACGTTAATCTGGCAGTGAAAGGAATATGGGTACCATGAGGAGTTACAATGTTTGTCCCAATTCCATTTCCATAAGTGTTGACAGCTCAGTCAAAAATTAGTCCCCATTGGGAACTTGGTTCTGGCCCTTCATTGGGTAGCGGTTCGTCGCAATCTTTCATTTTCAAGTATAGGACATCTTCGTCTGGGAAGTCAAATCCAACTGATTCCTGATCGTCAATCGGTTGATGAGCCAAATGGTCGGCTAAAATACTTCCTTTGACGGCTTTTTGAGCGTGATACTCGATGTCATATTCTGATAACAACATCTGTCAACGGGCAATCCTTCCTGTGAGAGCAGGTTTTTCAAAGACGTACTTGATCGGATCCATTTCGGAGATTAACCAAGTAGTGTGACAAATCAAGTACTGGCAAAGAAGTTTGGTTGCCCAAGCCAGAGCGCATCAAGTTTTCTCGAGCATGGTGTACCGAGTTTCGCAGTCGGTGAATTTCTTGCTTAAGTAGTAAATGGTAGACTCTTCGTCTTGTTTACCAAGTACACAACTCATGGAGTCTTCCAAGACTATTAGGTAGATGATCAATGGTCTTCCCTCTACCGGAGGAGACAAAATTGGTGGATTCAACAAATATTCTTTGATACTGTTGAAAGCTCTTTGGCAATCTTCTGTCCATACAAAGCTTTGGTTCTTTCTGAGTAGTTTGAAGATTGGCGTGCATGTCGCGGTCATAAGGGATATGAATCTTGATATGTAATTCAGGCGTCCCAAAAATCTTCTGACCTGTTTTTCAGTCTTTGGTGAAGGCATTTCTTAAATGGCCTTGACCTTGTCAGGATCAACCTCAATTCCTTTCTGGCTGATAATAAGCCTTAAGAGTTTTCCTAAGCGGACACCGAACGTGCATTTGTTGGGATTCAAGCAGAGTTTGTATGGACAGAATGGGTCACATGCTCTTCTTCTATTTTAGATTTGGCAATCATGTCATCGACATACACTTCGATCTCTTTGTGCATCATGTCATGAAACACAGTTGTCATGGCCCTTTGATAGGTTGCCCCGACGTTCTTCAAACCGAACGGAATTACCTTGTAACAAAAGGTGCCTTATGGGGTGATGAAAGAAGTTTTCTCCATATCTTCCAGCGCCATTTTGATCTGATTATAGCCCGAGAATCCATCCATGAAGGAGAAGACTTTGAATTTTGTTGTACTATCTACCAGAATATCAATGTGTGGTAAGGGGAAGTCATCCTTTGGACTTGCTTTGTTCAGATGCCTGTAGTCTACACACATTATGACTTTTCCGTCCTATTTCAGAACTGGTACTATGTTAGCTAGTCATTGAGGATATTCTGAGGTGGCAAGGAAACTTGAGTCGATCTGTTTCTGCACTTCCTCTTTGATTTTGATAGCCATATCCGGGTGAGTTTTTCTCAATCTTTGCTTCACCGACGGAGATTCTGATTTCAATGGTAAATGATGTTCCACGATGCTGGTATCCAACCCTGGCATGTCCTGATAGGACTAAGCAAACACATCTGGAAACTCATTGAGAAGTCTTATCAAGTCTTCTCTGAATGTTGGATTGAGCAGTGCCCCAATCTTGACTTCTTTCTTCTCTTCTTCTGAACCCAAATTGACCGTTTCCAACGGTTCTTTGTGAGGTTCAATAGACCTTTCCTCTTGTCTGAGTAGTCGGGAGATCTCTTCTGGAATTTCTTCGTCCTCTTCTTCTTTAGCTTCAAATACCGGGAATTCAAAGTTGGGAGAAGGCATCGGATCGTATGTTTCAATGGGGTTTAAAACAAGCAATCTGCATGACGTGATGATTCGTTTTTAGCAAAGACAGAAAGAATGCAAGAGTGTGTGCAGTGTATTTTCTGAAAAATGCCTGTTTTTATTTTTATTTGTTTTAGGATTACCATTTTCAGAAAAACGAAAAGTGAAAACGGCAATAAGTGCAGGAATAACAAAATGACATTATTTATTCATGATTTTGTCGATTCTTGAAATACAGCCCTATAAAACAAAACTCTGTCGCCTTGGGCGAAGCGAAGAGGGATACTTACAGAAAGGTGAGCCCTATGAAAACATCCGTTTCACCTGGCCAAGGTGAAAGGTTAAAACAAAGATGGTAATTACTTAGACTTATGGACGACTTTCAGGACATCACTAGCAACCCATTGGCGACGAACTCCTCGGTGAATCACAAAGTTTGGTACCTTGTTTCTTGGTTTGTCCTCTGAAATGACACTGATTTTTGGTGGAGCGGGATCATTGGAGTCTTCCTCCCAAGCAGAGTTGTCGTAAATAAACTCTTCTGTTGTGTTTTCCTTAGTGTTTTCACTCTCAAGGGGATCTCCCCATCCAGTTGGCTGGATGTCCTCGTATCTAATGTGATAGCTTTCAAGAGCAGTGTACTTGACTAGGAAGTCGTACTTGCCGCTTGGCTGTCCTAAGGTGTCCCACGTTTCTGTGGACGAGTCATCTTTTTCAAGGGCGTTGACCTCAGGGAAAGCATAGTTGATGAACTCTTGTCCTGCAATCCTTTCAGATTCATCATTGTGATGGACATCTTCGAAATGCCCCGAGTAATGATCCCATGATTTGGTAGGGACGTGAGTATTCTTTTCAATGTTGCTCAGCTGATAGGCATCATTGGGCTGACTCTTTTGCCCCAAGTCTTCTAGGTATGGCTTCCAAATAGGCAAGTCATCCAGTGGGTCATAATAGTCGTAGTCAAAGTTATCTTTCATCGGATCGTCTTCTAATGAGTTAGGCAGAGCATAACATCCTTCAGGATCATAATCTCCGTAAATCATCTTGATGTCTGATCTTGGTATATATCTCGGACTCTGCTTGGGAGAGCAAAATGGCATGTGCGTCTCTCCATGAGACATATAACCGTCCTCGTTGAGATAAGACTTCCACTCCTCATCCATATCGAAAGAGTCGCTCTTATTGATGGTGTGTACTTCTTGATATACATGGTGGAGGAAGCCTCCACTATGGAAGAAATCCTGAATGGGACGAAAGCTTTTGTCTTTCTTTATAGTCTGGGTACAGGTTAAAGAGAAACCAAGACCTTTGTTTTTCCTGTTATCAGTAGGAATGATAATATGTCCCCATCCTTTTACGTCGTTACTCTTGATTACTTCGAGAGCGTCCTTGTATGAGGAAATCGACGTCCCTTTTTTTGGTCGATTCTCATTTCTCACCGAGAGTGCTTGGAACTAAGTCCCAATAATTTTCTATGGTTCTACACAGGAGAATGATGATAAGTTGCTCACGATGAAGGCCTGCTCTCCGTATACTGTGACTAACTTGTCATTCTTGATGAACTTCAGCTTCTTGTGAAGTGTTAAAATGATTGCCCCAGCTTCGTGTATCCAAGGTCTTCCTAATAAACAGTTGTAGGCTGCCCAGATGTCCATGACCTGGAAAGTGACTTGGAAAGTGTGAGGACCGATGGTTATGGGAAGGCCAACCTCGCCAATAACTGTTTTTTTGGATCCGTCAAAGGCTTTGACGATGATCTCACTGCCTCTCATCGGAGCTCCTTGAAATGATAGTCATATCAGAGTTGATTTTGGCATAACATTCAAAGACGAACCTTTGTCTACCAGTACGTTGGCTAAAGCATCGTCTTGGCAGTTGACTGTAATATTAAGCACCATATTAGGATTCTTGCCTTCTTCTGGAAGTTCTTTATCACTGAAACCTAAATTATTGTAGGAAGTGATGTTGGAAATGATGTTGTCAAATTGTCCTACCGTCACATCTTGTTCCATGAAGGCTTGCTCTTATACTTTTTACAGAGCTTCTCGGTGAGCTTCGGAACTAAGTAGGAGAGATAACACTGAGATTCGAGACAAAGTTTTCAACAATTGATCCAAAATGTTGTACTCGTTTTTCTGGATGAGCTTCAGCATCTCATCGTTGTCCTCTGTAAGTTCGGTATTACTGGATTGACCGTCTGGTTGATTTGGAACTTCCGCTTGAGGTTCCTTTTCTTTGGCATGTTCTCCAACTCCTCTGTTGAAGATCCGACCATTCCGAGTGACTCGACTGATGTCGGCAATGTTTACGATGGAGGTTAATGGAGGTTCCTTTCCATTTTTCATTGTCGTTGCACCGTACTTGTAAGGGATAACCTTTTCTGATTGGTACAGTATTGGGCCCGGCAGGTAGATAATCACAAGAGCTTTTTGATTTCTCTGACCGTTATAAGAAACCTCAATCAGTTTCTGGTTGGGAACTTTTCTACTATCAAGAGGGACTCTCGATTCATTGAGTAGAGGGATTATGGTGCAAACGTCTTTGGTCATTTCTTGATCGGAGATTATAACAACGTTCTCGCTCTGATTAGGGAGATATTCTTGTACCATGTTGATCGACCCAGAACTTGAACATGGTTGAACCTCTTTCTGGTCCAACTGGTTTTGAAGAGCCGCTCGTACAAGATAGCATCCTTTTTTGTTTTCCGAGCATACTCTGCAGCGCTCATAATTGTGGGGCGACACCCGCCCACGCCAGCTTTGTATGCAGTGCATCTTTACCAGGTATGTTTCCATCGAGCGGACATCCTGACTTTGATGTCTACTAGGATTCCCGTCAGTCATGCTGATCTATTACGTAGCTTCATCCAGGTAAATTGGAAGCCACCAGTGGTCCAACAGGTGTTGAAGTGTTCTTTGGACAAGTGCACACCCTTGGTCATCTTCACGGCATTCTTCATAGTCTTGATAATCATGTGAAGCCAGAAAGCCAAGCCTGACTTACTTAGCATGTAGTTCTATGAGACTGGTATTCATCAAGTGTCAAATATCTGAACCATATTGACTTAATGGTTATTTCTTTTTTGGTATTCCAGGATCCATCTGAGATCTATCTGACGCTGGAGGGCCTCTTGTACAAAAGAGCATCCCTGGTTACTTGTTGAGCAGATCGGACAAGTGTTGTAATTGTGTTGTGGCAGATTATGATATTGACTTTGCCTTGAGTACATTGCCACAAAATTGACATTCATTGCAAGGATATTGTCGTTCTAAACAATGTTGGGATGTGCATGAGCCATGTTGACTTCCCGGATCCTGTGATCCTGAATCTAGCCTAGATCAATCTGTTCTTGTAGGGCTGATTGCACTACGGAACACCCCTGATTATTTTTTAAATAGATATCACACTGGTGATAATTGTGAGGTGGTACATGAACGTACTTGCTCTGTCTGCAAGGCATCCTGACCAGATTGGTTCCTAATAGGAGTACATCGCAAATTTGATAACTGCTGCTAAATTCTTCCTCTATCAAATTTACTGTCGTCTTCTCATGTTGTGGTAACGGGTTCGTCTGAACATTTAGATTGGTATCTTTGAAAGATAAAACCCCGTTCCTGACGAGCTTCTGTACATCAGACTTGAAGATGAGACATTCTCAATGTTATGTCCCGATCCTCCTTGATGGTAAGGGCAAGTTTGATCCGCGTTGAACCAAAAAGGTGGATTTTCTACTACTGCAAGAGGAGTC
This sequence comes from Lathyrus tuberosus, assembly GCA_022829125.1. Taxonomy (NCBI): domain Eukaryota; kingdom Viridiplantae; phylum Streptophyta; class Magnoliopsida; order Fabales; family Fabaceae; genus Lathyrus; species Lathyrus tuberosus. Next base: position 156,604 of record JALAZF010000639.1, read on the forward strand.
CTGGTTTGAACGTGCCCATTAGAAGTGGAAATAACTCTGCGTACAACATCGGTATAGGGTTAAACCCTAATGGTCGTGTCATACGATTGCTGGTATTGTACTGAGGAAGAACCTGCTGAAGAGGTTCTTGCGGCCTTTGCTGATACTGTTGTTGACTTTGTTGGCTCTGAGTAACCTAAGGTAGGTAAGTCGGAGCCGGCGCATGGTTGATAGCGGAAGTTATTAAAGCTACTAGTTGATATATTCACCTTTGCATTCCTAGAGATATATTACTAATCTCCTATTCTTTCTTCTTTTGGAAAGCAATACCGTATCTCTTAGTACTGCTAGATGGCTCTGCATCTTTGACCAATCGTCCTTCTCGGACGGCTTCTTCAAGGCGTACTCCCATGTTCACCATTTCAGTGAAGTCACTGGGCACACTAGCAACCATTTGGTCGTAATAGAATGAGTTCAAGGTATTCAAAAGGATCTTTGTCATCTCTTTTTCCTCAAGAGAGGGACAGATCTGGGAGGCAATTTCACGCCATCTCTAAGCATATTCTTTAAAAGTCTCTTTGTCCTTTTGCGACATTGCTCTGAGTTGACCTTTATCCGGTGCCATGTCAAAATTGTATTTGTACTGCTGAACGAAGGTTGTGCCGAGATCTCTGAAAGTATTGATCTTGGTGCAGTTTAAACCCATGTACCATTTGAGTTCGGCACTGGTTAAACTGTCTTGGAAGTAATGTATCAGCAGCTGTTGATATTCTGTCTGGGTAGACACTTTACGAGCGTACATCACCAAATGACTTTGAGGGCAAGCATTGCCTTTATATTTTTCAAAGTCAGGCACCTTGAATTTCTGCGGTATCTTTACATTAGGGACCAGACAGAGGTCTACGGCGTCCTTTCCAAAAAAATTTGACCGCGAATGGAATGCAGTTCCTTCTGCATCCCCAAGAATTGTTCCTGGAACTCATTCATCCTTTCGTACATGTCTTCATTTCTGCCAGAAATTACTTGTAGAATTTGTCCTTCCAGGACAATGTGTACCATTGGTTGTGGTATAGACATTATAGCAGTGACTCTTGGCGCTTCCATGCCCCGAAGTTTGTAACCTTCAGGAGTTGCTGTCATGAACCTTGCATCTTCGCTTTCCTGAAGTTTGTAACCTTCAGGTCCAGTGGTTCTTGCTACGACTTCCTGGTCTTCAGTGACCGGTGGGATGTATCCTTCAGGTATAAAGTTGAGAGGCATGCCCCAGGGACGGCCTTTAGGCATGTTGTAGCGAGGATGATTCTCATGTGACTCCCTTATGGGCGTAGATGTAATCTCTGAGATCACAGTCTTTTGCTTCCGCTGCTCCTGAGCTGCTGCCAGGGATTGCATGTCACTGTGGAGTTTTTCCAAACTTTCCTTTAGAGAGTCGATTTCTTCTCTCAGCTCTCTGTTCTCTTCCTTGAGTTCGTCCATTTCCTTTTGTCGATTGGCCCGAGTATTGTACGAGTGAGACAGTTTGACTCTAGAATCATGACACATATGTGAGACTCGAAGATAAGAAAATGCGTCATGTGAGAATGATGAATGATATGCAATGATATTTTTTTTAGTTTTTGTTTTAATCAAAAGAAACTTCAACAAATAAATTTCAAATATCATACAGTAAGGGGAGACCCCTTTTTAATTGAATTTGAAAGATTGCAGTATTTTACAAGGAAAAGTACAGTATTTTACAAAGTTCTGTAAAGGACAATGTCTAAGCTCATGGATCCTGAGTCCTCTCTGAAGAGAGCTCAGATGCCGGTTCTGGTATTTTCCTTTTCCTTGATCGAGGCTCTTCAGCTGCTGTCGGGTTGTCAATCCTTTGCCAAGTGAAAGAAGTGAGCACATTCCATCGGTCTTCCTGACCCTCTATAGCTTACTGTTCTAATATCTCAATCAGAGCATCCTTTTCCTTTACCAGTTCCTGAATCTTGGTACACTCTATATTGAGGGTTCGGTACTTGTTTTTCCAAGAGCTCTTCTCCCGTTGAACTTTGTTGAGAGCGACCTGGAGTTTTTTCGTATCAAACATTAAATAAAGGACAGATTCCTTTAATGGAAAAACTTCTTGACGAGGGTAAGGCATCCTTAGCTTGAGGGCTCTAGTTTGCACCCAGTGGAGGTATGGCTCCATGGAGGTATAGTTTGGTCTTCCTAGAGACTCTCTTCCTTTCTTGTGAATGTGTTTCCAGGCATGCACTATTTCTTTCTTTAGTGCCCTGTCATTTTCTCCTTCCTTGAAGAAAGGACCTTCCAGATGAACATTATGCGGGATATTCTTCATCGGGTAACCGAGTTGACGGCGAGCCAAAATTAGATGGTAGTTGATTCCTCCTTTAGTTCCAATGAGGGGTGCGTTAGGGAAGTTTCCATATATGTCGATGAACTCTATCCCCTCATAAATTCTATTGTACCAATCTATGTCAGAGTTGGTGAGATACATGATTCATTGTGACCAACGTAGAGTACTCTTGTGATCCCAAAAAGTAGCAGACTTGGGTAAATGGGAAATGAACCATTTGTAGAGCAAGAGTACACAACATGTGAGCATTCCTCTGCTGTACAAATTCCTTAAGTGTACAGAATGATAAGCATCTGCGAGACAGGTTGGTACGGGGTTTCCAATCAAAAATATCTTAATGGAATTGGTATCGATTAAGTTATCGATGTTGGGAAAGAGGAATAACCCATATATGAGTAGAACAAAGATATCTTCGAAAGCAGTTATATTCCCTATACTGGAAAAGTATAGAGCTTTCTTTGTCAGGAATTTAGCTGGTAAACCCTGGATTCCTCCATTAGTGGTTATGTGAGTCCTAACCTCTGGCTCGTCCAAATAGATTACTCTTGCAATGGTTTGTTCCTTTGGAATTATTTCCAGTCCAGAAAATGGAGCTTGGTCAGTGATAGGTAAATCAGTCAGGTGAGAGTACTCCTCTAAAGTTGGTGTCAGTTGGTAATCCGGGAAAGTGAAGCAGTGGTAAACCGGATCGTAGAATTGTATCAGTGTAGACATAATTCCTTCAACTACGTGGATCCTTAACAGAGACAACAGTCCTCCGTGCTTAGCTCTGAAAGCCTCAGGATTGGTAACCATCCTTGCCAATTTTCTCAAGTCCTCAAGTTTCGGAGCCTTTAAGGTGTACTTTTGTGTCTTTCTTCTACTGAAATCCATAACGCAATCTCTGATATTTGCAATTATTGTTTAGTTTATTTTGAAAAAAGATTTTTTTTTGTTTGAAAAGAGTTTTTTAGATGAATGCATGAATGCAGCACACAAAAACATTTGAAAACATGGGTTCAAGGGTTCAACGTCACGAGCATGGAGTCATGGCTCTACCCATCCCAAAGGTTGTACTATTTTGGTCAATTTTTTTGTACCTGTAGAACGGGTTCTAAGGTTACCAAAAATCGTTGACCCCTCCTAGTGATATCAACAACAAACTGGTTCACCCAAGCGAGCTGTAACATCCTAGGATGAATCTCATTTTGAGTGTAGTATCGCGTGTCAACTATTTCCGATAGTCACCGCACTAGCAAATGGTCATATGGTTAATGTCTACTAAATCCTCAGTTTCACAGATACCGCACTGGGATAACTTTGCTTTCGCGACGATCGGTCGTTCAACATTGCATCCACACGGGTATCTCCACTGATTCGGAGGACTACCATGTTCAACTTAGTCGGGATTCACTCCCGGTAAGTGTTCCCCGTCTATGCCACCACTTATCTTATTGTTCTCTCAAACTTTCCACATGCGTATCAATCGCATTTCCATTGACAGAAAAAATAAACACGGTTATCAAGTAGGAATAGCAGTATATATATATATATATATATATATATAGTCTATAAAATGCTAAACAACCTAGACCTCTTAGGAATTTTAATCCTATTTTGGTTCCCCAGCAGAGTCGCCATTTTTCTGTAGCGTGCGATTTTTGTCGGTGACGCGACCACCTTATCGCCATTGGTTGGAACTTGGTGCTACATTCTGATTTCTTATTTATCCTATGAAGCTGGAAAGGAAAGGGAAGCTATCTAAAACTAACCTTGCACGCAAATGTATTCTTTAACAAATGCTAAGAGATTGGGGAGTTCGGGGTCAGGTTATACAATGGGCAGTTGTCAATTACCCATTCTATATTTGGTTATCCATAGATTGTTTGGCATTTTATTCTGCTATCTACCTACTGGTGTTTGTATGTCATAAATTGGGAAAGTTTCTTCTTTAGGAGAGCTGAGAGAGAGTATTTTTGTGGTTTTCTAGTTTTTTCGATGTTTTTGGTAAGGTACTGGGCCTAAGGTTTTTTATTAGCGTGCTCGCTAAGATTTTGCAATCTTATGCCTACGTATTCCCGTTAAAGAAAACAGGGAAATCCGAGCAATTGTAGTTCCTCCTATTCTATGGGAGGAAAAGATGTTTGATGTCTTATTTAAAGCTGAAGATTGAAGCTAAAGGTTGTTTGTGTCTTGTTTAAAGCCCAAGATTGAAGCTAAAGGGGTTTGACTGAGAGAATTTGTCATCTCTAAAGGGAGATATCTCATCTATTTATCACAGTTGTTTGGGTAACTGGTTTATAAAGGAGCATTTCTTTAACTGGAATACATGGAGTCCAACAATGCCATAATTTCCTTTATAGGGGATTTGTCCTGAAAGAGAAAACTTTAACTCAGTGTAAAGCAATGCCATTTTTCCTTAGGAATCTTTTATGCTAAGAGAGAGACGTTGGCTTGGATGTAAATAATCCAGAGGCTTGCCACTTACAACAATTAGATGAAAGAAGGTTTTTTTACCAGGATAAGAGATGGACCACAGCTTGGATTTTTGAATCAACAAGTGTGCCACTTACAGCAATTATCTGGTATTAGGGTTTGTTTGATTGTCTATTTTGATGTGTGATTATACAGAGAAATGTCTCCCTATATAGAGGTTTTGATTTCCTCTGAGGGGATGTTGATTTTTGTGTGCCTTGATCAAAGCCCAAGGTTGAAGCTAAAAGGTTGATTCTTGTTTGGGGAGATCACTATACAAAGCCTAAGAGGAGGCTGAGAAGAAATGACTCTTCTGGGGACGTTTGTCTGTCTTGTACAAAGCCCAAAATTGAGGCTAAAAGTTATGACTCTACTGAGGAGGGTTTTATCTGTCTTGTACAAAGCCCAAGATTGAGGCTAAAAGTTATTGACTCAACTGGAGAATATTTATATGTGTCTTGTACAAAGCCCAAGATTGAGGCTAAAGTTTGCTGAGAAATGATCATTATACAAAGCCTAAAAGGGAGCTGGCTGGGGAATTTTCTTATATGAAGCCTAAGAGGAGGCTAACTTCTGCTGAGGATTTATTGATATCCATAGGCAGGTCCAAATTGGGGAATCAACTCTTAGTGGGAATTATAGAAGAGTTGAGAGATCAGATGCCTTGAGGTTCTGATTAAAGGTTTATTGACAGTAGTTTGACCCTAGCTGCGGAATTTAGGATGGAAGTTTTAATAGGTGGAGTTTTTTTCTTTGAAGGTTTTAACTCTGTTGGAGACAGATGAAATAATCAGGGTTTTTTCCTGTGCTTTTAGGAAACTTGAGGGTTTCTTTGAGATCCAAGAGGAGATGAGACTGTCCAAGTGTACCGGTGTGAAAAGGTTCATCTTTATATGAGGCCCAAGAAGAGGCTGGTGTTTTAAGGGATGAAAATCAACCCTAAACTAGTCTGATGTTTTGACTCTTTGAAAGGACTGCTCTAACAAAAGATGACTAGGTTATGTCCTATACCTGTAAGAGGTCTTTGGGTCCTTGTACTAAGCCCAAGAGGAGGCTGAGAACTTCTAAGAAGTCTGGGGGTCCTTGTACAAAGCCCAAGAGAAGGCTGGGTATGCTTTTAGGAAGCCTGTGGGTCCAAACCAAAGAAAAGTCCAAGAAAAGTTTCACCGGGAATTAATCTTTTCTTTAGTGAACAATTCTAGGGTTTGAAGAAATTTAAGAGAGGTTTCACCGGGAATTAATCCTTTCTGGGGAGATGAATTTCTTATAAAAATATTTCTAAGTTGTGACATTCTTGAGAAAAGTTTCACCGGGAATAATGCCTTTCTCTGTTCCATATTGTATAAGCCCAAGAGGAGGCAAGACTGTATCTGGAATTTCCTATGGAGAACTAGTTTTGACTGTGTTAAAAGAGTGACCACCAACTTTATCTAATCCTAGACCTAATTTCCAGGGAAAACTCTAAGCAAATATACAGGTATATATATACAGATGAGATATATATGAGCAAGTATGTAAAAGAAAGCTGGTAGAACTTACAGGTGAGCAAGCTTCCAGTGTTACAACTGTATGGTTAGTTGTTCAAGAAATTGAAGAAAGTTTTGATAACAAATTATGAATTTGAATTTAAATCAACAAGGAAAGTTGTTTTAGTTTAAAAGAAGTTTGGGGCTTATACACAGGGAGAGCCCCAGGTGAATTCTTTTGAAAAGGCGACGATCGCGTCGTAGTTTTGAAAATAGCAGAGGGACTTATACAATGACTGAGGCCCAAATTATTGTATTTTACAAAAGGATATTGGGTCTTAAACTTTATTAGAGACCCAAAGTTTATTTTTGTACAAGAGATGAGGCTTATAACTCAGGGAGAGGCCCAGATAAAAAAAACAGTGATCGTATCGTTATTTTGAAAACTGTACTGGGACTTATACAATGACTGAGGCCCAAATTATTTATGTACAAAAAGGGGGATTGGGTCTTACACTCTATTAGAGGCCTAAAAGTGTTTGAAATGGAAGAAAAATGGGACTTACAACACAAGGGGAGGCCCAGATGAAAATTGTTTGAAAACGACGATGGCGCCGAGATTTTTGAAATTGTATCGGGACTTATACAGCGACTGAGGCCCAAAATGGTTTGTATGTGATAAGTGGTGGGTCTTACACTCTATTAGAGGCCCAAATTGTTTTTAAAAAGATGTTTGATCAAGACGAAACCCTAATTCCTTTTTTCAAATATAATTTTCAAAGAAAATAAGTAATAAATGATATAAAATACCAAATATATTGAACAACAAGTTGTAAATTTTGCAAAATGTTTTTAAAAGTCAAGTGTAATCATATGAAGACTTGAAATTCAATTGGTTTTGGAAAATTAAGGTAGAAACCTCATTTAAAAAATGTTTGAAAATAAAGAAATGAAATAAATTACCAAAATTAAAATTATATTAAATAAATAATATAAAATTCAATTTATTTGTGGAATAAAATATTTCAACATTTTTGTGAATTTTCAAAAAAAGAACCAATCAAAAATATTTAAAATTGAGTGAGAAATTAATTTTGGAATTAATTAATAAAAAACCAAAAAAACTATGAAAAATGGCAAAAATGTGAGAAGTGGCAAAATGGTCTGGGTGGGTCTTGAACCCATGACCTCCCAACCAAACATACATGCCCGCTACCACTGGGGTCGTGATACATCCGTGTATCAAAACCACATCATGTGTATATGAGGGTGGCAAGATTTTAGGCCTGGCCAAGGCGCCCTGGCCTGACCCTTGCCCAAGGCATGGCCTGATTTTTGCCCTCTAGCATGAAGGCCCTAACTCCCTCAATTCTTCATGGATTTTGACAAAATTTAGATGGATCCTACCTAGAATTTCATGAGGAATCGAATGGTGCTTTTAGATTTTTCTAAAGATGTCCCTATTTTAAAATCCGATAGTGATTTCAAAATAGGCCAAGATTTGAATGTTTTATGCTATCTCATTATACAAGCAATAATAGCATGGTAAATTGGTTCAAACACAACACATATGATATGTATGAGATGTCTATGATCAATTGTCATCAAAGCAATGCATATTTAAAAGAGTTCAAGTTGTGATGCACTTACGTCTTGAAGCTCCTTGTGCTAACTGTCAAGATGCTTATGCCAGAAGTAATCCAATGCTTTAGACACTCTTGTTTGATCCCTTAGAAGCTTTTAGGATGATCAAAATCAGCTGGAAACCTCAGGAACAAGAATTGGCTCTTTCTTGCAAAAGTGGCAAAAGTGACCAAGATGGTAACTCTCTCAAATGGTGTTACAGATGAGGGAAACCACTTGGGATAGTTTGAGGATGATATTTGAAGTATGTTTGAAGCTTTGTTTGGTTTTGAAAGTGACTGAATCAAGACATAGCTTGTAAAATGCAGAAAAGTCAAAATTTGAGGTTTTGGAGGTTGACTTTCTGATTTTGAGGTTGTGCAATGTGGATGAAGGTTTGAACACCTCCAAGGATGATTTATGATGTGTTAGGATGGTTATTTGAGTGGTTTTTGCTCTGGTTTCAAGAATTTCAAAATTACTCCATAATGACTTGAAAATGAAGTAAGAGAGGGAAAGTGAGAAAACAAGGCTTTGGTATTGTTTTAGTGTGGTTTAAAACATCAGAAATGACCTCTATTTATAGTAGAGGAGTTTTCTTTTTGAAGGAATAGTGAGTGGCAACTGGTTCACTCTATTATCCAATGGATATGCCCATGTATCACTTCCTTAAATGCCAAGGTACCAAGTCTTCACTTTGCCATTGACTAGAGCTGGTCTTGGTAGCTCTAGGTCTTCTGATTTTTGCAACAACTTTGACTGAATTGGACTGATAAGGCTTGGTTCATGACAGTTCAATGCATTGCATTGATGTTACCTTGCCAAATTTGAATTCCAAGTTTCATGTCATGATGATTTTCACATGCCAAGTTGAATTTCTTGCCTCTTTGATCATGGAGCAAGTGAGTCATCAGATTCTTTGTGTTTTTGGAAGATGACAAAGTTGGCAAAGTGACAAAATTTAAAGGAGAAAATCATGTGGCACAAGTTATGCACTAATGCTGTCTTGAAAAATCAGGTTTTTATGCCATGTTGCAAACCTTGTAACTCCATACTCAAGTTAAATTAGGATGAGTTCTTGTACATTTTGGAAAGCTCTTATGACATAATTTAACTTTGATGTCCAATATTGGTCTTGGTTTAGCTTGGATCAAGGTAAAAAATGGCCTCAAAGTTGGTAAAAAGTGAAACAGATTCTGTCCAAATTTCACTAAGTGTTGAAAAAAGTGGTCATTTCCAATTTGTGTGATTTTGATTAATTCATAACTTGAAATCCATAAGGAATTGGAATCTCTTGTAGTTGACATATTTAAATTATGTAAGATGAACTTTCATTTGTGCTTTGAATGGGAGAAAAAGGCCTTGTCGTTTAGGAGTTATGACCTTGCAAAGTTGGTATGAAATCACTTTTGGTTCCATATCATACATTAACATTGTTTTTTACTTAGGGGAATCATATTTGTGAAAATTTCCAAAAAGTCAAACTTGATTTTTAGGCACAGTTGACTTTTTGTCAGATGGATTCCAAACTGTGTGATCCTCTATGCAATCAAGTCCTTGACCTAATTCAAACCTAATGGATGGATTCCATAGGTGTTTTAGGGTGTCTAGAACCATGCCCCAAAGTTTGAGAACATGTCTTGGTCAAAAGTCAAAGATACAGTTGACTTTTTCCTTAAAACCCTAATTGTGGTCCTGATGAAATTGAAACTTGTGAATCAAGTTTCTTGGATCAATTAATTGTTTCAAATGGATTAATGTAGTGTATTTGAGGCCCACAAATCATGTATTGAGGTCTTGGTTCATGCTTTGCTCCAAAAGTCAACTTAGGGGTGAATTAGGTCAAGAAACCCTAATTCCTGATTTTTTATGAATGCTTCCCCTGAGGATATTTTGACTTGATGATTAGGTACATGAGGTCCCTTGGAGCATATTGGGTCATGCTTTGAAGTATTGGCTCATGCCCAAATGAAAATTTTCATCTGGAGGCCTTAGTCGACCAAAACCCTAATTTGGTGACACTAGCGATCTTGAGGCTCGATCCACCTGGCATGTTGCATCCTTGTGCTTGATTCTTGATGTGGGAGACCTATTGATCCTTTATGGGTGCTTGAGAGGTTAAAAAAGTTAAAGATCATGTCAATCCTTGATTGATCCTTTGTCTAAGTGCTCTAGGAGGGCTCGAAACCCTGATTCTTTATTATAGTGAATGCTCAACTATCTTTTGAGGAGATTGATGAGGCATGATGGTACATCCATATTGTGGTGATGACTATCACAATGATGGTAAATCTTCTGGTCAAAATCTGGGGTATGACATTTAGCTCTGAAAGCCTCGGGATTGGTAATCATCCTTGGCAATATTCTTAAGTCTTCTAGTTTCGGATCCTTGAAGGTGTACTTGTGCGTCTTTCTTCAAGCAAAATCCATAACGCAACCTCTGATATTTGCAATTATTGTTTTAGTTTTTTTTTTGAAAAATATTTTTTTTTATTGTTTGAAAAGAGTTTTTTAAACGAATGCATGAATGCAGCACACAAAAACATTTGAAAACATGGGTTCAAGGGTTCAATGTCATGAGCATGGAGTCATCGCTCTACCCATCCCCAAAGGTTGTACTATTTTGGTCAATTTTTGTACCTGTAGAACGGGTTCTAAGGTTCCCAAAGTCTATAATCCCTCCTAGGGATATCAACAGCAAGCTGATTCACTCGAGCGAGCTGTAATATGCTATGATGAATCTCATTTGAGGGTAGTATTGCGTATCAACTATTCTCGATAGTCACCGCACTACCAAATGGTCATTTGGTTAATGTCTATTAAATCCTCAGGGTCATGGGCACCGCACTGGGAAAGATAATGCTTTCACGACAATCAGTCGTTCAACATCGATACTTCCGCACGGGTACCTCGACTGATTCAGTGGACTGCCAAGTTAGCTTGGTCGAGATTCACTCCCTATAAGAGTTTCCTGGATATGCCACCACTTATCTTAATGTTCTCTCAAACTTTCCACATGCGTATTAATCGTATTCCTAGTTGATAGAAAATTAAACACGGGTATCAAGTAGTATAACAGTAAATGATATATATATATGTGTGTGTGTGTGTGTGTATATATATATAGTATAAAAAATGCTAACAAAACCTAAACCTCTTAGGAACTCTAATCCGTTTCTCCCCAGCATGTAGCGTGCGATTTTTATCGGTGACGCGACCACCTTATAGCAGAGAATTGGGTTTTCCCCTCAATGAAGAGGAGGGGGGTTCTACTTTCTGATTTCTTATTTATCCCGTGAAGCTGGAAGGGAAATGGAAGCTATCTAAAACTAACCTTGCACGCGAATGTTAAATTGAACAAACGCTTAAAGAGATTCGGGGAGTTCGGGGTCAGGTTATACAATGGGGAGTTGTCAATTACCCATCCTATATGTAGTTATCCATAGGTTGTTATCTTTAGGTTCTGCTTTGTACTTGATGGTGTTTATCCATTAATGGGTTGGGAAAGTTTCTTGGGAAATATGAGAGAGAGTGAGTTCTTGATGATGTTTGGGTTTTCCGATGTTTTTTGGTAAGGTACTGGACCTAAGTTTTGATTGGTATGAAGGTACTGGACCTAGAGTTTTTGTTTGGTATGCTCGCTAAGATTTCACAATCTTATGCCTACGTATTCCCGTTTAAAAGAAACAGGAAAATCAGAGCAATCTTAGTTCCTCCTATTCTAAGGGAGGAAAAAGATGCTTGGTGTCTTGTTCAAAGCCCAAGATTGAAACTAAATGGAGTATTTGTGTCTTGTTTAAAGCCCAAGATTGAAGCTAAAGGTTTGACTGAGAGAGAATTTGTCATCTCTAAAAGGAGACCTCTGGTCTGTTTATCACAGTTGTTGGGTGACTGTTTACAAAGGAGGATTACTTTAACTGGGATATATGAATACAACAATGCCATAATTTCCTTTATAGGGGTGTTATCCGGAAGGGGAAAACTTTAACTCAGTGTAGAGCAATGCCATTTTCCCTTAGGAATTTCTCATACTAAGAGAGGGACAGTGGCGTGGATGTAAATAATCCAGAGGCCTGCCGCTTACAGCAATTAGATGAAAAAGAGGATTTACCAGGATAAAAGATGGACAATAACTTGGATATTTGAATCAATAAGTGCGCCACTTACAACAGTTATCTGGGATTAGAGTTTGTTTTGAATGTCTGTTTTGATAAGTGATAAACAGAGAAATGACTTCCTACAGAGAGATTTTGATTTCCTCTGAGGGGATGTTGATTTTTGTGTGCCTTGATCAAAGCCCAAGGTTGAAGCTAAGAGGTTGATTGACTCCACTGGGGAAGTCCTTATATAAAGCCTAAGAGGAGGCTCGAAAAGACAAACTCAACAAGAGAGTGTTTTTATATGTCTTGTACAAAGCCCAAGATTGAGGCTGAAAGAGACTGACTCTTTAGGGGATATCATTATACAAAGCCTAAGAGTGGGCTAAAAGTTTGACTTTTCCAGGGGAAATGTTATGTCTGTCTTGTACAAAGCCCGAGATTGAGGCTAAAAAAAGATTTTGACTCCATTTGGGGAGGGTTTGTATGTGTCTTGTACGAAGCCCAAGTTTGAGGTTGAAAATAAGACTGGCTCTGTGGGAAAGAAATCTTTATCTGTCTTGTACAAAGCCCAAGGTTGAGGCTAAAAGAGGCCTTTTACTGACTCGACTGAGGATATTTTAGGTGTCTTCTACAAAGCCCAAGATTGAGGCTGAAACGAGTTTGACTCTACGGGAGAGTAGTATCTGTCTTGTACAAAGCTCGAGATTGAGGCTGAAAAAGAGGATTGACTCTGCTTAGGAAAATTTATATGGTGTCTTGTACAAAGCCCAAGATTGAGGTTGAAAGGGTTTGACTCAACAAGAGAGTGCCTTTATATGTCCTGTACAAAGCCAAGGATTGTGGCTGAACAAGCTGGAGAAATCATTATACAAAGCCTAAGACGAGACTGACTTCTTCTAGGGGAAATCTTTATACCAAGCCTAAGAGGAGGCTGAGAAAGATTGTCTCAACAAGAGAATGGTTTTATCTGTCTTGTACAAAGCCCAAGATTAAGGCTAAAAAGGGTTGACTCAACAAGAGAGTTCTAAAAGGTGATTGACTCAACAAGAGAGTCTGAAAAGGGTGATTGACTCAACAAGAGAGTCTGAAAAGGTTAGCTCCGCTAGGGAGAAAATATTTGTACAACTCCCAAAAGGAGGCTAACCGTACTGAGGAGAGGAAGGATCATTATACAAAGCCTAATAGGAGGCTATCTTCTGCTGGGAATTATTGAGATCCCGAGGCAGGTCGAAATGGGGGATCAACTCTTACTGAGGGTTACAGAAGAGTTGAGATATCAGAGGCCTTGAGGTTCTGATTTGGGATAGTGTTATATTGATGATAAACTGACCCTGGTTGGGGAATTTTAGGAGAGAGACTGGGTTTTAGAACCCATGGGTTTTAACTCTGCTGGAGATTGATCCAGAATGACCAGGGTTTCTCCTATGTTTGTAAGATGCATGAGAATGTCTTTGTGATCCGAGAGGGGATTAGATTGTCCAAGTCTACTGGTATGGAAGAGTTTATCGTTGTACGATGCCCAAGAGGAGGCAAGTGTTTTAAGGGATGAGAATCAACCCTAAATTGGTCTGAGACTTGACACTGGAAAGACTGCTCTAGCAAAGGATGACTAAGTTCTGTGTTATACCTTTAAGAGATCTTCAGGTTCCTTATATTAAGCCCAAGAGAAGGCATGAGAACTTCTAAGAAGCCGGAGGGTCCTTGTACAAAGCCCAAGAGGAGGCGGGGATGCTTTTAGGAAGCCTGTGGGTCCAAACTTAAGAAAAGTTCCAAAAAGGTTTCACCGAGAATTAATCCTTTAGAGAACAGTTCTAGGGTTTGAAGAAATTCAAGAGAGGTTTCACCGAGAATTAATCCTCTCTGGGGAAATGAACTTCTTTGACAATTTCTAATAGTGATAGCCTGGGAAAAGTTTCACCGAGAATAATGCCTTTCCCTTTGTTCCATATTGTTTAAGCCAAAGAGAAGGCAAGACTGTATCTGGAAATCCTATGGGTATTTAGTTTTGACTGTATTAAAGAGTGACCAACTAGCTTTACCTAGTTCTAGACCTAGTTGCCGGGGAAAACTCTAAATAGATATACTAGTATATATACAGTTGATATATGACAAGTATTTAAAAGGATATGAAAAAAGGACTTACAGAGGAGCAGCTTCCCACAATACAGTTATATATATATATATGAAAGCAAGTAAATGAAAGCTAATAAAAAATTACAGGTGAGCAAGCTTCCATGTTGTTCAAATAAATATAAACATGTATATGTGCAAGTAAGTAAAAGAGAGCGGATAAAACTTACAGGCCAGCAAGCTTCCATAGCTGTATTGTTAGTTTTAAAGAAATTAAAGAAAGTTTTGATAACAACTGTACATTTGAATCTAAATCAAAGGGAAGTTGTTTTTGAAAAGATTGTTGGGGCTTATACTCAAGGAGAGGCCCAGATGAAAAACAGTAATTTTACCGTTGTTTTATAAACTCTACTGGGACTTATACAATGACTGAGGCCCAAAGAGGTTTTCTGTACAAAGGGATGGGTCTTACAACTCAAGGAGAGGCCCAAAAGTTTGAAAAAAGAAAAGAAATGGGACTTACAACACAAGGGTAGGCCCACTTGATTTTGTTTTGAAATGGCGATCGCGCCGAGATATTTTAAAACACAGTGGGACTTATACAATGACTGAGGCCCAAAATTATTTATGTATAAAAGGGGGTTGGGTCTTACACTCTATTAGAGGCCCAAAGATTATTTTTGTAAAAGTGATGGGGCTTACAACTCAAGGAGAGGCCCAGTAAAAACAGTGATCGCACCGTTGTTTTGAAAATTGTATCGGGACTTATACAATGACTGAGGCCCAAAAAGGTTTTTATTTACAAGGGGTTGGGTCTTACACTCTATTAGAGGCCCAAAGATTATTTTGAAATATTTGATAAGGATCAAAATCAAAGAAACCCTAATTTTCATTTTTTAAAGTAATTTTTTAAAGAAAATTAATAAAAATGATAAAAATACCAAATAAGTTTAAATAAACCACTTGTGATTTTTGGTTAAGGTTTGAAAAATGAGGTTTTAATCACAAGATGATTTAGAACTCATTTGATTTTGATTTTCAAGATAAAAATTCACTTTTAAAATGTTTAAAAATAATAAAACTGAATTTATTCACAAAAATACCAACTATATTAAATAAATAATATGAATCTGATTTTTTTGTAGAATACTTTAATATTTTTGTGATTTTTCAGAAAAAGAACCAATCAAAATTGATTAAAATTGAATGAGAAATTAATTTTCCAAATCATTAATATAAATAATATGAAAAATAAAATAAAATGGGAAAAGTGATAAAAAAAGAGGTCTGGGACGAGGGGGATTCGAACCCCCGACCTCTCGCTCGCTCAATACACACAAGCCAGTTGATCAACCACTGGGGCGCAATGCCAATTCATTTAATATATGGCAAGGGGAAAATATATAGCAAACAAGTTGAATTTCTGAAGCATGGCGCCATGGCCATCTTCATCCTCAAGCTCAGATACATGAAGCCTCCTATCTCACTCATCTCTCAACCATTTCACATGATCCAAATATGAAAATCGTGCGTTTTCAGATGAGGAGCACAATGACAATACTCAATTTTATTGAAATTAAGTGAATCAAAACATAATATGATAAAACCTAAAGAACCCTAAAATTGGCATGAACTCAATGAAATCCTATACACGAACTGTAAACAATAATTTATTGAGGGTAAATGATCTACAAACTTCCAGAAACACAATGGTAATCACAAAACATGTTTATGATGCATGATTCATTGAGTTTGAGAGTTTAAGGTTTACCTCTGCAAGTGAGAATCGAATTTTGGTTTGGAGGTGTTACAGATGAGTTCCAATGATTTGGACAGCTTCCTTGTACTTCAATGGATGTGTTTGAGTGCTTAGGTTGATTGGAAAACCTCTGGATTGATCAGCCTGATTCCTTCTGCAGCAAGTCATGAGTCTTGTGCAATTGGGTGGCCATTTGGTGATTTTGATGTTACAGATGGGATGTAATGGTTTAGATCACTCCTATATGTTGTGTGTGAGGTGTGTGAATCATTGGTTTGAGTTGCATTGCCCTCCAACTAAAAACCCGATAGTGCTTTCTCAAGAACAAAGAAATTTGGGTTTTAAGAAGGAAATGAGAGAAAGCAATGTTGTAAGATGCTTTGGTGTAGTTTGAATGATCAGTTAGGACCCCTATTTATATTGGATCAACTCTTGTCTTGGAGGAATAGTGAATGGATGTAAGATCAGATCACATTCAATGGCTTTGGCTTGGTGGCATTTCTTCTCATGCAAGGCAAACTAGCCTCTCCCAAGAGCAGGGCTATGTCTTGACCAAGTCCACATTCTTCTGATGTTTTTATTGTTTTTTAAGTGAGCATCTTGACTGAGTACAGTGGCTTTATTGAAAATGCACTATTGCACATAAATATCTTTGAATTTAAGGCATAATGTGACAAAATGCATTAACCTCAAGTTGGAAGATCCCTTGGCTTTTTGACTCAGTTTAGTAGGTTGGATCAGATGGATTAGGATCAGATTGGATGAATGTGGCATAGTGATCATTTCTTTTAGGCTCAAAATCATGTATGGCAAGAAATTTCACAAACTGATTTTTCATGACAGTCTTGCCATGGTGTCTTACAGCAGCCATAACTCTTGCCTCAAGTTGAGTTGTTTCATGCCAATAAGTTCCTTGGATTGTATGCAATATGCACAACAACTTTGATGTTTACATCTTGAATTGATTCAGCCTAGAAATATGTGAAACAGCCCTCCATGTTTTGGTGTTTCACTTGAAATCTGCCTTGGGCAGAATTTCTTCTAAGTGTTGGAAAAATGCACTTTCATGTTTTTTAGTGATTTTGCTCCAATCATAACTTGAAATCCATGAGGAATTGGAATGAGATGTAGTTGACACTTTTGAAGTATGTAATGAGAGCTTCCCTCTGAGCTTTGAATGGGAGAGAAAGGCATTAGGATTTGAGAGATATGGCCTTGCAAAGTTGGTACCCTAGCCACTTTGTTCCATAACTTAGAAAAATTCTAAAATTTTTTTTATGGTCACCCCTTTAGCAAGTTAACTCACTTTCTTTGATTTTTCTTGATGAATGATGATTCAAATCACATTTTAACATTGTTTTAGGGTTAAGGAACCTTGGTTGACCAAAAATTCAAAAAGTCAAACTTGGATTTTTGTACAGTTGACTTTTTCATCAGATGAAATTTTGACTTTGTGATCCTTTTGGAAATCAATCCTTGGGCTTAATTAAACTTCATGGATGGCCTTAAAGGGTATTTAGGAATGTCTTGGATCCCTCTCCAAGGTTTGAGATCAAGGGTAGGTCAATAGTCAAGGATAGGGTTGACTTTTTCCATCAAAAACCCTAATTTATGATCAGATGGTTTTGAGTTCTTGTGGCTTATGATTTGAGCTCTTTGAGTCAATCAAATCTTGTAAACATGTCAATATGATGTATTTGAGGTCTTTGAAGTTCATTTTGAAGCTTCAAGCCATGCCTCACTTCACAAATTAACTCAAGGGTGGAATTAGGTCAAAACCCTAATTCCTGATTTTTTGATAGATGGACCTTCAAGGTGTTTTTCCCATTGTGTATGGGCTCTTGAGATCCTTTTGAGTTTGTTAGACCATACATTGAGACATTGGCTCATGCCCAGATGGAAATTTTCATCTAGAGGCCTCAGTCGACCAAACCCTAATTTGGTGACACTGGCGATCTTGAGGCTTAATCCACTTGGAATGTTACAACTTTGTGCTTGATTCTTGATGTGGGAGTCCTCTTGATCCTTCATGGGTGTTTAGGAGGCTAGACAAGTTGAAGATCATGTCATTTATTTATTGATCCTTTGTCTAAGTGCTTTGAGAGGGCTCGAAAATCCTAATTCTTGATTGTGGTGAATGCTCAACCATCTTTGAGGAGATTGATGAGGCATGTAAGTACATCCATATTGTGATGATGATTTGCATAATGATGGGACATTTTGGTGGTCAAAATTTGGGGTATGACAGATGCCCCTATTTAATATTTTTGGACCCGGAGGTGTGAATGGGGAAGATATTCCGGCATTTGGGGTGCAATACCCGAAATTTTGACGGTGGTTATGAATGGCTGCTTGCTCATCCATCTTCTTTTGCTAAGAAATGATGCTTAGAAAAGGGTGAAACTTCCCCTCGATCCTGATCTTTAGCCAAGGAACTGGTCTAGGTTTCTGAAATAAACTTCCCCTCGATCCGGGTCCTCAGCCACGAAACTGGTCTTAGTTTCTGATATAAACTCCCCCTCGATCCTGGTTTTTAAACATGGAATTGGTCTCAGTTTCTGATATAAACTTCCCCTTGATCCTGGTTTTTAGCCATGGAACTGGTCTCAGTTTCTTTTGTCAATAAACTTTCTTGACAAGGGACGCTATTTGTAGCGGTTTTCCTCAAACTTCTCGCCGAATTTTCCTGGGGAGATGCCATTTGATGGGAAAAAGTTTTGATGTCAAACTCATTGGGGAACCCATTCGTCTGAGTTTTAGAGTTGTTCAAACTTCTCTATTGGAGACACCATTTGTTGACTCTACTGGGGAAAACGAGTCTCTTGAGAGGCTGTTTCCTTCTTGGGGATATTACATCATACTTTTCATCGAGATCTTCTCGGAGAAATGCCATGTGATGAAATCCAATTTTGAGGTGCTGGTGACTTCATTAACATTGACTTTCTGGAGAGAAAAACCAATGTGTTGCTGAGAGTCTTCCGTTGAGAGGCTTTTTTGGGAATTTTCCTTAATCCGGGAAAGCGAAGATATCATCTTCAATGGTGAAAAGTGACGTTTGTCGAAGGTCTTCTTGTTTTTCAGAGGTTCAAGTTATCAAAGTGGTCAAGGACCAACTCCAATCCAGAAATAAACTGGAGGAGATATTGTTCAGACGCAACATTTCCAGACGAGGAAAGAATTGACAACCCGATTGATGAGAGGACTTTTATCACTAGGGGATAAGACCGACTAGAGTAATAGTGATGCAATATGATTATGTATATGAATCAATTATGCATGATGTATGTATGTTTATGCTGACAAAACTGACGCGACATACAGACTAGTGAATGAACACGATTGGGTACTCGGCCACTGCTGGGAATAGAGAAGTACCACTTGGTCCAAGATAGCAATTCTGCCTTGCTTAGGAAAAATTGTTCCTGCGGGGAACATGGTTGGTCGGACTTAGGAGGTAAGAACTCTGCCGGGGTGTCAGATGAAAAATGGTATCTGACACGGTTGATCCTTCATTCAGGTGTACTGGTTTAGAAGGAGTACTTTGATTCTGAACTTTGAGGTTCAATTACTTTCGGAGAAGCGATTGATGTTCTTTCGATGTTCAACAGTCAAAAGAATTGCCATCTTTATTTTAAAAGCGGAAAAAGTTTGACAAGTAAATTCATTTTTGTTTTATTTCAAGAATCGTTGATCATGTTAAAAGCATCATTCTGTAAAGCTAAAACAAATGAGAATTGAAACAAAAAGCACTAGGGCTCAAATTTTATTGTTAGAATGGAAATCAGCCAAGCGCGTGATCCCATAGAGTATTTACAAAGTTTAGAAAATGGTAATTTAAGGGAAAAGGGCTACATTGAAACATAACGACCGTTATCCTTCTACCAACTTTGAATTCTGGACATCCTGAGCTTCTGTCGAAGATGACCTTGACTGGATCTTTCTTGATGGATGGCGTGACTGCTGAGGGATTCAACCTTGTCAGACGTAGTTACTTGCCATTAATCCCTTATTTTTACCTGGATTGTACTTTGAGATTTCCAATCCACCGGGATAATTTTTTGCTTGTGTCTCTAATTTTTGCCTGGACCGCCCTTTCGGGTTTTCAATCCACTGAGACGTTTATTTTTTGTTTAGGCGAAGTATTTCTTGACTACGTCAACATTCGTGGGGTAGGCAAGAAATATTTCGCCTTAATAAATAAAAGTCCAAGGTTTGGGAGCATGTCCTGGTCAAAAGTCAAAGGTACTGTTGACTTTTTCTGCGAAACCTTAAATGTGGTTCTGATGAAATTGAAACTTGTTGATCAAGCTTCTTGGATCAATCCATTATTGTAAATGGATCAATGTGGTTTATTAGAGACCCTCAAATCATGTCTTGAGGTCTTGGCTCATGTTTTGTCCCAAGAGTCAACTTAGGAGTGAACTAGGTCAAGAAACCCTAATTCTTGATTTTTATTGTATGCATCCCCTGAGGCAAAATTGACTTGCTGATTGGGTTCATGATGTCCCTTGGAGCATCTTAGGTTGTGCTTTGAAGCATTGGCTCATGCCCAGAGGAAAAATTCCATCTGGAGGCCTTGGTCGACCAAAACCCTAATTTGGTGACCCGGGCGATCTTAAGGCTTGATCCACTTGGAATGCTGCAACATTGTGCTTGATTCTTGAAGTAGGAGTCCTCTTGATCCTTTGTGGATATTTGAGAGGTTTAGACAAGTTGAGAATCATGTTATTTCTTGATTGATCCTTTTCCTAAAAGCTCTGAGAGGGCTTGAAACCCTAATTCTGATTGCAATGAGTGCTCAACAACCCTTGAGGAGATTGATGAGGCACAAAGGTACATCCATATTGTGCTGATGATTTGCACAATGATGGGAAATCTTAGTGGTCAAAATTTGGGGTATGACAGATGCCCCTATTTAATTTTCTTGGACCCGAAGGTGTGAATGGCGAAGGTATTCGAGCATTCGGGGTTCAAGAGGATTAAATATCGGAATACCCAAAATTTTGATGGTGGTTAGGAATGGTAGTTCATGCATCCTTCTTCTTTTGCTAAGCAATGATGCTTAGAAAAGGTAAACTTCCCCTCGATCCTGGTTTCCTACCAAGGAACTGGTCTTAGTTTCTGAAATGAACTTCCCCTCGATCCTGGTTTCCTACCAAGGAACTAGTCTTATTTGCTTAAATAAACTTCCCCTCGATCCTGGTTTCCTACCAAGGAACTGGTCTCAGTTTCTGAAATAAACTTCCCCTCGATCCTGGTTTCCTACCAAGGAACTGGTCTCAGTTTCTGAAATAAACTTCCCCTCGATCCTGGTTTCCTACCAAGGAACTGGTCTCAGTTTCTTTTGTCAATAAACTTTCTTGACAAGGGACGTTGTTCGTAGCGGTTTTCCTCAAACTTCTCGTCGAATTTTCCTGGGGAGATGCCATTTGATGGAAAAAGATTTGATGTCAGAGTTGCTGGGGGAACCCATTTGCCTGAGCTGTAGAGGTGTACAAACTTCTCTGTTGGAGATGCCATTCGTTGACTCTACTGGGGAAAACGAGTCTCTTGAGAGACTACTTTCACTTGGGGGTATTACATCATACTTTTCTCGGGATCTTCTCGGAGAAATGCCATATGATATGATCCAATTTTGAGGTGCTGACGACCTTTTCGTCAGCAAATTTTTCGGAGAAAAACTGCTGTACTACCGAATCTCTGATTAAGAGGCTTTTTCTGAGGAGTTTCCTTAATCCGGGAAAGCGAAGATATCATCTTCAAGGGTGAAGAGTGACATTTGTCGAAGGTCTTCTTGTTTTTCAAAGGTTCAAGTTATCAAAGTGGTCAAGGGACCAACTTCAATCCAGAAATAAACTGGATGAGAGGTTTTTCAGACGCGACGTTTCATGACAAGGAAAGAACTGACAACGTGACTGAGAGGACTTTTATCACTTGGGGATAAGACTGACCAGAGTGATAGTGATGCAATATGAATGTGAATGTAAATCAATAATGCATGATGTATGTATGTATATGCTGACAAAACTGACACGACATACAGACTAACAGATGAACATGACTGGATACTCGACCACTGCGGGTGACGAAGAGGTACCACTGGGTTCAAAATAGCAATTATGCCTTGCTTAGGAGAGATAGTCCCCGTGGGGAACACCGTTGGTCGGGCTTAGGAGATAAGAACTCTGCCGGGGGTGTCAGAGGAAACACGGTCTCTGACACAGTTGATCCTTCATTCAGGTGCATTGGTTTAGAAGGAGTACTTGGATTCTGCACTTTGAAGCTCGATTACTTCTGGAGTAGAGATCGATGTTCTTTCGATGTTCAACAGTCAAAAGAAATTGCCATCCTTATTTTTAAAAGTAGAAAAATTTCAACAAGTAAATTCATTTTTGTTTTATTTCAAGAATCGTTAATCATATTAAAATGTCGTTCTGTAAAGCTAAAACAAATAAGAATTGCAAACAGAAGCACTAGGGCTCAAATTTTATTGATAGAATGGAAATCAGCCAAGCGCGTGATTCCATAGGGTATGTGCAAAGTTTAGAAAATGGTAATTTAAGGAAAAGGGCTACATTGAAACATAACTACCGCTATGCTTCTACCAACTTTGAATTCTAGACATCCTGAGCTTCGGTCGAAGATAACCTTGACTGGAGTTTTTTTGGCTGATGATGTAACTGCTGCTGAGGGACTTGCCCCTTTGTTGAACATATTTACTGCCATTATCCCTAATTTTTGCCTGGATTGTACTCTGAGATTTCCAATCCACCGGGATGATTTTTGATCATGTCTCTAATTTTTTCCTGGACCGCCCTTTCGGGTTTTCAATCCACCGAGACTCCTTTTTTTATTTATTTAGGCGAAGTATTTCTTAGACATGGTCTTACTCTATATGGGGAATGTGGTTACCCTGAGGTGTTATGATGATTGCCCCAATTCCGTTTCCATAATGATTGACAGCTCCGTCGAAGATTAGTCCCCATTGGGAACCTGGTTCTGGCCCTTCACTGGGTAGTGGTTCATCGCAATCATTCATCTTTAGATACATAACATCTTCGTCTGGGAAGTCAAATCCGACTGATTCTTGATCGTCAATCGGTTGATGAGCCAAATGATCAGCTAAAACACTTCCATTAATGGTTTTTTGAGCCTGGTACTCGATGTCGTATTCTGATAACAACATTTGCCAACGGGCAATCCTTCCCGTGAGAGCAGGCTTTTCAAAGACGTACTTGATTGGATCCATTTCGGATATTAACCAAGTAGTGTGGTAAATCATGTATTGGCGAAGACGTTTGACTGCCTAAGCCAGAGAACAGCAAGTTTTCTCGAGCATAGTGTACTGAGTCTCGCAGTCGGTGAATTTCTTGCTCAAATAGTAGATGCCAGACTCTTTCCTTTTTATTTCGTCTTGTTGGCCAAGTCACATCCCATCGAGTCTTCCAAGACTGTTAGGTAGATGATCAATGGTCTTCCTTCCACTGGAGGTGATAGAATCGGTGGCTTCAATAGGTATTCCTTGATACTGTCGAAGGCGGTCTGGCAGTCTTCTGTCCAAACACAATCCTGATTCTTTTTGAGTAATTTGAAAATCGGCGCGCATGTCGCGGTCATGAGGAATATAAATCTGGAAATGTAGTTCAAACGTCCCAGGAATCCACTAACTTGTTTTTCAGTCTTTGGAGAAGGCATTTCTTGAATGGCCTTGACCTTGTCAGGATCAACCTCAATTCCTTTTTGGCTGACGATGAACCCTAAGAGTTTCCCTGAACAGACACCGAATGTGCACTTACTGGGATTCAAGCGGAGTTTTTACTTTCTTAACCGCTCGAATAGTTTTGACATGTGGGTCACATGCTCCTCTTCTGTTTTAGATTTGGCAATCATATCATCGACATATACCTCGATTTCTTTGTGTATCATGTCATGAAACAGAGTAGTCATGGCCCTTTGATAGGTTGCCCTGATGTTCTTCAACCTGAACGACATTACCTTGTAACAAAAAGTACCCCATGGGGTGATGAACGAAGTTTTCTCCATATCTTCCGGCGCCATTTTTATCTAATTATAGCCCGAGAATCCATCCATGAAGGAGAAGACTTTGAACTTTGATGTACTGTCAACCAGCATGTCAATGTGTGGTAAAGGAAAGTCGTCCTTTGGACTTGCTTTGTTTATATCTCTATAGTCTACACACATTCTGACCTTTGCGTCCTTTTTTGGAACTGGTACGATGTTGGCTAACCATTGAGGATATTCTGATGTGGCGAGGAAATCTGCGTCAATCTGTTTCTGTACTTCCTCTTTTATTTTGAAGGCCATGTCTGGATGAGTCTGCCTCAACCTCTGTTTTACTGGCGGACATTCTGATCTTAACAGTAAATGATGTTCCACGATACTGGTATCCAACCCTGGCATGTCCTGATAGGACCAAGTGAATACATCGGGAAATTCTTTGAGAAGCTTTATCAAACTTTCTTTGACAGTTGGACTGAGCAGTGCCCCAATCTTGGCTTCTTTTCTCGCTTCCTCTGAACCCAAGTTGACCGTTTCCAACGGCTCTTTGTGAGGTTTAATGGACCTTTCCTCTTGTCTGAGTAATCGGGAGATCTCCTCTGGAATTTCTTCGTCATCTTCTTCTTCAGCCTCAAATACCGGGAATTCAAAGTTGGGAGAAGGCATTGGATCGTACGTTTCAATGGGGTTTAAAACAAGCAATCTGCATGACGTGATAATTGTTTTTTAGAAGAGATAGAGAGAAATGCAAGAGTGTGTGCAATGTATTTTTTTTACTGCTTGTTTTTATTATTTGAATTGTTTTTTAGGATTACCATTTTTTGAAAAAGCGAAAAGAGAAAACATCAATTAATGCGGGAATTACAGAATGATGTTATTTTATTTATGAACTTGTCGATTCTTGAAACTACAGCCCTATAATAAAAAACTCTGTCGCTTTGGGAAAAGCGAAGAGGGATATTTACCAAAAGTGAGCCCTATCAAAACATCTGTTTCACCTGGGCAGGGTGAAAGGTTAAGATAAAGACGGCAATTACTTTGACTTATGAACGATCTTCGAAACATCAACTGCAACCCATTGGCGGCAAACTCCTCGGTGAATCACAAAGTCTAGTACCTTCTTTCTTGATTTGCCTTCAGAAATAACGCTGATTTCTGGTGGAGCAGGATCATTGGAATCTATCTCCCAGGCAGAGTTGTCGTAGGAGGATTCCTCAGTTGTAGTTTGCATAGTATTTGTGCTCTCAGGTAAATCTCCCCATCCAGTTGGCTGGATGTCTTCGAGCCTGATACCAGAGCTTTCAGGAGCGGTGTATTTGACCATGAAATCGTATTTGCCACTTGGTTGTCCGAAGGTGTCCCACGCATCTTTGGAACTGGAGGAGTCATCCCTTTCGATGACATTGACCTCGGGAAAAGCATAGTTAATGAATTCTAGTCCTGCAAACTTTGTAAATTCATCGTCGCGTGGGAAATTTTCTGAATGCCCTGAGTGTTGATCCCATGATTCGGTGGGGAAACAGTTATTCTTTTCGATGATCCTGAGCTGATAAGCATCGTTGGGATGATTCTCTTGCCCCGAGTCTCCTGGGTACGACTGCCACATAGGCAGGCCATCCATCAGGCCATAATAGTTGTGGTCAAAGTTGTCTTTCATCAGAGTGTCCTCCTCTAATGAGTTTGGTGGAGCACGACATCCTTCCGGATCACAATCTCCGTATATCATTTCGACATCTGACCTTGGTATAAATCTCGGACTTTGTGCAGGATAGCAAAATGGCGTAGGCACCTCTTCCTGAGACATATAACCGTCCTCGTTAAGATAGGACTTCCATTCCTCATCTGTGTCGGAGGAATCTCCCTCGTTGATGGTATGTACTTCTTGAGACACTGAGTGAAGGAAACCTCCACTGTGGAAGAAATTCTGAATGGGATGAAAACTTTCATCTTTAGTAGTCTGGGTACAGGTTGAGGAAAAGCCAAGACATTTCTTTGTCTTGTTATCAGTAGGAATGACAAGCTGTCCCCATCCTTTTGCGTTGTTACTCTCGATTACTTTGAGAGCATCTTTGTACGAGGAAATTGATGTTCCTTTTTCTGATTAATTCTCATTGCTCACCGAAAGTGCTTGGAACTGGGTTCCCACAACCTCCTCGAGTTCTACACAAGTGGACAATGAAAGGTTACTCACGATCAAGGCTTGTTCTCCACAGACCGTGACGAGTTGGTCGTTCTTGACGAACTTCAGCTTCTGGTGAAGTGTCAAAGTGACTGCCCCAGCCTGGTGTATCCAAGGTCTTCCCAACAAACAGCTGTATGTTGCTCGGATGTCCATGACCTGGAAAGTGAATAGGAAAGTGTGAGGACCGATAGTTATGGGAAGGTCGACTTCGCCGATAACTGTTTTTCGGGATCGGTCAAATGCTTTGATGCCGACCTCACTGCCTCTCGTCGGAGATCCTTT
This sequence comes from Lathyrus tuberosus, assembly GCA_022829125.1. Classification (NCBI taxonomy): domain Eukaryota; kingdom Viridiplantae; phylum Streptophyta; class Magnoliopsida; order Fabales; family Fabaceae; genus Lathyrus; species Lathyrus tuberosus. The sequence continues at coordinate 182,885 of JALAZF010000639.1, forward strand.
GAATGATAGTCGCATTAGAGTGGATTTTGGCATAACATTGAGAGTTGATCTGGTATCTACCAGTACGCTGGCTAAAACATCGTCCTGGCAGTTGACTGTGGTATTGAGCGCAATGTTGTGATTTGGGCCCTCTTCCGGCAATTCCTCATCACTAAACCCCAAGTTGTTGTAGGAAGTGATGTTAGAGACGATGCTATCGAACTGTCGTATTGACATATCCTATTCCACAGAGGTCTGTTCTAAGACTTTCTGTAGAGCCTCTCTGTGGGCTTCGGAACTGAGCAAAAGTGATAACACTGAGATTTTTGAAGGAGTTTGTAACAGCTGATTAACAATGTTGTATTCACTCCTTTGGATGAGCTTCAGCATCTCATCATCGTTCTTTGAAAGGTAGGGATCACTGGATTGACCGACTGGTGGATTAGGAACTTCTGTTTGAGGTTTCTTTTCTCTGTTAGGTTCTCCAACTCCTCTGTTGAAGATTCGACCGCTCCGTGTTACTCGACCGATGTCTGCAATATTCACGACGGAGGGTAATGGAATTTCCTTTCCATTCTCAATTGTTGTGCACCGTATTTGTAAGGGATAGCCTTAGTTGATTCATACGGTAGTGGTCCTAGTAGATAGATAACTACAGGAGCCTTCTGATTTTTCTAACTGTCGTAGGTAACTTCAGTTAGTTCCTGGTTAAGAACCTTCGATTCGTCAAGTAGAGGGATGATGGTACAAACATCTTTAGTCCTTTCATGATCAGAGATCACGACAACATCCTTAATCTGATCAGCGAAATAGTCTGGCATCCAGTTGATTGATCTAGAACTTGGACACGGTTGAATCTCTTTGGGAGCCAACTGACTTTGAAAGGCTTCTCGCACGAGGTAGCATCCTTGGTTATTCTCCGAGCAGACTTTACAGCGCTCGTAGTTATGTGGTGGCACCTGGCCACATCCTCTTTGAATGCAGTGTAACCTTACCAGGTCTATTTCCATAGATCGGACATCCTGACTTTGATGCCTAGTAGGGTTCCCGTTTGTCACACTGATTTGTTGCGTGTTTTCTTCCATATATATCGGAAGCCACCAGTGGTTTAACAAATGTTGCAAAGTTCTTTGCACGAGAGCACACCCTTGGTTACTCTCACGACAAACTTTACAGTTCTGATAATTATGCGAAGTCAGGAAACCGAGCTGGACTTGTGTAGCGTGTAACTCCACCAAGCTGGTATTCATCAAGCGAATATCAAAGATTTGAATCATATTCACTTGATACTGATTTCTATCACTGTAATCCTGAATCCATCCAAGATCCATCTGACGCTGGAGGGCCTCTTGTACAAAAGAGCATCCCTGTTTATTTATCGAGCAAATCAGACAGGAATTATAGTCGTGCCGCGACAGATTATGATACTGGCTTTGCCTTGAGTGCATTGCCACCAAGTGTATATTTATTGCACGGATGTCGTGGTTCTGAATAATGTTGTAACTTGTATAAGTCATGTTAACTCCACGAACTCGATGTTCTTGGATCCACCCGAGATCCAATTGTTTCTGCAGAGCTGATTGCACCACAGAACATCCTTGATTGTCTTTAGAGCAAATATCACACTAGTGATAGTAATGAGGTGGCACATGGTCGTATCCACTCTGTCTATAATGCATCTTGATCAAGTTGGCCCTCAATAAGAGTACATCATGAATTTGATAGCTGTTGTTAGACCCTTCTTCTATCAAATTTACCGCAGCTTTCTCATGTTGAGGCAGCGGGTTCGTGAGAACATTTGAATTCATATCTTTGAAAGATAAGACCCCACTCCTAACAAGCTTTTGCACATCGGATTTGAAACTGAGACAGTTTTCTATGTTATGCCCTGGTCCTCCTTGATGATAAGGGCAAGTCTGATCCGCTTTGAACCAAAAAAGCAGATTCTCGGGTACTGTATGAGGAGACCTGGTTTGGACATGCCCCTTGACCAGTAAGAGTGGAAACAGTTATGCGTACAACATTGGTATAGGATCAAACCCTAGAGGTCGAGTTGTACGGTTGTTGTTATATGGAGGACGAGCCTGCTGAAGAGGCTATTGTGTCCTTTGCTGAAATTTTTGTTGATTTGGTTGGCTCTGAGCAACCCGAAGTTGATACTTAGGAACAGGCGCAGGGTTGATAGCAGGAGTTACAGCTGCTACTGGTTGGTACCGTCACCTTTTCTTTCCAAAAGAGATATTGCCAATATCTTTCTCTTTTTTCTTAGGGAGAGCACTACCGTATCGTTTTGTATTACTTGATGATTCAGCCTCTTTAACTAAACATCCCTCTCGGACTGCTTCCTCAAGATGAACTCCCATGCCCACCATCTCGGTGAAGTCACTAGGCGCACTGGCAACCATTCTGTCGTAGTAAAATAAGCTTAAGGTTTTCAAGAAGATCTTTCTCATCTCTTTTTCCTCAAGACGTGGAAAAATCTGAGCGGCAATTTCACGCCATCTCTGAGCATACTCCTTAAAGGTTTCCCTGTCCTTTTGTGACATCGATCTGAGTTGATCTTTGTCCGGTGCCATGTCTAGGTTATACTTATATTGTTGAACAAAGGCAGCGCCAAGATCTATGAAAGTGCCGATCTTAGTGCGGTTTAAACCCATGTACCATTTGAGTGCAGCAGCGATTAAACTATCCTGAAAATAGTGAATCAGTAGCTCCTGGTTCTTTGTCTGAGTTGACATTCGCCGAGCATACTTCACCAAATGGCTTTGAGGGCAAGAGTTACCCTTGTATTTTTCAAATTTGGGCACTTTGAACCTGTGCGGAACTTTAACATTGGGGACCAAACAAAGGTCTACGACGTCTTTTCCAAATAGATCCTGACCGCGAATGGCATGCAGTTCCTTCTGCATCTCCAGAAATTGTTCCTAGAACTCATTCAACCTGTCGTACATACTTTCGTTTCCACCAAAAGGTATCTGTGGAATCTACCCTTCCGGGACGGCGTGTACCATGGGTGGTGGTATAGTCATTACGGCCGTGACTCTTGGTGCTTCCCTATCCCGAAGTTTGTAACCTTCAGGAGTTGCTGTCATGCCCCTTGCATCTTCGCTTTCCCGAAGTTTGTAACCTTCAGGCCCAGCGGCTCCTGCTGCAGTTTTCGGATCTTCAGTGATCGGCAGAATATATCCTTCCGGGATATAGTTGAGTGGCATGCCTCAGGGACGATCTTTCGGCATTTTATACCTAGGATCATACTTCTCCACTATAGGCGTTGATGTGATCTCTGAGATCACAGTCCTTTGTTGTTACATCTGAGCTTCTGCTAGAGCTTGTATGTCGTTATGAAGCTTTCTCAGATCCTCTTTCAGAGTGTCGATCTCTTCCCTCAACTCTCTGTTCTCTTCCTCGAGATCATCCATATTTTTCTGTCAATTGGCCCGAGTATTGTACGAATGAGACAGTTTGACTCTAGAATCGAGACGCAAATGTGAGATTTGTAGGTAAGAAGAATGCGTTATGTGAGAATGATGAATGATATGCAATGATTATATTAATTGTATATTTTCTTTTGTTTATTCAAAGTAAACTTCGACAATTGGATTGCAAATATCAAACAGTGGGGAAACCCCGTTTTATTGAATTCAAAGATTGCGGAATGGAAATACAATAATTTACATAGTGCTGCAAAAGGAAATTTAAACTTATGGGTCCTGAGTCCTCTCTGAAGTGAGCTCAGGTGCTGGTTATGGTACTTTCCTTTTCTTTGACCGGGGCTCCTGGGCCGTTGTCGGGTTGTCATCCCTCTGCCAAGTGAAAGGAGTGAGCAAATTCCTCTGGTCATCCTGATTTTCTACAGCATGTTGCTCCAAAATCTCAATCAGAGCATCTTTATCTTTCAATAGTTGTTGTATTTTCTTACACTCCACATTGAGAATACGGTACTTGTTCTTCCAAGACTTCTTCTCCTGTTGAACTTTGTTGAGAGTAACCAGATGTTTTTTCGTATCAGACATAAAATAAAGGACAGGGTCCCATAACGGAAGAACTTCTTGACTAGGGTAAGGCATCCTCAGCTTGAGAGCTCTAGTTTATACCCAGTGGAGATAAGGCTCCACCGAGACACAATCCGGCTTTCCTAGAGACTCTTTTCCTTTCCTATGAACATGTTTCCAGGCATGCACTATTTTTGTCTTTAGTGCCCTGTCATTTTCTCCTTCCTTGAAGAAAAGACCTTCCAGATGAGCATTACGCGGGACATGCCTCATCAGGTATCCAAATTGACGACGAACCAAAACTGGATGATAATTGATTCCTTCTTTAATTACTATGAGGGGTACATTTGGAAAATTTCCACAACGGTCAATGATCCTGATCCCATCATAGATTCGATTGTACCAATCGATGTCAGAGTTGGTAAGGGACATGATTCTCTGCGACCAACGTAAAGTATTCTTTTGATCCCAAAATGCAGCAGACTTGGGCAAGTGGGAAATGAACCATTTGTATAGCAGGGGTACACAGCATGTGATCATTCCTCCACTGTACAAATTCCTTAAGTGTACAGAATGATAAGCATTTGTGAACAGGGTCGGTACAGGGTTTCCAATCAGAAATATCTTAATGGCATTGATATCCACAAAGTTATCGATGTTGGGAAACAAATATAACCCGTAGGTGAGCAAAACAAAGATGCTCTCGAAGGCGGCCATGTTCCCTATACTAGCAAAGTACAGGGCTTTCTTTATCAAGAACTGGGCTGGCAAAACCTGGATACCACCCTTAATGATCATGTGAGTCCTGACTTCTGACTCGTCAAAATAGATTGCTCTTGCAATGGTTTGATCCTTTGGAATTTCTTCCAGTCCAGAAAATGGAGCTTGGTCAGTGATATGTAAATCAGTCAGGTGAGAGTACTCCTCCAGTGTTGGTGCTAGTTGATAATCCGGGAATGTGAAACAGTGATAGACCGGATCGTAGAACTGGATTAGTGTGGACAGGATTCCTTCAATTACATGGACCCTTAACAGAGACAGTAGTCCTCCATACTTAGCTCTGAGAGCCTCAGGGTTGGTTATCATCCTCGCCAATCCTCTTAAATCTTCTAATTTTGGAACCTTGAAGGTGTACTTGTGAGTCTTCCTTCTACCTAAATCCATTAGCGCAATCTCTTTATCTGAAATTTGCAATCATTGTCTTAGTTTAATTTGAAAAAGAGAGACTAGAAGAGAAGATTTTTCTTTGCTTTAATGTTTTTTAGATGAAATGAATGCATGAATGCAGCACACAAAAACATAGAAAAAACATGGGGTCAAAGGGTTGGTGTCATGAAGTCAAGGCTCTACCCATCCCTAAAGGTTTATACTGGTGATTTTTTGTACCTGTCCTCAAAATCACTGACCCCTCTTGGGATAACAACAGCAAGCGGATCGCCAGCGAGCTGTAGTATCTAAGAGTAGTCTCAAATGAGGGTAGTATCGCGTGACAACTATTTCTGATAGCTTCTGCACTACAAAATGGTTTCAGTCTACTAAAATCCTCAACTTCTTAGATAACCCAATGGAACAATCTACTTTCAACAACCGACGTCGTATAGGCATTGAATCCGCAAAGGGCATCTCTACTGATTTGATGGTTGACCGAGACCTCTTATCTGGGAATCACTCCCCGTAAGATTACCCGTATAGTGCCATCACTTATCTTAGGTGTATACTCAATCTTTCCAGATGCGGCATCACACGCATTCCCATTAGTAGAAAAATAAACACAGATATCAATTAGGAAAAGCAGTATATATATTTGTCCTAACATCCTAGACCTATAGCCTTATGATCCTATACAGACAATGACTCCCCAGAAGATTCGCCATTTCTGTGGTACTCGGTGAATTTAAGGCTTTCGACCTAAGACTGTAAGAAAGGATGCCTCCCACTATGGTCGCCATTCTTCTGTGGTGGCCACAGTGAAAATGTCTTGTTCAAGGTTTCTACCTAAAACTGTAAGAAAAGAATGCCTCCCACTGTGGTCGCCATTCTTTTGTGGCGCGATGTTTGTGGTTTTGAATCACTATCGCTTTGGTACTACAGTTCAATTCATTTTTTATCCTGTTAAGTTGATTAAGGAAGGGAAATAGATGTCTCCAATTAACCCTGCTTGCATAGTGAGGTTAAACACTCAAAACTGGTTGTTTACAGATGCTATAAAAAAGGGGGGTCTGTCTTAGGTTATTTTCTTAAAAACAGTGTCTAGACTATTTGCTAGGTTTCTGGTAAGGTGTTAGGTCTGATGCTTTTGATGGATGTATGAAGGTACGGGATTTTGGGTTTTTGATTAGTATGCTCGCTAAGATTTTTGCAATCTTATGCCTACATATTCCCGAAACAGGGAAATCAGAGCGTTCGTAGTTCCTCCTATTCTAAAGGGAGGAAATAGGTTGTTTTGGTGTCTTGTTCAAAGCCCAAGACATGAAGCTAAAGGTGGTTTGTATCTTGTTCAAAGCCCAAGATATGAAGCTAAAGGGTTTTGGATGAGAGAGAATTTGTCATCTCTAAAGAGGAGTTGTTGACGTTTGTATGCTGTGAGCAAAGCACAAATTTGATGCTAAAAGGAGGCTAGAAGTGTGACTTTTCCGGGTAAAATGTTCTTTATGTCTTGCACAACGCCCAAGATTGAGGCTAAAAGGGATTTTGACTCCGTTGGGGAGAATGTATCTTGTATAAAGCCCAAGATGGAGGCTGGAATGGTTTGACCCAACAAGAGAGTACTTTTATTTGTCCTGTATAAAGCCCAAGACGGAGGCTAAAAAAGGTTGACTCAACAAGAGAGTCTTGAGCGGGTGATTGACTCAATAAGAGAGTCTTTTATACTCAACAAGAGAGTGATTTGTTGTCTCATACGAAGCCCGAGATTGAGGCTAAAAGGAGACGGACTCAACAAGAAAGTCTTTTATACTCAACAAGAGAGTGTTTTTCTGTCTCGTACGAAGCCCGAGAGTGAGGCTAAAAGGAGATTGACTCAACAAGAGAGTCTTTTATACTCAACAAGAGAGTGTTTTGCCATCTCGTACGAAGCCCGAGATTGAGGCTAAAAAGAGATTGACTCAACAAGAGAGTCTTTTATACTCAACAAGAGAGTGTTTTATATGTCTTGTACAAAGCCCAAAACGGAGGCTAAAAGTGGCTGACTCAACAAGAGAGTCCGAAAAGGTTAGCTCTGATAGGGGGAATTGTAACGCCCCAGTTTTTGTTAGATTTATTTAATCGAGTCGATTTAATTATTTTTTCTTTTATATTATTTTATTCTTGACTTTTACTTGGCAATATATTAATTTTTCATCGTTATTATGTTTTATCGCGTTTTGGGAGCGTTTGCGAGATATTTGAGTGTAGGGATATTTTGGTCATTTTACTTGTTTAAAATGAGAAACTTAGAGAATTAGAAAGAGAGAAAATAGGAAGGAAAGAAGGAAAAGAGTAAGAAGAGAAGAAAAAGAGGAAAAACTTGGAGTTTAAGAAATCGATCCAACCGACACTTCAAAACACGATTAATCGGGTAAGGGTGCGAAACTCGGTTATTCTATGCTTGTGTATAATTATGTATGTATGTCTTTGTTTGAAGTTTGGTTGAATTGAATAGAGAACTATAATAATTGATATGTTGAAATTGTGAGAATTGGATACAATTTTTATGTCGGAAATCATGATTTAAGGTTCCTAATTGTTGATACCTGATAGATATAGGTTATTGTGCATTCAATTCGTATTTTGCTGATGTTTAGATGAGATTTGGAGAGGAATTGGGTGATTTTTCATAGCAGAAATTATGCAGGAAAAATTATGGGTTCTCGCTGCCCATACGCGTAACGGACAAGGCAATACGCGTATTGGGTAGGGCAATACGCGTATAGCCAGGGCGAGATGAGGCATTACGCGTATGGAAACCCATTTTTACACGGCCCTCTGCTGAAATGCGTAATGGTACGCGTAAGGGGTAACGCATTACGCGTAACGAGGGAGGTAATACGCGTACTAGGTTTTTAGTGGAATTTGTTGAGAGAAATCATTCTCTGCTCATACGCATAGCACATTGGGCAATACGCGTAGGGATGGGCGAGTGAGCTGGGCAATACGCGTATGGCCCAGGGCAATACGCGTATGACCAGCGTGGGTGCAGAATTTTGCTGTTTCGCGATTTCTTTCCCGATTTCGCGTCCGATGCGGTTCCTTTTGATTCGTAAGTCGGATCGAGACGTTCTTGGTACCGATGGAAAGCTAATGAGATGTTCTTTCTTATAAAAATGGTTTTGAGATTGTGGCCGATTTAATTATGTCGGGAATTTGGAAATGTGTCGTTTTGTCGACTTTTACTGTCGTAACTGTGTGCGATTGATGTGTTATCATGTGATACGCTTTTGATATATAATGTACGACTTGTGTGCTGTTATATGATGTGAATGGATGTGATGAAATGTTGTGATGATGGTTTGTGGCCTAAGGGCAAGTAAATGCATTGTGCTGTGTTTGATTGTATATGCATGATTATGGATGATGAAATGGTTCACATGGTTATATATGTGTATGCATTTGACTGTCATGAGTCATTGTATGCCAAGCATCATGATATGCATTTTTTGATGTTGTGTACCCTTTTGGGGTGTGAACAACAAAACGATTCCAGAGGGAATCTGCTGTAATGGTCATGTGCCTTATACAAAGAGGGCCTAAAGAGACGTTATAGACGATCGTGTGCCTTATACAAAGAGGACCTAAAGCGATCGGATCTTGTGCCTTATACAAAGAGGACCTAAAGCGATCCATAAACGCCGTGTGCCTTATACAAAGAGGGCCTAAAGAGACGGGAACATCGTTTGCCCGACGGGGAGTTACACTAAGAAACAAACGATGATTCTAATAATGCCTGAGTGAATTAATGATGAGAATGATGGATGGATGGTACCGCATGCATAGAGTCGTTGTGTCGGTCTCTGTGCATTTGCATAAATCATGAATGGATTGATTATGTGTGGGAATTGTGAATGGGATTGATGATTGATATGCCTTTGTGATGGATGCATGAATTATAAATTGTTTTGTTTTGTATTTGAATCATGGTGTAAGTTGTGGTGAGAATGTGTTACATGTGTATTTTGTGTTATTATATAATTGTATGCAATTATATTATAACTGTGTTTCTCACCCTTCTGCTATTTTGAATGCTCTATGAGGCATTGCAGATTAGATGCTGGAGGTCTTTTTGTGAAGATCATGTCTTTATTCTTTTGTCGGTCAGCTCTGATATGTAGCACCAGGTAGTCGGGGAGATAGTTATGTGATTATGTATATATTTATCTTTTTGGATTTTACATGTATGACTCTGTATATGACAGATAAACTTGTATGTTTATATATATGAGATTTCAGTTGCAGATTTTCCGCTTTTATTCTGTATCTAAATTGTGGGTGTTATGAACTGAGTTCCTCCGTTTATGTTGCTACCTGATTGTTGCATATCTATATGAGCAGGTTATTTTATTTCTTCACGTTGATGTGACGCTCCCGTCTATGCAATGAATGTTTTAATTCTACTCTGATTATTTGTTATCGCTTTAATTACCTGGGGTTTAGATTGGGGCGTTACATTAAGTGGTATCAGAGCCAGTTTGTGTCAGTCCGTGCCAGTCAGTGTCAGTTACTGTGACCAAGTTGTTTGTTGTGCGACATTTGTGTTTAGGCGAGCTGATTGTTTAACCATAGTTACTGTTATTGGACATGAACAGAATATGGCTGGTAGGAATGACGCTGTTCTTGCTGCTGCTATGTAAGCTATGGCTCAGGCTGTGTGGGGTGCACCTAATGCTGGTGGGAATGATGAGTTCAGGAAGAACAAACCGCCTGTCTTCAAAGGAAGACATGATCCTGATGGTGCTCAGATTTGGCTTAAGGAGATTGAAAGAATCTTTCGAGTGATGGACTGTGCTGAGGAACAGAAGGTGAGACTGGGTACTCACATGTTGCAGGAGGAGGCTGATGATTGGTGGGTTAGTATGCGTCAAGTGTGGGAAGCTACAGGTGAAGTTTTCACTTGGGTTTTGTTTAGCGGTGAGTTTTTGAGGAAGAATTTTCCTGAAGATGTTAGAGGAAAGAAAGAAATAGAGTTCTTGGAGTTGAAACAGGGTAACATGTCTGTTATTGATTAAACTACTAAGTTTGTGGAGCTTGGTCAATTTTATCCACATTATGCTGAAGCAACTGCGGAGTTTTCCAAATGTGTGAAGTTTGAGAACGGATTGTGTCCCGAGATCAAACAGGCAATTGGTTATCAAAGAATTAGGAGGTTTTCAGATTTGGTGGATTGTTGTAGAAATTATGAGGAGGATAGCAAAGCTCGTTCTACTCATTATAAGAGTGTGAACGAAAGGAAAGGAAAGCAACTGTTTCGTGGTGGTCCTTATGTGGCACCAACTGACAAGGGAAAGCAAAGGGGTAATTTTGATAAAAGGCCAAGTGGGGTAGGTATGTATAATCCTCTGAGATGTTTTAAGTGTGGTGACTTAGGACATCGTCAGTTTGAATGTAGAAAGGATATGAGGAAGTGTTCCAATTGTGGAGGTTTAGGACATGTTGCAGCTGATTGCAAGAGGAATGTGGTGAAGTGTTTCAACTGTGGTGAACCTGGTCATGTTAGTACGAAGTGTCCGAAACCAAAGCAAGCTCAAGCTGGAGGGAAAGCGTTTGCATTGGCAGGAACTCAGAATACTAGTGCAGATCGTCTGATCAGAGGTACTTATTTTATTAATAGTACACCTTTAGTTGCTATTATTGATACCAGAACGACTCATTCGTTAATTTCGTCTGAGTGTGTGCAGCGTTTGAATCTTTTGTTGTCTTCGATGGGTAGAGAGATGGTTATCGATACTCCAGCCATGGGGTCTGTAACTACTTCTTTGGTTTGTTTAAGTTGTCCTTTGACCATTTATGGTAAGGATTTTGATATGGATTTGGTGTGTCTGCTGTTGGAGGGTTTAGACGTGGTTCTGGGAATGAATTGGTTGCAGTTTAATCGAGTTCATATTGATTGTTATCATAAGTTAGTACGATTTCCTTCTCTTGAGGAAGACGAGGAATCGAGTTTCTTATCTACCAAATAGTTGAAGAAACTTTTGGGGGATGAAGCTCAGTTGTTCGGGTTGTTTGGATCGTTGACGGTGGATAGTCAAGTTGCAATTGATGTGTTTCCAGTTGTGTGTGATTTTCTAGAGGTGTTTCCAGAGGATATTTCTTATGTGTCGCCAGAAAGAGAGGTGGAGTTTTCTATAGATCTAGTTCCTGGTACTAGACCTGTATCTATGGCACCATATCGTATGTCGGCATCTAAGTTGGTTGAGTTGAAGAAGAAGTTGAATGAATTGTTAGAAAAGAGGTTTGTGAGGCCGAGTGTATCGCCTTGGGGTGCTCCAGTTTTATTGGTGAAAAAGAAAGAAGGAAGTATGCGATTGTGTATTGATTATCGCCAACTGAATAAGGTGACGATTAAGAATAAGTATCCTCTTCCGAGAATTGATGATTTGATGGACCAGTTGGTAGGTGCGTGTGTTTAGTAAAATTGATTTGAGGTCAGGCTATCATCTGATTAGAGTGAAAGAGGAAGATATTCAGAAGACGGCTTTTAGGACACGATACGGACATTACGAATATTCCGTGATGCCGTTCGGGGTTTCTAATGCGCCAGGAGTGTTTATGGAGTATATGAACCGTATTTTCCATGAGCATTTGGATCAATTTGTTGTTGTGTTTATTGATGACATCTTGATTTATTCTAAGTCTTGGGAGGAATATGCGGAGCATCTGTGTATTGTATTGCAAATTTTGAAGGAAAAGAGACTTTATGCCAAATTGTCCAAGTGTGAGTTCTAGTTGTCAGAAGTGAGTTTTCTTGGGCATGTGATTTCAGGTAATGGTATTGTTGTGGATCCATCCAAAGTAGATGCAGTTCTACAATGGGAGGCTCCTAGATCTGTTACTGAAATTATAAGCTTTTTGGATTTAGATGGATATTATCGAAGATTCATTGAAGGCATTTCCAAGTTAGCACTTCCACTGACCCAGCTGACTTGTAAAGGTAAGGCGTTCATTTGGGATATTCAGTGTGAGGAAAGTTTTAGTGAGCTGAAGAGAATATTGACTACAACTCCGATTTTGATCTTACCGAATCCTAGTGAACCATTTGTGGTGTATTGTGATGTGTCTTTGATTGGTTTAGGTGGAGTGTTGATGCAAGAAGGTAAGGTGGTGGCTTATGCTTCGAGGCAATTGAGGGTTCATGAGAAGAACTATCCTACTCACGATTTGGAATTAGCGGCAGTGGTTTTTGTATTGAAAATTTGGAGACATTATCTCTATGGTGCAAGATTCGATGTCTTTAGTGATCATAAGAGTCTTAAATACTTGTTTGATCCGAAAGAGTGGAATATGAGGCAACGGAGATGGTTGGAATTTTTGAAGGACTACGATTTTAGCTTGAATTACCATCCTGGTAAAGCTAATGTGGTAGCCGATGCGTTAAGCCGGAAATCTTTGCATATGTTTGCTTTGATGGTTAAAGAGTGGGAATTTTTGGAAGCATTTAGAGATTTGAGTTTGGTGTGTGAATTGACATTTGACAGCGTGAGGCTTGGTATGTTAAGGGTCACTAATGATTTTCTGTTGACCGTTAGCGAGAAACAGAAGCTGGATGTGAAATTTGTTGATTTGATGACGGTTGGAGATAAAGGTGTGAATGGTGACTTTAAAGTGGATGATAAGGGTGTTTTGAGATTCCGTGGTAGAATTTGTATTCCTGATGATTCGGAATTGAAAAAGATGATTTTAGAGGAAGGACACCGGAGTAGTTTAAGTATACATCCGAGAGCTAATAAGATGTATCAAGATTTGAAGAAGATCTTTTGGTTGTCAGGATTGAAGAGGGATGTGGCTTAGTTTGTTTATGCGTGTTTGACGTGTCAGAAGTCAAAGGTAGAGCATCAGAAACCTAGTGGATTATTGCAACCGTTGGATATTCCCGAGTGGAAATGGACAGCATTTCTATGGATTTTGTGACAGGGTTGCCGAATACTCCGAGGGGACATAATGCCATTTGGGTGATTGTGGATAGGCTGACTAAACCGGCGCATTTCATTCCGATTGACATTAGTTTTTCTTTGGAGAGGTTGGCTGAGATTTATATCCGTGTGATTGTGAGATTGCATGGTGTTCTGTTGTCTATTGTTTCAGATCGAGATCCGAGGTTTACTTCTAGATTTTGGGAAAGTTTGCAAAAGGCGTTAGGTTCCAAGTTGAGATTGAGTTCTGCTTATCATCCTCAAACGGATGGTCAGACCAAGAGAACTATTCAGTCGTTGGAAGATTTGCTGAGAGCTTGTGTTCTTGAGCAAGGTGGTGCTTGGGATAGTTATCTTTAGATGGTTGAATTCACGTATAACAACATTTTCCATTCGAGTATTGGAATGGCACCTTTTGAAGCGTGTATGGGAGAAGATGTCGAACACCTTTGTGTTGGCATGAATCTGGTGAGAGTTCGGTGGTTGGGCCGGAGTTTGTTCAACAAACTACGGAAAAGGTGAAACTTATTTGTGAGAAGATGAAGGCTTCTCAGAGTAGGCAGAAGAGTTATCATGATCGAAGGAGGAAAGATCTTGAGTTTCGAGAAGACGATCATGTATTTTTGAGAGTTACGCTGGTGACAGGTGTTGGACGTGCATTGAAGTCGAAGAAACTTACTTCTCGGTTTGTTGGTCCTTATCAGATATCCGCGGTAGTGGGTGTTGTGGCTTATCGGGTGGCGTTGCCACCAAATCTTTCAAATTTTCATGATGTGTTCCATGTTTCACTGCTTCGGAAGTATATTCTGGATCCGTCGCATGTGATTCCGATGGATGAGGTTGAGGTAAGGGAGAACCTTATGGTTGAGGTATTACCGGTGAGAGTTTTGGATCGCGAGTTAAAGCGGTTAAGAGGCAAGGATATTGCGCTTGTGAAAGTAGCGTGGGGAGGTGCTGTTGAGGGCAATTTGACTTGGGAGTTGTAGAGTCAGATGCGGGAATCGTATCCGGAGTTGTTCGTCTCAGGTAATATTTTCGAGGACGAAAATTTCTAAGTGGGGGAGGGTTGTAACGCCCCAGTTTTTGTTAGACTTGGCAATATATTATTTTTCATCGTTATTATGTTTTATTGCGTTTTGGGAGCGTTTGCGAGATATTTGAGTGTAGGGGTATTTTGGTCATTTTACTTATTTGTCTTAAAATGAGAAACTTAGAGAATTAGAAAGAGAGAAAATAGGAAGGAAAGAAGGAAAAGAGTAAGAAGAGAAGAAAAAGAGGAAAAAATTGGAGTTTAAGAAATCGATCCAACCGACACTTCAAAACACGATTAATCGGGTAAGGGTGCGAAACTCGGTTATTCTATGCTTGTGTATAATTATGTAAGTATGAATTTGTTTGAAGTTTGGTTGAATTGAATAGAGAACTATAACAATTGATATGTTGAAATTATGAGAATTGGATACAATTTTTATGTCAGAAATCATGATTTAAGGTTCCTAATTATTGATACCTGATAGATATAGGTTGTTGTGCATTCAATTGGTATTTTGCTGATGTTCAGATGAGATTTGGAGACGAATTGGGTGATTTTTCGTAGCAGAAATTATGCAGGAAAAATTTTGGGTTCTCGCTGCCCATACGCGTATTGGGTACGGCAATACTTGTATGGCCAGGGTGAGATGAGGCATTACGCGTATGGAAACCCATTTTTACACGGCCTCTGCTAAAATGCTTAATGGTACGCGTAAGGGGAAAGACATTACGCGTAACGAGGGAGGTAATACGCGTACTAGGTTTTTAGTGGAATTTGTGGAGAGAAATCAGTCTCTGCTCATACGCGTAGCCCTTTGGGCAATACACGTAGGGATGGGCGAGTGAGCTGGGCACTACGCGTATTACCCTGGGAAATACGCGTATGACCAGCGTGGGTGCAGAATTTTGCTGTTTCGCAATTTCTTTCCCGATTTCGCGTCCGATGCGGTTCCTTTTGATCCGTAACTCGGATCGAGACGTTCTTGGTACCGATGGAAAGCTAATGAGATGTTCTTTCTTATAAAAATGGTTTTGAGATTGGTGGCCGATTTAATTATGTCAGGAATTTGGAAATGTGTCATTTTGTCGACTTTTACTGTCGTAACTGTGTGCGATTGATGTGTTATCATGTGATACACTTTTGATATATAATGTATGACTTGTGTGTTGTTATATGATGTGAATGCATGTGATGAAATGTTGTGATGATGGTTTGTGGTCTAAGGGTAAGTAAATGCATCGTGTTGTGTTTGATTGTATATGCATGATTATGGATGTTGAAATGGTTCACATGGTTGTATATGTGTATGCATTTGATTGTCATGAGTCATTGTATGCCAAGCATCATGATATGCATTTTGTGATGTCGTGTGTCCTTGTGGGGTGCGAGCGACGAAACGATTCTAGAGGGAATCTGCTGTAACGGTCGTGTGCCTTATATAAAGAGGACCTAAAACGACGTTATAGACGATCGTTTGCCTTATACAAAGAGGACCTAAAGCGTTCGGATCGTGTGCCTTATACAAAGAGGACCTAAAGCGATCCATAAACGTTGTGTGCCTTATACAAAGAGGACCTAAAGTGACGGGGAACATCGTTTGCCCGACGGGGAGTTACACTAAGTAACAAGCGATGATTCCAATAATTCCTGAGTGAATTAATGATGAGAATGATGGATGGATGGTACCGCATGCATAGAGTCGTTGTGTCAGTCTCTGTGCATTTGTATAAATCATGAATGGATTGATTATGTGTGGGAATTGTGAATGGGATTGATGATTGATATGCCTTTGTGATGGATGCATGAATTATGAATTGTTTTGTTTTGTATTTGAATCATGGTGTAAGTTGTGGTGAGAATGTGTTGCATGTGTATTTTGTGTTATTATATAATTATACACAATTATATTATAACTGTGTTTCTCACCCTTCTGCTGTTTTGAATGCTCTTTAAGGCATTGCAGATTAGATGCTGGAGGTCTTTTGGTGAAGATTATGTCTTCATTCTTCTGTCGGTCGGCTCTGATATGTAGCACCAGGTAGTCGGGGAGATCGTTATGTGATTATGTATATATTTATCTTTTTGGATTTTTCATGTATGACTCTGTATATGACAGACAAACTTCTATGTTTATATATATGAGATTTCAGTTGCAGATTTTTCGCTTTTATTTTGTATCTGAATTATGGGTGTTAGGAACTGAGTTCCTCCGTTTATGTTGCTACCTGATTGTTGCATATCTATATGAGCAGGTTGTTTTATTTCTTCACATTGATGAGACGCTCCCGTTTATGCCATGAATGTTTTAATTCTGCTCTGATTATTTGTCATCGCTTTAATTACCTGGGGTTTAGATTGGGGGTGTTACAGGAATCATTTGTACAAAGCCCAAGAAGAGGTTGTCTTACTGCTGAGGATTATTGAGATCCTGAAGCGTGTCCAAGT
Organism: Lathyrus tuberosus; assembly: GCA_022829125.1. NCBI lineage: Eukaryota > Viridiplantae > Streptophyta > Magnoliopsida > Fabales > Fabaceae > Lathyrus > Lathyrus tuberosus. Next base: position 199,435 of record JALAZF010000639.1, read on the forward strand.
GTGTGGAATTCTTATGAGAGAGACCGGGTTTATGCTGGAGATTGATCCTGGGTGATCGGTGTTTTTTCCTATGTTTGAAAGAAACTTGAGAATGTCTTTGAGACTCAAGATGTTTAGACTGTCCAAGTGTTTTATCTTTTGTACAATGCCCAAGAGGAGGCACGGGTATTAAGGGATGAGTATCAACCCTAAAATGGCCAGAGTTTTGACGCTGGAAAGACTGCTCTAGCAAAGGATGACTAAGTTATGTCTTATACCTTTAAGAGGTCGTCAGGGTCCTTGTATTAAGCCCACTTCTAAGAAGTCGACGGGTCCTTGTACAACGCCCAAGAGGAGGCGGGGATGCTTTTAGGAAGCCTGTGGGTCTCCAAACCAAGAGAAATTCAAGAAATGCAATTCACAGAGAAGAGATCATTCCAGAAAAGTTCTAGAATTAGGAAGAAACTCAAGAGATGCCATTCACGGAGAAAAGATCATCTCTGAGGAGTTAGAGTTTCTTTGACAATTTCTAGGGGTGACAGTCTGAGAAAAGGTTCACCGAGAATACTTGTAATACCCCGTAATTTTGTGAATATTTTGGATAATATTATTATGATCAACGGGGTTCCAGGGTACTCTGAGCAATTATTGGATAAAGTAATTGGAGTAAACCGACGAACTCGGAAATTTGATTAGATTAATATTATTTAATTTGGGATTATATTAATTGGTGCATTAGAGATAATTTGGATAATTAGTAGTGTTGCCAATTAATAGTTTCTATGTATACATTTTCTTTTCTTTGCCTTATTTGGAAAGGAGATAGTAAACAAGAAGGAAAAAAGAAAAGGAAGGAAAAGGAAGAGGAAGAAGAGAAATTCTCTCAAGGGCTCTAGATCATCAATCATCAACCAATCTTCATCTTTTCATCTCAGCTTCAACCTCCTCATCTTGTAATCCAGGTGGGTTCTAGTTAGACTCTTTAGATTAAGGTTTTATTGAGTTTAGAGTTAGTTTGATATTGTTAGAAAATGTGGAATTTTACAATAGAATCATCATTTAACTGCTGAAATTTGATAATTGATTGTATGTTATACTGGTTGTTATGATTATAGCAGGTTTTGATGAATTTTAAATTGGAAAAATGGGATTTTGGGGTTGATTTGGATTAACCCGTAGCAGAACTTGTCTGCAGAAAATTTTCTGGGTTTCACCTACCCGTACGCGTAACACGCAGGGCCATACGCGTATTGAGTTGGGGAATACGCGTATGGGAGTGAAGGATTTTGGGAGTTACGCGTATGGAGGAGGCAATACGCGTATGGTTTGAGTAATACGCGTATTGGAGGAAAAAAATGGAATTTTAAAGGGAAAACAGCCTCTGCCCGTACGCGTATCACTTTGGGCAGTACGCGTACGGAACAAGGCAATACGCGTACGGCCATGACTTTTGCTGAACTACGTTTTTCGCGATACCATTTTGTGTTATGTCCATAACTTTTGACTCGTGTATCCTATGTGAGTATTCTTGGTATCGTTGTGAAGCTATGAGTATCCTCTAGCTAATGGTGGTGAGAATTATCTGATTATTGCCCGATTAAATAAATCGGAAGGAACCGTGAATGGGTGTAACGTGTAATATGTTGAATTATGTGTTTTTATTATGTGATCGATGCCTAATTGCCTATACTCTGATTATTAAACATGTTTGACTATATATGCATGTTAACATATGAATTAGGTAAAGTGAGGACTTACCCTAAACAATGTTGTGTGTGTAATGAATAGTGACAATGCTCGTGCAAGTAAGGCCGAGGCGTGTGTAGTGTGTAATCGTAACCGGGTATTTTGATAGTGCGTTTCATGGGTCTCGAGCTCCTCTGAAACATGTGCACCATTACTTGGCAGGTTTGATTCCCACGTTTAGTATGAATGGAACTTAAGGGTAGAGACTTGTTATGGTTAACAGGCCATGAGAAGTGATGGTTCACAGCTAACAGGCCGTTGTTCCCGAATCCATTTCGTATGCCAAGTAATTTCGAGGATCCATGACTCGGGTCGTCTTCTAGACGTAGAAGCGGACGGGAAAAGGGGATGCCTTGGTATGGTTATTGATTTGTGAGATTTTTGAGCTAACAGGCTCAGGACGTACTTCGGTACTAGTGTGAGTTAACAGGCTCACTGGTGTGGATACTTTGTTGTGTATGTACTCAAAGTCATTTCCCTTCCCTTTTGACTTGAGTTAGGTTTATTAGAACCTTGTAGAGCCGAGAGGACTTTAAGATAGAGAACCCACTGCGATTTGATGTATCTCACCTCACTGTTGTTGTTTACATCACAGGTTCTGCAGGTTCCGCGAAGGGTAAGGATAAGGTCGTGTGACTATCCTTGCTTAGCTGTTGGTTTTGCTTCCGTTGTGGAGTCTTTTGAGATCCTTAGGGATCTAGTTCTTAGTTTTATCTTTTGAACATTTTGTACAAATAACATGCCAGTGTTTGGTTTTAGGTTGCTTTGGGCATTTTTATGTATACAGTGTTACTAGGAACTTATGTATTTCAGTACCAAACGTACTTTTCATGTATAATATATGATTTGATACATGTATGTATATATGGGTTTTACAGTTGGTATTAGAGCAGGTCGTATCCTCGACCTAGCCATGAAATAGAATAAGTTTTCTTTCTGTTTCATATGTGGCATGTCGCCATGGGTCTTGTCTATTATATTTATGGTATTGAGTCTGATCAACTTAATTCTATCTGTATGACATTCAGGAACATGGATGACAGGCACAATAACAACCGTGGTAGACCGAGAAACACTCCAGCAGGGACTAATCCGCCGGTTGACGAAGGGAATGCTCCATTGTATCAATTCATGCAGCAGATGCAGCAACAACAAAATCAGTTCATGCAACAAATGGTTCAGCAGATGGCGGGTGGTCTACATCCTCCAATGGTTGTTCCTGAGGTTGTAGGAGGAAACTTTAGGGATTTCATTCGGCTGAGTCCTCTGAAATTTCAGGGAGGGTTAGACCCAGTAAAGGCTCATGAATGGATATCAGGTATCGAACGGTTTTTCCAAATAGTTCAGTGCAGTGAGAAAAACAAGGTGGTCTTTGCTTACCACTTGTTGAAGGGTCCTGCCATGAGGTGGTGGGAAAGTACTTTAGCCTTAATGACAATTCAAGAGGTACCGAAGGTGTGGGAACAGTTTAAGTTAATTTTTATGGAGAAATACTTTCCAAGTTCCTTGAGGTCTCAGAAGGAATTCATGTTTCAACAATTGAGACAAGGTAACTTGACTGTGGCTTCTTATGCTGAGAAATTTGAAACTATGGCCGCTTATTCTAGACAAGCCATGAATGCTCCTGATGAGAGGTGGAAGATTGATCAGTTTCTGTTTGGTTTAAGGGCTGAAATTTCAGATAGCGTGTCTCAACGGGAATTTACTACTTATGCCGAACTATTAGGCAGTGTTATGTGGCTGAACATAGTTTGAAGAAGGTACAAATGGAAGTAGATTTAAATAGGATGAATCAAAGTGATCGAGGGAGACCGAATCAACAGGTTAGACCAAGGCAACAATCCTTTAAAGGGAAGCAAGCTCAGAGTTCTAGAACTAGTGTGCCTCCGGTATGTCGTATGTGTGGACGGAATCATTATGGTAGGTGCAGTTTGGAGGGAATGAGATGTTATATTGTAATAAGATGGGCCACATGGCGAAGGATTGTCCTCAGGGTAGGAATCAGGCACAAGGGAAGAATACGGGCCGAGTGTATACCTTGGATGCGAGAAAAGCAAAGAATGATAACTCCTTGATTGCGGGTACGTGTTTCGTAAACGGACATCCTTGTTTTGTTTTGTTTGATTGTGGGACAACTCATTCTTTTGTGTCCACGCGTTATGTGAAGCGACTTGGGTTGCAAGCTGTTCGTTTATTTCCTCCTATGGTGGTTACTACTGCCATGGATGAAATTGTTGAAACACCGTTGATGTGTGAAAATTGTGTTTTATCGGTGAATGAAAGAGTTTTCCAGATTGATCTTATTTGTTTGCCGCTTAAGAAAGTGGATGTTGTTCTGGGAATGGATTGGCTTTCTGCTAATTCGGTTTTTATCGGTTGTGAAGAGAAGTTAATTATTATCCCATCAGCCGAGGCTACTTCGAAGGATGTGTTAACTACTATTTTAGAAGGTACGGTTGGAATGAATAATTTCTTGTTTGAGGAAGAAAAGTCTATTCTTTTGATTCTTACTAAAGAGGAGAGTAGTAGCATTCCAGTTCTGAGTATTCCGGTAGTTTGTGACTTTCCTGAAGTTTTCCCCGAGGATATCACTTCTCTTCCTCCGGAGCGGGAAGTGGAATTCTCTATTGACCTGATACCGGGAACGGCTCTAATATCTGTTTCTCCGTATCGGATGGCACCACTTGAATTAAGAGAACTAAAGGATCAGTTGAAAGAACTGTTGGCCAAGCATTTTGTTCGACCCAGTGTTTCACCCTGGGGAGCTCCAGTGTTATTGGTAAAGAAAAAGGATGGTGGAATGCGATTGTGTATTGATTACCGCCAATTGAATAAGGTCACCATCAAGAATAAATACTCGTTATCAAGGATAGACGACCTGTTAGATCAATTGAAAGGAGCCTGTGTGTTCTCGAGGATTGACTTACGGTCGGGTTATCATCAGATTCGGGTGAAGAGTGCAGATGTACCCAAGACTGCGTTTAGAACCCGTTATGGTCATTACGAATTCTTGGTGATGCCTTTTGGTGTGACGAATGCTCCGGCAGTTTTCATGGATTATATGAATCGGATATTTCAACCTTACTTGGACCATTTTGTGGTGATTTTCATTGATGACATTCTTATTTATTCTCGTGATCCTCAAGAGCACGGTGAACACCTAAGAATCGTTTTATCCATCTTACAAGAGAAGCAACTTTTTGCTAAGTTAAGTAAGTGTGAGTTTTGGATGTCTGGGGTTAATTTCCTTGGTCATGTTATATCCCAAGGAGGTGTGGCTGTCGATCCATCAAAAGTCGAAGCAATAATAAATTGGGAGAGACCAAAGAATGTTTCTAAAGTTAGGAGTTTCTTGGGATTAGAAGGTTATTACAGACGGTTTATCAAGGGATTTTCGCAATTGGCTTTACCATTGACGACTTACTAGGAATGACTATTCGTATGAGTAGGATTCGGCTTGTGAAAGGAGTTTTAGGAGTTTGAAGGAGAGGTTGACGACTGCTCCTGTTTTGGTTATTCCTGATCTTAGCAAGTCATATGAGGTATATTGTGATGCATCGAAGAAGGGTTTAGGCGGAGTGTTAATGCAGAATGGACATGTAGTGGCTTACGCTTCGCGACAGTTGAAAGTACATGAAGAGAATTACCCGACGCATGATTTAGAATTAGCGGCAGTTGTTTTCACCTTGAAAGTGTGGCGTCACTATTTATATGGTGTACATTTTGAGATGTTTATTGACCACAAGAGCTTAAAGTACTTATTTGATCAGAAAGAGTTGAATATGCGTCAACGGAGGTGGATGGAATATTTAAAGGATTATGATTTAGAACTAAAGTACCATCCGGGTATAGCGAACAAGGTAGCGGATGCTTTAAGCAGGAAAGAGTTGCGTAGTGCCGAGTTGATGATGTTAGAGTATGACTTAATGGAAAAGTTTAGAGATCTAAATCTTCAATTTAATTGGACTTCCGATTGTGTGGTTATGGGAAATTTGAATATTATCTCTACTCTCAGGGAAGAAATCCAACAAGAGCAAGGGTTGGATGAGAAGTTACAAGAATTGTTGACTCAACCGGGTTTTGTGCGAACTACCGACGGAGTCATTTCGTTTAACCAAAGGATTTGTGTTCAGGACAACACGGAGTTAAAACGGAGGATTTTGGAGGAAGAGCATAAGGGTACTTTTACTATATACCCTGGTGCTTCAAAGATGTATCAAGATTTAAGGAGGGACTATTAGTGGTCCGGGATGAAAAGAGATATTGCGGTGTATGTGTCGGAATGTGCGGTGTGCCAACAAGTGAAGATTGAGCACCAAAGGTCGGGTGGCTTGTTGCAGCCTTTAGAAATTCCGATGTGGAAATGGTATAGTATTTCGATGGACTTCGCAGTGGGATTACCTCGTGCGCAGGGTGGTTATGATTCAATTTGGGTAATCATGGACCGGTTAACGAAATCCGCGCATTTCTTAGCTGTGAAGACTACCTTCAAGGCGAGTCATCTCGCAAGGTTGTTCATTTCAGAGATAGTAAGATTGCATGGTATTCCTACTAGTATTGTTTCGGATAGAGATCCAAAATTTACTTCCAGATTTTGGAGAGCTTTTCAACAAGCCATGGGAACGAAGTTATGTTTGAGTACGTCGAATCATCCGCAAACGGACGGCCAGATGGAACGGACAATATAAACCATGGAAGACATGTTAAGAGCTTGTGTGCTTGAAAGTAGGGGAAATTGGAGAGAACTTTTGTCGTTGATCGATTTTTCTTATAATAACAGTTATCATGCAAGCATTGGTATGGCACCTTATGAGGCGTTATATGGTAGGAGGTGTAGAACGCCATTGTGTTGGACGGAGGTTGGCGATGATAGGATTTTGGGACCCGAGATTATTCACGAGACCACGGAAAAGATTAGAATGATTCGGGAATAGATTAAACAAGCCCAAGATCGTCAGAAGAGCTATGCGGACAACCATAGGAGACCGTTGGAGTTTGATGAGGGTGATCATGTATTTTTGAAGGTTACTCCGAGATTGAGATTGAAAGGACCATTTAAATCACGGAAATTAAGTCCAAGATACGTGGGACCATATCAAATCTTAGAAAGAATTGGAGAAGTAGCTTACAGATTAGCTTTACCGCCTTCTCTGTCAGAGATGCACGACGTTTTTCATGTGTCTCAGTTTCGGAAATTTGTTCCAGATCCTCTTCAGCCAGTTTTACCAGATACAATTGAGATAGAAGCTGATTTGACATTTGAGCCTCAGATGAGTCGTATCACAGGAAGAGAAACTAAAGTGTTAAGGAATAAAGAGATTCCTCTTGTTAAGGTCCAGTGGGACGAGACGCATCCGGGCAATGCAACTTGGGAATTGGAATCGGAAATGTGGGAGGTATATCCTCATCTTTTTAGGTAATTGTTTTAAATTCGTGGGCGAATTTCTATTTAAAGGGGGGGAGGATGTAATACCCCGTAATTTTGTGAACATTTTGGATAATATTATTATGATCAACGGGGTTCCGGGGTACTCTGAGCAATTATTGGATAAAGTAATTGGAGTAAACCGACGAACTCAGAAATTTGATTAGATTAATATTATTTAATTTGGGATTATATTAATTGGTGCATTAGAGATAATTTGGATAATTAGTAGTGTTGCCAATTAATAGTTTCTATGTATACATTTTCTTTTCTTTGCCTTATTTGGAAAGGAGATAGAAAACAAGAAGAAGGAAAAAAGAAAAGGAAGGAAAAGGAAGAGGAAGAAGAGAAATTCTCTCAAGGGCTCTAGATCATCAATCATCAACCAATCTTCATCTTTTCATCTCAGCTTCAACCTCCTCATCTTGTAATCCAGGTGGGTTCTAGTTAGACTCTTTAGATTAAGGTTTTATTGAGTTTAGAGTTAGTTTGATATTGTTAGAAAATGTGGAATTTTACAATAGAATCATCATTTAACTGCTGAAATTCGATAATTGATTGTATGTTATACTGGTTGTTATGATTATAGCAGGTTTTGATGAATTTTAAATTGGAAAAATGGGATTTTGGGGTTGATTTGGATTAACCCGTAGCAGAACTTGTCTGCAGAAAATTTTCTGGGTTTCACCTGCCCGTACGCGTAACACGCAGGGCCATACGCGTAATGAGTTGGGCAATACGCGTATGGGAGTGAAGGATTTTGGGCGTTACACGTATGGAGGAGGCAATACGCGTATAGTTTGAGTAATACGCGTATTGGAGGAAAAACTGGAATTTTAAAGGAAAAACAGCCTCTGCCCGTACGCGTATCACTTTGGGCAGTACGCGTACGGAACAAGGCAATACGCGTACGACCAGGACTTTTACTGAACTACGTTTTTCGCGATCCCATTTTGTGTTATGTCCATAACTTTTGACTCGTGTATCCTATGTGAGTATTCTTCGTATCGTTGTGAAGCTATGAGTATCCTCTAGCTAATGGTGGTGAGAATTATCTGGTTATTGCCCGATTAAATAAATCGGAAGGAACCGTGAATGGGTGTAACGTGTAATATGTTGAATTATGTGTTTTTATTATGTGATCGATGCCTAATTGCCTATACTCTGATTATTAAACATGTTTGACTATATATGCATGTTAACATATGAATTAGGTAGAGTGAGGACTTACCCTAAACAATGTTGTGTGTGTAATGAATAGTGACAATGCTCGTGGAAGTAAGGCCGAGGCGTGTGTAGTGTGTAATCGTAACCGGATATTTTGATAGTGCATTTCATGGGCCTCGAGCTCCTCTGAAACATGTGCACCATTACTTGGCATGTTTGATTCCCGCGTTTAGTACGAATGGAACCTAAGGGTAGAGACTTGTGATGGTTAACAGGCCATGAGAAGTGACGGTTCACGGCTAACTGGCCGTTGTTCCCGAATCCATTTCGTATGCCAAGTAATTTCGAGGATCCATGACTCGGGTCGTCTTCTAGACGTAGAAGCGGGAGGGGAAAGGGGATGCCTTGGTATGGTTATTGATTTGTGAGATTTTTGAGCTAACAGGCTCAGGACGTACTTCGGTACTAGTGTGAGTTAACTGGCTCACTGGTGTGGATACTTTGTTGTGTGTGTACTCAAAGTCATTTCCCTTCCCTTTTGATTTGAGTTAGGTTTATTAGAACCTTGTAGAGCCGAGAGGACTTTAAGATAGAGAACCCACTGAGATTTGATGTATCTCACCCCACAGTTGTTGTTTACATCACAGGTTCTGCAGGTTCCGCGAAGGGTAAGGATAAGGCCGTGTGACTATCCTTGCTTAGCTATTGGTTTTGCTTCCGTTGTGGAGTCTTTTGAGATCCTTAGGGATCTAGTTCTTAGTTTTATCTTTTGAACATTTTGTACATATAACATGCCAGTGTTTGGTTTTAGGTTGCTTTGGGCATTTTTATGTATACAGTGTTACTAGGAACTTATGTATTTCAGTACCAAACGTAATTTTCATGTATAATATATGATTTGATACATGTATGTATATATGGGTTTTACAATACTGCCTTTCTCTTTGTTCCATATTGTTTAACCCCAAGAGGAAGGAAGACCGTATCTGGAATCCTACTGGGGATCTAGTTTTTTTTGTATTTAAGAGTGACCAACATGGCTTTACCTAGTGCTAGACGTAGTTGCCGGGGAAAACTCTAAATAATTATACTATTATTACACAGTGGATATGTGACAAGTATATAAAAGGATGTGAAAGAAGACTTACAGTGAAACAGCACCACAATATAGTTATATATATGAAAACGGTAAATGAAAGCGGGTAACCACTTACCCGTTGTAGAGCTTCCATGCTGTTTGGTTAGTTGTTCAACAAAGAAATTAAAGAAAGTTTTGATGACAACATATATTTTAATTCAAAATCAAAGGAGAAAGTGCTTTGAAATGATTGTTGGGGCTTACAGCTCAAGGAGAGGCCCAAGTTTTAACGATAATCGCACCGTTGTTTTGTAAACTGTACAGAGGGACTTATACAATATGCGAGGCCCAAAAGGTTTTTATGTACAAGGGGATGGGGCTTATAGCTCAAGGAGAGGCCCAAAAAGGTTTGTTGGAAAACGGCGATCGTGCCGAGGTTTTCTTTTAACGCATAGGGACTTATACAATATCTGAGGCCCAAAATGGTTTTGGTTAAAAGGGGATTGGGTCTTACACTTTATTAGAGGCCCAAAGATTTATTTTTGTACAAGTAATGGGGCTTATAACTCAAGGAGAGGCCCAGCGTTTTTATTTAAAAAGGGCGACGATCGTGCCAAACTTTTTTTACGGTATGGAGACTTATACAATACACTGAGGCCCAAAATGGTTTTCATTTATGAAAGGATGGGACTTACACTCTCTTAAGAGGCCCAAAGAGTTATTTAAAGAAAAGAAATGGGACTTACAACACGAGGGTAGGCCCAGATGGTTCTCCTTTTGAAATGGCGATCGCGCCGAGATTTTTTAAAAAATCATTAAAAAAGAATATTTTAACATTTTTGTGAATTATTAAAAAAAGATTCAACTCAAAATCATTAAAACTCAGAGAGAAATTAATTTTTTAATCAATTAAACAAAATCACAAAATTCAAATATTCAAATATTCAAAAAATGGCGCCAAGAACACACCGAGAACACGCGCCACCCCTCTTGATGAAATCACACAATCCATATATCAATCTACTCATTTTCACCTCACGATCATGTCTATGGTCTTTAATTTCATTTATTTTAAGCATGGAATAAGAAATCAAGACAAAACCTCAAGAACCCTAAATTCTGCATGAAGGCTGAGAATTTTGATACACGATTCAAACAAAGCAATTAATTGAGGGGAAACATTCTATACATGATTATGAACATTTGGCAAAAGTATTGTGCGAGGAAATATGCATAGATTAAGAGATGACCAAGTTTAGGCTTACTTGAAGGTCGTGACAGCAAGAGCAAAGTGATTTTTGAGTTGGAGGTGTTACAGATGAGTTGTGATGATCTGAACAACTTCCCTACACCATATGGAGTGTGTTTGAATGCCTGGACTTGATTGGAAATGGCTGGATCACTTCATGGCATTTCAACTGCAACTTGGTTAAAACCTTGAGCAATTGGCTGGTGATTCTGAGAAATCAGTGTTCCAGTTGTGGTTTAAGTGTTTGGATCACTTCTATATGATGTTTATGAGGTGTGTGTGTGTGTGTGTGTGTGTGTGATTGGTTTGGTTGGAATGACTCTCAAACTCAAAACCCGATAGTGACTTGCTTTGGAAGGCAATTTTGGAGTGAAAGAAGAGATTTTGAGGAAAGCATCAGTTTGATGGCTTTGGTGTACTTAAACTAAGCACAAATGAGCTCTATTTATAGTAGAGCAAGTTTGTTTTGGCTGCAATAGTAAATGGCAACTGCTGCAGAGGTTTGGCAAATGTTGATCAATAGAAATCCAAGTCTCCTCTAGCCATTGACTAGAGGTTAGAGCACAGGCCTTTGGTTCCCTAACTCAGAGATCAGCCTTGACTCATTCAGTTGGAAATGGCTCAGTTCATGCCACCTTGGTGCATCCATTGAATGCTCCAAAACAAAATTGGAGTCTTGTCCCCTCTTTAGGGTTTTTTAGGTTTGGCATGCTATTTTTAGTTCCAAAGACTTGGGAGGCTTATGGATCAGTGTTTGTCCCTCCTTGGTCTCTCTCTGAGGTGTTCAGATGGATAAACTTATTTGTCATTTGCACAAATTTCTCAAATCGAGCAAAATGCACAAATCTGCCTAGTTATGACAGTTGCAGCAAGGCATATTGCCACTGTCATAACTCTTTGCTCAAATGGAATTCCATGGGGTTCTTGGCCATTTTGGAAAGCTCTCATATGATACAACATATGTGTGATCATAGTTTGTCTTGACACTTTTTGGAACCAAGTGAAAAATGCCCTTACATTTTGGAAAAAGTGAAACAGATTCCGACTTACTGAAAATTTCACTAAGTGTTGGAAAAAGTGACATTTCATGTTTTCAGCCATTTTGATCCAACCATAACTCAAAATCTATGGTGAATTGGAATGAGGTGTAGTTTACAATTTTAAAGTATGCCATGAGAGCTACAAATCCATCTTTGGATCAGCCCAATGGTTGATTGGATCTCAAGTTATAATCCTTGGAAGTTGGTACCCTAGCCACTTTGTTCCATAACTTGGAAAAATTCTAAGTTTTTTATGGTTACCCCTTTTACAAGTTATCCCACTTTTCTTGACTTTTCTTGATGAATAATGATTCAAATCACACATTAACATCATTTTAGGGTTAGGGAACCATAATTGATCAAAAATCAAAAAGTCAAACTTTGACTTTTGGGCACAATTGACTTTTTATCAGATGAATTCCAAACTGTATGATCCTCTACGAAATCAAGTCCTTAACCTAAATCAAACTTGATGGACTGATTTCATAGGTATTATAGGGTGTATTGAATCATGTCCCAAGGTTTGGGAGCATGTCCTGGTCAAAAGTCAAAGGTACAGTTGACTTTTTCCATGAAAACCTAAATGTGGTTCTGATGAAATTGAAACTTGTAGATCAAGCTTCTTGGATCAATCCATTGTTGTAAATGGATAAATGTGGTTTATTAGAGACCCTCAAATCATGTCTTGAGGTCTTGGCTCATGTTTTCTCCCAAGAGTCAACTTAGGGGTGAATTAGGTCAAGAAACCATAATTCCTGATTTTTATTGTATGCATCCCCTGAGGCAAAATTGACTTGCTGATTGGGTTCATGATGTCCCTTGGAGCATCTTAGGTTGTGCTTTGAAGCATTGGCTCATGTCCAGAGGAAAAATTCCATCTGGAGGTCTTGGTCGACCAAAACCCTAATTGGTGACCCAGGTGATCTTAAGGCTTGATCCACCTGGAATGCTGCAACATTGTGCTTGATTCTTGAAGTGGGAGTCCTCTTGATCCTTTGTGGATGTTTGAGAGGTTTAGACAAGTTGAGGATCATGTCATTTCTTGATTTATCCTTTGCCTAAAAGCTCTGAGAGGGCTTGAAACCCTAAGTCTGATTGCAGTGAGTGCTTAACTACCCTTGAGGAGATTGATGAGGCACAAAGGTACATCCATATTGTGCTGATGATTTGCACAATGATGGGAAATCTTAGTGGTCAAAATTTGGGGTATGACAGGTTTGTTTAGGCTTGTTTTGACATGCTAAGACCCCTTTCCATTGTCTTAGGACTTGTACAAGATTGTATGTTTTAGTTTTAGGTACACTTATAAGTGGATGGTTACCTTAAAATGTATAAACTTTTGTCACCCCCATTGAGGTCTTAGATTGAGTCTTTACCTTTAATTTAGGACTTCTCCCTTATGTATGTGTACAACATCAAGTAGATACAAACCAAACACTTAGGTTATACCTTCCACTTTGTGTTTAGACTTCCCTTACATAGAAGTGAACTTTAGGGTAACATAAGTGATACTTTCCCCTTAACACAAAGATTAGGTCAAATACATTCCCCTTTGTAGGTCATCACCTACTTGCTGTAGATGTTTAGACTTGTATCTTCCCCCCTTTAGGTATTTACCTTGTACATTAATAAATGTTTCTTGTATGCTTACTTGATGCTTGCACACTTCTTGTAGATATTTGTCTTAAATGTCATCACATTCACCATCATTATTCATGTGTTATATCCATATACTTTGCTATCATTAATTGTGAATATCTTTGTTAACTTCATTAAGTTACCCCCTTTAAGAGAGGCTAGCTTGTTAGCTCTCCCCTTTAACCCTCTTTAATCCCCTCATTCCAAAGGAAAGTCTCTCTATTGACCTCAAAGTCATAGATAGCTCATTACCCTTTTGGCCTCATTAGAGCCATCTTCTACCCTTGGCCTCATTAGAGCCACCCCTTTCCATTGACCTCATTAGGATCAATCCTTTGGCCTCATTAGAGCCACTTCTCCCATGACCTAGTTAGGTTCCCCTTTTGTAACCACTATCATCATAGATGCTTACCTCCCTCCTTGGCCTCAGTAGAGTCACTTACCTTACAACTTAGGATTTACTTAGAGTTCTTCAACTCTATGTGAGCATCATCATAATGATGTTCCATTTTCCTTTGGCCTTATTAGAGTCATTCATCCCTTTAACTTAGAATTAGGTTAGAGTTTTTCAACTCTATGTGATTCTCATCATCATGAGTATTCACTTGTCCTTTACAATCTGGACTTAGAGAGTTCTTTAACTCTATGTAAGTATCATGATCATGAATACTCATTCCCTCTTGGAACCTTGATCATTATCAAGAGTTCCTCATCCATAGTTAGGTGAACTATGAATGCTCTGATTCCGTCCTTATTATGATAAGTAGGCACGAGATGCGACGTCTTGGCGAGCATACATAGTGTATATACCCTTAGGCCTTTACCTTTAGCATCTTGGTCTTTACCATAGGTCTTTGCCTTACCTATAGCAGATCCCTTAGCAAGCAAACAATAGCATAACACAAATACAAACAAGAGGCTCCTGTAGAGTACTACAGATATCTAGGATGCTAACACCTTCCCTAGGTATAACCAACCCCCGAACCTTAGAACTCTTAGATGTGTCTTCACATAGCGCAATTAGGGTTTTCTTCGATCTTTACCCTTTCCTTTGGATAAGTCAAAGCTCGATGGTGAATTTCAAAGATTTCTAATTCAAGTTAATTAATAGTTTGATATCTGATTCTCACCGCAACAACATCCTTACCAATTTCATATCTATTCAAGTTTCCCTTATTGGGCATTGGAGTGTTAATTGACTTTGCATCTATCATTCTGAATCGTTTTTGCAACTGGTGACAGTACTTAGTTTGACACACAAATGTCCCTACCTTGAGCTGCTTGATTTTAAATCCAAGAAAGTAATTTAACTCCCCCATTAGACTTAACTCAAATTTCCATGCATAAGCTTTGAAAATTCTTTGACTAGATGCATGTTAGTAGAACCAAATATTATCTCGTCAACATAAATTTGAACTAGAAGAAGATGTTTCACTTGACGTTTAACGAAAAGTGTTGTATCTACCTTTCCTCTAGAGTATCCTTGATCAAGTAAAAATTTACTAAGTCGCTCATACCAAGTCCTGGGGGCTTGTTTGAGACCATACAAATCTCATTTTAGTTTATAAATATGATTAGGATACTCAAGATTTTCAAAACAGGGAGGTTGTAAAACATACACTTCCTCATTTATGTAACAATTAAGGAAAGCACTTTTCATGTCTATTTGAAATAATTTGAACTTTGGAGCATGGAAAAACTAGTAAAAGGCGTATAGCCTCGAGGCGGGAAACTGGAGCATAAGTTTCCTCATAATATATGCCCTCTACTTGATTATAACCTTGAGCCACTAGCCGGGCTTTGTTCTGAGTTATCACTCCGTTTTCATCGAGTTTATTTCTAAAACCCCACTTAGTGCCAATGATTTAATGATCTCACGGAGATGGGACAAGGTCTCATACATCGTTTCTTTTAAAATGATTTAACTCATCTTGCATGGCCATTAACCAATGCTCATCAATCAATGCATCTTTGGCATTTTTAGGTTCAAATTGTGAAACGAATGCAAAGTGATAACATAAATTACTTAACTTATAACGTGTTGTCACGCCTATGATGATGTCTCCAAGAATGTTGTTGATTGGATGGTCTTTGCAAGACCTTAAAGCCAAAGGAATATCATCCACTTTAGTTGGATTCCAATCCTTCTCCTTTTCAGAATCGTCATGAAAACTTAGTCTTGACCCCTGATTAAAAACCCTTAACTGGAATCCCCAAATTACTAACCACAAGACTAAATCGGAGCAAAACAGGTCAAAAATGTTTCAAACAAAACTTCAAGCATACAAAAGAGATTCAAGTAAGCCGAAATAATTCAAGCAATAAATCAAAACAGAGGAGTATCATCAACAAAAGAGATAGCTCATAAGATCAAAAGCTTAGCTTAAAAGGAGTTTAAAGGTATAGCTATCGCAGTCTCTCCGATGGAGCTTCTAAAATGTATGTAACGTGAAACAAACTCTTTGTCAATGTATGATGCTACCTCCAACGTTCTTCTACTTCTTTTAGTAGATGTCAATTCATTGCTGTGTTATTTCGGGTGTGGTTGTAGGTAGGTCTTAGCTCTTCTTACGCAGAAATTTCATTGAGAAATTCATAGTAGAATTAAGGTTGTGTTGAGATTTTAGTGTAGGTAATGAGGATGATTAGGTCTAGTAGCTCAACAGAAATTATGTGGCTCTAAGTTCACATAGATTAATTCATATGTGGAATTAATCTGTAAGCAAACAGAGCGAATTGAAATTTTTGCAGAGTAGCTTTAGGGAATTTTTTTCCATGAAAAAGCAATGAAATAGTAGGACTTATTTATAAAGTAGCTTTGGCACATATGAAATTTGAAGTGTGTGAATTAGAATTCTGTTAAAGAAAAATTCCCACAAATTCCTGAAATCGTGTGACTGCTTTTATGAATGTTGTGAGTTTGTTTTTGTGGTCCCAAAAGTTTTCATATATGGATGTACATGTATGTTGCTATGCTGACTTTTTTGAATTGTTTGCTAAGATGTTATGTATATGGTATGAGGTTTGATGTATGGTTATATGATTTGCATCATTACTCAATTGTCTTTTTTGTTCATGAATGTTTGCAGGTCATGGCGATGATGTGCACACGAGGGATAAAGGGATGATGATGTTGGGTGTGTGATGATGTGGAGGAAGAACTCGTGTACTGCACTGCAAAAAAATCTCATTGCACTTTTCCTTCTTTTTGTTTAATTTTTTTATTAACATAAGTTGTAATATTTGTAAAAAAAACATGATAAAAATTTACATTAATATGTATTTTGCTTTGACATCAATAAAATTTATTTTGTCTAACTATTAAATTTTATTTTTCTTGTAATATAATATTAATCTAAAAATAAAAGTTGTTTTAAGTTATCACTTTATGAGCTTATCACTCACCCTTGTGATGAAAATGCAAATAAAATAAAAAAGATACCAAAAAATATTTTAAGAAATATGAAATTTGAAAAAAGGACTAAAGATCCAAATAATAATAAAAGTCAAAAGTCAACAGTTGCACTTTTGATCTAAACTTAAATATTACCAAAGAGATGTTTAATGTAAAAATAAGATCATCCCCAAAAGTCCACAAAATCATACATTGACTTTGACTCTTAAAAAAAATGCTAGTGAGTGATAGTGATACAAACGACTTATGATCAGAGAACTAAAAGTAAAGGATAAACTCTTTGACCTAATACCTTTAATTACCAATCATAAATATAGTGAAAACAATAATTCAGATGAAATGACAATGGGAGCAATGATCAAAAACCAATTGCAAAAGTCAACTCTTGGACTTTTGACTTATGACTTATGATTCTCAATCATGAAGGCAGTGATGCTTTTCAGAGATACAGATGAAATCAAACACTCTTGATTTTCATCTACCTGAAACCCTGAGAAAAGCCACGAAACGAAAAATACTCTGAGGCTAAGGAATACTCTTGGTTCCTCAATCCATAGATGAATGCATACCCATGAGGTCAGATGACATGCCAGAAACCCTGACTTTTTACCTAAACCCTAATGAATGTTTTATGATTGATGGGATGCTTGATCAAATGGAATGATTATTCTATATTGATGCAGATAAAAAACTCATGATAAAATTTAGGATATGACAATTACAAATACTTCATTTTCCTTATCAATGCATCTTCAATTCATTCCATAAATATTCTCTATCTGAGCTCTTCTTTTGATCTTTTAATTCCACAATTTAAAGATTACTAAAAAGTCAAGTAACCGAACTTCTTTCTGTGAGAGCAAGAGTTGTCTCTATAAGTCAATCTATGTTTTGATGATAACAATACGTATTTGTGAAAGAACCATTTTATGTTCTATTGTGTGTTGTGTGCAGATCATATTCATAGAAGTTATCAGATCCAACAAGCACCAGCAAGATGAGCGTAATTGATAATATGCAAAGTCACTATGTATGACACAAGTCGCAAGAAGCAAGAATGCTTCTGTATCTGATTGTGATCAGTCAGATCCAAGGATATCGATATTGCTGTTGCAATGCTCTTGTGGATGCTCTCTGAAAGTGGTCGAGATTCTGAAGATTGTGAAGCTTCTGAAGAAGAGAACCGAAGTGCTGAAGACTCTCATGACTTGAAGTTTTGAAGGCGGAAGGCTCTGAAGACCAAGTGTAGAAAGATTCTGAAGACTTATGTGTTTTGAAGATTACGGTTCCAAAGATCAAGTGCTGAAGACTCTGAAGACGGATTCCTAATGGACAAGTTCTGAAGTTTCGGAAGACTTGAAGAAGTAAAGGATAATGTTCTTAAAGACAAGTGCTGAAGTTCTGAAGACTGATTCCTAATGGACTTCTTCAAATGACTGAAGACTTGACGTATTAGATATCCCGTTAAGAAGACTCTACTCATGCTTCATCAATTTACCATCAGAAGCCTCTGAAGTTTGGAAGTCACAAGTTACCATTGTGAGTAACTGTACATGGCGCCCAAGAAAGATATATCCCGTCACTTCTCCCACAGCAAAAAGGAGATGTGTCAGTACAGCTAATTATTACACAACGTATCTTTTCAGTCAACAGTATTACAAATAGCTATATTTCTACTGGGCTATTTAAAGGAAAGAGTATTCGCTTCTGCTGGTATCGATTCATTCTATCAAATGTGAATTGATCAAAGTCATTATGTGAAGATAGCAACAATGATGAGTTCTTGTTGTAACACTTAGAATATCCAAAGATGTCTTCAATTTACACATGACCATTGTTGTTCGAGCTTAAGATCATATATCAACACAACAACAATCAACTGGTACAGAAGCTGTTGATGAAGAAGACAACATTGCAAATCAGTCAAGTCATCAACCACCTTCTCTTCAGGACTACATTGAAGATCTGAAGCAAGGAGTTGTTGCTCAAAGCTTGCTCACCTAAGAAAACGAAGAAGAAGAAGATATACAAGATGTCAACAACTGTTAAATCATTATACATCTCTGTAGTTTCTTAGAATAGCAAGGAGTTGTTGCTCGTATCTTGCTTGAACACTTGTGTGTTCTTTGTACTTAAACTTAGGAGTAATCTGCTTGTTAAGAAACATCTTTGTAACCTCCTGTAAAACTAATTCTTGGTGAATTAGGATTCTTTGTGTGATCAGTGTGACCGGAGACTCGAGAAAACAATGGCGAGATGTCATTGTGGGAAAAGCCTGAAATAGGGTTAGTAGCGTTATATTCATTGTGATGAATCCCTGAACGTCAAGCTATGAAAGCATGGCAGTAGATCTTGCGATATTGGAACCTGCAGGTCAATGTTCGTTATATTCATTAAGTTGAATCCCTAAACGGTTCATTGCATGTTAGTCACAGTGAGGCTGTGCAAGGTGTTAGTCACCGGCGTGGCCCGTGCATCTGTAATCGAGATTGATTATAGTGGATTAAGACCTTGTGTTCAAGGAAAAATCACTTGAGGAGGGTGGACTGGATTAGCCTTTATGGTGATCCAGGATATATCGTGTGTTCTTTACTCTTATGCTTAATGTCTTGTTTATATTTCTATATTGAGTATCAGAACCTTTCACAAGCAAGTCAGAACCTTGCAACTCTGATAAGCTTCCGCTCTGCAAGTTCTAAATGTTACGCATAATGTTCAGACTCTTGTTGGTACATATGCTTCATGCATTACAAGTCTGAATGTAACTTCGTTAGTCAGAGTCTCTCAACAAACTCTGATGTTATCCTAAGTGCTTTAATGACAAGAAGCGAAAAGTTGTTAAAAGAGTAAATACTTAATTCAAACCCCCATTTCTTGTGTCTTTCTCGCACCTCCAATTGGTATCAGAGCTCCGGTTCTATTATTGATGGATATCAAACACTTAACAGTGTCAGAAAAAGATACGGATGTCGTGCGTAGAAATACTCTGGGTAAGATTGAAATCCACTTACAATTTCTATAACAGTTCAGAAGTTGACTGTGTACAAAATTGTAATCAATCTGAAGCACTTGAGCAAATCACTGATTCTGGAAGTTTCTGTCGTCGTCAAACAACTAAACCTTCCTCACTTAAGTTTTATTGAAGATTGAAGAATCAGCTAATAAGATAGATTCATCAGATAAGAAGTAGTATCTGTTGAATGCTAATCTTGGAAGATACATGTGGATGAACCGCGTATTTGCTCAAAGTTAAATCATCATAAAACAAGAAGTCTTGTTTGCGGAAGATCAATTCTTTAAGAGTTTTTGAGATGTTTTCAAGAAACGGATTAGGTCCACCCTTGACTTTCTCGTTTAAAAACTCATTCTGAACCTCTTCATGTAAAGAAGAAAGATTGTTGTTCTATGATGTTGAAATTCAAGATGAAGTATGCAGAATTCAAAATAATTCAACATCTGAATTTTGACTGATCAAGAAGGCTAAAAGATTCAATGTAGAACTCAATATTGTTTTCTTGGAAGCTATACAGGAAACTGAAAGAATATTCAGAAAGAGGATTCTCACGGATTCATCAAGTACTTGATCAAGAATGAACACTTAGAGTTTTGATTGAATCAGTATAACCAAGATCTGATAACTTAAAATTATCTCTCGGTTGAACCAAACATTAGTCATCAGATCAATATCTGATAAGTGTCTCAAAACCTCTTATACATTAGAATCAGAAGATATCAATCTAAACACTTAGTTCCTCGACTTAAGGATTCTAGTTGTCGACGTCATTTAGAATGAAGAAATTAGAAGTAGATATGCTATGGGCTATATTCAAACAAGTTAGATCAGTATTGTGAGAGCAAGAAGTATCATGCAAACTATGTTTCATGTTGTAAACACGTTTGATGATAATCGGTTCTGAACTAGGATATACATTAGTTGAAGGGACAAGTCAGAGGATATTACGTGATGTCAAAATCTCTCAGCATATAATATTTCAATGGTTCATGTTATAGCCTTGGACTACACGACCTACTGGAAATAAGGAAGTCTTAAGGAAGGTTGTCGAGTAAATCAGAGTTTCTGATTGGTCATTCTTAAAAATCAGATGAGTTTGTCTGAACATGAAAAAGAATAGGATCAATTGATTCTAGTTCTTAAACCAATATCAGAATTCAGAAAATGGTCATACTCTTCAGAAATGAGAATGCAAGTAAATCCCAAAGAATCCAAGAACCCTCAGCAGTTCACTCAGAAGTAAGCAGAGTCTGATTAAGAGCTCGGAACGGAATGCATTCATAAAAGATTACAACGTCAGACCACTCTGAAGGAAGCAGAACCGAATAAATGATGATCAGAAGTCCAAAGTCAGAATTGAGTACAAAATATGAAAATAACAGAATTCAGACTATGTCAGGTATGATCTTCTTTATCTTAAATATTTAAACTGTAATGCATGAATTTGAAATAAATAATCTGAAATATTCCTGTCTTACAAGAAAAATCTCTTAACTATGTGTGCACTCAAAAGTAACCTCAATCATAATTGCGAATCTTTGGTAATTATAACATATCTCTGAAAATATAATCTATTCTGAAATCTTATTTAAATCCTTTAGTACTGATCTATGATTTTCCTAGACTAGGTACAACTCATCCTACCCACTTACATGTATAAAATCTAGTCTCCCTATCAAACAACCTCATACTCAAAGTTCTTTATTTATAAAGCCTTAAGTGTCAAAACTCTGTCTGCCATCATGCCCCCACTAACCTTTCTTGGAGATTAAGATCTTCTTGAAATCATTCCTAAAAGACAATTTGTAATCAATACCCCTCCACTTTCGAGTTGCATTGCTTGTAGTCTAGCAGATGTGCTTTACACTCAACAATGGACTAGATACTCCATGATGCTAGAAAAGCCTGTCTATGTAAACCTTGTCAAAGATTTCTGGAAACATGTCGATCTTGATCTTGAAAGCAAGTGCATCACCTCCTTTGTTTGTGAAGTCCCAATCATCATCAACCTGTTCTCAATCACTCTTGCAACTGGGTGTGACGATGTTGGAATCCTTGTTGATTTTGACAAAAACAAATTCTTTGCTGCTAAAAATTTTGCATCTCTTCATGACCTAACTTTAGGATACATACCCTTCAATTCTGAAAATCTCCTACCTATTCCCAAAGCTTGGTACAAGCTCATGTTGTCCAATTTCCTTCCCAGAGGGGAATGCCATGACATAATCAGATTTCATGACCATGAATTCATTTATTTACTAATGAATGAATTTCAAATAAATCTTCCACACACTATCTTCAACTGTCTCTGGAAAACCATCTCTGAGTCCAGAAACCTCACAAAGTCCTACATTCCTTATGGAAGAGTTTTGTCTGAGATTTTCTTTAGAGATGGAATTGTGGACATGATAAAAGAGAAAATTAAAGAAGATGGTCCTGAAAACCTTCCAGATAACTGCTTGTTGAAGACTAAATGTGAAATCTTTAGCAACTAGAAAAACAAATTATTTTATCTCTGTTTATTTTATGTCTGGATTTTATTATGTATAGGTTAAATCGTATTTGGGCTAGGTAGTTGTACTTGCATCAAAGTTGGTTCTGAACCACTTAGGGTAAATGAAGTGTCAAGCTTATTATCTATATCAATATCCTTTCCTTTGTTATTCTAAGAATATGAAATTCTATCGCACATAACTAACCAAAAATTGAAACTAAGAAAATCAAGTATCTGACAAAGCATTAATTGATATTAACTATCGAAAGATTTTGAAAGATCTTTTAGTGGCTCAAGAAACTGTCATCATTAACTTATCATCCCTTTGGACACTCGCTGCAAAACAAGTTATTAACACATTTATTCTTCCCAAATAAATTAACTATTTCGTTTTCTTTTCCCACACGATTACATCTTTTAGCATACCCTAAGTAATCATGACTACCTAGGGAATAGTAAACCCAAATCCTCATGTACTGATTCAGTCCTCACCTTCACTCATCTATAAATACTAGGAACCGATACTTCAATCTTATTCCATTCTAAATCTAAACTGATATTCATATAAAGTCTCCTGTGTGCTAAATCAATGGCCTCCCCAACATTTAGAGGGAATGTAGAAACCCTAGAAGTTATCCCAGAGAAAAAACCAAATCTAGCTAGACTTCAAAATAATGGTCTGGAAATTGTAAGAAGTATGCAGATTCAATCATGGCATGGTTATTACTCACTACTAAATGGCCCTGTCTTTCCAGTTCTTGTGAAAGAATTTTGGAAATACGACAGAATCAGTAATGATGGCAACACTATCTGGTCTGAAGTATATCTCCTTCCAATCACTATCTCCATTCCCTCATTAGAGAAGATCACCAATTGTGTCGCCTCTGGAGTCACTGTTGAAGACTTTCAATCTGACTTGGGCTTAGTAGAGAGATGCAAGGTTTTATTTGATGTTTCGGTTCCTTATGAACCAAACAACCCTGAGAAGCTTCTTCCTTCACCCAGAACATGGTTCAGATTCTCTCTAACCAACCTTCATCCTCGTGCAACTGCAAGAAGCATGTTGTCCCAAGATGACAGAGTATTCATCTTCCTCCTAACACATCACTTTAGGATCGATCTTCCCAAAACTATCTTCAATCAACTGAAACATTCTATCAGAGTTTCAAGAACTCAGTTGAACTCTTACGTTCCTTACGGGAGGATAATATCTGAAATTATGATGAAAGAAAAATTCTGGGGGTTAATAAGCAGACTCGGACCAGAACCCTCAGTAACTGAGACCAGATGTGATAGAGTGGATAATGTTGAGGATTTTGATGCTTAAGTCCTTGTTGTCTTTTCAGTAGTGTGTCACTTATCGTTTTATGATATTTTGTTGATATATCTTCGCTTTATGTATGATCACCAATGAATCAATGACATTGCCTTATATGATGGGTACTCTAAACTAGTTTAATTAAGGTTGTGCTCTTAATATCTATGTTTTGATTACCTTAAACTCGTTAAGATTAAGCTCACCTAAGCCTTATGTTCTTAAAACTACTTTGTGGTTCTGAGTTGAAAGTTCATTAATAATACCGTATCTGGTCTACTATGTCTATGATAATGCCGTATCTGATCTCTACAATGATATATCACTGTTCTTATCATTTTGACCTAAATATGCGTAATGCTTAAATAATACATCCTTTGAGTCTATTTATGTTCACCATCTTATCAATCTAGTGCTTAAAGCCTAAATGCTCAGATGCTCTATAACTTTTTGATGATGTCAAAAAGGGGGAGAAAGAATATGATTTTGATTGATGAATATATGAATATTGATATTGATTAAAGGAAGAAAATCATAAAACAGAAAGAATGCAAACTCAAACAAGTAATCAATCATTTAAAATGCGTTACTACTAACGTTTGTTGTTTGAGGTTAACCGAGGAACTCTAAAGAAGTTCACTAGGCATTCTAAGAATAGGAACTGTTGGTCATATGATAGAAGTTGTATACTTCGTGAACATTTGTTCAGAATCAAATCTACCCAGTACTGTTCAGAAGTTGAGAACTGTCTGAAAGTCAAAGTTTATCTTGATCTCTGTCTCACTTGGTTCAGAAGCTGTAAGCTGTCTGAGAGTATGAGATTCAGAATGCAAGAATCAAAAGAAGAAAACTCTGAAAGCAGTCAAGACAAAGTCTACATCTCAAGATGCTTATTCAGAAGAATTGTGCAAATCAGAAGTCAAAAACTGTCTGAAGATCTGGATTGAAGATCCAAGAAGAAGCAGTTCTGATGTCTACCAAGAACTCAATTAAGAAGAAATGATTTCGTATCAGACTAAGTCAACAAATGGTAATCAAACTCAGTATACACAAAGATTGGTATCAGACTCAGTCTACAGTAATATCAATCAGAGCTAAGCTGTATAATGCTTTCAATACCTTCACTGGTATCAATTTCAGCACTCTAAGAAAATACCCTTCAAGTTGTATAAGAAGAATACATTCACTTGGTATCAGACTCAACTTACTCTGGTATAAGACTCATGACATCACGAGGTATCAGACTAAAATCAAATCATGTGTACTAGATTCAGAATCAAGCGTTGATTGATCACAAAAATGAACCTTCAATTGGTATCTGATAAAAAAAATCAAGGTTCTGAGATGAAGACCTGTGTTCAAAAGTCAAACTCTGAAAAGTCATGATCTTTATTGGTGATTAAAAATTAATATTCCTGAACTACGTTATGAAAGATCCCAATATCTGACTTATGGAAATTAGGGGGAGACTACCCAGAAGATTCAAATGATAAATCCTATAATCTTCACAAAGTCTGAAACTCAGGGGGAGTTTCTTGAAACAACAGTATCTGTCTCTGATGAATAGCGAGGCTATGTTATCAGATAAGAACTAATTTGTTTGTGCTCAAATGAATCTACTGAAAAGTAGAAATGCTTCAGAAGACTCTAAAGATTACAAGCTCTGATACGACCACAAAGGAACTGAGTTCTGAAGATCTAAAGATGGAAGTTCTGATTAACTAGTCCAGATGCTGAAGACTCTCTGTTTTCTTAAAGACAAGATAGAGAAGTAATCCTTTCCTATTCTTCGTTCTGGCAACTCAACTTATTATTCTGTATATCTTTGGATCATATAAGATTCTAGATGATCACAGATAAAACTTTGAGGATAACACATTCAGGGGGAGTTGTTGTTCCAGACTCTGAATATGTTTGTTTTGGTGATTACCTTGTATACAATGTTCAATCAAAATACTTGGTTTTGTCATCATCAAAAAGGGGGATATTATGAGAGTAAGAGTTATCTCTACAAGTCAATCTATGTTTTGATGATAACAATACGTATTTGTGAAAGAACCATTTTATGTTCTAACGTGTGTTGTGTGCAGATCATATTCATAGAAGTTATCAGATCCAACAAGCACCAGCCATATGAGCGTAATTGATAATATGCGAAGTCACTATGTGTGACACAAGTCGTAAGAAGCAAGAATGCTTCTGTATCAGATCATGATCAGTCAGATCCAAGGATGTCGATATTGCTGTTGCAATGCTCTTGTGGATGCTCTCTGAAAGTGGTCGAGATTCTGAAGATTGTGAAGCTTCTGAAGAAGAGAACCGAAGTGCTGAAGACTCTAATGACTTAAAGTTCTGAAGGCAAAAGGCTCTGAAGACCAAGTGCAGAAAGATTCTGAAGACTTATGAGTTCCGAAGATTACGGTTCCAAAGATCAAGTGCTGAAGACTCTGAAGACGGATTCCTAATGGACAAGTTCTGAAGTTTCGGAAAACTTGAAGAAGTAAAGGATAATGTTCTTAAAGACAAGTGTTGAAGTTCTGAAGACTGATTCCTAATGGACTTCTTCAAATGACTGAAGACTTGACGTATCATATATCCCGTTAAGAAGACACTACTCATGCTTCATCAATTTACCATCAAAAGCCTCTGAAGTTTGGAAGTCACATGTTACCGTTGTGAGTAACTGTACATGGCGCCCAAGAAAGATATATCTCGTCACTTCTCCCACAGCAAAAAGGAGATGTGTCAGTACAGCTAATTATTACACAATGTCTCTTTTTAGCCAACGGTATTACAAACAGCTATATTTCTACCGGGCTATTTAAAAGAAAGAGTATTCCCTTCTGCTGGTATCGATTCATTCTATCAAATGTGAATTGATCAAAGTCATTGTGTGAAGATAGCAACAACGATGAGTTCTCGTTGTAACACTTAGAATATCCAAAGCTGTCATCAATTTACACATGACCATTGTTGTTCGAGCTTAAGATCATATATCAACACAACAACAATCAATTGGTACAAAAGCTGTTGATGAAGAAGACAACATTGCAAATTAATCAAGTCATCAACCACCTTCTCGTTAGGACTACATTGAAGATCTGAAGCAAGGATTTATTGCTCAAAGCTTGCTCACCCAAGAAGACGAAGAAGAAGAAGATCTACAAGATGTCAACAACTGTCAAATCATGATACATCTCTGTAGTTTCTTAGAATAGCAAGGAGTTGTTTCTTGTATCTTGCTTGAACACTTGTGTGTTCTTTGTACTTAAACTTAGGAGTAATATGCTTGTTAAGAAGCATCTTTGTAACCTCCTGTAAAACTAATTCTTGGTGAATTAGGATTCCTTGAGTGGTTAGTGTGACCGGAGACTCGAGAAGACAATGGCAAGATGTCATTGTGGGAAAAGCCTGAAATAGGGTCAGTAGCGTTATATTCATTGTGATGAATCCCTGAACGTCTAGCTGTGAAAGCCTAGCAGTAGATCTTGTGAGAACAAGATTTGGTTCTGCAATATTATCTCTAGGTTTTGATGATAACAAATGATTATTGGCATGAACAATTTTGCACAACTAATGTTGTTACTTGTGAGAACCTTGCAAACAGGTTATGCCCCTGAGAATCAGCGCAATGTTTAAAGGAAGACATTTCGTCTATGCACTTAAAAGAGCTGAACGAAGATAACACAAAAGACTTTAATTCGAAAGGAAAAGAGTATGAGTTCTGAAGATCTGAAGACGAGGGTTCTGATGGAACGAAGTCCAAATGCTGAAGCCTCACGCTCTCTGATCAAGGTTCTGAAGACCTACCCAAAGTCGACTCTCATGCTTCAATCAAATATTATCTGAAGCCTCTGAAGATATGAAGAAAGTGGATTAAGAGAATAAGGTTCTGAAGACAAGTTCTGAAGATTCTGGAAGCGCAGAGCTGATGATTTGAAGACTTGATAATCTCAAGAACCGAGCAATGTTTTTCCTTCTTACTCATGCTCACAAAAATCCTCTGAAGTTGAGAAGCCAAGAAAACTTGCCACACTGTACAGCTGTACCATATTACAACGTTAAAATTCTTGAAGAGTGTGCGAAATACAAACAAGACAATCTGACATAGACAGGACGCGCAGGATGTAGAAGACTTTGTACCTGTCCTCACGCTTCTAGCCATAAGCCTACTTAGCTATCATGATTCCATCTCAACGGCTCTTTTCACTCGGCTATAAAAGGAAGCTCAAAGACTTGAAGAAAGACATACACGCGAACTACACAATACTTTCTAACTCTGTTCTTTCATAAGTCATTCTTGGTCTAAAAACTTGTTTACATTATCAGCTTGATAAAAACAATTTTCTGTAAACCCATTGTATTTGAACTTAAAGTTGTATTCCTTAAGAGAGTCGTAGTGATTAGATCTCTTGAGAAGTCTAGGACGTGTGTCTTAGAGATTGTGCCTTAAGTAAGACCTGTGTGGTTGGATTACTTGAGAAGTCTAGAACGTGTGAGTTTTAGAGGTTGTTGTTAGTCACTAGCTGTATAGCTCGTACAGTGTACTATTTTGTTGAATAGTGGATTAAGACCTCGTTGAGAGAGGCGAAATCACCTTGGCAGGTGGACTAGATTAACTTGAGAAGTTATCAAGTGGACTAGTATAAATATAACGTGTTTATATCTCTTTGTTTAACCAAGTTGTTTTTCTTTAGAAAAGGGGTAAAGCTTTAAAGAGAAAGTTATATTAAAGAAACGATTTATTTTGAAAAACCAATTCAAACCCCCCTTTCTTGCGTTTTTCACACCTTCAGATATTGCGAGATTAGAACCTGCATGTCAATGTTCGTTATATTCATTAAGTTGAATCCATGAACGGTTCATTGCATGTTAGTCACAGTGCGGCTATGCAAGTTGTTAGTCACCGGTGTGGCCCGTGCATCTGTAATCGAGATTGATTATAGTGGATTAAGACCTTGTGTTCAAGGAGAAATCACCTGAGGAGGATGGACTGGATTAGCCTTTGTGGTGAACCAGGATATATCGTGTGTTCTTTACTCTTATGCTTAATGTCTTGTTTATATTTCTATATTGAGTATCAGAACCTTTTACAAGCAAGTCAGAACCATGCAACTCTGATAAGCTTCCGCTCTGCAAGTTCTGAATGTTATGCATAATGTTTAGACTCTTGTTGGTTCTCATGCTTCATGCATTGCAAGTGTGAATGTAACTTCGTTAGTCAGAGTCTCTCAACGAACTCTGATGTTATCCTAAGTGTAACGGCAAGAAGCGAAAAGTTGTTAAAAGAGTAAATACACAATTCAAACCCCCTTTTCTTGTGTCTTTCTCGCACCTTCACTTTATCCCTTATCTTCATTCTCTACATTTTAAAATATTTTTCTTTTCAATTAACTTTATGACATCACATAAGAAGAAGTATAAGAGAATGGCCTATCCATAGAAAAAGAGGGATAATTCAAATCCAAATCGTGATAAAATTTCTTATTGTCCAAAAGGCGAATCTCTCTAAATATCTTCAAACATGTCTCATACTTTAGCCTAGCCAAAACTTCACAATCTGAACACAACAAACATAAAATAGGTAACAAAAAGAGTAGATATTTAAGTTCTCAACCATTTAATTATCAATTTTATCTCTAGCAAATATCTATGAAAATACCTATTTAAAAGAAATTGTCAAATCTTTTCATATAAGTTAAGGCATTCCACTTTTCAAGAGGGATACACTGTTTTACAAACCAAAATAACCAAGATAGGAGATGTTAAAATAATATGAGAAAATATAATCAAGTTTGTAAGTTAATTAATCAACCTGAAATGTTGCTCAAACAAAATATTTAAAAAAATATCATAATGGAATAGCTAATACAGACTGAAAATCACAATAGAATCTGATTTGAACAACATTGTAAAATAGCTAGTGATCCAAAACTAATGTAAAATAATTAAAAAATTGGATTAAGCCATCTTAAAATGTTTAAACATGTCGTAAAATTGAAAGGTTTAATCATACCAAAAAAATTGATGTTGTTGAACAAGTGATTCCAAACAAAAGGGATGGGTGGTGGTTTAAATTTTGGTATTCAAAATCCGTGATTAATTTTATAATTTTATTACTTAAAACAACAATATGTATTGGCATAGTTTAAAATTATAGATAAAAGCATCGAATCCAAAGGCTTATAATCAATGATGCATGTCACATAATCGATTATGTAGGTTAAATATGGAAGGTTTTTTAATGGTCTCGTCTTTAATCGATTATAAGTCCTAATATTTGATAGTGAGACATTACAAAAAAGATAATCAATTAACCTAATGTGTTAATCAGTTATCTAGTGTAAACTACACTCGTAAAGGATTATTTGAGCTAGTAATCAACTAGTTACTTGCGTATTTTTTTTGTTGATTATAACAAAATAAGAGCGTCGTCAAAAATCATTTGGTGAATGCGTGAGTGTTGCCTTAGTAGCTTATGAGTTACTCTAGCACATTTTTAATACTCTGGTCACTCACACACTACACTACACACACGATCGACTAGGCGAGCTTTCACATTTCCTCTCTTTCACAACATTGAAGCTTCAAGCTCCTTGCTATATCATCTTGGACTTTAACACTTCATTGGAACCTTGAATATTTTCCTTGTTGAGGCTTGACATAACTTTGGGATGATTGTCATTATCAGAGACAAGTGGAAAGATATCACAAGTGAATTCATTGAACTTCTAAAGTCATCATGATCAAACAAAGGATCAAGCATCACAATTCCACCAAACATCAATTTCATCATCAAAACCACCATGATCAATCAAAGGTTCAAAACATTAGTTGCAACCTACTATCTACAGGAACATAGATCCACATATGTGTAGGGAAAAAGAACAAGTGAAATCAAAATAAACAGTCTTCATCAAGTATAAATATCTATGCAATAAGACAGAAACTTAACTTGGAAGAAGAAGATAAAAGACAAGAAACACAATAACTTATTTATCCAGTTTGATCAAACAATCTACTTTAGAGGAGAAAGTAGCTCTTTGATTCTTTATACTTCCAAGAGTTGTTATAAAAGATTACCAATGAGTTATAAGAAAATAGTCACCTCAGTTCAAAACAAAAATCTATTTTCTACCCAAGGATTTCCTGATCTCTCTCATTCTCTATATATGAATCACACAAGTCCAATGGGTTTAAACATATTTCCAAATCCCCTTAGATATCTAAAAGAGTTTCATAAATTCTAAGAACACATTCTTAGGAGTTTCGCCTTTCCTCTCTATGATTACCAGTAGGATTATCAAACCATTCATTATGCCTTCAGCTCTAACGTTCTAAAGCTTGTTAAGACAAGAATAATGGAGATACATAGGTATAATTGGTGAAACCCATTAGATCCACAATAATCCCAAAACTAAACTGATTAACAAATGATTCCATGGACCAAAAAATAACAACTCCCAATACATAAGAATTGAGAAAACATACCTGACCTCCGACGGACCAAACAACCCACCATTTTCAGACTCATTGCAGTGCCGCTACCATCAGCTCCACCTCTAAGATGATTTCTTGTTTCTACAATCTCCAAATATGTTTCTTTTCATCAGTTAAGGTTTACGACATAATTTAACAATGTCCAACTTGATTGGAAGTCATGGCGATGCCAATTTTTAGTGTTGTTTTTTGCATAAACACTTGATACTTTTTGCAAACCCTAATTGACCAACTCTTGCCCCTCACATTACCTAATCAAATAACTCATCATATTACAAATATTTCACCGTCATAAACCCTAATGCAAAACGTTTATACCATAAAAACATATTTGTCTATTATTCAATACGATCAATCGAAATGTCATTGCTTCACCATATAAATGTTTACATGATAATGCTCACGTGTATAATTATCCTTTTTACCTCATGACTACGTTGAACACAAGGTATAGACTATGTCACTCTTATTTAATTCAATTATGCCTTTAGACATTTATCTTATTACGTATGGTGGGAAAATTCCATCTAGGTCAATTATGACCCTCTCCATGATTTGTGGATTACCCATGAATAATACATTTCCGTCATCCTGTTATAGATAATGTTTGGTCGAAAATAAAACACTCAACTCTACATCTAAGGCCCATAATGATTTCAGGTTGAAAGGTGGTATACAAAATAATCACCTTGAAAATCACTCATCATTTTATGTAGTATTCTCATGGTGGGTTAATTTAGTATAAATATTACAGCGAATATTTATACCTATGTGAAGACTTGATAACTTTTTATCCATGATCCATGAGATGTGATCATCCATTTATCTGTATAATAGTCTCAATGCTTTAATGTCATCCCACTTCACATTAATGCTCGACTGTAGATACTTTAAGAGTAGTGTCCTTATGTTTAATAGGATCTAAGGTTAAGTCACACTTAATATATCATTAAAGGAGCAAGATATTATAGGGACTTTATTTTTTTGGAAAAACAAATGTATCAAAGAAATGCCTTATTATTGTTATTAATAGATAATTCGATATAAGTACCAAGTTCAACATAAAACTATTGGCCTCTAGGGATTACACCAAAATGACCTCCTTGTTGCTCTCTGCCAATTAAACATATATTGAACAGTTTTTATCATGTTTAAGCCTTTCTTGAACCTTAGTCTTTCCACTTGCCTTTACTTACTTCTAACTACCTTTTTCTACTTTAGTACTCTAACAAGCCCAAACGTATGGTTTTTCAATCATCTTTGACTCAACCAAATTTTGAATGCCTCCCTTAAGGTCCATGTTTCTGAGTTTTACAACCCTTCAGCCACATTCATAGCATAACACCTAAAGCCATAATAATTGTCCTTTTGGGAGGGTACAATCTCCCTCACGAATCAAGTGATAATTAGAGGACTTTGTAATATTTGTCTCACTACTACTATTATCCATAGTAGGGACCTTCACCTCAAACTGAATCTTCTCCACTTTAGTTTCTTAAAGCCTCGTCCTCATGTCTTTACTCTTCTTCCCCAATATGGACTTAATAAAAGTAATACATCTGCGATTGATGAACTTCAATCCTCCAAGTTCCACTCCAAAAATTTTATAACCTTCCCTACCTCTTTGATAATTATTGAAGATATAATCCAAAACTTTACCAAAAAGTTGAATTGGCTTGATTTGAACAACAATAAAAGTTTTGACGGCCTTCAAAACATAGTAGGTTATAATTTTCATACTTCAAATCTCCATAAATATTTGGAAGTTTATTTTTGTAAATGAATACTCTCCGATCAGGTAAGCTTCTTTGGCATGAGCCATACCCTAGAAACTCCATGAAAACTCAGTGGTCAAATGTGTTTGTATCCCTTATCTTGTGCAAAACTCATTAAAATTCTCTAAAGCATCCACCATTCCATTTCCTAAAATCCCACAACTTGTTCTTTTCATGAAATTCTTCACTAGATGATGATGAATGAACAAAAACATTAGAACCTTATAAAATATATAAGCCATATATTTTAGACCTTTTATCTATTATCACTTCAACATATGAAATCTTCAAAAAGCCATGTTCAACTCCAGTGCAATATCCTAGATCATCAAACATGCTTATGGATAACATATTCTGGTTGAGCTCTGGAAAATACCTCACATATTGAAGAAGAGACTATTGTTATGCTCCTTCAACAAACATTTTTTGTCCATCTGAGGAAATTTTTCCTTGATAATTATTTTGTGAGCACATTAGTAAGGATGAACTTCATCAATATTATTCAATATATACAAATGTGCTTGAAGAACTACATCATGGGCCATTCACTTAACATTTAAACCTTGAGTGCCCATACCTTCATATCTTCCATTAGGGGAGAGTTGGGAATTCTTATAGAATTTACTTCTGACAAATACTTCCATTATGATGAGACTTGGGAATTCCTATAGAATCCTATTTTGACAAATAGTTTGAATAAAACTCAATAGTTTCTTTTATGATGAACCTTTCAATGATCGAAGCTTTCGTATAGTAGTGATTCTTTGTATACCCTTTTAAATATCTCCATGTATCTCTCTACTTGATACATCTATCTTAAATAAACCGGGCTACAAAATCTAATACCTCTGACTAGATGAACAATTAAGTGAACCATAATTTCAAAAAATTATGGAGGGATATACATCTCCAATTGACATAAGATCATTATAGGCTCATGTTCAAACTCATATCAATTTTGTGGATTAATGAGTTTATTATATATAACATTGAAGAATAAGCACAATCTAGTTGTAATTTCCCTTACAGTTTTTTGCAAGACGCCACGAATGCCCACTTGTAGAAGTTGTTACATCAAGATATGAGAATCATTAGATTTTAAGCCAGATAATTTGATATCTTTCATTGTTACAAGTTTCTTGATATTTGATGATTATCCTTTGGGAACTTTGATACCCTGCAAACACTCGCAAACACTTTTTTTATTTCTAGACAGAGTGAGACACGCTGAGTGCAAATATGTTCTTTTACCTAATTCTTTTAAGGCTAACTCTTGAGGTATACCCATATCCACCATATTTAGATGAGCATTCTTATCATTTTTAGTCTTGCCTTGAATGTTGATAAGTGTTCCAATTACATTACTACACACATTTTTCTTCACTTGCATCACATCAATATAATGTCTTACATCGAGGCTAGACAGTTATGGAAGATTAAAGAACGCCAATCACTTTTTCTATATTTTTCTCTGCGGGATCTTTATGGCTTTTTTCAATGACAACATTAATGTGTTGTTAATGTTGTTGTTGATAAAATTCCTCCCCGGTTAAGAGCTTTGGATCGATATCAAACTCTTTTTATTCATTAAAAGCTATAGCACAAAGGTTCTAATTATAGAACCACTAGTGGGGGGTGCAAGCTAAAAAAATCCACTTAAGTGTATCATACCTTACGGTGTATTGTATTTCATTTAAGTTCATTGTACCTTATGGTATTCCGTATACCACTTAAATTCACTTTTGGTGTTTTGTGATTCTTTTTAGTACAACGTATCTTACGGTGCTCCATATTTCACTCTCTCACGAATATATCCTTATGTGTGTGACCCTATAGATTCTTGTGACGTTAGTAGTTATACTAAATATAGTAAATAGTGATAGATATCTAGAAACACATCAATGCTACCCAAGTCATGAAAATGTCACATGATATGACAAAATATTTCTGTAATAATGCTTGTGTGTACAATTACCATTTTCCCCTCATGTCTATATTGAACACAAGGAATACAGTGTATCACCCTTATCTAGTTCAATATTGGAACCTTAGACATATATTATGTTTCTTAATGACAATATATCATTACATCATTTTTACGAGCACTTTCTATGTAATCGAGTAATTTTTGGGCAAACGATGAGTTAAAGTGAAGAAGAAATGAGAATATATATATATGTATATATATATATATATATATATATATATATATATATATATAGACACACACACACACACATACACAGGGTGAATACAACTAGGCTTCTACATAAGGGCTCTATTTATAGAATCACTTGTGTGTGCTGCAAGCTGAAAAAGCCCACTTAAGTGCACTTTAACTTACGGTGTACTATATCTCACTTATGTGCTAATTACCTAACTGTGTTTCGTAGTCCACTTAAGTTAACCATACCTTATGTTGTTCAACAACTCACTTAAGCGCATTGTACCTTACAATGTCATATTATTCTTTTAAGTACATTATACCTTATAGTGTTGTGTATTTCACTCTCTCCCCAATCCATCCTTATATGTGTAATCCTATAGGTTCGCATGACGTTTGCAATTAGACTAAATATAATAAATATTGAGCGGTATCTAACAACACATCACTGCTACCCAAGTCACGAAAATGTCATGTGATCTGACAAAAACTTTTTATGATAATGCTTAAGTGTGAAATTTCCCTTTTGCCCTCATGTTAATATTGAACACAAGACATAGACCGTGTCACCCTTGTCTAGTTCTATAATGGGCCCTTAGACATATTTCTTATTACAGAGGATAGGAAAATTCAATCTAGGTCACTCAGGTCCTCTAACATGATTTGTAAAGTTCCCATTAACAAACTTTATGGTCATCCTATTATAGACAATGTTTTATTGGCAATAATGTACACGACTTCACATCTATGGTCCCTAGTGGTTTTAGGTCGAAAGGTGGTATACACCACTATCACCTTTAGAATAACTTATGACACTTACATAACATTTTGTGTAGTATTCTCATGGTGGGTTCATCCAGTATAAATATTAGTATTTATACATAAGTGAACACTTGATATCTCTTTATCCATGATCCATGAGATATGATCATCAGCGTATTAATATAATATTATCAATACTTTAATGTTATTCCACTTCACAATA
Organism: Lathyrus tuberosus; assembly: GCA_022829125.1. NCBI lineage: Eukaryota > Viridiplantae > Streptophyta > Magnoliopsida > Fabales > Fabaceae > Lathyrus > Lathyrus tuberosus. The sequence goes on from JALAZF010000639.1 coordinate 235,418, forward strand.
AATCTTGACTATGGATACTTTAAGAATAATGTCCTTATGTTTAGTGGAATCTTATGATTAAGTCACACTAAATTTTTTATTAAACAGATAACCTATTCTAGGGAATTTATTACTTTTGGTAAAACAAACATAACAAAGAAATGTGTTTTGTTATTAATAAATAATTCAATATAAGTATCAAGTTCTAATAAAAACTATTTTCCTCAAGGTTTTACACCAACATGGACTTAGATAAACAAATATGTTTTTTCCTGATTGTCTTCGACCCGTAATCATCATCGATAACATCATATATTTGCGTTTCATGCACAACCACAAATATAGGTTATAAATTATGATAAGAATAGGTCATGAAGTATGGTAAGTACTAATATTACCAAACAGGTTCATTCCATAAGTGGAAAGTCTAAGCCTAATGTTTCTTTTCTCATGGCCAACATCTGGAAACAACAAATCAATTTTCTTTCATTGCAAAGAATAGACTACATGGATAATTTTTCCATCAGGTTTACTTTCATTTGAATGCCATCTAATATTCGTTACGTCATTTATGTTAGAATACAATCTCTTGAACTTTGGAATTATTTGAATGTACCACATAGTTTCCTTCAACTTCTAGTGTGAATCCTCACACTTCACGCACTAATTCAGTGTTTCATACTCTTCTAGTCAATCATCCATATCCACATCCATATTGAATAATTTTGAAAAATTCCATCGCAACATATAAGATTCAATATTTACTTCTTTCCATATTTTTTTGCATTCCCACAAAAAACATAAATACTAAAAAAATCCAATTATTGTCAGGAAAACTTCTTTTACTAAATTAAAGAAATTTTACCACTCCATTCATATACTCACACTTAATATATTAGCTTTCATACTACTACGATCCAAAACTACTATCCAAAACTAAAATTAAAATATAATAATTATGTTTTATAAGTGCATGAAATACATTATATTATCTAGTAAAAACAATAATTTTCAAATCAAGATTAATGGGCTCATCATATACCTAAATAGGTAAATAATTGATTAACTCACTTTATAACTCTCTTTAGATAATAAAGTTGTTATTATTGATCATATATCAACTAATAAAGGGTGGAAATTGTAGGTATATTATAGAAAATCACGCGTTTTCCAATTTATGATTGTTGTCTCCTATCGTCGCCATCGACCTCTACCACATCATCTACCTGCAATTTCGACGCCTTTTGTCGACCTCCTGGCTACTTTTATGGCTATTTGGTTTATGCAATCTCAAAATATAAATTCTTTCTATTATCACTTAAATATTTAAGTCATACTTCAACAATAGCCACCTTGACTTGGTACCGTGGTGATGTCAATTTAACCATCTACCACCTTGATGCTATATACCATGTTGAATCACAATTCAACAACATTGAGAAAGTTTGAGTCACACTTGAACCTTGATCTTGCCACTTGCATCCACTTATTTCCAACCATCTTTTACCGCTTTAATATTTTAACAAGACCATAAGTTGGACCTTTAACCATCTTTGACTCCACCTACTTTTGAATGCCTCTCTAAAGGTATTTTTTGGTGTTTTTCATGTCTTCATCCACATTCAAAGCATAACATTCAAGGCCAAAATAACCATCTATTTGAGATGACACAATCTCCCTTCTTACCTTGTCACGAGTCAAATGATAATCAGGGCCTTTGTAATTGTTCCTTCACTAGTTCTAGTATCCATATTAGGAACCTCCACCTCAAATTGAGTCTTCTCCACCGTAGTTTCTAAAATCTTTCTCCCCGAGTATTTACTCTTCTTTTCCTATCGGGACTCACTTAAATTAATACATCTTCGATTGATGAACTTCGATCCTCCAGTTTTACCCTCAACAACTCATAACCCTTCCTACCACTTGGATTGCCAATGAAGATGTGATCCATAACATTACCATTAAGCTGAATTAGCTTGATTTGTACAATTGGAAAAGTTTTGACGAACTTATAAATAGATTAGGTTACACTCTTCCTACTCCAAACCCCCATAAGCATTTTGAATTATATTCCTATAAATGAACACTTGCCGACAAGGTAAGCTACTTTAGCATCAGCCTTACCCCAAAAACTCAATGACAACTTAGTGACCAGAAGCATTTTTATCCCTTTTCTTCTACAAAACTCATTAAAGTGATTTGCAACAAGATCCAGGCATCTACCATGCCTTGACCTCAAATTATACAACTTGTTCTTGTCATGAAAGTCTTCAATTGTCGATGATGAATGAGAAACAACATTTGAACCTTCTAAAATATATAAACCACATATTTTAGACCCTTTAGTTATGATCACTCCACAATGTGAAATATTCAACACCCCATGTTCAACTATAGTGCAAAATCCTAGATCGTCAAACACATTTATAGATAACAAGTTTTGCATGAACTCTTGAATACACCTTACACTGTGAAAAAAAAAACTCATTATCGCCAAACATTTTAAGTCTGACAGTACCAATACAATTAACCTTGCAAGCCTTATTGTCACCAAGGAGAATCAATCTGCCATGCTCCAACCTCGAATTCTCAAAGTATTTTTTCTTGGACACATGGATAAGAGCTACCTGATTCCATAACCTAACTCTATTAAATTCAAATTTGACACTATTAAGTATCAACGCTCTCATAATTACCCTCATCAGAGGCAAATACAATCTGAACAAAATCTTCATTTTCCTCTCTCTTAGGATATTTCCCATGGAAGTGAACAGGTTTTAGACAAATAAAGCATTTAACATTGACATGTCAAACCTGTTTGATTTGTACATCCCTTTAAGCTCACTCCCTCTTCTTGAGACACATAACCCTTCACCAGTATCATCAATCTTCAAATCATTCAACTAAAAATTCATTGGATTTCATATCCGTCTGGACTTCATCCAAAGTGATAATACCTTCCTTACTATAAAGAAGGGCATCCTTAAAGCTCTCAATTGATCCGGTTAATGAGATGAACAAGAGTAGAGTCTTCTTCTTATCTTCAATTTTCACCTCAATATTCTCAAAATCAATAATAAACTTGTGAAATTATGTCAACTACTTCACTATGAATTTGTTCTCTATCATTCTGAATGAGTAGATTTGTTGTTTCAGAGACAACTTGTGATCCAAAGATTTGGTCATATACAATGATTCAAGTTTTTCCTACATCGAAGCCGCATTCTACTCCCTGGCAACTTCCTTAGAAATTTATCTTTGAGCCATAAGATAATGGCACTTATAGCCTTATCCATTGTCTCAGTCTTCTCAACAACTATTAGGCATGCAGACATCGATGCCTCGGTCTACAATGTTCAATGCATTTATCTTGAGTTAAGATTTCTGGAATTTTCACTTTCCACAACCCAAAATCGTTGTCTTTAGAAAACATCTCGATAATTTATTGAGAACTCATGGTCCTCGTTTGTAAAGAAAATCCCTCTACCCACGGTGAACACCACTTGTTGTGAAATTGATAGAATATTAAAAATCACTTCATAAGAATTATTCAAAGTTCAACCACACTAAGAAATTTGATGTGCGGGGACAAGTGTAAAAATTTTGTAGTTGCTGTTAGCAAGGTGGTTTGTCAGTTTGTGTTATTCGTGGTGTGCCTTTTGTTGGCAGGATAGTTTGTTAGTCGGATGCGAGAGTCGTATCCGGAGTTGTTCGTATCAGTTATATTTTTTAGGACGAAAATGTCTAAGTGGGGGAGAATCGTAACGCCCCGTTTTGTCTTATTTATTTAATCGAGTCGATTTAATTATTTTTGTTTTGATATTATTTTATTCTTGACTTTTATTTGACAATATATTATTTTTCATCGTTATTATGTTTTATCGCGTTTGGAGGGCGTTTGCGAGATATTTGAGCTGAGGGGTAAAATGGTCATTTTAAGGGGTTAGATATTTTTATAAATAAAGATTTGAGAGAAAAAGAGAGAAAAGAAAGAAAAAGGAAAGAAAGAGAGAAAGAAGGAAAAGGAGAGGAAAGAAATGGAGAAGAGGAAAAGAGGTGGAAATCGACATAGCTCCGTTTCAAAGCACGATTAATCAGGTACGGGTGAGAAGTTACGATTATATCTTGCTTGTATATGTATATGTGTATGTCTTCTTGGATTGTTTGGTTATTTTCTTCTAGTTTTCAATTAGGTTGGATTTATGAACAATGAGTGGGAATCGATGTTTTCACTGATGAACTTCGATATAAACTGCGTAGAATACTTGTTGTTATGTTTGGAACATGTTTGGATTGATATGTTATGGATTAGAAGTGTTTGGGTGGAAGAAATGATGAATTTTGACCCAAAATGACCCATAACAGCGCTGTTGAGAATTTCTGGGCTCGCAGTTTCGCTTTGCGAACCACATCGAAGGGGAAAGCGAAGGATCGCCCAGAAGTTCGCGTTGCGAATTTTATGCTGTTTTTCTTCTGCCACGGTTCGCTGGGGGTTCGCATTGCGAATAGGAAAGCGAACGTGAAAAGCGAACGTGACAGATTTTCTATTTTGTTTTCTTCATAACTTTTGAACCGTAACTCGGATTGAGGCGCGATCGGATGCGTTGGAAAGCTAATGAAATGTTCTTTCTTATAAAAAATGGTTTAGAGGACAGTAGATGATTTATTTAAGTCGTGGTTGTGTAAAAGTGTTGAGTTGTCAGGTTTTTATTGCGTTAAATTCGTGCAGTTCGTGTTTTACAGTGTGTTGTGTTGTTGTTATATGACGTGGAGCTTTTATGTGGTTTATATGATGTTGAAGCATGTGATAAGTGGTTGTAATTGTTGTGGCCTTATGGAAAAATACTTTGTTGACTTGAATACAAATGTATGGTATTAATGTATGTTGTTGTGGGTAGCCTTCGTGGCGTGAATCCTAGTGTTGTGAGTATCATTGTATGATTGCAGGATTGTTGTGGTTGATGGGGAGTAATTCTTGATGTGAATTGATATTAGTGTATATGCTAAAATGCTAATTGTTGTGGTTTGTGGATTATGATGAAATGCATTGTTTATGTAAAATTCAATGTGTGTTATTTGGTGGCATTATGGAAAATAAATGCATTGTTTTGGGTTTGATTGCGATGCATGATTATTGATGTTGAGATGGTTCACATGGTCGTATATGCATTTGATTGTCATGAGTCATTGTATGCCAAGCATCATGATATGCATCTTGTGATGTCGTGTGCCCTTATGGGGTGTGAGCGACGAAACGATTCCAGAGGGAATCTGCTGTAACGGTCATGAGCCTTATACAAAGAGGACCTAAAGCGACGTTATAGACGATCGTGAGCCTTATACAAAGAGGACCTAAAGCGATCGGATCGTGAGCCTTATACAAAGAGGACCTAAAGCGATTCATAAACGTCGTGAGCCTTATACCAAGAGGACCTAAAGCGACGGGGAACATCGTTTGCCCGACGGGGAGTTACACTAAGTAACAAGCGATGATTCCAATAATTCCTGAGTGAATTAATGATGAGAATGATTGATGGATGGTACCGAATGCATAGAGTCGTTGTGTCGGTCTCTGTGCATTTGCATAAATCATGAATGGATTGATTATGTGTGGGAAATTGTGAATGGATTGACTATGTGTGGGAAATTGTGAATTGATTGATTATGTGTTGAGCTCGTGATAGCATTGATGATTTGATATGCTATATATATGAATATATGTGATGTGGTGGTGTGTTTCCATATGTCATAACCTTGGTATGCTTTATATGTGTTGCATATTATTATGCAATCTTGATTTAGTTGTTATTTCTCACCCTTCTGCTATGGTTTGTTGCTCTATGAGGCAATTGCAGATTAGTATCTTGGAGGCTTTAGTGAAGATTAGTTCTCCATCCTTTTGTTGGTATGTCTGCTCTGATACGTAACACGGGAGTCGGGGAACGCTTTTGTTATATATGTATACATTTGTTGGATCTATTTTGTATTACTTTTGTATGAATATTTTGATGTTATAAAACAATTTATTTTGTAAAACAAGTCAGTTATGGATCTTTCCGCTTTATTCCATAATTGAACTTTCCTTTTGTTGGAAAAAGTTTCCCTTTTAGGTTTATTCCATTTTGTGTTATGTATCAAATTCATGAGCAGAGATTGTGTTGTCTTTCTTTAAATGTGGCATCCTTGTCTCTGTCTGAAGATAAAAAAATTTATTCACTCTGATTTATTTATGTATTATTTATCCGCGATGGGAATTGGGGTGTTACATTAGTGGTATCAGAGCAGGTCGGTCCGTCCGGCCAAGTTATTTAGTCAGTTGGTGTGACAGTTTAATACTGTCGATGTTGTTTGTTCCTTAGTATATGATATGTGTGTGAAACACTGTCAGTACTTTTGGGTTTTTGTAATTCCTTGTCTGCAGGATTTAGAATGAGCTAAGTGGGGGAGAAGCTGGTGCTTCTCCAAGTTGCTTCAGTTGTGGAGCGTTGGTTGCAAGATTGTAAGTGTTGTTTGGACAGTGTTGGTCCCGGTTCCGGAGGGAATGCGGTGGTAAGGTTTATGTCAACTAAGGATTTGTGCCTTAGGTAGTTGTGTGCACAAGATGCAAGAAACGCTATTATAGTTTGGTAAAGATGGTTTCTGCCCCATCATGGTTGTCGGCTGTCTATTGACAAATTGAGGAACTGATCACCCTTAATATTTTGTTGATAGTAGACGGGAATTGTGTTGGATGGAATAGACGTGTCTTGCCAGCTTGGATGGTAGGTACAATGGATTGTTTGTAATTAAGTAAAGTGCTTACAGATTGTTTTGACGAGTCGATGAAGATTTTTATATCTGAAGGTGAGGCGGATTCGAGGTTTTTGTATGTTGGTCAAGTTGGAATGTCTCTGAGGGAGAATGATTGGGTATTATTAATGGCTGCTTCTCAGAGAGTAGAGAGTGAACTTAAATTAGACGAAGGTGAATAGTTGAGGTTTATATCTGCTAAGTAAGTAGAAAACTCTCAGGGGATGAGACTAAGATGTTTGTTATGTTTGTGATGATAGTTTTCTAGAAATTGGCAGAAAGGCCACAGTGATGGGCTGCCAGTTGTGCGTGATTCCATATGTGTTTCCGGATGGAATATTGGATGTTAGCATTAGAATTACTCAGATTGGAAGAGCGGTTGGAAGATTTACTGGAAAAGGGATTTGTGAGACCAAGTGTGTCGTCTTAGAGAGCTCCAGTATTGTTAGTAACAAAAAGGAAGGATGATTGAACGGAATAACAAGCATGATGTGTATAATGGTATTGAGACTATGGAAAGTAAAACTTAGAGTTTTGGTGAGTTTTTGAGTTTTTAAAGTTTTAGGGCATTAATGGAAATCTTGAGAAAACCCTTAGGTGTGGATGTAATATTTGAGAGTTCTTTTTGGTTGGTTGTTGCTACATGTTGGGATTTATGGAATTTAGACTGTCAAGAGAAGAAATTGTGTATGGATTACTGACAGTTGAATAAGGTAACGATTGAGAATAAGTGTCCACTTTCATGAATAGATGACTGGAATGGTTTGGTTGAGTTTGAGTGAAATTACAATTGTTTGGAATGTTTGATAAGAGTGGTGAATTGTGTGAGTTGAGGCTTTGATCGATTTAATGTGACTGGTTATGTTTGTTATCATCGGGATAGGCTGTTATTTACTCGGTTAAGCTTGTATATGAGTAACCAGTTACCCAGTGAAAAATTTTGCAAAAGCTTTAAGAATTTATATCTTTTGGAATTTGGTTGGGCATTACAACGTACAGTGATGTTATTTGGTGTTAGTAATGCGTCTGTAATGTTTGTGGAGTAGATGAATCATATCTTCCATATTTATTTGGATAAGTTCGTAGTGGTTTTGATTGAGGATAATCGGATCTGTTATAAACTCAGAGGAAGAACAGGTAGAGTGTTTGAGATTTGAATTACAAGTGTTGAAAAGAGACGAAGTTTTATGCTAAGTTATGCAAGTGAGAATTTGGGTTGAAAAAGGTTAGTTTTCTTGGATATGTTATTTCAGATGAGAGTATGGTTATGGATCCATCGGAAGTAGATGCAGTTCTACAATGAGAGGCTCCGAAGTTGGTTAAGGAGATTAGAATCTTTTTGGACTTTAGTTGGTTATTACCAGAGGTTATGAAAGGCTTTTCCAAGTTAGCGTTTTCGTTACTTCGATTGACTTGCAAAAGGTAAGTCGTTTGTTTGGGATGTTTGTTGTAAGGAAAGTTTCAGAGAGATAAAGTAGACGTTGTCTACGGCTCCAGTTTTGATACTGCGTGATCCTGATAAACCGTTTGTGAGGTATTGGGATGCGTCTTTGATGAGTTTAGTCAGTGTGTTAATGCAAGAGGGTAAAGTCATGGCTTATGCTTTACGACAATTGAGGATTCATAAAAGGATCTATACTATTCCGGATTTGGAATTGTTTGCGGTTGTATTGTGTTGGAATATTTGGAGGTATTATCTTTATGGTTCTAGGTTCGAAGTGTTTAGTAATCACAAGAGTTTAGAGTACTTGTTTGGTCTGAAGGAATAGAGTATAAGACAACGAGGATGGTTAGAATTCGTGACGAGTTATGAATTTGGCTTGGATTATCCTTCGGGAAAAGCTAATGTTGTGCCTGAAGAGTTAAGTCGATAGTCTTTGCATATGGATGTTTTGATGGTCAGAGAATTAAAATTATTTGAGCAGTTCAGAGACTTGTGTCTGGTGTGTGAGATAACACAGTAGAGTGGTAGGTTGGGTATATTAAAAGTGAACAGTGATTTTTGGTGAATATGAGAAAGAGTTAGACTTTGGATGCGAGATTGATAGTTTTGATGGTTACGAGTCATCAGAGTGCGTAGCGGAAGAGTGATGTGGCACATTTTGTATATGCGTGTGTGACTTGTAAGAGTTCATAGGTTGAACATTAGAAACGTGTAGGAGTGATGAGACCATTGGACGTTTCAGAATGGAAGTGTTAGGTGAAAGGTTTAAATATTATTCATGGGCTACTATGTAGATGGATGTTTTGGTTGTATGTTCGATTGGGGAATCGTAGCATTGTTGTAATATTGATGTGTGGCAAGGATGTTGGTATTGTGGTTATGTAGAGGTTGTTGAAACGATGTTGGGTCGTGGGACTTTATGTTCTTGTTTGTGTTGTTGCCTCGTTTTCATCGTGATGGTTCAAGTGCGAGTAGCTAATTCCTGTGTGGGGAATTAGGGGAGTGTTACCTATGGTGAGGGTAACGATCTTGTTGTGTTTTGGTTCAAGAGTGAACCTATGTGTTCGTAACTTGGGTATTCTTTGTGTCGTGGGTTGGTCGTCAAGTGCATTGTATGGGCTTTGCATCCTGTCGTTGTAGTTGTTGTCGTTGTTGTAGTTGCTGTTAGCAAGGTGGTTTGTCAGTTTGTGTTATTCGTGGTGTGCCTTTTGTTGGCAGGATAGTTTGTTAGTCGGATACGAGAGTCGTATCCGGAGTTGTTCGTATCAGTTATATTTTTTAGGACGAAAATGTCTAAGTGGGGGAGAATCGTAACGCCCCGTTTTGTCTTATTTATTTAATCGAGTCGATTTAATTATTTTTGTTTTTATATTATTTTATTCTTGACTTTTATTTGACAATATATTATTTTTCATCGTTATTATGTTTTATCGCGTTTGGAGGGCGTTTGCGAGATATTTGAGCTGAGGGGTAAAATGGTCATTTTGAGGGGTTAGATATTTTAGAAAAAATTAGATATTATTATAAATAAAGATTTGAGAGAAAAAGAGAGAAAAGAAAGAGAAAGGAAAGAAAGAGAGAAAGAAGGAAAAGGAGAGGAAAGAAATGGAGAAGAGGAAAAGAGGTGGAAATCGAGATAGCTCCGTTTCAAAGCACGATTAATCGGGTAAGGGTGAGAAGTTTTGATTATATCTTGCTTGTATATGTATATGTGTATGTCTTCTTGGATTGTTTGGTTATTTTCTTTTAGTTTTCAATTAGGTTGGATTTATGAACAATGAGTGGGAATCGATGTTTTCACGGATGAACTTCGATATAAACTGCGTAGAATACTTTTGTTATGTTTGGAACATGTTTTGGTTTATATGTTATGGATTAGAAGTGGTTGGGTGGAAGAAATGATGAATTTTGACCCAAAATGACCCATAACAGCGCTGTTGAGAATTTCTGGGTTCGCAGGTTTGCTTTGCGAACCACAGCGAAGGGGAAAGCGAAGGTTTCCCCAGAAGTTTGCATTGCGAACTTTATGCTATTTTTCTTCTGCCACGGTTCGCTGGGGGTTCGCATTGCGAATAGGAAAGCGAACGTGACAAATTTTTCATTTTGTTTTCTTCACAACTTTTGATCCGTAACTCAGATTGAGGCGCGGTCGGATGCATTAGAAAGCTAAGGAAATATTCTTTCTTATAAAAATGGTTTAGAGGACAGTAGATGATTTATTTAAGTCGTGGTTGTGTAAAAGTGCTGGGTTGTCGGGTTTTTATCGCGTTAAATGCGTGCGGTCGGTGTTTTACAGTGTGTTGTGCTATTGTTATATGACGTGGAGCTTTTATATGGTTTATATGATGTTGAAGCATGTGATAAGTGGTTTTAATTGTTGTGGCCTTATGGAAAAATACTTTGTTGACTTGAATTCAAATGTATGGTATTAATGTATGTTGTTGTGGGTAGCTATCATTGTATGATTGGAGGATTGTTGTGATTGATGGGGAGTAATTCTTGATGTGAATTAATATGAGTGTATATGCTAAAATGCTAATTGTTGTGGTTTGTGGATTATGATGAAATGCATTGTTTATGTGAAATTCAATGCGTGTTATTTGGTGGCCTTATGGCAAATAAATGCATTGTTTTGGGTTTGATTGCGATGCATGATTATTGATGTTGAGATGGTTCACATGGTTGTATATGCATTTGATTGTCATGAGTCATTGTATGCCAAGCATCATGATATGCATCTTGTGATGTCGTGTGCCCTTGTGGGGTGTGAGCGACGAAATAATTCCAGAGGGAATCTGCTGTAACGGTCATGAGCCTTATACAAAGAGGACCTAAAGCGACGTTATAGACGATCGTGAGCCTTATACAAAGAGGACCTAAAGCGATCGGATCGTGAGCCTTATACATAGAGGACCTAAAGCGATCCATAAACATCGTGAGCCTTATTCCAAGAGGACCTAAAGCGACGGGGAACATCTTTTGGCCGACGTGGAGTTACACTAAGTAACAAGCGATGATTCCAATAATTCCTGAGTGAATTAATGATGAGAATCATGGATGGATGGTACCGCATGCATAGATTCGTTGTGTCGGTCTCTGTGCATTTGCATAAATCATGAATGGATTGATTATGTGTGGTAAATTGTGAATGGATTGACTATGTGTTGGAAATTGTGAATTGATTGATTATGTGTTAAGCTCGTGATAGCATTGGTGATTTGATATGCTATATATATGAATATATGTGATGTGGTGGTGTGTTTCCATATGTCATAACCTTGGTATGCTTTATATGTGTTGCATATTATTATGCAATCTTGATTTAGTTGTTATTTCTCACCCATCAGCTGTGGTTTGTTGCTCTATGAGGCAATTGCAGATTAGTATCTTGGAGGCTTTTGTGAAGATTAGTTCTCCATCATTTTGTCGGTCTGTCCGCTCTGATACGTAACACGGGAGTCGGGGAACGCTTTTGTTATATATGTATACATTTGTTGGATCTATTTTGTATTACCTTTGTATGAATATTTTGATGTTATAAAATAATTTATTTTGTAAAACAAGTCAGTTATGGATCTTTCTGCTTTATTCCATAATTGAACTTTCCTTTTGTTGGAAAAAGTTTCCCTTTTGGATTTATTCCATTTTGTGTTATGTATAAAATTTATGAGCAGGGATTGTGTTTTCTTTCTTTAAATGTGGCATCCTTGTTTCTGTATAAAGATAAAAAAAATTATTCACTCTGATTTATTTATGTATTCTTTATCCGCGATGGGAATTGGGTAGTTACAACAAGAACAATGACAACCAAAATAAATGGCCTTCAACAAAAATAACTCACTATGCAAGAAGACATCAATTTATCTTGGCAAAAGAAGATAAAGTAAAGTCAGTAAAAATAATAAGTTTTTTTAGCGAGTTTGATCAAACGATCTATTATAGGGAAAATAGTAGTTCTCCGTTTTACTATACATCAAAGAGTTGTTACAAAAGATTACAAATGAGTTACAAGAAAATAGTCACTCAAGTTACCAAGAACAAACCTTATTTTTTACCCAAGTACCCAATCTCTCCAACTCTCTATATATAAATCACATAAGTCCAATGTATTTAGAAGTGTTTCCTAATCCCTCTTTAGATCTCTTCTATGATTTCTGAAATTCCAAGAACATACTCTCAAGAATTTACCACTGCCTCACTAAGATTACCACTAAAAATATCAAAGTCTTCTTTCTGTGTTCAACTCTAAATTTTTTAAGGTTGTGGAAACAAACATGTAAGAGATACATATTTATACCTGCGGAAATCCAACAGATCCATAACAAGCCCATGACTCAACCCATTAACTAACATATCCATGGACTGAACGAGAAGCGCAAAAAATATACTAAACGAGAAAACCGAACATGGTTTTCAAAAGCCCAAATTGCAGATAACTGCTCCGCCAGCCACCACTGATTTCCAATTTCTAGCAACTGTCCCCCGCCGCCGCCTACCTGCAATTATGACGCATTCTCATCAACTCCTGATTACTTTTATGATTTTTGTTTATACAAACTCAAAAAAAAACCTCTTAACCACTTAAGATATATATATTCCCTCCGGTGCTATTTGTAACAAAAAAATTATTTTTCAGATTCATTGAATAATCAATGTATTTGGACTGTATTATAAACTAGGTACATTGATTATTCAATGAATCTAAAAAGTTAAATTACTTTTATAAATAGAATCAGATAGAATATATATATATATATATATAATGTATCTTATCAGAATGTCATTTTTATGTAAGAACATGAATATGAATCTGAACCATTCGATTTTAAAATAAATTGTGGAGATTATGTGTCATTTTGTTCTCTCTCATCCATTATTAAAATAAATGATGGAGGAGAGAGAGAAAAAACATGACACATAAGCTCGACCATTTATTTTAAAATCAAATTGTTCAGATTCATTATAATGTTTTCAAATATATATATATATATATATATATATATATATATATATATATATATATATATATATATATATATATATATATATATCAACTGTATTATGACTAAAATTTTGAATCAATGGTTGAAAAGTAAAAACCAATCTATTTATTTTTAGCTTTTTAAAAGTGAAGATTGTGCTATATTCAATTTTTTTTAAATATGTATTAACTATCTAGTTATTTAATATTATACTACTTTATATATAATAATTTTAAAATGAATTTAAATTTTGAATTAATTATATACACAAAATAACAATATTTTAAAATACGTTAGAATATTAAATAATTTCATTTTGAAAGCATCTTAGTTTATATTAGGTTTAAATAGTATTTTCGTCCCTGTAAGTTGGCGAGTTTTTGGTTTTTGTCCCTGAATCTTTTCTTTTTCAGTTTTAGTCGCTATATTTCACATTCGTGTTCGTTATAGTCCTTAAAACCAAAATTCGCAGGAAAATCCGAAAGTTTTGTGCGGATTTTCTGTTGATTTTGGTTTTAAGGACTAAAACGAACACGAATGTGAAATATTGGGACTAAAACAAAAAAAATAAAATTCAAGAACGAAAACCAAAAATTCGCCAACTTACAGGGACAAAAACATTATTTAAGCCTTTATATTATTATATTTACTAAAGTGGAAGTGAATGAAAACATGCTTAAATAAGATTCTGTATATAATAATTGACAGACAAGGCGTCAAGAAGCGTATGGATTTGAAATTTTGAACCTTTGGTAATGTACTTTGTTTCTTTTTTTCTTCATTTTAATTAATTCTCCAAGTCGACATGAAAGGCATTAATTAAAACATTTGTCTGTGGGTTATGATTGTGCAGTGTCAATAAGAGATTAGACACGAGTTGTTGTTTATCAATAGTGAACTTGTCTAGTCCGATGATGATTGATGACAATGTAACTAGTCTTTTTATTTTCCTTCTCTATGAGCCAACCCACCTCTTCTATTCTCTTCTTAATCTAAACAACCAGTTCCGTGAGGTAGTCTCCAATTTTGGTGGCACGATGTCTCTCCTCCGGCCGCTCTACCGTTAGCCTCTGTAGATACAATTGTTTATATTCACAATGAGAAATTGAATTAAAATCTTGACAAAGGGATTTATGTGAGATTTGGGTCGAACTCATGTTGTGTTGAAAGAGAAGCTTTCATGTATTTCGACAGGAGGCAAGCATGCAGTCGAAGCTTGTTCACATGCTGATGCCTTATTGTTACATACTGTAGTCGAAGTCTGTTCTAGTATGTATGTATTGTTGAAATGTTATTCTGTTGAATTGGGCCTTGTGTTAAGGATTCAATTGTTTAGGTTTTTTGGGCTGCAAGTTACCTAGTTAGTCTATAAATAGGCTAGTACACTCAGTTTGTTGAGTGTGGCAAATTGTGATATTCACTTGTAATCATTTATGACTTTAATGAAAAAGTGAATAGTAAACAGAATTTATATTTGCCCAATCCTTGTTGTTCCTTCTTCTTCTTGTTTTCTTTTCCGTTAAACCCTAACCCTTGTTTTGGTTCTTGATTATCAAGAAACCGTTTTATACTTTGCTTAAAGACATCGTTTTTCACAACAAATTGGTGCGGTGAGCATGGAGAAGATGTCTTCAACAAAGTATGAAATTGAAAAGTTCACCGGAGTGAACGATTTCGGTCTGTGGCGTTTGAAGATGAAAGCCCTACTGGTGCAGCAGGGTTGTCTGGAAGTGTTGAAGGGACAGGCAGCCATGGATGCTGCGTTGACGGAAAGAGAAAAGACAGCCATGATCAAGAAAGCACACAGCGCGATATTGTTGAGCCTTGGTGATAAGGTTCTTCGGTAGGTATCAAAGGAGACGACAACGTCAGGATTATGGGTGAAGCTTAAAAGCTTGTACATGAACAAATCGTTGGTAAATCGTTTGTACCTGAAGCAAGCTCTGTATTCATTCAAGATGAGTGAAGACAAAGCTTTGGCTGAGCAGTTGGATATGTTCAACAAGCTGATTCTTGATCTTGAAAATATTGATGTGAAGATCGATGACGAAGATCAAGCGCTGTTGCTATTGTGTGCTTTGCCCAGATCACATGCTCACTTCAAATAAACTCTCTTGTATGGAAGAGAGACCCTGACCTTTGAAGAAGTTCAAGGAGCCTTGTATTCGAAGGACTTGAACAAAAGAAAGGAGCAGAAACCTTCATCAGTTGGCGAAGGGTTGTCCGTGAAAGGAAGATCGTCGAAGAAAGATGGTAGGTGTTGCACCCCAAAATTTGCCCTCCTTACTTTATTACTAACTGGCTTATGTTGCATTGCATTTTGCATTATCATGTGTGCATATCATTGGTTCTTAGCATGGGGTCAAGGTGCCTGAGGCAGTTCTTTAGAGGGTCAAGCAAGAGTCCTGGTATTGTCCAAGAGAGCTCAGGTGGATCATTCTCTCCTAACCAGTGCATAGATTAGGGTTTTGAGCTTCTTGGGTTTATTGCTTCAATGGGCAAGCTCCTTGGGTTTTTATCATCATCAAATGGCATATCTTATCTTTGTTAGAGAGGATACACATCATATTCAGAGGAATTTGGATTTGGAGGTTGTGCAATTTCCTCCTGGACTGAGGGTACCACAACTAGGGTTTGCTATAAAGTCAGTTTATTTTTGATTTTTTGGGCAAGACTTGATTCCATGGTATTCCTTGGGTCTCTAAATACCTAGGGGTGGAAGATTGTCCATCAGCTTGGTTCAGGAGAAGTTCAATTAGCCAATGGTTTGGAAATCAGTTGAATTTGGGGAAAAAGTCAACAGTGAAAGGAGAAAAGTCAACTGTGAAATTTTGAGGTTCTCTTCAGGGATTTCAAGGTCTCACATCCTCATATGGTCTACAGGGGTCAAGTTTCACACATATTTGTCAGGAATCAGGAGTTGGTGCAAAGTTTCCAAATTTGGAAAGTGACCTATAATGAAAAGTTTCCATTTCTAGCAAGTTTCTACACTTCATTCAACTTAACTTTACACCATCAAAGAAGCTTCAGATGAATTTTTCTCCAACATGAAAGTTGAATATATTTTTCTCCTCTTTCCAACAAGTACTAGTGGGTCTCCATATCATTTGTGAAACTCCAGTTATGATCAAAAGAAGGCAAAGTGGTTTTTAGGGTTTCTCATGATCCCATTTTCACAACTTTGGGCATAATGACCTATAATCAATTCCATTGCTTCATGCCACATTCCAATATTAAAAGACACTCCTTGAGGATTATTTTGGGCCCAAGAATGAAGAAATTCCATGGTGTGTTCTTCACTTATTCTCCATTGTTCAAAAAAATGCCAAATTATTCAAAAGTCATGAATCAATTATTTTCAAGGCCCAAGTTCTATATGGGTGTAATTATCAATCCAAATGCAAGTGATCCATCATGGAATTTTTAAGTGAACATGCATGGAGAGAGGTGTATTCCACATAATGCATTTTAACAAAATAATTCAAAAACTCATGAAACAAACAATTACCCAAGCCCAAATGATCAGATATGAAATAACCCTAAGTATTTAAGCCTATTCATGCATTGGTTAGGGTTCATACACGTGAAGTTGGAGGAGTTCTCAAGAAAACCCTAAAAGAGGATTTCTCATTCAAACTCACGGCCAAGAGGAGTTCTCCCAAAAGTTCTTCCACAAATCTCTTCCTGGTAGTTTCTAGAGCACAACCCAACCACCATTCGCAGCCAAAAGCAAAGGTTTAAAGGTACACCATCTCAGGTTGGTGGATTTTTCGTGTTCCTAAAACTCGTTTTTTTTTATGTCTATATTGAAGTGTGATGAATGGTGATTATCCTGATATAATTACTTTTAATTTTGGACGTGTGAATTGTTTGTAGTATGAGTTTAAAGTTTTGAACCCTTACACTATTTCCTTCGATTCTCTTTATCCATGCGTTATTTGATTTTTTTGATGATATATTTGGGATCCTGATGATTTTCTGGTCAAGATGGAGTATTCGCATGAAAATTCTGGGCGAGTTTGGAGTTGCAGGTGGTGGTGGGAGGCGGCCGGAGCCTGACCTGGGGAGTTTCCGGCCTGCTAGGGTTTTTGGCGAGGAAGATGACCCTCAGCCGTCCATTTTTCTAATCGCACGGTCTAGATCGTGCCATGTGTTTTCTTTTTATTTTTTTTTCTGATTTTTTTTTCATGATTTGGTGTTCATTACCTCACGGTAGTTAGTGTGTTCGTCCAATCAGATCATTTTGTTTTAATTACTTTTGTTTTTATTGACTTGACCATGATCGTTTGATGAATCGTACGGCTGCTAACATGCCAACAATTTAAAAAAACCCACGCGCCCTGCACATGGCATGCTCACGGTATTCTTTTTTTATTTTTGTTCAATTAGTGGGCTGGGTTGCTATTCGCACCCCTCACTCTTCAGCCCAATGTCATTTCCTTTTCATTTTCCTTACTGATCACACCCCCCAGGCTTTTTTTTTTTTCAGATGGACATAATGTACTGGGCTGCTATTCGCACCCTCCACCTTCAGCCCAATGTCATTTCCTTTTCATTTTCCTTACTAAACGCACCCCCAGCGTTTTGTTTCATTTTATTTTTATTTAATCATTTATTATTTTCATATTTAATTTTTAAAATTACATAACTACATTAAAAAATCACTAAAAAATTAATGCATCATTTTCATTATTTTATAAAATTTTCACAAATTTTATATTTTATTTTTATTTTTATTTTATTACTTAAATTAATTATTTTATTAATTTCCTTTTTGCATTACACATCTCATGCATACATAAATTTCTTTATTTTAATTCTCCTCATCTATAGAATATTTTTGATCCGTTCCTTTTGCATTTATTCATTAACATTCTAAATTGCATTAAAATATTTTTTATCATTTTTAAAATCATTTCATATTGCATCTTGGTCATTCCCTTTAGCACACAAAACCCTAATTCCCACCTGAACTCTGCCTAATTATTTGAATGACTAATATCTTGATTTTTTGCAGGGACTTTTGATATGTTGTTTGACTCTGGTTGAGGAACCTTAATGTTTAATTTGGGAATTTTAGGAGTCATTTTCCTAATTATCTGATTTGTTTTCACTTGAGATTTTCTTGCAGACGCATCCTTGACCTTGTATGATTATCTGTTTGAAAAGGCACTTGTGCCATTTGCTTTGGGGTTGTTTCTCTAACTTCTAAGTTCATGTTTGGATTATTATCACTATTGTTTGCCATTGCTTGATTTTCATTTGCTTTGATATTATTTATGTCTGTTTCTCACTAACCTTTTATGCAGGGACTAAGGTAAGTTCTTTAAGGGTATGGATAAGTATCCATGGTCACCCTTACTCTTTCCTTCTCTCATCTTCTTCCTTTAGGATTTAGGTTGTCGCCAAACCTCACTAACCGTAGGTCACCCTTGCATGATAACTTTAGGACTCATAGTCCCCCTTTAGAGTTACCCTTGTGTCTTCTCTCTTCTCATCTCAAATTTCTTTAAAACACTTAATAAGGATAAATTGTATTGCGCACGAGCCTTAAGCGTGGGGAATGAGAAATGAGGGGCTTCCTCTCATCTTTCTAGAGTACTTAGCGAGCATCCTGTCTTGGGACGATGCATTAACTATTCGCCCCTGTGCCCTAGACTTTGGCGCAATGCAACTTAGGAACTAACTTAAGCCACTTCTGTCCTAAAAAACACAAACCAACTTCAAACCTTTTTGTCCTTCGAGATTGTCAAACTAAAGGATATTTTCAAAAAGGGCACGTTACTTTCCGTCTGAGACGCAAACAGGCATCGACCCTAACTGCCGGACGCGAACTTAACGTCGCTCATAAAAAACACAAAAAGAACTTGGTCCGAACTACGTTGACTCTGAATTCCCCATTGCACAAAGGGGGTACGTAGGCCTAGGACGTCGACGTCCTACCGAGTCGGTCCGTGTCTTTCCCTCTCTGTTTTAGTACAACCCTAGATGATAGTATAACTTACCCTTAGAGTAGACAACAAGCGTGGATCCCATCGAGTACGATGGACGCGTGAGGTGCTAGTACCTTCCCCTCGCGTAACCGACTCCCGAACCCAGGTTATGGTTGCGATGACCATTCGTTTCCCTCTTCCTCAGGTTTATGCGGTGTTCCTTTTCCCTTTCTTGGGATAAATTTACACGGCTGGCGACTCTGTTTTTCCGCGCCACTCTCGCGTTTGTACCTGGATGAAAATCCTTGGAGTGACAGTAGGTTTGACAAGAAGAAAGGAAAGGTTCAGCAGAAGTCTTATGGTGGTGATATGTCTGGTATCAAATGTTATCACTGTAAGAAGGAGGGTCACACAATGGGAATGCAGCTATAGTTCAAGATGGTTATGAATCATCTGATGTCCTTGTGGTGTCGAGCAGCAACTCTTGCGAAGAGTGGATTATGGATTCTGGATGTACTTGGCATATGACTCCAAACAAGAATGTGTTTGAGGAACTGTGTGATCAAGATGGTGGATCAATGCTGCTGGGGAACAATAAAGCTTGCAAGATTGCAGGTATTGAATCTATTAGATTCAAGCTCTATGATGAGTCAATAAAGCTATTGAATGGGGTTAGGTATGTACCTGACCTTATGAGGAATTTAATTTCTCTTGGTGAATTCGACAAGAAAGGATATGTCTTCAAAGGAGAGCAAGGTATCTTGAAAGCCATGAAGGGGTCGAAGGAAGTCTTGAGAGGTGTGAAGAAACAAGGCTTGTATACCCTTGAGGCTGAGGTTGTAAGTGGTTCGACAAATGTTGTATCCACGAAACCTGTGTCGAAGACAGAGTTATGGCACTTGAGATTATGCCATGTCAGCGAAAGAGGCCTGGTCGAATTGGGGAAGCAGAACCTGCTAGGAGGTGACAAAGTCGAAAAGATGGAGTTTTGTGAATCTTGTGTATTTGGTAAATACTGTAGGGCGAAGTTTAACAAAGGCAAGCAAAGAACACATGGATCCCTTGATTACATTCATGCTGACCTTTGGGGGCCTGCAAGGAATCCTTCACACTCAAGTGCAAGGTATTTTCTATCCATCGTTGATGACTATTCCAGAAAGCTATGGGTATTCATTCAGAAGACGAAGGATGAAACTTTTGAGAATTTCAAAAGTTGGAAGGTTCTGGTCGAAACTCAAACTGGCAGAAAGGTTAAGAGGTTGAGAACCGACAATGGCCTTGAGTTCTGCAATGATGCATTCGACAGTTACTGTGTTGAGTCTGGGATTGCAAGGCATAAGACTGTAGCAGGTACTCCTCAACAAAATGGCTTAGCCGAGAGATTCAATCGAACAATCCTTGAAAGGGTTAGATGCATGTTGGTTAGTGCTGGATTGAAGAAGGTGTTTTGGGCAGAGGCTGTTTCGACAGCAGGTTATCTGATAAATAGATGTCCCTCGACTACGCTGGGAATGAAGACACCTGAAGAAGTCTGGTCGGGTCATCCACCAGATCTCGACAAACTGAGAGTATTTGGCTGTTTAGCCTATGCTCACATTAGGCAAGACAAGGTCGAACCTAGAGCTCTGAGATGTATGTTCCTTGGATATCCTGAGGAAGTCAATGGTTATAGGTTGTGGTGCCTAGAACCAGGTCACAGAAGATGTATCACAAGTCGTGATGTAGTTTTCAATTAGGTTAAAATGGCATTCAAGAAAACTGGTGATGTTGGTCGAAGTGCAGAAACCTTTGAAGAGGAGCTGGAACAGGTAGAGATGCATGTTGAGGTGGAGCATAGTGATGCTGAAGTGCATAGCCCTGATGAAGTCGAAGAGCAAGATGCTGAAGAGGCTGAGGAAACTGTCGATGACTACCTACTGGCAAGAGATAGGTCGAGAAGATTCATCAAGCCACCTCAGAGACTTGGTTATGCAGATCTTATAGCTTTTGCCTTAATCTCTGCAAGTGACGTACTTGACGAAGAACCTAGAGATTACGAGGAAACTATAAGGAGTCGAGACAAGACTGAATGGCGAAAAGCCATTAATGACGAGATAAAATCTCTTCATGATAATAACACTTGGGAGCTGATTGAGAAACCTACAGGAGCAAGGTTAGTCAGTTGTAAGTGGATTTTCAATGTCAAGGAAGGAATCAAATGAGTGATGTCGAAGCGCTTTAAGGCGGGGCTGGTTGCTAGGGGGTTCACTCAAAAAGAAGGTGTCGACTTCAATGATGTGTTCTCACCTGTTGTAAAGCATAGATCCATTCGAATGTTGTTGGCCATGGTGGAAAATTATGACTTGGAACTTGAGCAAATGGATGTAAAGACAGCATTTTTGTATGGTGATCTAGATGAAATGATCCTGATGCGTCAACCTGAAGGGTATGCAGAAAAGGGTAAAGAAGATTATGTGTGCAAGCTGAATAGGTCTTTGTATGGCCTGAAACAATCTCCTCGACAGTGGAACAGGAGATTCGACAAGTTCATGGCACACATTGGTTTCACTAGAAGTCAGTTCGATAACTGTGTTTACTTCAGATTTCGACCTGGAAACTCACTTGTTATGTTGCTACTGTATGTGGATGATATCCTCATAGCAAGCAACAGTGTTGAGGATGTAACGAAGGTGAAGCCTGAACTCAGTAAGGAGTTCGAAATGAAGGATCTGGGAGCTGCAGCCAGGATTCTTGGGATTGACATCCGGAGAGATAGAAAGCAGTCAAAGTTGTGCTTATCTCAAGAGACATACCTAAGAAAGCTTCTCGACAAGTTTAGTATGTCGAATTCAAAGCCTGTTGTGACACCTACAAATCCTCAGTTTAAGTTTAGTACTGAAGCTGAAAGAATCTATATGAATAGCATTCCATATGCTAGTGTAGTGGGTTCTTTGAAGTATGCTATGGTCTGTACGAGGCCAGACATAGCATATGGAGTGAGCCTTGTGAGCAGGTATATGGCCAATCCTGATAAGGCGCACTGGCAAGCTGTAAAGTGGATTCTCAGGTACATTAATGGGTCTCTGAAAAGAGTCTTGATTTATGGTGGAGCCTGTGGTGGTGATAGCATAGTCGAAATTGAAGGTTTTGTTGACTCTGATTATGCAGGTTGTATGGATTCCAGAAAGTCTATTTCTGGATATGTGTTCACAATGTTTGGCACAGTAATCAGTTGGAAAGTGACACTTCAGAAGGTTGTTGCCTTATCAACCACTGAAGTTGAATATGTTGCCCTCACTGAAGCTGTGAAAGAAGCATTGTGGCTTGAAGGTTTTGCAAATGAGTTGAAACTTTAAGGTCGAAGTATCACTGTTAAATGTGATAGTCAAAGTGCAATACACCTGTCGAAGAATTCAGCCTATCATGAGCGAACTAATCACATTGATGTGAGGCTGCATTTCGTCAGAGAGATAATCGAGCGTGGGGAAGTCCAGGTGCTAAAGGTTTCGACTGAAGACCATGCTGCTGATATGATCACCAAGACATTGCCAAGTTGTAAGTTCTTCCACTGTATGCAGTTGATAAAGCTGCATGGTGAAAGCTAGTTGATTCTCTTGTTGCTAAGTTAGATCCAAGGTGGAGATTTGTGAGATTTGGGTCGAACTCATGTTGTGTCGAAGGAGAAGCTTTCATGTATTTCGACAGGAGGCAAGCATGCAGTCGAAGCTTGTTCACATGATGATGCCTTATTGTTACATATTGTAGTCGAAGTCTGTTCTAGTATGTATGTATTGTCGAAATGTTATTCTGTCGAATTGGGCCTTGTGTTAAGGATCCAATTGTTTAGGTTTCTTAGGCTGCAAGTTACCTAGTTAGTCTATAAATAGGCTAGTACACTCAGTTTTTTGAGTGTGGCAAATTGTGATATTCACTTGTAATCATTTGTGACTTTAATGAGAAAGTGAATAGTAAACAGAATTTATATTTTCCCAATCCTTGTTGTTCCTTCTTCTTCTTCTTATTTTCTTTTCCGTTAAACCCTAACCCTTATTTTGGTTCTTGATTATCAAGAAACCGTTTTATACTTTGCTTAAAGACATCGTTTTTCACAACAATTTAATATAAAGTCTTGCATGAGAGACTCTACTTAAAATCTCGTTTAAAAAATTTAATTTAAAGTCTCATTTGAGTGACTCAAATTAATCTCTCACCTATGGACTCAACTTAAAGTATCGCAAAAGGGACTCGACTTAAAGTCTTGACTGAGAAACTTAACTTAAAGTTTC
This sequence comes from Lathyrus tuberosus, assembly GCA_022829125.1. Classification (NCBI taxonomy): domain Eukaryota; kingdom Viridiplantae; phylum Streptophyta; class Magnoliopsida; order Fabales; family Fabaceae; genus Lathyrus; species Lathyrus tuberosus. The sequence continues at coordinate 258,810 of JALAZF010000639.1, forward strand.
TCCTAATGAATTCAACTTAGAGTCTCAAATGAGGGACCCAACCGTGAAACCTTATTTTGCATGTGATATGCATTTAATAAGGACAACAAGTTTTGATGATGACAAGTCAAGTATAAGCGGTTAAGCGATTAAAGATTCAAACAAAAGAATTAGAGTTTTTTGGACTTGACTATCCGATGATGGAAAACAAACGGAATTTAACTCAAGCCTCATCTCAAGTAAACTCAAGCAAGTTTGTACAAGAAAGAAAGCATAAAACAAGGTCTTGAAGTACCAGAAAGCCTTGTCTGGATTAGTCTGAGTGAATACTTTGTAAAGTATAATATTGTTCTCGTAAAAGTGTATGGCTAAAACACACACACGAAAATATTTTTTAAACTGATTTTTCTCAAGAAATCATTTTCAAAAATATCTTGATGTCGTTGTCATACCCCAAATTTTGACCACTAAGATTTCCCATCATTGTACAAATCATCATCACAATATGGAAGTACCTTTATGCCTCATCAATCTCCTCGAGGATTGTTGAGCATTCACCACAACCAAGAATTAGGGTTTTGAGCCCTCTCAGAGCACTTAGACAAAGGATCAATCAAGAAATGACATGATCTTCAACTTGTCTAACCTCTCAAACATCCATAAAGGATCAAGAGGACTCCCACATCAAGAATCAAGCACAAGGTTGCAGCATTCTAAGTGGATCATGCCTCAAGATCGCCAGTGTCACCAAATTAGGGTTTTGGTCAACTGAGGCCTCCAGATGGAAATTTTCCTCTGGGCACGAGCCATTGCTTCAAAGCATAACTCAAGATACTACAAGGGACCTCATGGACCCAATCGTCAAGTCAATTTAACCTCAGGGGATGCATTTACCAAAAATCAGGAATTAGGGTTTCTTGACCTAATTCACCCCTAAGTTGACTTTTGGGACAAAACCTGAGCCAAGACCTCAAGACATGATATGGGGGTCTCCAATCCACCACGTTGATCCATTTGCAACAATGGATTAATCCCAGAAGCTTGATCCACAAGTTTCAATTTCATCAGGACCACAGTTAGGGTTTCGAGGGAAAAATCAATTGTACCTTTGACTTTTGACCAAGACATGCTCCCAAATCTTGGGACATGATTCAGTACACCCTATAATACCTATGGAACATATCCATCAGGTTTGATTTAGGTCAAGGACTTGATTTCACAAAGGATCACATAGTTTGGATTTCATCCGATAAAAAGTCAATTGTGCACAAAATCAAGTTTGACTTTTTGATATTTTTCACAATTATAGTTCTTTGACCCTAAAACAATGTTAATATGTGATTTGAATCATCATTCATCAAGGAAAATCAAAGAAAGTGAGGTAACTTGTAAAAGGGGTAACCATAAAAAACTTAGAATTTTTCTAAGTTATGGAACAAAGTGGCTAGGGTAGCAACTTCCAAGGACCATAACTCGAGATCTAAGCAACCATTTTGGATGGTCCAAAGCTGGATTTGTAGATCTCATGGCATACTTCAAAAGTGTCAACTACATCTCATTCCAATTCTCCATGGATTTTTATTTATGGAGTGATCAAAATGGCAAAAAACATGAAAGTACATTTTTCCAACACTTAGAAGAAATTCTGCTCAAGGCAGATTTCAAGTGAAACACCAAAACTTGGAGGGCTGTTTCACATAGTTTTAGGCTGAATCAATTCAAGATGTAAACAACAAAGTTGTTGTCCATATTGCCTACAATCCAAGGAACTTATTGGCATGAAACAACTCAGCTTGAGCTAAGAGTTATGGCTGCTGCAAGACACCCTGGCAAGGCTGTCATAAAAAATCAATTTGTGAGATTTCTTGCCATACACGATTTTGAGCCAAAAAGCAATTATCACTATGCCACGTGCATTCAATCTGATCACAATCCATCTGATCCAACCAACAAACTTGGACTGAAATGCCAAGATCTTATCCTTGAGAATTGATGAGTTTTTGGCGTATATGCCTTGAATTCAAAGGCATTTATGTGAAATAGGGCACTTTCAACAAAGCCACTCTACTCAGTTAAGATGCTTAGTTAAAAAACAATTAAAACATCTGAAGAATGTGGATTTGGTCAAGACATAGCCCTGCTCTTGGGAAAGGCTAGTTTGCCTTGCATGAGAAGAAATTCCACCAAGCCAAAGCCATTAAATGTGATCTGATCTAGCAGCCATTCACTATTCCTCCAAGACAAGAGTTGATCCACTATAAATAAAGGTCCTAACTGATCATTCAAACTACACCAAAGCAGCTTACAATATTGCTTTCTCTCATTTCCTTCTTAAACTCCAAATTTCATTGTTCTTGAGGAAGCACTATCGGGTTTTGAGTTGCAGAGCCAAGCAACTCAAACCATCACTTCTAACACACCCCATATGATGTATAGAAATTGTCCAAACACCTAAACCACTTCTAAAACACCTCGATCAAAATTTCACTCTCCAGCCTAGCCATTATGCAGTTGGGATACTATAATTTGATCTAAGGAGTTTCAAAGAGTTCCAAGGCTTGGAATCCACTCTATACCATCCAGTGAAGCTGTAGAGATCATCATCCACCTTCTGGAACACACTTTGTGCAGAGTTCCAATTCTTCTTGCAGCAAGGTAAGCCTAAAACTCAATCTCCATACACCATGCATATTTCCTCGCACAATAATTTTTCCAATTGATTATCATCATATGTTGAGTGTTTTCCTTCAAAAAAATTGACCATAGCACTCACACACATGTCTGCACGATTGCTTTTGCAAAGTTAGGGTTCATACATTCATGTTAATGTAACTGACTGCACACTAAAAATAAATAAAATCAAATATTACCATCATGTTCCTTGTTAAAAAATGCATGAATTTGGTGTTTGAATCATGTCAAATGATTGAGAGATGAGTGAGATACGAGCCTTCACGCATCTGAGCTTAAGGTTGAAGATGAACATGGTGCCATTTTCAGAAATCCAACTTGTTTACTATATAATTATTGTTTGCCATGTATATTATGAATTGGCATTGCGCCCCAGTGGTTGATCAGCTGGTTTGTGTGTATTGAGCGAGCAAGAGGCCTGGGGTTCGAATCCCCCTCGCCCCTGACCTATTTTTTATCACTTGTCCTATTTTTAATATTTTTCATATTATTTTTGTTAATGATTTGAAAAATTAATTTCTCTCTCAATTTTAATCATTTTTTGTTGGTTCTTTTTCTGAAAAATCACAAAAATATTAAAATATTTTATTCTACAAAAAAAATCAGATTTATATTATTTATTTAATATATTTGGTATTTTTGTGAATAAATTCATTTTTATTGTTTTTTAACATTTTAAAAGTGAATTTTTATCTTGAAAATCAAAATCAAATGAGTTCTAAATCATCTTGTGATTAAAACCTCATTTTTCAAACCTTAACCAAAAATCACAAGTAGTTTATTAAACTTATTTGGTATTTTTATCATTTTTTATTGATTTTCTTTAAAGAATTACTTTTTAAAAAATGAAATTAGGGTTTTGTTAGTTCTGCAGCTATGCAGTAGTCGTGTTGGCTAAATTTTGTTAAAACCTATATGATAGCTTTATGTCACTAAAGTTGTTTTAACATGCTGTTCTGCACTAACTAGTTATGTTCAGTATCTGTCATATTAGATTAGTTGCAGGTTGTGGAGATGTCAAGTGTGATGTCCTGACATGTTGTGCTGCACTAAGCTGGTATGAGTGCATGGTTGTTTTAAGGTGTTGTTGTGTTGCTGCCATGTGCTGGTTAATCAAGATGTTCTAATGTACTGCATTCAACATGTCGGATAAAGATGTCCCATCCTGGATCATAGGACATCGCGTCTGCTACTGGGTTAAAAGGAAGGTTCTGTTAGTTGTTATTTGTTACTTAATATTCTTTGAATATTTAGTTATCCTATGTGGCGTCCATTGTAATTGGGCTGAGTTTATGTGTTGGTTTTCGGATTTTCACTGCTTTCAAAATATGGAGACATATTAGGAAACTTTAGATTGAAGACCTATTTTCTTGGAGTTTATTTTGCAGAATTATGTGCCGTCTCTCTGCTGCGTTTTGAAGCCCAAATCCAGTTGGGATGTAGGTTATAAAAAGGAGTGTTTGTAACCTAGAATTGTAACGCAACCAAAGATGTAAAGTTCTATTATTAGGGTTGGTTCCTGTACCACTCGACCTGTGAGTTGGACAATTTGTTAGTGTGATCCTCGAAACTGTTAAGTAAGAGGAGTATTGTTCTTGGAGGAAGCTTTTAAGTAACTCTAAGTTGTGTCTTGAAAGGATGATTTCTGTGCTGAATTGTTGTGTAGGTAAAGAGCCGTTGATGTAGTGGCGGATTGTCAACTGCTAGACATCATTGCGATGATTGGGAGTGAGAAGGGTTTCTCATATCTAGAGAGGATCTAGGTAGAAGGGTCATTGGGTAGTGATTAAGTGATAAGCTGTAAACGGGGAGTTTAGCTTTGAATTGATACTGCTGATAGTGGACTTTATCCCTGGCTTGGTAGCCCCCAGAGTAGGTGTGTTAGACCGAACTGGGTTAACAATTCTGTGTGTTTTGCTCTTATTTCTTTTCAGTACCATGTTTATTGGATTATACCTTGCCATTTATGATCATGTCAGACCAGATGTCGAACGGCATATTCTAGGACATCTGAATTCTGCACATGCACCCAAATTTCAATTGGTATCAGAGCAGGCATCCTATTCTGTTTCTGGGTGAGATCCGAGGGGGATACTTTCTGGTTCATGGTAAAGGAAGAAGGATGTTATACTGAAAAGCTTATTGAACATGATAGGTTCATATTGGTGTTTGAATGGTCCCTAGAAGTGGAGGATGGACTATTCGCAGAAAATGATGTGTGGTGGTTTTGTGTAATATGCTGTACCTGAAGACTGTTGAGGAGGTTGTGATTGTTGTGTATTCCGCTGCATGGTATCTGATGGAACCCTGGGGGTCCCTGTGTCGCTAGTAAAGGAAGGGCAGTAGGGTTGGTCTCCTCAAAAGAGTTGTTGTGTGATGATGTAGTGTATGCAAGACTGTTTCAACCAACTGTGTAAAGTTGCCAACGATACTTGAGTTTTATTTCTCAAGTCCACTCTTAAAGGCACTATAGTGTGTGGTTGATTTACTCTTCAAGAAATCTGTTGAAGAAAGGATAGAGCCATTTATTTTGGTCTCTAGAAGAGTCTTTCTAATACTTGACCTAATTAGGAAAGTGACTCTGAGTCTTGTTGTTGTTTAGTTTTGCTGGAGCTTGGATTAGTTTTGAAGACCTTTAAGATGATCAAGGGAAGTCTTCATCTAGCTTAGGTTCAGCTATGTGATGTCCCCCACATGATGGAACACTTGGAAGAGTAAAAGATGCAGACGTGTTGATGGTGTGTATCATGCAAGTATTTATGGTCTGATCAGAAAGGGTGATCATCTACTGGTGAACTCTTGTATCCCCTGCAAAGAGTTGTACATGGATTACTACTGATGTTACCTCCAAAACCATAGTAAGTGTCAAATCCATGTGTTTGAGATTGTTGTCAGATCTGATGTTGGAACAACATCTCAAAGGTGTTGAGTTTTCAGCCAAGGAAGTTAGTTGTGCTCATGGTGGAGTATCAGGTCAAGCCACTTACCTAATCTGAAGTGATCAGTGGTGTGGATTAATAAAAGATGGATCAGCTAGTGCCACAAATGTGCAGGAAAAGAATGTCAAACCAGATCAAATGTCGTATCTTGTGTGAGAAGGTTACCTTATCACATATGATAAATAGCTTGACAGCAGTTGAGTATTTGTCTGTTTTTGATAATGTTGTGCATTCAACTAATAATAATATACATTGACGGGAGACTATGTAAATGTCTGATGTAAAACTGCAGGACTGCAGAAGTGTTGAGAATTTACTTTTCTCTATTTGGCTGTTTATTTCTCTTTGTGGTGTGTTGGTGTGTGACGACCTGAATTATGCTATTGAAGATGGAGATGGAAGACTATGAAGACATCATAATCTTGATGGTTGGATCAGTTTATTTATGATCTAGGTGCTTTGGAGCATGGTTTTTTTTGTGAAAGTCGAGGATATGTGGCTGTTATCTCTGGCTTTCTACTGACGACTCTACTAAGGGAAGTGGCATTCTTTGGTATAGCTATAGGGTAGTCTTGAACTACTTATTTTCTGAAGATTCAGATGTGGTAGGTTTGATGTCTTTGGAGTTTCTGAGTAGAATGGAGGTTGTCTACTCAAACTTGATTGTTGAATCAAGTCTATGAGAGCATGGAAATCTGTTTCTACAAAGGGAGGAGGTTCTTCTGAGTGGCAGAAGGAGGAGCTGAATTTAACAGTTGGATATCATAATGTTCTGACATCTAGCTTAACATCAGAAGTCTCAGTTGGTGATGTGGCACATCAGCTTATGATAGGGTGATCTACAGGAATGAACAATAGGATGTTTCAAAAAGATCGTTCTCATGGCAGTTTGCAGGAGCTGCAGGAAGGAGAAGATGTTACATGACCATGGCTTAGGGAGTCTAAGTGTGTTTGCTATTGAGCAATTGGAACATGTGATTTGAAGATCAAGTTTCCTTGGTGGATCAGGATATCTTTGTGAGAGTTCTGACAAACGTGAAAAAGATCAAAATGTGGCATTTGGTTGTTTTCATATGAGGATTCATGAATGAGGTTGATCTCAGAAGTGGATTCGAAGAATCAAGATAATCAGAGTGTGGCAGCTGGTTATTATTGAGGAATGTCTTGGAACAAGTTACTCTTAGGCAGAAGGGTGATGAGTTGAAGACTCAAGGAGATGATTCTTCTTGAAGGTGGATGAGAGTTTATTCCTCTAGTTCTTTGGAGTACTATGCTATAGTAAGTCCAGTTGGTGGAGCATATCAAGAATCATGGTGATGATGTCTTGGTGTGTGGCAGATGTTCTAACTTGGCGTTGGAACATTATCCGGGATGGATATCCTTGGTGAAGGATGATTATGCTCTGGTTCTGGAGCTTGGTGCCTACATTATGCCTAAGGAGCGTCTACATAGTCATACGGGAGAATGATGAAGTAGAAGGTCTACCTTGGATGGAGAATGTAGAGAAGACTGAAGCAGATCAGGTATTGATTGCTTGAAAGTCTGAAGGTGAAGATACTCATTAACTGATCAGGAATATTCCAAATTATCATACAGGAGAATGATAGGGAATGATTGCCTTTGGAGAGTTGGGTGAGAGAATATTGTTCCTGTGTTCTTGTGATCTTCTGTGATGTGATGTGTTTTTGTTTTGGTTGTTTCTGGTCCCTTGGCTTAAGAAGGAGCTTGGAGATTCTGTTTTTATTTGGAATGTGGTGTTTTGCTTAGTACAGATGGATTCTGTTCATGATGTCTAGACTGATGTCTCAACATCTGCTGACAGAACATTTTCTTCAGAGTGTTATGGGTTTTGTCTCCAGAGAACACAAGCTTCTATCTGATTTATGTATTGTTGTGGTACATGGTTTGCTTGAGGGTCAAGCAGTAGGTGAATGTGTTCGGCAGGTGTGTTGAACAGAGGGTGCGCTCTTGAAGACATGAAGATGCGTCTTGTGTTTTCCATTCATTTTGGGTGTTCTTCTTGCAATGGAGCATTGGTTATCCATGTCAGGGAGAGTACTGTATACTGTCAGATTGTACAAGCTTCTGAGTTGGATGTGTTCTGCTACTGACTTGCTTGCTGTTGGGTGATTGTCCTTAGATGCATAATTGCTTGGTTTGGTATATTATGGCTAAAAAGGGGAGAAATAAGTAGTAGTAGTAGTGTTCCTTGGTTATTTCCTTGAGGGGGAGCTGGTTGTGTTATTCAAAGGTTGTATGGATATTGCTCGGGTGTGTTATAGCTTTGTCAAATATGGCTAAATTTTGTTAAAACCTATATGATAGCTTTATGTCACTAAAGTTGTTTTAACATGCTGTTCTGCACTAACTAGTTATGTTCAGTATCTGTCATATTAGATTAGTTGCAGGTTGTGGAGATGTCAAGTGTGATGTCCTGACATGTTGTGCTGCACTAAGCTGGTATGAGTGCATGGTTGTTTTAAGGTGTTGTTGTGTTGCTGCCATGTGCTAGTTAATCAAGATGTTCTAATGTACTACATTCAACATGTCGGATAAAGATGTCCCATCCTGGATCATAGGACATCGCGTCTGCTACTGGGTTAAAAGGAAGGTTCTGTTAGTTGTTATTTGTTACTGAATATTCTTTGAATATTGAGTTATCCTATGTGGCATCCATTGTAATTGAGCTGAGTTTATGTGTTGGTTTTCGGATTTTCACTGCTTTCAAAATATGGAGACATATTAGGAAACTTTAGATTGAAGACCTGTTTTCTTGGAGTTTATTTTGCAGAATTATGTGTCGTCTCTCTGCTGCGTTTTGAAGCCCAAATCCAGTTGGGATGTAGGTTATAAAAAGGAGTGTTTGTAACCTAGAATTGTAACGCAACCAAAGATGTAAAGTTCTATTATTAGGGTTGGTTCCTATACCACTCGACCTGTGAGTTGGACAGTTTGTTAGTGTGATCCTCGAAACTGTTAAGTAAGAGGAGTATTGTTCTTGGAGGAAGCTTTTAAGTAACTCTAAGTTGTGTCTTGAAAGGATGATTTCCGTGCTGAATTGTTGTGTAGATAAAGAGCCGTTGATGCAGTGGCAGATTGTCAACTGCTAGACATCATTGCGATGATTGGGAGTTAGAAGGGTTTCTCATATCTAGAGAGGATCTAGGTAGAAGGGTCATTGGGTAGTGATTAAGTGATAAGCTGTAAACGGGGAGTTTAGCTTTGAATTGATACTGCTGATAGTGGACTTCATCCCTGGCTTGGTAGCCCCCAGAGTAGGTGTGTTAGACCGAACTGGGTTAACAATTCTGTGTCTTTTGCTCTTATTTCTTTTCAGTACCATGTATATTGGATTATACCTTGCCATTTATGATCATGTCAGACCAGATGTCGAACGGCATATTCTAGGAAATCTGAATTCAGCACATGCACCAGAATTTCAGGTTTCTTTGATTTTGATCTTCATCAAACATTTTCAAAACACTCGTGGGCCTCTAATAGAGTGTAAGACCCAATCCCTTTATAAATAAACAATTTTGGGCCTCACACATTATATAAGTCCCTCTGTACATTTTCAAAAGTTCGGCGCGATCGTCGCCTTTCTAACAAAATCAACTGGGCTTCTCCTTGAGCTATAAGTCGCATCTTTATTCATTTTCATACTTTTTGGGCCTCTAATAGAGTGTATGACCTAATCCCCTTTTAACCAAAACCTTTTTTGGGCCTCAGATATTGTATAAGTCCCTCCGCGTTAAAAGAAAAATCTCGGCGCGCTTGCCAGTTTAAAAAAAAAATAATTGGGCCTCTCCTTGAATTGTAAGCCCCATCTCTTATACAAAAACAAACCCTTTGGGCTTCTCCTGGAGTTGTAAGACCCGACCCTTTTGTAAATACACCTTTTTGGGCCTCAGTCGTTGTATAAGTCCCAATACGATCTTTAAAACAACGGTGCGATCACTGTTAAAATGTGGGCCTCCCCTTGAGTTGTAAGCCCCAATCTCTGTTCCAAAAACTTTCTCCTTTGATTTTGAATCCAAATATATAGTTGTTATCAAAACTTTATTTAATTTCTTTGTTGAACAACTAACAAAACAGCATGGAAGCTCAACAACGGGTAAGTGTTTATCCACTTTCTTTTATCTGCTTTCATATACATAATTGTATTGTGGGAAGCTGTACATGGTTAGTCTCCTTTCATTCTTTTAAATACATGTCATATATACATAACTGTATTGTGGGAAGCTGCGCATGGTTAGTCTTCTTTCATACTCTTTTAAATACTCATCATATATCAACTATATATATACTAGTATAGTTATTTAGAGTTTTCCCCGACAACTAGGTCTAGAACTAGGTAAAGCCATGTTGGTCGCTCTTAAATACAGTCAAAACTAGATCCCCATAGGATTTCCAGATACATTCTTCCCTTCTCTTGGGATTAAACAATATGGAACAAAGAGAAAGGCAGTATTCTTGGTGAACCTTTTCTCAGACGGTCACCCCTATAAATTGTCAAAGAAATTCTACTCCCCAGAGTTGATCTATTCTTCGTGAATAGCATCTCTTGAGTTTCTTCCAAACCCTCAAACTTTCCTGGAATGATCTCTTCTCTGTGAATTGCATTTCTTGAATTTCTCTTGGTTTGGGGACCCACGGACTTCCTAAAAGCATCCCCGCCTCCTCTTGGGCTTTGTACAAGGACCCTTCGGCTTCTTAGAAGTTCTTATGCCTTCTCTTGGGCTTAATACAAGGACCCTAATGACCTCTTAAAGGTATAAGATAGAACTTAGTCATCCTTTGTTAGAGCAGTCTTTCCAGTGTCAACCTCCGGCCACTTTAGGGTTGATTCTCATCCCTTAAGGCCCTTGCCCTCTTTTGGGCATTGTACAAAAGATAAAGCTCTTCAACACCAGTAGACTTGGACAGTCTAAACCTCCTTGAGTCTCAAAGACATTCTCAAGTTCCCTACGAGCGTAGGAGGAATCCTGATCATCCGATCAATTCCCAACTAAGTTAAAACCCGGTCTCGCTCCTAAAATTTCCCCGACCAGGGTCAACACTATCTTAAATCAGAACTTCAAGGCATCTGATACCTCAACTCTTCTGTAATCCTCAGCAAGAGTTGATTCCCCCACTTGGGCCTGCCTAGGGATCTCAATTATCCCCATCAATAAGATAGCCTCCTCTTAGGCTTTGTATAATGATCTTTCCTCAACATAGTCAGACTCCTCTTGGACTTTGTACAATGGTTCTCCCTAGCGGAGCTAACCTTTTCAGACTCTCTTGTTGAGTCAACACCCTTTTAGCCTCAATCTCGGACTTAGTACGAGATAGCAAATCACTCTCTTGTTGAGTATAAAAGACTCTCTTATTGAGTCAATCAACTTTCAGACTCTCTTGTTGAGTCACTCACTTTTTTGGACTCTCTTGTTGAGTCAACCTTTTTCAGCCTCCGTCTCGAGCTTTGTACAAGACAGATAAAACACTCTCTTGTTGAGTTAACCCTTTTAGCCTCCTCTTAAGCTTTGTATAGTGATTGTCCTCAGCAGACGCCCATACAAGCACTCTCTTGTTGAGTCAATATTTTTTTAGCCTCAATCCTGGGCTTTGTACAGGACAGCTAAAAACACTCTCTTGTTGAGTCAAACCCTTTTAGCCTCAATCTTGGGTTTTGTACAAGATATAAATCTCCCTCTCTCGAGCTTGGGACATATACCTTCCCAAGAAGAGTTATTCCCTCCCAGTCTTCCTCTAGGCTTCGAGGACTGATTTTCCCGAAGAAGAGTCAAACTCATTTCAGCCTCAATCTTGGGCTTTGTACAAGACACATAAAATATCCTCACCAGAGTCAGTTAAATTTCCCATTTCAGCCTCAATCTTGGGCTTTGTACAAGACATATACGAACCTCCCCAACGGAGTCAAAACCTTTTTTGGCCTCCTCTTAGGCTTTGTATAATGATATCCCCAAAGATTCAGTCTCTTTTTTGCCTCAATCTTGGGCTTCGTACAAGTCACCTATATCTACACTCTCTTGTTGAGTCGGTCATATTTAGCCTCCTCTCTGGCTTTATATAGGGAAATTCCCTAGCCGAGTCAATTAACCTTTTAGCATCAACCTTGTGCTTTGATCAAGGCACACAAAAATCACCAATCCCTCTTTAGAGATGACAAGTTCTCTCTCGGTCAAACCTTTTAGCTTCAATCTTGGGCTTTGAACAAGACACAAATACCCTTTTAGCTTCAATCTTGGGCTTTGAACAAGATACCCAAACAAATTTCCTCCCTTAGAATAGGAGGAGCTACGATTGCTCTGATTTCCCTGTTTCATTTAAACGGGAATACGTAGGCATAAGATTGCAAAATCTTAGCGAGCATACTAAACAAAAACTCTAGGTCCAGTACCTTCACATACCAATCAAAACCCTTAGGTTCAGTACCTCACCAAAAAACCCGAACAACAACAAAAACTCACTCACTCACTCATATTTCCCAAAAAACTTCCCCAACCCATCAGCAGATAAACACCATCAATTACAAAGCGAAACCTATTTGCTAATATCCTATGGATAACCACATATAGGATGGGTAATTGACAACTACACATTGTATAACCTGACCCCGGACTCCCCAATCTCTCTTAAGCGTTTTGTTCAGTTAAACATTGCGCGTGCAAGGTTAGTTTTAGATAGCTTCCCTTTCCCTTCCAGCTTCATGGGATAAATAAGAAATCAGAAAGTAGCACCCCCTTTCTCCATTGAGGAGAAAACCCCCAGCGATAAGGTGGTTGCGTCACCGACAAAAATCGCTCGCTACAGTAAAATGTCGACTCTACCGGGGAGTCATTTTATTTGTTAGGACTAGGCTATAGCTCTTAAGAGGTCTAGGATGTTAGTTTTAGAAACAAATATATATATATATATATATATATCGCTTTTCCTAATTGATATCCGTGTTTATTTTCCTACTAATGGGACTGCAGGTGATGCCGCATCTGGAAAGATTGAGTATACACCTAAGATAAGTGATGGCACTATACGGGTAATCTTACATGGAGTGACTCCCAAATAAGAGGTCCCGGTCGACCATCGAATCAGTGGAGATGCCCTTTGCGGATTCAATGCCTATACGACTTCGGCTGTTGCAAGCAGATTGTTCAATTGGGTTATCTGAGAAGCTGAGGATTTTAGTAGACTGAAACCTTGTTACTATTTTGTAGTGCGGAAGCTATCGGAAATAGTTGTCATGCGATACTACCCTCATTTGAGACTACTCTAAGATACTGCAGCTCGCTCGGGTGAACCAGCTTGTTGTTGTTATCCCAAGAGGGGTCAATGATTTAGAGGACAGGTACAAAAAATCACCAGTATAACCTTTGGGGATGGGTAGAGCCTTGACTTTATGACACCGAACATTTGACCCCATGTTTTTTTCTATTTTTTGTGTGCTGCATTCATGCATTCATTTCATTAAAAAACATGAAACAAAAATTTTCTCTTCAAGTCTCTCTTTTTCAAATTAAACTAAGACAATGATTACAAATGTTAGAAAAAGATTGCGTTATGGATTTCGGGAGAAGGAAGACTCACAAGTACACCTTAAAGGTTCCAAAACTAGAGGATTTGAGAGGGTTGGCAAGGATGATCATCAACCCCGATGCTATCAGAGCTAAGTACGGAGGACTGCTGTCTCTGTTAAGGGTCCATGTAATTGAAGGAATACTGGCTACACTCATTCAGTTTTATGATCCGGTCTATCACTGTTTCACATTCCCGAATTACCAATTGGCACCAACACTAGAGGAGTACTCTCACCTGACTGATTTACCCATCACTGATCAGGCTCCCTTTTCTGGACTGGAAGAAATTCCAAAGGATCAAACCATTGCAAGAGCAATTTATTTGGACGAGTCAGAAGTCAGGACTCACATGAACACTAAGGGTGGAATCTAAGGTTTACCATCCAAGTTTTTGGTAAAGAAGGCTCTGTACTTTGCTAGTATAGGGAACATGGCTGCTTTCGAGAGCATCTTTGTTTTGCTCACCTACGGGTTATTTTTGTTTCCCAACATTGATAACTTCGTTGATATCAATGCCATTAGGATATTTTTGATTGGAAACCCTGTACCGACCTTGCTCGTAGATGCTTATCATTCTGTACACTTAAGGAATTTGTACAGCGGAGGAATGATCACATGTTGTGTACCCCTGCTGTACAAATGGTTCACTTCCCATTTACCCAAGTCTGCTGCATTTTGGGATCATAAGAATACTTTACGTTGGTCGCAGAGAATCATGTCTCTTACCAACTCTGACATCGATTGGTACGATCAAGTCTATGACGGGATAAGAATCATTCACTTTTGTGGAAATTTCCCTAATGTACACCTCATAGGAATTAAAGGAGGAATAAATTATCATCCAGTTTTGGTTCGTCGTCAATTTGGATACCCGGTGAGGCATGTCCCGCGTAATGCTCATCTGGAAGGTCTTTTCTTCAAGGAAGGAGAAAATGACAGAGCACTAAAGACAGAAATAGTGCATGCCTGGAAACGTGTTCATAGGAAAGGAAGAGAGTCTTTAGGAAAACCAGACTGTGTCTCTGTGGAACCTTATCTCCACTGGGTACAAACTAGAGCTCTCAAGCTGAGGATGCCATACCCTCATCAGGAAGTTTTTCCGTTAAAGGAATCTGTCCTTTACTTTATGTCTGATACGAAAAAGCTTCAGGTTACTCTCAACGGAGTTCAACAGGAGAAGAGGTCTTGGAAGAACAAGTACCGTATTCTCAATGTGGAGTGCAAGAAAATACAGTAACTGTTAAAAGAAAAAGATGCTCTGATTGAGATTTTAGAGCAACACGCTATAGAAAACCAAGAAGACCAAAGGAATTTGCTCGCACCTTTCACTTGGCAAAGGAATGACAACCCGACAATGGCTAAAGAGCCCCGGTCAAAGAAAAGGAAAGCATCAGCACCTGAGCTCCCCTCATAGAGGACTCAGGATCCATTAGTTTAGACTTTTCCTTTTACAGCACTTTGTAAATTACTGTATTTCCATTTCCGCAATTTTGAATTCAATAAAACGGGGCTTCCCCATTGTTTGATATTTGCAATCCAATTGTCGAAGTTTATTTTGATTAAACAAAAAAAATAAATTAATTAGATATAATCATTGCATATCATTCATCATTCTCACTTAACGCATTCTTCTTACCTACGAATCTCACGTTTGTGTCTCGATTCTAGAGTCAAACTGTCTCATTCGTACAATACTCGGGCCAGTCAACAAAAGAAAATGAATGATCTCGATGAAGAGAACAGAGAGTTGAGAGAAGAACTCGACGCTCTGAAAGAGGATTTGAGAAAGCTTCACAACGGTATGCAAGCTCTGGCAGCAGCTCAGATGCAGCAACAAAGGACTGTGATCTCAGAGATCAAATCTACACCCATAGTGGAAAAGTATGATCCTCGATATACCATGCCTAAAGATCGTCCCTGGGGTATGCCACTCAACTATATCCCGGAAGGATATATTCCGCCGATCACTGAAGATTCGAAAACTGCAGCAGGAGCCGCTGGGCCTGAAGGTTACAAACTTCGGGAAAGCGAAGATGCCAGGGGCATGACAGCAACTTCTGAAGGTTAAAAACTTTGGGAAGCACCAAGAGTCTCAGCCGTAATGACTATACCACCGCCCATGGTACACACTGTCCCAGAAGGACAGATTCCACAAATACCGTCTGGTGGAAACAAAAGTATGTTCGACAGAATGAATGAGTTCCAGGAACAATTCCTGGAGATGCAGAAGGAACTGCAAGCCCTTCGCGGTCATGATTTATTTGGAAAGGACGTCGCAGACCTTTGTTTGGTCCCCAATGTGAAAGTTCCGCATAAATTCAAAGTGCCCGAATTTGAGAAATACAAGGGTAACTCTTGCCCTCAAAGTCATTTGGTGATGTCCGCTCGGAGGATGTCAACTCAGACAGAGAACCAACAACTACTGATCTATTACTTTCAAGATAGTTTAACCGGTGCTGCACTCAAATGGTACATGGGTTTAAACCGCACTAAGATCGTCACTTTTAGAGATCTTGGCGCTGCCTTCGTTCAACAGTATAAGTATAACCTGGACATGGCACCGGATAGAGATCAACTCAGAGCCATGTTGCAGAAGGATAAGGAAACCATTAAGGAATATGCTCAGAGATGGCGTGAAATTACCGCTCAGATCTGTCCCCCTCTTGAGGAAAAAGAGAAGACAAAAATATTCTTGAAAACCTTGAGCTCATTTTACTACGGCCGAATGGTCGCTAGTGCGCCTAGTGACTTTACTGAAATGGTAGGCATGGGAGTTCGTCTGGAGGAATCCGTTCGAGAAGGATGTTTAGTAAAAGATGTTAGATCATCAAGCAGTTCCAAAAGATACGGTAGTGCTCTCCCTAAGAAAAAGAGCAAGATATTGGTAATATCTCTCTCAGAAACCAAAGGCGACGGTACCAACCATAGCAGCTGTAACTCCTGCTATCAACCCTGCGCCTGTTCCAACGTATCAACCTCAGGTTGCTCAGAGCCAACAGAATCAACAACAATATCAGCAAAGGACACAACAGCCTCTTCAGCAGGCTCATCCTCCATACAACAACAACCGTATAACGTTACCACCAGGGTTCGACCCTATACCAATGTTGTACGCAGAACTGTTTTCATTACTACTGGTCAAGGTGCACGTCCAAACCAGGTCCCCTCTTACAATACCAGAGAAATCTCTTTTTTAGTTCAAAGTGGATCAGACTTGCCCTTACCATCAAGGAGGACCAGGGCATAACATAGAAAATTGTCTCAACTTCAAATCCGATGTGCAAAAGCTTGTTAGGAGCGGGGTCTTATCCTTCAAGGATACAAATCCAAATGTTCAGACGAACCCGCTGCCCCAACATGAGAAAGCTGCGGTAAATTTGATAGAGGGAAAGTCTAACCACAGCTATCAAATTCATGATGTACTCTTATTGAGGGCCAACCTGGTCAAGATGCATTGCAAACAGAGCGGATACGGGCATATATCGTCTCATAATTATCACCAGTGTGATATCTGCTTTAAAGACAATCAAGGATGTTCTGTGGTGCAATCAGCTCTACAGGAATAGTTGGATCTCGGATGGATCCAAGATCACCGAATTCGTGAGGTCAACATGACTTACACAAATTTCAACATCATTCAAAACCATGACATCGGTGTGATGAATGTCAACTTGGTGGCAATGCACTCAAGGCAAAGCCAACAGCATAATCTTCCACAGTACGATTACGATTCCTGTCTGATTTACTCGGTAAATAATCAGGGATGCTCTTTGTACAAAAGACCCTCCAGCGTCAGATGGATCTTGCATGGATTCAGGATTACCGTGATAGAAATCAATATCAAGTGAATATGATTCAAATCTTTGACATTCGCTTGATGAATACCAGCTTGGTGGAGTTACATGCTAAGCAGGTCCAACTCGGTTTTCTGACTTCGCATAATTATCAGAACTGTAAGGAATGTCGTGAGAACGACCAAGGATGCGCTCTTGTTCAAAGAACTTTGCAACACTAGTTAAACCACTAGTGGCTTCCGATCTATTTAGACGAAGACACACAACAAGTCAGCATGATTAATGGGAACCCTACTAGGCATCAAAGTCAGGATGTTCGATCAATGGAAATGAATCTAGTGAGGTTACACTGCATACAAAGCGGAAGCGGCCGGGTGCCACCACACAACTATGAATGCTGTAGAGTTTGCTCAGAAGATAATCAAGGATGTTACCTCGTGCAAGCAGCCCTTCAAAGTCAGTTAGACCACAAAGATATTCGACCGTGTCCAAGGATGTTGTCGTAATCAAGGATGTTGTCGTAATCTCTGATCATAAGAGGACCAAAGATGTTTGTACCTTCATCCATTTACTCGATGAATTAAAAGTTCCTAACCAGGAACTAATTAAAATTACTTACAATGGTCAGAAGAATCTGAAGGCTCCTGTAGTTATCTATCTACAGGGACCATTACCATATGAATCAACTAAGGTTATCCCTTACAAATATGGTGCAACAACAATTGAGAATAGAAAGGAAACTCCATTACCCTCCGTCGTGAATATTGCAGACATCAGTCGAGTAACACGGAGCAGTCGAATCTTCAACCGAGGAGTTGGAGAACCCAACAAAGAAAAGGAACCTCAAAAAGAAGTTCCTGATCAACCAGTCGGTCAATCCAGTGGTCCCGACCTTTCAAAGAATAGCGATGAGATGCTGAAGCTCATCCAGAAGAGTGAATACAACATTGTTGATCAGCTGTTGCAAACTCCTTCAAAAATCTCTGTACTATCTCTTTTACTCAGTTCCGAAGCTCACAGGGAGGCTCTACAGAAAGTCTTAGAGCATGCCTTTGTGGAACAAGATGTGTCAATAAGACAATTTGACAGCATCTTCTCCAACATCACTTCTTGCAATAACTTGGGGTTTAGTGATGAGGAATTGCCAGAAGAAGGAAAAAGTCACAACATGGTGCTAAATATTACAGTCAACTGCCAGGGCGATGCTTTAGCCAGCGTACTGGTGGATACCGGATCATCTCTAAATGTTATGTCGAAGTCTACTCTAACGCGACTATCATTTAAAGGATCTCCGATGAGAGGCGGTGAGGTCATCGTCAAAGCATTTGACGGATCCTGGAAAACAGTTATTGGGGAAGTCGACCTTCCCATAATTATCGGTCCTCACACTTTCCAAGTCACTTTCCAGGTCATGGACATCCGGGCAGCATACAGTTGTTTGTTAGGAAGACCTTGGATACACGAGGCTGGGGCAGTCACTTCGACTCTTCACCAAAAGCTGAAGTTTGTCAAGAACGACCAACTAGTCACAGTCTGCAGGGAGCAAGCCTTGATCGTGAGCAACTTATCGTCATCCACTTGTGTAGAACCAGAAGAGGTTGTTGGAACCCAGTTCCAAGCACTTACAGTGAGTAATGACAACCAGTCATAAAGAGGAACATCGATTTCCTCGTACAAATATGCTCTCGAGGTAATCTAAAATAACAGTACCAAAGTATGGGGACAGCTTGTCATTCCTACTAATAACAAAGTGAAGAAAGGTCTTAGTTTTTCTTCAACCTGTACCCAGACTGCTACTAACAATTAAAGTCTTCACCCCATTCATAACTTCTTCCACAGTGGAGATTTCCTTCACCCAGTGTCTTAAGAAGTACATACCATCAACGAGGGAGATTCCTCCGATATAGATGAAAAGTGGAAGTCCTATCTTAACGAGGACGGTTATATGTCTCAGGAAGAAGTGTCTGCACTATTTTCCTATCTAGCACAGTGTTCGAGATTTATATCGAGGTCAGATGTCGAAATGATATATGAAGATTATGATCCGGAAGGATGTCGGGCTCTATCCAACTCATTATAGGAGGACACTCTGATGAAAGACAACTTTGACCACAACTACTATGGCCCAATGGATGGCCTGCCTATTTGGCAGCCGTACCCAGGAGACATGGGGAAAAAGAGTCAACCAAACGAGGCATATCAGCTGAGCATCATTGAAAAGAATAAATGTGTCCCCACCATGTTATGGGATCAACACTCAGGGCATTCGGAAAACATCCAACACGATGATGAATTGGTAAAGCTTGCAGGACTAGAATTCATCAACTATGCTTTTCTCGAGGTCAACGTCATTGAAAGGGATGACACCTCCAATTCCAAAGAAGTGTGGGATACCTTGGGACAACCAAGTGGTAAATACGATTTCTTGGTCAAGTATACCGCTCCCGAAAGCTCTCATATCAGGCTCGAAGACATCCAGCCAACTGGATGGGGAGATCCACCTGAGAGTACAAATACTGTGCAAGATACAACAGAAGAATCCTCCTAGGACAACTCTGCCTGGGAGACAGATTCCAATGATCCTGCTCCGCCAGAAATCAGCGTCATTTCTGAGGACAAGCCATGAAAGAAGTTACCAGACTTTATGATTCACCGAGGAGTTCGCCGCCAATGGGTTATTGTCGACGTTCCGAAGATTGTTCATAAGTCTAAGTAATTGTCGTCTTTATCTTAACGTTTCACCCTGCCCAGGTGAAACGGATGTTTTGATAGGGCTCACTTTCTGTAAATGACTCTCTTTGCTTCGCCTAAAGCAACAGAGTTTTGTTTTATAGGGCTGTAGTTTCAAAAATCATAAATAAAATAATGTCGTTCTGTAATTTCCGCATTTATTGTTGTTTTCACTTTTTGCTTTTTTCAGAAAATGGTAATCCTAAAAAACAAATCAAATAATAAAAACAAGCATTTTTCAGAAAATACACTGCACGCACTCTTGCATTCTCTCTATCCCTTCTAAAACAAATCATCACGTCATGCAGATTGCTTGTTTTAAACCCCGTTGAAATATGCGATTCAATGCCTTCTCCCAACTTTGAATTCCCGGTATTTGAGGCTGAAGAAAAAGATGACGAAGAAATTCTAGAAGAGATCTCCCGATTACTCATACAAGAGGAAAGGACCATCGAACCTCACAAAGAACCTTTGGAAACGGTAACCGTGGGTTCAGAAGAAGAGAGAATAGAGGTCAGGATTAGGGCACTGCTCAGTTTAACTGTCAAATAAAGTTTGACAAAGCTTCTCAAAGAGTTTCCCGATGTATTTGCTTGGTCCTATCAGGACATGCCAGGGTTGGATACCAGCATCGTGGAACATCATCTACCATTAAGATTAGAATGTCCGCCAGTAAAACAGAGGTTGAGACGGACTCATCCAGACATGGCCATCAAAATCAAAGAGGAAGTACAGAAACAGATTGACGCGGGTTTCCTCGCCACATCAGAGTATCCTCAATGGTTAGCCAACATAGTACCAGTTCCAAAAAAGGACGGAAAGGTCAGGATGTGTGTAGCCTATAGGGATCTGAACAAAGCCAGTCCGAAGGATGATTTTCCCTTACCGCATATAGACATGCTGGTGGACAGTACAACAAAGTTCAAAGTCTTCTCCTTTATGGATGGATTCTCGGACTATAACCAGATAAAAATGGCGCCGAAAGACATGGAGAAAACTTCTTTCATCACCCCGTGGGGAACGTTTTGTTACAAGGTAATGCCGTTCGGTTTGAAAAACGCTGGGGAAACCTATCAAAGGGCCATGACTACTCTGTTTCATGACATGATACACAAAGAAATCGAGGTATATGTCGATGATATGATTGCCAAATCTAAGACAGAAGAGGAGCATGTGACCCACTTGTCAAAACTATTCGAGTAGTTGAGAAAATACAGACTCCGCTTGAATCCCAACAAATGCACGTTCGGTGTCCGCTCAGGGAAACTGCTAGGATTCATCGTCACCAGAAAGGAATTGAGGTTGATCCTGACAAGGTCAAGGCCATTCAATAAATTCCTTCTCCAAACAATGAAAAACAAGTCAGGGGATTCCTGGGACGTTTGAATTACATTTCCAGATTAATATTCCTCATGACCGCGACGTGTGCGCCAATCTTCCAATTACTCAAAAAGAATCAGGACTGCGTTTGGACAAAAGACTTCCAAACCGCCTTCGACAGTATCAAGGAATATCTGTTGAACGCACCGATTCTATCACCTCCAGTGGAAGGAAGACCACTGATTATCTACCTAACAGCCTTGGAAGACTCGATGGGTTGTGTACTTGGCCAGCAAGACGAAACAAAAAGGAAAGAGTCTGCCATTTACTATTTGAGCAAGAAATTCACCGACTGCGAGACTCGGTACACTATGCTTGTGAAAAATTGTTGTGCTCTGGCTTGGGCAGCCAAACGTCTTCGCCAGTATATGATTCGTCACACTACTTGGTTAATCTCTGAAATGGATCCAATCAAGTACATCATTGAAAAACCTGCTCTCACAGGAAGGATAGTCCGTTGGCAGATGTTGTTATCAGAATACGACATCGAGTACCATGCTCAGAAAGCCATCAAGGGAAGTATTTTAGCCGATCATTTGGTTCATCAACCGATTGACGATCAGGAATCAGTCGGGTTTGACTTCCCAGACGAAGATGTCATGTATATAAAAATGAAATATTGTGATAAACCACTACCCAGTGAAGGGCCAGAACCAGGTTCCCAATGGGGACTCATCTTTGACGGAGCTGTCAATCATTATGGAAATGGAATTGGGGCAATCATCATAACACCTTAGGGTACCCACATTCCTTTCACCGCCCGACTGACATTCAAGTGTACAAATAACGAGGCCGAATACGAAGCTTGTTTCATGGGTCTCGAAGAAGCAATTGACTTAAGGATCAAGAACTTAGATGTATATGGAGACTCAGCCCTGGCTATCAATCAAATCAATGGAGATTGGAACACATACTAATCAGGATTGATTCCTTACAAGGACTACGCGAGAAAGTTGTTACCCTTCTTTAATAGAATCGAGTTTCATCATATCCCTCGTGAAGAGAATCACATGGCTGATGCATTAGCCACTCTCTCTTCCATGATGAGTGTAGGTCAATGGAATGACCTACCTAAGATCGACATAATGCGCCTTGAACGGCCCGCCTACATCTTCACGATTGAAGCAGTCATAGACGACAAACCTTGGTATCACGATATCAAATGCTTCCTTCAGAAACAGGAATACCCACCTAGGGCATCCAGAAAAGACGGAAAGACCCTCAGAAGGTTGGCAGAAAACTTCTTTCTAAGCGGCGATACACTCTATAAGAGCAACTTCGACATGGTCTTGCTCCGATGTGTAGACGACCAGAAGCAAACATGCTGAGGAAAGAAATTCATGAAGGATCCTTTGGCACTCACGCCAACGGACACACAATGGCGAGAAAAATTTTAAGAGCAGGGTACTATTGGTTGACAATGGAATCTGACTGCTACAAGTACATAAGGAGGTGTCACAAGTGTCAGATATACTCAGACAAAATCCATGTACCTCCAACACATCTCAAAGTTCTCTCTTCTCCATGGCCATTTTCTATATGGGGAATCGACATGATTGGCATGATTGAACCTAAGGCTTCGAACGAACATTAGTTCATCCTGGTAGCCATTGATTACTTCACCAAGTGGGTCGAAGCTACGTCATACGCCAATGTTACCCGACAAGTGGTGGTCCGATTTATCAAAAACAATATCATCTGCCGTTATGGTGTTCCAAGCAAGATCATTACTGATAATGGATCCAACTTGAACAACAAGATGATGAAAGAGTTGTGCGCTGAGTTCAAGATCGAACACCATAACTCATCTCCCTACCGACCCAAAATGAATGGAGCGGTAGAAGCGGCTAATGTTGGTTCTGTATTGGCAGCAATTTTGGTAAAACAATGTGTTGCATCAAGATGCTCTACTTGATGTCTTGACATGCTGTCTCTAACATTCTGCAGGTGAAGTGTTGGTGGTGTTTGTTAGTATTGTAGACTGTGTGCATGATGTCAAACACGATGTTCTGACATCAGTTGACAGAACTTCCAATTCTGGTTTTAGGTTTTATTTGCTGCGCTATTTTTAGCAATCTTTTGTGTGTTTATGGTATCTGATTGCTGCGAAATTTACTGAAGTGGTAATATATTGGAGTGTTATTATTGGAGGCAATCTGTTTATGAAGAATAGGGAGTTGCTATTTTAATGCATAAAGATTTGGAGATTAATTTGCTTTTATTAGAAATTAAATCAAGGATCTTCAATTGCCCAAGCCCAAGGAATGTATTGCTATTTATAGATGATCAACCCTAACTGCTGCTCGTGGGGAATAAGGATTGTGGGAGCTGTGTTCAATTTTTAGGGTTTATGTTTTGTGTTTGTTTTTGTGAGCCATTCATTCATCTGTTTTGATGTTTGAATTGGACTGATTTAGTTGAGTTGTAATTTGTCCACTCAAAGCTTTTAAGCACGAGTGTATTGTTCTTGGTTGAAGCTCTTAAGCAAGACCAAGGTGTGTCTTTGAAGTGTGTCTTCTACTTTCATTATTGTAAGTTGTTATCACTGCTGTGATTGAGGGGGAGTGAGAGGTGTCTCATATCTGAGAGTGTCTTAGATAGAAGTGTCATTGGGTAGTGATTAAGTGAGTAGATTGTCAACTGGTGTGTTGGCTGTAAAGTCTATGAATTGATACTACTAATAGTGGACTTCCTTCCTAGCTTGGTAGCCCCCAGACATAGGTTGTTAGACCGAACTGGGTGAACAATTCTCTGTGTTTATTTATTGCTTTTAAGTGTTGTTACTTTTACTGTCTTGTTCATATAGCAGATATTGATGTTGTGACATATCACTCAACATCACATATCTGATACCAGAATTTCAATTGGTATCAGAGCAGGCATCCTGCTCTGTATCTGGGTGAGATCTAGGGTTGTTACTTTCTGGTGCAATGGACAAGGAGTGTGGTGGATTTGTGAATAGACCCCATATTCTAGATGGATCAAATTATGACTATAGGAAACCTCACATGGTTACCTTCTTGAAATCTTTAGACAGCAGGGCTTGGAAGGTTGTTCTGAAAGAATGGAAACATCCTGTCATTATGGGAAAAGATGGTGGGTCAAAGCTGAAACCTGAAGAGGAGTGGACCAAGGAAGAAGATGAACTTGTTCTTGGGAATCATAAGGCCTTGAATGCCTTATTTAATGGTATTGACAAGAACATTTTTAGGCTGGTCAACACATTTGAAGTGGCTAAGGAGGCTTGGGATATCCTGAAAACAACTCATGAAGGAACTTCCAAGGTCAAGATGTCAAGACTTCAGCTGCTAACAACAAAGTTTGAAAGTTTGAGGATGAAAGATGAAGAGACCATTCATGACTTTCACATGAATATACTTGAACTGTCAAATGCTTCTAGAGCCCTAGGAGAGAGGATGTCTGATGAGAAGCTGGTGAGAAAAATTCTCAGATCTCTCCCCAAGAGATTTGAAATGAAGGTGACTGCTATAGAGAAAGCTCAAGACATCAACCAGATGAGGGTAGATGAATGGATTGGTTCCCTTCAGACTTTTGAATTAGGGTTGAATGACAGATCAGAAAAGAAGGCCAAAAGCATAGCATTGGTGTCTAGTACTGAAGATGAAAAGAAAGAGTGTGATATTGAAACCCAGGAGGAGCTATCCAATGCAATCGTGATGTTGGGAAGGCAGTTTAATAAGGTGCTGAAAAGAATGGACAGAAGCTATAAACCTTATGTCAAGAACATCACATCTCACATCAACAGGTCAAGTGATCAGATGAAGAAAACCAAAGCAGAGGAGAAGCCTAATAATGAAAAAGGAATCCAATACCATGGCTGTGAAGGTTATGGTCACATCAGAGCTGAATGCCCTACATACCTTAAACAGAAAAAGGGTTTGTCTGTCACTTGGTCTGATGAGGACACTAAAAGTGAAGATGAATCTGCCAAGCATGTCAGAGCAATGACTGGAATATGTGAGTCTGATGATGATTCAAGTGATGGAGAGATTACCTATGAGGAGCTAGCTGCATCATATAGAGAGTTGTGCATTAGAAGTGAAGAAGTTTGTCAAGAAGGGGAGAAGCAAAAGGAACTCATAATCCAACTAAAGGCTGACAAGGCTGAACTGGAAAATGAAGTCAGTTTGCTGAAATGCAAACTTGATCAAATGTCCAAATCTCTCAGAATGTTGAACAGAGGCACTGACACATTGGATGAAATTCTTCAGAGTGGAAAAGTGGCAATTGATATGACTGGGTTAGGATTTGTTGGTGAGAAGAAGTCCTATGCAGATGCTAGTTCCTCTGGACCTAAACATAACATGTCTCATCCAATGTCTCAACATCATGGGAAAGTTCATGTTCCTGAGCCTAAGTTGTTTATGCCTCATCAGCTGCCACAACATCATGGAGGAAGAAAACCTCAACATCATGGGAGAAGACATCCAAATCACTTCAGAGGAAGGTTTTAGAGATGGAGATGTCATTACTGTGGAAGGTTTGGTCACATAAAACCTTTTTGCTTCAGACTGCATGGATATCCTAAGCTTGATCCTCAACCTAGACAGTATCAAAATAGGCCTACAAATGTGAAACAATGGGGTCCCAAGGCTGCTGCTACCAGTTTATTATCTCACATGTCTCTCAGAGGTGATACCAAAGAAGACTGGTATTTTGATAGTGGATGTTCTAGACACATAACAGGTATTGAAGAACTGTTAGCTGACATCAATTCTTACTCCATTAGTTATGTGAATTTTGGTGATGGAGCCAAGGGTGAAATCAAGGGGGTTGGAAAATTAAACTGTTCAGGAGTTCTTAATCTTGATAGTGTGGTGCTTGTGAAAGGGTTGACTGCAAACCTGATAAGCATCAGTCAACTGTGTGATCAAGGGTTCAAGGTCAACTTCACAAACTCTGAATGTTTGGTTACTAATGAAAAGGGTGAAGTAACCATGAAGGGAGTCAGATCTCAAGACAATTGCTACTTGTGGGTTTCTCAAGATGATAAAGGTAAACTGTGACATCAACAAGAAATGAAAAGGATCACCTCCTTGGGAGATGTCAGAGGAATACCTAAGCTAAAGTTGGAAGAAGGAAGAGCTTGTGGGAAGCAAACTAAGAGTAAGATTTTACACCAGAAGTCTCAACATTTCACTACTTCAAAAGCATTGGAACTATCTCACTTGGACCTAAGGGAATCTAGAAGTGATGAGGAGATGATTAAACATTGTGTTCAGCAAAAGCAGTCAGAACCTGAGATGTGCCTGGGTGATAAGTTAACTTATTGTCTTAAACAGATGGATGTTTTTACTCTCTTATCTCAGAGTAGATATGGCAAGAAAATTCTTAAGAAGTTTTGGATGCTGACTAAGTACAATGTCAAGCAAGATGTCATGACATTACACTATGACATCCTGAGCATATTGATCATAAGTCTGGTGGAAGATAGTGTGGATAGGATTGTCTCTAGGGTTATGGATGAAGGGTTTGTCGTTGATGGGATCTCTAAGCCCCTTGCACAAATTTCTGCCTCTCATACTTCTGAGGCTAACCAAGAAAGTAGACATCAAACTGGGACATCTGGTTCTGATAAAAATGGTTCAGATAATAAACTTCAAAAGCTGGCTACCTCTGTTCTGGAGGATGCAGGAAAGGATGTTGAACCTGATGTTGGAACATCTACTGCTGAGAAAATTGTGCATATTGATGATCCATCTGACAATGAGCTGATTGTTAATGTGCATCCGGGTATAGCAAAGAGGTTGAAGGCTAGAAAAGGAAAATCTGTGGACACATCTCCAAAAGAGAAAGTGGTCAGTAGTAAGAAAAGGACTACAGTTGTAGGTCCTCCAAGATCTTGGAGTAAAGTGTCAACTCCCTCTAAAAGGAGGAAACTTAGGACTGAGTCTGATTCTGATTGTGATGTTGAGGATAATGTCCAGGATATCACTCATGTGAAGAAGGCAGTTATGAATAGATCTTCTGATAAAGTTCCTGAGGCTCCACTAGATAATATCTCCTTTCATTCTGTGGAGAGTGTGAAAAATTGGAAATATGTTTATCAGAGAAGGATTGCCCTGGAAAGAGAACTTGGTAAAGATGCCCTTGAGATTAAGGAAGTTATTGAGATGATTAAGTTTGCTGGGCTGATGAAAACTGTATCTGGTTTTTCCAAATGTTATGATATGCTAGTCAAGGAGTTTATTGTGGACATTGCTGATAGAAGGAGTGTGGATTTCAGAAAAGTGTATGTGAGGGGTAAGTGTATTGATTTTCTCCTAAGATTATCAACAATTACCTAGGAAGGAATGAGCAAGAAGATAGAGAGTTAGAGGTTACTGACAATCTAGTGTGCAAGGAGATCACTGCAAAATAAGTGAAGGTTTGGTCGTTGAAGGGACAATTGTCTGCTGGTCTACTCAGTGTTAAATATGCTATCTTACACAGGATTGGTGCTGCAAATTGGGTCCCCACTAATCACAAAACTACAATATCTATTAGCTTAGGGAAGTTTATTTATGCTGTTGGCACAAAGAAGAAATTTGATTATGGATCCTATATATTTGATCAGATGGTTAAGCATGCTGGAACAATGGCTGTGAAGTTACCCATTGCATTTCCTTCTTTAATCTGTGGTATTATTTTGAAACAACATCCTGGGATCTTGTCTAGTGCTGATAGTGTTTGCAAAAGGGAATCAGTCTTGTCCCTTCATGAAAAATTGTTTGCAGGTCGACATGTCCCAGAAATTGTTGTGACATCTGCTTCTGATGCTAACCAGCCCACTACCAAGGCAAGTGTGATTGTTGGGCTAAAGGAGGCATGCAAAGATCTTGATGCAGTGATTCGTGTAAATACTAAAAGGAAATTCAAGCTTGAAAAATTAATCAAGTCTCTGCAATTGGGTGAAGGTGTTCTTGAGGGTGATGACAATGAGGAAGTTGGTGCTGAAAAGGAGAAATCTGATGGAGATGTTGATGCTGAGGAGAACAACCCTGATGGAGAGGAGGAAAGTGATGAAGGAAGTTTTGAGTCTGATGGGTCTGAAGATGATTAGTTTTTATTTTGTTTGGTGGTTCTTTACATTGTTTCTGGAATTCTGTTCTTGGCACCTTAGTGTGCATATGTTCTGGTTTGTACTCTTGATGTACTCTTGATTTTTTTCTGGATTTCTGATGTCAGCCTCAGTTTGCTACGTTTGATGACATTTTTGTTGGCTCCCTGGTGTGCTTAGATGTGTACTGCTATTGTTAACAGCTACTTTTTTATAATTTTAGTATGGTTCTTCTGGATTTATCTTATTCTGCAGTTTGTCCAATTGTGGCTAAAAGTGGGGAGAGTAGTTGTAGGTTGTTTTGCTGGTTTTGTAAATGGTTTTGTAGATGGTGTTCTAGTGTGCAGGTGTTTTCTTGATTGTTTTTCTGTGCTCCTTGGCTTGAGGGGGAGTTTCTGGTTTTCTGAGAATGTTAGTTGTGTTTGTGTGGGTTGCTGCAGGGATCCCTGACATGGAGTTGTTTTAGCCAAAATTTGCCAAAGGGGGAGTTTGTTGGTTCTGTATTGGCAGCAATTTTGGTAAAACAATGTGTTGCATCAAGATACTCTACTTGATGTCTTGACATGATGTCTCTAACATTCTGCAGGTGAAGTGTTGGTGGTGTTTGTTAGTATTGCAGACTGTGTGCATAATGTCAAACATGGTGTTCTGACATCAGTTGACAGAACTTCCAGTTCTGGTTTTAGGTTTTATTTGCTGCACTATTTTTAGCAATCTTTTGTGTGTTTATGTTATCTGATTGCTGCGAAATTTACTGAAGTGGTAATATATTGGAGTGTTATTTTTGGAGCCAATCTGTTTATGAAGAATAGGGAGTTGCTATTTTCATGCATAAAGATTTGGAGATTAATTTGCTTTTATTGGAAATTAAATCAAGGATCTGCAATTGTCCAAGCCCAAGGAATGTATTGCTATTTATAGATGATCAACCCTAACTGCTGCTCGTGGGGAATAAGGATTGTGAAAGCTGTGTTCAATTTTTAGGGTTTGTGTTTTGTGTTTGTTTTTGTGAGTCATTCATTCATCTGTTTTGATGTTTGAATTGGACTGATTTAGTTGAGTTGTAATTTGTCCACTCAAAGCTTTTAAGCACGAGTATATTGTTCTTGGTTGAAGCTCTTAAGCAAGACCAAGGTGTGCCTTTGAAGTGTGTCTTCTACTTTCATTATTGTAAGTTGTTATCACTGCTGTGATTGAGGGGGAGTGAGAGGTGTCTCATATCTGAGAGTGTCTTAGATAGAAGTGTCATTGGGTAGTGATTAAGTGAGTAGATTATCAACTGGTGTGTTGGCTGTAGATTCTATGAATTGATACTACTAATAGTGGACTTCCTTCCTGGCTTGGTAGCCCCCAAACGTAGGTTGTTAGACCGAACTGGGTGAACAATTCTCTGTGTTTATTTATTGCTTTTATGTGTTGTTACTTTTACTGTCTTGTTCATATAGCAGATATTGATGTTGTGACATCTCACTCGACATCACATATCTGATACCAGAATTTTAGCTAACAAGAACATCAAGAAGATTGTTCAAAAGATGCTTGTAACCTACAAAGATTGGCACGAGATGCTACCCTTTGCTCTTCACGGTTATCGCACATCTGTCCGCACTTCAACAGGGGCAACCCCTTTCTCTCTAGTATATGGCATGGAGGCAGTGCTCCCCATAGAGGTAGAGATCCCATCAATCCGGGTATTGATGGAAGCTAAGCTAACAGAGGCTGAATGGTGTCAAAGCAGACACGATGAACTGAATTTGATCAAAGAGAAACGAATAACGGCACTATGCCACGGTTCATTGTATCAGCAAAGAATGAAGAAGGCGTTTGACAAAAAGGTCCGACCTCACGTCTTCAGAAAAGGAGACCTCGTGCTCAATAAGATACAATCATTCCTCACTGATTCCCGGGGAAAATGGACTCCGAATTATGACGGCCCCTATGTGGTCAAGAAAGCCTTCTCTGACGGCGCCTTGAGACTCGCAACCATGCATGGAGAAGAATTTGCCTACCCCACGAACGTTGACGTAGTCAAGAAATACTTCACCTAAATAAAAAAATGAGTCTCGGTGGATTGAAAACCCGAAAGGGAGGTCCAGGCAAAAATTAGATACATAATCAAAAAATAAATAAAAAAATCATCCCAGTGGATTGGAAATCTCAAAGCACAATCCAGGCAAAAATTAAGGATTCATGGCAAGTAACTACGCTCAGCAAAGGGGCAAATCCCTCAACAGAAGTAATGCCATCCCTCAGGGAAACTTCAGTCAAGGTCATCTTCGACAGAAGCTCAGGATGTCCAGAATTCAAAGTTGGTAGAAGGATAGCGGTTGTTATGTTTCAATGTAGCCCTTTTCCCTTAAATTACCATTTTCTAACTTTGTAAATACTCTATGGGGATCCCGCGTTTGGCTGATTTCCATCCTATCAATAAAATTTGAGCCCTAGTGCTTTTGTTTGTAATTCTTATTTGTTTTAGCTTTACAGAACGACATTTTAACATGATTAAAGATTATTAAAATAAAACAAAAACGAATTTACTTGTCAAACTTTTTCTGCTTTTAAAATAAAGATGGCAATTTCTTTTGACTGTTGAACATCGAAAGAACATCGATCGCTATTCCAAAGGCGATTAAGCTTCAAAGTGCAAAATCAAAGTACTCATTCTAAACCAGTACACCTAAATGAAGGATCAGTTGTGTCGGACGCGAATATTTCGTCCGACATCCTCGGCAGAGTTCTTATCTTCTAAGCCCGACCAACAGTTTTCCCCACCGGGACTACTTCTCCTAAGCAATGCAAAATTTCTATTTTGGACCAAATGATACTTTTCGTCCCCCGCAGTGGCCAAGTATCCAGTCATGTTCATCTATTAGTCTGTATGTCGCGTCAGTTTTGTCAGCATACACATACATACATCATGCATTATTGATTTACATTCATATTCATATTGCATCACTATCCCTCTAGTCGGTCTTTTTCCCAAGTGATTAAAGTTCTCTCAATCGAGTTGTCTGTTCTTTCCTCGTCAGGAAATGTATCATCTAAGCAATCTCTCTCCAGTTTATCTCTGGATTAGAGACGGTCTTCGACCGCTTTGATAACTTGAACCTCTGAAAGGCAAGAAAACCTTCAACAAATATCACTCTTTGCCATTGAAGATGATATCTTCGCTTTCCCGAATTAAGGAAAATCCCCAGAGAAAGCCTCTTAATCAAAGCTTCGGCAATATAGCAGTTTTTCTCCGAAAGATTCGCTGACGAAAAGGTCATCAGCACCTCAAAATTGGATTACATCACATGGCATTCCTCTGAGAAGATCTCAAGGAAAAGTATGATGTAATATCCCCAAGCAGGAAGCAGTCTCACAAGAGACTCGTTTTCCCTAGTAGAGTTGACAAATGGCATCTTAAACAGAGAAGTGTGTGCACCTCTACAACTCAGACGAATGGGTTCCCCAGCAATTCTGACATCAAAAGTTTTTCCCATCAAATGGCATCTCCCCAGGAAAATCCGGCGAGAAGTTTGAGGAAAATCGCTGCGAACAGCATCCCTTGTCAAGAAATCCTATTGGCAAAAGAAACTGAGACCAGTTCCTTGGTAGGAAACCATGATCAAGGGGAAGTTTACAAAAGAAACTGAGACCAGTTCCTTGGTAGGAAACCAGGATCGAGGGGAAGTTTATATCGGAAACTGAGACCAGTTCCTTGGTAGGAAACCAGGATCGAGGTGAAGTTTATATCGGAAACTGAGACCAGTTCCTTGGTAGGAAACCAGGATCGAGGGAAAGTTTATTACAAAAGAAAACTGAGATCAGTTCCTTGGCTGAAGACCAGGAAGAGGGGAAGTTTCACCCTTTTCTAAGCATCATTACTTAGCAAAATAAGATGGATGAGTGAGCTGCCATTCATATCCATTATCAAAATTTTGGGTATTCCGATATTTAATCCTCTTGTACCCCGAATGTCTGAATACCTTCTCCATTCACACCTTCGGGTCCAAGAAGATTAAATAGGGGCATCTGTCATACCCCAAATTTTGACCACTAAGATTTCCCATCATTGTGCAAATCATCATCACAATATGGAAGTACCTTTATGCCTCATCAATCTCCTCGAGGATTGTTGAGCATTCACCACAATCAAGAATTAGGGTTTTGAGCACTCTCAGAGCACTTAGACAAAGGATCAATCAAGAAATGACATGATATTCAACTTGTCTAACCTCTGAAACATCCATAAAGGATCAAGAGGACTCCCACATCAAGAATCAAGCACAAGGTTGCAGCATTCTAAGTGGATCAAGCCTCAAGATCGCTAGTGTCACCAAATTAGGGTTTTGGTCGACTGAGACCTCCAGATGGAAATTTTCCTCTGGGCATGAGCCATTGCTTCAAAGCATAACTCAATATACTCCAAGGGACATCATGGACCCAATCGTCAAGTCAATTTAACCTTAGGGGATGCATTTTCCAAAAAATAGGAATTAGGGTTTCTTGACCTAATTCAACCCTAAGTTGACTTTTGGGACAAAACCTGAGCCAAGACCTCAAGACATGATTTAAGGGTCTCCAATCCACCACATTGATCCATTTGTAACAATGGATTGATCCCAAAAGCTTGATCCACAAGTTTCAATTTCATCAAGACCGCAGTTAGGGTTTCGAGGGAAAAATCAACTGTACCTTTGACTTTTGACCAAGACATGCTCCCAAACCTTGAGACATGATTCAATACACCCTATAACACCTATGGAACATATCCATCTGGTTTGATTTAGGTCAAGGACTTGATTTCACAAAGGATCGGACAGTTTGGATTTCATCCAATAAAAAGTCAACTGTGCACAAAATCAAGTTTGACTTTTTGAGATTTTTCACAATTATGGTTGGTTGACCCTAAAACAATGTTAATATGTGATTTGAATCATCATTCATCAAGGAAAATCAAAGAAAGTGAGGTAACTTGTAAAAGGGGTAACCATAAAAAACTTAGAATTTTTCTAAGTTATGGAACAAAGTGGCTAGGGTACCAACATCCAAGGACCATAACTTGAGATCCAAGCAACCATTTGGGATGGTCCAAAGCTGGATTTGTAGATCTCATGGCATACTTCAAAAGTGTCAACTACATCTAATTCCAATTCTCCGTGGATTTTTAGTTATGGAGTGATCAAAATGGCAAAAAAACATGAAAGTGCATTTTTCCAACACTTAGAAGAAATTCTGCTCAAGGCAGATTTCAAGTGAAACACCAAAACTTGGAGGGTTGTTTCTCATAGTTTTAGGATGAATCAATTCAAGATGTAAACATCAAAGTTGTTGTCCATATTGCCTACAATCCAAGGAACTTATTGGCATGAAATACCTCAGCTTGAGCCAAGAGTTATGGCTGTTGCAAGACACCATGGCAAGGCTGCCATGAAAAATCAGTTTGTGAGATTTCTTGCCATACACGGTTTTGAGCCAAAAAGCAATGATCACTATGCCACGTGCATTCAATCTGATCACAATCCATCTGATCCAACCAACAAACTTGGATTGAAATGCCAAGGGCTTATCCTTGAGAATTGATGAGTTTTTGGCATATATGCCTTGAATTCAAAGGCATTTATGTGAAATAGGGCACTTTCAACAAAGCCACTCTACTCAGTCAAGATGCTCACTTAAAAAACAATTAAAACATCTGAAGAATGTGGATTTGGTCAAGACATAGCCCTGCTCTTGAGAAAGGCTAGTTTGCCTTGCATGAGAAGAAATGCCACCAAGCCAAATCCATTGAATGTGATATGATCTAGCAGCCATTCACTATTCCTCCAAGACAAGAGTTGATCCACTATAACTAGAGGTCCAAACTGATCATTCAAACTACACCAAAGAAGCTTACAATATTGCTTTCTCTCATTTCCTTCTTAAACTCCAAATTTTATTTTTCTTGAGGATGCACTGTCGGGTTTTGAGTTGTAGAGCCAAGCAACTCAAACCATCACTTCTAACACATCCCATATGATGTATAGAAGCTGTCCAAACACCTAAACCACTTCTAAAACACATCCATCAAAATTTCACTCTCCAACCTTGCCATTATGAAGTTGGGATACCATAATTTGATCTAAGGAATTTCAAAAAGTTCCAAGGCTCGGAATCCACTCTATACCATCCAGTGAAGCTGTAGAGATCATTATCCACCTTCTGGAACACACTTTGTGCAGAGTTCTAATTCTTCTTGCAGCAAGGTAGCCTAAAACTCAATCTCCATACACCATGCATATTTCCTCGCACAATAATTTTGCCAATTGATTATCATCATATGTTGAGTGTTTTCCCTCGAAAAATTTGACCATAGCACTCACAAACATGTCTGCACGATTACTTTTGCAAAGTTAGGGTTCATACATTCATGTTAATGTAACTGGCTGCCCACTAAAAATAAATAAAATCAAATATTGTCATCATGTTCCTTGTGAAAAAACGCATGAATTTGGTGTTTGAATCATGTCAAATTATTGAGAGATGAGTGAGATACGAGCCTTCACGCATCTGAGCTTGAGGTTGAAGATGAACATGGTGCCATTTTCAGAAATCCAACTTGTTTACTATATAATTATTGTTTGCCATGTATATTATGAATTGGCATTGCGCCCCAGTGGTTGATCAGCTGGTTTGTGTGTATTGAGTGAGCGAGAGGTCTGGGGTTCGATTCCCCCTCGCCCCAGACCTCTTTTTTATCACTTGTCCTATTTTTTATATTTTTCATATTATTTTTGTTAATGATTTGAAAAATTAATTTCTCTCTCAATTTTAATCATTTTTTATTAGTTCTTTTTCTGAAAAATCACAAAAATATTAAAATATTTTATTCTACAAAAAAAATTAAATTTATATTATTTATTTAATATAGTTGGTATCTTTGTGAATAAATTCATTTTTATTGTTTTTTAACATTTTAAAAGTGAATTTTTATCTTGAAAATCAAAATCAAATGAGTTCTAAATCATCTTGTGATTAAAACCTCATTTTTTAAACCTTAACCAAAAATCACAAGTAGTTTATTTAAACATATTTGGTATTTTTATCATTTTTTATTGATTTTCTTTAAAGAATTACTTTTAAAAAAAATGAAATTAGGGTTTATTTGATTTTGATCTTCATCAAACATTTTCAAAACACTCATGGGCCTCTAATAGAGTGTAAGACCCAATCCCTTTATAAATAAACAATTTTGGGCCTCACAAATTGTATAAGTCCCTCTGTACATTTTCAAAAGTTCGGCGCGATCGTCGCCTTTCTAACAAAATCAACTAGGCTTTTCCTTGAGCTATAAGTCGCATCTTTATTCATTTTCAAACTTTTTGGGCCTCTAATAGAGTGTATGACCCAATCCCCTTTTAACCAAAACCTTTTTTGGGCCTCAGATATTGTATAAGTCCCTCCGCGTAAAAAGAAAAATCTCGGCGCGATTGCCAGTTTAAAACAAAAACAATTGGGCCTCTCCTTGAATTGTAAGCCCCATCTCTTGTACAAAAACAAACTCTTTGGGCTTCTCCTAGAGTTGTAAGACCCGACCCTTTTGTAAATACACCTTTTTGGGCCTCAGTCGTTGTATAAGTCCCGATACGATCTTTAAAACAACGGTGCGATCATTGTTAAAATATGGGCCTCCCCTTGAGTTGTAAGCCCCAATCTCTGTTCAAAATACTTTCTCCTTTGTTTTTGAATCCAAATATATAGTTGTTATTAAAACTTTCTTTATTTCTTCGTTGAACAACTAACAAAACAGCATGGAAGATCTACAACGGGTAAGTGTTTATCCGCTTTCTTTTATTTGCTTTCATATACATAACTGTATTGTGGGAAGCTGCGCATGGTTAGTCTTTTTTCATTCTTTTAAATACATGTAATATATACATAACTGTATTGTGGGAAGCTACGCATGGTTAGTCTTCTTTGATACTCTTTTAAATACTCGTCATATATCAACTATATATATACTAGTATAGTTATTTAGAGTTTTCCTTGGCAACTAGTCTAGAACTAGGTAAAGCCATGTTGGTCGCTCTTAAATACAGTCAAAACTAGATCCCCATAGGATTTCCAGATACAGTTTTCCCTTCTCTTGGGGTTAAACAATATGGAACAAAGAGAAATGCAGTATTCTCGGTGAACCTTTTCTCATACTGTCACCCCTATAAATTGTCAAAGAAATTCTACTCCCCAGAGTTGATCTATTCTTCGTGAATAGCATCTCTTGAGTTTCTTCCAAACCCTCGAACTTTCCTGGAATGATCTCTTTTCTGTGAATTGCATTTCTTGAATTTCTCTTGGTTTGGGGACCCACTGGCTTCCTAAAAGCATCCCCGCCTCCTCTTGGGCTTTGTACAAGGACCCTTCGGCTTCTTAGAAGTTCCCATGCCTTCTTTTGGGCTTAATACAAGGACCCTAATGACCTCTTAAAGGTATAAGATAGAACTTAGTCATCCTTTGCTAGAGTAGTCTTTCCAGTGTCAACCTCCGGCCACTTTAGGTTTGATTCTCATCCCTTAAGGCCTTTGCCCTCTTTTGGGTATCCTACAAAAGATAAAGCTCTTCAACACAGTAGCGAGCGATTTTGGATGTGGTTCTTAAGCACTGTCGCTCTGGGGGGGACTACAGGTCGATTCATTTTTTATCCTATTGAAGCTGATGAAGAAAGGTAAATAGATGTCTCAAACTAACCCTGCATACATACTGAGTTTAAACGGCGGTTTGTTAGGTTACTGATGCTATATGGAAGTGGGGCCTCTTTCTGCTTATTTTGTTAAGAATGAAATACTAGGACTGTTCATGGGGAATTTTTTAGGATACTGCGCCATATTGGATGGAGGTAGGAGACTTTGGGTTTTTTTATTAGTCTGCTCACTAAGATTTCTCTTTCAATCTTATGCCTACGTATTCCCGTTTACCGAAACAGGGAAATCAGAGCGATCGTAGTTCCTCCTATTCTAGGGGAGGAAATGGTGTTTTGGTGTCTTGTTCAAAGCCCAAGACGTGAAGCTAAAGGTGGTTTGTATCTTGTTCAAAGCCCAAGATATGAAGCTGAAGGGTGTATTTGTATCTTGTTAGAAGCCCAAGATGTGAAGCTAAAAGGTTTTGACTTTAGAGAGAATTTGTCATCTCTAAGGGGGTCTGTTTGGTCTGCTTATCACAATTGTTGCGTGACTGGTTATAAAGGAGAATTACTTTAACTGGGATGTATGAATCCAGCAATTCCATAATTTCCTTAATGGGGGATTTTTAACCTGAAGGAGAAGACTTTAACTCAGTTTAGAGCAATGCCATCTTTCCTTAGGAATTTCTCATGCTAAAAGAGGGGCAGTGGCGTGGATGTAAATAATCCAGAGGCTTGCCGCTTACAGTAATTAGATGAAGGGGAAAGGAGTTGTTGATGTTTGTATACTGTGAACAAGGAACAGATTTTGATGCTAAGAGGTTGATTGACTCAACCGGGGTTTTTTTATACAAAGCCTAAGAGGAGGCTATTGACCCAACAAGAGGGTGCTTTTAGGTGTCTCGTACGAAGTCCGAGAGAGAGGCTAAAAGGGTTTGACTCAACAAGAGAGTGCTTTTGTATCTCGTACGAAGCCCGAGATGGAGGCTGAAAGTTGTTGACTCAACAAGAGAGTCTTTTATACTCAACAAGAGAGTGTTTTTGTATCTCGTACGAAGCCCGAGATTGGGGCTAAAAAATGTTTGACTCAATAAGAGAGTCTTTTTGTATCTCGTACGAAGCCCGAGATGGAGGCTAAAAGGGTTAGCTCCGCTGGGGAGAATCATTGTACAAAGCCCAAGAGGAGGCTATGGAAACTGTTTCAGTTGAGTGACATGTCCAGTATGTTGGTTAAAAGAGAAAATCAGTTCTTATATGAGTAATGTTGCACTCATGGATCTGATCTGAGGATCGGGATTATTTCCTGTTTTTTAAGGAAATGAGGAATCCAAAGGGTTTTTTTAGACTGTCCGAGTCTACGGGTTTTATCTTTTGTATTATGCTTAAGGAACAGTAGTAGCAAGATCTAGACTCTTTGAAAGACTGTTCTATTAAGATGACTAATTTTTGTTCCTATACCTCTAGGAGGTCGTCGGGACAATTTGTACAAAGCCCAAGAGAAGGCGAGAATAACTTTTAAGAAGCCAAGGGACAATTTGTATGAAGCCCAAGAGGAGGCTATCTTACCGGAGGAAGAATCATTATACGAAGCCTAAGAGAAGGCTGTGAAAACTTCTAAGAAGCCGACGGGTCCTTGTACAACGCCCAAGAGGAGGCGGAGATGCTTTTAGGAAACCTGTGGGTCCTTGCACTAAGACCAAGAGGAGGCTGATGAACAGTTCCAGAAGGGGTTTCACTTGGAACATTGGCCTTCTGTATATGAACTGTTCAAGGGGGGAAGATTCCTTAGATCTAGTTATCTAACATTGGTGTGAGGAGACGAGGTTCAGTCTAGTTCTAGACGTATTTGCCGGGGAAACTCTAAATATCTATACTAGTCTTACACAGTTGATATGAGTTTATGAAAGAAGACTTACAGTGAAATAGCCCCAAAGTACAGTAATATACATATGAAAGCAGTAAATGAAAACGGGTTAACACTTACTCGGTTGTAGAGCTTCCATGCTGTATGGTTAGTTGTTCAACAAAGAAAAGTTGAAAACAGTATATTAAAAAATCAAAGGAGAAAGTGCTTTGAAAGGAAAATTGGGGCTTACAGCTCAAAGAGAGGCCCAGGGTTTTATCAGTGATCGCACTGCCGTTTGGTACAGGGACTTATACAAGTGACTGAGGCCCAATAAAGGTTTTCTGCACAAAGGGGATGGGTATTATACTCTCTCAAGAGGCCAAAAAAGTTTTAAAGAAAAGAAACGGGGCTTATAACACGAGTGTAGGCCCAGGGTTTGTTTTTGAACTGGCTATTGCACCGAAGTTTTTTCTTTTAACGCAGAGGGACTTATACAATGTCTGAGGCCCAAAATGGTTTTGGTTAAAAGGAGGTTGGGTCTTACACTCTATTAGAGGCCCAAAGTGTTTTTGAATGGGTCTTATAGCTCGAGGAGAGGCCCAAAGAGGTTTTTGTTTTGAAATGGCGATCGCGCCGAGATTTTTGAAAACACAGTGGGTCTTATACAATGACTGAGGCCCAAAAAGGTTTTGGTTTCCAAAGGGGTTGGGTCTTACACTCTAATAGAGGCCCAAAGTGTTTGAAAAAGTTTGATGAGGGTTGAATTAATCAAAAACCCTAATTTGTTTTCAAAATATATTTTAATTGAATAAAAATTCAATTAAAATGATCAAAATTGTTAAACATATGGAAAGCAAATTGTGATCTTGGATTAATGTTTCAAAAATCAAGTTTTGACCTACAAAATGATTAGAAATCATTAAAATTTGCAAAATCAAGAAGGAAAAAATATTTTAAATGTCTAAAACAATTAAAATATTAATTCTTCGAAAAAATATCAATAATATGAAATAAATAATATTTTTTGGATTTTTTGGTAAAACAAAATATTTTAACATTTTTGTGAATTATTAAAAAAAGAATCAACTCAAAATCATTAAAACTCAGAGAGAAAATAATTTTTGAATCAATTAAATAAAATCACAAAATTCAAATATTCAAATATTTGAAAAGGGCGCCAAGAACACCTTGGCCTTGCCCGCGTGCTCTGTTTTGCCCATATTTGCGTTTTCTCATCAATCTCACTGAATACTTGATGATATCATGCAATCTACATATCAATCTACTCGTTTCAACCTCACGATCATATCTATGGTCTTTAATTTTATTTATTTTAAACATGTAATAAGAAATCAAAGAGAAACCTCAAGAACCCTAAATTCTGCATGAAGGTTCAGAAATTCAACACACGATTCAAACAATGCAATTGATTGAGGGAAAACACTCCATGCATGATTATGAACAGATGGCCAAATTATTGTGCAGCAAAAATTGCATGGATCATAGAGTTAGAAGAACTCATGCTTACCACTTGCAGCTGGTGATCGTGTTTTGTGTTAGAGGTGTTACAGCTTGGTTCCAAGGTTATGGACAGCTTCCCTAGGTGCAATGGAGTGTGTCTGGATGCTTGGAATGAATGGAAATGATCTGGAACTGAAGATGGTACCCCAACTACAAATCTGTCAAAGGCTTAAGTAGTTGGCTAGTGATTTTGTGATTTTGGTGTTCTAGATGTTATGTGAGTGTTTGGATCACTTCTATATGATGTTTATGAGGTGTGTGTGTGTTTGTGTGATTGGTTTGGTTGGAATTGCTCTCAAACTCAAAAACTCAGAGTTACCTTGCTAAAGAAGGCATTTTGGCTTAAAGAGAGGGATTTTGAGGAAAGCATCTATTTGATGGCTTTGGTGTACTCAAACCGATCACAATTGAGCTCTATTTATATTAGAGCAAGTTTGTTTTGCAAGGAATAGTGAATGGCAACTGCTGCATAGGTTTAGCCAATGTTGAGCAATGAGAATCCAAGTCTCCTCTAGCCATTGACTAGAGGTTAGGGCACAGGATGTTAGTTCCCTTGGTCTTGGATAAGTCTTGAGTGAATTCAGATGCAAATAGCTCAGTCCATGCCACCTTGGTGCATCCATTAAATTCTCCAATCCAAAATTGGAGTCTTGTCCCTCTTTTAGGCAATTCTAGGTTTAGCATGCTATTTTTGGTTCAAAAGACTTGGGAGGCTTGGGATCAGAGTAGGTTCCTCCTTGGTCCCCCTTGAGGTGTTCAGATGGATAGAGTTGCTGGCCCTTTGCAAAATTTGGACAAATCGAGCAAAACTCCAAAATCTGCCTTGCTTTGGCAGTTTTCAGCAAGGCATATTGGCATTGTCATAACTCATGGCTCAAGTGGAGTTTGGTGATGTTCTTGGCCATTTTGGAAAATCCTCACATGATACAACAACTGTTTGATCATAATTGGTTTTGATACTTTTTGGATCCAAGTGAAAAATGCACCTACATTTGGAAAAAAGTAAGGCAGATTCTGACTTAGTGAAAATTTCACTAAGTGTTGGAAAAAGTGACATTTCATGTTTTCATCCCTTTTAATCATTCCATAACTCAAAATCCATGATGAGTTGGAATGAGGTGTAGTTGAAGCTTTTGTAGAGGTTAATGAGAGCTACAAATCCAGCTTTGGATGGGGAAAATGGCCTTGTGTTTAGGAGTTATGATCCTCCAAAGTTGGTGCCCTAGCCACTTTGTTCCATAACTTAGAAAAATTTCTAAGTTTTTTATGGTTACCCCTTTTACAAGTTATCCCACTTTTTTTTATTTTTTTTATGAATGATGATTCCAATCACACATTAACATCATTTTAAGGTT
This sequence comes from Lathyrus tuberosus, assembly GCA_022829125.1. Taxonomy (NCBI): domain Eukaryota; kingdom Viridiplantae; phylum Streptophyta; class Magnoliopsida; order Fabales; family Fabaceae; genus Lathyrus; species Lathyrus tuberosus. The sequence goes on from JALAZF010000639.1 coordinate 300,323, forward strand.
AAAAAACCATAATCGTGAAATATCTCAAAAAGTCAAAGTTTGACTTTTGTGCACAGTTGACTTTTTATCAGATGAATTTCAAACTGTGCGATCCTCTATGAAATCAAGTCCTTGACCTAAATAAAACTTGATGGATTGATTTCATAGGTGTCATAGGGTGTATTGAATCATGTCCTAGGGTTTGGGAGCATGTCCTAGTCAAAAGTCAAAGATACAGTTGACTTTTCTCGCGAAACCCTAATTGTGGTTCATATGAAATTAAAACTTGTTGCTCAAGTTTCTTGGATCAATCAATTGTTGTAAATGGATCAATGTAGTGTGTTAGAGACCCTCAAATCATGTCTTGAGGTCTTGGATCATGATTTGTCCCAAAAGTCAACTTAGGGGTGAATTAGGTCAAGAAACCCTAATTCCAGATTTTTTATGTATGCATCCCCTGAGGCTAAATTGACTTGATGCTTGGGTTTATGATGTCCCTTGGAGCATCTTAGGTTGTATTGTAAAGCATTGGCTCATGTCCAGAGAAAAATTTCCATCTGGAGGCCCTGGTCGACCAAACCCTAATTTGGTGACACTGGCGATCCCGAGGCTTAATCCACTCAGAATGTTGCAGCCTTGTGCTTGATTCTTGAGGTGGGAGTCCTCTTGACCCCTTGGTGGATGTTTGAGAGGTTAGACAAGTCAAAGATCATGTCAATTCTTGATTGATCCTTTGTCTAAGAACTCTGAGAGGGCTGGAAACCCTAAATTTGATTGTAGTGGATACTCACCCATCTTTGGGGAGACTAATGGTTCATCCATATTGTGATGATGATTTGCACAATGATGGGAAATCTTAGTGGTCAAAATTTAGGGTATGACAGATGCCCCTATTTAATATTCTTATACCCGAAGGTGTGAATGGCGAAGGTATTCGGGCATTCGGGCATTCGGGGTGCAAGAGGATTAAATATCGGAATACCCAAAATTTTGATGGTGGTTAAGAATGGTAGTTCACGCATCCTTCTTCTTTTGCTAAGCAATGATGCTTAGAAAAGGTAAAAACTTCCCCTCGATCCTGGTTTCCTACCAAGGAACTGGTCTCGGTTTCTGATGTAAACTTCCTCTCGATCCTGGTTTCCTACCAAGGAACTAGTCTCAGTTTCTGATGTAAACTTCCCCTCGATCCTGGTTTCCTACCAAGGAACTGGTCTCGGTTTCTGATATAAACTTCCCCTCGATCCTGGTTTCCTACCAAGGAACTGGTCTTAGTTTCTTTTGTTAATAAACTTCTTGACAAGGGACGTTATGCGTAGCGGTTTTCCTTCAAACTTCTCGCCGAATTTTCCTGGGGAGATACCATTTGATGGGAACGGTTTTGATTGTAGAGGGGCACAAACTTCTCTGTTGGAGACGCCATTTGTTGACTCTACTGAGGAAAACGAGTCTCTTGAGAGATTGCTTCCATTTGGGGATATTACATCATACTTTTCTCGAGATCTTCTCGGAGAAACGCCATATGATGTGATCCAATTTTGAGGTGCCGATGACCTTGTTGACATTGACTTTCTAGAGAGAAAGACCAATGCGTTGTTGAAAGTATTTAGTTGAGAGGCTTTCTCTAGGGATTTTCCTTAATCCGGGAAAGCGAAGATATCATTTTCAATGGCGAAGAGTGACATTTACCGAACGTCTTATCGTTTTTCAGAGGTTCAAGTTATCAAAGTGGTCAAGGGCCAACTCCAATCCAGAAGTAAACTGGAGGAGAGAGATAGCGCAGACGCAACATTTCCTGACGAGGAAAGCACTAACAACTCGATTTTGAAGACTTTTATCACTAGGGAATAAGACCGACTAGAGTGATAGTGATGCAATATGAATGTGAATGCAAAGTAGTAATGCATGATGTATATGTGTATATGCTGATAAAACTGACACGACATACAGACTGATGGATGAACAAGACTGGATACTCGGCCACTGCTGGGGACGAAGAGGCATTGTTGGTCCAAGAGTAGCAACTCTGCCTTGCTTAGGAGAGATAGTCCCTGCGGGAATAACCGTTGGTCGGGCTTAGGAGGCAAGAGCTCTGCTGGAGATGTCAGATGGAGTATTCGCATCTGACATAGTTGATCCTTCGCTCAGGTGTACTGGTTTAGAAGAATTACTTCGATTCTGTACTTTGAAGTTCGATTACTTTGGGAGAAGCGATCAATGTTCTTCTGATGTTTAACAGTCAAAAGAAATTTCCATCTTTATGTTAAAATCAGAAAAATTTTAACAAGTAAATTCATTTTTGTTTAATTTCAAGAATCGTTAATCATGTTAAAACGTCATTCTGTAAAGCTAAAACAAAATAAGAATTGCAAACAAAAGCACTATGGCTCAAATTTTATTGATAGGATGGAGATCAGCCAAACGCGTGATTCCATAGAGTATTTACAAAGTTTAGAAAATGGTAATTTAAGGGAAAAGGGCTACATTGAAACACAACAACCGTTATCCTTCTACCAACTTTGAATTCTGGGCATCCTAAGCTTATGTCGAAGACGACCTTGACCGGAGTTTTCCTTCGATGGATGGTGTAACTGCTGCTGAGGGATTTGCCCTAGTTGGACGTAGTTACTTGCCATTATCCCTAACTTTTGCCTGGATTGTACTTTGAGATTTCCAATCCACCCGGATGATTTTTTTTATTATGTCTCTAATTTTTGCCTGGACCGCCCTTTCGGGTTTTCAATCCACTAGGACGTTTTTTTTTTAGTTTAGGAGAAGTATTTATTGACTACATCAATATTTGTGGGGTAGGTAAATTCCTCTCCGTTCATGGTTGCAGTCTGAAGGCACGGCCTGAGAAAGCTTTCTTGACCACATAGGGGCCGTTATAATTCGGAGTCCATTTGCCCCGGGAATCAGCGAGAAATGATTGTATCTTTTTGAGCACAAGGTCTCCTTTTCTGAAGACGCGGGGTCGGACCTTTTTGTCAAACGCCTTCTTCATTCTTTGTTGATACAACTGACCATGGCATAGTGCCGTGATTCGCTTTTCCTCAATCAGATTTAGTTTGTCGTGTCGACTTTGATACCATTCAGCTTCTGTTAGCTTAGCTTCCATCAATACCCAAATTAATGAGATCTCTACTTCGATGGGGATCACTGCTTCCATGCCATATACTAGAGAGAAAGGGGTTTCCCCTGTTGAAGTGCGGACAGATGTGCGATAACCGTGAAGAGCAAAGGGTAGCATCTCGTGCCAATCTTTGTAGGTTACAAGCATCTTTTGAACAATCTTCTTGATGTTCTTGTTAGCCGCTTCTACCGCCCCGTTCATCTTGGGTCGGTAGGGAGATGAGTTATGGTATTTGATCTTGAACTCAGTGCATAACTCTTTCATCATCTTATTGTTTAGGTTAGATCCATTATCCGTAATGATCTGGCTCGGAACACCATAACGGAAGATGATATTGTTTTTGATAAATCGGACCACCACTTGTCGGGTTACATTAGCGTATGACGCTGCTTCGACCCACTTGGTGAAGTAATCAATGGCCACCAGGATGAACCGATGTCCGTTTGAAGCCTTAGGTTCAACTATGGCAATCATGTCGATTCCCCATATGGAAAAAGGCCATGAGGAAGAGAGAACTTTGAGATGCGTTGGCGGTACATGGATTTTGTCAGCGTATATCTGACACTAGTCACACTTCCTCATGTACTTGTAGCAGTCGGATTCCATGGTCAACCAGTAGTACCCTGCTCTTAGAATTTTTATCGCCATTGTATGTCCGTTGGCATGAGTGCCAAAGGACCCTTCGTGAATTTCTTTTATCAGCATGTCTGCTTCTGGTCTGTCGACGCATCGGAGCAAGACCATGTCAAAGTTCCTCTTATAAAGTGTATCACCGCTCAGGAAGAAACTTCCTGCCAACCTTCTGAGGGTTTTTCTGTCCTTCCTTAGTGCCCCCGGTGGGTACTCTTGTTTCTGAAGGAAGCATTTGATATCATGATACCAAGGTTTGTCGTCTATGACTGCTTCCATCGTGAAGATATAAACGGGCCTTTCAAGGCGCATTATGTCGATCTTGGGTAAGTCGTTCCATTGACCTACACTAATCATGGAAGAGAGGGTGGCTAAGGCATCAGCCATGTGATTCTCTTCACGAGGGATATGATGAAACTCGATTCTGTTGAAGTAGGGTAACAACCTTCTTGCGTAATCTTTGTAAGGGATCAGTCCTTATTGTTATGTGTTCCAATCTCCTTTGATCTGATTGACGACCAATGCTGAGTCGCCATATACATCCAAGTTTTTGATCCTCAAATCAATTGCTTCCTCGAGACCCATAATACAAGCTTCGTATTCGGCCTCGTTGTTTGTGCACTTGAATGTAAGTCTGGTGGTGAAAGGAATGTGGGTACCCTGAGGTGTTATGATGATTGCCCTAATTCCGTTTCCGTAATGATTGGCGGCTCCGTCAAAGATTAGTCCCCATTGGGAACCTGGTTCTGGCCCTTCACTGGGTAGTGGTTCATCGCAATCTTTCATTTTCAAGTACATGACATCTTTGTCTGGGAAGTCAAATCCGACTGATTCCTGATCGTCAATTGGTTGATGAGCCAAATGATCGGCTAAAACACTTCCCTTAACAGATTTCTGAGCGTGGTATTCGATGTCGTATTCTGATAACAACATCTGCCAACGGGCAATCCTTTCCGTGAGAGCAGGTTTTTCGAAGACGTACTTGATTGGATCCATTTCTGAGATTAACCAAGTAATGTGACGAATCATGTACTGGCGAAGACGTTTGGCTGCCTAAGCCAAAACACAGCAAGTTTTCTCAAGCATAGTGTACCGAGTCTCGCAGTCGATGAATTTCTTGCTCAGATCGTAAATGGCAGACTCTTTCCTTTTGGTTTCGTCTTGTTGGCCAAGTACACAGCCCATAGAGTCTTCCAAGTTTTCTCAAGCATAGTGTACCGAGTCTCGCAGTCGATGAATTTCTTGCTCAGATCGTAAATGGCAGACTCTTTCCTTTTGGTTTCGTCTTGTTGGCCAAGTACACAGCCCATGGAGTCTTCCAAGACTGTTAAGTAGATGATTAGTGGTCTTCCTTCCACTGGAGGTGATAGAATCGGTGGGTTCGACAGGTATTCCTTGATACTGTCGAAGGCGGTTTGGCAATCCTCTGTCCAAGCGCAGTCCTGATTCTTTTTTAGTAATTTGAAGATTGGCGCACACGTCGCGGTCATGAGGGATATAAATCTGGAAATCTAATTCAAACGTGCAAGGAATCCCCTGACTTGTTTTCCAATTTTCGGAGAAGGCATTTCTTGAATGGCCTTGACCTTGTCAGGATCAACTTCAATTCCTTTTTGGCTGACGATGAAGAGTTTCCCTGAACGAACACCGAAGGTGCATTTGTTGGGATTCAAGCGGAGTTTGTACTTTCTCAACCGCTCGAATAGCTTTGACAGGTGGGTCACATACTCCCCTTCTGTTTTAGATTTGGCAATCATGTCATCGACATACACTTCGATTTCTTTGTGTATCATGTCATGAAACAGAGTAGTCATGGCCCGTTGATAGGTTGCCCCGACATTCTTCAAACCGAACGACATTACCTTGTAACAAAAGGTACCCCATGGGGTAATGAACGAAGTTTTCTCCATGTCTTTTGGCGCCATTTTGATCTGATTATAGCCTGAGAATCCATCCATGAAGGAGAAAACTTTGAACTTTGTTGTACTGTCTACCAGCATGTCAATGTGCGGCAAAGGAAAGTCATCCTTTGGACTAGCCTTGTTCAGATCTCTGTAATCTACACACATTCTGACTTTTCCGTCCTTTTTCGGAACTGACACTATGTTGGATAATCATTGAGGATACTCCGATGTGGCGAGGAAACCTGCGTCAATCTGTTTCTGTACCTCCTCTTTGATTTTGATGGCCATGTCCGGGTGGGTCCTTCTCAACCTTTGTTTTACTGGAGGACATTTTGACCTTAACGGTAGATGATGTTCTACGATGCTGGTATCCAACCCTGGCATATCCTAATAGGACCAAGCGAATACATCGGGAAACTCTTTGAGAAGCTTCATCAAACTTTCTTTGACAGTTGGACTGAGCAGTGCCTCAATCTTGACTTCTTTTCTCTCTTCTTCCGATCCTAAGTTAACTGTTTCCAGAAACTCCTTGTGAGGCTCAATGGACCTTTCCTCTTGTCTGGGTAGTCGAGAGATCTCTTCTGGAATTTCGTTGTCATCTTCTTCTTCAGCCTCATACACCGGGAACTTAAAGTTAGGAGAAGACATTAGATCGTATGTTTCAACGGGGTTTAAAATAAGTAATCTGTATGATGTGATGATTTGTGTTTAGAAGAGATAGAGAGAAAATGCAAGAGTGTGTGCAGTGTATTTCTTTTACTGCTTGTTTTTATTATTGAGTTGTTTTTTAGGATTACCATTTTCTAAAAAAACGAAAAGAGAAAACAGCAATTAATGCGGAAACTACAGAACGACATTATTTTATTTATGAACAAGTCGATTCTTGAAACTACAGCCCTATAAAACATAACTCTGTCGCTTTGGGCGAAGCGAAGAGGGAAATTTACAGAAAGCGAGCCCTATCAAAACATCCGTTTCACCTGGGCAAGGTGAAAGGTTAAAGATGGCAATTACTTTGACTTATGAACGATCTTCGGAACATCGACAGCAACCCATTGGAGGCGAACTCCTCGGTGAATCACAAAGTCTGGTACCTTCCTTGATTTGTCTTCAGAAATAACGCTGATTTCTAGTGGAGCTGGATCATTGGAATCTGTCTCCCAGGCAGAGTTGTCGTAGGAGGATTCCTCTGTTGTATTTTGCGTAGTATTTATACTCTCAGTTGTATCTCCCCATCCAGTTGGCTGGATATCTTCGAGCCTGATACGAGAGCTTCCAAGAGCGGTGTATTTGACCTTGAAGTCGTATTTTCCACTCAGTTGTCCCAAGGTGTCCCACACTTCTTTGGAAATGGAGGGGTCATCTCTCTCGATGACGTTGACCTCTGGAAAATCATAGTTAATGAATTATAGTCCTGCAAACGTTGCGAATTCATCGTTGTGCTAGGTATTTTTAGGATAACCCGGGTGTTGATCCCATGACATGGTGGGGACGCAGGTATTCTGTTCAATGATGCTCAGTTAATTTTCATTGTTCGGCTGACTTTCTTGCCCTAAGTCTCCTGGGTAAGGCTTCTACATTGGTAGGCCGTCCATCGGGTCATAGTAGTCGTGGTCAAAGTTGTCTTTCATCAGAGTGTCCTCCTCTAATGAGTTTGGGGGAGCACAGCATCCTTCAAGATCACAATCTCCGTATATCATTTCGACGTCTGACCTCGATATAAATCTCGGACTCTGTACGGGATAGCAAAATGGCGTAGTCACCTCTTCCTGAGACATATAACCGTCCTCGTTGAGATAGGACTTCCATTCTTCCTCCGTATCGGATGGATCATCTTTATTGATGGTATGCACTTCTTAAGTCACTGGCTGAAGGAAGCCTCCACTATGGAAGAATTTCTGAATGGGATGAAAACTTTTATTGTTCGCAGCCGTCTGAGTACAGGTTGAGGAAAAGCCAAGACCTTTCTTTTTCTTATTGTCAGTAGGAATGACAAGCTTCCCCCATCCTGTTGTATTGGTACTCTTTGCTGCTTTGATATCATCTTTGTACGAGGAAATCGACGTTCCTCCTTCTGATTGGTCGCCCTTGTGTAGCAAAAGCATTTGGAACTGGGTTCCGATTACCCACTCCGGTTCCACATAAGTGGATGACGATAAGTTACTCACGAGCAAGGCCTGTTCTCCACAGACTATGACGAGTTGGTCATTCTGGACAAACTTTAGCTTTTGGTGGAGGGTCGAAGTGACTGCCCCAGCCTGATGTATCCAAGGTCTTCCTAATAAACAACTGTATGTTGCCCGGACGTCCATGACCTGGAAAGTGACTTGGAAAGTGTGAGGACCGATAGTTATGGGAAGGTCGACTTCGCCGATAACCATTTTTCTGGATTCGTCAAATGCTTTGACAACGACCTCGCTGGTTCTCATCGGAGGTCCTTTGAATGATAATTGCATCAAAGTGGACTTCGGCATAACATTCAGGGCTTACCCTGTGTCTACTAGTACGCTGGCTAAAGCATCGTCCTGGCAGTTGACTGTAATGTTGAGCGCCATGTTATGACGGCGACCCTCTTCGGGTAACTCCTCATCACTAAATCCCAAATTATTGCAGGAACTGATGTTAGAGACAATGTTATTGAACTGTTTGATTGTTACATCCTGTTCCACAAAGGCTTGCTCCAAGACTTTCTGTAGATCTTCCCTGTGCGCTTCTGAACTAAGTAACAGTGATAATACCGAGATCTTTGAAGGAGTTTGCAACTGTTGATCAACAATGTTGTATTCACTCTTCTGGATGAGCTTTAGCATCTCATCGTCGTTCTTTGAAAGGTAGGGATCACTGGATTGACCGACTGGTGGATTGGGAACTTCTGTCTGTGGTTCCTTTTCTTTGTTGGGTTCTCCAACTCCTCGGTTGAAGATTCTACCACTCCGTGTTACTCGACTGATGTCTGTAATGTTCACGATGGAGGGTAACAGAATTTCCTTTCCATTCTTAATTATTGTTGCACCGTATTTTTAAGGGATAGCCTTAGTTGATTCATACGGTAGTGGTCCCCGTAGATAGATGACTATGGGAGCCTTCTGATTTTTCTGGCCATCGTAAGTAATTTCGATCCGTTCCCGGTTGGGAACTCTCGATTCGTCAAGTAGAGGGATGATGGCACAAACATCCCTAGTCCTCTGATGATCAGAGATTACGACAACATCCTCTATTTGATCAGTGAAGTAGTTGACTAATCCAGAATTTGACCATGGTTGAATCTCTTTGCGGTCCAACTGACTTTGAAGGGCTGCTCGCACGAGGTAGCATCCTTGACTATCCACTGAGAAAACTCCACGCCGTTCATAGTTGTGTAGTGGCACCTGGCCACGTCCGCTTTGAATACAGTGTAACCTTACTAGGTCTGTTTCCATCGACCGAACATCCTGACTTTGATATCTAGTAGGATTCCCGTTAGTGATACTAATTTGCTGGGTGTCTTCATCCATATAGATTGGAAGCCACTAGTGGTTCAACAAGTGCTGAAGTGTTTCCTGGACAAGGGCACAGCGTTGATCGTTTTCACAACCCACATTACAGCCCTGATAATCATGTGAAATCAAGAACCCGAGCCGGGCCTGTTTAGCATGTAACTCCACCAGGCTGGTATTCATCAGGCGAATATCGAAAATTTAAACCATGTTAATTTGATATTGATTCCTATCATGGTAGTCCTGGATCCATCCAAGATCCATCTGACGCTGGAGGGCCTCTTGTACGAAAGAGCGTCCCTGTTTGTTTACCGAGCAAGTCAGACACGAACTGTAATCGTGCCGCGGCAGATTATGATACTGGCTTTGCCGTGAGTGCATTGCAACCTGATTGACATTCATCTCACGGATGTCGTGGTTTTGAATGATATTGGAATTCGTATAAATCATGTTAACTCCACGAACTCGATGCCCTTGGATCCATCCGAGATCCAGTTGTTCTTGTAGAGCTGATTGCACCACAGAACATCCCTGATTATTTTTAGAGCAGATATCACACTGGTGATAATTATGAGGTGGCACATGGCCATATCCACTCTGTCTACAATGCATAGCAAGAGTACATCATGAATTTCATATGTGTTGTTAGACTCTCCCTCTATCAAATTGACTATAGCTTTCTCGTGTTGAGGTAGCGGGTTCGTGAGAACATTCGAATTTGTATCCTTGAAAGATAAGACCCCGCTCCTAACAAGCTTTTGCACGTCAGATTTGAAACTGAGACAGTTTTCTATGTTATGCCCTGGTCCTCCCTTATGGTAAGGGCAAGTCTGATCCACCTTAAACCAAAAAGGTCGAATTTTCCGATACTGTAAGAGGAGACTTAGTCTGGACGTGCCCCATGGCCAGTAGTAACAGAAATAGTTATGTGTACGATACGGGTATAGGATCAAATCCTAGTGGCCGCGTTGTACGGTTGTTGTTGTATTGAGGACGAGCCTGCTGAAGAGGTTGTTGTGTCCTTTGCTAAAATTTTTGCGAATGCGGTTCGCTTTGAGAAACCTGAGTTTGATACGTAGAAACAGGCGCAGGGTTGATAGCGGGAGTTACAGCTGCTACTGGTTGGTACCATCGCCTTTTCTTTCTGAGAGAGATATTCCCAATATCTTGCTCTTTTTTCTTAGGGAGAGCACTACCGTATTTCTAAGTACCGCTTGTTGACCCAGTATCTTTGACTAGACACCCTTCTCGAACGGCTTCCTCGAGACGTACTCCCATACCTACCATTTCGGTGAAGTCGCTGGGCGCACTGGCAACCATTCTGTCGTAGTAAAATGAGCTCAAGGTTTTTAAGAAAATCTTTGTCATCTCTTTTTCCACAAAAGGTGGACAAATTTGAGCGGCAATTTCACGCCATCTCTGAGCGTACTCCTTAAAGGTTTCCTTCTCCTTTTGCGACATTGATTTGAGTTGATCTCTGTCTGGTGCCATGTTCAAATTGTATTTATATTGTTGGACGAAGGCAGTGCCAAGATCTCTGAAAGTGCTGATCTCAGCGCGGTTTAATCCCATGTACCATTTTAATGCGGCACCAGTTAAACTATCCTGAAAGTAGTGAATCAGCAGGTCCTGGTTCTCTATCTGAGCTGACATTCGCCGAGCGTATATCACCAAATGGCTTTGAGGGCAAGAGTTACCCTTGTACTTTTCAAAATCGGGCACTTGGAACTTGTGCGGAACTTTCACATTGGGGACCAAGCAGAGATCTGCGGCGTCCTTTCCAAATAAATCCTAACCGCGAATAGCTTGCAGTTCCTTCTGCATTTCCAGGAACTGCTCCTAGAATTCATCCATTCTATCAAACATAGTTTCCTTTCTACCAGAGGGTATCTGTGGAATATGTCCTTCCGGGACAGGGGGTGGTACCGTTACTACGGCAGTGAATCTTGGCGTTTCCCAAAGTTTGTAACCTTCAAGAGTTGTTGGTATGCCCCTGGCATCTTCGCTTTCCCGAAGTTTGTAACCTTCAGGCCCAGCGGCTCCTGCTGAAGTTTTCGGATCTCCAGTGATCGGCGAAATATATCCTTCCGGGATATAGTTAGGTGGCATGCCCCAAGGACGATCTTTCGGCATTCTGTACCTAGGATCATACTTCTCCACTACGGGTGTTGAGGTGATCTCTGAGATCACAGTTCTTTGTAGCTGAGCTTCTGCCATGGCTTGCATGTCGTTACGAAGCTTTCTCATATCCTCTCTCAGAGCGTCGATCTCTTCTTTCAACTCTCTGTTTTCTTCCTCGAGATCATCCATCTTTTTCTGACGATTGGCCCGAGTATTGTACGAATGAGACAGTTTGACTCTTGAACCGAGACACAAACGTGAGATTCGAAGATAAGACGAATACGTTACGTGAGAATGATGAATGCAATGATTATATTAATTATTTTTTGGTTTAATCAAAATAAACTTCGAAAATTAGATTGCAAATATCAAACAGTGGGGAAACCTCGTTTTATTGAATTCGAAGGATTGCAGAAATGGAAATACAGTAAATTACAAAGTGCAGAAATAGAAACCTAAGCTAATGGGTCCCGATTCCTCTCTGAGGAGAACTCGGGTGCTGATTCTGGTACTTTTCTTTTCTTTGACCGGGGCTCGTGGGCCGTTGTCGGGTTGTCATTCCTTTCCCAAATGAAAGGAGTGAGCAAATTCCTTTGGTCATCCTGATTTTCCACAGCATGTTGCTCTAAAATCTCAATCAGAGCATCCTTTTCTCTTAATAGCTGCTGTATTTTGGTACACTCCACATTGAGAATGCGGTACTTGTTCTTCCAAGACCCCCTCTCCTGTTGAACTTTGTTGAGAGTAACCTAAAGTTTTTCCATTTCAGTCATGAAGTACATGACAGATTCCCTTGGCGGAAGAACTCTGTGACGAGGATACGGCATCTTTAGCTTGAGAGCTCTAGTTTGTACCCAGTGGAAATAAGGCTCCACCGAGACACAGTCCGGTTTTCCTAGAGACTCTCGTCCTTTCTTATGAACATGTTTCCAAGCGTGCACTATTTTCATCATTAGCGCCCTGTCATTTTCTCCTTCCTTGAAGAAAAGACCTTCCAGATGAGCATTACGTGGGACATGCCTCATTAGGTATCCAAATTGACGACGGACCAATACTGGGTGGTAATTGATTCCTCCTTTAGTTCCTATGAGGGGTACGTTGGGGAAGTTTCCACAACGGTCAATGATTCTGATCCGTCATAAATCCTATTGTACCAATCTATGTCAGAGTTGGTAAGAGACATGATTTTCTGCAACCAACATAAGGCACTCTTATGATCCCAAAAAGCAGCAGACTTAGGCAAATGGGAGATAAACCATTTATATAGCAGGGGTACACAGCATGTGATCATTCCTCCGCTGTATAAATTCCCTAAGTGTACCGAATGATACGCATCTGCGAGTAAGGTCGGTACAGGGTTTCCAATCAGAAAAACCTTAATGGCGTTGACATCTACAAAGTTATCAATGTTGGGAAACAGAAATAACCCGTAGGTGAGTAAAACAAAGATGCTCTCGAAAGCAGTCATGTTCCCTATACTAGCAAAGTACAGAGCCTTCTTTACCAGAACCTTGACTGGTAAACCTGGGATTCCTCCCTTGGTGGTCATGTAAGTCTTGACTTCCGACTCATCCAAATAAATTGCTCTTGCAATGGTTTGATCCTTTGGAAGTTCTTCCAGTCCAGAGAAGGGAGCTTGATCAGTAATGGGTAGATCAATCAGATGAGAATACTCCTCCAGCGTTGGTGCGAGCTGGTAATCCGGGAATGTGAAACAGTGATAAACCGGATCGTAAAACTGAACGAGTGCCTCCATGATTCTTTCAATTACATGGACCCTTAACAGAGGTAGCAGACCTCCGTACTTGGATCTGAAAGCGTCAGGGTTAGTGATCATCCTTGCTAATCCTCTCAAATCCTCTAGTTTTGGAACCTTGAAGGTATACTTGTGAGTTTTCCGTCTACCAAAATCCATGAGCGCAATCCTTTTCTCTCTGACATTTGCAATCATTGTCTTAGCTTAATTTGAAAAAGAGAGACTAGAAGAGGAAATTTTTCTTTTCTTAATGTTTTTTAAAAAATGAATGCATGAATGCAGCACACAAAAACATAAAAAAAAACATGGGGTCAAAGGGTCGGTGTCATGAAGTCAAGGCTCTACCCATCCCAAAGGTTTATACTAATGATTTTTGTACCTGTCTCTCAAAATCATTGATTCTTGTCGAGATAACATCAGCGGGTCGGGAACCATGCTAGGTGGGGCCTCTTTCAGCTTATTTTGTTAACAATGAAATACTGGGACTGTTCATGGGGAATTTGTTAGGATACTGCACCAGATTGGATGGAGGTAGGAGACTTTGGGTTTTTTTATTAGTCTGCTCGCTAAGATTTCTCTTTCAATCTTATGCCTACGTATTCCCGTTTACCGAAACAGGGAAATCAGAACGATCGTAGTTCCCCATATTCTAGGGGAGGAAATGGTGTTTTGGTGTCTTGTTCAAAGCCCAAGACGTGAAGCTAAAGGTGGTTTGTATCTTGTTCAAAGCCTAAGATATGAAGCTGAAGGGTGTATTTGTATCTTGTTCGAAGCCCAAGATGTGAAGCTAAAAGGTTTTGACTTTAGAGAGAATCCAGAGGCTTGCCGTTTACAGCAATTAGATGAAGGGGAGAGGAGTTGTTGATGTTTGTATACTGTGAACGAGGCACAGATTTTGATGCTAAGAGGTTGATTGACTCAACCGGGGTTTTCTTATACAAAGCCTAAGAGGAGGCTATTGACCCAACAAGAGGGTGCTTTTAGGTGTCTCGTACGAAGCCCGAGAGAGAGGCTAAAAGGGTTTGACTCAACAAGAGAGTGCTTTTGTATCTCGTACGAAGCCCGAGATTAAGGCTGAAAGTTATTGACTCAACAAGAGAGTCTTTTATACTCAACAAGAGAGTGTTTTTGTATCTCGTACGAAGCCCGAGATGGGGGCTAAAAAATGTTTGACTCAACAAGAGAGTCTTTTTGTATCTCATACGAAGCCCGAGATGGAGGCTAAAAGGGTTAGCTCCACTGGGGAGAATCATTGTACAAAGCCCAAGAGGAGGCTATGGTAACTGTTTCAGTTGAGTGACAGGTCCAGTATGTTGGTTAAAAGAGAAAATCAGTTCTTATATGAGTAATGTTGCACTCATGGATCTGATCTAAGGATCGGGATTATTTCCTATTTTTTTAAGGAAACGGGGAATCCAAAGGGTTTTTTGAGACTCTTCGAGTCTACGGGTTTTATCTTTTATACTATGCTTAAGGAACAGTAGTAGCAAGATCTAGACTCATTGAAAGACTCTTCTATTAAGATGACTAATTTCTGTTCCTATACCTCTAGGAGGTCGTCGGGACAATTTGTACAAAGCCCAAGAGAAGGCGAGTATAACTTTTAAGAAGCCGAGGGACAATTTGTACAAAGCCCAAGAGGAGGTTATCTTCCCGGAGGAAGAATCATTATACGAAGCCTAAGAGGAGGCTGTGAAAACTTCTAAGAAGCTGACGGGTCCTTGTATAACGCCCAAGAGGAGGCGCGGATGCTTTTAGGAAGCCTGTGGGTCCTTGTACTAAGCTGAAGAGGAGGCTGATGAACAGTTCCAGAAGGGGTTTCACTTGGAACATTGGCCTTCTGTATATGAACTGTTCAAGGGGGAAGATTCCTTAGATCTAGTTATCTAACATTGGTGTAAGGAGACGAGGTTTTGTCTAGTTATAGACGTAGTTGCCGGGGAAACTCTAAATATCTATACTAGTATTACACAGTTGATATGAGTTTATGAAAGAAGACTTACGGTGAAACAGCCCCACAGTACAGTTATATACATATGAAAGCGGTAAATGAAAGCAGGTAAACACTTACTCGGTTGTATAGCTTCCATGATGTATGGTTAGTTGTTCAACAAAGAAAAGTTGAAAACAGTATATTACAAAATCAAAGGAGAAAGTGCTTTGAAAGGAAAATTGGGGCTTACAGCTCAAGGAGAGGCCCGGGGTTTTATCAGTGATCGCACTGCCGTTTTGTACAGGGACTTATACAAGTGACTGAGGCCCAAGAAAGGTTTTCTGCACAAAGGGGATGGGTCTTATACTCTCTCAAGAGGCCCAAAAAGTTTTAAAGAAAAGAAACGGGGCTTATAACACGAGGGTAGGCCCAGGATTTATTTTTGAACTGGCGATAGCGCCGAAGTTTTTTCTTTTAACGCAGAGGGACTTATACAATGTCTGAGGCCCAAAATGGTTTTGGTTAAAAGGGGGTTGGGTCTTACACTCTATTAGAGGCCCAAAGTGTTTTTGAATGGGTCTTATAGCTCGAGGAGAGGCCCAAAGAGGTTTTTGTTTTGAAATGGCGATCGCGCCGAGATTTTTGAAAACACAGTGGGTCTTATACAATGACTGAGGCCCAAAAAGGTTTTGGTTTCCAAAGGGGTTGGGTCTTACACTCTAATAGAGGCCCAAAGTGTTTGAAAAAGTTTGATGAGGGTTGAATTAATCAAAAACCCTAATTTGTTTTCAAAATATATTTTAATTGAATAAAAATTCAATTAAAATGATCAAAATTGTTAAACATATGGAAAGCAAATTGTGATCTTGGATTAATGTTTCAAAAATCAAGTTTTGACCTACAAAATGATTAGAAATCATTAAAATTTGCAAAATCAAGAAGGAAAAAATATTTTAAATGTCAAAAACAATTAAAATATTAATTCTTTGCAAAAATATCAATTATATGAAATAAATAATATTTTGGGGATTTTTTGGTAAAATAAAATATTTTAACATTTTTGTGAATTATTAAAAAAAGAATCAACTCAAAATCATTAAAACTCATAGAGAAATTAATTTTTGAATCAATTAAATAAAATCACAAAATTCAAATATTCAAATATTTGAAAAGGGCGCCAAGAACACCTTGTCCTTGCCCGCGTGCTCTGTTTTGCCCAGATTTGCGTTTTCTCATCAATCTCACTGAATACTTGATGATATCATGCAATCTACATATCAATCTACTCGTTTCAACCTCACGATCATGTCTATGGTCTTTAATTTCATTTATTTTAAACATGTAATAAAAAATCAAGGAGAAACCTCAAGAACCCTAAATTCTGCATGAAGGTTTAGAAATTCAACACACGATTCAAACAATGCAATTGATTGAGGGAAAACACTCCATGCATGATTATGAACAAATGGCCAAATTATTGTGCAGCAAAAATTGCATGGATCATAGAGTTAGAAGAGCTCATGCTTACCACTTGTAGCTGGTGATCGTGTTTTGTGTTAGAGGTGTTACAGCTTGGTTCCAAGGTTATGGACAACTTCCCTAGGTGCTATGGAGTGTGTCTGGATGCTTGGAATGAATGGAAATGATCTGGAACTGAAGATGGTACCCCAACTGCAAATCTGTCAAAGGCTTGAGCAGTTGGCTGGTGATTTTGTGATTTTGGTGTTCCAGATGTTATGTGAGTGTTTGGATCACTTCTATATGATGTTTATGAGGTGTGTGTGTGTGTGTGATTGGTTTGGTTGGAATTGCTCTCAAACTCAAAAACTCAGAGTTACCTTGCTAAAGAAGGCATTTTGGATTAAAGAGAGGGATTTTGAGGAAAGCATCTGTTTGATGGCTTTGGTGTACTCAAAATGATCACAATTAAGCTCTATTTATAGTAGAGCAAGTTTGTTTTGCAAGGAATAGTGAATGGCAACTACTGCATAGGTTTGGCCAATGTTGAGCAATGAGAATCCAAGTCTCCTCTAGCCATTGACTAGAGGTTAGGGCACAGGCTGCTGGTTCCCTTGGTCTTGGATAAGTCTTGACTGAATTCAGTTGCAAATAGCTCAGTCCATGCCACGTTGGTGCATCCATTAAATGCTCCAATCCAAAATTGGAGTCTTGTCCCTCTTTTAGGCAATTCTAGGTTTGGCATGCTATTTTTGGTTCCCAAGACTTGGGAGGCTTGGGATCAGAGTTGGTTCCTCCTTGGTCCCCCCTTGAGGTGTTCAGATGGATAGAGTTGCTTGCCCTTTGTAAAATTTGGCCAAATCGAGCAAAACTCCAAAATCTGCCTTGCTTTGGCAGTTTTCAGCAAGGCATATTGGCATTGTCATGTCTCATGGCTCAAGTGGAGTTTGGTGATGTTCTTAGCCATTTTGGAAAGCCCTCATATGATACAACAACTGTTTGATCATAATTGGTTTTGATACTTTTTGGATCCAAGTGAAAAATGCCCCTACATTTGGAAAAAAGTAAGGCAGATTCTGACTTAGTGAAAATTTCACTAAGTGTTGGAAAAAGTGACATTTCATGTTTTCAGCCCTTTTGATCATTCCATAACTCAAAATCCATGAAGAATTGGAATGAGGTGTAGTTGAAGCTTTTGTAGAGGGTAAGGAGAGCTACAAATCCGGCTTTGGATGGGGGAAAATGGCCTTGTGGTTTAGGAGTTATGATCCTCCAAAGTTGGTACCCTAGCCACCTTGTTCCATAACTTAGAAAAATTTCTAAGTTTTTTATGGTTACCTCTTTTACAAGTTATCGCACTTTTCTAGATTTTTCTTGATAAATGATGATTCCAATCACACATTAACATCATTTTAGGGTTAAAAAACCATAATTGTGAAAAATCTCAAAAAGTCAAAGTTTGACTTTTGTGCACAGTTGACTTTTTATCAGATGAATTCCAAACTGTGCGATCCTCTATGAAATCAAGTCCTTGACTTAAATCAAACTTGATGGATTGATTTCATAGGTGTTATAGGGGGTATTGAATGATGTCCTAGGGTTTAGTCAAAAGTCAAAGATACAGTTGACTTTTCTCGCGAAACCCTAACTATGGTTCATATGAAATTAAAACTTGTTGCTCAAGTTTCTTGGATCAATCCATTGTTGCAAATTGATCAATGTAGTGTGTTAGAGACCCTCAAATCATGTCTTGAGGTCTTGGCTTATGATTTGTCCCAAAAGTCAACTTAGGGGTGAATTAGGTCAAGAAACCCTAATTCCTGATTTTTGATGTATGCATCCCCTGAGGCTAAATTGACTTGATGCTTGGGTTTATGATGTCCCTTGGAGCATCTTAGGTTGTATTGTAAAGTATTTCTCATGCCTAGAGGAAAATTTCCATCTGAAGGCCCTGGTCGACCAAACCCTAATTTGGTGACACTGGCGATCCTGAGGCTTAATCCACTCAGAATGTTGCAGCCTTGTGCTTGATTCTTGGGGTGGGAGTCCTCTTGATCCCTTGGTGGATGTTTAAGAGGTTGGACAAGTTGAAGATCATGTCAATTCTTGATTGATCCTTTATCTAAGAACTCTGAGAGGGCTGGAAACTCTAAATTTGATTGTAGTGGATGCTCACCCATCTTTGGGGAAACTATTGGTTCATCCATATTGTGATGATGATTTGTACAATGATGGGAAATCTTAGTGGTCAAAATTTAGGGTATGACAAACACCAGTAGAATTGGACAGTCTAAACCCCCTTGAGTCTCAAAGACATTCTCAAGTTCCCTACGAGCGTAGGAGGAATCCTGATCATCCAATCAATTCCCAGCTAAGTAAAAACCCGGTCTCGCTCCTAAAAATTCCCCGACCAGGGCCAACACTATCTTAAATCAGAATTTCAAGGCATCTGATGCCTTAACTCTTCTGTAATCCTCAACAAGAGTTAATTCCCCAACTTGGGCCTGCCTAGGGATCTCAATTATCCCCAGCAGTAAGATAGCCTCCTCTTAGGATTTGTATAATAATCTTTCCTCAACATAGTCAGCCTCGTCTTAGGCTTTGTACAATGGTTCTCCCCAACAGAGCTAACCTTTTTAGACTCTCTTGTTGAGTCAACACCCTTTTAGCCTCAATCTCGGGCTTCGTACGAGATAGCAAATCACTCTCTTGTTGAGTATAAAAGACTCTCTTATTGTGTCAATCAACTTTCAGACTCTCATGTTGAGTCAATCACTTTTTTGGACTCTCTTGTTGAGTCAACCTTTTTCATCCTCCCTCTTGGGCTTTGTACAGGACAGATAAAACACTCTCTTGTTGAGTTAACCCTTTTAGCCTCCTCTTAGGCTTTGTATAATGATTGTCCTCAGCAGACGTCCATATAAGCACTCTCTTGTTGAGTCAATATTTTTTTATCCTCAATCCTAGGCTTTGTACAGGATAGATAAAAACACTCTCTTGTTGAGTCAAACCCTTTTAGCCTCAATATTGGGCTTTGTACAAGACATAAATCTCCCTCTCTCGAGCTTGGGACAGATACCTTCCCAAGCAGAATCATTCCCTCCCAGCCTTCCTCTAGGCTTCGAGGACTGATTTTCCCCAAGAAGAGTCAAACTCATTTCAGCCTCAATCTTGGGCTTTGTACAAGAAACATAAAATATCCTCAGCAGAGTCAGTTAAATTTCCCATTTCAGCCTCAATTTTGGGCTTTGTACAAGACACATACGAACCTCCCCAACGGAGTCAAAACCTTTTTTGGCCTTCTCTTAGACTTTGTATAATGATATCCCCAAAGAGTCAGCCTCTTTTTTGCCTCAATCTTGGGCTTCATACAAGACACTTATATCTACACTCTCTTGTTGAGTCGGTCATATTTACCCCTCTCTACGGCTTTATATAGGGAAATCCCCTAGCCGAGTCAATTAACCTTTTGGGATCAACCTTGTGCTTTGATCAAGGCACACAAAAATCACCAATCCCTCTTTAGAGATGACAAGTTCTCGCTCGGTCAAACCTTTTAGCTTCAATCTTGGGCTTTGAACAAGACATAAATACCCTTTTAGCTTCAATCTTGGGCTTTGAACAAGATACCCAAACAAATTTCCTCCCGTAGAATAGGATGAACTACGATTGCTCTGATTTCCCTGTTTCATTTAAACGGGAATACGTAGGCATAAGATTGCGAAATCTTAGCGAGCATACTAAACAAAAACTCTAGGTCCAGTACCTTCACATACCAATTAAAACCTTTAGGTCCAGTACCTTACCAAAAACCCGAACAACAACAAAAACTCACTCACTCACTCATATTTCCCAAAAAACTTCCCCAGCCCATCAGCAGATAAACACCGTCAATTACAAAGCGAAACCTATTTGCTAATGTCTTGTGAATAACCATATATAGGATGGATAATTGACAACTACCCATTGTATAACCTGACCCCGGACTCCCTAATCTCTCTTAAGCATTTTGTTCAGTTAAACATTGCATGTGCAAGGTTAGTTTTAGATAGCTTCCCTTTCCCTTCCAGCTTCATGGGATAAATAAGAAATCAGAAAGTAGCACCCCTTTTCTCCATTGAGGAGAAAAACCCCAGTGATAAGGTGGTCGCGTCACAGACAAAAATCGCTCGCTACAGTCGTGTCAGATGAGTTGGAAGTTGTCTAAAAAACTCTGTGCAAAATTTTGTCTTAGCCAATCGATTGAAAGAGTTCAAAAATGCGCCCTAAATAATTACGACAACATCTAAATGATGAGTTGCTAATCAATAATTTTGTAGGCCACAAATCGATTGGGACATATTGCTAATCAATTGGTAAATCATAAAATGCAGTGAAAACTATTTCCTTTTTGAGCCAACCTCTAGCATATAAATAGGGGTCTCTTCCCTCATTTAAAAGCATCCATAATCTTGTTTCATTTCATACGTCTCACTCTCTCTCTAATTTTTTCTTTTATTTAGTCAAAGTGTTTTTCAAGAGATTCTTTTTACAAATGAGGAAGTTGTATTTCTGGAAGGGTAGATTTTTAATTTCATAAAGGAACTTTTGTTTATACATTGGTTGAACATTTCATTCCATTAGGAAATGTTTGTTTGGGTTAGAAGATAAACCCGTAAAAACTTTTAGTTTGGGGATTGTGTAATCAAACCCTTGTTTAAGTTCAAAAGCTCAGCTCAAGATAAAATCTTTCATAGGTTCTTGGTTAGCCCGTGGTAAAACCAAGTTAAGGTTAAAGCTTTTTCGAGTACTAAAAGCATGTTTAGGTTTGAAATCAGCCTGATATTAAATTCTCACAGGTTATTGGTTAGCCCGATATAAAACCAAGGTTTAGGTTCGTGAGCTCATCCTGATGTTAAAAGTTCCCAAGGTTTATTTTGAAGTTTGAAGACTAACCACTCCAAGATTCTTAGGGAACGGAGACTAACTGCTTTGATCTGCC
This sequence comes from Lathyrus tuberosus, assembly GCA_022829125.1. Classification (NCBI taxonomy): domain Eukaryota; kingdom Viridiplantae; phylum Streptophyta; class Magnoliopsida; order Fabales; family Fabaceae; genus Lathyrus; species Lathyrus tuberosus. The sequence goes on from JALAZF010000639.1 coordinate 321,691, forward strand.
ATTTTGGAAGGAAAACTCATCGATTCACTCCATAGTTTGATGTTTATTTAGAAGTTAGCATTAAACTTCATTTTTCCTCGTATAAGGGGGTTCTTGAGTATAACTTACTAAAATCTATCATGATTATTGGATACTCTCAAGATCAATTCATGAGGGAGAATAGTAGATCTTTTTCTTTATTTTACTGAACATCTATAACTTCTGGTGTTCTCTTTTTTCCCTTAACTCTTTATTTTTCGCACTTTATACTCTATAATTTTACTTTTCCGCTACTTAATATTAAAATAATTCTCATAATTCTATTAAACTTTGATTTTAATTTCAAAATTTTTTCAAAATCAAGTTTTAATGAAACATAAAATTCACAACTCCCCCTCTTTTGTGTGTGAAGTCATATGTCCAAAAATAACTTGAACACTCACGTAAGGGACTAAACATAATGTCTCAGTTGATGGACTAAACTTTAATTTTCATATTAGGAACTTAACTTAAAGTATTACCAGAGAGGATCAACTTAAATTCTCACCTCAGGGATTCAACTCAAACTTACTCATGAGAAATTCAACTTAAAGTCTCGCCTGAGGGACTCAACCTAAACTTTATCCTAGGGAACTCAACATAAAGTCTCTTTGAGGAAATCGATTGTCTCAGTCTCTCTCAGAAATAAATTACATATACTTGGATTTAATCACTCATCCCTTTCAAAGTCCTCGTTCTTAAGGAATTGTGTATCAGTATTATTTTATTAGGCCATTAGAGAGATAGTCCATGAAAAAATATGGAAGGTCGTACGCACTGGCAGAAGGAGAGCTACCTAGCAAAGCTATAGGCCACATGAATTGGGCAATGAGGCCCCCAGGATGTCCACAACATGCCGCCTAATTTCGCTTCGTTCGTTTGGACTAAATCCCACATCCCATTTATCCAATCGGCATGGAAGATCAAATTCCCCAATACAAAAACATAGATAGGGTGTAAAAGAGGATAAGTGTGAAGGTTCAAGAAACACAAGAAAGGGGGTTGAAATGGGTTTCTTATCATGATAGTTTATCGCAATTCAAAACAAAAGCTTAAAGTAATAAAAACAATGATAAAATACGCAGGGATTTTTATCATGGTTCATGTTAACAAGGATACCTCTAGGCCACCTACCTGAGTGGTTTTTTCTTAGACAAGGACTTTATCCAATAATCAAACCTGGTTACAAATGCAATGACAACCTGTCACTAATTTCTTAACGATTCTGATCAATCGGTCTCCTAAGAAATCTGACATTCACTGACTCCTTAATATCCTGACCTACCCAGACACTTAAGAAGATTTCACCCTCAATAACTCCTTGTTATTGTCTTCTCAAGAGCCTGGCCTAACTTGGTCGCTTGAGGTTTATAATCAGAGTTATAATAACAAGTTTTGTGTTTACAAGATGCTTCAACTATTACACTTAAATCAAGATGATGGGACGCGGAAGACTTCTTTGACACAGAGTGCACTACTTTATTGAAAAATTATATTTGTTTTTGTACTTCTGTCACAACAAATCTTTGTTGACTTTTGGCTTGAACAACTTCTATTCAAAAGCTTCTGATATTTGTTAATGAAGCTTGAGTAACTTTCCAAAGTCTGTCATCAGAACTTGGTGAAACAAATAGAGTCTTTAGACAAATGAGTTCTGAGACTTTCACAAACTCGTAGTCAGAGCTTTTTATCAGAGTGTGTCTGGATGGTATATGTTTAGAAAATTTTACTTGATAGATTAGAGTAGACTTGTTTGTATACGCTTCTATTCTTTGGTTTAGAGTTTGGACATCTTCAGAGTCAGAACCTGTTTCCAATTTTTTGCACACGCAGCAAACTGGTTAGAGTACAAAATTGTTCTCTACACTTTGTTATCATCAAAACTTAAGGATAGTTGTAGAACCAAACTTGTTCCAATAATCTTCCCCTTTTTAATGAAGACAAATCCATGTATTTTGATGAACAATTTATATTCAATAATCATATTTATAAAATTTAAGAGATAGGTTTGTAAGCTCACCCTGAGTTTTATATTTTCAAAATTATTTCCTCATCTTAAATCTACAAAGTGAGGTTTACAAGCTCCCATTGAGTTTAAGACTCAAAATAATTTTGGTTTCAATAAAAGCATTATAAAATTCAAAGTAAGGTTTGTAGGCTTCCTCTAAGTTTTAGATTTCAAAAATTTTCTTAGCTTGATTGTTTAGAGTGAGGTTTACAATCTCCCTACTAACAATCATCTAAAGTTCAGAGTTAGGTTTGTAATCTCCCTCTGAATTTTAGACTAACAAAATTTTCTTGGCTTCAAACATTATGTTTAGTTTTAAATTTCAGAGTTAGGTTTGCAAGCTCCCCCTGAATTTAAGACATAGAATCACATATAAATATCAAAACGTAGTTCATTAAGCTGAGATTCATATATTTTAACAAACACAACAGGATTCAGAGGTATAACAAATCATTCATTCAATATAATATAACCAAAATAAAAACAAAATAAGTCAGAAATAAATTTCATTCATTTAATATAACATCGAAATTACAATGAAATTTATCCAGATTTATGGATGTTTGGGATTGATCATTGGATAAAAGAAATCAAAATCAAATCCCTACAACTCTATAAGACTCTAGAACCTACAATATAAACCCTATTTCTCCCCATTTGTCATCAATCAAAAAATTATTGATAGCAAGAATTGAAAAAAGATCGGAAAGTGAGAAAAAAAGACGCTACATGGAAAAACAGAAAAGGAAATGAGAAACTGGAGAAGACTTGTAAAAGAGGATAAAGAAGAATATAACATAGGGGGACAACCCAGAGGAGGGAAATTAGACTACACATAAGCAATAACATGTGCTCCAAACAAGCGATTACGATAGGGACTTATGCTCCTATTATGACTCCAAAAAGAGTAGATCACTTGCATCACATAACTGATTGAATCTGACACTTGCTACTACTAAACTCCTCGATACTTAGACTTTACTCTTTGGGATTTTGTCTTCAAAACTTTTTCAAAATATAAGCTTATAGGTTTGAGAGACATTGGACATAAGGTTTTAGGACCGGAAGAAGGAGATGAATGAGGGGTTTGAAAAATGAAGAGTTTATAGGAAATAAAGAGTTGTGAAGAAATATGAGAGAAAATGTAGTTTAACTATAGTGAAGAGAGTAAATGCAAAAGATTGAATTAATAATAAAAAATTATGACTGTGACAACTGAAAAATTATCTTGGGAACCCAAGAAATAACTTATACAACACTACACATTTTGTCAGGAGACAAAAAGACTAGACGTATTGGAAATAGGAAAGATTAATGACAAAGGGGGAATTAAAGTATGATTTTGTTTTGCCCAATAAAGATTTCTCCCAACGATTACCCATGCAACATGGAAGTTAAAAAAAATTAAAAATAGAAAAAAATTTAAAAGAAAATTGCTTAAACAAATCATTGATATGTATCAGAGTCTAAAAGACAGAGAAACCCAGAGGGATTCTGACTTGGACCTTCTGATCCAGTAAGCCATCTAACTATACAAAGTCTCAGAGTCTCATTTCAATCCATCAGAGTTTGCACATATTGAGATTTCAATCAAGACAAAGGTTCCCTAGAGATTACCAATCTCTATAGGGTGCATCTTAGTGTTGACATCTATATTTAACACACATTATCACAACCTGATTACTATGATGGTCCTCTTGATGAAATAGTAGTAGAGAAAAATGAAATTGTGGATGAGACTGAACAAGTCATTGCTGCAATGTATGAGTAAGCAATTAATAGGGGTTTGAAGGAAACTAAGCTGATGGAAGCTGATGGTAGTGGTAATAATAGTGTAAGGAAAAATGATGTTATGGAAAATGTTGTTAGTGAAAATGTTATTAGGGAAAAAGAGGTAATGGAAACTGATGGAAATGATGATAATGGACAAGGTGGTGGTGAGGTCAATGATGTTTTTAGTTCTAATGATAGTGAGGATGAAAGCTTCAATTATGACAGTGCAATGGAGGTAGCATTTGATGATGAATCAGATGAGTATGATGATAATTTGGTTGAGGATCAAGGAGATAATTTAATTGACTATGTGCATGAAGATGATGACCGTGAGGGGAATAGAAAAAAAAAAAGGTAAAGAAAAGTGGGAGGAAAACAAAAATGAGTTTAAAGGTAGTGATAATGAAAGTGAGGATTTACAAAGTAAGTGTGATAGTGATGATAGTAGTGGAGTTAGGAGAAAAAAGTACCCCATATTCCAGTTACAAAAATACATGCCCAATTTCAAGTAGGAGGTTGGAATGTACTTTATTACCAAAGTTGATTACAAGGAAGCTATAACCTCATATGCAGTCATATCTGGCAGGAACTTGAAGTTCACTAAAAATGACAAGGTTAGGGTGAAGGTTAGGTGTAAGGATGGATGTGAGTGGGAAGCTTACTGTGCTAAGTTACCTAATGAGGATTCTTGGCAACTAAGGAAGATAATAGACAGTCATAGTTGCAGTAGGGAGTATAATGTGATGATGATGAGTACCAAATGGTTAGGCAAAAGGATACAAAATTCATTGAAAACCAACCCTAGATTGAAGTTTAAGGACATAAAGGAAAAGGCACAAAAGAAGTGGAATGTAGGGGTCAATCAGACTAAGGCCATAAGAGCTAGATTTGCTGCTAGAGACATGGTTAATGGTTCTTTCCTAGGGGATTATACAAGGATTTATGACTACTACCATGAGTTATTGAGATCAAACCCAAGATCTACTGTGAAACTGAATGTCCAACCTGCACAAGAGGGTATTGATGATCAAAGACCCCATTTTAGAAGGTTATACATATGCTTTGTAGCTTGTAAGGAAAGCTTCAAATTATGCAAACATTTCATTGGCCTTGATGGATGTTTTTTTTAAGGGCTGTGTGGAGGTCAAATCTTGGCAGCCATAGGTAGAGATCCTAATGATCAAATGCTACCAATAGCATTTGCAGTAGTTGAAAGTGAAAATAAGGATAACTGGACATGGTTCTTGGAGCTGCTTATTGATGACCTTGGTGGGAGAGAAAAGTGCCTCACATACACTTTTATATCTAATCAACAAAAGATATACTTATGTTATTTCAGTTATGCTTATGTTCTTACTTGTTATGCTTATGTTCTTATTTGTTATACTTATCTTTTATGTGTTTTTAAAATTGATTGCATAGGGATTATTACCTGCCATGGATGAACTGCTACCTTGATTTAAGCAAAGATTTTGTGTCAGACATCTCTATAACAATTTCAGGAAAAGATATCCTGGTAAGATGTTAAAGGAAATCATTTGGAAGGCAGCAAAGTCAACATACTACCAAGCCTGGAAAAAAGAGATGAAAGGAATTAAGGATGTCAATGTAGATGCCTACAAGCACATGATGAGCACCCCATCTAGATATTTGAGTAGATCATACTTCAAGACACGTAACAAATGTGATGTTGTTCTCAATAACATGTCTGAGGCATTTAATAGTGTAATCTTGGATTCTAGAGCCAAGCCATTGATAACCATGGTGGAGGAAATAAGGACATACATGATGGAGAGATGGGAAACAAATAGGATGAGATTTCAGAACATGGTAGATGTTGAAGTGTTACCAAACATAAGAAGGAAAAATGAAAAAACCAGCACATACACAACCCTCTGGCTTGTCAGGTAATATACATGAACTTAACATAAGTTTAATATTATGTTTGATGAAGTGTTTCAAACTGCTATATGTATGATGATCATATATTTAAGTTTTAGGATGTCTGGTGAGCATATCTTTGAGGTTAGGCACCTTAAAAACCAAGCTAACAAGTTTTCAGTAGACTTTAAGGAGCATATTTGTTCATGCAGAAGATGGGAATTGACAGGCCTACCTTGTGTTCATGCACTGTCAGCTATGAAGAGTAGGAACTATAAATTGATGACTACATACCAGATTATTACAGAAAAGCAAGATATATGGAAGTGTATAAACATGTTATTTTTCAAGTTAATGGCTCAAATCTTTGGGTAAGGACTGAGTATCCAGACGTGCAACCACCCAAATATAGGAAGATGCCTGGAAGGCCAAAAAAGAGAAGGAATTTAGAGTATGGTTTCAATGTTAAGTGTAGCAGATGTAATAAACCAGGTCACAATAAGCTTACTTGCAAGGTGACACCATCTAGCCAACAGCCATCCCAACAACCATCAACACAAGCTTCACAAGGAGTCACTCATGAATCCCAACAGCCATCCCAATAACCATCAAAGAAGCCATCCCAACAACCATCAACACAAGCTTCACAAGGAGTCATTCATGCATCCTAGCAAGTTACACAAGGAGCTAGTAATGCATCCAAACAATCATCTCGTGGAAGGGCAGCAAAACAACCAATTAAGACGGGCCAATCATCTTCTTCAGCGTCTCAAGCATCTCATGGAAGGGCCAAGTTACCAATCAAAAGGCCAACTAAGCCTTTTATACCACTAGGACCTACCGCAAGACTGAGTGCAGCCAAGACTGCTGTTGGGCCAACAACAAGGAGATCAACACCAACTAAGAGATCAACACCAACTTGGAAAATTTAGTTTAAGTATGTGGCATTTTGTTATGTTCACTTTGTTAGTTTAAGTTTGAACCTTTAGCATTTTGTTATGTTCACTTTGTTATCTGTTATTTGTCACAAGCTATGACTTGTATATTTTGGCTATGACTTATGCAATCTGTCACAATCTCTGACTTATGTATTTTGGGCATGACTTATGTATTTTGGGTATGACTTATGTAATCTGTCACAAGCTATGACTTATGTATTTTGGTTATGACTTATGGAACAAATGTTATCATATTTTAAATTATGGAACATATTTTGGCATTTTGAATTATGGAACATATTATGGAACAAATGTTATCTCAAATGTTATCAGTAACTGATACAACTGATACAACAATGCAATACAACAATGCAAAAACACATCAACAAAATTGTCACAACTGATACAACAATGCAATAAAAAATTCATTCTAAAAATTAAAATTTGTCTATTCATTTCAACTGGTACAAACTGGTACAAATAACTGATACAAAATTAAAACTTGTCTATTCATTTCAACTGGTACAAACTGATACACATTCATTTCAATTGGAACAAACTGATAAACATAAAATGTTTCCCTAATTCATTCTAAAAACTAGTACAATTATAATCATAAACAACATCAAATTCCAAAGTTTTTTCCCCTTCATAATTTTATTCATTTCACTTTCAAGATTGATCAGTTGTTGCCCAAGTTCTTCATTCACCATTTTTCCTTCTGCAACTGCCTTTGATAGCTTTTCAATTCTATCCATCCAAAACTGCTCCTTCTCATCTCCAACATCTTCATAATACCAACCAAAGTAACCACACCCATCTTGCATAGATCCCTAAAAAATTCATAGGCTACAAATCAAATAGTCGCAACAACACGTGTTTTCCAAAGTACAAATATCAAATTTACATGAAATATACCTTATATGGTGTCAAACTTGGCTTATGCTTTGAATGCATGTTTGAATTTTTCTGTGGTGTAATGTTCCATATCGAATGGAAATGCTACGCGTTTTGGTAGATGCAATGTAATGATGATTACTACATGCAAGATGCAAAAAGAATTCCCCGCCAGGGAAGATGACAGGCAACCGCTGGGAAAAAAACACTGGAATTATGATCTTCTAACTCTCTGCGGGAAAAAATACCACCTCCGTTGGGGAATGCCAATGAGGATTGGGCTTTTAGATTGCTAAAATTTCCAAGAACTATCGGCCCTTGAACTGCGGAGAATGATGACTTGCCAGGGAATTATCATCAAAACCAACTTTGCTGGGGGAGAACATAAAACCATAGGACTTCGCTGGGGAAATTACACTTCCTGATCTTGATGAGGAAAGTATATACCAGTACTCTATGGGGGAGAGAAGCTCTACTGGGGATAAGGAAACACCACTGTTGGAGAAGCAAACATGCTCGGAGAGCACAAACAAACCATCCCTACCTGTCTGGGGACATGAACTCTTGCTGGAGAACAACAAACAAATCCACACCTGGCTGGGGAAAGCAAACTTCTAGACTCTTGTTGGGGAGAAAAATAATAAATTTCATAGTACTCTATCGAGAACGATATAACTTTGGCGGTCTCCCACAGGGAGACACATACCTTTTCATATATAACTGGTGCATCAATTGTTGTGAGAGGAAAACGATCCTGCAAAATATTAAACAATGAGGGAATGTCCCAGGTACAGCATGGTAACCTTGGTTACCACCCAAGATACTCAAAATTTCAAGCAATTTCCAATGTTTTTAGCACGCTCTACAAAGCTTCAATGTTTTCATATGCAATGTTTATCAAAATAACTGACGTTTTTGTAAACAAAATAGTAAAATACACTACTACGAAAAATCCATTTAACTACGGTTGGGAATGACATATAATGACGCGGGCGAAGGCGTTGTTATGTAGATTGTCATTGTAAGTTCGTTGTTTCTACAACGGTTTGGAAACCGTTGTTGAAAGGCAGGACGCGCGCCATATATCACAACGGTTATGATAATAAACCGTTGCGATACATACACTTAGGTTCTGGGTTCGAAACCCATCAGTAGCGAATTTATATAAAACATAAATTACTTATGATATCGGTTACAATATATAACCGTTGTTGTAAGTACCCTAAGTTTATTATATTAAATGTAGATTGCTTGTTTTCCAAACACCTCACTAAATAAATATACATGGATTAAATTTGATGAAGATGTCTATAATCTGCAAATTAAACTGTTCTTGAAAACCAACTTAAACAAACCAGTGTTGTTTTCTGATTGCATTCATCTCATCATGCATTTCACGCTCTTTTACATATATTGTGGTTTATTGATCTGACTCCTTCGATATATCTCTATCTTCGATTATAATTAAATTTCCATAAGATCAGCAAGACATTGGATAATTTGCCTCATCTTTGATTTAACTATAATGGAAGATGGAGATGCATCTAAGGATCCAGATCATTATACCTCAGTTGAAAACAAACCGTAAAACCATAATCCAGTGATGAGTAAAGAGAGGAACAGGAATAACGCACCTTTTAATGAAACTAATCGCGAAACAGGAATCAATTATGATGTTGAACTAGTTTGGGAAGCCATGAAAAAGAAATATAAGGAGGAAGAAGCTTACACAAAAGCTTCATACTTCTTATACTTCTTTTCATTGCTTCTAAAACTAGATAAAGTTTGCTTACACTGTTGTTTCTTCATTTACTAACATCTTGCTCGTGATGCTATGAAAAAAAAGTACAAGGTGGATGAAGTTTCCATCATAGCTTCATGCTTCTTATACATTTTTCCATAGCAACATAAACATTATGAAGTTTCCAAAGTATGGTCTTTGTTAAGGTAGTGAAAACGAATCTGAAAAAATGAGAACAATCAACAAAAACAACATGCAACAAACGAGATAATGGGAAATATATAACAATAGATGGAAGAAGAAGAATACCTTAATGTATGAAGCACAAGATTCACGGCTAATGGTGAAAACGAAGAGAAAAAATGGGTCCTAGGGTTTCACTTTGAAGGCAACGGCGTTACTGTCAATTAAGTGAAAGTTATTTCGCTTAAATATGGGTAAAATATTTCACAACGGTTAACAATAACAACCGTATAGATATGTATTTATTTATTATAAATATATCACTACGGTTTACCAGAATAACCGTAGTGATAACCCTTTTATCTATGAATTTTAAAATAAATAAAAACTGTATACATAGGTATTCATTTATTATAAATATATCACTACGGTTAACCAGAAGAACCGTAGTGATAACCCTTTTATTTATGAATTTTAAAATAAATAAAAAAGAAAAGGTGCGCCTTAACTTCTAACTTAATGCATCTGCAGTTTAAACAACAACAATCTAATTCACAATGCATCTGCAGTTTAAACATCAACAATGTAATTCGAACCCTAATTCAACTATTACATTTCATAACAAAGTAAATATTAAACATAAAGGAGACAAAAAAACATAACATCTTGATATTTCCATAAAATATCTCTGATTTCAGTTTGTTCTTCAAATTCTTGTTCTTTTTCTTTAAATCTTCATACATAACCTTCAGATAGCCCACAGCTTCCAACTCTGACTTCATAATACTCTCATCGTCATTTCCATCTCTTTCTCCCACGTCTTCATCCCATATGAACAAATTACATGTTTCATCGCTCCTCTAAAATGGACATCTCCAAAAAAGCCTTCCTTTATTTTGTCCCTTCTTGCATTGATACGAAACCATACGACCATCACAACCACAAAAATTTCCAGATCGAGATTTTACACTGGAACAAGACGTAGAAACACCTTTGGATGATTTTGTCTTCAAATGTCACATTGCAACACCTTAAAGTAGAACACTTTGTTGTTGTTGTTGTCTTCTTCCCGACAATGGTGACGGCATTGGTGTTAGGGTTGTTTCAATGGATAAATTGATATATATATATATATACTTGGTGTTTAAAATACATAAAAAGAAGCTTCAATTTGTAACAACGGTTTTGAGAAAAATCCGTCGTGATATCCTTATTATTTTTTAGTTAAATATTAATAAAACTTAAAAAGGGAGCATTTACATCAAAGGGATAAACTATTTGAGGGCGATGAGGTTCGAACCCATGATAGCTAGATTGTATCACCACGGTTTTCATAAAAACCGTTATTATACCCTTGAGATTTCTAATTAAAATAATGCGCGCGCATCCAGTACGCACTATAAGAATGGTGTATAGGATGTCGTTGTAAACCTGGCGTTGTTGTTTGGCTGTTTTGTAGTAGTGATAAAAACAAGAGGAAAGATTTTGAATGAAATGAAATTTTATTGATTGAAATTGGCCCGTACATAGGCATTTACATCAGGAGGAAATTCCTAGAAAGAGGTAGTTGCGCAAATAAAAGGAAAATACACAAATTAGCAATGTGGAAACAGATTTCCATCAAGTTCTGGTTCGGCTATGACCTATATGTCTTCGACGCTCTTAAATACTTCACCTTCTGAAGGGATTGATTGGACCAATTTCTATCCTTCGGAATTCTCATTTGTTGAGATGAGCTCACAGATCGAATGCAAACCACAGCCTCTCGCTTTCAAATCCCTAACTTTTTCCTGGAACGCCCTTTCGAGTTTTCAATCCACCGAGATACCCATTTTTGCCAAAGTTTCCTTTTCAGGACTTCAACTTTACGGTTTTATTCAATTCTTTTCTTTTTATCCCTAATTTTTTCCCGAACCTTTTCTTTTTATGGTTCGTCGGGATGCCCATATTTTTCCTGGACCTTTTATTTTTGTGGCCCAGCGGGTCTCTTTTATGAGAAGTAATTTTTTACTACGTTTGCGTTCACAGGGGAGGTAAAATCTTCACCGTCTATAATTGAGAGCAACAAGGCTCTACCAGAGAAAACCTTTCTCACAATGTGTGGTCCTTCGTAATTTGGAGTCCACTTGCCCCTATGATCTATCTAAGGAGGAAGAATCCTTTTCAATACTAAGTCACCCGTCTAGAAACACCGAGGACGCACTTTCTTATCAAATTCCTTTTTCATCCTGCTCTGATACAACCGTCCATGAGAAATGGCCATCAGTCTCTTCTCTTCAATGAGATTCAGCTAATTCAACCTGGTCTATACCCATTCAGCTTCATCAAGCTTTACATCTGTCAAAATCCTTAAAGAAGGAATCTCAACTTCCAATGGTAGGACTGCTTCCATACCATACACAAGTGAGAAAGGGTTGCCCCTGTTGACGTATGCACCGAGGTACTATAACCATGCAAGGCAAATGGAAACATCTCATGCCAATCTTTATATGTCACAACCATCTTCTGCACAATCTTCTTGATGTTCTTATTAGCTGCCTCAACAACACCATTCATCTTCGGACGATATGGAGAAGAGTTGTGATGTTTAATCTTGAAGTTCTGGCATAACTCCTTCACCATTTTGTTATTTAAATTTGAACCATTGTCAGTAATGATCCTTTCAGGGTTTCCATAAAACCAAATGATATCCTTCTTTATGAATTGGGCAACCACTTGTTTGGTGAGATTTGCAAACAAGGCCGCTTCCAATAACTTGGTGAAATAATTAATGGCAACTAGGATAAAGCGATGTCCATTGGAAGCAGTCAGCTCAATCCGTCCAATCATATCAATGCCCCACATAGCAAAGGGCTAAGGAGATGTCAACATGTTTAGAGTAGGTGAGACATGCACTTTGTTGGCATAAATCTAGCATTTATGACACTTTCTGGTATACTTGAAACAGTCAGATTCCATGGTCATCCAATAATAACCTGCTCTCAACAACTTTCTGGCCATGGCATGCCTATTGGAATGGGTACCAAAAGAACCCTCCTGAACTCCTTCCATCAACATGTTTGCCTCGTGTTCATCGATACACCGTAGCAGGACCATGTCAAAGTTCCTCTTATACAACACATCATCCTCATTTAAGAAGAAATTACCAGCCAATCTCCTCAGAGTCTTTCTATCTTTGTTGGATGCCCCAAGCGGGTACTCTTTACTTTTAAGAAATCACTTGATATCATGGAACCAAGGTTTACCATCTGCCACTTCTTCGGTTGCAAAGACATAAGCAGGTCTTTCGAGGCGCATAATTCGGATTGTCGGTACCTCATTCCACCGATTCACTATATACATGGATGCCAACATTGCCAATGCATCCTCCATCTGATTTTTAGTCCAAGGTACATGATGAAATTCGACCTTATCAAAGAAAGGCAGCAACCTTCTGGCTTAATCTTTGTAAGGTATCAGGTTGACCTGACGAGTCTCTAATTCCCCTTTTATCTGGTTGATCACTAAAGCTGAATCACTGAACACATTATGATTTTTGATCCTTAGATCAATAGCCTCTTCCAACCCCGTGATACAAGCTTTGTATTCTGCCATGTTGTTCGTACAATCGAAAGTCAATCGTGTGGTGAAAGGGATATGAGAACCCTTATGAGTGATGATAATTACCCCGATTTCGTTGCCATAAGCATTAACAGCTCCATCGAAAATTAATCCCCACTGCGATCCAGGTTCAGATCCTATATCCGGCAATGGTTCATCACAATCTTTGGCTTTCAAATACATGATATCCTCATCAGGAAATTCAAACTTTATTGCCTGATAATCATCAATTGGTTATTGGACAAGATAGTCTGACAGAACACTACACTTGATGGCTTTCTGGGAAACATATTGAATATCATACTCTGTCAGAACCATTTTTCAACAGGCAATCCTTTCGGTGAGAGCCTGTTTTTCAAACACATACTTGATCAGATCCATCTTCGATATCAACAGGGTTGTGTGATTTAACATATACTACCTTAAGTGCTTGGCTGCCCATGCAAATGCACAACATGTTTTCTCCAACATTGAATACCTCGACTCACAATCAGTAAATTTCTTGCTCAGGTAGTAGATAGCATACTTTTTTTACCTGTCTCGTCGTGTTGACCGAGTACATACCCTATAGAATTCTCAAGAATCGTCAAGTACATTATCAATGGTCTTCCTGGTACTGGAGGCATGAGGATCGAAGGCTCCTGCAAGTATTCTTTTATTTTATCGAAAGCTTTTTAACAATCATCATTCCACCTGATAGCCTGATATTTTCTAAACAATTTGAATATTGGTTCACACGTGGCTGTAAGATGAGAGATGAATCTAGCTATGTAGTTCAATCTCCCTAAGAAACCACGAACCTCTTTTTCTGTTCTTGGCTCAGACATTTCTTGTATTGCTTTTATTTTGTAGGATCAACCTCGATACCTCGTTCACTGACAATAAAGCCCAACAGCTTACCAAATCTCACCCTGAAGGTGCACTTATTCGGATTCAGCCTCAACTTGAATTTCCTCAACCTTTCAAACAACTTTTTCAAATTAACCAGATGTTCCTCTTTAGTTTGGGACTTTGAAATCATGTCATCAACAACACTTCAATCTCTTTGTGAATCATATCATGAAAGAGAGTCACCATATCCCGCTGATAAGTTGCCCCAGCATTCTTCAATCCAAAGGGCATCACCTTATAACAAAAATTTCCCCACGGTGTGATGAAAGTTGTTTTCTCCGTGTCTTCTAGGGCCATCTTGATTTGGTTATACCCAGAGAAGCCATCCATGAAGGAAAACACTAAAAATTGGGCAGTATTGTCCACTAACACATCGATGTGAGGAAGCGGGAAATCGTCTTTTGGGCTTGCTCTATTCAGAACCCTGTAATCAACGCACATTCGTACCTTACCATCTTTCTTAGGTACAGGCACAATGTTAGCAACCCATGGAGGATAACTGGCAACAACAAGAAAACCGGCGTCCAACTGTTTCTGAACCTCTTCCTGGATCTTGACTGCCATATCTGGTCTAGTTTTTCGAAGCTTCTGCTTGACCGGAGGACAACCCTCTTTGAGAGGCAAACGATGCACAACAATATTCGTATCAAGCTCAGGCATATCCCGGTAAGACCAAGCAAAGATGTCAACATACTCTTGCAGCATCTCAATCAATCTCTTCTTAACACTATCTTCCAAGGGAGCCTTGATTCTAACCTCTTAACACTAGCCTCCTGATGTGGCTGAATGACCCTTTCCTCTTGTTTTAACAATTTGGCCAACTCTTCCAAAAGTTCACAGTCTTCTTCAACCTCCTCTTCAGCTTGGTAAATCGGATTATCAAATTCATACTGAGCCATAGAAAAATATTTATTGATGGAATCTGGAATGAATAATTTGCATGATTGATGTTTTATAGTTTATTTTAGAATGAGAAAACAAAACAAACAAAAAACACATTGCTATTTTGAAATGTAAAAGTAAAAATGAAAGACAGTGAGCAAAATATTTGAATGCAAAAACGTCCTTTATTCATGATAATCATTGCAAATATAAACATGAGGCCCTGCAAATGAATCAATACGTCTTGGGCAGAACATAGGACTTATCATATGTAAAAATAAAGGAAATTACTCTTCATGAAGAGTGACTTGAATGATATCTTCGGAATACCAATTAGTGAGCTCTTTCCCTGGGATGCAGGAACGAATCCAATTGTCTAAGTCACAGTCACTGTAGATGTCATCTTCCCCCATAGCATTGACTTGATCAAAAATAACCCCGGCACTGGAGAATTTGATGGAACCTTGAATCTTCTAAGGCACTTGCCCTGGCTTATACCCCAAACCAAGTTTGTCCTTCTTCACCGGCACGTCTAGAACCTGACCCCCAACCTTTAAAGCAACCAGCTTCGACCAAACACGGGCTTCTTTCAAAGATGTCATGGAAATTTCTGGCTTCTTATCCTCAGTGGGAATATCCTTCTTAACATGCACGACTTCAAACGCCTGGCACAAAGTCTCAATAATCTCTCCTTCCACCTCAACGTACTTGAAAGAAGATAGATGACACACCATAATGTCTTCCTCACGACATACAGTAACCACTTTTCCATCAATAACGTATTTGATCTTCTGGTACAACGTTGAGGATACAACCCGGGCAGCATGAATCCATGGATGTCCAAGGAGGCATCTATAAGCTGGCTGAATGTCCATGATGAAGAAAGTTGTTTCAAAAACCTCAGGACACACCTTGATAGGTAACACCACCTCTCTAAAAACAAAATGCTTTGAACCATCAAAAGCTCGAACGAACAAGTCACTGGGTCTGAGTATCACTCGCTGTATATCTAACTTCATCAGCGCCTTCTGGGGCAACACGTTTAGGGAAGATTTGGTGTCCATTAACACATGTGACAACACAACGCCCTTACACTCCATGGATATGTGCAAGGCCTTGTTATGACTTCTTCCAGCCAGAGTCAAATCAAAATCGGTGAAACCCAACCCATTACTAGCATTGACATTCGCCACAACCCCTTCAAGTTAGTTAATAGAAATCTCCTGAGGCAAATACGTGGCATTCAAAATCCTCAACAAGGCATTTCGGTGAGCTTTAGAACAGAGCAACAATGACATAATAGAAATCTTTGAAGGAGTTTGATTCAACTAATCCACCACCTTATAGTCCCTTTTTTTAATGATTCTCATAAACTCTTTGACATCCTTAGAAAAGGAAGCTTCAGGCGACTGATTCTCTACAAAGTCTTCAACAACAACTTGTTTTCTTTTACCCTTGGCAGAGGTATCAGCATTACCATCTAGAGAAATCTATGGAGAGAAGATCCGACCACTACGAGTGATTCTTCTAGTACCCACAACATTATCAACATTTGACTCAACATTCGAAGGACTCACAATCTCTTGCTTCTGACCCTGATAAAATATTTCAATCCCATAGATCCACGGTATGGCCTTAGTACTCTCATATGGCACAGGTCCAGGCATTGTAATAACCACAGGAGCTTGCCTCACTGGTGCTGAGATACGGACCGTAGTGTATGGAATAGAAATAGTAGCAACATCTTTTTCCATTATCAATCTCATCAACAGAAACCCTGTTAAATTGGAGTTGATCTTCATTCATCATTCTCTAAATTCCTTCTTTTAAAAGATCACCACCCTCATTCTCTAATATCCACACATTTCTGACAATCAAAAGAACAGCCCGGGAACACACCCCCTTTAAGCAAACGCTCTTTCACAAACGACAATGGAGTCTTCAGCATATTCACATCAGTTACCAAATTCAGCCCATCAACTTATTCAATGGCATTCACGACTGCACCACCATGTTGTGGTATAGGATTCTGGATCACATTAGGACTGTTGGTAGAAGTAAATTTGATAGCTTTCAAATCAATCAAATCTTGTACCTTGAGATGAAAGGCTCTACATTTATCAATATGATGCCCAGGTGCCCCAAAATGAAAGTCACAATGGGCTTTGGCATCATAAACTGGTGGGAGCTTACCAGTATGTGGAGCTAGAGTCTACAACTGAACCAATTGAAGCTGAAGCAAATGTTGTAACAACTGAGAATAAGGCATATGAGGAGTATCAAAATGCCTATCATTCATATTCTGCCTTCTCTGATACTATCTGGGAGCGTATGATTGTTGTTGTGGTGCAGCCGGAATGGCCACAATAGCTACCTGTTAGTGAGAACCCTGACTCACTCTACCTTTGCCTCTATAAGATGATATAGCATTAGCTTCCCCCTCTCTCTTTTTGGGGGCACCCGAGTAAGGTTTCTTCCTTCCTCCAAATGAGGAACCAACAATATTCTGAATCTTGCCCATTTTAATTACGCTTTCATCCCTCTCACCAGCCATCACCTGATCTGAGAACCCCACAGAAGTACATCCTACCAACCTATTGTAATACGGCCCTTGGAGCGAACTCATGAACATGTCTACCAGTTCTCTCTCCATCATTAAAGGTTGAACTCTAGCAGCAAGCTCACGCCACCTCTGGGCGTATTCCTTGAAACTCTCGTTAGACTTCTGAGTAAGACCTTGAAACTGTGTCCAATTTAGAGCCATATCAGTGTTGTACAGATAATGTTTGACAAAAGCCTCTTCCAATTCTCTCCAGCTTATGATATACGTCCTTTCAAGACCCATATACCATTCCAAACACACCCTAGCTAGGCTTTCTTGGAAAAAGTACATAAGTAACTTCTCATCCTCCGAGTAAGCAGACACTTTTCGATAGTGCACCCTGATGTGTGTCTTTGGACAAGTCGTCCCTTTATACTTGTCAAAATTGGGAACTTTGAATTTTGGCGGAATCTTCACGCCTGGCACCAGGCCCAGCTCAGTCATGTCTATACCTATAGTATTTTGACTCTCATAAGCCTTCATTCGGTCTTCTAACAACCATAACTTCCTCTCAGCTTGTGTAGGGAGACCAGCATCTATGTCATGCATAGAGAATGCATCATCTTGGTGGTCAACTTCCAGATGGGGAATAGGAATTGCACCACCCATAAAAATGGAACCACCTACCGGAATGGCCCCGCCTACAGGGATCGCATCACCCATAGGAATAACACATGCACCACCTCCGTCGGGAGGATTAACACCACCAACATCTGCTCTAGGAGTAACAATAGTGGGTTGAACTAACGCCTTAAATTCCTCTTGGCCTTGCGCTAAGGTCTGCATCAACTCCATGAACTGGCTCATGTGAGTTCTGACTTCGAGTAGCTCAGCTTGAATCTGCTCTATAACACTCTTCTGATTTTTTCTATAGAATACCTATGAACACCTGAATTCGCAATCCTGCTAAGAAAACCAGATCAAGATAAGAAGGTCAGTCACGAACACCTGCTATGCATGCATGATTATGAAAGTGCATGAATGTATACAAATGCCATGTTTAATTATTTCCAGGGTAATCTACATCTTGATTCAAGTTTTAAACGTAATAAAACACAAGAGATGGATAAATCACTGGCAAAAAAAGCTCATATAATAGCTGGAAAGTCAATAAAGAGTCATACAATGAGTGCTCATACAAAGGAGACAAAGCCAAATACATAACCACTTATCCCAATCAACAGTTCTGATGGTTATTAATACAAAAGGAAAGACAACACTAAGGCATAACATCCATCTTCACTAAAGTCAGTCCTCCCCAGCCACAATGCTCTCTGCTCCAATCTTGGATCTCCTCAAAAATCTTCTTGGTGTCAGCATGTCTCAGCCTTTGAATTAGCTCTTGAATAAGGATATCTCGTCTATGAATGATCCCATCCAGGTAACGACAACGCTGCTCCCAAAAATCATCCTCTCCAAAAGCATCCTCAACTCTAGGTTTCTTCACTTCTGCCTGAACCTTGAGCACCTCAATTGCTGCTAAGGCCTCCTTCAACTGAATTTGATGTTCATTGAGCTATTGATCACTTCTAATCCTTTGGAAAAGTTCCTCTCTGAGCTTCCCCTCTTTATCTTCCAGTTGTTTCTTCAACTCTTCAAGCTGAGATTTGAATTCATCTCCCTTCTTCTTATGAGATGTTAAAGTAGCATTCCACTGTTTGTTGAACTTAGAGATCTTAAGATAAGCTCTGTCTAATTACTTCTTCTTCTATTTGAGGAGACCGCTGGCACTCTTCAGGTCTTTGCCAATTCTTTCTCTACTGTTGGTCTCTGTCTCCAGCATCCGTTCTTTCTCGGCAAGTAATTTCGTCTTCCCCTTGGCTTCATGTGCTAACTCACCCTTTGCATGCTTAATCTGGTAGACTTCACTCTTCAATTCTTCGTTCTCCCTACATAGCTCTTCTTTCTCTGCCCAAAGATTGTTGTACTTCTCAATATCCACAGAAGTAGGTTGCGCAATAACCAAAGGATACAAATGAGCCTCTATAGAGAAAGGCAAATACACAGCTTCAACCCTTTTCTTGATACAATCCAAGTAAGGAGGATAGGCTCTGCAATCACTCTTTCCTAAGAAAGTTTTCCCCTTTCGATGAATATTCCCCCAAGCACCCACAACTTTCATTAGTAACTCCTTATCATATGCCCCATGGAAAAACAAGGACTCTTCAATATCTTGATCCTTCGGTGGCTCTCTCAAAGTGTACCCAAACTGTATGATAGAAAAGGAAGGGTTATAGTTGATACCACATTTCCTCCCTACAAGAGGTACATTTGGAAATCCCCCACAGTTGTAAATAACCTCTATACCAAGTAATCTTTGATCAAACCACACAATATTCTCAGCGGTCAAACCCATCAGCCTTTTGGACCACTTGAAGAATCTTTAATATCTACAAAAGCACCAGAGCGAGGGAGATGATTCATAAACCATTTACAAAAGAGTGGTGCATAACAAGTGGCAATTCCTCCTCTCCTCTTCTCATTCTTGAAGTGTACAGAATGGTATAGATCACCAAGTAGAGTTGGTACTAGATTCTTCATTATAAAGATGCGAACAACATTCACATCAACAAAATTAGCCACATTGGGAACCAAGTAACTCAAATGAAATCCTTGAAAACCTCCTTTACTAGCCATATTATCCACTAACACTTACTTGCTCAAATAAAGAGCAGCAGCAATATCACCAGCTTCAGGAGCCTCCTTTGAACTATAGAAAGGTTCCATATCCATAACAGTAACTCCCAGAATAAGCACAAACTCTTCCAACGTCAGAACCAACTGATAATCTAGAAAAGTGAAGCACCTTAATGTAGGGTCGTAGAACTGCAGTAGTGTATGAATAGCTTCATGCTCGTACTTAGTAATAGTGTGGAGAACATTCAGTATCTTCCCATAATCTTTTCTTATATCCTCCAAAACACCTGGATTTGCCAAAGTGACCAAACTGCGAAGCAAACTCAGAACCGGCAATGGAAACTTGTAGACAACATTCTTCTTCCGGCCACTGTCCATCTGTGAAGAACTTTAACAACCAGAATCAATGATAAGATATGAAGACCCTGGAAATAAAGAAACATGAATGTTAAGATTCAATTATGATATGATGAATGTAAACCATGGGATCAAGGTTGCCACAGATTCTAAATAACTGTTGTGTTGCTGACGGAATAAGTTCAAAAGTCTGCTCTGACGAGAATACTAGAAAACCAGGTTCAAAAGTTCTCACTGCCAAGAATACCAAAATAACGGGTAGGATGAACGTCACAGCTTCCTACAAAACCCATCCCCTCTCACATGTGGGTTCTAATCTTGGACAAGGCTCCTAGCAGGTCCTCAGTCTCACGGGCTCTCATGTCGAGAAATGATAATACGTTCACCATTTCTGGTTTAGCATTACCACCCCACAAGGAGGCCTCCACTGATTTCCCATGAACGATCTCCAGAGTCATAAGCTCTCTATGGGAACACCATGTCATCTGCATAAGACACGCAAGACAGAATGTCTCCCAAGAAAACCTCGTCTGAATATGGGTCTCGTGTCAATTAAACGTAACAATATGCTACGCAGCCCACGTGGCTATCCACTCTAATCCTGTGTATATACTCAAGCTTGGGTAGTGGGCTTATCTCTCATAGAACAATCCCACCCAACAGCACAGCAGCAAATCCAGAATAGCATGACAGCAATAATCAAATGCAATAAATGCAGTAAATAAAGCAATTAAAAGCATAAAGATAAACACTCAATGAAAAAGATATAGACAAGCGCTAGGATTGACTCACATAGGGAACCAGAGTCCCTAGCAGAGTCGCCAGCTGTTGCTACCGCAAAAAACCACCGGCGGAAAATAGAGTTTCCACCGAACGTTATTTATCTCGACGTGGGAAAGGAAGCGATCGAAGAAACCTCAAAAAGGGAAATAACATGGTCTCGCAATCAAATTTCGGGTTCAGGAGTCGATAACGTAAGAGAAAAGTGTTAGTACCCCTCGCATCCGTTGTACTCTTGTTGTTCTAATCAAAGGGTGCGTATATCTAAAAACCTACTTTCTAAGGGAAAACGGAAACAAAAAGGGGGAAAAAAGGGGACTCGATAGGACCTCGCTGTCCTATGCCTACGTATTCCCTCGTGCAATGGGAAAGTCAGAGTCAACGTAGTTTGGAGGACTATGGTTGGAAAGGGGGATGGTGCTCGCCAAGACTTCGTCGTCTTGTGCCTACGTATCTTCATTCGGACAAGAATGAAGAAGTCGGAGCATTTGTAGTTCGTGGGACTATGGTTGGTTAGTGTCTTTTATGAGCGATGTTAAATTCGCATTCTAGCAGTTAGGGACGAGACCTGTTTGCGATAGAACGGAAGTAGCATGCCCTTTCTGAAAAGGTTTGAAGCGAAAATACCGAAGGACAAAATGATTTGCATTTGTTCAAGTGTTTTAAAGAAGTGAATTGAATTTGTTTGAGATGCGCATCGTACTAAAGTCTATGACATAAGACCAGATACTTTGCAAGATCGACCCAAGACGGGACGTATACAAAGCACTCTAGACAAGGTAAGGAGAGACTCCCATTTATCATTTCCCATGTACTTAAGGCTCGTGACGTACTATGCTCATTGTATTTATTACGTATTTTGACCTTGATTTAGGAGAGAGAAGAGAGAGACTCAAAGGGAAAAGAAAAATCTAAGGGATCTCACACCCTAAATGTTGTCATGCCAAATGGTCATATAGTTGAGATGAGAAAGGGAATTCTACCCTAATGTTATTATACAAGAGATGTGAAGGTGTGAGAAAACACAAGAAAAAAGGGTTTGAATTGGGTTTTCAAAATGAAAGATTTTTGTGAAACTCAAACAAATATCACAAATAAACTAGCAATAGAGAAAGACGCACGATATATCCCGGCTCACTTGAAAACTATCAGGTTAATTCAGTCAACCCGCCAAGGTGATTTCACCTTATACACAAGGACTTAATCCACTATAACTAAACTGATTACAACTGCACTAGCAACTGCTGGTGACTAACATACACAGACTAACCGTCTCTTCTTATGGATTCTTACCTAACTGGTCCCTTAAGGAATACAAACAACTGTTTGATCAAATTTTATGTTTACAATGAAATGCTTCTACACAAGCTGATATAAACACAATTTCTAGCTCAAACTAACTTAGAGAAAATCTTTACAGTATAAACAATTTTTCTTCTTTGTATTGTAGAGCTTTACTGTTCACTCATGGATTTTTCTATCTCATATCAGTGTCTTCACTTTTGTATATCAGTATCACTCATGAATTTAAGCGTCGACTTGTATGTATATATGTGTTGCTAAATTATTTGAGTGATCAAGTCCTTATATAGCCAGAAAAGATCCGCTGAAGGGAAGATCAAGAATATCAGTAAAATTGTTGGCGACTTGAAATAATTTCGTTATGCTGGGATGAAAATCGTACACTAAAGTTGTCCTTTGTACCACCAAATCAGGGTAATGGAATGGTAGTGGAAAAGAACGTGTTTGATCTGTATTATGTACTAATTTCCATTGCAAACATTTGATCTTCTTCTATTCATCAGAGGCTTCTGAATGGATATGGTTGAAGCATGATTAGAAGAATTAATCACTGGGTCTTCAGAGTATTGGGTCATCAGAGTCTTCAGAACTTGTTCAGCAGAACCTTGTCTTCAGAGTCTTCAGCATTCCTTCTTCAGAACCCTTGGTTATCAGAAACTTAAGTCTTCAGAGTCTTTAGAATGTTGTTCAGCAGAACCTTGTCTTCAGAGTCTTCAGCACTTAGTCTTCAGAAACTTAAGTCTTTAGAGTCTTCAGAACGTTGTTCATCAGAACCTTTTCTTCATAGTCTTTAGCACTTAGTCTTCAGAAGATAATTATCAGAGTCATATTCAGAGCCAGAATCCAAGAGAACATTGCAGCAGCAACATATTGTCTTCTTAGAATCTTTCTAAAGTAAATCAGAAGCGAACTTTCTTCTTTGATCCAGAAGCGACTTTTGATCAATTGAGAGTGACGTTCCACATGATCTCTATCAGAGTCAGAGCTATCTTTATCAGAGTCAGATCCTGTTTGTCAATACTTTAGAAAACAAACGTTAGAGTACCAAAATTATTCTCACACAATTACAACTTTGTTATTATCAAATCTTAGAGATATCTTGCATAACCAAATCTTGTTCTAACAATCTCCCTCTTTTTGATAATGACAAAACAATGTATTTTGATAACACAATTTTGTACGAAGATAATTAATAAGATTGACTCAGATAAGTTCAAAGTAAACTTCCCTTTATCAAGCTCCCCCTGAATCTAAGACTTAAAAAAATCTTATCAGATTCGGGATACCATAGCCTGATTACAAGGATCTAGTCAGATCCAAAATATCGGAGCTTGATTATAGTGGTAATGCATTCTGATAACAGAGCTTGATTAGTTAAATCAAAGCCTGATTAATATCATTGTCATTTTGCCAATATAAATTGTTCCTGAAAAGCATTCTAAAAGAAATTTTGCAATTAAAGTGTTAGAGCTATGATTCAGAGACAAGATATTTATCAAAATAACTTTCCATTTAAATACTCCCCTTTTTTGTCATAATAAAAAAAGGGTAATCAAAAAGATAATTCAAAGTACATCATAGGATAAACAAACAGTCAAATACAAACTACGGGGTAGCCTAAATAGGTGCCTAAGGTTGAGAAGGAGGAGGGAGCCTCTGAGGGATCTGAACAAGTGCATTCTGAATGTTGACAGTGACTTCATGTTGCTTGTCCATTCTTGTTCTGAACAACGCTTGTTGCTTCTGAACGGTAGCCAGAGTTTTTAACACTGGATCAGAGGAAGAGTTTTCAGCAGCTTCTCTCTCAGCTTGATCTTTAACTTCCTTAGCCAACCTTTCAGCCTCTCTATCTAGAGCTTCCTTGGCTAACCTTTCAGCTAATGCACTTTCAGCAGCTAGCTTAGCTTCAGCTTCCTTCTTCTCTTTCAACCTCTTTTCAACTTGCTGAACAAAATAGTCCTTTGTCTGAACAGAAAGATTTTGAATCTTCTAAAATTCCTCAGACATCCACTGATTGAATTGATCCCACAGAGCACCCAAAGCAGAAGGGTCTTCGCTAGAATTTGATTCATTAGAGAGTGTCTTGAATCTCATAACCACACTGTCCTTGAAAAGAGAAATTACTTCATCTAGGTCAGGAGGAAGGTCAGAGGGTTGATTCTCAGGTAAAGGTTGATTTTCTTCAGCATAATCACTCAAATTGGTGGTATCATATTTTGGAAGAAGGTTCAGGATTATCTATTATGACTTCTGGTATGATTTTTGGAGCAGTTAATGGAGTGGTTGATGGAGAGATGGTTGTTTGAAGAAATTCAGTGGGAAATTCTTCAGAAATGAGTGAAGTGGTTAATGGAAGGGAGACGGTTGGAGATGGTTGTGTATTAAAAGATGAAGATAAATTTCTGTTAATAATAATAAGTGTAGTTGTAGTTGTAGATTCAGAAGACTTACTCTTCTGTTCTGGATATGATGCCAGTGAGATGTTCCTTGTGCTGGATTCACCGAGACTTTTCTTCTGCTTCTTTGCAGATTTCATCTGAGGAGTTTTGTTGGGGTACAGTCTCTTCTTCTTCTTCATAACAGGAGGATGGTCCATCAGATCTTCAATGATGAAGTTAGATACATCACAGCCTTTAGCTTCTCGAAGTTGTATATATGCTTCTATAACTTTTGGATTATCATGTTTGGTGAACAGAGGATATCCATCTAACATCAGTCTTTTTTACTTCAGACTCTCCCAATCTATTGCCATGCTCGGTTCAACTCTGATTTCATCAATAATCTACATTCTCTTCAGAATTTTGATGTTCATAGGAGTTCCAGTTATGCACTACTACGAAAAACCCATTTAACAACGGTTGGGAATGACATATAATGATGCGGACGAGGGCGTTGTTATGTAGATTTTTGTTGTATATATGATACTTACAACGACGGCCTTGTATGCGTTGTAATAAACAGGAAAGCGCGCTAACTATCACAACGGTTTTACATTACACCGTTGTAATAAATAAAATTGTCCTCGGTTCGATTCCCAACAACACAGTTTTGATATTTATTTTTTGTTGGACAGTGTGCCAGATATTATAATGGTTAGGAAATATAACCGTCGTTAAAGTTTCTGCAAAATTAACAAATATCATCCTGCTTTTATAATTAATCCCATTTTTTTGCCTGTATTATTATTCTCCATATCTCAGCACAGCAGAAAAATACAATTCACATTTTGTGATACAGTTTTCATAATAATATTAATCGTATCATATTCATAATATCACATATACCATATTACAGTTTATCAGAACAAACAACCTACATAAATAAAATATCACATATACCATATTACAGTTTACACATATTACATAACTTCACATAATTGTAACTTGGTGTATTGGTATCTTGTCTCTTGGTGTCTTGTCTCCTGGCTTGGTGTCTGGACTCAAAATACCTATGATTTCAAATAATTATACTTGTTAGTAAAAATACTTCTAAACTATAACATACAATTAATATATTATGAATAAATAATAAATTACGTACTTGTTAATTTTCCCATATGCCTTATTCATGATCGAGTCGTATAGCATGCACGACATCTCCATCAACTTCATCATATGAGGTAGGAACTTGTGTTGTGTAAGAAGGTGTGGGCGGAATATCAAGACTTTCATCACTAAGAGGAATGTATTTTCCTTTGAGAATGATTGACCATTTCCCCGATTTGTCCGATGGATCAAAAACATAGAAAACTTGTTTTGCTTGAGAAGCCATGATGAATGGTTCTGTATTAAAAGATGCCTTGCCAAGGTCGACCCGGGTGAATCCTAAGTCATCAATGTCTATACCATTACTATTATTGGGAACCCACTTGGATTTAAATAAAGCCACTTTTAAAATAACATAATCAATCTCATCAATGACACCATAAAACGCGGTAGTTGCCAATACCGGATTCTTATCTTTCGAACTAGAGAAATACATCGATTCGGCTTCAACCATAACCCCACTATTTTGCATTGTACTACGATCATCTTTTGATTTTGTATAAAAGGTATAATGACCAATGTCGTATGCACTCCAGGTAATGAGCTCTAAAATTTTGGAAGGATCCCACGGATAGCCACTGGTAGAAGTTGTTGCATCAATACATGACAATCATGAGATTTTAAACCAATTAAATTGAGATCTTTCATTGATACAAGTTTCTTGATGTTTGATGAGTAACCTTGCGGAACTTTAATACCTTGCAAACACTCGCAGAACATCTTTTTTTCCTTTTTAGATAGAGTGTGACATGCTGGAGGCAGATAAGTTCTTTTTCCTTTCTCTATTGGAGCCAACTGTTTTCGTATACCCATCTTCTCCATATCAAGATGGGAAGTCTTACTATCTTTAGTCTTGCCCGGAATGTTTAGAAGTGTGCCAATCAAACTATCACACACATTTTTCTCCACGTGCATCACATCAAGACAGTGTCTAACATCAAGACTTGACCAATATGGAAGATCAAAGAAGATGGACCTCTTTTTCCATATATTTTTCACAACTGCCCCTTTTTCTTTTCCTCTCTTCCCACCTTTTTCTTTTTCTCTCTTCCCACCTTTTTCTTTTTCTCTCTTCCCAAGGACAACATTAATGTATTCTTGTCGTTGATAAACTTCATCCCCGGTTAAAGGTTTAGGAGCCTCACCAAACTCTTGCTCTCCATTAAAAGCCTTTCGCAATCTACGATAAGGATGACCCGGTTTTAGAAATTTTTGATGCCCAAGGTAAACAGTCTTTTTTCCAAACTCAAATTGGTGATAACAAGTATCATCTTCACATATAGGACACACTTTATGTCCTTTGACACTGTATCCCACCAAGTTACCGTAAGCCGAAAAGTCATTAATTGTGCAAAATAACATTGCACGCATATAAAACTTTTCCACAGAATATACATCATCAACTTCAACGCCTTCATCCCACAAGAGTCGTAAATCATCAATTAATGGACTAAGATAAACATCTATGTCGTTACCAGGTTGTCGTGGTCCAGAATTCATCATACTTAACAGTATATACTTGCGCTTCATGCACAACCAAGGAGATAGGTTGTAAATAGTGAGAAGAATAGGCCATGAAGTATGATTAGTGCTTCATTCCATCGGTGGCAAGCCCAAGCCTAAGATTTCTTGGCTCGAATCCAAAATCCGGAAACAAGGAATCAATTTTCTTCCATTGCAAAGAATCAGCTACATGGCGAATGTTTCCATCACGAATCCTTTCATCTGCATGCCATCTAAGATTCTTTGCGTCATTCGAATTAGCAAAAAGTCTCTTTAATCGTGAAAGTATTGGCAAGTACCATAACACTTTAGCAGGAGGATGCTTCCTACTAACATTGTCATAGTGATCATTGTCATCACCATTGCTAGCCTTCAGCTTGTAACGCGACACACCACATTTCGTACATTGAAACAAGTCTTCATACTCTTTCCGGTATAATATACAATCATTAGGGCAAGCATGTATCTTGATATACTCCAGACCCAGTGGACACAATATCTTATTGGCCTCATAGGAACGATCCGGCAATTTGTTATCTTCTGGTAACATTTGCTGTAGCAATTCAAGTAATTCCGTGAAACTTTTATTCGACCATCCATTTTTTGCCTTCAGATTAAACAACTTTAACACCGCCGACAATCGTGTGAACTCTGTGCATCCCTTATATAAAGGGGTGTCTTTATCATGACATAAATTATCATAAATATGAGCATTCATAAAAGAAGATTCCCCAATATCACGGAACATATCCTCTAGGTGATCTTCCATATATTCATCTTCCTCCACTCTTTGACTTTGCGACGCCCGACTTTCCTTATTATCCACCTCACCATGCCACGTCCATATTATATAATTTTGACATATACCATCACAACAAAGGTGATTGTGTATTTCTTTCTTTGTACCCTTTTTGATATTAGCGCAAACAACACAAGGACAATAAAAGATACCATCATTGCCAGGAAGATGTTTATCAGCGTATTCAAGGAATTCACAAACTCTGTTCTCATAAACCGGATCTAATCTATTGGCTTTCATCCAACTACGATCCATTACAGTTTCTGAAATTTATACATGTATAATAATGTGAATGACACACCAAAATCTAATCCAAAAACTCAAGCATATGCATATACAATATGAACAAAGAAAAAATCAATGAAGATGTACTCTCATACTATACGTAAAGCATATGAAACATCTCATTCTGACTTGAGCATATACAATATGAACAAAGAAAAAAGGAATGAAGATGTTGAAGAGAACCTTACTTCGAAGCTGAAGAAGAAAATGAATGATGAAGACGGTCAATATTTGAGCATAAACCAAGAAAAAAAGAATGAAGATGTTGAAGAGAACCTTACTTCGAAGCTGAAGAAGCAAATGAATGATGAAGACAGTCAATATTTGAGCATAAACCAAGAAAAAAGGAATGAAGATGTTGAAGAAGCAAATGAATGATGAAGACGGTCAATATTTGGGAAATATTTGAGCTCCAAATGAATGGATATGAAGAGGGTAAAGGTTGGGGCGTCTCTGGCTCACTTGTTCGATTAGGGCGTCTTATGAAAGAAATACATAATAATTTTTGTTTTAATTTATCAGTAAACCTTTTAATATCGGTTGGAGAAACAAACCGTCGTGAAATCTTAAGTGACACACGCTAAATGTATCCTAAAAAAAGGAAAAAATGTGTTGCAGGGAATCGAAGCTTGTTACATTTCATTTGTTACTACGGTTGTTCATCTTAACCGTTGTAAAATAATTTACAATTTATTTTTAAAATAATGGACTTAATTGGCACACGCTAAATGTACTCTAAAAAATGGAAAAAATGTAGTTGCAGGGAATCGAAGCTAGATACATTTTATTTATTACTACGGTGGTTTCATTCAACCGTCATTAAATGACTCAGCTTTTACATGGGCGAGAAATTTTTAACCTATTAGAACGGCATAAAAGGATGCGTTGTAAGCCCGGCGTTGTTGTTTTAGCGTTTTGTAGTAGTGATGATGTCTAATTCATCTGTGACTGGCATTTTTTATAGATGGTCAATCATTCCAATCTCAACAAGAATATCTGAGATCAATCGAGCAAAAGGAATGTAGGTTTTAGATTTCTTTGATTGATATCTTGTTGCTCTTAATGAGTCTCTGAGGTATCTGAATAAAACTGAGGGGAGGCAGATTTTATCTCCTTTCATCAGATAGTACAGCATGAATTTCTTATCGGTATTGAGAAAATCATAAGAACTTGAATTTGGTCTGTGACAGAAGCATCCCATAATAATTTTCATCCAGAAACAAAGCTCCTTTGATAAATCTTGAGTCTTGAAAGGTGGTTTTCCGTTGGACGATTGAGTGAAAATTGTTGGGTTGACCACATCAGAGAGAAACTTGGATTTGGAATTCATCTTGTAAATTCGCTTTCCACCAGATTTTTCCATTCCAAGTAGCGTGGCTATGGATTTCTCCGTAATGATGAACTTGTTTCCCAGAACATGTCACACAATGAAGTGTTCATCAACGTCGGTAAATCTCCAGAATTCCTTGACGAGATTTGAATAAATAGGACCATAGAGACGATCAAAATAGGTTTTCCAACCTTGAGCATTTTGATTTTAGGATAAGTCTATTCCATTTTCCATCAGGTTATCAAAGTCTACCAGCCATTCACTTAGAACCTCTAGTTCTGAGAAAGGAGTAGCTAGATGAACATGAGTAGGGCGATCCATGATGTGAACTACAGTTGGTTTCTGAAAAGTGGATAGTGATTGATGAAGTGAAGTTGATTCTGTTTAAGCAGTTGTTGATGAAGCCATTGAGGATGATTCTGTTTGTTGATGTTGTTGGGAAAATTCGAAAACGCTTTGTTGTTGAGGATCCATTTGTAGAAGATGATGAAGCTATAGAGCACAAAGAGGGTTTTTAGGGTTTCTAAGAGAAAGTGTGGGAAGTGACAGTAGCGTAGTGTGTGAAAGTGAGAGAGTGCATTTTTATAACAAAAATGATGATTATTACAAGGTGGGAGTAATAGGAAATAATTACTTGAAACCTAGTCTCACAGAATCACAACGCTCCAGGTGTCTTCTTCAATAGTAGGTATGATTTGATTCTGGACAGGTGTCACAAATAATCATAACCGTTTGTTTTTAAGAGAGCACGTTTGATATTCCCAAAGTCAAGAATACCAAGAGGTATGTGACTGGACTAATTTCTGATTAGGACATCTTCTAACATGTAGAAGTATCATTAATCAGAAAGTCATAAAATAAATAATAAAGCACTTTGCTTAACATCAGAATCTTATATCAGAAGTTTTGGTGACTAGACACATCAAAATTTCATCTTCGCATTTTGCACAAGGTTTAATAAATAGATTTTCCAAAATGAATATGAATCTATCTTCAGCAAGGGGTTTTGTGAAAATATCAGCCTACTGGTGATCTATATCGACAAATTTTAACTGAAAAGTACCCTTCTAAACATAGTCACGTAGAAAGTGATGTCTTATTTCAATATGTTTTTCCCTAGAATGTAGAATAGGATTCTTAGATAAACAAATGGCACAAGTATTATCACAGAAGATAGGAATGTTACTCTCATGTATCTGATAATCTTTGAGTTGATTCTTCATCCAGAGTATCTGAGTACTGCATAGTGATGTTGAGATATATTCTGCTTCTACAATTGAAAGAGCAATTGTTGACTGTCTTTTGCTAGCCCAAGAGACGAGGTTACTTCTCAGAAACTGACAGTTTCCAAAAGTACTTTTCATTTCCAATCTGTCTCCAGCATAATCTGCATCACAGTAACCATAAAGCTTGTACTCTGATGTTTTCTTATACATCAAGCCAAGGTTAGTTGTTCCTTTTAGATACCTTAGGATTCTCTTAACGGCAGTTAAGTGAGTTTCCCTTGGATTTGATTAGAAACGAGCACAAAGACATACGCTGAACAGAATATCTGGATGAGAAGCAGTCAAATACAGAAGAGAGCCTATCATACAACGATATAGCTTTTGACGAACCTTTTTACTTACTTCTTCTTTCTCCAAAATGCATGTCGGATGCATAGGAGTCTTAGCAGGTTTACTTTCTGACACATTGAACTTCTTCAGATGTTCTTTTGCATACTTGCTCTGATGAATGTGTGTTCCTTCTAGGCATTGATCAATTTGAATTCCCAGAAAGAATTTGAGTTCTCCCATCAGACTCATTTCAAATTCAGCCTGCATTAACTTAGAGAAATCCTTGCACAAGGAAATATTAGCATAATCAAATATAATATCATCAACGTAGATTTGAACAACCAGAATATCATTTTTATAGGTTTTACAAAAGAGTTTAGTATCCACTTTTCCTCTGGTAAAGTCATTTTCCAAAAGAAAGTTACTTGCCTTTCATACCAAGCTTTGGGGGCCTGTTTCAGACCATATAACAATTTTTAAAGTTTGAAAACAAAATCTGGGCTTTCAGAACTCTCAAAACCAGGAGGTTGGTGCACATACACTTCTTCAGAAATATATCCATTTAAAAATGCACTATTTACATCCATCTGATATAAAGTAATGTCATGATTCACAGCAAATGAAATTAAGAGACGAATCGATTCTAACCTGGCAACTGGTGCAAAGGTTTCTGTATAGTCTATCCCTTCTTGCTAACTATAACCTTGTGCAACCAGTCGTGCTTTGTTTCTTACGACCTCACCTTTCTCATCTAACTTGTTTCTGAATACCCACTTTGTTCCAATGACTTGAACACCTTTGGGTTTCTGAACAAGATCCCAGACATCACTTCTAGTGAATTGATTCAGTTCTTCTTGCATGGCCAGAATCCACTCATTTTCCCTAAGAGCTTCATCAACTGATGTTGGCTCTATCAGAGACACCAAACCCATAAGAGTTTCTTCAGAAGGTTTGAATGATGAACGAGTTCTGACTGGATCAGCTTTGTCTCCCAGAATCAATTCTTCAGAATGAGAAATCATTAGTCTATTTTTCTTCTGATGAGATGGACTATTTTCAGTTTCTGGTAAGGTTGTATCTGATTCTGGAGTTTGCATCTTTGTCTCCTTCTTTTGAATCTTCTTCCTTGGATTCTGATAAGGTAATCTTTAGATCTGCAAACTTTTCAACTAGCTTTGACTTTTCAGGGTCAAGCTTATCATTGAATCTGACATGAATTGATTCCTCAACAATTCGTGTTTCTGTGTTATAGATTCTGTAGCCTTTAGAGCGTTCAGAGTATCCTAACAGTAAACACTTTTGAGCTTTGGAGTCAAACTTACCATGATTCTTTTTAGTGTTCAACATAAAACAAATACAGCCAAAAGGATAAAAGTATGAAATGTTGTGTTTTCTATTCTTCCATAATTCATAAGGCGTCTTACCCTGAATAGGTCTTATAGAAATCCTGTTCTAAATATAACAAGCTGTATTTATTGTCTCTGCCCAGAAGTGCTTAGCCATGTCAGTTTCTTGGATCATGGTACGAGCCATTTCTTGCAAATTCATATTCTTCCTTTCCACTACTCCATTTTGTTGTGGATTTCTGGGACAGGAGAAATCATGGGAAATGCCATGGGAATCAAAAAGATTCTCAAAGTATTTGTTCTCAAATTCACCACCATGATCACTTCTGACTCTGACTATTTTTCAATCCTTCTCTGTTTGTGTCATACCCCAAATTTTGACCACAAGATTTCCCATCATTGTGAAGATCATTACCACAATATGGATGTACCATCATACCTCATTAATCTCCTCAAGGATTATTGAGCATTCACTACAATCAAGAATTAGGGTTTTGAGCCCTCTTAGAGCACTCAGACAAAGAATCAATCAAGAATTGACATGATATTCAACTTTTCAAACCTTTCAAACATCCATAAAGGATCAATAGGTCTCCCATATCAAGAATCAAGTACAAGAGTGCAACATCTCAAGCTGATCAAGCCTCGAGATCCACAGTGTCACCAAAATAGGGTTTTGGTCGACCAAGCCCTCCAGAGGAATATTTTCATCTAGGCATGAGCCAATACTTCAAAACATGATCCAAAATTTCTCAAAGGGATCTCATGGACCCAATCATCAAATCAAAATAGCCTCAGAGGAAGCATTCATCAAAAATCAGGAATTAGGGTTTCATGACCTAATTCACCCCTAAGTTGACTTTTGAGGCAAGACATAAACCAAGACCTCAAGACATGATTTGAGGGCCTCAAATACACCACATTGATCCATTTACAACAATGGATTGATCCAAGAAGTTTGATTCACAAGTTTCAATTTCATCTGGACCACAATTAAGGTTTTGAAGAAAAAGTCAATTGTACCTTTGACTTTGGACTAAGACATGTTCTCAAACCTTGGGACATGATTCAAGACACCCTAAAACACATATGGAATCCATCCATTAGGTTTAAATTAGGTCAAGAACTTGATTGCATAGAAAATCACACAGTTTGCAACTCATCTGACAAAAAGTCAACTGTACCCAAAATTAAGTTTGACTTTTTGAATTTTTTCACAAATGTGGCTCCCCTAAGTCAAAAGCAATGTTAATACATGGTTTTGATCATCATCCACCAAGAAAAATCAAGAAAAATAGGGTTACTTGCAAAAGGAGCAACCATGAGAAACTTGAAATTTTCTAAGTTATGGAATAACTGTGATTTGGTACCAACTTTGCAAGGTCATAACTTCCAAACCACGAGGCCTTTTTCTTCCATCCAAGGCTCAAATGAAAGTTCACATGACATACTTCAAAATTGTCAACTACAAGATTCCAAATCCTCATGGATTTTGAGTTATGGATTGATCAAAATCACAAAAACATGAAAATGACCACTTTTTCCAACACTTAGTGAAAATTTTGGACAGAATCTGTCTTGGATTTTCACCAACTTTGAGGCCATTTTTCACCTTGATCCAAGTTGATTCAAGACCATTGTTGGACATCAAAGTTAAAGTAGGATATACAAGCTTTCTAAAGAGTACCAGAACTCATCCTAATTTAACTTAAGTAGGGAGTTATGAGCATGGAAACATGACACCTGCAAGCCTGGTTTTGCAAGACAGTCTTGCACTTGCCCCACGATTTTGTCATTTCCATGACTTGGCAAGCCTTGTCACCATACAATACAAGTTTATAAAGTGCAATGAACATGATCTCTGCAGAGCTACAACACCATAGAGCCTTGCAAGTCCAAAACCTCATCATTTGGCATGTGACATTCAAAGTTCAAATCCAAAATTTTCAAATTTCTCATGAGGCGTTGAATGGATGCATAGAGCTGGCATGTATTAGTCCACAACATTGTAAATGAGTCAAGATAAACTCAAGCATCAGAAGACCATAGGCCTGCAAGATTGACCCAAGTCAATGGCTAGAGAAGACTTGAGATTCCTTTTGAAAACCATTGGACAATGGACTGTACCAGCCACCATTCATTATTGCTGCCAAAACAAACTTGTTGCACTATAAATAGAGCTTATTTGTGATTAGTTAGAGTACCCCAAAGCATAGCAACACATGATTTCTCACATTTCACTCTCTCTAGGCCAGATTTTACTTTTATTACAAGTCACTATCGAATTTTGAAATAGGAAGCAATTTTGCCAAAAACCAATGATGCTAACACCTTATATACATCATTTATGAACTATCCAAGCACTCATCCTTCATTTGTAACACAAAATTCACAAACCTGCATAGCCATCCTAGTGGTCATTTGCAGTTGAGGTACCACAGAGTGATCCAGGTGCTTTCCATCCATTCCAAGCATTTATACACCATACATAAGGTCCACTGAAGTTGTCTAAATCATTGCATAACATCTGTAACATCTCTATCATCAAATTCGATCACCAGCTGCAAGAGGTAAGCCTGAACCCTTCAAACTCTATACTACATGCATCATCAATTTATTTTCAAGTTACAAACTTGTTTCTGGTAGTTCATAGAGTGATAACCCTCAATCAATTGCCATGTTTCATTCGTGTTTAGGATTTCATGATAGTTTTTGCAAATTCTAGGGTTTCTGTGTTCATACATGATAACTCTCTCCACACTTAAAAGAAATGAAATTAAATGGTACCATCTTGTTCCTTGTTCAAAAACGAGTGAGATTGATGTTTGAATCGTGCAAAATCATTGAGTAATCAGAGAGATATGAGAGGTTTTGCAAATCTGGGGAGGAAGAACACGTGAGACCAAGATATTGTGTTCTTGGCGCTTTTTTTAAATTTTTTAATATTTGAATTCTTATGTTTTATTAATTGATTTCAAAAATTAATTTCTCTCTCATTTTTTATCATTTTTTATTAATTCTTTTTTTTAAAAGTCACAAAAATGTTAAATTATTTTATTGGCTAAAATACAGTTTTGGTCCCCCTGTTTTTCAAAATTCACAGTTTTGGTCCCCCTGTTTTTTTTTAACAGTTTTGGTCCCCCACCCCTCACTGTTCATGTACGGACGTGTACTGTTCATGTACGGACAAGTTACTGTTCATCACTTTTTTTGGGCCAAAATTGGGGTGGGGGACCAAAACTGTTAAAAAAAAACAGGGGGGCCAAAACTGTGAATTTTGAAAAACAGGGGGACCAAAACTGTATTTTAGCCTATTTTATTCTACAAAAAATCACATTTATATTATTTATTTAATATATTTTGATTTTTTTTAATTTAATTTCATTTTTTTGTTTCAAACATTTTTAAAATGAAATTCTCACCTTGATTTTTCAAAACCAATTAGATTTCAAGCTTTCATGTGATTAAACATGATTTTTTAAAATACTTTTTAAAGTTGACAACTTGTTTTTGAATATATTCGATATTTTGTATCATTTTATATTTAATTTCCTTTTAAAATTATTTATTTCTTTAATTAAAATAAGGGTTTCTCTTAATTTTAAATTTGTAAACACTTTTGGGCCTCTTGGTAGAGTGTAAGTCTCATCCCTTTGTAAATAAACCTTTTTGGGCCTCAGTCATTGTATAAGTCCCGATACGATTTTAAAAATCTCGGGGCGATCGCCGTTTTCAAAAACAATTTTCATATGGGCCTCCCTTTGGTTGTAAGTCCCATGTTCCTCCATTTTTAAACACTTTTGGGCCTCTAATAGAGTGTAATACCCATCCCTTGTCACACACAAACTTTTTGGGCCTCAGTCATTGTATAAGACCCGATACGATTTTTCAAAATAACGGTGCGATCACTGTTTTTTATCTGGGCCTCTCCTTGAGCTATAAGTCCCATCTCTTGTATAAAAATAAACTTTTGGGCCTCTAATAGAGTGTAAGACCCAACCTCCTTTGTACATAAATAATTTGGTCCTCAGACATTGTATAAGTCCCTCTGTGGTTTTCAAAACTACGACGCGATCGTCGCCTTTCCAAAAAAGATCATCTGGGCCTTTCCTTGAGTATAAGCCCCCAAACTTTCTTTTTAAACAACTTTCTTTTTTATTTAAATTCAAATTCAAAGTTTTATCAAAATTTTCTTCAATTTCTTGAATAGCTAACCATACAGCTGTGGTTAAAATGATTGGGCTTGCACAACTGTAAGTTCCACTATCTCTTTAATACATACTTGTTTATATATTTCATCTGTATATATTCATGCTTGTACATACTTGTTTATAGTTTTCCCCAACAGTTAGGTCTAGGTCTAGATTAAACTAATGGTTACTCTTTCAACACAGTCAAAAATAGTTCCCCATAGGAAATTCCAGATACAGTCTAGCCTCCTCTTGGGCTTATACAATATGGAACAGAGAAAGGAATTATTCCCGATGAAACTTTTCTCAAGACTGTCCTAACTTAGAAATATATGTGTACAAGAAATTCATTTCCCCATAGAGGATTAATTCCTGGGAAAACCTCTCTTGAATTTCTACAAACCTTAGAACTGTTCAGCAAAGAAAGGATTAATTCCTGGTGAAACCTTTCTTGAACTTTTCTTAGGTTTGGACCCACAGGCTTCCTAAAAGCATCCCAGCCTCCTCTTGGGCTTAGTACAAGGACCCTCAGGCTTCTTAGAAGTTATTAGCCTCCTTTTTGGCTTAGTACAAGGACCCAAATACCTCCTACAGGTATAGGACATAACTTAGTCATCTCTACTAGTTCAATCCTCAGAGAGTCAGAATTCCAGAATACCAGACCATTTTAGGATTGATTTTCATCCCTTAAAAACCTCAGCCTTCTCTTGGGCATCATACAAAGATCTCTCTCTACACCATAGCCTACCACCTCTTGAGAGACTTGGACAGTCTCAGCCTCCTCTTGGGCCTCATACAAAGATTATTCTCTAACTAGGAGTCAACCTCTTCATACCAGTAAACTTGGAAAGTGTCATCTCCTCTTGGATCTCAAAGAAGCCCTCAAGTTTCCTAAAAGCACAGGAAAAAAAACCTGATCATTTCATCAATCTCCAGCATAGTTTGAAACCTCCATAGGTTTTCATACTCAAGGTTTAAACCTTTACCATCAATAAAACCCTAACAGAATCATAGCCTCACGGTCTCTGATATTTCAACTCTTCTTCAAATCCCTATAAGCAGTAAAATCTTTGGATTCCCCAATACATATGGGACCTGACTCTGGATTTCAACAATCCTCTACAGAAGTCAGCCTCCTCTTAGGCTTCATATAAGAATCTCCCCTGCCAGCCTCCTCTTAGGCTTTATATAATGACTTTCCTCAGTAGAATCAGCCTTAATCTTGGGCTTTGTACAAGACAAATAAAACCTCCCCAGTGGAGTCCATCTCTTTTTAGCCTCAATCTTGGGCTTTGTACAAGACAGATCATACTCCCCAGCTGAGTCAACCCCTTTTTAGCCTCAATTTTGGGCTTTGTACAAGACAGATAAAAACCTCCCCAGTGGAGTCAATCTCTTTTCAGCCTCAATCTTGGGCTTTATACAAGACAGATATAAAACTCCCTAAGTAGAGTTCATTCTTTTAGCTTCAACCTTGGGCTTTGATCAAGGCACACAAAAATCAACATTCCCTCAGAGGATATCAAGAGTTCTCCTTGTAGGAAGACATTTCTCTGTACATCACATATCAAAACAGACAATAAAAAAACCCTAATTCCAGATAATTGTTGTAAGTGGTACACTCGTTGATTCAAAAATCCAAGTTGTGGTCATTCTCTTATCATGGTCAAAAAATCATCTTTCATCTAATTGCTGTAAGTGGCAAGCCCTGGATTATTTACATCCAAGCCAGTATCCCTCTCTTAGCATTGAAAGACTCCTAAGGAAAAATGGCATTACTCTACACTGAGTTAAATTTTATTCCATCAGGACACCTCCCTTATAAAGGAAATTATGGCATTGCTGGATTCCATACATTCCAGTTAAAGTAATTCCCCTTTATAATCAGTTACCCAACATTTTTGTGATGAATAGGAGAGATATCTCCCTTTAGAGATGACAAATTCTCTCTCAAATAACCTTTAGCTTCAATCTTGGGCTTTGAACAAGACACCAAATATATTTTCCTCCCATAGAATAGGAGGAACTACGATTGCTCTGATTTCCCAAGTATCTTTATGGGAATACGTAGGCATAAGATTGTGAAATTTTAGCGAGCATACAAATCAAAAACTTTAGGTCCAGTGCCTTCACAAAAATATCAGAAAACCCGAACACAACAAAAACACTCTCTCAACACTCCCAAAGGATAAAATTTCCCAATCCACAGCAGATAAACACCAGAGAACAAACTTAAATCAACAGAGAAACATATAAAGTCTATGGATAACCATATATACACTAGGTGATTGACAACTTCCCTTTGTATAACCTGACCCCGAACCCCCAATCTCTTAGCATTTGTTAAAGAAAACATTTGCGTGCAAGGTTAGTTTTAGATATCTTCCCTTTCCTTTCCAGCTTCATAGGATAAATAAGAAATCGAAAAGTAGCACCCAATTCCAACCATTATGGTAAGGTGGTCGCGTCACCGACAAAAATCGCACGCTACAGTTTGCACTTGAGAGCAAAAGGTAGAGAACACAGAATGTGACTCATCCTTGTGTTTCAAGAATTTTACCCATGTCCATCGACTACAATCATCAACAATAACTAATCCATACTTCTTTCCACTAATTGAAGCAGTTTTCACTGGTCCAAACAAATCAATGTGTAGAAGTTCTAACGGTCTAGAGGTGGACACAACATTTTTTTGCTTTGAAGGAAGTTTTAGAGAACTTTCCTTTTTGACATGCTTCACAAATAGCATCTGAAGAATACTTCCCAAATGTACCTCTCATTGGTACTAAAGGAGGGATGAACTATCATACAATTCTAGCTCGCCGTCAACTCGGATACCCGATGAAGAAAATCCCACATAATGTTCATCTGGAAGGTCTTTTCTTCAAGGAAGGAGAAACTGACAGGGCACTAAAGAAAGAAATAGTGCATGCCTGGCAACATATTCACAGGAAAGGGAGAGAGTCTCTGGGAAGACCAAACTGTACCTCCATGGAACCTTATCT
Source organism: Lathyrus tuberosus (assembly GCA_022829125.1). NCBI lineage: Eukaryota > Viridiplantae > Streptophyta > Magnoliopsida > Fabales > Fabaceae > Lathyrus > Lathyrus tuberosus. Next base: position 361,740 of record JALAZF010000639.1, read on the forward strand.
CCACTGGGTGCAAACTAGAGCCCTCAAGCTGAGGATGCCTTACCCTCGTCAAGAAGTTTTTCCCTTAAAGGAATTTGTCCTTTGTTTTATGTCTGACACGGGAAAACAACAGGTTGCTCTTAACAAAGTTCAACGGGAGAAGAACTCTTGGAAGAACAAATACCAAATCCTTAATTTGGAATGTACCAAGATTCAGGAACTGCTAAAGGAAAAGGATGCTCTAATTGATATATTATAGCAACATGCCATGGAAAGTCAAGAAGACCGAAGAAATTTGCTCACTCCTTTCACTTGGCAAAGGATCGTCGACCCGACAATGGCTGAAGAGGCCCGATCAAAGAAAATAAAAATATAGGAACTAGCATCTGAGCTCTCTTTAAAAAAGACTCAGGATCTGTAGGTCCAATTTTCCTTACAACACTTTGTAAAATACTGTACTTTTCTTTATAAAATACTACAATCTTTTGAATTCAATAAAAGGGTCCCCCCCCCCCCAACTGTGTGATATTCGCAATCTATTTGTTGAAGTTTCTTTTGAAAACAAAATCTAAAAAAATATGTCTTTTCATATCATTCATCATTTTCGCATAACACATTTGTTATATTTGAGTCTCATGTATGTGTCACAATCCTAGAGTCAAACTGTCTCATTCGTACAATACTTGAGCCAATCGATAAAAGAAAATGCACGATCTCGAGGAAGAGAACAGAGAGCTTAGAGAAGAAATCGACACTCTAAAAGAAAGTTTGGAAAAATTTCACAGCAACCTGCAAACCCTGGCAGCAGCCCAGGAGCAGCAGAATCAAATGACTTTGATCTCAGAGATTACATTTACACCCATATTGGAGACACATGACAATCATCCTCGGTACAACATGCCTAAATGTCGCCCCTGGGGCATGCCTTTCAACTTTATACCTGAAGGATATATCCCACCGGTCACTGAAGACCTAGAAGCCGTAGTAGGAACCGCTGGACCTGAAGGTTACAAACTTCGAGAAAATGAAGATGCAAGGGTTACGACAACAATTCCTGAAGGTTAAAAACTTCAGGGCACTGAAGCGCCAAGAATCATCGTTGTAATGTCTATACCACAACCAGTAGTACACACTGTCCCGGAAGGACAGATTCTGCAAGCAATTTATAGTGGAAACGAAGACATATACGAAAGGATGAATAAGTTCAAGGAACAATTCATGGAAAAGCAGAAGGAACTACATGCCATTCGCGGTCAAGACTTATTTGGAAAAGACGCTGCTAACCTCTGTTAGGTCCCTAATGTAAAAATACCGTAAAAATTCAAGGTACCTGATTTTGAAAAATACAAAGGCAACTCTTTCCCTCAAAGTCATTTGGTGATGTACGCTCGAAAAATGTCTACCCAAACAGACAATCAACAGCTACTGATCCATTACTTCCAAGACAGTTTAATCTGTACCGCACTCAAATGGTACATGGGTTTAAACCGCACCAAGATCAGTACTTTCAGAGATTTCGGGGCAACCTTCGTTCAACAGTATAAATACAATTTGCACATGGCACCGGATAAGGATCAGCTCAGGGAAATGTCACAAAAGGATAAAGAAACCTTCAAAGAATATGCTCAGAGATGGCGTGAAATTGCCGCTCAGATCTGTCCCCCTCTTGAGGAAAAGGAGATGACAAAGATCTTCCAGAAAACTTTGAGCTCGTTTTATTACGACCGAATGGTCGCTAGTGCCCCCAGTGACTTCACTGAAATGGTGAACATGGGAGTATGCCTTGAAGAAGCAGTCTGAGAAGGAAAATTGGTCAAAGATGCAGAGCCATCTAGCAGTACTAAGAGATATGGTAGTGTTTTCCAAAGGAAAAAAGAGCAAGATATCAGTAATATCTCTCTGGGAAAGCAAAGGCGAAGGTATCAACCGATAGCAGATATAACTCCCGCTATTAACCCGGCGCCAGCTCCGACTTATCAACCTCAGGTTGCTCAGAGCCAACCAAATCAACCACAGTATCAGCAAAGGAAGCAAAAACATTTTCAGCAGGCTCGCCCGCAGTACAATAATAGCAATTGTACTACACGGCCATCAGGGTTTGACCCTATACCAATGTTGTACGCAGAGTTATTTCCACTTCTATTAGCCAATGGGAATGTTCAAACCAAGACTCCTCTTACAGTACCAGAAAATCCACCTTTTTGGTTCAAAGCATATCAAACTTGCCCTTACCATCAAGGACAATCGGGACACAACATTGAGAATTGTCTCAGCTTCAAGTCTGATGTACAGAAGCTTATCAGGAATGGGGTTTTATCTTTAAAGGATACAAATCCAAATGTTCAGACGAACCCATTACCACAACATGAGAACCTGATAACAGTTATCAAATTCACAATGTACACTTACTGGGAACCAACCTGGTAAAGATGCATTGCAAATAGAGCGGGTACGGCCATGTGCCATCTCACAACTATCATCAGTGTGATATCTGCTCCAAGGACAATCAGGGATGCTCTTTTGTACAAGAGGCCCTTCACGTCAGATGGATCTCGGATGGATCCAAGACTACCATGAAAGGAATGACCATCAAGTCAATATGGTTCAGATCTTTGACATACGCCTAATGAATACCAGTCTAGTGGAATTACATTCTAAATAGGTCAGACTCGGTTTTCTGGCTTCACGTGATTATCTAGACTGTAAACAATGCTGCAAAGACGATCAAGGGTGTGCGCTTGTGCAAAGGACTCTTCAACATCTGTTGGATCACTGGTGGCTTCCGATCTACCTAGATGAAGACACACAACAGATTAGCATGACTAATGGGAATCCTGGTAGACATCAAAGTCGTGATATTCGCTCAATAGAAACAAATCTAGTAAAGATGCACTGCATACAAAGCGGATATGGTCGGGTACCACCTCATAATTATGAGCGTTGTAGAGTATGCTTGAAAAATAACCAAGGATGCTATCTAGTGCGAGCATCCCTCCAGCAACAGTTAGACCGGAAGGAGATTTGGCCATGTTTAAATTCTGAATCAATCAACATGATACAAGATTACCTCCCTGGACAAAACAAAAACGATGTCGTAATCTACAATCATGGAATAACCAAGGACGTTTACGCCATAATTCCTCTACTCAGTGAATCAAAAATCCCTCTTGATGGAAGAAAAGTTCCCAACCAGGAGCTGATTGAGGTGGCCTACGACAGTCAAAAGGCCCAAAAAGCTCATGTGGTTATCTACTTGCCAGATCCAATACCGTACAAGTCAGAAAAGGCTATCCCATACAAGTGCGGTGCAACGACAATCGATATGGAAAAGAAACTCCATTATCCTCCATTGTGAACATTGCCGACATCAGTCGAGTCACCCGGAGCATTCGGATCTTCAACAGAGGAGTTGGAGAACCTACCAAAGAAAAGGAACCTCAAACTGAAGTTCCCAACCAGCAAGTCGGTCAATCCAGCAATACAGAACTTGTAAAGAACAACGATGAGATGCTGAAGCTTATCCTGAAAATCGAGTTCAACATTGTGGACCAATTGTTGCAAACTCCGTCTCGAATCTTTATACTATCTCTCTTGCTTAGTTCAGAAACTCATAGGGAAGCTCTACAGAGGGTCTTAGAATAAGCCTTTGAGGAATAAGATGTGACAGTAGGACAATTTGACAGCATCATCTTCAACATCACTTCCTACAACAACTTAGGATTCAGTGATGAAGAACTGCCGGAGGAAGGCAAGAATCATAATATGGCGCTCAAAATTACAGTTAATTGCCAGGACAATGCTTTAGCCAGCATACTGGTGGACACAGGATCTTTGAATGTTATGCCAAAATCAACTTTGGTACGACTATCATTTCAAGGAGCTTCGATGAGAGGTAGTGAGATCATCGTCAAAGCCTTTGACGGGTCTAGAAAAACAGTTATCGACGAAGTCGATCTTCCCATAACCATCGATTATAACACTTTCTAAGTCACTTTCCAGGTCATGGACATCCGGGCAGTATACAGTTGTTTATTAGGAAGACCTTGGATACACGAAGCTGGGACAGTCACTTCAACACTTCACCAGAAGCTGAAGTTCGTCTAGAACGACAAATTAGTCACGGTGTGCAGAGAGCAAGCCTTAATCATGAGCAACTTATCATCATTCTCCTGTGTCGAACCAAAGGAGGTTGTTAGAACTCAGCTCCAAGCACTTTCGGTGAGCAATGAGAATTAACAAGAGAGAGGGACGTCGATTTCCTCATATAAAGACTCTCTCAAAGTAATCGAGAGTAATGACGTAAAAGGATAGGGACGGATTATAACTCCTACGGATAACAAGACAAGAAAAGGTCTTGGTTTCTCTTCGGCCTGTGCCCAGACTACAAAGAAGGACGAAAGTTTTCGTCCCATTCAGGATTTCTTCCACAGTGGAGGCTTCCTCCACCCAGTACCTCAAGAAGTACACACCATCGACGGAAATAATTCCTCTGATGTGGATGAAGAGTGGAAATCTTATCTCAACGATAACGGTTCTATGTTTCAGGAAGAAGCGCACATGCCATTCTATTTTCCAAAGCAGAGTCCGAGATATATACCAAGATCAGACATCCGAATGATCTATGGAGATTGTGATCCTGAAGGATGTCGTGCTCCACCCAATTCATTAGAGGAAGACAATCTAATGAAAAACAACTTTGACTACGACTATTATGATCCCCTGGATGACTTGCCTATCTGGAAGCCATACACAGAAGACTTGGGGTAAAAGAGTCAGCCAGACAATGTTTATCAGCTTAATGATCTTAAAAAGAATACACAGGTTCCCCCAGAGTCATGGAATCATTACCCAAAACACTCTGAGAGTGTCCAACACCATGCTAATGAATTCGTAAAGATTGCAGAACAAGAATTCATTAACTATGCATTTCCCGAGGTCAACATCATCGAGGAAGATGACTCATCCATTCCCACAGAAACATGGGACACCTTGGGACAGCCAAGCGGCAAGTATGACTTCTTAGTCAAATACATTGCTCCCAAAAGCTCTCGTATCAGGCTTGAGGACATACAGCTGACTGGATGGGGAGATCCCCTTGAAAGTGAAAATGCTAGGGAAGATACAACAGAAGAATTCTCCTATGATAACTCTGCATGGGAAGAAGACTCAAATGATCCTACTCCGCCAGAAATCAGCATTATTTCTGAAGACAAACCAAGAAGGAAGGTACCAGACTTTGTGATTCACAGAGGAGTTCATCGCCACTGGGTTGCAATCCATGTCCCGAAAGTCGTCCATAAGTCAAAGTAATTACCATCTTTGTTTTAACCTTTCACCTTGCCCGGGTGAAATGGATGTTTTTATAGGGCTCACTTTTCTGTACATGTCCCTCTTCGCTTCGCCCAAAGTGACAGATTTTTGTTATATAGGATTATGTCTCAAGAATCAACAAATCATGAATAAATAATATCATTCTGTCATTCCCATATTTATTGTTGTTTTCACTTTTAGTTTTTCAGAAAATGTTAATCCTAAAAACAAACCAAAATAAAGACAAGCATTTTTCAGAAAATACACTACACACAGTCTTCCATTCTCTCTGTCTTTGCTAAAAAAACAAATGATCACGTCATGCAGATTGCTTGATTTAAACCCCATTGAAACATATGATCCAATGCCTTCTCCCAACTTTGAATTCCCGGTATTTTAAGCTGAAGAAGACGAAGAAGACGAAGAAATTCCAGAATAAATCTCCCAATTACTCAGGAAAGAGGAAAGGTCTATTGAGCCTCACAAAGAGTCGTTGGAAACGGTCAATTTAGATTCAGAAGAAGAAAAGAAATAAGTGAAGATTGGAGCACTGCTCAATCCAACTGTCAGAGAAGACTTGATAAAACTTCTCAAAGAGTTTCCAAATGTATTTGCTTGGTCCTATCAGGACATGCCAGGGTTGGATACCAGCATCGTGGAACATCACTTACAACTAAAATCAGAATGTCCGCCAGTAAAACAGAGACTAAGAAGGACTCATCCGAATATGGCCATCAAAATTAAGGAGGAAGTGCAAAAGCAGATCGACGCATGTTTTCTCGCCACCTCGGAATATCCTCAATGGTTAGCCAACATAGTGCCAGTTCCGAAAAAGGACAAAAAAGTCAAAATGTGTGTAGACTACAGGGATCTGAACAAAGAAAGTCCAAAGGATGACTTCCCCCTACCACACATTGACATGCTGGTGGACAGTACAGCAAAGTTCAAAGTCTTCTCCTTCATGGATGGATTCTCGGGCTATAATCAAATCAAAATGGCGCCGAAAGATATGGAGAAAACTTCATTCATTACCCCATGGGGAACCTTTTGTTACAAGGTAATTCTGTTTGGTCTGAAGAACGCAGGGGCAACCTATCAAAGGGCCATGACAACTCTGTTTCACGACATGATGCACAAAGAAATTAAAGTGTACGTCGATGACATAATTGCCAAATCTAAAACAAAAGAAGAGCATGTGACACACCTGTCAAAGTTATTTGAGTGTCTGAGAAAATACAAACTCCGCTTGAATCCTAATAAGTGCACGTTCGGTGTTCGCTCAAGAAAACTCTTAGGATTCATCGTCAGCCAGAAAGGAATTGAGGTTGATCCTGACAAGGTTGAGGCCATTCAAGAAATGCCTTCACCAAAGACTGAAAAATAGGTCAGAGGATTTTTGGGACGTCTGAATTACATCTCAAGATTCATATCCCTCATGACCGCGACATGTGCGCCGATATTCAAACTACTCAGAAAGAATCAAAGTTGCGTATGGACAGAAGACTGCCAAAAGGCCTTCGACAACATTAAAGAATATTAGTTGAATCCACTAATTCTGTCTCCTCTAGTGGAAGGAAGACCACTGATCATCTACTTAACAGTCTTGGAAGACTCCATGGGTTGTGTGCTTGGCCAACAAGACGAGACAAAAGTAAAAGAGTCTATCATTTACTACTTAAGCAAGAAGTTCACAGGCTATGAAACTCGGTACACTATGCTCGAGAAAACTTGTTGCGCTCTTCGCGAGTACATGATTTCTCACACTACTTGGTTAATCTCCGAAATGGATCCGATCAAGTACGTCTTTGAAAAGCCTGCTCTCACGGGAAGGATTGCTCGTTGGCAGATGTTGTTATCGGAATACGACATCAAGTATCATGCTCAGAAAGCCGTCAAAGGAAGTATTTTAGCCGGTCATTTGGCTCATCAACCGATTGACGATGAGGAATCAGTCGGATTTGACTTCCCAGACGAAGACATCATGTACTTGAAAATGAAATATTGCGATGAATCGCTACCTAGCGAAGGGCCAAAACCAGGTTCCTAATGGGGACTAATTTTGACGGAGCTGTCAACACTTATGGAAACAGAATTGGGGAAATCATCATAACACCTCAGGGTACCCATATTCCTTTCACCGCCCGACTGACATTCAAATGTACAAATAACGAGGCCGAATACGAAGCTTGTATCATGGGTCTCAAAGAAGCCATTAACTTAAGGATTAATAATTCGGATGTGTATGGAGACTCAGCCCTGGTTATCAATCAGATCAAAGGAGAGTGGAACACATACCAATCAGGACTGATTCATTACAAAGACTATGCGAGAAGGTTGTTACCATTCTTCAACAGAATTGAGTTTCATCATATCCCTCGTGAAGAAAATCACATGGCTGATGCATTAGCCACCCTATCATCCATGATTAGTGTACGCCAATGGAATGACGTACCTAAGATTGACATAATGTGCCTTGAAAGGCCCGCTTACATCTTCACGATTGAAGCAGTCATCGACGACAGACCATGGTATCACGATATCAAATGCTTCCTTCAAAGACAAGAATACCTGCATGGGGCATCAAGAAAAGACTGGAAGACTCTCAGAAGACTGGCTGGCAACTTCTTCCTGAACGATGATACACTCTATAAGAGAAACTTCAACATGGTTTTGCTCAGATGCGTAGACAGACAAGAAGCAAACATGTTAATGAAAGAGACTCATGAAGGATCCTTTGGCCCTCATGCCAATGGACACACAATGGCGAGAAAAATTCTGAGAGAAGGATATTATTGGCTGACAATGGAATCCGATTGCTACAAGTACATGAGGAGATGTCACAAGTGTCAGATATACGCAGACAAGATCCATGTACCGCTAATGCATCTCAAAGTCCTTTCTTCTCCATGGCCTTTTTCTATATGGGGAATCGACATGATTGGCATGATTGAACCCAAAGCTTCAAACGGACATCGGTTCATCTTGGTAGCTATCGACTACTTCACCAAGTGGGTCAAAGCAGTATCATACACCAATGTAACCCGACAAGTGGTAGTCTGATTTGTCAAGAACAATCTCATTTGCCGCTATGGTGTTCCGAGCCAGATCATTATGGATAATGGGTCTAACTTGAACAACAAGATAATGAAAGAGTTATGTACTGAGTTCAAGATCAAACACCATAACTCATTTCCCTATCAAGAAGATCATTCAAAATATGGTTGTAACCTACAAAGACTGGCACGAGATGCTACCCTTTGCTTTTCACGGTTATCGCACATCTGTCCTCACTTCAACAGGGGCAACCCATTTTTTTCTCTAGTATATGGCATGGAAGCAGTGCTCCCCATAGAAGTAAAGATACCATCAATCAGGGTATTGATGGAAGCCAAGCTAACATAAGCTGAATGGTGTCAAAGCAGACACGACGAACTAAACCTAATCTAAGAAAAGAGAATGACGGCTTTGTGCCACGGTCAGCTATATCAGCAAATAATGAAGAAAGTGTTTGACAAAAAGGTCCAACCCTGTGTCTTCAGAAAAGGAGACCTCGTGCTCAAGAAGATAGAATCATTCCTCACTAATTCCCAGGGCAAATGGATTCCGAATTATGATGGCCCTTACATTGTTAAGAAAGCCTTTTCAGGTGGTGCCTTGAGACTTGCAACCATGGATGGAGAGGAGTTTACCTACCCCACAAATGTTGATGTAGTCAAGAAATACTTCGCCTAAATAATTAAAAAAATGTCTCGGTGGATTGATAACCTGAAAAGGCGATCCAGGCAAAAATTAGAGACATAAGCAAAAGTCATCCCGATGGATTGAAAACCTTAAAAGGTAATCCAGGCAAAAGTTAGGGATTCATGGCAAGTAACTACGTCTGACAAAGTTCAAATCCCCAGCGGTGACGCTGTCTGTCGAAAAAACTTCAGTCAAGGTCACCTTCGACACAAGCTCAGAATGTCCAGAATTCAAAGTTGGTAGAAGGACAGTGGACATTATGTTTCAATGTAGCCCCTTTTCCGTAAAATTACCATTTTCTAAACTTTGTAATGCTCTATGGGATCACGTGCTTGGCTTATTACTATTCTATCAATAAAATTTGAGCCCTAGTGCTTTTGTTTCCAATTCATATTTATTTTTCTTTATAGAATGACATTTTTTAATATGATCAATGATTCTTAAAACAAAAATGAATTTACTTGTCAAATTTTCTTCTGCTTTTAAAAATAAAGATGGAAATTCTTTTTTACTACTGAACACAAAAAGGAACATCGATGGCTTCTCCGGAAGTGATTAAACCTCAAAATGCAGAATTAAAGTACTCCTTTTAACCAGTACACCCTAAATAAAGGATCAATTGTTTTAGATGTAATGTCCCATCTGATATCCCCGGAAGAGTTCTTACCTCTGAAGACCAATTGATGATTTTTCTTCCCATTAAGTTCTACCCCTCATAAGCAAGAAAGGATTACTATCACTGAACCAATGATACTTTTTTCCCACAGTGGCCGAGTATCCAGTCGTGTTCATTCACCAGTCCGTATGTCGTGTCTGTTTTGTCAACAATAAACATATATACATCATGCATGATTGATTCATATTCATACATATGTTGCATTAATATCACTCTGATCATTTTCATCCCCAAGTGATAAAGTCCTCTCACCGATAGAGTTGTCAGTTCTTTCCTCGTCCGAAAAAGTGCCGCCTAAGCAATCTCTCCCTAGTTTATTTCTGGATTAGAGACTGTCCTCGACCACTTTGATAACTTGAACCTCTGAAAGGCAAGAAGACATTCGATTGATGACTTTGGAACATCACTCTTCACCATTGAAGATGACATTTTTGCTTTCCCGGATTAAAGAAAATCCCCAGAGAAAGTCTCTCCACTAAAAGACTCTCGGCAATACATCGGTTTTTCTCCCAAGAAATTCGATGTTAATGAAGTCATCAGCACCTCAAAATTGGATCACATCACATGCCATTTCTCCGAGAAAGATCTCGAAGAAAAGTATGATGTAACCTCACCAAGTGAAAAGCGGTCTCTCAAGAGACTCGTTTTCCCCAGTAGAGTTAACAAATGGCATCTCCAACAGAGAAGTTTGTACACCTCTACAGCTCAGACTAATGGGTTTCCCCAACAAGTCTGACCTTAAACTTTTTCCATCAAATGGCATCTCCCCAATAAAACTCGGTGAGAAGTTTGATAAAAACTGCTACAAATAGCGTTCCTTGTTAAGAAAGAAACTCGACAAGAAGAAACTGAGACCAGTTCAGTGGCTGAAGACCAGGATCGAGGGGAAGTTTATTTCAAAAGAAAATGAGACCAGCTCCGTGGCTGAAGACCAGGATCGAGGGGAAGTTTATTTTCAAAAGAAAACTAAGACCAGTTTCGTGGCTGTAGACCAGGATCGAGGGGAAGTTTTACCCTTTTCTAAGTAACATTGCTTAGCAAAAGAAGATGGATGAGCAAACTGCTATTCATAACCACGGTCAAAATTTCGGGTATTCCGATATTTAATTCTCTTGCACCCTGAATGTCTGAATATCTCCGCCATTCACACCTTCGGGTCCAAGAATATTGAATAGGGGCATCTGTCATACCCCAAATTTTGACCACAAGATTTCCCATCATTGTGAAGATCATTACCACAATTCGGATGTACCATCATATCTCATCAATCTCCTCAAGGATTTTTGAGCATTCACTACAATCAAGAATTAGGGTTTTGAGCCCTCTCAGAGCACTCAGACAAAGGATCAATCAAGAATTGACATGATCTTCAACTTGTCAAGCCTCTCAAACATCCATGAAGGATCAAGAGGTCTCCCATATCAAGAATCAATCACAAGAGTGCAACATCTCAAGCTGATCAAACCTCGAGATCCACAATGTCACCAAAATAGGGTTTTGGTCGACTAAGGCCTCTAGAGGAAAATTTTAATCTGGGCATGAGCCAATACTTCAAAAATGATCCAAATTGCTCAAAGGGACCTTATGGACCCAATCATCAAGTCAAAATTGCCTCAGAGGAAGCATTCATCAAAAATCAGGAATTACGGTTTCTTGACCTAATTCACCCCTAAGTTGACTTTTGAGGCAAAACATGATCCAGGACCTCAAGACATGATTTGAGGGCCTAAAATACACCAAATTGATCCATTTACAACAATGGGTTGATCCAAGAAGTTTGATTCACAAGTTTCAATTTCATCTGGATCACAATTAGGGTTCTGAAGAAAAAGTCAATTGTACCTTTGACTTTGGACTAAGACATGTTCCCAAACCTTGGGACATGATTCAAGACACCCTAAAACACCTCTGGAATCCATCCATTAGGTTTAAATTAGGTCAAGAACTTGATTGCATAGAAAATCACACAGTTTGGAATTCATCTGACAAAAAGTCAACTGTACCCAAAATCAAGTTTGACTTTTTGAATTTTTTCACAAATGTGGCTCCCCTAAGTCAAAAACAATGTTAATGCATCGTTTTGATCATCATCCATCAAGAAAAATCAAGAAAAATAGGGTTACTTGCAAAAGGGGAAACCATGAGAAACTTGAAATTTTCTAAGTTATGGAACAAAAGTGATTTGGTACCAGCTTTGCAAGGTCATAACTTCCAAATCACAAGGCCTTTTTCTTCCATCCAAAGCTCAAATGAAAGTTCACATGACATACTTCAAAATTACCAACTACAAAAGATTCCCAATCCTCATGGATTTTGAGTTATGGATTGATCTAAATCACAAAAACATGAAAATGACCACTTTTTCCAACACTTAGTGAAAATTTTGGACAGAATCTGTCTTGGATTTTCACCAACTTTGAGGCCATTTTTCACCTTAATCCAAGTTCGTTCAAGTCCATTGTTGGAAATCAAAGTTAAAGTAGGATATACAAGCTTTCTAAAGAGTACCAGAACTCATCCTACTTCAACTTGAGTAGGGAATTATGAGCATGGAAACATGACACCTCCAAGACTGGTTTTGCAAGACAGTCTTGCACTTGCCCCACGATTTTGTCATTTCCATGACTTGGAAAGCCTTGTCACCATACAAGACAAGTTTCTAAAGTTCAATGAACATGATCTCTGCAGAGCTACAACACCATAGAGCCTTGCAAGTCCAAAACCTCATCATTTGGCATGTGACATTCAAAGTTCAAATCCAAAACTTTCGAATTTGTCATGAGGCATTGAATGGATGCATAGAGCTGGCATGTATCAGTCCACAACATTGCAAATGAGTCAAGATAAACTCAAGCATCAGAAGACCATAGGCCTGCAATATTGACCCAAGTCAATGGCTAGAGAAGACTTGAGATTCCTTTTGAAAACCATGGGACAATGGACTGTACCAGCCACCATTCACTATTGCTGCCAAAACAAACTTGTTGCACTATAAATAGAGCTCATTTGTGATCATTTAGAGTATCCTAAAGCATAGCAACACATGCTTTCTCACATTTCACTCTCTCTAAGCCAGATTTTACTTCTATTACAAGTCACTATCGAAGTTTGAAATAGGAAGCAATTCTGTCAAAACCAATGATGCTAACACCTCATATACATCATATATGAACTATCCAAGCACTCATCCTTCATCTATAACACCAAAATCACAAACCTCCATAGTCATCCTAGAGGCCATTTGCAGTTGAAGTACCACAGAGTGATTCAGGTGCTTTCCATCCATTCCAAGCATTCATACACCTTACATAAGGTCCACTGAAGCTGTCTAAATCATTGCATAACATATGTAACATCTCCATCATCAAATTTGATCACCAGTTGTAAGAGGTAAGCCTGAAACCTTCAAACTCTATACTACATGCATCATCAATTTATTTTCAAGTTACAAACTTGTTTCTGGTAGTTCATAGAGTAATAACCCTCAATCAATTGCCATGTTTCATTCGTGTTTAGGATTTCATAATAGTTTTTGCAAATTCTAGGGTTTTTGTGTTCATACATGATAACTCTCTCCACTCTTAAAAGAAATGAAATTAAATGGTACCATCTTGTTCCTTGTTCAAAAACGAGTGAGGTTGATATTTGAATCGTGCAAATTCATTGAGTAATCAGAGAGATATGAGAGGTTTTGCAAATCTGGGGAGGAAGAACACGCGTGACCAAGAACATGTGATCTTGGCGCCTTTTTTAAAATTTTTGAATATTTGAATTTTTATGTTTTATTAATTGATTTCAAAAATTAATTTCTCTCTCATTTTTTATCATTTTTATTGATTCTTTTTTTAAAAAGTCACAAAAATGTTAAATTATTTTATTCTACAAAAAATCACATTTATATTATTTATTTAATATAGTTTGATTTTTTGAATTTAATTTCATTTTTTTGTTTCAAACATTTTTAAAATGAAATTCTCACCTTGATCTTTCAAAACCAATTGGATTTAAGGCTTTCATGTGATTAAACATGATTTTTCAAAATACTTTTTAAAGTTAACAACTTGTTTTTGAATATATTTGATATTTTGTATCATTTTATATTTAATTTCCTTTAAAAAAATTATTTCTTTAATTAAAATTAGGGTTTATTTTAATTTTTTAAACACTTTTGGGCCTCTTGGTAGAGTGTAAGTCTCATCCCTTTGTAAATAAACCTTTTTGGGCCTCAGTCATTGTATAAGTCCCGATACGATTTTAAAAATCTCGGCGCGATCGCCGTTTTCAAAAACAATTTTCATCTGGGCCTCCCTTTGGTTGTAAGTCCCATTTTCCTTCATTTTAAAAACTTTTGCGCCTCTAATAGAGTGTAAGACCCATCCCTTATCATACACAAACATTTTGGGCCTCAGTCATTGTATAAGACCCGATACGATTTTTCAAAATAATGGTGCGATCACTATTTTTTATCTAGGCCTCTCCTTGAGCTATAAATCCCATCTCTTGTATAAAAATAAAATTTTAGGCCTCTAATAGAGTGTAAGACCCAACCTCCTTTGTACATAAATAATTTGGGCCTCAGACATTGTATAAGTCCCTCAATGGTTTTCAAAACTACGACGCAATTGTCCCATTTCTAAAAGAGGTCATCTGGGCATTTCCTTGAGTATAAGCCCCCAAACTTCCTTTTTAAACAACTTTCTTTTTTATTCAAATTCAAATTCAAAGTTTTATCAAAACTTTCTTCAATTTCTTGAATAGCTAACCATACAGTTGTGGTTAAAATGCTTGGGCTTGCACAACTGTAAGTTCCACTATCACTTCAATACATACTTGTTTATATATTTCATCTGTATATATACATGCTTGTTAGGTCTAGGTCTAGATCAAACCAGTGGTTACTCTTTCAACACAGTCAAAACTAGTTCCCCATAGGAAATTTCAGATACAGTCTTGCCTCCTCTTGGGCTTATATAATATGGAACAGAGAAAGGCATTATTCCCGGTGAAACTTTTCTCAAGACTGTCCTAACTTAGAAATATATGTGTGCAAGAAATTCATTTCACCAGAGAGTATTAATTCCCAGTGAAACCTCTCTTGAATTTCTTCAAACCTTAGAACTGTTCAGCAAAGAAAAGATTAATTCCTGGTGAAACCTTTCTTGAACTTTTCTTAGGTTTGGACCCACAGGCTTCCTAAAAGCATCCCCAGCCTCCTCTTGGGCTTAGTACAAGGACCCTCAGGCTTCTTAGAAGTTCTCATCCTCCTCTTGGGCTTGTACAAGGACCCAAAGACCTCCTACAGGTATAGGACAGAACTTAGTCATCTCTACTAGTTCAATCCTCAGAGAGTCAGAATTCCTGAATACCAGACCATTTTAAGATTGATTTTCATCCCTTAAAAACCTCAGCCTTCTCTTGGGCATCATACAAAGATCTCTCTCTAAACCATAGCCTACCACCTCTTGAGAGACTTGGACAGTCTCACCCTCCTCTTGGGCCTCATACAAAGATTATTCTCCAACTAGGAGTGAACCTCTTCATACCAGTAGACTTGGAAAGTCTCATCTCTTCTTGGATCTCAAAGAAGCCCTCAAGTTTCATAAAAGCACAGAAAAAAACTGGTCATTTCATCAATCTCCAGCAGAGTTTGAAACCTCCATAGTTTTTCATACTCAAGGTTTAAACCTTTACCATCAATAAAACCCTAACAAAATCAGAGCCTCAGGGTCTCTGATATTTTAACTCTTCTTCAAATCCCCAGAAGGAGTAAAATATTTAGATTCCCCAATACATATGACACCTGCCTCTGGATTTCAACAATCCTCTGCAGAAGCCATCCTCCTCTTAGGCTTCATATAAGAATCTCCCCAGCCAACCTCTTCTTAGGCTTTATATAATGACTTTCCTCAGTAGAATTAGCCTTAATCTTGGGCTTTGTACAAGACAGATAAAACCTCCCCAGTGGAGTCCATCACTTTTTAGCCTCAATCTTGGGCTTTGTACAAGACAGGTCATACTCTCCAGCTGAGTCAACCCCTTTTTAGCCTTAATCATGGGCTTTGTACAAGACAGATAAAAACCTCCCCAGTGGAGTCAATCTCTTTTCAGCCTCGATCTTGGGCTTTATACAAGAGAGATATAAAACTCCATATGTAGAGTCCATTATTTTAGCTTCAACCTTGGGCTTTGATAAAGGCATACAAAAATCAGCATTCCCTCAGAGGATATCAAGAGTTCTCTCCGTAGGAAGACATTTCTCTGTACATCACATATCAAAACAAACAATAAAAAAACCCTAATTCCAGATAACTGCTGTAAGTGGCACACTTGCTGATTCAAAAATCCAAGGTGTGGTCCTTCTCTTATCATGGTCAAAAAATCATCTTTCATCTAATTGTTGTAAGTGGCAAGCCTCTGGATTATTTACATCCAAGCCAATGTCCCTCTCTTAGCATTGAAAGACTCCTAAGGAAAAATGGCATTGCTCTACACTGAGTTAAAGTTTATTCCTTCAGGACACCTCCCTTATAAAGGAAATTATGGAATTGTTGGATTTTATACATTCCAGTTAAAGTAATTCCCCTTTATAATCAGTTACCCAAAAACTGTGATAAACAGATGAGATATCTCCCTTTAGAGATGACAAGTTCTCTCTCAAATAACCTTTAGCTTCAATCATGGGCTTTGAACGATGTGCTTCCTCAGTTCGGGTGTTTCTTGGTTTCCATATTCTTTTCGTCAAATCCCTTTGACGATGTGTCCCTTCGGTCGGGTTTCCAGATTTTTATTTCCGTCAATTCTTTGACGATGTGTTTCCTTGGGTTCCATTTCCTTTCCTTCAATTCTTTGATGATGTGCTTCTCCGGATAGGTTTTCTTCCCATCAAATCCCTTTGACGATGTGGTTCTTTGGGTATGTTTTATTTCCGTTAAACCCCTTTGACGAGGTGTTTCTTGGGTTCTATGTTTTCTTTCTGTCAAATCCCTTTGACGAGGTGGTTCTTTGGGTTCCATTTCCTTTTCGTCAATTCTTTGACGATGTGCTTCCTTCGGTCAGGCTTTCTTTCCGTCAATTCATTGACGACGTGTTCTTGGGTTCCATGTTTTCTTTCCGTCAAATCCCTTTGACGATGTGGTTTTCTGCTTGGGTATGTCGTCTTTCCGTCAAATCCCTTTGACGAGGTGTGACTGGGCTCCAATCATTATTTCTCCCCACAGTTTGCAAATTTTTGGGTTTCTTTTTGTATTCAATCACCTTCTATTGAACGTCTGAAAGCCGTTGCTGTCATCCCTTCAGGTTTAAGTCGATTGAATAGGGGAAGCTGTAGCACCCCAAAATTTGCCCTCACTTTTTCTAACTTTTTATGGATTTTGTTTCGCGTTCATTTGCATCATTAGTTCATAGTTCTTAATCATTCATTTGCATTGGTCTTTTGAGACATAGGATCGAAGCATTTTTCTTGTGATTGGAAGATTCCTATTCAGAGGTGATTTATCTTACTTCTGACATTCAAGTTGATGCAAGGCTGAATTCTCATCATCATCATGTGTATCTTCTTATCAAAGTTCATTAAGCATCAATTTCAATTTCAAGTCAAGTGTGGTTATTCAGTTACGATCCAATTCAGGCGGATGTTTGACCTAATCTTGGTCACACTATTAGGAGTTTGCTTCAATCACAAGTTACCCACATCAGTGGCCATTTCTCAGGTTATGTGTATTCCAGGTCAAGGTATGTGGTGTAAAGGTCATCAGGTCATCAAATGGGGAGTTCGGTTCAATCATCAGGTTCATCATGACTCATCAGTTCATTGGTGGTTCATCTGTGGATTTATTTTCTTCGGTGTGGATTAAATAATCAACGCAGGTTTTCAAGTTGATTCAGATGGCAGTTTTTCAGTTGCGAGTTATTTAGAAGTGGTTGCGTTCATTTGATCAAGTGTTGTAGAAAAGTTTGGGATTGGTGTAATTTGGTTATCCATTTTTAGAACCATTTTTTTTATTCATTTTGAATCCATAACTCATTACATACCCAATTTTCACTTTGACCATTTTTATCCATTCTTTACCCAAATCCATAATCCATATTCATTTTCTACCATATCCATATCAATTGTCCATTTTCATTTTATTAAACATAGTCCATAAACCATTTTTATCCATATTTTGATCCATTTTTCAAAACCATTAAGATTATCCATCATAAATCCATCTTCAATATCCAATTAAACCATTTCCACTTATTTTTTACTAATTTTCATTATCCATTGCAAAAATCCATTTCAAGACTCATATGACAATTCAATTTAATCCATTTTTCAACTTCATTTTATATTCAAAATTAAGTCCATGTTACAATGTAATCAAAAAAGGAAAATAACAAAACAGCTTGCCATCTTCTTTACAAGCAAAACCGTACAGCAATAAAGAGCCAACATCGCCAATACACAAACCTTTCTGTAGCACCATGACAATTGCTACCTACAACCATGATCCACTGATACAACTCACGCAATACCAGTCACCTTGCTACCACTCCTTACAAACTGCCACCAATTTGTACACAAAGCCGCAACCAATTTCTCACACGGGACCCACCATGATTAGCAAGTGATTTTCCAAATCACACAACTCGTACTAACTTGCTTGCTCACCCACAAAACCTTTACTACAAAGCCGTTACGTATACAAAACCAACCTGATTGCAAATCAATTGATCACACACAATAAGACAACCTGATCCCACGTCACGTATTCCGCGCATTACTATCCTACCCTCCCAATTTCGGGTATAAAAATTGCAACAGATCTGCAATCTTCAAAGGAGGAGCTTCAATGTTCTTCTTCGATCAGCTTCTTGAATTTTTCAATCACTCTTCATTAATTCTTCACCATCTTCAATTCCAAACAACATTCTGCAACCTCTTTGCAACTCCAATCAATTTTCATTCAAGCTCTGCAACTTATTCTTCATCTTCAATTCACCACGCATCACCATATCAATTTCACAACCACCTAGAAACTTCAATTTCCACACGAACCACCTTCATCCGAAATTCGTCACTTATCACCTTCTACAACAACCGGTAACCAAATTCTAATCACCATCTGCAAGTCGATTCAACAACATACAGAGAAGTAAGAAGAGGCAGTTTGAGTTGAAGAACGAGAAGACGCAGACGGATTCAAAGAACAGAAGCATGAGAGGAGGGAATCGAATTAAACGTACCATCGCCGAAGTTGAAATAATCGGACTAGCTCCGACCTTGTGAGTTCTTTCTTTTAACTCAAATCTTGATCATGTTCAGCTCCTTTGTATTTGTTTCATTTGTGAGTGAAATATTTGTGGCTTGTTGTTGAATCTGAATCCATATCATGTATGTTGAGCGAATAAGATGTAGTAGCCAGCGATTTAGAACGAAGAAGGTGAGCGAGAACGTGAGTCTTTGAGGTTAGGACGCTAAAGCCTCCGCCGTCGCCGGCGCGAAGCCAAGGCTGAGCGAGGTTTCGTGTTGTTGTTGTATCGGTGTAGAAAACGTGATGTTGTGGAGGAACGGCACACGGGGAGAGGATTGGAGATGGTGTAGAGGAAGGCGAATGGAGAAAGATGATGGAAGTAGGTTGAACGGAAGAGGATGATGGAAGAGTTGAGGTGAGGCGAGCGGCGGTGAGGTTGTGAAGCAGATGATGAGAGTTGCTGATTTCCTTTGCTCTTTTTGTTTATTTTCTAGGTTAAACTTGAAGCCATACGGACCGGGCCTTAGGCCCACATTGTTTTGCTTTTCACCACCTGGTTTGCACCAATTTACCCCCTGGATTCACAATGAGATCAATAGGCCTCAGAATCTCAAGCTCAAATGCCTGGTTTTGATTGCACCCGCCTTGTCACGGACTGAACCCCCCTCAGCGCATAAGAATCTTGGGCCTGCCAAAGCCCATGTTCCTAATACTCGCTGCACCCTTATTTTAGTTTAGATTTTTGTTGTTTTGGTTTTATTAGTTTGTTTTAACTAATTAATTTAGAATAACTATTTTAGTTAATATTTATTAATATTAGACTTTAATTTAGAACTTTGTTTAGTTTGTATTTTAGAATTAGAATTAGGTATTAATCTTTAGTTTAGTTTTAACTTTAAATTTAATCTTGATTAACTTGCATTTTATTGTTAGCTTAGATTTTAATTTTAATGCTAATTTTTAATTTCGACTAGTGTTATTTGCATTTTAATTGTTGATTAATTAGCATTTTAATTTGGATATTCTTGATTAATTGTTGATATTGATTTTGATGCCTATTCTGATTGATTCCTGATTAAATACTTGACCGCTTCTTATTTGGTTTCTCTTTGTGATTGAGTCGTCTGGTGTTTACTTGTCATTTACTCTGTATTCGCATGCTCCCTTAGGCTCCTAGTCCGACTTAATTTTTGATTAAGCTCGGAGTAGGATAGACATTAGGCTCTCAATCCAAGCATGCTAACATTAGGTAGACTTCCCTCCTAGTCCTGACCTTAGGGCCATTGATGCATGATAACATGTAGGATTCAGTTTCCCTTAGACCTTGCGTTCGTCTCTCTCTTTTTTCTCAAAACAATAATCAAGACACTTAATAAATGCGATGAGTATTGTGCGTCACGAGCCTTAAGTACATGGGAAATGAAGAATGAGGGGTCACCCCTCACTTTTCTAGAGTGTTTAGCATACGTCCCATTGGGGGCGACCATGCGACGCATTCGCTCATATGTCATAGAATTTAGTGCACTACGAATCACAAACAAAGTCAATTCACTTCTTTAGGAGCACTTCTTTGACAAGTCCCGACTCTTTTCTCTCGTACCCGCGCGATCGAGATACCGTTTCCCGTAGTTGCGTGAACTACGGATGCTCTGATTCCTCTTTCTCGTCCGATTGAGGATACGTAGACACGAGATGCGATATCTCGACGAGCACACTAACAACTACCTTCCCTCTTCTCTCACACCCTTGCGATCGAGACCAACCTGATAATCGAGTCTTTTCTCTCGCCCCAATGCGATCGGGACCTTAACCGACTCGTCTGTCAAACTACGACTGCTTTGACTTCCTCTCTCTCATTCGATTGAGGATACGTAGGAACAAGACGGCTATGTCTTGGTGAGCAACCTCCCCCATTAGTACGTAGTCCATCGAACTACGTCGACTCTGATTCTTCATTCGTCCACGAAGATACGTAGGCATAGGATTTAAACGATCCTTGCGAGTCTGTTTTTGTTTTTCCCTTTCCCATTTTCGTTTAGCAGTAGGCTTTAGATAACACACCCTTTGATTAGACAACAAGTGTAGATCCCATCGAGTACGATGGACGCGTGGGGGTGCTAATACCTTCCCCTCGCATAACCGACTCCCGAACCCAGACTATGGTTGCGATGACCTGTCTTCTCCCTTTTGAGGTTTTCTTGGATCGTTTCCTTTCCCTGTGTTGGGATAAATAACGTTCGGTGGCAACCCTTCTGTTCTGTTTCCGCCGGTTGTTTTTTCGCATTTGCAACAGCTGGCGACTCTGCTGGGGACTCAGGTTCCCTATGCGAGTCAATCCTAGCGCTTGTCTATTTCTATTTCATTGGGTGTTTACTGTTATGCATTATTTGTTGTATATTACTGTATTTTACTGCATTCATTGCATTTTGATTATTGTTATCATATTGCTCTGCTACTGTTGGGCTGTTGGGCGGGTCGTTTCCATGAGAGATAAGCCCAATACCCAGGCTTGAGTATACACCTAGGGTTAGTGTGGAAAGTAGTGTGACTTGTGTGGCGTCTGGCCAGACTTAGTATACACAAAAATTCCACATCCAGACGAGGTTTTCTTTGGTGATGTTTTATCCTGCGCGTTTGGGCAGACGATAGAATGTAACCTAGAGAGCTGTCGACTCTGGCGACCATTCCCGAGAACTCAGTTGAGGCACTCCTCCCAAGAGGTAATAATGGTAGACCAGAAACAGCAAACCCATTATACTTCTTGATCCAAGGACCCGAGGGTGAGAACTTACTATAGGATGCCCTTTTTAAGGGGAATCAGTTGAGGCCTCCTCGATTGATGATGATGCCAAACCAAAAATGGTGACCGTATCATCATTTCTCGACCTGAGAGTCCGTGACGCTGAGGATCCTCGGTTTTAGAACCCACATGTGAGAGGGGTTGGGTGTTTACAGGTTTGCAGGTAACCGTAACCTTCATCCTACCCGGTATTCTGGTTTTCTTATCAGTGTGGACTTATCAGTCTGGTATTCTGGTATTCTCTTCAGAGCAGAATTGGGAACTTATTCAGTCATCAGCCCAACAGTTATTCATAATTTATGGAAGCTTTAATCCTATGTCTGTTGCATTCATAACATTGCATTTGCATTTGTGCATCATTTTTGCATTTCCTTTCTTCAATCGAACCAGTAGAGAGCTCGTCCATCCTTTTTCCTTGAACCGCAGTTGATTTCCCGACTTTCATATTGGACTTGAATCAGATTTTGGAAGAATCATGAATTCAGAAGAGCAAAATCAGTTTGTGACTAGGGCGGATGTTGAATTGATGAAGAGTCAGTTGGACCAACTTATGGAAGCTCACGCCTCAGGATATTCAGATCAATAACTCTCCTTCATCCAGTCAGGTGGGTTCATCAGTCCATGTTATTGAAGAAGTCACCGAGAGTAGTTATGCAGATGATTATCAGACTGACTTCGACGAGCAATTCTGAAAATGGCTAGCTCAGTAGCAAATCAAGATTGGAAAGCCCAGTTCCCCGAAGCTGGCAATCTTTTAGATCATGTCATTTCTTTGCATTTGTAGTTTCTTTTTTGTTAATGTGCAAACTCAGTTGTAAAACTTGTCTGTTTTCGGTTGATAATGATAATGAAATGAATATGCATGTTTTGATTAAATCCATTTGTGTTCACTCATACTTTTTTATCAATATCATATGCTTGTTTAAGCAGGATACGAGGGAGGATGATGAATTCAAAGACACAAAACTTTCGATTGTATGCTTGTTTAAGATTGAGGGTCCTCAATCTTAACCCGGGGCAGGGTATGTGTCATTTAATTTGATCGTGCGTTCAAATTTCAAAAGGAGTGTCCCATTCGAGGATCAATTGCATCTATGGTTATCTCTCACCAACCGAAGAGTGAGGCAGTCACAACCCTTTCAAACAAATCAAGACAGCCAGTGTCACACGATTTGCTCAAAAAAAGGGGGGAGAAAAGTCGAAAAAGAAAAACGAGAAATAAAGCCTGCTAAGTGAAAAACTTGAAAACAAGTGACTAAGGCAAAAGTTAGGGCATCCCGCTGGACTTCAAAATCGAGAAATTCAAAAAAGAATCAGTCCAGGCAACATCAGGGAAATAAATAAAAAAGAAGCAAAAAGGATTACAAAAACAAAAATCCTCGATAAAGAACAAGTCGTGTGACTACATACATCAAAGACAAAAGGGGTGACTGTCACTCCGAAAACCGTGTAGGTTCCTTCTATCCTCCTACCATTCAATAACCTTTTTGAAAGGTGAGCGTCTGTGTCAAGTTAGCTGAACGTAGGACTGGAGAACATCAAGGAGATTGGGTGGGTTAAAACAAAACTTTGAGCCTTATATCTTTTCTTCCACAAACCGTGAACCAGACTACGTTACAATCTTCAAAAGACCTAATTGAAGCAGGGTTGTTTTGAAAGCATACTTCGGTAAAGATCGTGTCGAAGCTGACTCCTAAAAGAATTTTCTTACCATTCATGTTGGTATCAGTGACATTTTGATTAGTGATTCATTCACTATATGTCGCAACATTTTTCCGGTGAACATACTTGGATTTTAAAACTGTCATATGCATTGCATTAAAATTATCTTTTCAAAACGGTAGGTTTTACTTGCGAGTAAGTACTAGACTTCAGGAGAGTTTCTACAATGGAAGGATTGATCTGGATAAGATGCAAAATGCTAGAAGTGCTCCATTGAGCAGGGGCAAGTCATATCAAAGGGGCAATTCATTCCAAGATTCAGCTCATCTGAGGCAATCAGGTCGAGATTCAAAAAATCTCTCGAAGGTCAGTCAGTCAGAGGAACTCCTTCACAGATCAGCCAGGCAGGGGCAAAGTCAGGTCGAGGCTCGTACTGGGGCAAGTCATTTCAGGAGTACAAGAAGTTATTCTCTCCGGAGGACGCTTAATCAAAGTCATGTGTCAAGATATGTCAGATCTTCATGATACATCCTAAAGACAAGTTCTTTTTGGGTTATGCTGCATCAGGGTACCTTCTTTTTGTTATATCACATCTGCAAGGTTCATGGCGGTAGCTAACAAGTGACGTCCCCAATAGAGTTTCTCTCCCCGGCAGATATAGCTAAAGTTTTATCACTCTTGGCAGAGCATTATGAAGAGTGGGATTATTCTCTCCAGCAAGGATTCAGGAGTTCGCTCTCCCCTAGCCAGTTTGGTGAAGTTTGCTGCTCTTCAGTAGGAGTTTGTATTCCCCGTACAGGATAAGAGTGTTGGGTTTATGCTTCCCAATTGTGTTTGTGGTAAGGTTATTTCCGTCTCCCCAACAGAGCAAGGGTAGAAGGTAGATCTCCAACAGATGAGTAAGCTCAATGTGGTCCCCTAGTAGAGTTGGTATTGTCAACCATCCTTCCCCAAGCAGATTTGTTGGTAGTGGTTGGCTTTCCCCAGCAAGTCAAAGGCCAATTTCCATTGGTACTTCTCTTCAGCAGATTCCTGGGACACTTTTTATAGTTGTTTGTGATTCTTGCATAATGGAGGTTGGGTTGGGCTCTCTAGTAGTGTTTATGATTATAGAGACAATTCAGTTTGTCGTATATCTGCGGGTTAGCATGATTTCTTCTCCCTAGAAGAGTTTCTCTCTAGCATAAAAGATCCAGCATCCTCAACAAAGCCTTGAGGATTTCTCTCTCCCCAACATGAGTGTAGAGGATTGCTTCCCCCCGGTCAGAATAGTTTATTACTCCCTAGCGAGTATTTTGAAATCGACTGTCTTAAACAGGATAATGTTGCATTTTCGGTAGGAGACTTGCTAAATGTCTCTCCTTGGAAGAGATCTTGTATTCCCTACAGTGTCATGGTGTCTACTCTCCTCATCAGGTCAAGAAGTGTAATCTCGCTAGCAAAGGTATGCTATCATCCCCAGTGGGTTAAGGTGGTTTCCCCAGCAGTAGGCTAAGTTTAATGATATTCTCCTACAGTTTCGGTGTTATTGACTTCATTCCCCAAGCAGAGTTTGGTGATAGTCATCTCAATGGCTTGGTCAATAGTGGTTGACGTCCCTGGAAGATTCCAAGTCCAATGGTTATTGACACCTTTTCCGTAGCAGATCTTTGGGTTCCATCTTCAGTAGCTATTATTCTTGATCCCCAATGGAGTGGAGGTTCTCTTTGGGTTTCATCTTTTGCAGTGGTTATATCAGGAAGCCCATTCAGTGTGACTTCCTCAGCAGGGTTCGTAACCTCGGAGGCAGTTCAGTTTGGTTTCCCCAGCGGAGTTGGCCTCATCTCTTCAGCATTTATTTTGCTGGAGGGGTCCTGTTGCATATCATAAGCATTTACATTTCATCCTCAAACGCGTAGCATTTCCATTTCTATGGAGCATTACGCCATAGAAAGAAAATTCAAACATATGCATGCGGAGCATGAGCCAGATTTGGTACCTCACGCGGAAACCCAAATCAACTTTCAGTCAAGACAGTGAGATATCCTCAGAGAGAATGCTGAGCCATTCCCCAGCAGACATTTCAGTCAATACCTCTGTTCACTTTTCTTCAGGGTCGGAGATCATACGTCGATCTTAACCTCGATCAGTCCTTGTCCATCAACCATTTGATGACGATATTTCCTTTGCTCGGGCTTTCTTTCCGTCAATTCTTTGTCAATGTGTTTCTTCGGATATGTTTTTCCTTGGGTTCTTCTTTCTTCCTGTCAAACCCCTTTGATGATGTGTTTCTTGGGTTCCATGTTTTCTTTCCGTCAATTCTTTGACGATGTGATTCTTCGGGTATATCTTATTTCCGTCAATTCTTTGACGAGGTGTTTTCGTGGGTTCCATTTCCTTTCCTTCAATTCTTTGATGATGTGCTTCCTCGGTTCGGGTGTTTCTTGGTTTCTATATTCTTTCTGTCAAATCCCTTTGACGATGTGTCCCTTCGGTCGGGTTTCCAGATTTTCCTTTCCGTCAATTCTTTGACGATGTGTTTCCTTGGGTTCCATTTCCTTTCCGTCAATTCATTGACTATGTGCTTCTCCGGATAGGTTTTCTTCCCGTCAAATCCCTTTGACGATGTGGTTCTTTGGGTATGTTGTATTTCCGTCAAACCCCTTTAATGAGGTGTTTCTTGGGTTCCATGTTTTCTTTCCGTCAAATCCCTTTGATGAGGTGGTTCTTTGGGTTCCATTTACTTTCTGTCAATTCTTTGACGATGTGCTTCCTTCGGTCGGGCTTTCTTTCCGTCAATTCTTTGACGACATGTTCTTGGGTTCCATGTTTTTTTTCCGTCAAATCCCTTTGACGACGTGGTTTTCTGCTTGGGTATGTCGTCTTTCTGTCAAATCCCTTTGACGAAGTGTAACTGGGCTCCATTTATCTTTTCTCCCCACAGTTTGTAAATTTCAGCCTTTCTTTTTGTATTTAATCACCTTCTACCTTGAACGTCTGAAAGTCGTTGTTGTCATCCCTTCAGGTTTAAGTCGATTGAATAGGGGCAGTTGTAGCACCCCAAAATTTGCCCTCTCTTTTTCTAACTTTTTCTGGCTTTTGTTTCGTGTTCATTTGCATCATTAGGTCATAGTTCTTAATCATTCATTTGCATCGGTCTTCTGAGACATGGGATCGAAGCATTTTTCTTATGATTGGAAGCTTCCTATTGAGAGGTGATTTATCTTACTTCTGACATTCAAGTTGAAGCAAGGCTGAATTCTCATCATCATGTGTATCTTCTTATCAAAGTTCATTAAGCATCAATTTTAATTTCAAGTCAAGTGTGGTTATTCAGTTACGATCCAATTCAGGCGGATGTTTGACCTAATCTTGGTCAAACTATTAGGAGTTTGCTTCAATCACAAGTTACCCGCATTAGTGGCCATTTCTCAGGTTATGTGTCTTCAAGGTCAAGGTATATGGTGTAGAGGTCATCAGGTCATCAAATGGGGAGTTCGGTTCAATCATCAGGTTCATCATGATTCATCAGTTCATTGGTGGTTCATCTGTGGATTTATTTTCCTCAGTGTTGATTCAATAATCAATGCAGGTTTTCAAGTTCATTCATATGGCAGTTTTTCAGTTGTGAGTTGTTTAGAAGTGGTTGCGTTCATTTGATCAGGTGTTTTAGAAAAGTTTGGGATTGGTGTAATTTGGTTATCCATTTTTAGAACCATTTTTCTTTATTCATTTTCAATCCATAACTCAATTCATACCCAATTTTCACTTTGACCATTTTTATCCATTCTTTACCCAAATCCATAATCCATATTCATTTTCTACCATATCCATATCCATTGTCCATTTTCATTTTATTAAACATAGTCCATAAACCATTTTTATCCATATTTTGATCCATTTTTCTAAACCATTCAGATTATCCATCATAAATCCATCTTCAATATCCAATTTAACCATTTCCACTTTTTTCCTACTAATTTTCATTATCCAATGCAAAAATCCATTTCAAGACTCATATGACAATTCAATTCAATCTATTTTTCGACTTCATTTTATATTCAAAATTAATTCCATGTTACAATGTAATCAAAAAAGAAAAATAACAAAACAGCTTGCCATCTTCTTTACAAACAAAACCGTACAGCAATAAAGAGCTAACAACGACAATACACAAACCTTTCTGTAGCACCATGACAATTGCTACTTACAACCATGATTCACTGATACAACTCACGCAATACCAGCCACCTTGCTACCACTCCTCACAAACTGCCACCAATTTATACACGAAGCCGCAACCAATTTCTCACACGGGACCCACCATGATTCATAAGTGATTTTCCAAATCACGCAACTCGTACGAACTTGCTTTCTCACCCACAAAACTTCTACCACAAAGTCGTTACAACATATACAAAATCAACCTGATTGCAAATCAATTGATCACACATAATAAGACAACCTGATCCCACGTCACGTATTCTGCACGGCATCACAATACACCACAACCTTGCTAAGCTTTCTCTAACAGAATTTCATTGTGATTACTATCCTACCCTCCCAATTTCTGGTATAAAAATTACAGCAGATCTGCAATCTTTGGAGGAGGGGCTTCAATATTCTTCTTCCATCAGCTTCTTGAATTTTTCGATCACTCTTCATTAATTCTTCACCATCTTCAATTCCAAACAACATTCTGCAACCTCTTTACAACTCCAATCAATTTTCATTCAAGCTCTGCAACTTATTCTTCATCTTCAATTCACCACGCATCACCATATCAATTTCACAACCACCTACAAACTTCAATTTCCACACGAACCACCTTCATCCGAAATTCGTCACTTATCACCTTCTACAACAACCGGTAACCAAATTCTAATCACCATCTGCAAGTCGATTCAACAACATACATAGAAGTAAAAAGAGGCAGTTTGAGTTGAAGAAGGAGAAGACGCAGACGGATTCAAAGAACAGAAGCAGGAGAGGAGGGAATCGAATTAAACGTACCATCGCCGAAGTCGGAATAGTCGGACTAGCTCCGACCTTGTGAGTTCTTTCTTTTAACTCAAATCTTGATCATGTTCTGCTCCTTTGTATATGTTTGATTTGTGAGTGAAATATTTGTGGCTTGTTGTTGAATCTGAATCCGTATCATGTATGTTGAGCGAACAAGTTGTAGTAACCGGCGATTTAGAACGAAGAAGGTGAGCGAGAACGTGAGTCTTTGAGGTGAGGACGTTAAAGCCTCTGCCGTCGCCGGCACGATGCCACGGCGCGGCGGAGCGAGGTTTCGCGTTGTTGTTGTATCGGTGTGGAAAATGTGATTGTTGCGGTGAGAATCGGATAACAAGCTATTAATTAACTTGCATCACAAAACTTTGAAATTCACCACCGACTTTGATTTATCCAAGGGAAAGGTTCAAGATCGAGGAAACCTAAAGGGAGAGATCTAAGGCTCGGGGGTTGGTTATACTAAGGGAAGGTATTAGAACCTTTAATATCTGTAGTACTCTACCAGAACCTCTTGTTTATGTTTGTGTTATGTTATGTTTGCTTGCTAAGGAATATGTACTAAGGTAAAGACCTAAGGGTATGTACATTAAGTTTGCTCGCTAAGACGTCGCATCTTGTGCCTACGTATCTGACTAAAGAATCAGAGCAACCGTAGTTCACCTAACTAGGGGTGAATTTGAGGAACCATTGACTATGGCCAAAGTTCCAAGGGGAAATGAGTGTGAGCTCATTTTAGAGTTTTAAGAAACTCTCTAAGTCTAAGTTATAGTGGGGAAAAGTGGATACTCAATGTGATGAGCCCACATAGAGTTTATAAACTCTATCTTATTGCTAAGTTATGATTCAATGGTTCTTATGAGGCCAAGAAAAGAGAAAGGCTTTTATGAGGCCAAGGTGGTATGTGTGATTTGTTTATTGACTTATGGTCTATATGCATAACCTGATTTGAGAAAGCAACACTATAACAACATGAATTCATAATAAATGTTTTACTCTCAACACACACCAACACATGAATAGCCTGCCATTTCAAAAGTATAATAGTATCATCTTATACATAAGTAAACATTTGAAAATTCATTTCAGGCTTCCATCTTTCGACCACTTACACAACTTCAGTGCAAGACCAACATATTATTAGCAGACTTGTACACATATATTGAACACATATCAAAGTGATAGTTTGCACAACTTGAGTATTTGCTAGACAAATATATGATAAGATAGCACACATATCTTGAACCAATGTCTAACCAGTAGGTTATACATAACAAGTTGAATCACAAAGCAAGGCAACAGTCCAACAACTTCAAGAGGGAAAACAGTAGATTGCACACACATAGCATGAACACAAAGTAAGACAACAATTACATAATCACCACTTAGTCACACACCAGATAGCATGTTAAGGTTAGCACACACATAGCATGATGGCAGCAGACATACCTTTAGACATAGGATTGTCAAGACAAATGACCTAGAACAAGTGTTTCTCAAGTAGTTTAAGCATATAAACATGAAGAGAAGTTTATGATATCATCCATAACATCTTACAGCACAAGCATGTAATCTCTTGGAGACAGAATACAACAAATGGCACCACGACAATAGTGAAACAAACTTTTGGATGTGTACAATGCACACAAGGTGTGTGTTAGCAAGACAAGTAATCAACTACCACTCATGGATCTGGTATTTTCAGGATATCCTTATGGTGTCCCCAAACAAAAGAATCAGATTACCATGGATACAAAATTTTGAGTATAAAGGCAGATGGTATAGATGACAATTTGTATGTTCATGCAGGTAAGCAAAACAAAGCTCCATACTAGCAAAGCTCTACATAGTTATTACTACAACTGGCTTATACAAACAATAACAAGTGATATGCAACAGCTACAGATAATAGCAACAACAAAAGTAAGCAGTTTCATAATTCACAAAACAACTCAAATTACATGACTATGAAGTAAGTATCAACTGCCCTTAGTCAAACCATGTCATCAAACCTCATCAAGGCAGTTACTTGGCCAATGACATTTGAGTTTTGGTAGTGTAGCAAATAAGAGGAGCAACAGGAAACCATCTCAGTACATCAACTGAAACCACCATACTTATCTTACCTTCATGTGGCATATCATAACATAAGTGAAGCACAAACTTACAAATACACTGTACTTACATTATGGATGGAGAGAAATGAATATGAACACATATTATATGAGCATTTGAAACAAATGATATGATGATTCTAGACATATTACATGAGCAAGAATATAGAGAATGAAAGAGGACTGTTACCAAGTGGAATATGTCCACTGCAACTTCAGATATGCACAAGCTTCTTTCTTGCTGAAACCACACAAACTCTCAAAGCCAAGCTTCCTCCTCCTTCTTCCTTTGCAGGGATTCAAACTCAGATTGTATTTAGAGGGTTTTTGTGAAAGATGTTGGTGACAAATGCAAGAACAAGGCCTGCTATTTATAGGGGAATTATGAGGATTCAAAGCATGGTCATTTTGCCAAAAATGACAACAATGCCCTTTCCATTTCGTGTGAAGTAGCATTTGCAGAGCAAAATCTTCCAAGGATCTCTGAATACCTGAGCAAAGACTGTTGGGAAGTGATTGGTCCATTTCTCAAGCAATAAACAAATGTTTCCATGCTTTTTGGAAAGTTTCTCTCTCCTTCCCACTTGCATAAACAAGACACAAACTCTAATTTTAATGCAACCAAGCCAAATTTTCGTGGAGAGGCTTGAATTAATGTTAAATGTATCATTAAAACTCAGAAACAATGAAAATTGGGGATTAGGGAAGTGTTTGAGTCGAAACTCAAGAGTTGGTTTCTTGAACTTTAAGGAATGAAACCTCCAACTTTAGATCTTCGAAACTCCTAGCTCACTCAATGGATGGAGGAGTTCTAGTACTTTTTGGAAAGCCCTAAATGCCCTATACAACTTTCATGTCCAAAGATTTTTGAGTTGAGGCCTGGAACTTTATGAAAAACTGGGTTAAAGTTGGTTGTTTATTAAGGAAAAACAAGCTGAAATTTCACAATGTCTTGGGTCAGTTTGGCTTCCAAGTCTCATAACTCACAAACCATGCATTTTTTGGAGAAAAGTCATATTTAACACTTTGAAGATCATGGAAAGAGCTTCCTTTTGGGCTTTGAGTCACTCAAATTGGATGTATGCTTTAGAAGTTATGACCATTTCAATTTAGCACAAGAGGGGAAAATTCCACATATGAAAAGTTTCATGAACTAAACCTTGCTTCCTTTGCAATAAATCTCTTGGAACTTGATCTCTAACACTTTAAACCATCCATAAGACATGTTATGATGAGTTGAGGCATTGGAAGTTTCACTTGGATCAAAATCTCAAGGATTAGGGTTTCAGTCAAAACCCTAATTTCAACTGTGAATGCACTGGGATAAACTCTTATGATCTTGCTTCTTCCTTCACATATAAAGCTCATAGATGACCTTTAGGGATGTTTACTAACTCATGGAGTCATGTACTAGGGTTTGAGGGGACCTCTTGATGAAAATCAAGGCCAATGATCCATGTGTCTTAACAGAAACCCTGATTTTGAGGCAGGGTGGAATTGTGGCTCAAACTACTCATGATGAGAGCCAAATGATATTGAATTTTTATTGAATGGGACCTCTTGGATGTAGGTAAGCTCAATTGGTTGATGAGCCAATCAAATCTTAACTTATCAAGGTAAAATTCTTCAGTGATTCCTCAGGTTAAAACCCTAACTCCACAGTTTGGTCTGAAGGTCTTTTGTTGACTTGGTTTGACCCAATATCTTGAAATCTTGATCCCCATCAAATGGTGAATCTTTGTGATGACTTGTATGGAGCCATAGAATGCCTTAGGGGGCCTTGAATCTCTCTGTGCAAACCCTAATTTCAACATAAGAGAAACAAAACTGCAAGATATGGGTTAGTTAAACAATGCATATATGATTGATCCTAAATGTCTATGTAAGATGTTATGACATCTAAGAGGTAAAATTTGGGGTACAACAGTGATGTTGTGGAGGAACGGCACACGGGGAGAGGATTGGAGATGGTGTAAAGGAAGGCGAATGGAGAAAGATGATGGAAGAAGGTTGAACGGAAGAGTACGATGGAAGAGTTAAGGTGAGGCGAGCGACGGTGAGGTTGTGAAGAAGATGATGAGAGTTGCTGATTTCCTTTGCTCTTTTTTTTATTTTCTAGGTTAACCTTGAAGCCATATGGACCGGGCCTTAGGCCCACATTGTTTTGCTTTTCACCACCCGTTTTGCACCAATTTACACCCCTGGATTCACAATGAGATCAATAGGCCTCAGAATCTCAAGCCCAAATGCCTGATTCTAATTGCACACGCCTTGTCACTGACTGGACCCCCCTCAGCACATAAGAATCTTGGGCCTGCCAAAGCCCATGTTCCTAATACTCACTGCACCCTTATTTTAGTTTAGATTTTTGTTTTTTTTGTTTTATTAGTTTGTTTTAACTAATTAATTTAGGATAACTATTTTAGTTCATTTTTATCAAAATTAGACTTTAATTTAGAACTTTGTTTAGTTTGTATTTTAGAATTAGAATTAGGTATTAATCTTTAGTTTAGTTTTAACTTTAGATTTAATCTTGATTAACTTGCATTTTATTGTTAGCTTAGATTTTAATTTTAATGCTAATTTTTAATTTCGACTAGTGTTATTTACATTTTAATTGTAGATTAATTAGCATTTTAATTTGGATATTCTTGATTAATTGTTTATATTGATTTTGATGCCTATTTCGATTAATTCATGATTAAATACTTGACCGCCTCTTATTTGGTTTCTCTTTGTGATTGAGTCGTCTGGTGTTTACTTGTCATTTACTCTGTATTCGCATGCTCCCTTAGGCTCCTAATCCGACTTAATTTTTGATTAAGCTCGGAGTAGGATAGACATTAGGCTCTCAATCCAAGCATGCTAACATTAGGTAGATTTCCCTCCTAGTCCTGACCTTAGGGCCATTGATACATGATAACATGTAGGATTCAGTTTCCCTTAGACCTTGCGTGCGTCTCTCTCTTCTTTCTCAAAACAATAATCAAGACACTTAATAAATGCGATGAGTATTGTGCACCACGAGCCTTAAGTACATGGGAAATGAAGAATGAGGGGTCTCCCCTCACTTTTCTAGAGTGTTTAGCATGTGTCCCATTGGGGGCGACCATACGATGCATTCGCTCCTATGTCATAGACTTTAGTGCAGTACGAATCACAAACAAAGTCAATTCACTTCTTTAGGAGTGCTTCTTTGACAAGTCCCGACTCTTTTCTCTCGTACCCGTGCGATCGAAATCCCGTTTTCCCGTAGTTGCATGAACTACGGTTGCTCTAATTCCTCTTTCCCGTCCGATTGAGGATACGTAGGCACGAGATGCGATATCTCAACGAGCACACTAACAATTAACTTCCCTCTTCTCTCGCACCCTTGCGATCGAGACCAACCTGATAACCGAGTCTTTTCTCTCGCCCCAGTGCGATCGAGACCTTAACTGACTCGTCAGTCGAACTACGACTGCTCTGACTTCCTCTCTCTCGTCCGATTGAGGATATGTAGGCACAAGACGGCGATGCCTTGGCGAGCAACCTCCCCCGTTAGTACGTAGTCTTTCGAACTACGTCGACTCTGATTCTTCGTTCGTCCACGAAGATACGTAGGCATAGGATTACGATGATCCTTGCGAGTCCATTTTTGTTTTTCCCTTTCCTGTTTTCGTTTAGGAATAGGGTTTAGATAACACACCCTTTGATTAGACAATAAGCGTGGATCCCATCGAGTACGATGGACGCGTGGGGGTGCTAATACCTTCCTCTCGCGTAACCGACTCTCGAACCCGGACTATGGTTGCGATGACCATGTCTTCTTCCTTTTGAGGTTTTCTTCGATCGTTTCCTTTCCCTGCGTTGGGATAAATAATGTCCGGTGGCGACTCTTCTGTTTTGTTTTTTCCGGTTGTTTTTTCGCAGTTGCGACACACACTAATCATAAACTTTAGGTCCAGTACCTTCATAAAAATATCAGAAAACCCAAACACAACAAAATCACTCTCTTAACACTCCCAAAGGATAAACTTTCCCAATCCACAACAGATAAACACCAGAGAACAAAATTAAATCAACAAAGAAACATATAAAGTCTATGGATAACCATATATACATTGGGTGACTGACAACTTCCCTTTGTATAACCTGACCCCGAACCCCCAATCTCTTAGCATTTGTTAAAGAAAACATTTGCGTGCAAGGTTAGTTTTAGACATCTTCCCTTTCCTTTCCAGCTTCATAGGATAAATAAGAAATTCGAAAGTAGCACCCAATCCCAACCATTACGGTAAGGTGGTCGCGTCACCGACAAAAATCACACGCTACAGTTTGCACTTGAGAGCAAAAGGTAGAGAACATAGAATGTGACTCATCCTTGTGTTTCAAGAATTTTACCCATGTCCATCGACTACAATCATCAACAATAACTAATCTATACTTCTTTCCACTGATTGAAGCAGTTTTCACTGGTTCAAACAAATCAATGTGTAGAAGTTCTAACGGTCTAGAGGTGGACACAACATTTTTTGCTTTGAAGGAAGTTTTAGAGAACTTTCCTTTCTGACATGCTTCACAAATAGCATCTGAAGAATACTTCAAATTTGGCAAGCCTCTGACAAGTTCAAGCTTATTTAGCTGAGAAATCCTCCTCATGCTAATATAGCCTAAACGTCTATGACATGCCCATTGCTCCTCATTAATAGACATTAAGCATTTGACATTTGGTTCATGGAGATCAGAAAGTCTAATTTTATAAATGTTGTTTTTCCTCTTTCCGATAAACATGATTGAGCCATCTTTCTGACTAACAGCCTTACATGACTTTTTATTAAAGATGATATCATAACAATTGTCACTAAGTTGACTAATCGACAATAAGTTATGCATCAAACCATCAACTAGAAGAACATCAGTAATAGAAGTAAGGTTACCATTACCAACAGTTTCAGAGCCAATGATTTTTCCTTTCTGGTTTCCTCCGAAACCAACGAAGCCTCCCGGCTTATGTTCCAGAATTTGGAACATATTCCTTCTTCCCGTCATGTGTCACGAGCAACCATTTTCCAGGTACCATGATTGGTGCTTCAACTGAGCTGCTAAGGATATCTGCAACATAGATTATCTTGTCTTTAGGTACCCACTTTTTGGGTCCTCTCTTGTTAGTTTTCCCAGAGTGTTTGACAACTTTGGGATTATGTGCAACAGGATAATCAAGTGGAATTTGTGCATGATATTTGACTTTAGAAATAGATTTGTGTGTCAGTGGGGGTTTCTGTGCAAGCTCAAAACAAACAAGCTCAGTGCCAGAAGGCACAAAATGATCATAGAGAGGTTTTGGTTTAACAGGCTGACTTGCGTCAATTTCAAATGTTTATGTACACCCTAAACCTTTCTTACCATTTCTGGTAACTCCATAGATCATG
The DNA here is from genome assembly GCA_022829125.1 of Lathyrus tuberosus. Lineage (NCBI taxonomy): Eukaryota > Viridiplantae > Streptophyta > Magnoliopsida > Fabales > Fabaceae > Lathyrus > Lathyrus tuberosus. The sequence continues at coordinate 397,664 of JALAZF010000639.1, forward strand.
GAAGCTATTCCACTTCTATCTATGCTTTTAGCTAGAAAATACTGGAATGCTCTATCATACTTGTTGATACAGCTTGTGTCAGAGACATATGAGATTAATTCTTCTTCTAATTTAGAAATTTTGCTTTTCAAAGCACAATTACTATTTTTTAAGGAAAAAATGTTTTCATTTAAAGAAGAATTATTCTGCTCAAGCTTATATTTTCCCTCAGAAGCAATTACATGTGATCTTTTAAGATTCTTGTATTTACTCTGAAGAGTTTGATATTTTTCCAGCATTTCTGACAGACATGACTCTAATTCACAACGAGAGAGTTTAGATAATACCTCTGAGTCTGAGTCCGAGTCTGATTCTGGTTCTGATGATATTTTATCTCTATGTTCTCCAGAAACTTCAGCATCAATTGTTGCTACTAGCGTAACATTTGCTTGTTCTTCATCAGAGTCTTCTTCTTCAGAATCAGAGTCATCCCAAGTTTCCATGAGTCCCTTCTTCGCTTTGGAGAAGTTCTTCTTAGGCTTCTTATCTTTCTTAAGCCTTGGACACTCGTTTTTGTAATGACCTGGCTCATTACACTCATAGCAGGTGACTTCTTTTCCGGAACTCTGCTTCTTTTGTCCAGATGAGGATTCGAAATGGCCTTTGTTTCTTCTTGATCCTCTGAAGTTTCCTTACCTATGCTTCCAGAGTTTGTTGATCCTTCTGGAGACAAGTGACAGCTCATCTTCTGATTCTTCATCAGAATCTTATGATTCTTCCTCAGCTTGATAAGCCTTTGCCTTTTCAGGTTTAGACTTAAGAGCAATATATTTACTTTTCTTCTGAGGTTCATCTTCTTCCATCTCTATCTCATGACTTCTTAAAGAACTAACAAGTTCTTCAAGACTTATGTTGTTAAGATCCTTGGATAACTTTAGAGTTGTTACCATAGGTCTCCATTTCTTGGGAAGACTTCTGATGATCTTTTTAACATGATCAGCAGTTGAGTAACCTTTGTCCAGAACTTTAAGTCCTACGATTAGCATTTGAAACCTTGAAAACATAGTCTCAACTGTTTCACCATCCTCCATTCTGAATGCCTCATATTTCTGGATTAGGGCCAGCGTCTTTGTCTCCTTAACTTGAGTATTTCCTTCATGAGTCATTCTCAGAGAATCAAAAATAGATTTGGCAGTTTCTCTATTTGTTATCTTCTCATACTCACTATAAGAGATAGCATTTAGCAATATGGTTCTTGCCTTGTGATGATTCTTGTAATCTTTCTTTTGTTGGTTGGTCATATCACTTCTAGACACTTTAACACTTGTAGCATCAACTGGGTGAGTGTAGCCATCGACTACAAGATCCTAAATATCTACATCATAACCAAGAAAGAAACTTTCAATTCTATCTTTCCAGTAGTCAAATTTTTCACCATCAAAGACTGGTGGTTTGGCACTGTAATGATCTTTCTCTTCTACAATGGGATTAACATTAGCTGCAGCCATGATATCTCACACAAATACTAGATCGGTACTGAACACGGTGAAGTGTTGATAAATATTCTAATCACAATCAGAACCGCAGCTCTGATGCCAATTGAAGGTGTGAGAAAACACAAGAAATGAAGGTTTGAATTGGGTTTTCAAAATGAAAGCTTTTTGTGAAACTCAAACAAAGATCACAAATAAACTAGCAATAGAGAAAGACGCATGATATATTCTGGTTCACTTGAAAACTATCAAGTTAATCCAGTCCACTCACCAAGGTGATTTCGCCCTATACACAAGGACTTAATCCACTGTAACCAAACTGATTACAACTGCACTAGCAACTGCTGGTGACTAATATACACAGACTAACCGTCTCTTCTTAAGGATTCTGAACCAACTGGTCCCTTAAGGAATACAAATAACTGTTTGATCAAATTTGATGTTTACAATGAAATGCTTCTACACAAGCTGATATAAACACAATTTCTAGCTAAAACTAACTTAGAGAAAATATTTACAGTATAAACAATTTTTCTTCTTTGTATTGTAGAGCTTTATTGTTCACTCATGGATTTCTCTATCTCATATCACTGTCTTCATTTTTGTATATCAGTATCACTCATGAATTTCAGCGTCGACTTGTATGTATATGTGTGTTGCTAAATTCTTTGAGTGATCAAGTCCTTATATAGACAGAAAAAGATTCGTTGAAGGGAAGATCAGAAATATCAGTAAAATTGTCGGCGACTTGAAATAATGTCGTTATGTTGGGATGAAAATCGTACACTGAAGTTGTCCTTTGTACCACCAAATCAGGGTAGTGGAATGGTAGTGGAAAAGAACGTGTTTGATCTATATTATATACTATTTTCCCTTGCAAACGTTTCATATTTTTCTATTCATCATAGGCTTCTGAATGGATATGGTTGAAGTATGATCAGAAGAATTTATCACTGGGTCTTCAGAGTCTTGGGTCATTAGAGTCTTCAGAACTTGTTCAGCAGAACCTTGTCTTCAGAGTCTTCGGCACTCCTTCTTCAGAACCCTTGGTTATCAGAAACTTAAGCCTTCAGAGTCTTCAGAACGTTGTTCAGCAGAACCTTGTCTTCAGAGTCTTCAGCACTTAGTCTTTAGAAACTTAAGTCTTCAGAGTTTTCAGAACGTTGTTCATCAGAACCTTGTTTTCAGAGTCTTTAGCACTTAGTCTTCAGAAGATAGTTATCAGAGTCATATTCAGAGCCAGAATCCAAGAGAACATTGGAGCAGTAACATATTATCTTCTTAGAATCTTTCTAAAGCAGATCAGAAGCAAACTTGCTTCTTTGACGCAGAAGCGACTTTTGATCAATTGAGAGTGACGTTCCACACGATCTCTATTAGAGTCAGAGCTATCTTTATCAGAGTCAGATCCTATTTGTCAATACTTTAGAAAATAAACGTTAGAGTACCAAAATTGTTCTCACACAAATACAACTTTGTTATTATCAAAACTTAGAGATATCTTGTAGAGCCAAATCTTGTTCTAACAATATGGACCTAAGGTTGAGGTTAAAAGGGATCTACCCTAATGTTGCCATGCAAAGTATTAATAGCCTAATGTCTATCATACTCCAAGCTTAATCAAAAATAAAGTTGGACTAGGAACTCTAAGGGAGCATGTGAGCACAAAGCACAACACAAGTAAACATTACACAACTCAATCACAAACAACATCAAGTACCAAACAAGACCCAAGGAAAAGAAAAGAAGAGTCAAAGATAAAAGAGATCATGCCATCAAGTATTTAACTCAAGCATCAACAAAATAAGGAGATTCAACAATCAATCCACAAGTGGAAAACATTCATGCTAAGTCAAGATATGCTTCAAATTTGAATCAAAACAACCAAGAAGTGTAAAGTAAACACTTATACACACATTTCAAACATTATGAGTCATGCTCAAAGGAATCCAAAGATTAGGGTTGAGGAAATTAGGCAATGACAAACAAGTAGTGCACAAGCATTCATAACTTGAAATATCAACCAAATATCATCAATTAGCACAAAAATACAAAGTGAACCAAGTAAGATGAGAATCCATACAATTCAGTAGCTACACCATAGTATGTTCAACACATTTCAAATATGGAGAAATGAACACAAGAGTATCACACATGAGCTACATCAATAGACAAACAATGTCAACAACTAGTTCATGAAAAACAAACCACAAATGAACAATCATATGACATTATGGTATAGAATCATGATGAGGCTGTAGCACAAGTATGAATTTCAATTCAAAACAAATCTCATGATATCAAGGAGGTTCAACAAGTATCATATTCAAACATGCACAAACAATTAGGCATGCATCAATCAAAATCATCCTTAAAAGGGAGCAAATATCCATAAGAGACAAAGGAAACAAATGATCATGAAATTTAACATTGAAACATGGAAGGTCCGTAGCTCAAACAAAGTAATCACATCATACAAGATCCATGAACCTCAAGAAAATTCACACAAGAAACAAGTCCTAAAACTAGGTCACAAGTTAGGCAAGTCGCATGTTCAAAACAACATCACATTGAGGCATCATCTAAAAATATTTAAATGACCAAACAATTATGAAACCAAGGCTCTAACTCATAGACAAACAATCAAGATCATGTAAGAAAAATATCCCAAGGAAAATTGCATAAGTGCAACCTCAAAACAATTCAACAAATTCAACATGTTTCATCAATTAGGCATCAATCGAGGCTCTATAAAAGAATTTGGAAAATTATCAAGAATGCATCATCAAAGCATGACAACATCACTAAAACCCTAGGAATTTAGGTGTCTAAACATGGCAAAAAGATTGGATCAAGAGGTGTCTCAAAATGCATCAAACACAAAACCCTAGTTCAAGGACAAACATGTAAAACACCTTTCACATTCAAAATAAAATAGAAAAATAATTGAAAAATAAAAATATGACAAAATTCTAGAGACATTAAAGTGAATAAAACATATTTTTTTAAAAAAATTATGTGGAAGGAAAATCAAAAATTAAAATAAAATTGAATTTGAAATAAAATAGAACAAATAGAAGCCAGAGGGTGCAAAACCAAAACTCAGAATGAATTAATCCTGGTTAATACGCGCGTTGGGCCTAGAAACTAGGGGGTGTGGATAACAAGAAAAGTGCAGGCCCATACCAACTACACATCACCAGATTCACCTCACCAAGGCCACATCATCTTCATTAAAACAGTCAGCATCTAGTCACACATGCAAGCGAATCATGAAACAACAACTCAATCCATTCAAATTCAAATAAGGGTGCCAATGACACCTCAGCTTTCCCTAACCTCAGAGACACCAGAGCCCTAGCTCCAGTTGTCTTCTCCGGCCAAACCGCCACCAGAGCAACACGAAACAACCTAGAAATGAAAAACAAAGACATCATCTCACATGAAATTTCACGTAGATCTCAAATCCACCATTAGTTTTAACAAACAATCACTCTAACATAATGAAAATAAGCCACGGAAATTTGGATATACAAACTGAAAATTAATGAATCAAAACAAACAGATGCGCAAATATTGCCTACATGTTGTAGGACTTTAGATGTACACAATATGCATCTAAACAGACATGGATCCTAGCATGAGAGAGTTTGAAAGTTTACCTAGTGGAGTAATGTCCACTGCACCTTGTAACTGCTTCAAGAGCTTCATAAAACAAGCTAGACATCCTCAATAATCTTCAATGGAGATGAATGGAGTCAGAAAAATCAAAAATCCTTGAATAAATGAGCAAAACGAGAATGAGAAATTTGAGAGAAATTTGTTATCTAGATCTGAAAACTGGTGAAGAATGTCTCAGGTTTGGAATTGAGAAGCTTAAATAGGGGGTGTTTAGGGTTGGAGGAAGGCTAGGATACGAAGCAAAAGGTCATGAGTTAGTTGCTTTAGCTTGGAGAGAGAAAATGAGTGAGAATGATGCACATGTGTGGTGGCTCGAGTTTGCTATGGATTGAGGTTTGGCATGAGGTTTTTTATGTTACTTTGGTGAGGAGAAGAAGCATGAAGGAAGCATGAATGGTATAGCACGTGAGTGGAAAGTTTGTAATGCCTTTTGCATTTTCATTTTTGTACAATTTTGTAGTTGTGGTGCATGTGTGATAAGGAGAATGTTTGGCCACTTTGAGCAAGGGATGATGACATACGTGTGAACATGATGGTATGGTAAGCATGCTGCAAGACAACTTCAATTTATGTGCAAAAAATAACAACATGAAATTCCTTGTAAATATGTTCATGTGTGCTCTTTCCTTGAACATAACTTGATGAGTTTTAGTCCATTTGATGAGTTCTTGAGATCAAAGGAAAGTTTGCATGATGATCAACAACTTTGATGTTGAGAGCCACTTGAAATAGGACTTGGAACTATGAGAAAGATTTACTTAAAGTTGGTTTCATGAAACTAACCAAAAACACTTAGAGAGATTTCACTAAGTTACCAAACTTGCCAACTTGAGAACCTTGTCTTTGAAACATCACAACTTGAGTTCTAGGGGGCCAAATAAGGAGTTATTGGCATCAATGGTGTCATACCCTAAATTTTGACCACTAATATTTCCCATCATTGTGCAAGTCATCATCACAATATGGATGAGTCATCATACCTCATTAGTCTCCCCAAAGATGGGTGAGCATCCACTACAATCAAAATTAGGGTTTCAAGCCCTCTCAGAGCTCTTAGGCAAAGGATCAATCAAGGAATGACATGATCTTCAACTTGTCTAACCTCTCAAACATCCACCAAGGGATCAAGAGGACTCCCAACTCAAGAATCAAGCACAAGGCTGCAACATTCTGAGTGGATTAAGCCTCAAGATCGCCAGTGTCACCAAATTAGGGTTTGGTCGACCAGGGCCTCCAGATGGAAATTTTCCTCTGGGCATGATCCAATGCTTTACAATACAACCTAAGATGCTCCAAGGTACATCATAAACCCAAGCATCAAGTTAATTTAGCCTTAGGGGATGCATACATCAAAAATCAGGAATTAGGGTTTCTTGACCTAATTCACCCCTAAGTTGACTTTGGGACAAATCATGAGCCAAGACCTCAAGACATGATTTGAGGGTCTCCAACATACTACATTGATCCATTTGCAACAATGGATTGATCCAAGAAACTTGAGCAACAAGTTTTAATTTCATATGAACCACAGTTAGGGTTTTGCGAGAAAAGTCAACTGTATCTTTGACTTTTGACTAGGACATGCTCCCAAACCCTAGGACATGATTCAATACACCCTATAACACCTATGAAATCAATCCATCAAGTTTGATTTAGGTCAAGGACTTGATTTCATAGAGGATCACACAGTTTGGAATTCATCTGATAAAAAGTCAACTGTGCACAAAAGTCAAACTTTGACTTTTTGAGATTTTTCACAATTATGGTTTTTTAACCCTAAAATGATGTTATTGTGTGATTGGAATCATCATTCATCAAGAAAAATCAAAAAAAGTGGGATAACTTGTAAAAGGGGTAACCATAAAAAACTTAGAAATTTTTCTAAGTTATGGAACAAAGTGGCTAAGGTACCAACTTTGGAGGATCATAACTCCTAAACCATAAGGCCATTTTTCCCCATCCAAAGCGGATTTGTAGCTCTCATTACCCTCTACAAAAGCTTCAACTACACCTCATTCCAATTCATCATAGATTTTGAGTTATGGAATGATCAAAAGGGCTGAAAACATGAAATGTCACTTTTTCCAACATTTAGTGAAATTTTCACTAAGTCAGAATCTGCCTTACTTTTTTCCAAATGTAGGGGCATTTTTCACTTGGATCCAAAAAGTATCAAAACCAATTATGATCAAACAGTTGTTGTATCATATGAGGGTTTTCCAAAATGGCCAAGAACTTCACCAAACTCCACTTGAGCCATGAGATATGACAATGCCAATATGCCTTGCTGAAAACTGCCAAAGCAAGGCAGATTTTGGAGTTTTGCTCGATTTGCCCAAATTTTTCAGAGGGAAAGCAACTTTATCCATCTGAACACCTCAAGGGGGGACCAAGGAGGAACCAACTCTGATCCCAAGCCTCCCAAGTCTTTGGAACCAAAAATAGCATGTCAAACCTAGAATTGCCTAAAAGAGGGACAAGACTCCAATTTTGGATTGGAGCATTTAATGGATGCACCAAGGTGGCATGGACTGAGCTATTTGCAACTGAATTCAGTCAAGACTTATCCAAGACCAAGGGAACCAGCAGCCTGTTCCCAAACCTCTAGTCAATGGCTAGAGGAGTCTTGGATTCTCATTGCTCAACATTGGTCAAACCTATGCAGCAGTTGCCATTCACTATTCCTTGCAAAACAAACTTGCTCTACTATAAATAGAGCTCAATTGTGATCAGTTTGAGTACACCAAATCCATCAAACAGATGCTTTCCTCAAAATCCCTCTCTTTAAGCCAAAATGTCTTCTTTAGCAAGGTAACTCTGAGTTTTTGAGTTTGAGAGCAATTCCAACCAAACCAATCACACACACACCTCATAAACATCGTATAGAAGTGATCCAAACACTCACATTACATCTGGAACACCAAAATCACAAAATCACCAGCCAACTGCTCAAGCCTTTGACAGATTTGCAGTTGGGGTACCATCTTCAGTTCCAGATCATTTCCATTCATTACGAGCATCCAGACACACTCCATAGCACCTAGGGAAGCTGTTCATAACCTTGGAACCAAGTTGTAACACCTCTAACACAAAACACAATCACTAGCTGCAAGTGGTAAGCATGAGCTCTTCTAACTCTATGATCCATGCAATTTTTGCTGCACAATAATTTGGCCATCTGTTCATAATCATGCATGGAGTGTTTTCCCTCAATCAATTGCATTGTTTGAATCGTGTGTTGAATTTATGAACCTTCATGCAGAATTTAGGGTTCTTGAGGTTTCTCTTTGATTTCTTATTACATGTTTAAAATAAATGAAATTAAAGACCATAGACATGATCGTGAGGTTGAAACGAGTAGATTGATATGTAGATTGCATGATATCATCAAGTATTCAGTGAGATTGATGAGAAAACGCAAATCTGGGCAAAACAGAGCACGCGGGCAAGGCTAAGGTGTTCTTGGCGCCCTTTTTCAAATATTTGAATATTTGAATTTTGTGATTTTATTTAATTGATTCAAAAATTAATTTCTCTCTGAGTTTTAATGATTTTGAATTGATTCTTTTTAAATAATTCACAAAAATGTTAAAATATTTTATTTTACCAAAAAATCCCAAAAATATTATTTATTTCATATAATTGATATTTTAGCAAAGAATTAATATTTTAATTGTTTTTGACATTTAAAATATTTTTTCCTTCTTGATTTTGCAAATTTTAGTCGTTCATATGGGATATCCTCATTAATGGGTACCGACTCTGGTTTAATGCCCTCTAATCGGGATAAGTGGTCTGCTACTACATTTTCAGTTCCTTTCTTATCTTTGATCTCTAAATCAAATTCTTGTAAAAGTAGGATCCACCTTAGCAGTCGAGGTTTTGCATCCTTTTTGTTAAGTAAATATCTAATAGCTGCGTGGTCTGTATAAATGATGATCTTAGCTCCCACTAGGTAGGAACGGAATTTGTCAAGGGCGAAAACTACGGCTAAAAGTTCTATTTCTGTGGTAGCGTAGTTCATTTGGGCAGGGTCTAAAGTTCTACTTGCATAGTAAATAGCATGGAGTTTTCTGTCCCTCCTCTGTCCTAAAACTGTACCTACAGCATAATCACTTGCATCACACATGAATTCAAAAGGTAATCTCCAATCTGGTGGTTGCATGATAGGTGCGGTAATAAGAGTTGTTTTCAGCTATTCAAATGCTTTCAGACATTTCTCATCAAAGATAAATTCAGCGTCTTTCATTAATAGACCGGTAAGAGGTTTAGTAATTTTCGAGAAATCCTTTATGAATCGTCGGTAGAAACTGGCGTGTCCTAAGAAACTTCGTATTTCTCGTACGGTTTTCTGAGGTTGAAGATTTTTTATAATTTCTATCTTAGCTTTATCAACTTCAATTCCTCTATCGGACACAACGTGTCCAAGTACGATTCCTTGATTTACCATAAAATGGCATTTCTCCCAATTTAATACGAGATTGACTTTTACGCATCTTTCCAGTACCATTTCTAGGTTCGATAGACATCCTTCAAAGCTCTGCCCACAAACAGAAAAGTCATCCATAAACACTTCCATGATGTCATCTATAAAATCAGCAAAGATTGACATCATGCATCTTTGGAATGTGGTAGGTGCGTTACATAGTCCAAACGGCATTCGTCGATAAGCAAATGTTCGATAGGGACATGTGAAGGTCGTCTTTTCTTGGTCATCAGGATGAATAGGAATTTGAAAGAATCCTAAATAACCGTCTAAATAGCAGAAGTATGAGTGTTTAGCCAATCGTTCCAACATTTGGTCAATAAAAGGAAATGGGAAATGGTCTTTACGAGTGGCTTTATTTAACTTTCTATAATCGATGCACATTCTACTTCCAGTTACAACCCTTTTGTTATAGATTCACCTTTTTCGTTCTTAACAACTGTAACACCTCCCTTCTTTGGAACGACATGTACTGGGCTAACCCATTTACTGTCTGATATCGGGTATATAATTCCTGCTTCTAAAATTTTTTTCACTTCGTCTTTGACTACAGTACTTAAGATTAGATTAATCCTTCTCTGATGTTCCCTAGAGGATTTACAGTCTTCCTCCAGCATAATGCGATGCATAAAATAGAAGGACTTATTCCTTTAAGGTCAACGATGTTATAGCCTAACGCAGTTGGGTATTTTCTTAAGACATCTAATAGTTTCTTGGTTTCGGTCTGTCCTAAGTCTGCATTGACTATTACAGGTCGTTCGAGATCTTCGTCTAGGAATTCATACCTTAAATTTTTGGGTAATGTTTTCAGTTCTAGGGCTGGTTTCTTCGAGCAAGGTAGATGATCTGGTGTAAGTACTAAGCATTCGCTTAGGCTATCGTCTTGATAAGGTTCACGCCAGTTATCATCTTCGAAAATCAGAGGTATTAGAATTTTTAGAATATCTGAATATGTGGTCGGTTCCATCTCTATTTCTCTTACGCACTCATCTATGACATCTAGTAGATAACATGTGTCGTCTATAGCTGGAGCTTGTAAGAATTGTGTCAAAATAAATTCAACCTTCTCTTCACAAACTTCAAAAGTTAGCCTGCCTCTCTTTACATCTATAATTGCTCCAGCAGTAGCTAAGAATGGTCTTCCTAATATGATAGGAGTAATATAGTCTTCTGTAATATCCATGATTATGAAATTGGTAGGGATATAGAATTGTCCTATACGAACTGGAACATTTTCTAGTATACCAACTGGGTATTTAATAGAGCGGTCAGCTAATTGAACAGACATCTTAGTTGGTCTTAATTCTCTCATATCAAGCTTCTTGCATATGGATAAGGGCATAACACTAATACTGGCTCCTAAGTCGCATAGAGCTTTGTCTATGACGAACTTCCCAATTTGACAAGGTATGGAGAAACTACCTGGGTCTTTCAGCTTAGGAGGCATATTGTTTTGAATTATTGTGCTACACTCAGCAGTAAGTGTAACTGTTTCGTTTTCCTCAATCTTTTTCTTATTGGATAAGATTTATTTTAGGAACTTAGCATATGAGGGCATCTGAGTGATAGCTTCTGTAAAAGGTATAGTGATGTTCAATTGTTTCAGAAGTTCAACAAATTTCTTAAATTGCCCTGCAGTTTTGGAATTTGTCAATCTTTGAGGATACGGAATAGGTGGTTTATAAGGTGGTGGAGGCACATAAGGTTTTTCTTTGTTTACGGCCTCTTGGTCATTATCTTCCTTTTCCTTGGGTTCATTCTCCTTCTCAGTTGTTGGGTCGTTAGCAGACTTTTGGTACATGGCTGGATTTTGAAGTCTTGGATCAATGGGTTCATTTAATTCTTTTCTACTTCTCAGTATAACAGCATTTGCATGTCCTTTTGGATTAGGTTGTGGCTGTCCAGGAAATGTTCCAGCAGGAACAGCAGTAGGTGCTTGTTGTTGGGCCACTTGGGAAATTTGTGTTTCAAACATTTTGTTGTGAGCGGCCAAAGCGTCTACTTTGTTTGCTAACTGCTTAATCTGTTCACTAGTGTGTACGTTTTGATTCGTGAACTCTTTGTTTGTCTGAGTCTGGGTAGCTATGAAGTTTTGTATCATCAGTTCAAGGTTAGACTTCCTAGGAACACTTGGAGCAGCTGTTGCAGCCTTTTGATAACCTGGTGGTACAGCAGGTGCTTGACCAGGTGCATACAGTGCATTGTTGTTTTTGTAAGAGAAGTTTGGGTGATTCTTCCAACCAGGATTGTAGGTATTTGCATAAGGGTTTGCTTGAGCATAATTCACTTGATCTGTAGAGGCTCCTGCTAAAACTTGGCATTCAGGGGCAGCGTGTCCAGCTGTTAGATAATTCGCAGTTTAGCGCTACAGCAGCCACGGTGGCTGTGGGTGTTATGGTCAAATTGTCTATCTTTTGCGCTATTGCATCTACCTTAGCACGGACATGATCTAGGCTAGAAACTTCGTACATTCCTCTTTTTGGCTGGGATTTCTCCACTTGAGTTCTTTCACCTCCCCATTGGTAGTGATTCTGAGCCATACTCTCGATGAGTTATTGGGCTTCATCATAGGGTTTATCCATCAGTGTACCAACAGCGGCGGCATCTATTGTCAATCTTGTATTGTACAAGAGACCATTGTAAAACGTGTGGATAATTAACCAATCCTCAAGACCATGATACGGGCATATCCTCCTCATATCTTTGTATCTTTCCCAAGCATCATATAAAGACTCGTTGTCTTTTTGTCAGAAGCTGTTGATTTGGGCTCTCAGCATAGCTGTTTTACTTGGCGGAAAATATCGTGCCAGAAAGACCTTCTTTAAATCCTCCCAAGAAGTAATAGAGTTTGATGGCAAGGATTGCAACCAAGCCCAAGCTCTATCTCTTAATGAGAAAGGAAAAAGACGTAGTCTTATGGCGTCTGCGGTTACACCATTTGCTTTCACTATGTCTGCGTACTGCACAAACTTGGTCAGATGTTCGTTCGGATCTTCTGTTGGGTTTCCAAAAAATTGATTTAGTTGCATAGCAGGTAACAGCGAGGGTTTCAACTCGAAATCATTTTGGTTGATAGCTGGAGCGACAATGCTGTTGTGAGGTTCTTGTTGAGATGCGGCAGCATAATACTTAAGAGGTCGGTTTTGTGGTAAGTCTGCCATGTCTGTTTCTGATTCGGAATCTGATTCAGATTTAAGTTTAGGATCTGATTGAGATTCAGGTTCTGATAAAGGAAAAGGAATTTCGTGAGCTAAGCAGTACTCTCGGATACGTCTTTTTACGGTAAGAAGACGTTCAGGTTCGTCTGTCGGTCGTATGAGGTCTTTGCCAGAAGAGCGAGTACTTGGCATACAATCGATAGAACGGGAATTTTGGTTTTTTTTTTGCCTTAGTCTATACAGCGTAACAAAGGAATTACGATGTCGACTTAATTACGTCCCCGGCAATGGCGCCAAAAACTTGATCGCTTATTTAGTGTGCCTAAATAAATCTAACTGCAAGTATACAGTCGTATCGCGTAGTTTTAAAAGATTATCGATCCCACAGAGACTAAAAATCGAACGCACCGTTATCTATCGTTACTATGTTTATCTAAGGCTAATCAGAATTGGTTTTTAAGTTCAAACGGGAAATTAAAGAGAAATTAAAATTCGGGAATACTAGTTATGAATAAGATATCGGTATATAATTCAGTAAACCTACGTGGAATTAATTAAACCTAAGCGTATAAAGATTTATCACCCTACTCATCTGTAGGAAAAACCAGTTTAAAAGCCCTCACCTCACACTCCCGTGGTTATTGCTTCGGACTATACTCTTAAGTCAATATGTCTGCTCTCGCTAGCCCATATGAGGTTAAAAATACTTTTTGAAAACTAATAAGACCTAATTAACTTTAAAGCGCTTCCGCTGTTTTTAAAACTAATGTCCGATTTCAGCTATCCGGGTAAAGCCTCACACTCCCGTGGTCTTGACCTTAACCTTTGTTACCTTTTTACTCTCGTAATAAAAGTTGGGTTTAAAATTAAGAAATCGAAGCCAGAAGAAGAGTTAATTATTGATTTTAGCTTAGAGTTATTTAATCCATTTGGTTACTTCATTACATACCGATAAGATCGGTTTAGCTTGACATAATTACGAACTTAAACATAAAAGCGGAAAAATAATTAATCAAAGACATAATTAAAAGAAAATAAACGATACTATAAATTGAATAATGGAAACCTGGTAAATGCAGTAGCAGCAATCCTTCCACAGACTGGTAGGTTCTTGCTTGGATAGAATTAAAATAGCAAATGATGAAGGCAATGAAACAATCTAAATCTAAAGTGTAATAGTTCCTCAATGTGAGAAACTATTACTTTGTTCGGTAATGGGTGACAAGGAATGGTAAATGTAAGCAAAACAAAACAAAAAACTCTCAATAAAATTTGGCAGCAAGACGGTACTTCAGAATGGAAAATTGGCCACCCCTTTGTTCTTCGAAATCTCTCATATTTATAGACTGAGCTGAGGTAGTGGTTGGAGAAAATGTAGGCACTTCTCTTTGACAGTTATGTGACTTTGGAACCTAAATTTCTTCGGAGGAAATGTGAACGTGTAAAAAAAACTGATTCTCTGAAACTTCGTAATCACGTTTCTGCTCAACGTATTAAACTGAACGCATGACGATCGTGAAGCATTGTGACGGTCGTGATGAAATTTGTATCTGCCATGGTCGTGGTGGACCTGTGACGATCGTCACATCAGCAGAATTTGGATTCTGCTATTTTTCTTCTCTTTTCTGCTCTTTTCTTGCATGTTTTGCTTCTTTTCTACACTTTGCATACTTTTGACTTGGAAATAGAATTACCTGCAAAAACCCTTAAATACTCTCGAGAAAATCGGATATTAGACGAAAACGGAATAAGAAAATAACATAAATCAAAGTAAAAACATGATATATTTTCGTGTTATCAAACTCTCCCACACTTGAATCTTTGCTTGTCCTCAAGCAATCAATCTGTTAAAATCGGACAACCTTCATCAAATGCACATACCTGGTATACCAACGGATTTGAAAAAGAGTTTCTTGTTAGTAAGATAGGTACTAGTATAAAACACTAAGGATACATTAATGACACAAAGCAACAAGCTTGTCATAGACCTCTCTTTTGTACAATCCAGTTCTAATCATTCTATTATAGTTCAACCATAAGTTTTTGTGTCTATTTCACCCGGTTTCATTCTAACGCAATCACATTAAGCCCTTTGCCTTATTCACGCACGTAGTGGAGTAACCGGTTAGTGACTTTGATCCCTTTTTCTCACGGGGTATGATACATAAGTGTGGTAACCCTTTAGGTATCGCGTTCGTAGATTGCGGGGGATCGAACCGTAGTTCGCCCTACCAAGTCCAGAATCAGGTACCTCTGAACCAATCAACAACGGATTTTCTTTCTTTTCTTGTAAATTTTCACAACTGTGAGAGTTGTTGCATATTCTATTTTTCTCGGCATATAGATAAGAAAGATGTTTTTCTTTTCATGATTGGGCATCAAACACTTATATTCATCGGCTCCCCACGTGGTTTGTAATTTAGACGGTGCTGACTGCTGATATAAACTACTAGGGGTTACTTTAGGACTGAACTCAAGGTATCGTATAATAAGTATCGAAACTGATATCGCATACGCAAGAGGTCTAAGGTGTCAAGACGGTATCGATCTTGTTAGCACTTTCCCTACTTCCTAACAAGGCTTAAACTTTGGTATGTCACGATGTGCATTAATCGTAAAAAAAAATTCGTTATGGCAGAATAAAATGGGGAAATCGGATACTGAACGAAAATACTCATATATTAACTTTGATAAGGAAAAAAGGAAAATATAAAAAGGGAAATAAAACGAAAATAGACTAACTCTCCCACACTATATCGGACATTGTCCTCAATGTTGCGATATAAAGGGGAACAACAAGAAAAACTAAAAAGAAAAACAAAATAAAATCAGGGAGCTCCACGTCCTCTGCCTCTAGGGCGCCCGCGTCCATGCCGTGCCACATGATTTGGAATGCCCACGTGATGGATGTAATCGTGTAAGTCATGTACTCGCAGTGTCAATGCACCCATCTCATCGATGACACCGTCAAGCCTCTGACCTTGGTCAACTTGCCCTTGCTGGATTTGACGCATGAGAGTCATCATTTCGTTGTGTTGCGTCTGTTGATGTGCTTCTCTCTGTGCAGCCATCTGGTTTTGTTGCCATATAGCCCTCAAGATTTCTTCATTAGTAACGGGGTCTTGGTCGAGGCGGCGACGACGTCTGGAGGTCGTAGGAGCATCATTGGCAGGCGGTGGTTGGTTTTCTGGGGCGTTATCCATCTCTTACTCCATCTCATCAACAGGTCCATGGTCTTGATCATCATGTGCAAGCGCATTTTGCTCAGGAGCATTCAGATCAAAGAGCCCATTGGCCATATTCTGAGGGTCAATACGGTCTCTGCAAGGCATAATGATACTTCTTACAGTTCTGGCGCGGACCATAGGATGGTATTTCCCATCTCGTCGTAACTTGATGAGCTGAGAGTTTCGGAAATAGTCTATGTCAAGGAACACCGGAGGCATGGGGGGTAATCTGGTAAGCTCGTTTTCCAAATTCAATTTGAGAGCAATAGAGGTGACAATCCCTCCAAAATAGAAAGGTTTGGAACCTCTAGCACAGTTTGCTTGTATGTGTGCTAGCAAAAATGGTGCGGCGTTGATCGGCTCTGGGTGAAACATACAATGAAGGAAAAATAGTTCCTTAGAGTTTACCTTGTGGTTGCTATCCCGTGCAAAAATAGTGCTTCCTAATGTGCGGTGAACATATCTGATGGTTGGGTTGTGGATATAAGTTGCGTTGAGGCTATCCCAGCTATCGACTGTTGTTCCTGTCAACCGATTCCATAATTGAGATGCTGCTTGAAAGAAATTCTCCTGTGGCACCCGGCAATGAACATTCTCGCCATGGTTGAAACCAAGCATATCGGCGAGTTGATTTTGGCCGATTTTATACTCAGTACCAAGCATGCGGAACGTGGCTACGCCGGTGAGTTAGTTCGTTTCGCCAGAAGGTGTTACGTATGTGAACGAACTGCAAAATTCGAGCGTTAGGGCTTCGTAAGTAGGTCGGCTCTGAGTGCAGAGCTGCCATAGACCAGAACTTTGTAGCATCCATTTAACTCCCTCAAGCATTTCGAGTTCTTCTAGACATGCAACGTCTACGTAGCGAGTTGGTTGTACGGAACGTCGGTAGTAATCGATGTACCTAGCCCTTTGACGCTCTCCTCCTTCTCCATCTCTGAAGTTCAATGTTGATAGGTCCGGAATTTGTCGTGCCATTGGTGGGTCACAGAGAAATTAGGAAAGAAAATGGGTTGTGGAGAATGAGGGTTTGTGAAAATAAATGGTACACGGTATGAATATAGAGTGAATGGGGAAAACGAGTGGTAAAGGAAAATGTTGAATTGGGTTAAATGTGTAGTGGTGGGACGGTTATGGAATGGGAAAAGATAGTGGGACGTCTGTGTTTTGAATTGAGGGAAAGAAGAGGAAGACGAAGGATACAGTTTTGTTTTAACACAGAACGTGTTCCAAACCCGCGTGACGGTCGTCACGGGGCCTGTCATGATCGTGACAGTCGCAAATTCTGGGGAATTAAACAGTTTTTTGGCAGCAAGCATTCCATACATAAAATTTTCATAACAGACAATGGTTAGCACAGAGAAACAACATTATAATGCATATTGAGAGATAAATAACATGATAACATGAATTAAAAAGAGAATAAAAAGTATGACAGGAATAAAATTGAAACCATAAAGATCAATATTTAGCAGCAAATTAAATCATCCATTAAAACCAAAGAGGTGCTCGCAAATGCTAGCATTGTATCAATACTGAATGTAAATCAATTTATTCCCGACATAAAAAATCGAAAAACAGAAATAAAGTAAAATGTTTCTGAAATAAATGCATTAAAACTTGAAAAAGAGGTGCTTCGTAAATCTAGTCAAGGTGTTTCTTCAAAGATGCGATGGCTTGATTTATATGATCAAATTGTTCAACGGTCAAATCCATGAGTCCAACAATGTTTTGTCGCATTGTGTTTAGCTCATCCTTTACTGAAGTGATTTCTTTATGATACTCATCCATATTCTTTAGAATAGAATTCAGATTAGCAGCATAGTTAGTGGCATCAACTTTAGGAATGTCAATGTCTTCTTGGAATTCCATATAATCAAGATCATGATAATGAGGGGGTGTTTTTGGGTCGATCTCAGGTTCAGGAAAGGTTTCTTCCGGTTCAGGCACGGGTTCATCAAGGTCATATAGCCAATTATGTTGATTGTGCACACTTGTGCGTTCATGATTTGGAAGTGTAAAGTGTGGTACGACAACATTGTTAATCAGAAGCTGAAAATGGTTCGGACCTCGGTTCCTAATCATAGCCCTATTGAAACAAAAAGTGATATTCATGGGTCTATATTCTCCAAAGGGGTTAATCTTAGAAAGTCGGGTTCTGAATCCCATAGCATCAGCTATTTTTGTAACTAGGCTACCTATCAGAATTGGACTATTATCATTATTAATGAGTTTTCAAAAGTTGTTCAACATAAAAGTGAGTCCATTGACCTCTCTAGACTGAGAAGCACAAAACATGATGAAAAGCTCATCCCACGAAACAGTGTTATCATTCTTAGGTTTACCAAATAAAGTATAGGCCAGGATCATATGAAAGTAACGGAAAGCAGGGTTATGTATTTTTGTTGAAAGCATAGGGTCCATGTCAAAATCAGGTTTCCCTGAAATTCTACCCCAAAAATCACTCAGCTCTCCAACCAACATTAAGTCCTCTTGAGCCACAGAGAAAACATTAGGTCCTTCAGGAAATCCTAAAAGATCCGACAGTTCCTTTATGGTGAGCTGGCAGCTGTATCCAAATAGTCTAAAGGTAATTCTTCCCCTGGTAAAACCTTTTCCACATTAAGGCTTATAGCTTAAAGAGCTCAGGAATTCTAAAGTCAACCTACGGTAGCATTTATGTTTCTTGTTGGCAAAACCCTCCCAACCTAATTGGTTAAACAGAAAGTTTACGCTCTCACCTACACTTAGGGCGGTCATGGTGGGTCTGTGGGCAAATTTTGTCAAGGCAAATGGTCTAAGAGACAAAGCCTCATAGCGATGCCACTGAGCTGCATCTCTGAATTCTACTAACAAGTTATCCTCGTTTGCCATTAATTAGTACTTTTTGCAAAAAATGTAAGCAGAAGAGGAGAACAGAAAGAGTAGAGAGACTTTATAATCCTGTAGTTTTTTCAATTTTAAGATCAGCACAACATTTTCAAATTAAATTTAAAATGATATAAATGAAACTAAAATTTTCCAAAATAAAAATAAAACATAGGAAACGTAAAGAAATAACAAATATAAAGCAAGAAAAACAAAAATCATGGGTTGCCTCCCATTAAGCGCTGTTTTTAACGTCGAAAGCCTGAAGAATTCAATTAGATGCTTAGTTAGGGGGTTCGGTGGGCAACTCTAAAAGTCTTAGGCAGTTCAAATAATCTCTATTTTCAATGTTGTGATAGTGTTTTAGACGTTGTCCATTAACTAAAAATGGATTACTATTCCTCCCCTTTATTTCTATCGCTCCACTTTGTAGAATTTTTGTAATCTCAAAAGGACCGGACCATCTAGACCTTAATTTCCCAGGAAAGAGTTTTAATCTTGAGTTAAACAGGAGTACAATGTCTCCCACACTAAATTATTTTCTAGATAAGCACTTATCGTGCCATTTTTTAGTTCGTTCTTTATATATTTTAGCATTTTCGTAAGCGTATAATCTTAACTCTTCTAGTTCATGCAGATCTAGGATACGTTTTTCACCTGCGGAATCATACCTTAAGTTCAATGTTTTAATAGCCCAATAGGCTTTATGTTCTAATTCCACTGGTAGATGGCAAGATTTACCATAGACCATCTTGAAAGGTGTAGTTCCGATTGGTGTTTTGTAGGCCGTCCTATATGCCCATAAAGCTTCGTTGAGTTTAGATGACCAATCTTTCCTAGAGGTGGCTACGGTCTTTTCTAGAATTTGTTTTATTTCTCTATTCGAGACCTCAACCTGTCCACTTGTTTGTGGATGATATGGTGTTGCTACACGGTGTCTTACCCCATACTTCGATAGTAATTTGTCAAATATTTTTTATATGAAATAAGAGCCACCGTCACTTATGACAAGTCTCGGCACACCAAATCTGGGAAAAATTGTGTTTTTGAAAAGCTTTATGACTACTCGTGCGTCATTTGTAGGAGAAGTTATTGCCTCAATCCATTTTGAAACATAATCGACAGCTACGAGTATATATTTATTTCCAAAGGATGATGGGAAAGGTCCCATAAAATCAATCCCCCATACATCAAAGACTTCTACTTCTAATATACCTTTTTGAGGCATCTCATCGTGTTTTGATATGTTACCAGTGCATTGGCACCGGTTGCAGTTTAGTATTGCAATGTGGACATCCTTCCAAAGGTTGGGCCAGAATAGGCCGGATTGCAAGATCTTAGCACATGTCTTTGAGGTACTAGCATGTCCTCCATAAGGAGCAGAATGACATTGAGAGATTATGTTTTCTATTTCTTCTTCTGGGACGCAACGACGGAAGATACCGTCGGCTCCTCTCTTAAACAGCAAAGGTTCATCCCAATAATAATGTTTTAGATCATGAAAGAATTTTTTCTTTTGTTGATAAGATAAGTCCGGTGGAAGTACTCCAGCTGCTAAGTAGTTGACTATGTCAGCATACCATGGCAGGGTTGTGGGTATGTTAATTTCTTCCACGACTTCTTCCATTTTTGGGTCATTCAATTGTAGAGTAGACATATCACTTTCTAGTTGGGCTATGAGTCGTTCATATGGGAAATCCTCATTAATGGGTACCGACTCTGGTTTAATGCCCTCTAATCGGGATAAGTGGTCTGCTACTATGTTTTCAGTTCCTTTCTTATCTTTGATCTCTAAATCAAATTCTTGTAAAAGTAGGATCCACCTTAGCAGTCGAGGTTTTGCATCCTTTTTGTTAAGTAAATATCTAATAGCTGCGTGGTTTGTATAAATGATGATCTTAGCTCCCACTAGGTAGGAACGGAATTTGTCAAGGGCGGAAACCACGGCTAAAAGTTCTTTTTCTGTGGTAGCGTAGTTCATTTGGGCAGGGTCTAAAGTTCTACTTGCATAGTAAATAGCATGGAGTTTTCTGTCCCTCCTCTGTCCTAAAACTGCACCTACAGCATAATCACTTGCATCACACATGAATTCAAAAGGTAATCTCCAATCTGGTGGTTGCATGATAGGTGCGGTAATAAGAGTTATTTTCAGCTGTTCAAATGCTTTCAGACATTTCTCATCAAAGATAAATTCAGTGTCTTTCATTAATAGACCGATAAGAGGTTTAGTAATTTTCGAGAAATCCTTTATGAATCATCGGTAGAAACCGGCGTGTCCTAAGAAACTTCGTATTTCTCGTAAGGTTTTCGGAGGTTGAAGATTTTTTATAATTTCTATCTTAGCTTTATCAACTTCAATTCCTCTATCGGACACAACGTGTCCAAGTACGATTCCTTGATTTACCATAAAATGGCATTTCTCCCAATTTAATACGAGATTGACTTTTACGCATCTTTCCAGTACCATTTCTAGGTTCGATAGACATCCTTCAAAGCTCTGCCCACAAACAGAAAAGTCATCCATAAACACTTCCATGATGTCATCTATAAAATTAGCAAAGATTGACATCATGCATCTTTGGAATGTGGCAGGTGCGTTACATAGTCCAAACGGCATTCGTCGATAAGCAAATGTTCCATAAGGACATGTGAAGGTCGTCTTTTCTTGGTCATCAGGATGAATAGGAATTTGAAAGAATCCTGAATAACCGTCTAAATAGCAGAAGTATGAGTGTTTAGCCAATCGTTCCAACATTTGGTCATTAAAAGGCAATGGGAAATGGTCTTTACGAGTGGCTTTATTTAACTTTCTATAATCGATGCACATTCTACTTCCAGTTACAACCCTTTTTGTTATAGATTCACCTTTTTCGTTCTTAACAACTGTAACACCTCCCTTCTTTGGAACGACATGTACTGGGCTAACCCATTTACTGTCTGATATCGGGTATATAATTCCTGCTTCTAAAAGTTTTTTCACTTCGTCTTTGACTACAGTACTTAATATTGGATTAATCCTTCTCTGATGTTCCCTAGAGGATTTACAGTCTTCCTCCAGCATAATGTGATGCATACAAATAGAAGGACTTATTCCTTTAAGGTCAGCGATGTTATAGCCTAACGCAGTTGGGTATTTTCTTAAGACATCTAATAGTTTCTTGGTTTCGGTTTGTCCAGGTAATGATAGGAGTAGTAGAGTCTTCTGTAATATCCATGATTATGAAATTGGTAGGGATATAGAATTGTCCTATACGAACTGGAACATTTTCTAGTATACCAACTGGGTATTTAATAGAGCGGACAACTAATTGAACAGACATCTTAGTTGGTCTTAATTCTCTCATATCAAGCTTCTTGCATATGGATAAGGGCATAACACTAATACTGGCTCCTAAGTCGCATAGAGCTTTGTCTATGACGAACTTCCTAATTACACAAGGTATGGAGACACTACCTGGGTCTTTCAGCTTAGGAGGCATATTGTTTTGAATTATTGCGCTACACTCAGCAGTAAGTGTAACTGTTTCGTTTTCCTCAATCTTTTTCTTATTGGATAAGATTTCTTTTAGGAACTTAGCATATGACGGCGTCTGAGTGATAGCTTCTGTAAAAGGTATAGTGATGTTCAATTGTTTCAGAAGTTCAACAAATTTCTTAAATTGCCCTGCAGTTTTGGAATTTGTCAATCTTTGAGGATACGGAATAGGTGGTTTATAAGGTGGTGGAGGCACATAAGGTTTTTCTTTTTTTACGGCCTCTTGGTCATTATCTTCCTTTTCCTTGGGTTCATTCTCCTTCTCAGTTGTTGGGTCGTTAGCAGACTTTTGGTACATGGCTAGATTTTGAAGCCTTGGATCAATGGGTTCATCTAATTCTTTTCCACTTCTCAGTATAACAGCATTTGCATGTCCTTTTGGATTAGGTTGTGGCTGTCCAGGAAATGTTCCATCAAGAGCAGCAGTAGGTGCTTGATGTTGGGCCACTTGGGAAATTTGTGTTTCAAGCATTTTGTTGTGAGTGGCCAAAGCGTCTACTTTGTTTGCTAACTGCTTAATCTGTTCACTAGTGTGTACGTTTTGATTCAGGAACTCTTTGTTTGTCTGAGTCTGGGTAGCTATGAAGTTTTGTATCATCAGTTCAAGGTTAGACTTCCTAGGAACACTTGGAGCAGCTGTTGCAGCCTTTTGATAACCTGGTGGTGCAGCAGGTGCTTGACCAGGTGCATACAGTGCATTATTGTTTTTGTAAGAGAAGTTTGGGTGATTCTTCCAACCAGGATTATAGGTATTTGCATAAGGGTTTGCTTGAGCATAATTCACTTGATCTGTAGAGGCTCCTGCTAAATCTTGGCATTCAGGGGCAGCGTGTCCAGCTGTTAGACATAATTCGCAGTTTGGCGCTACAGCAGCCACTGTGGTTGTGGGTGTTATGGTCAAATTGTCTATCTTTTGCGCTATTGCATCTACCTTAGCACGGACATGATCTAGGCTAGAAACTTCGTACATTCCTCTTTTTGACTGGGATTTCTCCACTTGAGTTCTTTCACCTCCCCATTGGTAGTGATTTTGAGCCATACTCTCGATGAGTTGTTGGGCTTCATCATAGGGTTTATCCATCAGTGTACCACCAGCGGCGGCATCTATTGTAAATCTTGTATTGTACAAGAGACCATTGTAAAACGTGTGGATAATTAACCAATCCTCAAGACCATGATGTGGGCATATCCTCCTCATATCTTTGTATCTTTCCCAAGCATCATATAAAGACTCGTTGTCTTTTTGTCTGAAGCTGTTAATTTGGGCTCTCAGCATAGTTGTTTTACTTGGCGGAAATTATCGTGCCAGAAAGACCTTCTTTAAATCCTCCCAAGAAGTAATAGAGTTTGATGGCAAGGATTGCAACCAAGCCCAAGCTCTATCTCTTAATGAGAAAGGAAAAAGACGTAGTCTTATGGCGTCTGCGGTTACACAATTTGCTTTCACTGTGTCTGCGTACTGCACAAACTTAGTCAGATGTTTGTTCGAATCTTCTGTTGGGTTTCCAGAAAATTGATTTTGTTGCACAGCATATAACAGCGAGGGTTTCAACTCGAAATCGTTTCGGTTGATAGCTGGAGCGACAATGCTGTTGTGAGGTTCTTGTTGAGATGCGGCAGCATAATACTTAAGAGGTCGGTTTTGTGGTAAGTCAGCCATGTCTGTTTCTGATTTGGAATCTGATTCAGATTTAAGTTCAGGATCTGATTGAGATTCAGGTTCTGATAAAGGAAAAGGGATTTCGTGAGCTAAGCAGTACTCTCGGATACGTCTTTTTACGGTAAGAAGACATTCAGGTTCGTCTGTCGGTCGTATGAGGTCTTCGCCAGAAGAGCGAGTACTTGGCATACAATCGATAGAAAGGGAATTTTGGTTTTTTTTTTGCCTTAGTCTATACGGCGAAACAAAGGAATTACGATGTCGACTTAATTACGTCCCCGGCAACGGCGCCAAAAACTTGATCGCTTATTTAGTGTGCCTAAATAAATCTAACTGCAAGTATACAGTCGTATCGCGTAGTTTTAAAAGATTATCGATCCCACAGAGACTGAAAATCGAACGCACCGTTATCTATCGTTACTATGTTTATCTAAGGCTAATCAGAATTGGTTTTTAAGTTCAAACGTGTTATTTCCTTGGTTTTATGGTTTGCATTATTTTGCTAAAACTCATGTAGCAGCAGGTGTTGAATGAAGATGTCTAAAGATATGTTTCACTACTCTTTGTTCAACATGTCGTATGAAGATGTTCCATGACTGCTCATAGGACACCGCGCTGTGAAGTCAGGATTTATTGCAGAATCTGTTACAATGATTTGTAACTGAATATTCTGTGAATATTTGGTTATCCTATGTGGCATCCAAAGCATTTTTGGATTAGGGTTACTTGTTGGTTTTCGGATTTGCTGCTGTTTCTAATTATGGAGACATAATAGGAAACTTTGGATTGAAGACCTATTTTATTGGAGTTATTTTTGCAGATTTGTGAGCAGCCTAATTGCTGCATTTTTGAAGCCCAATTCAGTCCAGATTACAAGCTATAAATAGACTGATGTAAACCTAGTTTTAGGTGTCGAACTTACATGTATTTTTAGGGTTGTGTGCTTGTGTTTTGTGAGCCTAACTGGTATCTTATGATAACAGTACAAGGACTGTAGTGTAAGTTGTGTAAGGTTGCTCATAAGCTTTTAAGCATTGAGTAGCTGAGTGTTAATTCTCATAAGCTATGAAGTATTGAGAATTTGTGTTTCGACCTGTTACTTG
Source organism: Lathyrus tuberosus (assembly GCA_022829125.1). Taxonomy (NCBI): domain Eukaryota; kingdom Viridiplantae; phylum Streptophyta; class Magnoliopsida; order Fabales; family Fabaceae; genus Lathyrus; species Lathyrus tuberosus. The sequence goes on from JALAZF010000639.1 coordinate 422,851, forward strand.
TCTTGTAAGGAACCAGTCACGGATTGTGATTGAAGAGGGATTTGAGGAGGGCCTCATACCTAGGGGAGTCTTAGGTAGAAGTCATAGGAAGGGTAGTGATTAAGTGAGCTGATTGAACCGGGTGTGGTTATCAGTGAATTGATACTATCGAATATTGATTTCATCCCTGGCTTGGTAGCCCCCAGATGTAGGATAGTTAGATCCGAACTGGGTTAACAATTTCTGGTGTTCTTTACATTTTATGCACACTTTTATTTTGAACTTGTTCATTGTTGTTGTATATCAGTGTCTCGACATCTCGATAGGACATCTGATATATAGGCCAGAATTTCAATTGGCATCAAGAGCTTGCACCCTTTGTTGTTTTTGGTTGTGATTCAGGGAAGGTACTTTCTGGTACAATGGACAAGGATGGAGGAGCTCTGAATAAACCACCTTTGCTAGATGGCTCTAACTATGAATATTGGAAACCTAGGATGATAGCCTTCATCAAGTCCATGGATGATCAAGCATGGAAAGCGGTTATCAAAGGTTGGGAGCCTCCAAAGGTAAGAGATGGAGAAGGAAATCTTACTGATGTTCTGAAGGAAGAAGAGGACTGGGATGATGCTGACTACAAAGGATCTGTTGGAAATTCTAAAGCCATGAATGCATTGTTCAATGGCGTCAACAGAAATATCTTCAGGCTGATTGAGCATTGTACTATTGCTAAAGAGGCTTGGCAGGTCCTGAAAGTTGCTCATGAAGGGACCTCAAAGGTGAAAATGTCAAAGCTTCACCTTCTCACTAGCAAGTTTGAGAGTTTGAAGATGAAAGAGGATGAGAGCATTCATGATTTTCATATGAACATTATTGAGATAGCTAATGCCTCTAGTGCCTTAGGAGAAAAGATGTCTGACAGCAAGCTGGTCAGGAAGATTCTCAGGTCTCTTCCTAAGAGATTTGATATGAAGGTTACTGCTATAGAGGAAGCTCGGGACATTGACAAGATGAAGGTGGATGAGCTTATGGGATCTCTCCAAACTTTTGAGTTAGGACTCGGTGAAAAAGCTGAAAAGAAGAAGAGTATAGCATTCGGTCAAGTGCTGATGACTCAGATGATGAAGGAAAATTGGTCAAAGATGAAGATGTGTCCAAAGAGCTAGTGTTGCTTGGAAGACAATTTAATAAAGTGTTGAAAAGGATGGACTGGAATTCAAGAGAAAATGTTCGGAACAAGTCTCTCGACATCAACAAAGACCAGGATGGAGGCAGAAGATCCAGAACTGAAGAAGACTCTAATCAAGGGAAGAGAGTTCAATGCTATGAATGTGAAGGATTTGGGCACGTAAAAACTGAGTGTCCCACTTATCTCAAAAGACAGAAGAAGGGATTATCTGTGACATGGTCAGAAGATGATTCTGAAACTGACACTGATGAAAAGTCTGCAAAGTTGGTGACAGCTTTAACAGGAGTATGTGAATCAGATGAAGAATCTAAAGAGCTTAGTTTTGAAGAGCTGGCTATCTCTTATAAGAAGTTGTGCATTGAGCATGAAGAAGTATGTCAGCAGAAAAAAGAACAAGCATGTGCCATTATTCATTTAGAAGCTGAGAATACTGAGCATATGTCTATTATAGCTGATCTACAAAGTGAAGTTAATGTTTTGAATTCAAAACTGGACAACATGATCAAAAATGTCAGAATGTTAAATAGGAGTTTGGATGTACTTGATGAAATTCTGAAGTCAGGAAGAGATGCTAGAAATATCAGTGGTATAGGATTTGAAGTTACAAATGAATTAAATGAAGGAAAGAAATCTGAGGGAGTACCCGTTCAAGATAAGAGAAATTTGAAGATGTTGAATAACATGTTGCAACAGCCTCCTAGACATCAGAAGAAATTCATAAAGAAGAAGAATCAAAGATGGACATGCTACCATTGTGGGAAGTTTGGTCATATAAAAGCTTTTTGCTACAAGCTACATGGTTATCCCAAACCCATGCAACAGTATAAGAAGAGCAGGGTTGAAACAAAAAGGATATGGACTTCAAAGGTTTTTGTAAAGGAACATAGGGACTACACGTCCTTTAGAGTCTCTACAGATGAAAAATGGTTCTTTGATAGTGGGTGCTCTCGACACATGACTGGTGTTAGTAGATATATGTCACATGTTAAGTACCATGCTCCTAATGAGGTGATTTTTGGTAATGGATCAAAAGGAAAAGTGCTGGGTGTTGGAATAGTGGATTGTCCAGGACAGCCCGTTCTGGAAGAAGTATTGCTTGTTGAAGGGTTAGATACTAACCTAATAAGCATAAGCCAATTGTGTGATCAAGGTCTTAGGGTCATCTTTACAAACTACGAATGTTTAATAATGGATGAAAAGAATTCTGTTGTTATGAGAGGTGAAAGAACCTCAGAGGATTGCTATTTGTGGAAAGCTGAAAGAGCTTGTGAATGGCACGTGTATAAGGACCCATTTCCAAAACTTATAAATAACCCAGCTAAAACATTCCAACTTCAATCCTACAGTGCAAAAACTTCATCTGACCTATTCTTTCAAAACTCTTCTCCACTAGGGTTTGCTCTTACTCTCCTCAATACTGCTTTTTGTGATCAACTAAACATGTCTCAACATCCTAACTCCGATTCCATACACGGCTCCCCTGATAACACTGGTTCTCCACGAATCAATACTGGAGATGAAGAATCACTGCAGATGATAAACCTCTCTGACCTAGTGCTCGACATTGCTCCGTTGCAAGTGATGTCGGCTAACCCAAAAGGCAACCAGCAAGCTTCTCACACAACGAATGTCAACATTCCAGGTAAGAAATCTAAACCCTTCTCACCTAAGAAGAAATTCCACTCCATGACCAGTTTGTATGCTAACCAAGTAAGCCCTAAGAAAGACATGGCTGAAAAGGGATCTAAATCAGGCATAGTTGAGAAGCTGAAGGGTACTAAATCTTGTGATGTGAACAAGGATTCCACTGATGATGATGCTGTCAGAAGGGATAAGGAAGCTAGAAGGGCTGTTGCCTCAATTCTGAGTGAAATTAAGGCAAATGTCGAGTCTAATGCTCCAACACCAGTGACAAAAAATATCAATAGCAACCCTACTGATAGGACGGATGGTGATGTTTCCATGCTTGTGGACCGTGAGAGAAGAAGTAAAAGGAAAGCTGATGTAAGGACTGACGATGTTATCAATGTTGATGACCTCACTTCTGATGAGGAACCTATTGCTAGAAAGCTGAGAAGAATTCAGAGAAGAAGAGAAAAAAATGTAATAAGTGAGGACTCCAAGTCTCCGAAATTGCGTGGTAAATCTGGAGGTGGGGAAAGAAAAGTTCAAGCAGGGTCGCCTAAGCAATGGAGCAAGGTTGTAGTGCCCACTAAGAAAAGAAAAATTACTGATCAAAGTGAGTCTGACTATGAAGTTGAAATAGATGTCCAGGACATCATTGGTATAAAAAACTCCACCTGCAAGAAGGCGTCTACTGAAAGCTCTATGAGAAATACAGATAGATGGAAAATTGTTGATCAAAGAAGGATTGCTCTGGAGAGAGAATTGGGGAAGGACTTCGAAAGGTACAAAGAAATAGTGGAGCTCATTGCTGTGGCTGGATTGATGAGAACAGTGTCCAAGTTAGGACCCTGTTATGGAAATCTAGTCAAAGAATTTGTGGTAAATATGTCTGAAGAGGGTGACGAGAACAGGGGCAACAGTCCCAGACAAGTATGTGTGAGAGGAGAAGCTATCACCTTTTCACCTGAAATTATCAACAACTATCTGGGAAGGAATAATGAACCTCAACCTGAGTTAGAGGTTACTGATAATACTATTTGCAAGGAGATAACAGGTGGCTGTATGAGACATTGGCCAAATGGAAAGAAGTTGTCGTCTGGTAAACTAAGTGTCAAATATGCCATCCTCCACAGGATTGCCGTGGTAAATTGGGTTCCTACAAATCACGCGTCTACTATCTCGTCTACACTTGGCAGATTCATATATGCTATAGGGAAGAAGATTTCCTTTGATTTTGGCTCATACATCTTTGAGCAGATCTTGAAACAGGCTAGCTCACCTGCTGTCAAGATGCCTATTGGTTTCCCTTCCTTGATCTGTGGTATTATTCTAGAACAGTGTCCTCATCTTGTGTTGAGGGGTGACACTGCACTCAAAAGGAAACTTCCTCTGTCCCTTCACTACAAGCTACTGGGTGGAGCACATGTCCCAGACATTGTTGGGACATCTACACAGACACCTGGTCCTGCTAATCTTGATGATGAAACTATTGCTCAGCTGCAAGAAACCTGCAAGGAGCTGGAAGAATCTATCAAAAGAGATACAGCTAGGAAGACAAAGCTAGAGCAGCTGATTAAAGCCTTGGTTGAGAAGAGAAATGCTGCTAAAGATCAAGAGCGGACTGAAGATGATGGACAAGGTGAATCTACTGAGTCTGATAGAGGGAGTGTCCAGCAGTCTGATGATTCCGGTTCTGAGAATGGTGCCTCTGGATCTGAAGGTGATAAGGTTGCTAATGAAGAAGACAGTGTTGATTAGCTAGTCTATCTGCAAAGTTTATTTTTTGTTGTTGTCTGTTTTGTTTTTTACTTTTCTTTTTGGACAACTTAATTCTGGTTTGGTGTTGAACAATATACTGCTCTGTAATTTATTTACATTTATCTATGACCTCTCTTTGTCATATTTGTGGCTAAAAAGGGGGAGTAGTAAGTGTGAGGGGGAGCAGCAGTAGTAAGTGCTTGTGCTATTGAGGGAGTGTGTGTGCTGCAGATGGATGGTGTGTTGCTGCTGTTGAGGGGGAGTTTTGCCAGGTTTCTATGATGTGTGTTCTTGTGGTACTGTGTGTTGTTTTGCAGCTGAAGGGGAGTGCTGCTATGCTGGTTTGGTTTGTGTTTTTGATACTGATGGTGTTTGAGTTTTTTTTTCCGCTGCTGATTCTGATGGTGTTTAAGTGTGTGTGAAGTTTTAGCCAAAAATAAGCCAAAGGGGGAGATTGTTATTTCCTTGGTTTTATGGTTGGCATTATTTTGCTAAAACTCATGTAGCAGCAGGTGTTGAATGAAGATGTCTAAAGATATGTTTCACTACTCTTTGTTCAACATGTCGTATGAAGATGTTCCATGACTGCTCATAGGACATCGCGCTGTGAAGTCAGGATTTATTGCAGAATCTGTTACAATGATTTGTAACTGAATATTCTGTGAATATTTGGTTATCCTATGTGGCATCCAAAGCATTTTTGGATTAGGGTTACTTGTTGGTTTTCGGATTTGCTGCTGTTTCTAATTATGGAGACATAATAGGAAACTTTGGATTGAAGACCTATTTTATTGGAGTTATTTTTGCAGATTTGTGAGCAGCCTAATTGCTGCGTTTTTGAAGCCCAATTTAGTCCAGATTACAAGCTATAAATAGACTGATGTAAACCTAGTTTTAGGTGTCGAACTTACATGTATTTTTAGGGTTGTGTGCTTGTGTTTTGTGAACCTAACTGGTATCTTATGATAACAGTACAAGGACTGTAGTGTAAGTTGTGTAAGGTTGCTCATAAGCTTTTAAGCATTGAGTAGCTGAGTGTTAATTCTCATAAGCTGTAAAGTATTGAGAATTTGTGTTTCGACCATTGTTACTTGTCTTGTAAGGAACCAGTCACGGGTTGTGATTGAAGAGGGATTTGAGGAGGGCCTCATACCTAGGGGAGTCTTAGGTAGAAGTCATAGGAAGGGTAGTGATTAAGTGAGCTAATTGAACCGGGTGTGGTTATCAGTGAATTGATACTATCGAATATTGATTTCATCCATGGCTTGGTAGCCCCCAGATGTAGGATAGTTAGATCCGAACTGGGTTAACAATTTCTGGTGTTCTTTACATTTTATGCACACTTTTATTTTGAACTTGTTCATTGTTGTTATATATCAGTGTCTCGACATCTCGATAGGACATCTGATATATAGGACAGAATTTCAAAACGGGAAATTAAAGAGAAATTAAAATTCGGGAATACTAGTTATGAATAAGATATCGGTATATAATTCAGTAAACCTACGTAGAATTAATTAAACCTAAGTGTATAAAGATTTATCACCCTACGCATCTGTAGGAAAAACCAGTTTAAAAGCCCTCACCTCACACTCCCGTGGTTATTGCTTCGGACTATACTCTTAAGTCAATATGTCTGCTCTCGCTAGCCCATATGAGGTTAAAAATACTTTTTGAAAACTAATAAGACCTAATTAACTTTAAAGCGCGTCCGCTGTTTTTAAAACTAATGCCCGATTTCAGCTATCCGGGTAAAGCCTCACACTCCCGTGGTCTTGACCTTAACCTTTGTTACCTTTTTACTCTCGTAATAAAAGTTGGGTTTAAAATTAAGAAATCGAAGCCAGAAGAAGAGTTAATTATTGATTTTAGCTTAGAGTTATTTAATCCATTTGGTTACTTCATTACATACCGATAAGATCGGTTTAGCTTGACATAATTACAAACTTAAACATAAAAGCGGAAAAACAATTAATCAAAGACATAATTAAAAGAAAATAAATGATACTATAAATTGAATAATGGAAACCTGGTAAATGCAGTAGCAGCAATCCTTCCACAGACTGGTAGGTTCTTGCTTGGATAGAATTAAAATAGCAAATGATGAAGGCAATGAAACAATCTAAATCTAAAGTGTAATAGTTCCTCAATGTGAGAAACTATTACTTTGTTCGGTAATGGGTGACAAGGAATGGTAAATGTAAACAAAACAAAACAAAAAACTCTCAATAAAATTTTGCAGCAAGACGGTACTTCAGAATTGAAAATTGGCCACCCCTTTGTTCTTCGAAATCTCTCATATTTATAGACTGAGCTGAGGTAGTGGTTGGAGAAAATGTAGGCACTTCTCTTTGACAGTTATGTGACTTTGGAACCTAAATTTCTTCTGAGGAAATGTGAACGTGTAAAAAAAACTGATTCTCTGAAACTTCGTAATCACATTTTTGCTCAACGTATTAAACTGAACGCATGACGATCGTGAAGCATTGTGACGGTCGTGATGAAATTTGTATCTGCCACGGTCGTGGTGGACCTGTGACGATCCTCACATCAGCAGAATTTGGATTCTGCTATTTTTCTTCTCTTTTCTTCTCTTTTCTTGCATGTTTTGCTTCTTTTCTACACTTTGCATACTTTTGACTTGGAAATGGAATTACCTGCAAAAACACTTAAATACTCTCGAGAAAATCGGATATTAGACGAAAATGGAATAAGAAAATAACATAAATCAAAGTAAAAACATGATATATTTTCGTGTTATCACTCTACAACCGAGTAAGTGTTTACCCATTTTCATTTACTGCTTTCATATGTATATAACTGTATTGTGGGGCTGTTTCACTATAAGTCTTCTTTCATAAACTCATATCAACTGTGTAATACTAGTATAGATATTTAGATTTTCCCCGGAAACTACGTCTAGAACTAGACAGAACCTCGTCTCCTTACACCAATGTTAGATAACTAGATCTAAGGAATCTTCCCCCTTGAACAGTTCATATATAGAAGGCCAATGTTCCAAGTGAAACCCCTTCTGGAAATGTTCATCAGCCTCCTCTTGGCCTTAGTGCAAGGACCCACAGGCTTCCTAAAAGCATCCCCACCTCCTCTTGGGTGTTGTACAAGGACCGGTCTGATTCTTAGAAGTTTTCACAACCTCCTCTTAGGCTTCGTATAATGATTCTTCCTCCGGGAAGATAGCCTCCTCTTGAGCTTCGTACAAATTGTCCCTCGGCTTCTTAAAAGTTATTCTCGCCTTCTATTGGGCTTTGTACAAATTGTCTCGACGACCTCCTAGAGGTATAGGAACAGAAATTAGTCATCTTAATAGAACAGTTTTTCAAAGAGTCTAGATCTTGCTACTACTGTTCCTTAAGAATAGTACAAAAGATAAAACCCGTAGACTCGGACAGTCTCAAAAAACCCTTTGGATTCCCCGTTTCCTTAAAGAACAGGAAATAATCCTGATCCTCAGATCAGATCCATGAGTGCACCATTACTCATGTAAGAAGTGATTTTATCTTTTAACCAACATACTGGACTTGTCACTCAACTGAAATAGTTACCATAGCCTCCTCTTGGGCTTTGTACAATGATTCTCCCCAGCGGAGCTAACCCTTTTAGCCTCCATCTCGGGCTTCGTACGAGATACAAAAAGACTCTCTTGTTGAGTCAAACATTTTTCAGCCTCCATCTCGGGCTTCGTACGAGATACAAAAACACTCTCTTGTTGAGTATAAAAGACTCTCTTGTTGAGTCAACAACTTTCAGCCTCCATCTCGGGCTTCGTACGAGATACAAAAGCACTCTCTTATTGAGTCAAACCCTTTTAGCCTCTCTCTCGGGCTTCGTACGAGACACCTAAAAGCACCCTCTTATTGGGTCAATAGCCTCCTCTTAGGCTTTGTATAATGTAACGCCCCAGTCAGTTTTGTCTTTTAATTAATTAGGTCGTTTTGAGTATTTTATTATTATATTATTTTATTTCTGACTTTTATGTGAAAATATGTTATTTTTCATCGAGATTATATTTTATCGCGTTTTGGGAGCGTTTGCGAGATATTTGAGTGTAGGGGTATTTTGGGTCATTTCACTTTATTTTTGTTAAGTTGAAAATGTAATAGAAAGAATAGATAGAAAAATAGAAAAGGAAAGAAAAAGAGAAGAAGAAAAGTAGAGAGAAAGAAGAAGAGGAGAAAGAAAAAGAGATAGAGAGAAAACTTGGGAAAAATCTAGAAATCGATCAACCGACTTTTCTACATGCAATTAAATCGGGTAAGGGTGCGAAACTCGATTATACTATGTTTGTGTATGATTATGTATGTGTGTGTTTGGATGATTCTCTTGTTTTTCTATGTTTTTCACTTCTAGGTTGAAAATGATAAAATGATAGGAATCGAAGTTTTAGCGGTTGGAAATCGACGTAAATGTGGTAGAATGCTTGTTGCCATGATTAGATTAGGTTCTGATTGATATATGTTGATTTGGAAATGTTTTGGTTGGAAAAATATGGGTTTTCGGTTTTCAAACAGCGATGCAAAATTCTGAGTTTTCGCAGGTTCGCCTAGCGAACCTGGGGCGAAGGTGGTAGCGAATGAATTTTCGCGGGTTCGCCTAGCGAACCAGTTAGCGAAGGTCAGCGAAGGTTCGCTGAGTTGTTCGCCTAGCGAACTTTGTATGTTTTTGGTGCTGGTGGTTGCTGCCTTGGTTCGCCAAGGGGTTCGCCTAGCGAACTTTATGTCTGTTTTCTAGCTGGTAGTGGGTTCGCTGGACATTCGCCTAGCCAAGGTGGTAGCGAATGCTCGCTAGATTGTTCGCCTAGCGAACTTGGCTGTTTATGCAATTTTGTTTTCTTAATAACTTTTGATCTGTGGTTCGGTTTGAGGCGTGGTTTGATGCGTTAGAAAGCTTATAAAATGTTCTTGCTTATGATGAGGGTTTTGAGATTGTTGGCCAATTAAATTAGGTTGGGAATTAGAAAATATGTTTTTTTGTCTACTTTTGCCGTATTAATTGTGTAAACTTGATGTGTATATGTAATATGTTGTTGGTGTGGATATTGTATGACCTGTGTACTGTTGTGTGATGAAGTTGCATGAAATATATATTGTGATGATGATTTGTGGCCTTAGGGCAAGAAAATGCAATGTGTGGTAATTGATGATATATGCATGATTATGGATGTGTATATGTGTGCATTTTAAATGTCATGAGTCATTGTATGCCAAGCATCATGATATGCATTCTTGTGACGTCCTGAGTGACGGATTGATTCCAGAGGGAATCCGCTATAACATCGTGCGCCTTAAAAATAAGAGGACTGAAAGTGATCTGATCGGATCGTGTGCCTTAAAAATAAGAGGACCGAAAGCGATGATTATAGACGATCGTGTGCCCATGTGGGGTGTGAGCGATCGGGTCGTGTGCCCATGTGGGGTGTGAGCGATCGGATCGTGTGCCCATGTGGGGTGTGAGCGATCCATAAACGTCGTGTTCCCGTGTAGGGTGTGAGCGACGGGGAACATCGTATGCCCGACGGGGAGTTACAGTGATGTAACGAGCGATGGTTCCAGCAGAGTTCCTGAGTGAACTAGTATTGAGAAATGTTGGAAGTCGGTACCGCATATGCATTGCATAGAGTCGTTGGTCGGTCTCTGTGCATTTGCATAAATCATGGATTAAATGTGTATGGAATTGTGAATGTGATTGATGAGATGGAATATGTATAATTGTATTGATGATGAGTGTATTGTGTATGACTGAGGTGTGTTGGTATTGGATATCTGAGACTTGTGTTGTGTGGTATTTGATTGTGGTGCATTTGTGGTGAGAATATTTTACTTGTCCATTTCGGTGTTAATATATAATTATATGCAACTGTATTATGATTGTGTTTCTCACCCTTCTGCTATTTTATAATGCTCTATGAGGCATTGTAGATTAGAGTTGTTGGAGGTCTTTTTGTGAAGCTTAGGTCTTCATTCTTTTGTCGGTCGGCTCTGATATGTGACACCGGGTAGTTAGGGAGGCCGTTTATGATTATTTGTATTATGTATATGTATCTTTTGGATTGTACATGTATGGTTGTATATGACGCATACACCTCTATGATATATATATATATATATATATATGAGATTTCAGTACAGATTTTCCGCTTTTATTCTGTATTTGAATTGTGGGTGTATTGCTACCTGATTGTTGCATATCTTTATGAGCAGGTGTTGTATGTTTGTTTCAAATTGATGTGACCCCCTCGGTCTATGCCGTGAATTTGTAAATATACTCTGATGAAATTTTGTATTTTATTTATCGCTTTAATAGCTTGGGGGTATAGATTGGGGGTGTTGCATTAAGTGGTATCAGAGCCAGTCCGTGTCAGTTTGTGTCTGGTTGTGTCAGTTCTTGTCGGTCTTGGTGTTTGGGGTGAGCTGTTTGTTTAACCATAGTTTCTGTTATTGGAAATGAACAGAATATGGCTGGTAGGAATGACGCTGCTTTGGCTGCTACTATACAAGCTATGGCTCGGGCTGTGCAGGGTGCACCTCATGCTGCTGGTAATGATGAGTTCAGGAGAACAAACCGCCTATCTTTAAAGGGAGACATGATCCTGATGGTGCACAGATTTGGTTGAAAGAGATTGAAAGGATTTTTCGAGTTATGGATTGTGCTGAGGATCAGAAGGTGAGACTAGGTACTCACATGTTGCAGGAGGAAGCTGATGACTGTTGGGTTAGTACTCGTCAGGTGTTGGAAGCTGGGGATGACGAAGTTACTTGGGAATTGTTTAGCTGGGAGTTTCTGAGGAAGTATTTTCCCGAAGATGTAAGAGGAAAGAAGGAAATTGAGTTCTTGGAATTGAAATAAGGTAATATGTCTGTTGTTGATTATACTGCTAAGTTTGTAGAGCTTGTGCAGTTTTATCCTCATTATGCTGAAGCGACTGCAGAGTTTTCTAAGTGTGTGAAGTATGAGAGCGGATTGCATCCTGAGATTAAGCAGGCAATCGGTTATCAAAGGATAAGAATGTTTTCTGATTTGGTGGAATGTTGTAGGATTTATGAAGAGGATAGTAAAGCTCGTTCTACTCACTATAAGAGTGTGAGTGACAGGAAAGGGAAACAACAGTTCCGTAGTGGTCCGTATGTAACACCAGCTGATAAGGGTAAACAAAGGGGTACTTTTGATCGAAGGTCAAGTGGTGGAGGTATGTCTGGTCCTCTGAGGTGTTATAGGTGTGGTGAATTGGGACATTGTCAGTTTGAATGTAGGAAGAATTTGGGGAAGTGTACCAATTATGGAGGTGTAGGACATATTGCAGCTGAGTGCAAAAGGAAGAATGTGGCGAAGTGTTTCAACTGTGGTGACCCTGGTCATATTAGCACGAAGTGTCCGAAACTGAAGCAGGCTTTATCTGGTGGGAAAGTTTTTGCATTGGCAGGGACTCAGACTACTAATGCAGATCGTCTGATCAGAGGTACTTGTTTTATTAATAGTATGCCTTTAGTTGCTATTATTGATACTGGAGCGACTCATTCGTTTATTTCGTCTGAGTGCGCGAAGCGTTTGAATCTTGTGTTGTCTTTGATGGATGGTGAGATGGTTATTGATACTCCAGCGATGGGGTCAGTGACTACTTCTTTGGTTTGTTTGAGTTGTCCTTTGACCATTTATAGTAAAGACTTTGAGATGGATTTGGTATGTTTGTCGTTGGAGGGATTAGATGTGGTTTTAGGAATGAATTGGTTGCAGTTCAATCGGGTTCATATTGATTGTTATCATAAGTTAGTAAGGTTTCCTTCTCTTGAAGAAGATGAAGATTCGAGTTTCTTGTCTACCAAAGAGTTGAAGAAACTTTTGGCGGATGAAGCTCAGTTGTTTGGGTTGTTTGCGTCGTCGATTGTGGAGAGTCAAGTGTCGCTTGATGTGTTTCCTGTTGTGTGTGAATTTCTGGTAGTGTTTCCTAAGGATATTTCAGACTTTCCGCCACAGAGAGAGGTGGAGTTTTCGATAGATCTAGTTCCTGGTACTAGACCTGTTTCTATGGCACCTTATCGTATGTCGGCATCTGATTTGGTTGAGTTAAAGAAACAGTTGAATGAATTGTTGGAGAAGAGGTTTGTGAGGCCAAGTGTTTCTCCTTGGGGTGCTCCAGTTTTGTTGGTGAAAAAGAAAGATGGAAGTATGCGGTTGTGTAATGATTATCGCCAGTTGAATAAGGTGACAATTAAGAATAAGTATCCTCTTCCAAGAATTGATGATTTGATGGATCAGTTAGTTGGTGCTTGTGTGTTTAGTAAGATTAACTTGAGGTCGGGGTATCATCAGATTAGGGTGAAAGAGGAAGATATTCAGAAGACGGCTTTTAGGACACGATACGGTCATTATGAATATTCGGTGATGCCGTTCGGGGTTTCTAATGCGCCAGGTGTGTTTATGGAGTACATGAATCGTATTTTCCACGAGCATTTGGATCGATTTATTGTTGTGTTTATTGATGACATTTTGATTTATTCTAAGTCTCGGGAGGAGCACGTGGAGCATTTGCGTATTGTTTTGCAGGTTTTGAAGGAAAAGAAGCTTTTTGCCAAATTGTCCAAGTGTGAATTTTGGTTGTCGGAGGTGAGTTTTCTTGGGCACGTAATTTCAGGTAATGGTATTGATGTGGATCCATCTAAAGTAGAAGCAGTTCTACAATGGGAGGCTCCGAGATCTGTTACTGAAATTCGAAGCTTTTTGGGTTTGGCCGGATATTATCGAAGGTTCATTGAAGGTTTTTCTAAGCTAGCACTTCCTTTGACCCAGTTGACTTGTAAAGGGCACGCGTTCATTTAGGATATTCGGTGTGACGAAAGTTTTAATGAGCTGAAGAGAAGATTGACGACAGCTCCGATTTTGATTTTACCGGATCCTAATGAACCATTTGTGGTGTATTGTGATGCGTCCTTGATTGGTCTAGGTGGTGTGCTAATGCAAGAAGGTAAGGTCGTGGCGTATGCTTCAAGGCAATTAAGAGTGCATGAGAAGAATTACCCTACGCACGATTTAGAATTAGCGGCTGTGGTTTTTGTGTTGAAAATTTGGAGGCATTATCTTTTTGGTGCGAGGTTTGAAGTCTTTAGTGATCACAAGAGTTTGAAATATTTGTTTGATCAGAAGGAGTTGAATATGAGACAACGAAGATGGTTGGAATTTTTGAAGGACTACGACTTTGGCTTGAATTACCATCCTGGTAAAGCTAATATGGTAGCCGATGCATTGAGCCGGAAATCGTTACATATGTCCGCTTTAATGGTTAAGGAGTGGGAGCTTTTGGAATCGTTTAGAGATTTGAGTTTGGTATGTGAAGTGGCGTCGGATAGTGTGAGGCTGGGTATGTTGAAGGTTACTAATGATTTTCTGATGACGGTAAGTGAGAAACAGAAGTTGGATGTGAAATTGGTGGATTTGATGTTGGTTGGCGGAAAAGATGTGAGTGGTGATTTTCAAGTGGATATTAATGGTGTTTTAAGGTTCCGAGGTAGAAATTGTATTCCGGACGATTCGGATTTGAAACGGATGATTTTGGAAGAAGGACACCGGAGTAATTTGAGTATACATCCGGGAGCGAATAAGATGTACCAAGATTTGAAAAAGATTTTCTGGTGGTCTGGATTGAAAAGAGATGTGGCTCAGTTTGTGTATGCTTGTTTGACGTGCCAGAAGTCGAAAGTGGAACATCAGAGGCCTAGTGGTTTGTTGCAACCGTTGGATATTCCTGAGTGGAAATGGGATAGCATTTCGATGGATTTTGTAACGGGGTTGCCGAATACTCAGCGTGGACATAATGCTATTTGGGTGATTGTGGATAGGCTGACTAAATCGGCTCATTTCATTCCGATTGACATCAGTTTTTCTTTGGAGCGGTTAGCGGAGATTTATATCAGTATGATTGTGAAGTTGCATGGGGTTCCATTAAGTATTATTTCAGATCGAGATCCAAGGTTTACCTCGAGATTTTGGGAAAGTTTACAGAAGGCGTTGGGTTCTAAATTGAGGTTGAGTTCGGCTTATCATCCTCAGACGGATGGGCAGACGGAGAGGACGATTCAGTCTTTGGAAGATTTGTTGAGGGCTTGTGTTTTGGAACAAGGTGGTGCGTGGGATAGTTATCTTGCGTTGGTGGAATTCACGTATAATAACAGTTTTCATTCTAGTATTGGAATGGCACCGTTTGAAGCATTGTATGGACGGAGGTGTCGAACACCGTTGTGTTGGCACGAATCTGGTGAGAGTTCGGTGGTTGGACCGGAGTTGGTGCAACAGACTACGGAAAAAGTGAAGCTTATTCGTGAGAAAATGAAGGCTTCTCAAAGTAGGCAAAAGAGTTATCATGATCGTAGACGGAAGGATCTTGAGTTTCAAGAGGGCGATCATGTATTTTTTAGAGTTACGCCGGTAACGGGTGTTGGTCGTGCATTGAGGTCGAAGAAACTTACTTCTCGGTTTATTGGTCCTTACCAGATATCTGCGAGAGTGGGTGTTGTGGCTTATAGGGTGGCGTTGTCGCCGAGTCTTTCGAATTTGCATGATGTGTTCCATGTTTCACAGCTTCGGAAGTATGTTCCGGATCCGTCGCATGTGATTCCGATGGATGAGGTTGAGGTAAGGGAGAACCTTACGGTCGAGGCTTTACCGGTGAGTATTTTAGATCGCGAGTTGAAGCGGTTGCGGGGCAAGGATATTGCACTTGTGAAGGTAGCGTGGGGAGGCGCTGCTGAGGGAAATTTGACTTGGGAGTTGGAGAGTAGGATGCGGGAGTCGTATCCAGAGTTGTTCGTCTCAGGTAATATTTTCGAGGACGAAAATTTCTAAGTGGGGGAGAGTTGTAACGCCCCAGTCAGTTTTGTCAGTTTTGTCTTTTAATTAATTGGGTCGTTTTGAGTATTTTATTATTATATTATTTTATTTCTGACTTTTATGTGAAAATATGTTATTTTTCATCGAGATTATATTTTATCACGTTTTGGGAGCGTGTGCGAGATATTTGAGTGTAGGGGTATTTTGGGTCATTTCACTTTATTTTTGTTAAGTTGAAAATGTAATAAAAGAATAGATAGAAAAATAGAAAAGGAAAGAAAAAGAGAAGAAGAAAAGTAGAGAGAAAGAAGAAGAGGAGAAAGAAAAGGAGATAGAGAGAAAACTTGGGAAAAATCTAGAAATCGATCAACTGACTTTTCTACACGCAATTAAATCGGGTAAGGGTGCGAAACTCGATTATACTATGTTTGTGTATGATTATGTATGTGTGTGTTTAGATGATTCTCTTGTTTTTCTATGTTTTTCACTTATAGGTTGAAAATGATAAAATGATAGGAATCGAAGTTTTAGCGGTTGGAAATCGACGTAAATGTGGTAGAATGCTTGTTGCCATGATTAGATTAGGTTCTGATTGATATATGTTGATTTGGAAATGTTTTGGTTGGAAAAATATGGGTTTTGGGTTTTCAAACAGCGCTACAAAATTCTGAGTTTTCGCAGGTTCGCCTAGCGAACCTGGGGCGAAGGTGGTAGCGAATGAATTTTCGTGGGTTCGCCTAGCGAACCAGTTAGCGAAGGTTCGCTGAGTTGTTCGCCTAGCGAACTTTGTATGTTTTTGGTGCTGGTGGTTGTTGCCTTGGTTCGCCAAGGGGTTCGCCTAGCGAACTTTGTGTCTGTTTTCTAGCTGGTAGTGGGTTCGCTGGACATTCGCCTAGCGAAGGTGGTAGCGAATGCTCGCTAGATTGTTCGCCTTGCGAACATGGCTGTTTGTGCAATTTTGTTTTTTTAATAACTTTTGATCTGTGGTTCGGTTTGAGGCGTGGTTTGATGCGTTAGAAAGCTTATAAAATGCTTTTGCTTATGATAAGGGTTTTGAGATTGTTGGCCGATTAAATTAGGTCAAGAATTAGAAAATATGTTTTTTTGTCGACTTTTACCGTATTAATTGTGTAAACTTGATGTGTATATGCAATATGCTGTTGGTGTGGATATTGTATGACCTATGTACTGTTGTGTGATGAAGTTGCATGAAATATATATTGTGATGATGATTTGTGGCCTTAGGGCAAGAAAATGCAATGTGTGGTAATTGATGATATATGCATGATTATGGATGTGTATATGTGTGCATTTTAAATGTCATGAGTCATTGTATGCCAAGCATCATGATATGCATTCTTGTGACGTCCTGAGTGACGGATTGATTCCAGAGGGAATCCGCTATAACATCGTGCGCCTTAAAAATAAGAGGACTGAAAGCGATCTGATCGGATCGTGCGCCTTAAAAATAAGAGGACCGAAAGCGATGATTATAGACGATCGTGTGCCCATGTGGAGTGTGAGCGATCGGGTCGTGTGCCCGTGTGGGGTGTGAGCGATCCATAAACGTCGTGTGCCCGTGTGGGGTGTGAGCGACGGGGAACATCGTATGCCCGACTGGGAGTTACAGTGATGTAACGAGCGATGGTTCCAGCAGAGTTCCTGAGTGAACTAGTATTGAGAAATGTTGGAAGTCGGTACCGCATATGCATTGCATAGATTCGTTGTGTCGGTCTCTGTGTATTTGCATAAATCATGGATTAAATGTGTATGGAATTGTGAATGTGATTGATGAGATGGAATATGTATAATTGTATTGATGATGAGTGTATTGTGTATGACTAAGGTGTGTTGGTATTGGATATCTGAGACTTGTGTTGTGTGGTATTTGATTGTGGTACATTTGTGGTGAGAATATTTTACTTGTGCATTTCGGTGTTAATATATAATTATATGCAACTGTATTATGATTGTGTTTCTCACCCTTCTGCTGTTTTATAATGCCCTATGAGGCATTGCAGATTAGAGTTGCTGGAGGTCTTTTTGTGAAGCTTAGGTCTTCATTCTTTTGTCGGTCGGCTCTGATATGTGACACCGGGTAGTTAGGGAGGCCGTTTGTGATTATTTGTATTATGTATATGTATCTTTTGGATTGTACATGTATGGTTGTATATGACGCATACACCTCTATGATATATATATATATATATATATATATATATATGAGATTTCAGTACAGATTTTCCGCTTTTATTCTGTATTTGAATTGTGGGTGTATTGCTACCTGATTGTTGCATATCTTTATGAGCAGGTGTTGTATGTTTGTTTCAAATTGATGTGACCCCCTCGGTCTATGCCGTGAATTTGTAAATATACTCTGATGAAATTTTGTATTTTATTTATCGCTTTAATAGCTTGGGGGTATAGATTGGGGGTGTTGCATATAAGAAAACCCCGGTTGAGTCAATCAACCTCTTAGCATCAAAATTTGTGCCTCGTTCATAGTATACAAACATCAACAACTCCTTTCCCCTTCATCTAATTGCTGTAAGCAGCAAGCCTCTGGATTATTTACATCTACGCCACTGTCCCTCTTTTAGCATGAGAAATTCCTAAGGAAAGATGGCATTGCTCTAAACTGAGTTAAAGTCTTCTCCTTCAGGTTAAAAATCCCCTATAAAGGAAATTATGGCATTGCTGGATTCATACATCCCAGTTAAAGTAATTCTCCTTTATAACCAGCCATGCAACAGTTGTGATAAGCAGACTAAACAGACCCCCTTAGAGATGACAAATTCTCTCTAAAGTCAAAACCTTTTAGCTTCACATCTTGGGCTTCGAACAAGATACAAATAGACCCTTCAGCTTCATATCTTGGGCTTTGAACAAGATACAAACCACCTTTAGCTTCACGTCTTGGGCTTTGAACAAGACACCAAAACACCATTTCCTCCCCTAGAATAGGAGGAACTACGATCGCTCTGATTTCCCTGTTTCGGTAAACGGGAATACATAGGCATAAGATTGAAAGAGAAATCTTAGCGAGCACACTAATCAAAAAAACCCAAAGTCCCCTACCTCCATCCAATCTGGCGCAGTATCCTAACAAATTCCCCATGAACAGTCCCAGTATTTCATTCTTAACAAAATAAGCAGAAAGAGGCCCCACTTCCATATAGCATCTATAACCTAACAGACCACTGTTTAAACTCAGTATGCAAGCAGGGTTAGTTGGAGACATCTATTTCCCTTCCTTCATCAGCTTCAATAGGATAAAAAATGAATCGACCTGTAGTCCCCCCCAGAGCGACAGTGCTTTAGAACCACATCCAAAATCGCTCGCTACAAATGGAAAGCTTGAAGAATGAGGAACAACTCTCATGTTGATTTCATCTTGAAATAAAGCTTGGAACCATGTGAAAAATGGCCTTGAAATCATGTATCCCAACCTGTCCAATGATACTTAGAAAAAAAACCTTGTCTTGGAAGCAACATATCTTGAGTTCTAATGATCCAAATGGAGTGTTCTTGGTATCAAAAGAAAGCTTGGAAGATGCTCAACAACTTTCATGTTGAGTGAAAAGTGAGATGAATCTTGGAACCCCATGGAAATTGGCCTTGAAAACATGAAATCTTGACTGAATTTCAACACTTAGAAAATTTCTAAGTGTTGGAACCTTGAATCCTATTTTTTCTCAACTTCATGCTTCCATAACTCTTAATCAATGCATCTTTTGAAGTTCATTTCTTCTAAAAACTTGTAGTATGTGCTATTATCTTCAATTTGAACATTGGTTTGCACCATTTGGATCAAGGATGAAGGAGATATAAATCTTGCAAGATGGCCACATGAACATGAATCTTCCATACTTAGAAAAAATCCAAAAACCCTAATTTGGCAACTTTTGTGAATTTCTTGATTTCTCTTGATCAAACCTTAATATAAGATACATGATGACTTTAAATACCCACACTTGGTCAAGAATCCCAAAGGTTGACTATTTCTGACTGATGGTTGACTTTTGATCGGATGAATCCAATTCTTCCTCTATCCACTTAGGAAACCCTTGAAATGTGCTTTGAACCCTAGAACCATGTTTACTAAAGAAAATAATCACAAATATCCTTTTCCAAAAACTCTAACTCAGAGCCAATAGGATCTTGATCAACTGCAAATCCTTTGAAAACCCTTTAAACCCTAATCCTTAGATGATTGGGTGAACTTGTTGAGATACTTTGATGAGTATGAGACCCTTGTAGCTTAAGAATACCATGATGTTGAGGACATTTCATTGCTAACTGCTTTGAAAACCAACTCCTCCTCTGAAGGAAAACCAATATACCTTGATCACATGTCTTAGAGCCAATGCAATGCATGAATGAATATGACCTAATGAGTGAAACATAAGCCAATTAGGGTAAGACAACAAGAGGGCAAATTTTGGGATTTAACGCACATAAACAGAAGTTTGAGGGTCATTGACGGCGAGGACTAATATGTCACCATTTTCAAACTTACGGGATGACTTTGGAACTTTTTAAAATTAAGGGACCAAATCGGACCCCGAGGTAGACTTAAGGGACCAATTTGGGTATTTTTGCCTACAAAGATTTCTTAAGTTTATAACCAAAATCAGGATTTTAATGATTTTCAAAACCAGGAGGTTGATGGACATAGACTTCTTCAATTATGTAACCATTCAGAAATGTGCTTTTAACATCCATTTGATATAAGATAATACTATGATTAACAGCAAACAAAATTAAAAGATGAATAAATTCTAACCTTGCAGCTAGTACAAAGGTCTCAGTATAGTCAATTCCTTCTTGTTGACTATAGCCTTGTGCAACCATTATGGCCTTGTTCCATACCATTTCTCCTTTCTTATTCAGCTTGTTTCTGAAATCCACTTGGTTCCTATGACATGTTTTCCTTTTGATTTTTGCACTAGACCCAATACATCGTTTCTGGAAAATTGATTGAGTTCTTCTTGCATTGCTAAAATCCATTAAGAGTCCAGAAGAGCTTCATCAATGGATGTTAGTTCTATGATACACGCGCTGAATTATATTATCTTTGTTGCAGAGTGATTTTTTGCTTAAAGTGAAAGAATTATAGCTTCAATTAGTCTCATATTATCATTTAGTCTTAAATTATAGCAACAAATTAGGATAGTTATTATCATTGTTGTGATGTAGTTCTCATTTGCAACAGAGTGATTTTTAGCTTCAATTAGTCTCTCCACTACACTAAAGTTAAAACTTATTAACTTAAATAGTTTAGTCTAACTTTAATAGTTCATGCTAACTTTATCCAAAACTAATGACTCAACTTTTTCGTTTTACAGCAGAGTTGTGTTATATCTTTATTCTTTACAAATGAGCAAAAGTTTTGTAGTGATGCACTGTTGAAGATTTAGATTACAACTATACTGAATATAAAACACTCTATTTGTTATTCCTTCTTAAACACATTATAGCATTGTAACGTTCAAGTTCTTTTACTTTATAAAAAGTAACGCTGACTATTTTATTATATTAACTTTCAAGTTCTGCTACTTTATAAAAAAAAGTATTGTTGTCTATTTTATTATATTAATATATGGCTTCTACTCATAAGCTACATTGCTACTATGGAAGACCACATATGCTATAAACTCATATAAAGTTATGCTCGCATGTCATATATAGGGTTTAAACTCATAGGGTGTAAACTAAATTTCTGATACAGTCAGTCACTACTACATATCAGGTTTTCTTTACTGATGGTTTTGAGGTGACTTATTTATAGTATTGTCATAGATGTCCTACCTCTTTCAGCTAAGTTTTTCACCTATGTCATATAAAGACCCAATATTATTATCCACATCTATAAAGGACATGTCTACATCACTATATTTTGTCAAATGGATGTCTATTTTCAGGATTCTCTATCAACAAAAAGGACATGTCAAGCCATATAGTTGCATTTCAACTATGTCCAACAAAATGCATTTGGAAATTTAACTTGTTGTTTATATGGTTAGTTACAAGGCCATTGAAGAAAATATTTCCTGATCCCTTATACATTGGTTGTTATGAAGGTGAATTTTTCAAGCCAAGTTCAAGGCCATTGAAGAAAATATTTTCTACTCAATATGGTGTGTTGTAAGTACTAATTAAGGGATTATTTGATTTTAAAACTCATTTATATACAATTTTTTTGTAATCATATTTTAAATTGATGTAAGAGTAGAATGAGATGTTGTATTCCACGGTTCCTTTGTTTTAAATTTTATATAAATGATTCGTTGAAATTAGTTACATGTAAAATTGATCAAAATCGATTGAACGGACATGTGGTTGAAGAATACGATTTTGGCATGATGTCAGCATTAAATTATACATAAATTAATTGTGTTCTTAAATGTTAATTTATAATTGTATTGACTTAGATAAACAGACATTTTTTTAACCTAAGTTATGATTTATGTGATAATGTATGTGTCATATGATGTGTAATCAATTAAACCATTTATTGTAGTTGGTAAGAAAAAAACTAAGGATGCAATTAAAATGGTAAAATTTAAATGATGCATAACTATAATGCGTACCTAAATATTAGTTTGTCATTTTAGTGACTTCATTAGAGTTAATAACAATACATATGTCAGTGACTTGCGTTGTAATGAATATGCTGAAAATGGTTAGATATTTTTAAGTTTTAGTGAAAGTGAAAAACATATGTCCTATATAAGTGAACTAAAGTTTATACCTTCAAATTAGCAAATGGCTTATTAGTCAGTTTGTGTTGTAAATGCACTTTTTACATAGCAACATTACCACAACCAAAACAACTTTTGAATGTTATTCTTTTTTATAATTATCTGAAATATAGCTTAGTACTATTTAAATAATTGATATTTCACAACTTATAACTTATATATTTTCAATTGCATTAGTCATTTCTTCTTTAAAAAAATTATATCCATTGGTCAAAGATCAAATGATTCAAATATCTAACAATACTTTTGTTTCAAATCTCCAAATGTTAAATATTGATAGAAACAAATCTACTCTCTCTTACCTCACTTACTCATATCTCTCATTTTTTCCATTTTCAGTTACATAAGCCTAATAAATAGAGTATGTGGCATTTCTCCCTGTTGAGGTTGTCCTTATTTATTACTTTATAACAAAAAACAATATCTTCTCTTTCAGGTACATGAGGATTTGCCTACTTGCAGCAAAAGTAACTTTCAATCTTCTACTAGGACTGCTGAATATCAACAAATAACACTTCTTTAAAGTACAACCACATTGTTGCGATACAACTACAACCATACAAATCTTAGTTACTCCTTAAGTGTGTCTTTTGTTGTTTTTGTTGGCACTAAAAATTTCATTAAAGTTTAATATATTTGTTGTAAGTCATTTCTAATGATATCATCACTTTTCACTTTGCAATATACTAAGGAGAGTTTATTATCTGTTGATGAGAATAGGGTTTATCAACTCCTCTAAATTTTATCACTGAAACACATTATTTTCACAGGTTGTTATCACCATAATACCGTTTTTATTTTAATCAACAAAATATTTGTAAATATTTATAGTTATTAGACATATTGGATTTATCATGTTGGTGATTTGATACATATTTATTTTTAAATATTTTCAGTTATTAGTGATTTTATAATAACAATTATATATCAGCAACAATAAAATCTCATCGAATGATCTAAGATATGAATGAACTTACCCGTGCGTATGCACAAGTCTTCTACTAGTCAACTGATCTTGAAGGCTGATCAGAACCTGGAGTGGGCCAAGAAGGACATTTGTGATGCTGGGTGTGTGAAATGAGGAGGGGGTGTACCTGCAAGGCACTCCGATGCTAAAGTAAGAATCGGGAGAGAGAAAAGGCAAGTACAAAAGTATGTGTTTCCACTACTACAAAACGTGCAAACAACAACGTCAGGCTTACAACGAATTGACTATACATCGTTGTAATAGATGCGAGCTTTTTTTTTAATCTCGTTAAAAGGCTTTTAATGACGGTTAATATTCAAACCGTGGTGAAATGTGAGGTCTTTCACCACAGGTATGTTTTCAACCGTCATTATAGGTAGCGCATGGTCATGGGTTCAAGTCCCAGCACCAACATTTATGGTTTTTTTACATATTTTTTCAAAATACCCACAACCTTTCACCACAGGTATGTTTTCAACCGTCATTATAGGTAGCGCACGTTAATGGGTTCAAGTCCCAGCACCAACATTTATGATTTTTTTACATATTTTTTCAAAATACCCACAACCTTTCACCACTGGTATGTTTTCAACCGTCATTATAGCCAATAATTTAGTTTTAGTTCTTGCACTTCAAAAAATCGGTTTTAGGGAAAATCGTCTCCTTTTTAAGATCTGTTTCGTGCATCTGAAGCAGAAAAACCATGCGGTCATTAGTCCCTTACTCTATAAGAGTTATGGGATTTCACCCTCAAAACCACAAATTCATCTTTTTTCTATTTTTAATGAATTTTTTACTGTTTTCATAGTCTCAAAAAATTCTAAATAAATTCTCAAAATTATTATTTTACCTAATTAGATTAAATTTCGTGTTTTTAGATTTTTCTGAATTTATTTTAATCACTTATTCCTACTTTTTCAAAATGCTGACAGACCCTTTCACAACGGGTATTTAAACCAACCGTTGTAATAGGTAGTTTTTTTTACTTATTTTTTCAAAATGATGACAGACCTTTCACCATGGGTAATTTAAACCAACCGTCATTATAGGTAGCGTCTTGTCATGGGTTCAAGTCCCAGCACCAGCATTTTTATTTTTTACTTATTTTTTCCATTCTCATTACCAACATTATAGGTGGCGCGCATATTGAGTTTATTCACTATCCTTAAACAAATCTTGGTCGTCCATTTAGTGATTATCAACGGCCAAGACACTACTATTAGTGATCCGCGTGAAACCTAAAACTTAGACGAGCTACATCTTCTACCTCCAAACATCATCTTTCAGTTACGATACTCTATTTCTCCACTAAACCAAATTTCAGAACTCGAGTTAGCAATGTTAGTTGTTGGTGTTCTTTTTTAATTATTGTTGTTCTTGTTGTTCTTTTTTATTATTGTTGTTCTTGTTGTTATTATTGTTATCATTGTTTTTATTGTTGTTGTTGTTGATGATGTTGTTGATGTTGTTGTTCTTGTTGTTATTATTGTTATTATTATTGTTGTTGTTGTTGTTCTTCTTCTTCTTCTTCTTCTTCTTCTTCTTATTCTTGTTCTTGTTCTTAGTGTTGTTCTTGTTGTTGTTGTTGTTGTTGTTCTTATTATTGTTCTTGATGTTCTTACTGTTGTTCTTGTTCTTATTGTTGTTCTTGTTGTTGTTCTTGTTCTAATGCTGCAATTTTTTTTATTTTATTAAAAGACATACAACAACGGTTTTTTTTTAAATAACCGTCATTATAGGTAGTTCTAATGTTGTATTTTTTTTATTTTATTAAAAGACATACAACAATGGGTACTTAAACTAACCGTCATTATAGGTAGCGCGTTTTCCATTTTATTACAACGGTTACTGGGCCGTCATTGTACGTACCGCGTATACAACAACACTCTACATAACAACGCCTTCGCCCGCGTCATTATATGTCATTTCCAACCGTTGTTAAAAGGGTTTTTTGTAGTAGTGTTCTTATGATGATTTAGAATACCTGACCCTCTCGAATGAGAGGGTTTTTATAGTGCCCCCAGCGCATGGCCAACGGTTCCTATTTTCAGGGCGTGATGATCGTTTTCTGAAGAATAGGTAACTGCCAGAAACTAGCCGTTAGGACGGGCAGAGGAGCCCGAAACTAGTCGTTGCCATGGGCGAAGGCGTAGTTCTGGGCACGGGTGTCATGGTTGTTTCTGGATGGTAGAGTCGTGCATGACGGACAAGGATGTCGAGGAGGAGCAGGAGGCCTTGTGGGCCCTCTGACCATATGTGCCCGGTAGAGGGGCAGAAAGGTAAATGTTACCCCATATTGGCTGGACATATGCAATTGGGCCGTTCTGGGAGCAGAAGTGGATTGGGTCATGCCTAGTCATTGGTCCAGTCCAGAACAGGAGCCCCCCAAGTCGTTGCTCCTGTGCACGGGAGTGATGACTTAAGGATAGCTCGCAGCCCAGGGGAACTCTGAATGGGTCGTCGCTTGTCGACGAGGTGGAGTCGTTCTGTGATGCCCGAGGGTTTTAGTGCTCGCGGGATGCATAACATTGTTTGGTCCGCCCGGCGTGCGGGGAGACCAACGGTTGAGGGAGTCTGAAGAGACGGGACGCCACGTGTGCCTCGAGCCTTGTGCAGCATTAAATGTGTCATGATGGCTAGGCTAGGGTCATGATGAAGCCCCTAGCCGCATGTGCTCGTGCACGTGCCTTCAGAGTGCCTATAAATAGGGGAAGAAGTTGCTTATTCGCGCTTTTCCCTTCTGTCTCCTCCTATATACCTCTCTCTGAGTTTCCAGTCTGTCGTCGTCGTTGACCACCGTTTCCGCCATCGTACAAGACTCCGAGCAGCATCTTTGACTCTCCAAATCTTCCTCGACCACGTAAGTTACTCATTTCTACCTTTGTTTCTAGCTTTTTTCTTTCGTTTCGTTAGAATGCATGTGGCTAGGATGACTTTAGGTAGATTTCATAGCGTTTTCCAGTGATTGTTGGTGGTAGACGGTGGCTTGGCCACTCTCTGCTGCTGCCGGGGATTTAGGGGACTGTAGAGTTAGGTTGTTTTTAATGTCGTTGCAATGACGAGCTTGAGCATAACTGGCGGAGCTCATGAGTTTTCTGGCTTTCTCATGAATTTTCCGGTGAATTTATGAGTTTTCGGGTAGAGCTTCAAGCGGAAAACTGGGTAGCGACCCGGGGAGAATCTCTCCGTACGTGCATGAGGTTTTTCCCCCGGGCATCTCCTCGCACGATGCTTTCGTGCTATTTGATTTAGGGCTTAGGCCAGGGACGTCGTCCTTGGCCCTTTGCGCGCCCTTTCACTTGACTAGCGGTGGAAGGGTGGATTTGATTTTGCAGTCGAATTCACTTTTGTCCTCTGCTTTTTAGGTGAACGAGATGGCACGCGAACCCGAGCAAGAGATTCTTATAGAATCGTCCGAGGAGAGCTCCTTGTAGAGTAGTGAGACTGAGGCTTCAACCGCCCCCAACGATGTCGGGGAGAATCCTGAGCATGCTTCCGCGGAGGAAAGGACAATCGCGGATCCCGCCGAGCATGCTTCCGTCATTGCTTCCTATACTGCGGACGTCTTCATGAACATGGGACCATAAGGGGAGTGGAAGGTGCACTTCCCAAGTCAGGACGACCGTATATATACGGATTACGGGGAGATGTTCTCGATGTACGATTATGCTTTTAAAGACATAGGACTGACGCTGCCCTTCACTGACTTTCAGCGGTCCGTCTTTGTACACTTGGACCTAGCCCCATCGCAGCTGCACCCTAACTCGTTGGCATTGATCCGTGCTTTCGAGCTAACTTGTGAGTTCCTGAAGATAGGAGCTACCCTGACTTTGTTTTTCACAATCTTTCACCTCCAGAGGCACTTTTCAGGGACAAAGTATGGTTGGGTTTTGCTGAAGCAAGCGAAGAAACTATTCAAACCCTTCTCTGAGTCGATCTGGGCCCTTAAGGAGAGGTTCTACATTATTGAACCCGTGTCGGAGAAAGCCTAGGATACTACGTATGCCTGGGAAGTGTCGACGGACGAGAACAGTAAAGATATGTATGACGAGCATGGGAAGTTAGTGGCGGACATGGTGTTTAAGTTCCCATTCTGTTGGAGCGGGGACCATTTTTCCCGGGGCACCGACCATTACCTTGCCCAACTGGAAATGTTGAACGAGGAGGATAAGGCTGGCTACGCAGCGCTGAACTACATTAACAGCTTTAAGCTCGCGAGTGCTGGACCAAAAAAGGGGGACTCAATCTTCGAGGAAAATGGCGGGCAAAGAGTGGAAAATCGCTATATCAATACGAAAGGGCTTCTCGAGTGCAAGACCCATGCTGACGCCCTTAAGTTGCTTGGTAGTCTTTACTTTTTTAGCTTGTCTGGGTTATAGTTTTTTTTGTTTGCTAATGTGCTCGTTACCTTTTGGCAGGTGAAATGCCTTCCGCTCATGAAAGGATGGTGAAGAATGCTCTGACGAAGGGCAAGGCGAGCGCGACTAATCCAAAGCCTTGGTTTACCCAGCGGTGCCTCCTCCTCAACTGGCTTCAGGGAGCTCCTCGTCCTTTCCTTCTTCTGCCCAGGGATCTTCTGTGCCCGGGGCTTTAAGGTTTAAGCAAACCAGACCGAACGAGCTGGTGGATCTCAGTCGAGTGGCGAAGAAGAGCAAGTTTGAGCTTCCTCCCTGCCTTCATGACAGGAAGTTCTTTGAGGGTTCATCCCTGACGTTTCCTCAGGCAGAGTCCCTAAAACTCGAGGGTATGGACCTCCCGACCAAGAGGGCAATGCTAGCGAAAGATGCTTATGCGTTGATCCGGGTACTAAATATGGTGGCGGTCTACACCGAGGAAGACTTCTCCACTGAATCCGAGCTAAAGAAGGCCCAGGAGGCAATATCAGCCCTGGAAGAAAAGGTGAAGAAAGCCAAGGAGGAGGCCAAAGCTGCTGATGACGCAAGGAAGAAGTCCCAGGAGGAGGCTGCTAAACTGAAAGGGGAGAAGGAGACCCTGGTCGCTGAAAAGAAGGATGCTGAAGACCTAGTCGAGAAGATGAGGTCTGCGGCGGCCCCGACTGAAGATGGGCCTGAGGAGGTGAAGGCGCTGAAAACTAGGGCCGATTTGGTTGCTCGTATTGCGCGGGCGGAGGACGATGTCTATACCATCGGGGAGGAGTCTTTCAACAACGCTGTGGCTCAACTCAAGCTGGTGAATCCAGGGGTTCAGCTGTCCATGGAGGGGACCAGCTTCCTGAGTTGTAATACCCCATATTATTTAAATGCTCAATTGGATATCAGATGAGTATCTATGTGCTCTACCTTTGGATAATTGGATTAATGGAATCCTCTAAGTACTTTAAGTATTGACATTTGGGATAAATAGAGCAACTAATGAACTCTGAAGAGATCAATTATTTTATTAAAGAGACAGAATAATAATTATTAGTTCGAAAGAGAATTTTAAGGTAACTCTAATAATTGATCAATTGGTTGAGACGACAAATATCAATTGGAGATATTTTACCCTGTTGGATTATATTATATAATATAGTATTATATATATATATATATATATATATATATATATATATATATATATATATATATATATATATATATATATATATATATATGTTAAGAAGAAGAAAAATAGTAAGAAGAAGAAGAAGATGAAGAAAAGAAAGGAAGAGAAGAGGGAAAGAGGAAGAAGAGAAAATAAGTTCATGGATCATCATCTTCTTCAAACTCCTCTTCGATTATCAGGTGGGTTCTAGATAGAGACTTTAGAGTAAATTTTTGGAGGTTTTAGAGTTAGGTTAGATTTGGATAAAATGAGTAATTTTGTAAAATCAATGAAATCTAACGGATAGATTGATGAAATGCATGTCTAAATGTGTTCTAACATGTTGTTTTGTGTATTTGGATGCATTAATATCATGTGGGTTGAAGGTTTGGATCATTTTTGGGTCCCAAACCCGTTTTGGGAGAATTCTGGTTCGTCCAGATTCGCCAGGCGAGTAGGTGGCGAGTCTGATTCGCCAGGGATTCGCCAGGCGAATTTGCCTGGGATAGCAAAACGTTATTTTCCGTATTTTCGTCATAACTTTTGATCCGTAACTCGGATTGACGCACGGTCGGAAGCGTTGGAAAGCTAATTTTATGCTCTATGAGATGGTGAGGTAGAAACATGGTTGTATGCCATGGATTGATAAGATAAATATAGAAATGTGAAAAGTGTGGTTTATGTTTCCACCGGAAATTCATGAATCGGGAAGCCGATTGATATGGGACTGGAGGCCTTGGAAAGAGAGTCCAATGTGCTATTAAATGGTGATGTTAGACCATGTTTAACCAAGGATGCTTGGTAGAGGATAGTAGTGGCTAGTATGCCTTGAAAATGTGTGTGAACTATAATGTGATTATGTTATGTTATTATATGTGTTTACTTGTAATATTTGTGATTATACCATGTCTATCTAATTGTGAATTGTGAATGAAAGAAATATGCATGTTAAAATGAATTAGGAAGAGTGAGGAAACTTTACCCCAAAACAAATGGCATAGTTAAGATTGATATAATTCTAGGTTGTGAATAGAATTGTGATAGAAACTCTGGATGGCGATGCTCGTGCATTCATTGGCGAGTTCGGGCCTGGAGTAGATAATCTAGATGGCGATGCTCGTGCATTCGATGTAGATGTGCATCCTTGCCGAGTAATGGTCTAGAGGAGAGTGAGACACTAGTATGGAACATGTGTGTGAACCTTTGTGTTCTTTGAGAAAAGGCGATTGTGGCCTTAAGGCATTGTGGCCTTGTGATTGTCGAATACAATCACGTTTGTGTGTGTGATCACGTAATCGTAACCGGTTATCTTGTGAGTGCGTTTCATGGGTCTCAAGCTCCTCTGAAACATGTGCACGACTACTTGGCAGGTTTGATTCCCGCGTGCAGTACGAATGGAGCTCTGGGAGCGTATGCTAGTGAAGGTTTATGGCTCGTGTGAAGTGACGGTTCATAACGGTTTATGGCCCGTAGAACCCGAATCCATTCGTATGTCAAGTAGGTTACCAGGATCCATGACTCGGATCGACTTCTAGACGTAGAAGCGGACGGGAACAGGGGATGCCTTGGTGTGGTTACCGATTAGTGATATTTTGAGTTGAGGAACTCATGACATGTTTCCATATAGTGTAAGATTGTGAGATTGTGAACTCAAGGTGTTTTCCCTTCCCCTTGACTTAAGTTAGGATTGGTTAAAACCTTGTAAAGCCGAGAGAATCTATAGGATAGGGAACTCACTGAGATTTGATGTATCTCACCCCACTATAGTTGCTTTATTTCAGGTTTGGGTTGCAGGTTGATTTACAAGTGGAGCGATGCTGGGATGTTTCAAGAGAAGCTTAGTAGAGCTTTTTCCGCTGTGTATTTGTTGTATACAATTGTGGATATTGTATATTATTCTTAGATTTTATTTTTGGCTAGTTTCCATAGCTTGTACCATAGTTTGTTTTATGTTTTTAGAAATGGTCAAGTATGTGAATTACGCCATTAGGCACTTGTGATGGTGTCAGTACCAAATAAAATGCTTGTATTGTATTATTCTAGGTATATATTATATAGGGCATTATAGTTGGTATCAGAGCAGGTCGTATTCTTGACCTAGCCTTGAAACATCATAAGTAAATCTATTCCTGCCTCTTAAGTGTGTCTTGTAATCATGAAACTTAATATCATACTATGTAGTGTTGGGCCTGATCAACCTAATACTATGTATGTGATAGGTAGAATCATGGTTGAGCGACCACGAGGACTCCGAAGTGTTGTCGGAACTTGTGCTGTGAGGGAACGCTCGAGCCAAGAGTTAGTAGTGAGGAGTTTTGGTCAGCTCAGTAAGGTTTTAATAGAAGTTGTGCTTGGGTAGCATGGAAATTAAAGAGTGTTATGTGGTTTAAGTAATCCTTTGGAATGGATGGAGTCCGAAAGTTAAGGATCTCTATTGGACGATTGGTTAAGGTATCAAGAGAGATGTAAAATCGCTAGTGGAGTTGGATTAACCACAAGTATGAATAGGAATTTCAAGTAATCTCATTCCGTGGAAAAGAAAGGTTGTTTTGTGGAACGCATGGCGTAAGGTCCGGAAGTGAGATAAGTAATTGGTGCTTCAATTTCTCAGGTCATTAAGGTATCTTGAATGGACGAGAGTACCTTAGGGAATGTGTTCGGAACAATATTTTCCAATTGGGTTAAAAGTTGAGAGCTAAGGAAATACGACTTTTGTGGGAACCTGAAATAGTATAGAAGTGTGAGGAGGAGCACAGGGATGTGTTTACATGCTTCAAGTGGAATAAGTATACGCCGGATGAAGAATAGGAGATAAATTGAGTATATCCAATTATGTAGAGAGTTAAGTTCGAGATATTACATCGGGATTTTTGGTATTCGATGAGAGACCAATTTGGAAATTGAAAATGTTTTGGTTTGGAAAAAGTTGGACTTTTGAGGTGTAAGAACCATGAAAAACGCAGCAGAAAATTCTGTTTCTGGTGTGATTCGCCAGGCGAATTGGGAATCGCCAGGCGAATGGGGTCTCGCTGCTGGTTCGCCAGGCGAAGAGCTGGCGAAGAGGAATTTGCCAGGCGAATTACTTAGTCGCCAGGTGAAAATGAAGAAACAGAACTTGTGTTGCTACTGGAACTTTTGAGGTTTTATGAAATGAGGATTCGCCGCATGTTCGCCGGGCGAAGTGCTGGCGAAGGGGGACTCGCCAGGCGAAATTATTAATCGCCAGGTGAATCTGGTTGTTCCAATAATTTTCCTTTCTTCAGAAATTCATATCTTTTGACTCGGGTGTCCGATTTAAGCGCTCTTTGTATCGATATGAAGCTATGGAAGTTTTCTATGCTGTGGAAAGTGAAAATATTGCGTATGAGGTGGATTTTATTCGGTTATGTGGAATGAACGGTATTAACAGTATGTTATAAGAAAGTTACACCTTGGTATTAAGAACAAGCGTAGTAGTGGCATCGTGGTTACAATTGTACATAATGGATTCTCGTTCTTGAGACAAGGGTGATGAGATGTACTCTGTGGGACAGTGAATGTTGTATTTTAAGAAGCAAGTTTATGGTAAAACAACGAGAAGCAACCCAAGATTTATTATGGACTAAGTGTAAATCATGGAACGATTTATACCAGAATGGTTTTGTAGATAGTTAGGGAGAATTGTCGGTTGCGAATCTTCCATTAAGTGATTTGGTAAGTGAAATGTCCAATGGACAGTGAAGGACAAGAAACCCCGGTTAATGTGTACGTAGTGATGGAAAGGTTCTTCAAGAGGATGCATTGCCCCGATTTATTTGCAAGTATGGAGAAACTTCTGTATTTGTAAATAATCAGAATATTCAGAATCTACCTTTTGTTGGACTAAGAATGTTGTTGTTTTATGTCCCACCAAGAAGTTCAAGTGAGAGAACAAGGTTGTATGTTGAGTCTTGGTTGTGGATGAATCAGGTATGAATTGTGATTAAAAACCCCAGAATGTCGTCATTATTGGTTTTCCGCCAGTGAAATTGTTTGAGTAGAAAAGTGGACTATCCCACCGAAGATTTGTCGTGTGACTGCGACAGAATTGGAATTCTACCTTGTCACTTGGTTGGAGTGTGTCGTCTGAATGTTTTGACCTTGTCGGTTTACCCGAGTGGATCATGGTTGGTGAATGTTATACCAGTTAAGGAACCGCGAGTTGGAAAATGATATTTCGAGTTAGAACAAATCGGATTGATGGTTGAGTATGGATGGCTTTGAATTAAGAGGAAAACTGATTTGTAGATTCTGCAGTAGTGTTAACTGATTAACCAAGGTGGCTAACCGATTAACATGTGCATTGAAGGTGTTACGTGGGATTTGGAGAAGTTAACCGATTAGCTCAGATGGTTAATCGACGAACGTATGGGTAAGTTATGGAATCTCTTGAGAACCATCATCTGTATTTGTTACCTTATGTTGTTACGAGTTGAGAGTATTGTGCGAATGGAAAACGGGATTTCAAGTAAGTGAAAGACGGATTTGTGTCTTGAAATCGTAACTTCTGGAAAGGTGTTGCGTAGTTGACCCTTTGTTCAGGTTGACTTTGGGGGGAATAATCTTGGGAACTGTGGTGAGTAGGAAAAGGTCTTAGGTGTATTACCGTTGCAAGTCTTAAGGACGAAGTTGGAAAATACTCACGGAGCATTTGATCTTGCAAGAACTGTATTTTGATGTGTAGTTATGATATTAGTAAGGTATGGAAGGTTGGTTCGAGATTGTAATTTCTATCTTCCGTGAGAGCAGTACAGGTTGTGTACAGTTGTGTCTTATCCAGATAAGGGAATTTGAAAGTTATCTTTCCAAGTACTAGTAAGAATTGGACGTTCTGAAGTTAAGTATGTAACTTGGAATCGTTTATGAAATGGAACGAATGAGAAGAGTTGATTTAACTGAGAAGTGTGTTATGGACTTCGAAAGTATGTGTGTATGTGGAGTGTTGTACGTGAATTGGTGAGTAATATGGAAACTCACAATTGTGCTTTGGACGGTTTAAGTTGATAAGTGGTGACTCGCGTATGATTGAAGCATCGTGATGGTGTTATGTAATATTGGTTGAGATCTCGGGTCAACAAGGAATTTTGAGTAAGTCGGAAAACCGTAAGGATAATAGATTGGGAATGTGGTAACCCGAACCGAAGGTTGTTAAACTACTCTTGGATGATTTATTTCGAGTTTAGAATGGATTGAGAAGTGTATATGTTGTGGTTGTAACAGTGTAACTCCTGCATCTTTATCGTCTAGAGAGTGTTGGACGGATGATAAGATAATGTGTGTTGGTAAAGAAATTGTTCTACTATAGGACGTCAGTAAGTCTTGTACCGTTGATTATTAAGGATCCCAGTGGATAAGTGTGTTTCTCCGTGGACTATCAACCACGTGGTAGTGCTTAAGAAATGGTGGTGTTCCACTGTTAGAATTGAAGTTGCATAGTGGAAGGTGACAAATGAAAGGGGCTCAGTCGAATTTATAAGAATCAGAGGAGAAAATGATTGTAAGATTGGAAATAAGGAGATCTTGTTTTAAGTGTATTACCTTGGGCGTGATACGAAAGAAAGAAATTATCGGATTGAATGAGTACAGTGTACAGCATCAGACCAGATGGAACTGGTAAAAGAAGTTGTTTGACTAATTGTGAAGTGGTTTGAATGTTGATAGGAATTATGAAAGAATAGTTATCAGTAATTGCATGAAGATAATAAATCATTAAATTACATCGCGAAGATGTGTCGAGTGGTTGTTATCCTGAATCAAGATAAGACATTACGGTTTGGTTGGTGACTCAGTAGAGGAATGTAGAACGGTACATTCTTTCCGAAGTAAGATGCGACCAAGTGTTTTGGATGGATCAACAGATGAATTATGGAAGAAGCAAGTTGGAAGTTAAATCAATATTGGAATAAGAGTATAACTAAGGACACGAAGTTTGTTAATTTGTGAATATAAGATTTTTGGTCTGTGGAATCCAGTTGGAATTGGATTACGTCAGAAACTTTAACGGAAGTAAAGTTGAGTGTGGAATTAAGACAGTGATGCAAGTTGCAGTTGTTATCTAGTAGAGGAAATTCGGGGGAGAATTTCAATTTAAGGGGGGGAGAGTGTAATACCTCCTATTATTTAAATGCTCAATTGGATATCAGATGAGATCAAACGAGTATCTATGTGCTCTACCTTTGGATAATTGGATTAATGGAATCCTCTAAGTACTTTAAGTATTGACATTTGGGATCAATAGAGCAACTAATGAACTCTGAAGAGATCAATTATTTTATTAAAGAGACAGAATAATAATTATTAGTTCGAAAGAGAATTTTGAGGTAACTCTAATAATTGATCAATTGGTTGAGACGACAAAATATCAATTGGAGATATTTTACCCTGTTGGATTATATTATATAATATAGTATTATATATATATATGTTAAGAAGAAGAAAAATAGTAAGAAGAAGAAGAAGATGAAGAAGAACAGAAAGGAAGAGAAGAGGGAAAGAGGAAGAAGAGAAAATAAGTTCATGGATCATCATCTTCTTCAAACTCCTCTTCGATTATCAGGTGGGTTCTAGATAGAGACTTTAGAGTAAATTTATGGAGGTTTTAGAGTTAGGTTAGATTTGGATAAAATGAGTAATTTTGTAAAATCAATGAAATCTAACGGATAGATTGATGAAATGCATGTCTAAATGTGTTCTAACATGTTGTTTTGTGTATTTGGATGCATTAATATCATGTGGGTTGAAGGTTTGGATCATTTTTGGGTCCCAAACCCGTTTTGGGAGAATTCTGGTTCGTCCAGATTCGCCAGGCGAGTAGGTGGCGAGTCTGATTCGCCAGGCGAATTTGCCTGGGATAGCAAAACGTTATTTTTCGTATTTTCGTCATAACTTTTGATCCGTAACTCGGATTGACGCACGGTCGGAAGTGTTGGAAAGCTAATTTTATGCTCTATGAGATGCTGAGGTAGAAACATGGTTGTATGTCATGGATTGATAAGATAAATATAGAAATGTGAAAAGTGTGGTTTATGTTTCCACCGGAAATTCATGAATCGGGAAGCCGATTGATATGGGACTTGAGGCCTTGGAAAGAGAGTCCAATGTGCTATTAAATGGTGATGTTAGACCATGTTTAACCAAGGATGCTTGGTAGAGGATAGTAGTGGCTAGTATACCTTGAAAATGTGTGTGAACTATAATGTGATTATGTTATGCTATTATATGTGTTTACTTGTAATATTTGTGATTATACCATGTCTCTCTAATTGTGAATTGTGAATGAAAGAAATATGCATGTTAAAATGAATTAGGAAGAGTGAGGAAACTTTACCCCAAAACAAATGGCATAGTTAAGATTGATATAATTCTAGGTTGTGAATAGAATTGTGATAGAAACTCTGGATGGCGATGCTCGTGCATTCATTGGCGAGTTCGGGCCTGGAGTAGATAATCTAGATGGCGATGCTCGTGCATTCGATGTAGATGTGCAACCTTGCCGAGTAATGGTCTAGAGGAGAGTGAGACACTAGTATGGAACATGTGTGTGAA
The DNA here is from genome assembly GCA_022829125.1 of Lathyrus tuberosus. Classification (NCBI taxonomy): domain Eukaryota; kingdom Viridiplantae; phylum Streptophyta; class Magnoliopsida; order Fabales; family Fabaceae; genus Lathyrus; species Lathyrus tuberosus. Next base: position 459,080 of record JALAZF010000639.1, read on the forward strand.
CCTTTATGTTCTTTGAGAAAAGGCGATTGTGGCCTTAAGGCATTGTGGCCTTGTGATTCTCGAATACAATCACGTTTGTGTGTACGATCACGTAATCGTAACCGGTTATCTTGTGAGTGCGTTTCATGGGTCTCGAGCTCCTTTGAAACATGTGCACGACTACTTGGTAGGTTTGATTCCCGCGTGCAGTACGAATGGCGCTCTGGGAGCGTATGCTTGTGACGGTTTATGGCCCATGTGAAGCGATGGTTCATAACGGTTTATGGCCCGTAGAACCCGAATCCATTCGTATGTCAAGTAGGTTACCAGGATCCATGACTCGGGTCGACTTCTAGACGTAGAAGCGGACGGGAACAGGGGATGCCTTGGTGTGGTTACCGATTAGTGATATTTTGAGTTGAGGAACTCGTGACATGTTTCCATATAGTGTGAGATTGTGAGATTGTGAACTCAAGGTCTTTTCCCTTCCCCTTGACTTGAGTTAGGATTGGTTAAAACCTTGTAAAGCCGAGAGAATCTATAGGATAGGGAACTCACTGAGATTTGATGTATCTCACCCCACTATAGTTGCTTTATTTGAGGTTCGGGTTGCAGGTTGATTTACAAGTGGAGCGATGTTGGGATGTTTCAAGAGAAGCTTAGTAGAGCTTTTTTCGCTGTGTATTTGTTATATACAATTGAGGATATTGTATATTATTCTTAGATTTTATTTTTGGCTAGTTTCCATAGCTTGTACCATAGTTTGTTTTATGTTTTTAGAAATGGTCAAGTATGGAAATTACGCCATTAGGCACTTGTGATGGTGTCAGTACCAAATAAAATGCTTGTATTGTATTATTCTAGGTATATATTATATAGGGCATTACATGAGTCATGTCGAGGATGGCAAGATTGTGAGTTCCTACTTCCTCCAGATAGGTAATGAGCATGTCCGCATTCTTAACGAGGAGTCTCAGCTGAAGCAGCCTATTCTTGAGCAGGCCGAGCAGATGGAGGAATGATGTCTCCTTTTTATTTGTTGTAATATTTTTGGTCTGCGTGCCATGTTTTTATGTAATTTTATTTAGCGTGGGGCATGGCCCCTCTATAATGTAACAAGCACAGATGTGGTCCTCATGACCACTTAATTATTTTGATATGTATGTATCCGGCCGTCCTGGTCGGCTTTGTATGTTTTATACTCGTGCATGGTTTTGTTTGTTTTTATTTTCTCTAAGTGTTGAAACTTTGCTCGATACGTGTATGTGTGCCCGTAATAAGGGTAACTTCGATTGATTTGTTGTTTCGGGGTTTGGTCGACGTAGATGTGTTTGACAGTGAGGGGGACTGGTCGAACGACCTGGGTAGCTTCCGGGAACGAGAGCGGAATTCAGGTCGCGTTTGAGGCCTGAGCTCACAGCGTGAACCTCCCATCGCGAGCTGGGTGTTCAGCCTATCGTGGTACTTTGACGACGACGGGCTTGGTTGAGGAACCATCGTCGGGCAGGGATCTCGCTTTCTCTTGAGCGGTATCCTGTCTTAGTTGGTATGTGACGCTTGTACCTGGGCGTGCATCATAGTCGGTATGTTATGTTCGTCGCTTCGACAAAGTAAACTGACGATCTGGGCCTTAGCTATAATATTATTTTAGCTTTTTGGCATTCCATGGTTGAGCAAGTTCTTCCCGTTGAGGTGTTCTAGGTAGTAGGCCTTATTCTCCGTCTTTGCTCGGATGCGATAGGGTCATTCCCAGTTTACGGCGAGTTTGCCTTCTCGAGAATCCTTGTGGTTCCTTCTTAAGACAAGGCTTCCCACTTGGAATTCTCGCGGTATAACCTTGGCGTTGTGCCTGATTGCAATTTTCTGCTTCAATGAGGCTTTGCAGAGAGATGCTTCTAATCGGACCTATTCGACGAGGTCGAGCTCTTCTCTTAGTGCCTCGTCGTTTCTCTCCTCGTCCAGAGGTGATTCAGTCCGCTGGGAAGGCACATGTATCTCGATGGGGATCACTGCCTCAGTCCCGTAAGCTAGACGAAAAGGGGTTTCCCCGGTCGAAGAGTGGGGCGTAGTGCTGTAGGCCCAGAGTATGTTGTGCAGTACCTCGACCCAGGCTTTCTTTGTTTCATCCAGCCTTCATTTAAGGCCTCGTAGGATTACTCTGTTTGCCGCTTTGGCCTACCCGTTGGTTTGGGGATGCTCGACGGACGCGAAATGTTGTTTCGTGCTTAATTGGGCGACGAAGACCTGAAACTTTATGTTCGTAAACTGTGTCCCATTGTCAGTGACTATTACTTGTGTGCCAAAGCGGGCAAGGATGTTTCACTTATAGAAGCGAAGTATGTTGTGGGTCGTTATTTTGGCCAGAGCCTCTGCTTCTATCCACTTTGTGAAGTAGTCAACACCCACTATCAAGTACTTGTTCTGGTTTGAGCCTACTACGAATGGCCCCAGGATTTCCAGGCCCCACCATGCGAAGGACCACGGAGAGGACATGGCTTTGAGCTCGTTAGGCGGAGCCAAGTGCATGTCCCCGTGCCGTTGGCATTTGTCGCACTTCTTCACGTGTTATTTTGCATCCTGTCGCATGGTTGGCCAGTAGTACTCTGCCCGAAGGGCTTTCCTGGCGAGGATTTCCCCCTGAGGTGTTGGGCGTTGATTCCTTCATGGATCTCGCGCAAGACATGGGCGACCATCTCTTCCTCGACGCATTTGAGTAAATGGATGGAGAACCCTCGCCTGTAGAGCTTGTCTTCGACTAGGACGTAGGAGCAGGCTCTGCGCCTGACTATGCTGGCCTCTTTGGGGTCAGACGAGAGTTTATCCTCAGCGAGGTAATTATAAACTGGGGTTATCCAGCAGTTGCTGTCGCCGATGACTTGCACGTTGAGGATCATGGAGGTCTTCTCGATGCTGGGTCAAGGAAGCACCTCCTGGATGATAGACTTATTTCCGCCCTTTTTCTTCAAGCTCGCCAGTTTAGATAACACGTCTGCTCTGACATTATATTCGCGGGGAACATGTTTTACCTCTACTGTTGCGAACTTCGTCATTTTTTCTTTTACCAGAGACAAGTATTCGGACAGGTTATCATTTTTGGCTTGATATTCTCCTCGAACTTGAAGGGCCATGAGTTGCGAATCAGTGCAGATGACGACTTCTTCAGCTCCCAGGTCCTTGGTCAGGAGTAAACTGGCGAGGAAGGCTTAGTACTCAGCTTGGTTGTTGGAAGTAGGGAAAGATAAAGTGAGTGATACCTCAACAATGATTCCCTCGTCATTTTCCAAGATGAAACCTGCCCCGCTTCCCGCCGAGCTGGATGCTCCGTCAACGAAGATGGTCCACTTGCGTGCCCCGTAGGTGGGGGAATCTGCAAACGTCATTTCTGCGACGAAATAGGCTAACACCTGGGCCTTGAGGGCCTTTCTGCTTTCATAATGAATGTCAAACTCAGATAGTTCCAACAACCACTTAAGCATCCTGTCGGCCATATATGGTCATCCTAGCAGTTGCTTTACAGGTTAATCTGTTCGGACCACGATCGTGTGGGCCAGGAAATAGTGCCTTAGCCTTCACGCAGCATTGATGAGGGCCAGTGCCACCTTTTTTATTTGCTGGTATCTCAGCTCTGGTCCTTGCAATGCTATGCTCGTGAAGTATATAGGCCTTTGCCCATCGGGCGTTTCACAGATGAGGGCGGCGTTAACGGCCCCGGTTGCTACGGCGAGGTAAAGGTACAGAGTTTCGTCGTTATCTGGCTGAGAGAGAGAACTGGTGGATCTGATAGTGCTCGTTTTAGATGGAGGAGAGCCTGGTCGCATTCCTCTGTCCATTCAAACGCGGCCTCCTTGCGGAGGAGTTTGAAGAATGGCAGAGCGTGCTAGGCAGACTTGGCCACGAATCGAGATAAAGAAGCGAGCATCCCGTTGAGGGATTTTATGGACTTCTTTGAGCTAGGTGTTGGAAATTCGGAGAACGCCCTGCACTTGTCGGGGTTGTCTTCGATTCCTCGTTCCGTCAGATAGAAGTCGAGGAACTTGCCCGCCCGCACCCCGAAAATGCATTTCTCCGGGTTGAATCGCATCCGGTATTTCCTGGCTTGCTTGAATACCTTTCTTAAATGGGCCATGTGATCGGTTTCCTTATGGGATTTTACTATCATATCGTCCATATAGACTTCGAGCATATCGTCGATTTCTCCCCGGAAGACCTTGTTCATCATCCTTTGGTAGGTGGCACCGGCATTTTTCAAGCCGAAGGGCATTACGTTGTAGTAATAATTGCCCGATTTAGTCATGAATTCCGTGCATTTCTTGTCACCTTTCGCCATTGGTATTTGATTGTAGCCCGAGTAGGCGTCCATGAATGATAATAGTTTAAAACCGGAAGAATTATCAACAAGTTTATCAATATTGGGGAGGGGGTAAGCATCTTTAGGGCATGCCCAATTGAGATCAATATAATCAACACACATACGCCACTTTCCATTAGATTTTTTGACGAGTACAACATTGGATAGCAAAATGGTGTACTTGGCTTCCGAAATAAAGTTTACCTCGAGGAGGTCTTTTACAGCTTGTTCTGCAGCCTCTGTTTTCTCCGGAGACTGCTTTCTCCTACGTTGTGCTACAGCTTTGATGACGGGGTCAATTGTAAGTTGATGGCAGGCGATAGCGAGATCTAATTCGGGCATTTCCTCAGCAATCCAGACGAACAAGTCTGCAATTTCTTGGAGTTCGAACTCGCCATCCGGAATCGAGCACATCAGATGGGAGCCGTTGCTGGTGCTGGTCGAAGTGGATAAGCTGCTCGGGCAAGTCTAGTCCTCCTTCTGATCATCTTCGGAGAAGCGGCTGTCGAGGTCGATAGAGTCGACGCATGGCAGTGGCTTGGCTTCCTCGGAGCTGCTGGGCAAGGCTGGCTTATTGGATGTCTTCGGCTTGGCAGCGATAGTGTTGAGTCCTTTGGTGGCTGCTTTGAAGCATCTTCGTGCAGCCTCGATGTCCCCATGTAAGGTGGCGACCTTACCCTTCGAAGTGTAGTACTTCATTTTGAGATGAACATTTGACAGTACGGCCACCAATTCGGCCAAGGTTGGCTACCCGAATATGCACTGATAGAGAGACGGACAGTCAATAACCAGGAATTGGACTTTGATAGATCTGGTCGTCTCTGCAGACCCATAGGTCACGATCAACTCGACATACCCCCAGGGCTTTGTGACCGACATGTTGAAACCCTGCAGGTCAGAGGCCACGTAGGGAGTGAGGTGCGATTCATCTAGCTGGAGGGTTGAAAACAGCTGCGAGTACATGATGTCTTCCGAGCTACCTTGGTCGACTAAGATTCGGAGAGCATCCAAATTTTCCATCTGGGCTCTTACGAGCAGTGGATTGCTTGAGTTCGGGTCCCCTCCGAGGAGTTTTTCCCGGTAGAAGGAGATGGGTACAGACCCTCCCCGGACCTTGTCAAGCGTTGTACTCTTGTTGGAGCTCGTGTTAAGTAGATGCTCGAACTTTCTTTTCACGGAGTCCACGGTGACTTTGTTGAAGCCCCCTCTAGAGATGACCATGGCGGAGGGGAAAGTTTCCCATGGGCTATGTGCTGCGAAATATGCAGGAGCGCTGAGCTTCTCGGGAACATAGAAGTCCTCAGGCCATGATATACTCATGGCGACCTGGAGGTTTCTCACTTCTGAGGAAGGCACCTCTTCCTCGACTTTCTTCGACTCCTGGGCGTCTTGCAGGGGAGTTTCCTTCTTCTTTGTAAACTGCTTCAGGTGGTCGTCCCTGATCAGTATTTCTATGGCATCCTTCAGGTGGATGCAGTCCTCAGTAGTGTGGCCGTGACTTTTGTGGAAACGGCAGTACTTCGACTTATCGGCGTTCGGCTTGGCCGGTACCTACTTAGGGAATTGAACCCCCGCTTGTTTAAACTCTGAGTTAGCACATTTGGAGAGAATTTTTTCCCGGGATACAGTCAGGAGAGTGTAATCATGGAAGCGGCCGGAGGGCCCTTTGTTGTCCCAGGATTCCCGGGGACGGTCTTCACGTCTTCTATCTCCCCGATTGGATGTCGAGGGTTCATCGCTTTTGGAGGCCCAGGCACTTTCTTGGTGGCGTGACACCCGGGCAGAGCTGGCCGCCTCCTTCTCCTCATACTAGATATACGTCTGCACCTTGAGGAGGAAGGCGTCAAGAGTTCTGGGAGGAGCAATGCCAACAGTTTTGGCAAATTCCATGCGGGGACGAAGCCCTCGCTCGATAATGAACTTCTTTATGTCATCGGTGGTAGGGACTTGCAACGCTTCTTTATTGAACCTCTCAATGTACGCTCGGAGAGGCTCATCTTTCCCTTGAATTATGGCCTCAAGGGAGGCTTCGATCTTCGGATGACGGCATGATGTCGTGAAGTGTCTGGAAAACATCCTTCCCAGTTGTCTCCATGAGGTGATGGACTCCTCGGGAAGTTGTTTATACCAGGTCATTGCCCCTTTCTGGAGCGTGGTAGGGAACAGACGACATTTGATGGCGCCCCGGATGCCACGATAGTCAAGTAGCGCATCGATATTTTCGATGTGCTCGTCAGGGTCTGTCGTACCTTCGTAAGTGCCCAAAGACGGTGGTTTCTCCAAGCCTTTGGGGAGGCGCATAGCCATGATCTCCTGAGACAACGGGACGTGAGGCTCGTCATCGCTGCTGGAACTGGTCCATGAAGGGGAGCGGATGCTTCACTCGGGGACAGGGCGGTGACTTCTGCGGGGAGACGGTGTTCGTGCCCGGCCCTTCGACCTGACAGGGGTGAACATTGATCTCTCCGGGCTTTATTATTGTCTGGGGAGTAGTGAATTCGTGGGGAAATGTGGTCATGTTTCCGGACGGCGTGGGACTCTGGTTCCTGGTGCACCCGACAATCACCTTCCCGTCGGGGATGTGGACTTTTAGATCGTCGGCGATCTTTCCTCGGCTGAGGGGATCTTGGACGGGAAGATTCTTCCAAGGCCCCAATCCTCTCGTTTTGTTGGAGGATCAAGAGGTTGGTTTTGTTGAGAGCTTCAAGAAGGGCCGCCACGGCAGGGTAGGCGTTGGGCGGAACTGAAACGGGCTAGAGGTCCAGGGAGGGCTGGTCTTCAACACGACCAGTACGAGTGGGGGAGGGAGACGCAGTGGCTCTGTCTCTCAGACGACAGACGTCTCCTCCAAGGAAGGATGTAGATCCGTCAGCATCAGTTTTGTTGACGGGGAGAAAAGCAGGATTACGAGCATCTTGGACGTGATCTTGGCAAGCCATGATCGGAATCTTCGACAGAGAGCTGTTTTGGTCTTGAATCTGAGGTGGGTGCTAAGACGGGGATAACAAGGTTCCCACAGAAGGCGCCACTGATCTTGAAGGATGATTAGAACCTGGAGTGGGCCAAGAAGGACGTCTGTGATGCTGGGTGTGTGAGATGAGGATGGGGGTGTACCTGCAAGGCACTCCGATGCTAAAGTAAGAATCGGGAGAGAGAGAGAAAAGGCAAGTACAAAAGTATGTATTTCTTAGGATGATTTAGAATACCTGACCCTCTCGAATGAGAGGGTTTTTATAGTGCCCCCAGCACGTGGCCAACGGTTCCTATTTTCGGGGCGTGATGACTGTTTCCCAAAGAATAGGTAACTGCCAGAAACTAGCCGTTAGAACGGGCAGAGGTGCCCGAAACTAGTCGTTGCCACGGGCGAAGGCGTTGTTCTGGGCACGGGTGTCATGGTTGTTTCTGGATGGTAGAGTCGTGCATGACCGGCAAGGATGTCGAGGACGAGCAGGAGGCCTTGTGGGCCCTCTAACCACATGTTCCCAGTAGAGGGGTAGAAAGGTAAATACTGCCCCATATTGGCTGGACATAGGCAATTGGGCCATTCTGGGAGCAGAAGTGGATTGGGCCATGCCTAGTCATTGGTCCAGTTCGGAACAATTACATTTAGAATTTTTGAAAAGTCCATATGATGTTAATTGAATACATTACAACTTATTTAGATTAAATAAAAGTTTTAATATAATATTGGAAGACCTTTTCAGCTATTTCAAATCCTTCAATATTTTAATTGAATACCCTTTTGTTAGGTCACGAGATTGAACTTTCAAGTTAGATTAAAAATTAGTAGAATACTTGTGCTTCCGTACAGATAAAATTAAGTTGTAATAATAGAGATCAATTATTTTGATCTACTTATATAAGGCTCAAATGAACAGAGAAAGCATGATAATCCCCAAGAAACAAATGAAGTTCCAATGGAAGGAATGTTGAACTCTATTGCGCTCTGTAAGGAGGTTACCAACAACCTCTTAAGAGCTATCTCTTGTCCGTTAGGAAGGATGCCCTAAACAAAAACATGATCATATCATATTCAAAGTTAACATATAAAAACATGATCGGATTCGTTAAACTAACTAATATCTTACCTTATAAACCTCACCAAAGTCCATACCAGTTTACTCAAATTTAGCATAAAAAAAACATGTTTCAACCATTTCGGACCATCAAATTTCTTACCTTATAAACCACACCAAATCCACCTCGGCCAATCTTGTTCTCATCTGAGATACCATTTGTGGCAGCTTCAATTGTGGCAAAGTCAAATTGTAAACACTCTATATCAGTAAGATCCTCCCTCCGAACTACAAAGACAATACAATACAATATTCATCTTCAACCAAATTACAATAAACTGAACCTATGAAATAAATTAACTAAACAAAAAAATGTAAAATTACTTGAAGATGGACCCTGAATGAATATATTATTATAGTTATACTTCCTCCTTGCCTTCTAAGGCAGGAAATAACAGCTGATAATGAGAAGCACCACAACAACAACAATCCCAATAATTATATCGACATTGCTCTTTCCTACACAATTTCATCACTTTAAGACACCCCAGAAACAAATTTGAAACCAGGATAACTATATCGCCGTTATATAGATATGGGCACATAATCACTCATTCTTAATGTGCTTAAGCTTAGTGGCAGATTACATTGGAGTTAGTACTTCATTTTGAAATAGCTCATCAAGACATGTTGAAATACATGTTTTGAACTTGGAGTACATAACATGAGAAACAACTAAAACAAACTCAGTGAGCAAAAAAATGCTAAGCAGTTAAGAAAACAAAACGAAACTCATGTTGTAAGATTAACAGTTCAAGATCCATACAAAGAAAAGGAAAAACATGGGAATATGATTTCAACACTCTGACATAATTAGAGTAGCATGTTCTAATGAAGCTCTTTGTTGAGAAATTAGCTTCAACTTTTAGAACAATTTAAGTGTAACTGCAAAATGATTGAAATACCGTTGTTCAACCCCATATAAAAATGATGCAACTTTTAGAACAATTTTAAGTGTGGCTGCAAAATGATTGAAACAAATGACAGAGAAAACTTTGAGAACAATTTAAGTGTACCCTGGTGCATATTGCAGAATTATAACACTGAATTCAAACACTTTGAAAAGGAAACCAGCAGTTACTAGAACATCTGCTGAAGAGGAAAAACCTTGCGACAGAATCTGCAAACCTGACAGTGATCCTAGAATTGGCCGCTGGAAAATGGATGCAAATGTAGCTATTGCAGCAACAACAACAACAATTTTATCTTCTAATATTGATCCTAGAATCTACAGGATGAGTTATAAAATTGATTGTGGAGACATCAATGAGTCTATAAGGTAAGTGTCATAACCTTGCTTTCTAATTATATACGCATTTTTTACAATGAGTAGTCATGGTTATCGTATCGTACTATGCATGAAAGTCGTATCTTCGTTCCAATTCATAAGATTCAATTGAGGATCATCTAGTTCATGATTTGATAACTATGGTTTAGCTTCTAAAAAATAAGTACCCTATGGATCCATAGGGTAGAATATGGAATGGTGATAGAAGTTTTATACCTTTTCATGCTACAAGAGGGTTTAAGATTCATAATAGCTTCAATCAATCCAATATTATGGAGAAACCCCCATCTACTGTTCTCCAAATGGGAAGAGTCTTGGCACGACAAAATACAATGGCGTATAACCTCCCTCTCGAGGGATTAGGGGACTACTGCATCATCCTCCATTTTGATGGAATCCTTCCTATGTTTTCCTTATTTGATGTGTTCATAAACAGAGATATTGTATAGTCAAACTATACAATAAAAAGATCAGAAACCAGTGCTTTATATATAACAAGAAAAAGGATCAACAACTTCAATATAACACTAAGAAGTGTCAACTTCTACCCTCAGATCAATGCATTTGAGGTGTATAATATGGTTGATATTCCACCTGAAGCCTCCTCGACCACAGATGCCTCCTCGACCACAGTTTGACTATATTTTATCTTTTACTGTAAAAATAGCTTATACGTAGCTGTTTAACTAAGTTGTTGATCCAAACAGGGTCTAATTGTTGTTTCCAACAACACAAGAATTGAGTATGTGAGAGAGAGAGAGAGAGAGAGAGAGAGAGAGAAAAACTACCTTTTTAATACGAAAACTGCAGTGAAAAAATCAAAGAACACAAAACCAAACCTTAAGTAACATACAATGTGTTAATACCAAACCAAAAACTACAAAATCGGTGAAACGAAAAAATGGTCAAAAGAAAACAGAGAAGACAAAACCAATCACAAAGTAGCAAAGGAAGGAGAACCGTTGTCGACGGCGAAGTTGATCGAAACAAATTCCAACCGATTCATTAGGAAGGTCGTGAAATGAGGAGTATGAATATGACTTTGGTTTTTCCTTGAAGGTGGTGGTGGCCGTATAGGGTGGAGAAAGGGGCAGCGGAGGTTTGGGTTTGGGGAGGAAAACAGAGTAAACTGAGAGTGAGAGAAAACGGAAGAGAAAGTGAGAGAAAAGGGGTGTGATGTGGTTTTGGTGGAAAGTACATTTATTTGAAGGAGCCAATGAGTGAGTGACATTTTGCGTGCAAAAAGAGGTTTGGTTGAGATTTATTTGAGATATTTGTTAATTACTTATTTGTCCAATTGGTAGTATAAATTAAAATAATTGGAATGGCATATATGTAAAGTCATGCAATATTATTTTGAAGGGTTGATGTTCCGTACTGGACCAATGACTAGGCATGGCCCAATCCACTTCTGCTCCCAGAACGGTCCAATTGCCTATGTCCAGCCAATATGGGGCAGCATTTACCTTTCTGCCCCTCTACCGGGCACATATGGTCAGAGGGCCAACAAGGCCTCTTGCTCCTCCTCGGCATCCTTGCCCGTCATGCACAGCTCTACCATCCAGAAACAGCCATGACATCCGTGCCCGGAACTACGCCTTCGCCCGTGGCAACGGCTAGTTTCGAGCACCTCTGCCCGTCCTAACGGATAGTTTCTGGCAGTTACCTATTCTTCGGGAAACGGTCATCACGCCCCGAAAATAGGAACCATTGGCCACGCGCTGGGGGCACTATAAAAACCCTCTCATTCGAGAGGGTCAGGTATTCTAAATCATCTTAAGAAACACATACTTTTGTACTTGCCTTTTCTCTCTCCCGATTCTTACTTTAGCATCGGAGTGCCTTGCAGGTACACTCCTCTCCTCATCTCACACACCCAACATCACAGACATCCTTCTTGGCCCACTCCAGGTTCTGGTCAGCCTTCAAGATCAGTGGCGCCGTCTGTGGGAACCTTGTTATCTCCGTCTTAACATCCACCTCAGATTCAAGACCAAAACAGCTCTCTGTCCAAGATTCTGATCATGGCTTGCCAAGATCACGTCCAAGATGCTCGCAATCCTGCTTTTCTCCCCGTCAACAAAACTGATGCTGACGGATCTACATCTTTTCTCGGAGGAGACGCTTGTCGTCTGAGAGACGAAGCCACTGCGTCTCCCTCCCCCACTCGTACTGGTCGTGTTAAAGACCAGCCCTCCCTGGACCTCCAGCCCGTTCCAGTTCCGCCCAACGCCGACCCGACCTGGCTGCCCTTCTTAAAGCTCTCAACAAAACCAATCTCTTGAGATTATGTTGTAATAATTATTTTCAATGTTTGTTTTAAAAGAAATTGTTTTTGAAATCTAAATTATAAATCTTTTTTATAAAGAGACATGTAATATAAATTTCATCTTAAAAAACAAAAATAGATACAAGTTTTGGAAAACATATCACCACGAAAAATTCATTTTCAAAAAAAGAAAATTAATTTAATAAAGTAAATTATTTGTTATTCATTAGTTTTAATTGGATATTAATATTTTAATATAAATTGTTTTAAAATTTTAATTTATTTTAAATTAAAAATGATATAATATTGAATTATATTATTTGATTGAAGATATCAATATTTAACGAAATTCAAAGGTATTAAAGTATTAACTTATTTTTAACAAAAAAATCATTAAGATATGGTTAAAATATATTATAACTCCATGTTTGAAGAATTTTTAACAAAAAATCATTAAGATATGGTTAAAATATATTATAACTTCATGTTTGAAGAACATTGAAATGTCGTTATTTGTATCATTTAAGTATTATATTGAAGTAGCTCTATAAAAATCTCGTCAATAATTTAAAAGATAAAAAATAATACCGAAGTTGTGATTATTTCACTGTTGATAGAGTAGAGTCTTCCTTAGTATTAAAATTTCATTTTAGACATTTTTAGGTACAATTTATAGACAATTTAATCACCTAGAAAAGAAAAAACAGTTCAGTGTCACGGCCAAACATTCTGTACGATACTCATTTAGTGCTCAAAATTATGTAACCAAAATACTTAATTCTATGAGAATAATTACAAATAAATATGCTAAATAGTTCAAAGTATTCGAACTTAGTTTCAACTTAACTTGTAACAGCTCTCCTGTTCAGACACATTCTACCATTGATTGATCCTTTCTCTTTTTACTCAAAAATACAAGGATTAAATATATTTTAGGTACCTATAAAATTATTAAATTTTATTTTTTATTTTTATAAAAAAAAAATAACGTATTTTAATCCCTATAAAATAATTATGTATAAAATTTTAATCCCTATCGTTAAATCAATGTGTTCTTAAATAATTATTTTGCAAATATATTTAAAACGTTACAAAAAATTTCTCAAAAAAAAACTCAATTTAATTTATACGTCGATATTTTCAATACTTTTATTATTATCTTTTGAAATTTTAAAAAATCATATTTAATTCTTCTCATTTTTAAAAAATTATATAATTTGATTAAAAAACATTTTATAATAATCTGCACACGTATGAAAAAAATTATTCAAAAATTTAAAAGTTGAGGAGTAATTAAAAAGTTTTCAAAATTTTAAAAAATAAAGACTAAAACTGCATCTATAAAATTTTTATAATGACCAAAATATATAATTTTTTTATATGAAATATTTATAGAAACCAAAAACATATTTAAAACAATATAACTAATGAATATACTCTGACAACACCATCAAAATTTCTCCTGCAGAACTATAAAGAATACAAAACATGTGACGATAAACCAGAATAAATAGTGGAATATGTTCCTATCTAAACTGCCTTCCCTTAAAAAAAAGTAAACCATATACGTGAAGCATCTGGAACTTAATAATGAAAGACTGCATTTTTTTCAACAAAAGCCTTTCATTTCTTTTTCCAACAGAACATTTTAAAATAAATAACATATCTTCACAGAAAAACAAACATTTTAATTTAAAATGTGAATTGTGTTCAAACATGAATCAGATTCACTGACACTCAATTCGTTGTCTTTTTGCGGAATAGTGTTCTGGGTTTTTAGCAGCATTCTCGTTATTGTCATCGATCATTTTGGACGTTTCTTCACTTTGGAAAGCCCAACCAGTAAAATCATTCTCTGAAAAGAGAGATGAAGGAGTTGATTTGTAGAATGCTAGAGGAACCTGCTTCACCCTCCGTGTAATCTGCAATAGTACAAGTTGTCACCAGAAGATTCAAGGATATGAAGATGAATTTCTCCAAATTTCTTTTAAGATTAAATATATTTTTTTGATATCCATACAATTTATAAAATTTGATTTTGGTCCAACAAGAGAAAAAAAATTATTTGACTAGTCGCAGAAAACACAAAATTGTTGTTCAAAGGTGTCCTTGATAAAATACCTTTGAACAACTAAAAACACATCATTTATGTCTAATGTGTGGAATAAAAAACAAATAAATCATTTATAGAAACCGAAATTAAATATTGCAAATGATATACAAATAAAAAACATTTCTTTCATTATGCAAACATGGACACATTACTGTAAAGGAAGAAAAACATAATGGTCATTTACCTCTGCTCCAAGTATTGTTGCATAAGAACCAGCACTAAAATCACCAACATTAACTTCAGTTGTTTTGGCCCTGACTGTCAAATCAGTCCCAAGAGACAAAGCGAACCTAAAAGCACAAGTAAAAGCATGTATAACTTCAAGGTGTTATGTCAAAATTCACAAATAAAACAGTAAGCAAAAGGAAAACATTGAATAATGCGCCAAAGATCAAAACACTTACCGTGAGACAGGAGGACAGTAGTGGTGACGAACAGTGTCAATTTCCCAAAGAGAGCTTCCTGCTCAAAAGAAATTTTTATCAGGAAAACAAATTTTGAACACAAATAATTGACTCGAGATAAACTATGGGATCCAATATCATAAATAATAGGATCCAATATAGAACAGGGCAATGAGGGCAGTGCTTATATATTTCACTTACAGTATGAAAGCATACATGTCAAATTTATACAGGTCATCAAATTCTAACCCAGCACAGAGATTTTTCAATGTCAACCAAATAGTATATATCATGATGATAAAACATTGACAAGGGAAGCACTACATTTTCCTACATTGAGCTAAATGTCAACATTATTATTGACATTTAACTGCTAATCATGTCAAGCAGGTAAGCTAATTGGAAGGTTAAAAAACAAGGTGATAATTATTCTGATTTCCAAATGTGTTGATCCTAAAATCATGCATCATTTGTTTCTCTCTTGTTTAAGAAACATCAAACAAACAAGCAAGCATGCAAGCATTCATGTATGGGAGTGTGTTCATGTATTTTCCAAATGTGTCGATCCTAATGGCATGCTTAATTTGTTTCTCTCTTGTTTAAGAAACATCAAACAAACAAGCAAGCATATCAAATCAGGGAAGAGTATGAAAAAAGCAAACCTTGACCATACGACAATCCATGTAAAGATTAAATGGTCAAGATTAGCTTCTATTACCTCACATAATGTGTATATTATAGTACACAAATAATGACATAAAATAACAAAAATAAAACAGAAACCACCATGTAGTTTTACACACGTCTCCAGGTTTGATTTAGAAAAAATAACAGACTTTAAGGTAGATGAGAAAAAGATGACTTAAAAAAATGCTCACTCATAGCGCCTGACTTCATAGGATCAGTTTCCTCAATGTTAAAATGGTCAATGCCTGGTTTCTGGTGGGGCTTTGAACCAGTCTCGGCATCATCCAAGTTAGAAGCAGTCACTTCATCTGTTCTTTGATCACAGTCTTCATCAACATCTTCCTGTTCATATATCAGAAATTAGCTTTCCAACTAAAACAGAAAGTAGGCTGTTACTTTATTACACTGCAACAAACATCTTAACAATTTGGCAGCGCAAACAACAAATTTTGAAAATTAACACAATCACAAACACCCAAGTTGAAAAGGGATGAAGAGGACATAAAAATGTCTCTATTTAGTTTTCAATCACAGTTTTGTATATATTCCATCTAAATGTTGGATGAAGCAGATGTTGGCTAATTACAAAGTTCACAACAGAACTCAGTACTGACATTATGATTGCTAGAGTAAAAAAGAGTCGAAAGATGGTATACCTTCATGTATTCCCATAACATATAAGAGGTCCGACAGTAGTATTTTGAAAGCATTTTAATTTAGTAAAAACCTTTCTTTCCAATCCCAATATTTCTCTTATCATGGTCAGTGTTGACTAAAATGCCACCATGGCAGCACGGCACCATCAGTTATGGCAGTGCTGACACTATCCGCCGCTATAGGGCACAGAGCCTATTACATCCTCTATGTTTCTGCCTAAGGCTGCAATGCTGCATTTATATAACAAAATTTTGGGTGGCCTACACAAATCCCCAATCAGACATTGATAAACCTTATAATAGTATCAGACCAGATTAAGACCATCCTTGAACCAGGAAGCCAATCAATCTCCGGGCTCTACCAATACAAAAATAACTTGAGAAACATGAATAAAAATGCCAATAATTCATTCATATCACTAATTTGCAGATGAAACTATGGTAGCATTCATGATTGACCATTGTTTTGTAATCTGTCACAAACAGATGCAAGTAAGCAACTATTTTAACTGTCTACAAAGAGTACTAAACACAATTTGTTGAACAGAAGCAAAAGGCATTCTACAGAAGAGTAATTTACGAATCTAGGATTTCAGAAGGGAGGGTTTGGCATTCCCTAAATAATTTCTATGCTGAACCACCAAAGCTCGTCTTATGTTTGTAACACAGCTAATTATTTTCTACACAGCTCAACCACTTCATGGTTAAGCTACAGAAACACAGTTCACAAGTGTCGGCCAATCTAAGGCTACAGTTAAACAATGTTTTTAAAACTGGATTCATGATAGAGAAAGAGTATAAACTTAAATAGTTTTAGGTTAATTGGCCTAACCGTAGTTGAATCGATAACAATTTACTTCTATATTTGTAAATTTGACATATAAAATAGTGATGTACTCCCTCCGTTTCACAATGACAGGCAAACAAAAAAATGTTTCAAAATGAATGTCATTATATTCATAGTAGAGAAAGAGTATAAACTTAAATGACATTATAATTAAGTTCAAGCATATATATCATATGTAGCAGTGTCATTGATGGCGGACCGTGGCAGGAAGCAAAAAATCTGCTATTTGGCACCTCGCCATACTTTAAATTGCAATGATACTAAATAAGATGAATAGAAAAGTATGTCCTGCCTGTCCAAAAAATAATGTATGTCCTGAACACAACATATATCATTTTCATAATGGAAAAGTTTATAAAAGACCCACGGATTATGAAGATTACTTCTTTGTTTCCCTCAACCCCATATATTTTCACATGATCCCCATCAACATCTCCAATACTAAAGAAATAATCCAGAAAACAAAATTTTAATAATGAAGTAATAGCATAAAAAAAGATAGAAAAGAGACTATCATTACCCGATGCACCAAACAGTTGATCGAAGGATGTCTGCGCAAAATATTGTGAACCAGAGCTGTAATAACCAATGCACCAGAAGGTGGAACTGAAAGCAACAACCTACCCAATTTCTTCGCAAAGGAGGCAGCCAAGTAAGCTGGGAGAAGTGGTGACTTTAGGCAAGAATCAAGAAGCTGCAAGTAGAAAATTGCATATTATCAGAAAATAGAATTTTTTATTATTCACATCAGCACTATTTCATTTGAATATCATTTCATTATCACTCGATCACATTCAATGCTTTGTGTTGAAATACAAGAAACTAAGAGACATATGAATAAACCGTGTGTTTTGAAAAACACTACGGAGACATTATTATATATAGATAGATTACTACTAATTACATGATATAGTCGATGTGAGACTATTCTATATACAAATATTCTTAACACTATATATTTACAAATATCAACACTCCCCCTCAAGCTTGAGCATATAAGTCAAATGCACCAAGCTTGTTACATATATAGTTAGTTCTGGGGCTTCGTAGGGATTTTGTAAACACATCTGCCAATTGATCATTAGAGTTGACAAAACTTGTGACAATGTCGCCTGACTCGATCTTCTCTCTGACAAAGTGACAGTCTATCTCAATATGTTTGGTCCTCTCATGAAAGACTGGATTTGAAACAATGTGCAATGCAGCTTGATTATCACAAATAAGTGTCATTGGTCTTTCTTCTTCAATTTGAAGTTCCTTGAGCAAGTGTTTTAACCAAATAAGTTCACATGTTGCCATTGCCATGGCCCTATACTCTGCCTCGGCGCTTGATCTTGCAACTACATTTTGTTTCTTACTTTTCCAGGATATAAGGTTTCCTCCAACAAGTACACAATACCCAGAGGTGGATCGTCTATCAATGGGTGACCCTGCCCAATCAGCATCAAAGTATCCAACTATCTGGGCATGTCCTTTATCCTCATACACAAGACCTTTTCCTGGAGCACATTTGATGTATCTCAGAATCCGAATAGCAGCATCCATGTGTTCCTGACAAGGAGAATTTAAGAATTGGCTTACCACACTGACTGCAAAAGAAATGTCCGGACTAGTGACTGTGAGATAATTCAACTTTCCAACCAATCTCCTATACCTTCCTGAGTCAGATAGAGGCTCCCCCTGATTGGGTAGTAGTTTAACACTTGGATCCATAGGAGTATCGGTTGGTTTAGCAATTTAACAAACCTGTTTCTTCCAAAATATCCATAGCATATTTCCGTTGAGAAATCACCAAACCATCTTTAGATTGGGCTACTTCAATACCCAAGAAATAGCGGAGTTTACCAAGATCTTTTGTCTGAAATTGCTTCGAGAGATGTTTCAACTGGAGTACTCCCTGCTGATCACTACCAGTTATGACAATGTCATCTACATACACAATAAGATAAATACACCTTTGGGGTGAGTGACGATAAAAAACAGAATGGTCAGCTTCACTACAGATCATACCAAACTGTTGTACTACAGTGCTGAATCTGCCAAACCAAGCTCTCAAAGATTGCTTAAGACCAGAGACCTGTGTAGCCTACAAACCATATTCGATGACTCCCCCTGAGCAACAAACCCAGGTGGTTGCTCCATATATACTTCCTCTTCAAGATCACCATGTAAGAATGCATTTTTGATGTCAAGTTGATGAAGAGACCAATTTCGAATGGCTGCAATGGCTAGAAGAAGTCTAACAGATGCCATCTTGGCTACAGGCGAAAAGGTATCACTATAATCCAACCCAAAAATCTGAGTGTATCCTTTAGCTACCAAGCGAGCTTTAAATCGATCAACTTACCATCTGGACCAACCTTCACTGTATAAAGCCAACGACAACCTACTAAAGATTTCACATGGGGTAGAGGAACCAGTTCCCAGGTACCACTGCTTTGAAGAGCACACATTTCATCAATCATTGCTTGCCTCCACTCAGGGTGAGATAATGCTTCACCTGGAGTTTTAGGAATACAAACAGAAGACAAAGAAGACAAACAAGTATACAACAAAGGGGAAAGATGATGATAACATAAATCAATATAATGTGGAGAAGGATTTTGTGTTTGACGTATATCTTTTCGAAGGGCAATCGGAAGATCAGACTCAGGTTGCAGGATCGGATCCAGTGATGGCGAGAGCGTCGGAGGAGTCCGTAGTGACCTCGGGGATAGGTACGACTTCAGGGACAGGTACAACAGACGTTGGGCGACGACGCTGATATGTTTGAAGTGGGCGAGGAGTGGGGGGGTCAACCGTAGGGGTATCTAGTGGGTCAGGTTCCCTAGAATGATGGGGGATAATGACAAATGGGACTTCAGGAAGGGGTGTGGGAATACTTTCTTGTAGAGGTTCCGTAGTTACTTGGCTGGACTCAAAATATGGAATAGACTCGAAGAAGGTAACATCGGCGGATACGAGGTATCGTTGTAGAGTATGTGAGTAGCAACGATACCCCTTTTGGGATCGATGATAGCCAAGAAAGACACACTTTAATGATCGAGCTGATAGTTTATCAAGACCAGGGGAGAGATTGTGTACAAAACACGTCGACCCGAAGACTCGAGGAAGAATTGGGTGGAGTTGAGAGTTTGGAAACAGGATTGAAAGAGGGATTTTATTATTAAGGACAGATGAGGGCATGCGATTTATGAGGTAACATGCCGTGAGCACCGTATCTCCCCAAAATCGGAGAGGAACATTACCATGGAGAAGTAGGGTCCGAGTGGTTTCTACGAGGTGCCGATTTTTGCGTTCGGCTACCCTATTTTGTTGGGGTGTATGAGGGTAAGATGTTTGGTGCAAAATACCATTGGATGACATAAATGTTTGAAATTGTTGGGATAAATATTCACGTGCATTGTCACTTCTTAAGGTACGAATAGACAAACCAAATTGGGTTCTTATTTCTCGATAAAATTGTTCAAAAATGGAAAACAATTCAGATCTGTTCTTCATTAAAAATAGCCACGTGCAACGTGAAAAATCATCAATAAAAGTTACAAAATACCTAAACTCAAAAGTAGACACGGTACGTGAGGGACCCCAAACATCGGAGTGAACTAAAGCAAAAGGGGACGCAGCCCGTTTATTGACTCGATCGAAAAAGTGACTACGAGTATGTTTCCCTAACTGACAAGACTCACAATGTAAAGTGGATAATTTGGATAAACTGGGCACCAACTTTTGTAGCTTGGGAAGACCTGGATGACCTAACTGCGCATGTATAATGAGTGGAGAATTTGTGGTGGAGCATGTGGTAGATGACGTAGAGAAGTAGTAGAGGCCTTGAGACTCACATCCGACGCCAATCGTCTGTCCCGTATTAGACTATATGTATGTAAGGGTACTATTGTAATTAGACAGCTGTTAGTAGTGTGAGCTGTCAACAGCTAGAGTTAGTTACATTCTGTTACAGTTATGTAACAGAATTAGTTAGACTCAATGGTTACTATATAAGTAACCTAACCTCTCTCATTGTAATCAATTCTCACATAATGAAATAATAGATTACTCTCTTTCTCTCTCTGTTTCTCTTTCTATATGGTTCTATCTTCTTCTTCCTTTTACTATCAGTTTCTAACATGGTATCCAAGAGCTTCTGATCCTTGGAACCTGTTTCTCTTTGCGCAATGGCTCAATCCACAAATTCACTATCTTCTACATCAAATTCCGCTGCTGCAACAACCTTCAAACAGAAAATTTCTGTAAAATTGGATGACTCCAACTATCGTCAATGGCGTCAACAGGTTGAAGGAGTTTTACGAGGCACTAAAATGGTGAAATTCGTCGTTTCACCTCAAATTCCTGAGCGATTCTTGTCTGTGGCTGATCGCGACGCAGGGAGTGAAAACCCTAGCTTCGTAGCTTGGGAGGAACAAGATGCGTTGCTCTGCACGTGGCTTTTGTCCACGATCTCTGATTCTCTGCTTTCGCGCTTTGTTCTTCTGCGTCATTCTTGGCAAGTTTGGAACGAAGTGCACTCCTATTGCAACACGCAGATGAAAACCCGTTCCAAGCAGTTAAGATCTGAGCTGCGATCGCTATCAAAGGGATCACGCACCATTTCTGAGTTTCTTGCTCGAGTTCGCACCATTATTGATACCTTGATGTCAATTGGTGATCCTGTTCTGCATCGTGATCAAGTTGAGCTTATTCTGGAAGCTCTTTCCTCTGAATTTGATTCAGTTGTGGCTGCTGTTAACACCAGACCTGAATTTGTGTCTCTTGATGAGCTCGAATCTCTTCTTCTTGCTCAGGAATCACGCATTGAAAAGACAAAGAAGGAGGTTACTGAAGCTGTTTCAGTTAACCTTACACAAGGTAATGCTACTCCTAATCCCTCTGCTCCTGCTGAATCTATGGATCCAACTCAGTTTGACACCTCAAATGGTGGTTATGGTGGACGACAGAGCCAGTCTCGTGGCAGAGGCCAACGTGGTGGACGGTTTCGTGGTCGTGGCAATGGTGCACGCCACAACTACAGAGGTACAGTTCAATGTCAGATATGTCACAAGACTGGCCATGATGCAAGCTATTGCTATTTTCGTCACATTCAGGATGTTTATGGATATCCTCCTACTCCTGCAATCTTTGGAATGCCTCAGTCCAATGTATGGACTCACCCTGGATATAGAGCACCTAGCCCTCAGTTTTACTCTACACCTAGACCTGGCAATCCCTCTGTTCAGCCTTCCTTTGCAACACCAAGACCTCAGGCTCTTGTTGCTGGCACTGATTACACTCCCTTTTACAATCAGAATTGGTACCCTGACTCTGGAGCCACTCATCATGTCACTCCTGATGCCTCCAATCTTGCAGACTCCATTTCATTACCTGGATCTAATCAAGTGCATGTAGGCAATGGTCAAGGTTTGGCTATCACATCTCTTGGTTCCATGACCTTTTCTTCTAATTTTTGCCCTTCAAAGTCATTCAAATTGAATAATCTTCTTTTAGTCCCTTCAATCACTAAAAATTTAGTTAGTGTCAGTCAGTTTGCAAAAGATAATCATGTCTTTTTTGAGTTTCATGCTAATGTTTGCTTTGTCAAATGTCAGGCTACCTCTAAGGTGTTGCTGAAGGGCTCACTTGGTAGTGATGGACTTTACAAGTTTGACAGTTTTCCTCACTCCTCATCCTCTTCACAAGTTCTGAGTATTACTCATCAACCAGCAAGCACTTCTGTTTCCTCTTTTTCTTTGGGCTCTAGTCCTACTTCTCAGGCTCAATGTAATAATGTGTATAGATCTAGCCCTAGTTTGTATCAAATTTGGCATCAAAAATTAGGGCATCCTAGTCATGAAACATTAAAACATGTACTTCATCTTTGTAATATTCAAATTCCTAATAAAGTGCTTACAGATTTTTGCAATGCTTGCTGTTTGGGTAAAGTCCATAGATTACCATCTGTTGCTTCTACTGCTGTTTATACTAAGCCTTTAGAATTGATTTTTTGTGATCTTTGGGGACCCTCCCCTGTTACCTCCTCTTGTGGTTTTACATATTTTCTTACATGTGTTGATGCCTACAGTAGGTACACATGGGTGTATCCTCTAAAATTGAAGTCTCATACTCTAAACACCTTTGTTCAATTCAAGGCACTTATTGAACTACAGCTCAATCTCAAAATTAAGGCTGTGCAGACTGATGGTGGGGGTGAATTCAAGCCCCTCACTCATTTTCTGACCTCTCATGGCATTATCCACAGAATTACATGCCCTCACACACATCATCAGAATGGCTCTGTGGAAAGAAAACACAGACACATTGTTGAAACTGGCCTAACACTTTTGGCTCAAGCAAATTTACCTCTTCACTTCTGGGACCATGCTTTCTTAACTGCCACATACCTTATCAACAGATTGCCTTCACCCACATTGGCAAATGTCTCCCCTTTTTTTCTCATCTACTTTAAATACCCTGACTATAAGTTTCTGAAGCCTTTTAGCTGCTCGTGTTTCCCTCATTTAAGGCCTTATAATGCAAATAAGTTTGCCATGCATTCAAAGGAGAGTGTGTTTCTTGGTTACTCCTCATCCCACAAAGGTTATAAATGCATGGATTCCAATGGAAAAATCTTCATTTCAAAGGATGTTGTGTTTAATGAAGTCAGGTTTCCCTTCCCTGACTTGTTTCCCTCCAGCCATCCTGCTTCTACCTCTGTTTCAACAAATGCACCTCAGTTTGGTTCCTTTTTGCTTAGGCCTTTGTTGAATCATCCACCAACTCCTCATTTGTCACCTATGCCTACTGCCACTCAGTCTTCTTCTACCTTACCAAGTTCTCCTGATTCAGTTTCCTCAAATTCCTCATCTAGTCAATCATCACAACCTGCCATATCCAATCAGTCTACCTCAGAATCTCTAAACAGTTCCACACCTACACCATCTAGTCCTCATTCAGTACTTAGCCCTGTTGACCTACCTCAACCCATGCCTATAACTGCTATTCCTTTTGATTCTCAACCTGAAGCTCACTCTCAGGCCCTTGTGGCACCTTCTTCATCTCACACAGAATCCTCACCACCTATCTCAGTCAGCACTGAGTCATCTTCTTTACCTTCTATTCCACAAAACACACATTCCATGGTCACTAGGTCTAAAAATGGAATTGTCCAACCAAGACTGAATCCCACACTTTTACTCACCCATTTAGAACCCACATCTTACAAACAAGCTATGGCTGCTCCTGAATGGTTGGCAGCTATGAAATCTGAGTATGAGGCTTTGCTGAAAAATCACACATGGACACTTGTTCCTACACCTGCTCACAGAAAACCTATTGGCTGCAAGTGGGTGTTCAGAGTAAAAGAAAACCCAGATGGTTCCATTAATAAGTATAAGGCTAGGTTGGTTGCTAAAGGGTTTCACCAAGTTGAGGGGTTTGACTATACTGAAACATTCTCACCAGTTGTCAAGCCTATTACTGTCAGGGCTGTGCTTACACTTGCTATATCTCACAAATGGGCAATTCAGCAGTTAGATGTCAATAATGCATTCTTAAATGGCATTCTCAATGAAGAGGTCTATATGGTGCAACCTCCAGGTTTTGTACAAGGTGATTCCACTATGGTATGCAAGTTGCACAAGGCTCTGTATGGTCTTAAGCAGGCTCCTAGAGCCTGGTTTGATAGGCTCAAAGGTGCACTGGTTTCACTTGGGTTTGTAGCCAGCAAATGCGACCCTTCACTATTCATTCTGCATTCTACTAAGAATTTCACTCTTATCTTAGTATATGTGGATGACATCATTATTACTGGATCCTCTCAAAGGTTCATTCAATCATTGGTTTCCAAGCTTAACCTTTCCTTTTCCCTAAAGGATTTAGGCCAGCTTGACTATTTTCTTGGTATAGAGGTGCACCACCTTTCAAATGGCTCACTTCTTTTGTCTTAAGGGAAATATGTGAGGGATCTCTTAGCCAAAACAAACATGCTTGCTGCCAAGGGCATTGCATCTCCCATGGCCTCTAGCACCAAATTATCCAAAGTTGGGTCTCCTCAAGTAAGTGATCCTACTTACTTCAGATCTGTTGTAGGAGCTCTACAATATGCCACAGTAACTAGGCCTGAAATATCTTATGCTGTTAATAAAGTGTGCCAGTTTTTGTCCAATCTCATGGTCTTCTCTTAGCTCCTGCAAATCTCAGCTCTCCTATTACAATTACAGGGTTTTGTGATGCAGACTGGGCATCTGACCCTGATGACAGAAGATCTACATCAGGGGCTTGCTTATTCCTAGGTCCTAATCTTGTTTCTTGGTGGGCAAAGAAACAAACACTTGTTGCCAGATCCAGTGCTGAGGCTGAATATAGGAGTCTGGCTCATGCTACTGCAGAAATACTGTGGCTTCAGTCCTTGCTCTCTGAGCTCAGAGTTACACATCAAACTCCTAGGATTCTTTGTGACAATTTAAGTGCTGTTTCCTTGGCTCACAATCCAGTCTTGCATTCAAGAACAAAACACATGGAGCTTGACATATTTTTTGTAAGGGAGAAGGTTATCAACAAAAGTCTTGTTGTTGCCCATATTCCAGCTTCAGACCAATGGGCTGATGTCCTGACTAAGCCTCTATCTACAAGCAGATTTATAATTATGAGAGACAAACTTAGGGTTATTGACAAGCTGACACTTGATCAACCTCCCTAAGTTTGAGGGGGGAATATTAGACTATATGTATGTAAGGGTACTATTGTAATTAGACAGCTGTTAGTAGTGTGAGCTGTCAACAGCTAGAGTTAGTTACATTCTGTTACAGTTATGTAACAGAATTAGTTAGACTCAATGGTTACTATATAAGTAACCTAATCTCTCTCATTGTAATCAATTCTCACATAATGAAATAATAGATTACTCTCTTTCTCTCTTTGTTTCTCTTTCTCTCTTTGTTTCTCTTTCTCTCTGGTTCTATCTTCTTCTTCCTTTTACTTTCAGTTTCTAACATCCCGAACTCCGATCCTGCAGAGTAACATTACTATTAGTAAAGGTGATAGAACAATTAAGGGAACGAGTTAAACGGCTGACTGGCAGTAAATGAAATGGGCAATGAGGTACATATAGGACAGAAGTAACAGAGAGAGATGGTAAAATTTGAACAGTACCAATCCCTTGGGATCGGGTTTGAGAACCATTTGCGGCAGTTATAATGGGTAAGAAACCAGAGGTAGAGAGGGAAGAAAAAAAACCTTTATTACCAGTAACATGATCAGACGCACCAGAATCGAGGACCCAAGGACCAAGAGGAGATGATTGAGAGAAGCAAACAGATGAATTACCAGTGTGTGCAACCGAAGCAGTGGAACTAGAGATCTGATTAGTCTGACACCACCTGAGAAAATCCTCGTAGCTTGGCGTTGGGTTCTGAATAGAAGGTGAAGTCTGCATAGAGTCTGGGTTGTCACTTTGAGCTGCATTTACCTGGCGTGGGGGTTTGCCATGTGGCTTCCAACAACGGTCGATAGTATGTCCAATCCGGTTACAATGGTCACACTTGAGACGAGGTTTGAAGTTGGATGACCCTCCTCGAGGGCGATTCTGATTGTTGCCAAGAGATGCGAGGGCAGCAGTGTCACCTGGTGTTGGAGCAACAGTAGATGGAGGGGAAACCGGACCAACGCATGAGGTGTAGCCAAGCGCAACAGTTGTTCACTAACTGCATCATAGTTAGGAACAGTAGTACATGATAAAATCTGGTTACGAACGGAGTCGAGTTCGGATGGTAGTCCTTTAAGTGTCATGACCATGAAAAATTTACTCTGTTGTTCGGCATGAGCTGTTGCATCTTTTGCGTACGGCATGAGGGTTACGTAACTTGCTTTCAAGGCATCAAGCTTACTCAGATATGTTTGCATATCCATATTTTCCATCTTCAATGTGTCGAGTTTGAGGATGACACTGTATAGACAATGAACGTCGTTGGAGAAGACTTTCTTCGCCTTTTCCCAAACCTCATAGCAAGTGGAGAAGGCTTGATACTGCGCTTGGAGGTTAGGTGCTATGGAGAACCATAACACGGTAAGCAGAGAGGCATCAGTTTTCTTCCATTTAACGAGTTTGGCGGCGGCAACATTACTCAATTGTGTGGTTAGGTGATCTTCATATCCCTGACCATGAAACCACATATCGACAGCACGAGCCCATATGTTATAGTTTGCTGATCCGGTTAGTTTTTCACATGGGATAAGCGGAACTTTAGTAAACGACACAGAATCAGCGTCTCCCATGGTTTAATGACACAAAAAAAACGGAGTGAAATCGGGGCTGTTTGCACTTGAGCACCGTTTTCCGTGAGTCGGAAAGTAAAACAGAGGTCGGATCTGGAATGGGTGGGGAGAAGCGGGTAGACCGGCAGGAAAACGGACGGAATCAGCCGCCGGACGCGCTGGGGCAGCGGCGGAAAAAGGGCGACGACCGGATCGGAGGACGGCGAGTTGAATGGTGGGGTCGGTTTTTTGAAACGTCGCCGGAAATTTTGCCGGAACAGTAACGGCGGCAGTGGCGGTTACCGAAGAATTTTTGAAAAGTGAGAGGCAAACCGGAGTGACAACACGGTTTGCAAAAAGAAAAAAAATTCTCACCGGAAAACAGTAGGTCAACCGGGTAAAGTACGGCGAAGAAAGAATTGCCTCTTAGTAGGCTCTAGATACCATGTTGAAATACAAGAAACTAAGAGACATATGAATAAACCGTGTGTTTTGAAAAGCACTACGGAGACATTATTATATATAGATAGATTACAACTAATTACATGATATAGTCGATGTGGGACTATTCTATATACAAATATTCTTAACACTATATATATTTACAAATATCAACACTTTGGTTTTCCCATTTCAGGAAAATTATTTTCCTCTCTCAGGTTAAGAAAGAATGGTTTTCTGCTTGTCGATGCTATCCTAATTCACAATCTTTAAGAGTTTTCATTGTTCAATGTGCTGAGAGATATAAAGCAGGCTAATAGTTTTAGTATTTTAATTTTGAAATTGGAGTTTTCAATTTGGAAATATTTGCTCGATAGAGATTCTATCCAGTAAGTAACCAAACCAATCAACGTATCTACTTGACAAATACTTTCTACGAGTAAGTAATCAAAATAACAACCCATAGCAACCACCTTACAAACCTATTAACTTACTAACTAACTCCAAACCACTCTAATTATCCTATATTCTATATCCTAACATCATGGGATAAATATGTTATTTAAGTAAATTAAGTAAATTCAATCCCCTTTATGGGATGGAAGTTTGTTTTCACAACCTTTTGTTTAAGGATTTCCATGTTGAGTTAAAGGAGTTCTAGAAGTATAAATTTTACTGTAGTACTACTAGAAACTTGAATCATTCTATAATTTGGCACATCAACATACTTAAATCATTATTATCCAAACTGGCATATTAAAGTTACATTAAAATTATAATAACTTAATAAGTCAGTAACATATCTTCGTTGTACAACTGAACTGAGCATTATTTTTGCTTGATATCCCCTTTTGGTTACTTTTAGATGTATGTAACAAAGATTTTATAAGCTTTACCTGGAAAAACCTTCCCCGATGTTTTGCCATGAAGATAGATGGAACTAATAGAGCATATAGTTTTACATAAAAGTTTGGGTATTCCAATCCATACTGAGTCATTAGTACGTAAAGGCTATTAAGAGCCATCACACTGACTACACCACCAACATCATATGACCTTGTCAAGAAATCACTGCACACAAAAAAGCAACACGTCGGACTCAACATCTAGTTAGCATAACAAAATTCCAATTTCTGTAGCACAGATGTTTACCATAACATGATGGGATTAGACAGATGAGGAATCACTGCTTGGTGAAGATTAACAAGAACCTAGTAAAAAAAGAACAGCGTAGCTCACAAAATCAAATGGGGGAAAAACCTATAGAAAAGTATAAAATGTAGTTCCATTCAAATTCAAATTAGACATGAAATCAAAACCAGAATATGAAATTTACAATCACTGCTATAACAAACAGAATTCACTTTATATCATACATATTTAAAATTAATCTAATCCAATAATAAAATTGAGTTGAAAAGATGCAGAATGAAGACAACAACATCTACCAAAATCATCTTAATTTTAGAAAAGACACTAATATCCAGATTGAAAAACTACAGAAAATACAATGGCAAGCATAAAGAAATTTCAAACACATACGCTTGCAAATTACCTCTTTGTACACATCAAGCGGAAGTGGCAATCTAAGATACGCAATCCAAGCTTTAGTAAATTTTAACTTCATCTTCTTGGCAATTCTGTCAGCAGACAATACCTGTATGCATAACATGAAGATGTGATGGATATGGAAAAGTGAAGATGTCAGACAAATAATTAAAGCAGTTCTGAAATGAAAAGATATTTTAATATGAGTAAATATTCATTTAAACAGTAAGTATAATTACAATTAAACCCAAGGATAAAACATCCTCATTAATGAAAAAAATATGGTGATCAACATTAAACTAGAAATGAGTGGAATAATAATACTTACATTACTTTTATGCTTCTTGGACTTAAGCTGCTTGTCATCCAGATCTCCAGAAAGCACTTTATGGTCACTTCCTATGGAAAATTAACCAGATTACAAAATATATAACATTGTAAAAAAGAAAATCTTAAGAGTAAAAGTGATAAGTAAGCAATCACCTGATACACTCCACATTTCGAAAACAGATGTATCATCGGATTTTTCAAGAAAGGGGACATGTGAAATGGTGTAGTACATATTGTGGATGACACCCTCAATACTGCAAAAGATACATTTTTAAGTTAAAATTAGAATTATAGAACAAATTAAGTACATTTACAAGTAAATTATCCATCTCTTAGTTTCAAAACTAAGACAAAGTTTGCCTGGCAGAAAAACTATAACTGCTTTCTTGCATTATACTTTTGAGTTGAAAAGACAAATCTATTGCTTATAGTATAGAATATTGTATAACATTGTGTGTCATTTTTGTATATTTTTTATGATAGAAATAGAACTCATTTTTGTATATAAAACATGCGAGATACAGATCATTTAAGACCAAATAATAGAATCTTTTAATACTACTGATGGTCACCCAGTAATGGTGCTCTACATCTCTTTATAAAGGAAGAAAAAAAACGGAGAAAGAATAGAAATAACCGGTGGCTATAGATGTTACTAACTTTGAGCTCAATTGACTTTCATCAGTGCCATCTACACTTGCAGTTTTATCATCTAATAACAATGATAAGAAAAGGAGTTAGTTATCCAATGAGATTACCCAAATATTTAGAAATTGAAACAGAACATATAAATCTCCTATCTGCAATTTTGCAAAATCAAAAATTGGAAGATTAAAAGAAGCAAGCTAAGTTAGAAAATCACCTGAAACATCTTTCCCCTCCAAATTTCTAGCGAGTTTTTCTAGACTTATGAATGTAAAATAACTGCACCAAGTAACAAAATAGTTCACTAATCAAGATAAACGAATGAATAACTTGCAAAGAAAAAACCCAAAGAGGCATATTAATCATACCTGACATCAATATACTTTAAATACTTTGATGCTAGTAAATCAATCAAAAATTCAGCAGAACTAGTAGAGTGAATCTGATGAAGCAAATCAAAAACCAAAAAAATATCAAAATATGAACACAAAAATAAACAAAGTATCATTACAAATAGGATGAAAAACTTACAATACTACTGATAATTCTGTTATACAACGAAGAATGAAACGTGCCGCCATTAGCAACCTTCACAAACTCCATCAACGTATCCAACACAACTTCCTTCAAAGTCTCATCGGATTGATCCGCGACAAGAACTTCTACGAGAGATTTAACAAACTCGTCGAACTTAGAACGGAGCCAAGTGAGGTAGATGAACTCGGACTGGTCGGCGGCGTCGGAGGCGTTGGCGGTGGCAGAGGAGGAAGGTAGTTGAGGGAGGAGAGGGAGAAAGAAGGAATGAAGAGAGAGAAGAGATTCGAGGACATGTTGAGGTGGAGAAGAAGGTGAGACGAAGGTGAGAAGGAGAGGGAGGTTGTTGATGTTTGAGGCTGATGAGAGAAGTTCGTTTCCTAGGGTTTTGAGTTCGGCGACGCCGTATTGTTTGGTGTTTTTCTTCTTCTTGTTTTTCTTCGTTGGAGGTTCCATGGTTTGTTCAGTTGTGAGAGTTGGATGCAGCGACGCGGAAGGGTTTTCTCAGGGTTTTGGAACGGAGAAGGTGAAGACTTCGGTTGGGTTGTTATTTTCGGGTCAAATACGGGTTGGTTTTTGGGCTGGTTGTTTCTTCGGTCCGGAGTAGTCTCAAAAACGATCAAAATGTTTTTTGTTTACTCTTTCCATCCTTTTTTTTTTTTTCATAAAGCAATTGATCTATTAAAAGGATCACAAAGGGTGATCAACCAATACAACAGATTAAAAAAGAAAACTAACAAAATTCCCTACCCAACATCAACTACTTAACTCTCTCAAAAGAATCACAACAGAAGGACAGAAAGTCGGTGTTGGAGTAAGGAATTTCTCCCGTATACGCCCACTTCCAAGCGAGTATTTTAATATTCCAACTAGTATCGTCAACGTTACTTCCTTCGTGTCTAAAAATTATAGAGTTTCTAGCCTTCCAAAGGCTCCAAACCACTGTTAACCAAATCGAACCCAACTTACTTCTACCCACCTTTGGGCTTATAGAGCTGCACCAGTCTGAAAAAAACAGCTCAATGTCTCCAGAGAATTTGCTCCTGTTGCCACACCAATCCCCTATGTTATTCCAAACCGATAACGCAAAATTGCAACTAAAGAGAGAGTGACGGATATCTTCAGCATTAATTCTACAGAAAACACAAGTATCATCAGTTATAGGTATTCCTCTCTTCGCTAATTGGTCATTCGTCGGTAATCTTTTCCACAAAAGTTTCCACCCAAAACAAAGGATTTTCGCCGGTAACTTAATCTTCCACAAATCTTTGAATAACTTCTGATCCATCTCCGACAAATTATCTTCAAAGAAAGCAGTCCGCATTATGCTGTAGACTGATTTAACAGAGAAAACTTCGTCGTTGCTGCCGGTCCATAATACACCATCCGGTATCCCCTCAGATGGCCTCACGTCAGCCAGCAGCATTTTGAGATTTTCAAAGCTAGTCACAAGTTCACTTTGGTGCTGCGGACTGATACCAAAATCATTCCATCTCCATTCTCCCTGCTGCCACATTCCCATTTGATATACATAGGCCTGTTTATTGTTGCTGCACCAGAACAGGTCTTGAAATTTCTCTCGCAGGGAGGTGTCTTGAAACCAAACAGACGTCCAAAACGGAATGTTAATACCGTTTCCCAAAGTAAATTTAATCGAATCTACAAAATAGAAACCACGGTTAGAAGTAAGCATTCCACTTTTAATGATATCTTTCCACCAGAAAGAAGCGGAAGAACTCGTAGAAATCTCGTCCGACATCAGTTGTTGTTCTAAGTTTCCATATCTGGCCCTGAGAATATCTTTCCAAATAGTTTTCGACTTCTTCAAAACCCTCCATCTCCACTTAGATAAGAGAGCGAGATTGAATTCCTCCATGCTCTTGACTCCAAGGCCCCCGTTTTCCTTAGAATTACAAACTCTCCTCCACTTAATCCAATGAATCTTCCGATTATTTTCCGTTTCTCCCCAAAGGAACTTGCTTCTTAACGTATCTATAGTAGAAATGATCGACTTCGGAGCTTTATACATAGAAAGCCAAAAGATAGGCAAACTTGAAAGGACCGAATTTATAAGAGTGACTCGTCCCGCCATCGTCAACATTCTGCTCTTCCAAAGATCTAACTTCTTTTCAATTTTGACAAGAATCGACTTCCATGTCGAAACTCTTCTGGGGTTGACACCAATAGGAATCCCGAGAAAAACAAAGGAGGGATTTTGGATCCTACACGCAAGAAAATGGGAAGCTGCCTCCAGGAAATGACTACTCACGTTTATGCCGATAGTCCTACTTTTATTAAAATTCACCTTCAGACCAGATATAACCTCGAATCCTCTTAAAACAGCTTTGATGCTCCAAAGGTTCTTCCAGGTTCCCTCTCCTATGATGAGCGTGTCATCTGCAAACTGGATTAAATCGATCGAAACATCATTGCCAACCTTGAAACCTTTGAAGTTCTCCAAAGAAACCGCCTTCTTAACCAAGCAGCTGAGACCTTCAGCAACGATAACGTAAAGGAAGGGGGATATAGGATCGCCCTGTCTTAATCCCCTCTGAACTTTGAAATCCTTAGTCGGACTTCCGTTAACCAAAATAGAAATGTAGCTGTTGAATACGGTAGCTTCCATCCATCTCATCCATCTTCTCCCGAAACCCATCTTCGACATCATAAAGCGGAGGAAATTCCAACTGACACATGTTTCCATACATCTCTTTCCATCCTTATATGTGTCCCTCCATATGCGGATGCAATTTTTTTTACATATGTTTCAGCACAAATTATTGTCACCTTTATTTTTGCAAAATTTTGAATGTTTTTGAAGATACATTTTTGAACAAGTTTTTAATAAAGGGATTTCAAAATAAGGTATTTTAGTGTAATTTTTGAATAATTTTTTGGATAAATTTTTAAGTGATGTACTGGTTGAATATGACTTTGGGAAAGTGGACCTCCCGCATTTAGATAAGAATTTCCTATCATTGAAATAATGAAATTATTTGAAGAGATCCTGAATCAAAACATGCGAAGGTCTGACTTTATCAAAAAGAAGTACAACATAGTTTCATGAGATTCAGAAATGAAAACGCATATTATATAATGCAACGGAGTGCATAGTAAGAAAATTATATCCAAGATAACTTTGATAAGATATGAAAAGTCTGTCCGTGAAAAAGGGTACAGTAAAGTATACTACTATATTTTTCCAGATAAATATAAAATTTGCAACACTTTAATATCTAAACTTTAACTCTTTTGAAGGAAATCTCAACATAACATGCGAAGATAACCTCAATATAATTGGATAAATTTTTAGGAGAAATTGTATCCAAGATAATTAAGTTAGTCAGATTTGAAAAATTCTCCCATGAAAAAAAAGTGTAGTGTTGTATAAAATTATAACAAAATAAATGGTGCAGTGAAACAGTACACTTTACGGTGATACATCTTTGGATATTTGGACATTTTTTGGGGAAAAATTAAGGGTGACTCACTTGCAACGGTTTTGTTGGTGTGATTTCACTACTACAAATAATCTCATTTCACCTCGGACACGAAGGGTATATTACCTTGGTTACACGTGCGAGGTAACGAATGACGACAGGAAAACATGCCTTTTTACCCCCTCGGTTTTTGAATAACCAAGGGGAAGAGTAGCACTGGTCATGGGTTCGACCCCCAAGGTCATGGGTTTGATCCCCAGCAACTACATTTTTTGGATTTTCAAAAGTGTACTACTTTTTACATCGGTTTTTAACAATAATCGATGCGTAAAGTGTAACACCCCAATTCCCATCGCGAATAAATAATACATAATTAAATCAGAGTAAGTAAAAATTTATTTTTCCGACAGAAACAAGGATGTCACATCAATAGAAAGAAAACACAATCCCTGCTCATAAATTTTGATACATAACACAAAATGGAATAACCTCAAAGGGAAACTTTTTCCATACAAAAGGAAAGTTCAATTATGGAATAAAGCGGAAAGATCCATAACTGACTTGTTTTACAAAATAAATCATTTTATAACATCAAAATATTCGTACAAAGGTAATACAAAATAGATCCTACAATTGTATACATATATAACAAAAGCGTTCCCCGACTCCCGTGTTACGTATCAGAGCAGACTGACTAACAACCCGATGGAGAACTAATCTTCAAAAAAGCCTCCAGGACTAATAATCTGCAATTGCCTCATAGAGCAACAAACCACAGCAGAAGGGTGAGAAATAACAACTAAATCAAGATTGCATAATAATATGCAAACACATACAAATTCGCATGCATAATTATTCTCACCACAAGCATCACATACTAATACATATAGCGTGCCACAGATACATAACATTTTTCTACTAATCCAACAGCATAGCATATATCATTTATACCAACATAATCACATATTCACACCTAATGCATCCCAAAGTTATAACATATGGAAATACACCTCCACAGACATAGCATATGTCTATACATAAAACATATCATCCACAACCAATGCATTTATCACATATGCACATCAATTCACCAATTCAAACATAAATCTCAACACATACTTAATCAATTCATGATTTTCCACACATAATCAATTCATTCATGATTTTCCACACATAATCAATCCATTCATGATTTTCCACACATAATCAATCCATTCATGATTTATGCAAATGCAAAGAGACCGACACAACGACTCTATGCAAATGCGGTACCATCCATCCATCATTCTCATCATTAGTTCACTCAGGAACTATTGGAATCATCGCTTGTTACTTAGTGTAACTCCCCGTCGGGCAAACGATGTTCCCCGTCGCTCACACCTCTTTGTATAAGGCACACGACGTTTATGGATCGCTCACACCTCTTTGTATAAGGCACACGACCCGATCGTTCACACCTCTTTGTATAAGGCACACGATCGTCTATAATCATCGCTCACGCCTCTTTGTATAAGGCACACGATGTTATAGCAGATTCCCTCTGGAACCGTTTCGTCGCTCACACCCACTAGGGCACACGACATCACAAGATGCATATCATGATGCTTGACATAAAAGGACTCATGACAATCAAATACATCTTCACAAATCAACAATATGGATTATCTCATCATCATTATTTATGCATTGGAAATCAATTAAAACAATGCATTTACTTGCCATAAGGCCACCAAATAACACACATTGAATTTCACATAAACAATGCATTTCATCATAATCCACAAGCCACAACAATTCCACAAAACTTCATAACAACATACATTGATATTCAATCAAACAATGTATTTTACCACACAACAACATCATTATCACATGCGTTCATATCATATAACATCACACAAGTCCTACGATATATATATGAAGCATATTGCATGATAACACAACAATCACATACAGTTAAGACGGTAAAAGTCGACAAGACGACACATTTCCAAATTCCCGACATAATTAAATCGGCCACCAACATCAAAACCATTTTAATAAGAAAGAACATCTCAATAGCTTTCTAACGGTACCAAGAACGCCTCGATCCGAGTTACGGATCAAAAGTTACGGCATCGGACGCAAAATCGGGAACCATTCTACACCATCTCTGGTCATACGCGTATTGTCTTAGGCCATACGCGTACTGCCCAGCTCGCTCGCCCATTCCATACGCGTAATGCCCATAGTGCTATGCGTATGGGCAGAGACTGAATTATCCCCAAAACTTCCACTAAAAACTCCATACGCGTAATGCCTCACTTGTTACGCGTAATGCCTTGCCAAGTACGCGTACCATTACGCAAATCAGCAGAAGGCAGTGAAAAATGTGTTCCATACGCGTATTGTCCTCATTTCCCCCTTTCCATACGCGTATTGTCCAAACCAATACGCGTAATGCCAAGCTTGATACGCGTATGGGCAGCGCAACCTTGAATTTTTCCTGCATAATTCTGCTGCGAAAAATCATCCAATTTCCTCTCCAATTCTCATCTAAACACTCTCAAATCACAATATATCAACCAAAACATGTCCCAATCATATCAACAAGTATTCTACGCAGTTTATATCGAGTTTCAACCACGAAAACATCGATTTCTATCAATTGTTCATCAATTTATTAATGAGAAAAAGTTGTGAAACAACCAAAACAATTACAACAAACAACACATATACATACACAAGCAAGATATAATTGAAACTTCTCACCCTTACCCGATTAATCGCGATTGAAACGGAGGTTTCCTCGATTTTCCTCTTTCTCCTCTCCGCTCTTTCTTTCTTCTCCTTTTGTTTCTCTTTTTTTCCTTTCCCTTTCTTTTCTTTCTTTTTCTCTCCACTTTCTATTTTATGAAAAATAACCAAGCAAAAAGACCAAAATACCCCTACTCTCAAATATCTCGCAAACGCTCTCAAAACGCGATAAAACATAATAACGATGAAAAATAATATATTGCCAAATAAAAGTCAAGAATAAAATATTATAAAAACAAAAATAATTAAATCGACTCGATTAAATAAATCGAACAAAACGGGGCGTTACAATTCTCCCCCACTTAGACATTTTCGTCCTCGAAAATATAACCAATACGAACAACTCCGGATACGACTCTCGCATCCGACTAACAAACCGACAAACCACCTTGCTAACAGCAGCTACAACAACGACACGACCACGACGACAACTACAACGACAAGATTCAAAGCCCATACAATGCACTTGACGACTAACTCGCGACTCGAAGAATACCCAAGCTACGAACACACACAGGAATTAGCTACTCACACTCGGACCATCACGATGGAAACGAGGCAACAACACAAACAAGAACATAAAGTTCCACGACACAACATCGCTTCAACAACCTCTACGTAGCCACAATACCAATATCCTTGTCACACAACAATATTACAACAATGCTACGATTTACCAATCGAACATACAACCAAAACGTCCATCTACATAGTAGCCCATGAATAATATTTAAACCTTTCACCTAACACTTCTATTCTTAAATGTCCAATAGTCTCACCATTCCTACATGTTCCCAATGTTCGACCTATGAACTCTTACAAGCCTCACCCGCATATACAAAATGTGCCACATCACGCTTCCGCTGCGCACTCTGATTACCTGTAACCATCAAACTACCAATCTCACGTCCAAAGTCTAACTCTTCCTCATATTCACCAAAAATCACTGTTCACTTTTAATATTCCCAACCTCACACTCTCCTGTGTTATCTCATACACCAGACACAAGTCTCGGAATTGCTCAAATAATTTTAATTCTCTGACCATCAAAACAACCATATGCAAAGACTATCGACTTAACTCTTCAGGCACAACATCAGCTTTTCCCGAAGGATAATCCAAGCCAACTTCATAACTCGTCACGAATTCTAACCATCCCCGTTGTCTCATACTTTATCCCTTCAGACCAAATAAGTACTCAATAGTCTTATGATTACTAAACACTTCGAACCTAGAACCATAAAGATAATACCTCCAAATATTCCAACACAATAAAACCGCAACTAGTTCCAAATCCAAAATAGTATAGATCCTTCTATGAATCCTCAATTGCCGTAAAGCATGAGCCACGACTTTACTCTCTTGCATTAATACACCGCCTACACTCATCAAAGACGCATCCCAATACCTCACAAACGGTTTATCAGGATCACGCAGTATCAAAACTGGAGTCGTAGACAACTTCTACTTCAGCTCACCAAAACTCACTCACAACGAACATCCAAAACAAACGACTCACCCTTTGCAAGTCAACTGAAATACCAGAAGTACGAACTTAGCAAAGTCTTCCCTAGCCTGCAGAAACAACCGACTAGGCCCAAAAATTTCTAATCTCCTTAACCGACTTCGGAGTCTCTCATTGTAGAACTGCATCTACTCTCGATGGATCCATAACCACAATCTCATTCAAAATAACATATCCAAGAAAACTAACCTTTTTCAACCAAAATTCTCACTCGAATAACTTAGCATAAAACTTCGTCTCTTTTCAACACTTGTAATTCAAATCTCAAACACTCTACCCGTTCTTCCGCTGAGTTTATAACAGATCCGAATATCCTCAATCAAAGCCATTATGAACTTATCCAAATAAATATGGGAGATACGATTCATCTACTCCCTAAACATTACAGATGCATTACTAACACCAAATAACATCACTGTACGTTGTAATGCCTAACCAAATTCCAAAAGATATAAATTCTTAAAGCTTTTGCAAAAAAAATTCACTGGGTAACTGGTTACTCACATACAAGCTTAACCGAGTAAACAACAGCTTATTCCGATGATAACAACCATAACCAGTCACATTAAATTGATCAAAGCCTCAACTCACACAAATCACCACTCTTATCAAACAATCCAAACAATTGTGAATTCACTCAAACTCAACCAAACCAATTCCAGTTATCTATTCATGAAAGGGGACACTTATTCTCAATCGTTACCTTATTCAACTGTTAGTAATCCATACACAATTTCTTCTCTTAACAGTCCAAATTCCATAAATCCCAACATGTAGCAACAACTAACCAAAAAGAACTCTCAAATATTACATCCACACCGGGTTTCCTCAAGATTTCCATTAATGCTCTAAAACTCCAGAGACTCCAAACCTCACCAGAACTCTAAGTTTTACTTTCCATAGTCTCAATACCATTATACACATCATGCTTGTTATTCCGTTTAATCATTCATCCTTTTTGTTACTAACAATACTGGAGCTCTCTAAGACAACACCCTAATGTTCCATCCAAAAACACATCTGAAAACCGTGCATAACTGACGGCCCATCACTGTGACTTCCTGCCAATTTTCCAGAACACTATCATCACAGACAAAACAAACATCTTAGTCTCATCCCCTGAGAGTTTCCTACTCACTTAGCAGATATAAACCTCAACTATTCACCTTCGTCCAATTAAGTTCAATATCTACTCTCTGAGAATCAGCCCTTAATAATACCCAATCATTTTCTCTCAATGACTTCCCAACTTGACCAACATACAAAAACCTCGAATCCGCCTCATCTTCCGATATAAGAATCTTCATCGACTCATTAAAATAATCTGTAACCATTTTCTTAAATTCCAAACAACTCATTGCACACACTATCAAAGCCGGAAAGACACGACTATTCCATCCAACATAATTTCATCTACTATCAACAAGAGATTAAGGGTGATCAGTTCCTCAATTTGTCAATAGACAGCCGACAATCATGATGGGGCATAAACCGTCTTCACCAAACTATAATAGCATTCCTTACATCCTGTGCACAAAACTACCTAAGGCACAAATCCTTAGTTGACACAAACCTTACCTCCGCATTCCCTCCGGAATCGGGAACAACACACTTACAATCTTGCAATCCACAACACACTGAGCCAACGCTCCACACCTGAAGCAACATGGAGAAGCACAAGCTTCTCCCCCACTTATCTCATTCTCAAACCTGAAGACAAAAGATTAGAAAACCAGAAAGCACTGACAGTGTTTCACACACATATCACATACTAAGGAACAAACAACATCGACAGTATTCAACTGTCACCCAACTGACTCAACAACTTGGCCGGACCGACCGACCTGCTCTGATACCACTATTGTAACACCCCAATTCCCATCGCGAATAAATAATACATAATTAAATCAGAGTAAGTAAAAATTTATTTTTCCGACAGAAACAAGGATGTCACATCAATAGAAAGAAAACACAATCCCTGCTCATAAATTTTGATACATAACACAAAATGGAATAACCTCAAAGGGAAACTTTTTCCATACAAAAGGAAAGTTCAATTATGGAATAAAGCGGAAAGATCCATAACCGACTTGTTTTACAAAATAAATCATTTTATAACATCAAAATATTCGTACAAAGGTAATACAAAATAGATCCTACAATTGTATACATATATAACAAAAGCGTTCCCCGACTCCCGTGTTACGTATCAGAGCAGACTGACTGACAACCCGATGGAGAACTAATCTTCAAAAAAGCCTCCAGGACTAATAATCTGCAATTGCCTCATAGAGCAACAAACCACAGCAAAAGGGTGAGAAATAACAACTAAATCAAGATTGCATAATAATATGCAAACACATACAAATTCGCATGCATAATTATTCTCACCACAAGCATCACATACTAATACATATAGCGTGCCACGGATACATAACATTTTTCTACTAATCCAACAGCATAACATATATCATTTATACCAACATAATCACATATTCACACCTAATGCATCCCAAAGTTATAACATATGGAAATACACCTCCACAGACATAGCATATGTCTATACATAAAACATATCATCCACAACCAATGCATTTATCACATATGCACATCAATTCACCAATTCAAACATAAACTCAACACATACTCAATCAATTCATGATTTTCCACACATAGTCAATTCATTCATGATTTTCCACACATAATCAATCCATTTATGATTTTCCACACATAATCAATCCATTCATGATTTATGCAAATGCAAAGAGACCGACACAACGACTCTATGCAAATGCGGTACCATCCATCCATCATTCTCATCATTAGTTCACTCAGGAACTATTGGAATCATCGCTTGTTACTTAGTGTAACTCCCCGTCGGGCAAACGATGTTCCCCGTCGCTCACACCTCTTTGTATAAGGCACACGACGTTTATAGATCGCTCACACCTCTTTGTATAAGGCACACGACCCGATCGTTCACACCTCTTTGTATAAGGCACACGATCGTCTATAATCATCGCTCACGCCTCTTTGTATAAGGCACACGATGTTATAGCAGATTCCCTCTGGAACCGTTTCGTCGCTCACACCCACTAGGGCACACGACATCACAAGATGCATATCATGATGCTTGACATAAAAGGACTCATGACAATCAAATACATCTTCACAAATCAACAATATGGATTATCTCATCATCATTATTCATGCATTGGAAATCAATTAAAACAATGCATTTACTTGCCATAAGGCCACCAAATAACACACATTGAATTTCACATAAACAATGCATTTCATCATAATCCACAAGCCACAACAATTCCACAAAACTTCATAACAACATACATTGATATTCAATCAAACAATGTATTTTACCACACAACAACATCATTATCACATGCGTTCATATCATATAACATCACACAAGTTCTACGATATATATATGAAGCATATTGCATGATAACACAACAATCACATACAGTTAAGACGGTAAAAGTCGACAAGACGACACATTTCCAAATTCCCGACATAATTAAATCGGCCACCAACATCAAAACCATTTTAATAAGAAAGAACATCTCAATAGCTTTCTAACGGTACCAAGAACGCCTCGATCCGAGTTACGGATCAAAAGTTACGGCATCGGACGCAAAATCGGGAACCATTCTACACCATCTCTGGTCATACGCGTATTGTCTTAGGCCATACGCGTACTGCCCAGCTCGCTCGCCCATTCCATACGCGTAATGCCCATAGTGCTATGCGTATGGGCAGAGACTGAATTCTCCCCAAAACTTCCACTAAAAACTCCATACGCGTAATGCCTCACTTGTTACGCGTAATGCCTTGCCAAGTACGCGTACCATTACGCAAATCAGCAGAAGGCAGTGAAAAATGTGTTTCATACGCGTATTGCCCTCATTTCCCCCTTTCCATACGCGTATTGTCCAAACCAATACGCGTAATGCCAAGCTTGATACGCGTATGGGCAGCGCAACCTTGAATTTTTCCTGCATAATTCTGCTGCGAAAAATCATCCAATTTCCTCTCCAATTCTCATCTAAACACTCTCAAATCACAATATATCAACCAAAACATGTCCCAATCATATCAACAAGTATTCTACGCAGTTTATATCGAGTTTCAACCACGAAAACATCGATTTCTATCAATTGTTCATCAATTTATTAATGAGAAAAAGTTGTGAAACAACCAAAACAATTACAACAAACAACACATATACATACACAAGCAAGATATAATTGAAACTTCTCACCCTT
Organism: Lathyrus tuberosus; assembly: GCA_022829125.1. NCBI lineage: Eukaryota > Viridiplantae > Streptophyta > Magnoliopsida > Fabales > Fabaceae > Lathyrus > Lathyrus tuberosus. The sequence continues at coordinate 501,534 of JALAZF010000639.1, forward strand.
ACCCGATTAATTGCGATTGAAACGGAGGTTTCCTCGATTTTCCTCTTTCTCCTCTCCTCTCTTTCTTTCTTCTCCTTTTGTTTCTCTTTTTTTCCTTTCCCTTTCTTTTCTTTCTTTTTCTCTCCACTTTCTATTTTATGAAAAATAACCAAGCAAAAAGACCAAAATACCCCTACTCTCAAATATCTCGCAAACGCTCTCAAAACGCGATAAAACATAATAACGATGAAAAATAATATATTTCCAAATAAAAGTCAAGAATAAAATATTATAAAAACAAAAATAATTAAATCGACTCGATTAAATAAATCGGACAAAACGGGGCGTTACAATTCTCCCCCACTTAGACATTTTCGTCCTCGAAAATATAACCAATACGAACAACTCCGGATACGACTCTCGCATCCAACTAACAAACCGACAAACCACCTTGCTAACAGCAGCTACAACAACGACACGGCCACGACGACAACTACAACGACAAGATTCAAAGCCCATACAATGCACTTGACGACTAACTCACGACTCGAAGAATACCCAAGCTACGAACACACACAGGAATTAGCTACTCACACTCGGACCATCACGATGGAAACGAGGCAACAACACAAACAAGAACATAAAGTTCCACGACACAACATCGCTTCAACAACCTCTACGTAGCCACAATACCAATATCCTTGTCACACAACAATATTACAACAATGCTACGATTTACCAATCGAACATACAACCAAAACGTCCATCTACATAGTAGCCCATGAATAATATTTAAACCTTTCACCTAACACTTCCATTCTTAAATGTCCAATAGTCTCACCATTCCTACATGTTCCCAATGTTCGACCTATGAACTCTTACAAGCCCCACCCGCATATACAAAATGTGCCACATTACGCTTCCGCTGCGCACTCTGATTACCTGTAACCATCAAACTACCAATCTCACGTCCAAAGTCTAACTCTTCCTCATATTCACCAAAAATCACTGTTCACTTTTAATATTCCCAACCTCGCACTCTCCTGTGTTATCTCATACACCAGACACAAGTCTCGGAATTGCTCAAATAATTTTAATTCTCTGACCATCAAAACAACCATATGCAAAGACTATCGACTTAACTCTTCAGGCACAACATCAGCTTTTCTCGAAGGATAATCCAAGCCAACTTCATAACTCGTCACGAGTTCTAACCATCCTCGTTGTCTCATACTCTATCCCTTCAGACCAAATAAGTACTCAATAGTCTTATGATTACTAAACACTTCGAACCTAGAACCATAAAGATAATACCTCCAAATATTCCAACACAATAAAATCGCAACTAGTTCCAAATCCAAAATAGTATAGATCCTTCTATGAATCCTCAATTGTCGTAAAGCATGAGCCACGACTTTACTCTCTTGCATTAATACACCGCCTACACTCATCAAAGACGCATCCCAATACCTCACAAACAGTTTATCAAGATCACGCAGTATCAAAACTGGAGTCGTAGACAACTTCTACTTCAGCTCACCAAAACTCACTCACAACGAACATCCAAAACAAACGACTCACCCTTTGCAAGTCAACTGAAATACCAGAAGTACGAACTTAGCAAAGTCTTCCCTAGCCTGCAGAAACAACCGACTAGGCCCAAAAATTTCTAATCTCCTTAACCGACTTCGGAGTCTCTCATTGTAGAACTGCATCTACTCTCGATGGATCCATAACCACAATCTCATTCAAAATAACATATCCAAGAAAACTAACCTTTTTCAACCAAAATTCTCACTCGAATAACTTAGCATAAAACTTCGTCTCTTTTCAACACTTGTAATTCAAATCTCAAACACTCTACCTGTTCTTCCTCTGAGTTTATAACAGATCCGAATATCCTCAATCAAAGCCATTATGAACTTATCCAAATAAATATGGGAGATACGATTCATCTACTCCCTAAACATTACAGATGCATTACTAACACCAAATAACATCACTGTACGTTGTAATGCCCAACCAAATTCCAAAAGATATAAATTCTTAAAGCTTTTGCAAAAAAATTTCACTGGGTAACTGGTTACTCACATACAAGCTTAACCGAGTAAACAACAGCTTATTCCGATGATAACAACCATAACCAGTCACATTAAATTGATCAAAGCCTCAACTCACACAAATCACCACTCTTATCAAACAATCCAAACAATTGTGAATTCACTCAAACTCAACCAAACCAATTCCAGTTATCTATTCATGAAAGGGGACACTTATTCTCAATCGTTACCTTATTCAACTGTTAGTAATCCATACACAATTTCTTCTCTTAACAGTCCAAATTCCATAAATCCCAACATGTAGCAACAACCAACCAAAAAGAACTCTCAAATATTACATCCACACTGGGTTTCCTCAAGATTTCCATTAATGCTCTAAAACTCCAGAGACTCCAAACCTCACCAGAACTCTAAGTTTTACTTTCCATAGTCTCAATACCATTATACACATCATGCTTGTTATTCCGTTTAATCATTCATCCTTTTTGTTACTAACAATACTGGAGCTCTCTAAGACAACACCCTAATGTTCCATCCAAAAACACATCTGAAAACCGTGCACAACTGACGGCCCATCACTGTGACTTCCTGCCAATTTTCCAGAACACTATCATCACAGACAAAACAAACATCTTAGTCTCATCCCCTGAGAGTTTCCTACTCACTTAGCAGATATAAACCTCAACTATTCACCTTCGTCCAATTAAGTTCAATCTCTACTCTCTGAGAATCAGCCCTTAATAATACCCAATCATTTTCTCTCAATGACTTCCCAACTTGACCAACATACAAAAACCTCGAATCCGCCTCATCTTCCAATATAAGAATCTTCATCGACTCATCAAAACAATCTGTAACCATTTTCTTAAATTCCAAACAACTCATTGCACACACTATCAAAGCCGGAAAGACACGACTATTTCATCCAACATAATTTCATCTACTATCAACAAGAGATTAAGGGTGATCAGTTCCTCAATTTGTCAATAGACAGCCGACAATCATGATGGGGCATAAACCGTCTTCACCAAACTATAATTGCATTCCTTACATCCTGTGCACAAAACTACATAAGGCACAAATCCTTAGTTGACACAAACCTTACCTCCGCATTCCCTCCGGAATCGGGAACAACACACTTACAATCTTGCAATCCACAACACACTGAGCCAACGCTCCACACCTGAAGCAACATGGAGAAGCACAAGCTTCTCCCCCACTTATCTCATTCTCAAACCTGAAGACAAAAGATTAGAAAACCAGAAAACACTGACAGTGTTTCACACACATATCACATACTAAGGAACAAACAACATCGACAGTATTCAACTGTCACACCAACTGACTCAACAACTTGGCCGGACCGACCGACCTGCTCTGATACCACTATTGTAACACCCCAATTCCCATCGCGAATAAATAATACATAATTAATCAGAGTAAGTAAAAATTTATTTTTCCGACAGAAATAAGGATGCCACATCAATAGAAAGAAAACACAATCCCTGCTCATAAATTTTGATACATAACACAAAATGGAATAACCTCAAAGGGAAACTTTTTCCATACAAAAGGAAAGTTCAATTATGGAATAAAGCGGAAAGATCCATAACTGACTTGTTTTACAAAATAAATCATTTTATAACATCAAAATATTCGTACAAAGGTAATACAAAATAGATCTTACAATTGTATACATATATAACAAAAGCGTTCCCCGACTCCCGTGTTACGTATCAGAGCGGACAGACTGACAACCGGATGGAGAACTAATCTTCACAAAAGCCTCCAGGACTACTAATCTGCAATTGCCTCATAGAGCAACAAACCCCAGCAGAAGGGTGAGAAATAACAACTAAATTAAGATTGCATAATAATATGCAAACACATACAAATTCACATGCATAATTATTCTCACCACAAGCATCACATACTAATACATATAGCGTGCCACAGATACATAACATTTTTCTACTAATCCAACAACACAGCATATATCATTTATACCAACATAATCAGATATTCACAACTAATGCATCCCAAAGTTATAACATATGGAAATACACCTCCACAGACATAGCATATGTCTATACATAAAACATATCATCCACAACCAATGCATTTATCACATATGCACATCAATTCACCAATTCAAACATAAATCACACATACTCAATCAATTCATGATTTTCCACACATAATCAATTCATTCATGATTTTCCACACATAATCAATCCATTCATGATTTTCCACACATAATAAATCCATTCATGATTTATGCAAATGCAAAGAGACCGACACAACGACTCTATGCAAATACGGTACCATCCATCCATCATTCTCATCATTAGTTCACTCAGGAACTATTAGAATCATCGCTTGTTACTTAGTGTAACTCTCCGTCGGGCAAACGATGTTCCCCGTCGCTCACACCTCTTTGTATAAGGCACACGACGTTTATGGATCGCTCACACCTCTTTGTATAAGGCACACGACCCGATCGTTCACACCTCTTTGTATAAGGCACACGATCGTCTATAATCATTGCTCACACCTCTTTATATAAGGCACACGATGTTATAGCGGATTCCCTCTGGAACCGTTTCGTCGCTCACACCCACTAGGGCACACGACATCACAAGATGCATATCATGATGCTTGGCATACAAGGACTCGTGAAAATCAAATGCATCTTCACAAATCAACAATACGAATTATCTCATCATCATTATTCATGCATTGGAAATCAATTCAAACAATGCATTTACTTGCCATAAGGCCACCAAATAACACACATTGAATTTCACATAAACAATGCATTTCATCATAATCCACAAGCCACAACAATTCCATAAAACTTCATAACAACATACATTGATATTCAATCAAATAATGTATTTTACCACACAACAACATCATTATCACATGCGTTCACATCATATAACATCACGCAAGTCCTACGATATATATATGAAGCATATTGCATGATAACACAACAATCACATACAGTTAAGACGGTAAAAGTCGACAAGACGACACATTTCCAAATTTCCGACATAATTAAATCGGCCACCAACATCAAAACCATTTTAATAAGAAAGAACATCTCAATAGCTTTTAACGGTACCAAGAACGCCTCGATCCGAGTTACGGATTAAAAGTTACGGCATCAGACGCAAAATCGGGAACCATTCTACACCCTCTCTGGTCATACGCGTATTGCCTTAGGCCATACTCGTATTGCCCAGCTCGCTCGCCCATTCCATACGCGTAATGCCCAAAGTACTATGCGTATGAGCAGAGACTGAATTCTTCCCAAAACTTCCACTAAAAACTCCATACGCGTAATGCCTCACTTGTTACGCGTAATGCCTTACCAAGTTCGCGTACCATTACGCAAATCAGCATAAGGCCGTAAAAAATGTGTTCCATACACGTATTGCCCTCATTTCCCCATTGCCATACGCGTATTGCCCAAACCAATACGCGTAATGCCAAGCCTGATACGCGTATGGGCAGCGCAACCCATAATTTTTCCTGCATAACTCTGCTGCGAAAAATCATCCAATTTCCTCTCCAATTCTCATCTAAACACTCCCAAATCACAATATATCAACCAAAACATGTCTCAATCATATCAACAAGTATTCTACGCAGTTTATATCGAGTTTCAACCGCGAAAACATCGATTTCTATCAATTGTTCATCAATTTATTAATGAGAAAAAGTTGTTAAACAACCAAAACAATTACAACAAACAACACATATACATACACAAGCAAGATCTAATTGAAACTTCTCACCCTTACCTGATTAATCGCGATTGAAACGGAGGTTTCCTCGATTTTCCTCTTTCTCCTCTCCTCTCTTTCTTTCTTCTCCTTTTCTTTCTCTTCTTTTCCTTTCCCTTTCTTTTCTCTCTTTTTCTCTCCACTTTCTATTTTATGAAAAATAACCAAGCAAAAAGACCAAAATACCCCTACTCTCAAATATCTCGCAAACGCTCTCAAAACGCGATAAAACATAATAACGATGAAAAATAATATATTGCCAAATAAAAGTCAAGAATAAAATAATATAAAAACAAAAATAATTAAATCGACTCGATTAAATAAATCGGACAAAACGGGGCGTTACATAAAGTCTTATTTACAAAATTTTGTTTTTAACCTATTTTTTTATAAATTGTATAGCATCAAATTTATTGACAAATTCTAAATCTTCTTCTTCTTCATCATCAACAACACCAATAACAACAACAAAAATAAAATCAATAGAATCCTTAAACATTAAATATCAACAACATAATCAACAACAACAACAACAACAACAAAATCCATGTGATTTTTAAACATTAAATCTCAACAAAAACAACAAAAACAACAACATCAACAACAACAACAACAAATAAACAAAATCAATAAAATCATTAAATACTAAATTTGAACAACAACAACTATATTAAACATTTTACTTGATACAACTACAACTAACATTAATAAGTTACTTTCATGTTTTCCTAACTAACATTAAACATGTTTAACAAGAATTACTATAAAAAAGAATACGTTAAGAAACTAACCATGAAATATTTTTCGGCTTTTTCTTTCATTATCATTGTTTTTCAATATGTTAAGTTTAAATTTCAGCACTTTGCATCCAAGATGGATAGTTGTGTCATTCACGTTTTGATTGGCTAGTGAGAGTTACACGCGGATCACTAATGCTTCATATGGATTGATGATTTGGAAATGTCTTGACCATTGTTACTTTATAAATGGACGACAAAGATTAACTACTTAATTTTTTCATCAAATTTGTCATAAATAAAAAATAATGAAAATGAATAAAAAATACGCTACTTTACCCCTTGGTTTTGCTGAAAACCAAGGTAATAGGTCATAAAAAAATTTTAAAATTTAAAAGGTCATAAAATGTAGTTGTTGGGATTTGAAGACGTTCCATCTAAATACTTTACCAAAACCGAGGTAATAAGTCATAAAAAAATAAAAATTAAAAGGTGATAAAATGAAATTGCTGCATTCGAAGACGTGTGCTCTATCTAAATACATTATCTGTTGATTTTTAGCAAAATCGAGGTAATATATCAAAAAATAAATTTTAAAAAATAAAATAAAATGTATTAAAATGTAGTTGGTGGAATTCGAATGTGTGTCCTCTAAATACTTTACCCCTCGGTTTCCAGATAAACTGATGGAATATATGGTATTTAAAAAAAATTAAAATGTGACGCGTCTATGGTTTACACCTCAATTTTTTGTTGGGTGAGGTGAAAGTTTCATCATAAAGTGTATTATTTGTAGTAGTGTTTTAGGTGCATTCAAAGATGCATCTCCGGACACTAGGGGCATTTTCAAATTTTTAAGGGTGTGGGATGCACACATAAGGGTGGAAAGAGCAACCTCCAATGATTTAGGGTTTGTAGTGTAGTTGCATGTCATTAATTCATTCAGGGGGCACCTTAATCTGGTTATTTTGTTATTTGTCTTGTCACTTTCATTTTTTATTTAATTTCGATTATTGAGTATTCTTCATGATTGCACATCTCTAAATCAAGTTTGAAACGATTTTGTTTTTTGCATGCATAAACCATTGGTTAGGTTTGATCTTGATCATGATGCTTTTGGTCAATTGCATGAGTAAGTAGAATGAAGACCTTTTATGTTTTTTATTTGAGTTGGATACAAAGTAAAATCTAAAAGTACTTTTAAAACTATAAAAAATTTGAGATTTTATGTGTTTGATTTGAAGCATAAAAGTCAAACATATTTTCTGATTCAAATCAAATTGGATAAAGGTAAAACAAGAATTTTCTAACCATTTGATTCGAATCATTTTTTACACATGATTCAAATCAAATTCTTACTGCTCACCTCTGTTTAATTTGATTCGAATCAAATATTGTACATACCACATTGTTTTTCATTATTTTCCAGTTGGGCATGTTGCATTTGATTCGAATCATTTTTTGTGCATGATTCGAATCACTAGGCTCTTTATTCGAATCACAATTTCCTCATGATTCAAATTAACTGAAAAATGTTCAAAATTGTGCTTTTCCTTTTAATCCACTTCACTTGTTCATTTGATTCAAATTGTGAATTGCTTTTGATTCAAATCTAACTGACTTTTTCAACCATTTTCAATGCTTAATCTCAAGCACATATAAAACCTTTGTGTCAACATTTTTATCATAACATCTTATCCATCTAATTGTAATCAACATTGTGATTGAGTGAAAAAAACAATTTCCTCTGTTTTGAAAGTTCAAAGTCTTGCAACGAAATTCTTGCATCTTTAATTTCAATTTGATTCAGATCTTGATAACGAGAGATTTGTAATTGATTGATGGAGGCGCGTCTTTAAAACTAATCGTTCTTGGAGATTTGGTTGAGAATTTCAGGTTGTTTTGAAAGATTGAGGTGATTGTCAATGGTGATGACAAATTCCATTGAAAAGAACTACGTTTTTCTCTCTATAATTGCCTTAGTAGTGAATGTGTGGAAGATTACATATAAGGCGGAGTTCTTCTCAAATCTTCAGACAATTTATCGCTAAAGGAATCGGTAGGATCAAGGGGTTGATTACTACACATAAAGGCTTGGAGCAGATTGGTGATATTGGAAGATTCAAGAAACGTAATTCGAGTAAAGATTTAGAAGAGTTTGGCATTGTGGTGTATTCAAAGTCAAGATTCAGATAGGAGATTTTAATTTTCTCAGTTGTATTGTAGATTGGTGATTGTATGAACTCTTGCAATATTTTTTGAATAAAAAGGAATTATACAAGTTCTAGTGGGAAACCATTGAAGAGTGCACGTAGGCAAAGCGAGGACGGACGCCAAAGCGCTATAAATCTTAATGTCATATCTCTTTCTTACTCTTGCATTTAATTTAGTAGTATTTGCATGCTTGGGTATTTCAATTCTATCGTAGTTTATCGTTTATTCAATTGATAGCGATTTATTACGTAAGCATTAGGTTTTGTTGGAATTGGATACCTTGTTAGGTTGGATTGGTGATTAATATTCTAAAACAAATTGGCATTATAACTCTTTACATTGAATCATTGTGTAAACACTTTTTGTAAATTGCACAATCGAATCAATCACATGCCTAGTGTTTCATCATAATCATCTTTGGTGTCTATGAAATGATCTAGTGTTAACGTGATTGAAATTAGAATAGTATAATTTTCACATTTTCGCATAACTATTCTACTTCTAATTGTAATTCGATCAAAAAATTATCATCCAATGACTATTCATCTATAATATTTTCATGTAAATGGAGGAAAAAAATCTATGGAAAGAAAGGGGTTCAATTCAATGCTGTTTACTCGAGGTTTAGAATACAGGTGTGGATTAAGTAAATCAATAGATAGTTTTGGTCCTATTGAAAATAACGGTGTAAATGACGACCCATTTAGTTTAACTGATATGGATAATAATATTCATAGTTGGAAGAACAATAGTGAAAATTCTACTTCTTCCGCTCGCAATTAATTTTGAAAATACTCTGATAACTTTTTTTAAATGGAGGTTGAATTTTATTTGGGTCTACTCACCCCCATCTAGACCATTTTTCTACTCCCATATTCACACCCAACAATTAGCATAAAGAGCAGGTTTTTTTATTGTGTCTAATCGACATCCAAAAAGTTGTGAATGTGGCAGAAGATGACGATCCTAAGGGAGTGTATAATAGAGCACCTATTTTCAAAGGCAAAAATTATATTTATTGGAAATCGAACATATATATACACTTGTTATCGGTTGACAAAAATTGGTGGTGTGCCGTCACCACAAATCTATGTTGTTTAGTTTATATGTTCATTGGAATTATTTATTGGTGGTTGTTTATTTAGTTTTAGATGCATTTCGATCTATCTCTTTTTGATGTTGTCAAAGGGGGAGAATTTATGATGAGTCTAGAATTATTTTATGCGTTTTTATGTTGTGAGTGGTTTGTGTGCAAAGTTTCAGGGGGAGCATAAGCATTTTTCGCGTTATACTCAAAGTCGAATCAATTCCAAGTGAAAGCTTACCATGTATAAAAAAGGGGGAGATTGTAGTTGCATATCCCTAATTCATTCAGGGGGTGTAACACCCCGAAATTTGATTAATTTACTTAATCAAATATTTCTTATTTTATTTAATTAATTAGTATTTGGTGCGCTTTTAAGTAAATGTGTATGGTGATTTGTATGTGCATGTGGGACATTGGTGGGGTGTAGTGAGAGTGTTGGTGGGGTGGTAAAAAGAGTAGAAAGACTAAAATAATTAGAATTATGGCTATTTTGATTAATTAATTAATTACAATAAATTAGAAAAGGAGATTTTTTGTGAAAAGTAGGAAATTAGAAAATATGAGGGGAGTGGTGAAAGTTATGACATAAGTTGGGCCTTGGTGTAATTTTTAAGAGATTAAAAATTAGGTCATGGATAAATAGTGGTTAGTAGAGTTTTGGAGAAAAACAATACGTGAAAACAGATTTTGGGAGAAAAAGAGGCAAGACAAGGCTATAGCTTAAAGAGGGAAGACTAACCTTGAGCAATCTGAATTTTTGCAAGGAACCTAAGGTAAGGGGGAGAAAATGTTTTCTCTATGAGTGTATAGCATGAAAGGGTAGAGATGAGAGGTCCTTACTCTCTTTAGGGATTGTGTGAGTTGATTATGAATTATTGTTGTTGTATATAATTTTGGAATTTGATGATTAAAGGCGCATTCATCTAATTTTCGTAGTTGAATTTGTGTATATGTTGTAACGCCTCATTTTCCTTTTTATTTTTTTATTTGCAAATAATTGTGAATTGTTGTGATTGATGGTGTGTTTTGTTGTATTCGTTATATTTCATGTACTCGTAGTAAGGGGTAGTGGCCTTAAGAGATAAGTCTTGGGGCTAGTAGGGGTGTACGACTAAAAGCGTAGAAATCAGTGGTGCGGAGAGTAAGATTAATTAAACTATTTTTAATTAATCAATAATTGCTAACCATAGTGTAAAGTGGGCATTAGTGAAAATATATGAATGATGAGAATTATTATTATTATTATTTAGTAAGGTTGGATCAAAATATTAATAATAATATAATGGGATAAATAGATAGAAATAATTAGATGTGTAGTGAGTGGGAGGACATTGTGGTAATTGTACGAAGTTGAGTGAGGGCAAATAGGGTAAATCATAATTGGGGGTTATGTAAAGAGTTAGAGAATGAGAAGTTATTTTTCATTATGCGTAAAAGTGAGAGCAAAGGGAGAAAAGCTGAAAGGAGGCTAGGGCAAGGTGAAGGAGAGAATCCATTAGAGAAGAAGGAAGCTCATCAATACAAGGTAAGGGTGGGAATTCTTTAATCTCTCGAGGGTTAGATGATATATGTATTTGGGTAGGAATCATTAGGTTGAATTCATGTGTATGTTGAAGGGTTGTTGATAGGTTTTAATGAGTTAGAATTTTAAGATTGTTCATGATGTTGTCTATAAAATAATGCTTGTTATTGTTGCTAAATGTTGCTGACATTTGATGTGATTTTCATGCACTGTGAGGATTGTTTTGGGGAGGAAATTGGATTGCAAAAAATCTGTTACGCACTCGTAGTGCCGGGCGGTAGAACAGTAGCGTCGGGTGGTGTTGTGTCGGGCGGTGACCAGGAGGCGTTGTATGGAACGCTACTGGAAGTGTTGAGTTAAGGGGGGGGGGGAAGTTACGCCCGTGTGCGGCCGGGCGGTGCGAAGGGGCGCAGTAATGCTGTGTCGGGTGGTGACCAAGAGAAGTTGTATGGAACGCTACTGGAAGTGTTAGAATTGAGGTGAGGGAAGCTACGCCCGTGCGCCGCCGGGCGGTGCAAGGAGGCGCAGCAATGCTGCTGTTGTGCCGGGCGGTGCGAGGAGGCGTAGCGATGCTGCTTGCGCAATTTTTGTTGTTTCTTTGTTGTTTTCTTGTTGTTTTTCATGGTTTCCTGTTGCTTCGTTGATGATTTCTTTAGATGATGTATTTTGGAGGATTGTTATAAATATGCATGTTCGAATAGGCGTATGTGTGTTGTTGTGAAATAGTGAGTTGAGTAATGATGATATGCTATGTTTATGCATTTGTTTCGTTGTTGCATGTTGTCGTTGAAGGTGCATAGCATGATACATGAGTTGAGGGATGACGTGTGCCCATGTGGGGTGTGAGCGTCTATCCGGATTCCTTTTAATGGAATCGACGTTGTTGTTGTTGTTGAGGTGATTGTGTACCCATGTGGGGTGTGAGCAATCACGATTGTCGTGTGCCCATGTGGGGTGTGAGCGACTAGATAGACGTTCCGACGTGAATTGTGATCATGAAACAGGGATCGAAATTAGTACCGCATGCATTGAGTCTAGTTGGTGTCTCATTGCATTACTCTTGTTAGTTGTGTTGCATTATGATTTGATCGATGATCTGCGGTTGTGTTGAGGTGTGTGATTCTTGTTGGTAGTTGTGATATGGGTGAATGACTTGGTGATTTATACTTTTATATTTATATCATCTTCTTCTTTTGTTGATTTGAGAATCTCACCCCTTCTGTTTGAATGTTGCCTCTACGTGAGTAATGTACAAATATTCCGCTGTAGGAGCTCATGTGTGAGTGGAAGTTGAAGTCTTTGGTTTATTCTTTTAGTTTGGCGTCAGCTCTGATATGTAACATTGGGAGTCGGGAATGCTTTTATATGATTTTATTTGTTGAAGAATCATTAGTTGTTTTTCTGATATGAAAACTAGTTTCTTTAGTTAATTGAAATCGTTATAGTTTGTTGATTGAAATGAATAATTTTCTGCTGCGTAATAAAGGTTATTTTGTTGGATTAAAGTTGTGTGATTTCCGAAAATGTCATTTATATGTTACATGGCTATTTATGAGCAAATGATAAGTTGGAAGTAGCATCCTTTATTTCTGTTTCGTATTGTTTTACTCTGATTATTTTAATTAAATAGCGCGGGGAAATTTAGGGTGTTACATATGTGGTTCTGTTTATGTGTGTATGCATGTGTGCCATTGTTTGAGTTGTTGAAAGCATGGTCATAAACATGAATTGATGAAATCAAATGAATTAAATGGTGTGATTATGCGATTTAACATGTCCTAATGATGTCATAGCATGTGATATAATTTTCTAGACGTTTGGGGTATTTGGGGCTGAATTCGGGAAGGTTTGAAGGTTCAGTAATGCAAAATCGCGTTTCTGGTGCTGCACGTCTGGGAGACCTCGCCCAGCAACTCGCCTGGTAAGCTTGGTCATGTGAACTTTGCATGGCGAGCTGTTCTGCTCACCTGACGAGGATGACAACACAGAGTTATTGTTCGCGACTCGAATTGTCGTAACTTTAGTTTCGTGACTCGAATTGAGGCGCGGTTCGAAGCACTAGAAAGCTAACACACGAAGTTACATTATGGTAGTGCCTTGTGAGATGAATTTCAATTTTTAAATGATGTGTGAGTATATGTTGTGAAGTGTGTGTATAATTGTGTGACTTATTGAACATGCTTGATGATGAATCAATGTTGAGATGATTTAACATGATTGATTATTGTATGTTTTTATATATATATATATATATATATATATATATATATATATATATTTGACATGGTGCTACTGTTTGGAGGTATTTTGGCATTGCTTATTATTTATTATGGAATTAATCAATTGTTGTGTATTCAGAATGATGTTGTGTATAATTGTGGTAAACGCATGGTGATAATTTTTGTGATATTGCATGTTGCTGAACATCATGCATCATGGTGTACGGACTTCGGTATAATTTTGGTGTGCTCTGGTCTGATGTTATGGATTCAAGAGCGATTAGTTAGTTTTAGATTGGAATCAGTGAAGCGTTACTAAAGGTGTTAGTGTAAGTTCTGTGATTTTGGTATTGGCAGCAATTTTGTTGAAATAAATATCACAACAAGATGTTAAGCCAGATGCCTTGACATGTTGGTCAGACATCATTGGTGATCAGCATGATGTCGTGACATGATGTCATGGCATGTTATAACAGAAGATTAGGGGTTTATGTATTTGGAAGTTTTGTTATTTAAAGTGTGAGACTTTATATGTTTTTAGTTCACACTCTGTCGCGATCCAATGGGTTATTTTAGGAACATCTGTCTATGCTAGAAATGCATTTGTTTCATAAAAATGATCTTGGAGACTTTTTAGGAAACTTTCTATTTAGTTCCTATTTTTGTGCAGAAGATTTGAAGTTGTTGTTTTGGGATTTGCGAGCTATTTAGTTGAAGAGCCCAAGGCCATGCTGATTAAAAGCTATAAAAGGAGCTATTATAAACCTAATGCATTAGAGAAGTCGTGTATTAAAAGAAGGAGTATTAGGGTTTAGTGTGTCTTTGTTATTTGTGATCCACTCTTATATTACTTTGATATCTGAGTTGGATTGTGTTGTTTTGTGCATTTGTGAGCCATTCATGTACCTCTTAGGTGATTGAATTGGACTAAGTTTTGAGTTGTAATCACTCATAAGCTTCTAAGAAAGAGAAGATTCTGTGTCATTGGAAATGTGTCTTATATTGTTCATTGTTATTGAGTTTATCACTATTGTGTGATTGAGGGAAGTGAGAAGGGTCTCATATCTAGGAGTTCATAGGTAGAAATAACACGGGTAGTGATTAGGTGAGAAGTTGTAAACCAGAGGTTGTTTGTTGAGGCTTTAAACTAATACTATTATAGTGGATTTCCTTCCTGGCTTGGATGCCCCCAGATGTAGGTGATGTTGCACAGAACTGGGTTAACAATTGACCGTGTTATTTGCATTCAACCATTTACTTTAACTGCATAATTATTTATGGTGTCTTACTGTCCTGATCCCAGTGTCGTGAAATCTTACTCGACATCTGGTGTCTGATTACCAAAATTTCAATTGGTATCAGAGAAGGCATCATGTTCTATTTAGGGTGAGCTCCAGGGAAGTTTTTGAAGGTGTGAAAAACACAAGAAATAGGGGGTTTGAATTGGGTTTTTACAATAAAAACGATTCTTTAAAAATAACCCCCTTTACAAATAACCTTCACTTCTTGATAATAAAGCAAGAGAAACTGAAAAGAAAGAACACAGTATGTTTATACTAGTTCACTAGAGAAACCCTCAAGCTAGTCTAGTCCACCCGCCAAGGTGATTTTGCCTCTCTCAAGTGAGGTCTTAATCCACTAATCAAATTGATTAATACAATGCACAAGCCAAACTGCAAGTGACTAACAACAATATCTAAGACACACTAGTCCTAGAATTCTCAAGAATTCTGACATAACCGATCTCTTAAGGAAATCAAACAACTGTTTGAAAATACAATGCACAAGCCAAACTACAAGTGACTAACAACACTAAAACTCGCTGTCTTAGTCTTCCTAAAGCTTCTGACCTACCCGGTCCTTTAGGGAACACAAATCTTCCTAAAGCTTCAGACCTAACCGGTCCTTTAGGAATTACAAACAATTGTTTGTTACAAAGGTTTGTTTACAATAATGATGCTTCTACACAAGCAGAGTAAACACAGTTTCTAGCTCAATCTGGCTTAGAGCGAATCTACACAGTAAGAACAATATTCTTCTTTGTATTGTGGTGCTTTATTGTTCACTCATAAATTTCTCTATTTCTTGAGTTCTTTCTTCATATGAATCAGTGTTTTTAATATTTCTCCTTTTCACACTGAGTGTCACACTTGTTATCACAACTGATTCGTTCAATGATCAAGTCTATATATATAGCCAGAAAAAGATCCGTTGAAGGGCAGATCAGTAATATCAGAAAAGTACTGGAGACTTGAAATAATGTCGTTATGCTGGGGTGAAAATCGTACGCTAAAATTGTCCTTTGTACCACCAAATCAGGGTAGTGGAAAAAAACGTGTTTGATCTGTACTATGTACTATTTTCTCTCGCAAACATTTCATCTTCTTCTATCCATCAGAGGCTTCTGAGTTGATATGATTGAAGCATGATCAGAAGAATGAATCATTGGGTCTTCAGAGTCTTGAGTCTTCAGAACTTGTTCTGCAGAACCTTGTCATCAGAGTCTTCAGCACTCCTTCTTCAGAACCCTTGATTATCAGAAACATAAGTCTTCAGAGTCTTCAGAACGATGTTCATTAGAACCTTGTCTTCAGAGTCTTTCTGACGCACAGTAGATCATAAGCAATCTTGCTTTTTTACGCAGAAGCAACCATTGAGAATTTCAGAGTGACGTAGCACATGATCTTTATCAGAGTCAAAACTTTCTTTATCAGAGTCAGAACCTGTTTGTCAAAATCATCAGAATAACAAATGTTAGAGTACCAAAATTATTATCATCAAATACTCCATTGTTATCATCAAAACATAGAGATAAGATGTAGAACCAAATCTTGTTCTTACAGTTTTGTTCTGGTATTATGGAAAATGAAGGAGTAGGAAATGTTAACAGACCCCCGGTCTTAGATGGCACTAACTATGACTATTGGAAGACTCGTATGATAGCTTTCCTAAAATTTATGGATAACAGAACATGGAAAGCTATCATCAAGGGTTGGGAACATCCTATTTCTAAGGATGAAGATGGGAAGGAGATTTTGAAACCAGAAGAGGTCGGGGCTAAGGAAGAAGATGAAACTGCTCTTGGAAACTCCAAAGCTTTGAATGCCCTATTCAATGGAGTTGACAAAAACATGTTTAGGTTAATAAACACATGTACTGTGGCCAAAGATTCTTGGGAAATTCTCAAGACCACTCATGAAGGCACATCTAAGGTGAAGATGTCTAGACTTCAACTTCTTACTACCAGATTTAAAAATCTAAAGATGAAGGATGATGGAAGTATTCATGACTTTCACATGAATGTTCTTGAAGTAGACAATGTCTTTAGTGCTTTAGGAGAAAATATATCAGAAGAAAAGTTGGTTAGGAAGATTATCATATCTCTCCCTAAGAGATTTAACATGAAGGTAACATCCATTGAAGAAGCCTAAAACATCAGCACCATGAGAGTTGATGAACTTGTGGGGTCACTTCAAACTTTTGAATTGACTCTTAATGACAGAATTGAAAAAAAGAACACAAGCATAACTTTTGTCTCCAACACTGAAGATAAAGAGGATCAATGTGACCTGGACACTGATGAAGGAATGTCGAATGCCATTGTTCTGCTTGGAAGGCAATTTAACCAGGTGCTGAAGAGAATGGACAGAAAGTCAAGACCTAATGTCAAGAACATCATACCTGACATCAGCAAGAACTTTGATTCTCAAAGAAAAGCAAGAACAGAAGAAATGTCCAATCAAAGTAAAGGGGTTCAGTGTTATGAATGTGAATGCTTTAGACATATTAGAGCAGAATGTCCTACCTATCTCAGGAAACAACATAAAAGGCTGTCAATTTCTTGGTCTGATTATAAAAGTGAAATTGAGGATGAATCTGCTAAGCTTGTAAATGCTATAACTGGAAGGTGGGCATCTGATGTAGATTCCTGTGATGAAGAAACTCCATATGTTGAAGTGGTTGCTTCTTACAAAGATTCGTGCATAGAAGTGACAAGCAGACGAAAACTATTTCTCAACTTCAAATTAAAAAGGAAAAATATGTATCCACCATCTATGGGCTGCAGGATGAGGTAACTCTGTAAACTTCCAAACTTGAAAGGATGACCAATTATGTAAGAATGTTAAACAATTCTTATGATATGTTAGATGAAATTCTTCAAGTTGGAAAGAGGGATAGAAACCTGAAAAGTATAGGCTTTGATTATCAATCTTTGAAAGGAGACACCAATGTAATAAAGTTTGTTTCTCCTAGAAGGAAGCCTGAGCAAATGATATCTAAACATATGTTTCAACATTGTGCCAGACATCAGAACACTCATGCTGGAAGCAAGGCCTTACATTTGAGATGCCATTACTGTGGCAAAGTTGGTCATATCAATCCTTTCTGCTTCAAGTTGTATGGCTATCCAAAAGGTCCAACACAACCTAGGGCTAATAAGGTGTGGTTAAAACTAGAAAGAAATGGATTCCTAAGGAAGTTACTACTTCACTTATTGCTCACACTTCTCTCAGAGCTTTAGCTAAAGAAGACTGGTATTTTGACAGTGGGTGTTCTAGACATGTGACTAGAGTTAAGAAGTTTCTGGTGGACATTAAGTCCCACTCTACCAGTTATGTCACTTTTAGTGATGGTGCCAAAGGTGAAATTAAGGGAGTTGGAAGACTAGCCTGTATTGGATTCCCTAGTCTTGACAATGTCCTCCTTGTCAAAGGTCTGACTACTAATCTAATAAGCATAAGTCAGTTATGTGATCAAGGTCTGAAATTGAATTTCATTGAGTTTAAATGTTTGGTCACTAATGGGAACAATGAAGTCCTAATGAGGGGAGTCAGGTCTAAGGACAACGGTTACCTATGGACACCTCAGTCATCAAACTGTTACCCCACATGTTTGATGTCCAAGGAAGATGAAGTCCAGTTGCGGCACCAAAAGCTTGGTCATTTGCATCTAAAAGGTATGAAGAAGATTATGTCTATTAAAGCTATCAGAGGCATCATAGAGGAAGGTAGAATATGTGGTGAGTGTCAAATTGGAAAGCAGACCAAGATGTCATACCCGAAGATCCAACACCTGACTAATTCAAAAGTTTTGGAACTTCTTGACATGGATTTAATGGGCCCTGTGCTAGTTGAAAGCCTTGGTGGAAAGAGATATGCTTATGTTGCTGTTAATGATTTTTCAAGATTCACCTGGGTGCACTTCATCAGGTAAAAATCAGATGTCTTTGATATCTTTGAAGAATTATGTCAAAAGCTTCAAAGAGAAAAAGAAAGTAAAATTATCAGGATTAGAAATGACCATGGAAAGGAGTTTGAAAATAACAAATTTGCTGATTTCTGCTCCTCTGAAGGTATTATCCATGAATTCTCCTCTACCATCACTCCTCAGCAGAATAAAGTTGTTGAATGAAAGAATAAAACTCTTCAAGAATCAGCTAGAGTCATGTTACATGCTAAGCATCTGCCATGTCATTTTTAGGTTGAAGAAATGAATACTGCTTGCTATATTCATGACAGAGTCACATTGAGAACTAGTACTTCATCTACACTGTATGAATTGTGAAAAGGAAGAAAGTCTACTGTCAAATGCTTTCATGTTTTTGGAAGTAAATGCTACATTTTGGCTGATCATGAATAAAGAAGAAAGATGGATCCCAAGAGTGATGAAGGGATATTGTGGACCAATTTCTGTGACCCCACCAATCCTGAGATGGTGAGATCCTCATGAACCATGCTTGTGCCACTTTCAAATTTCTAATATTTATCCTATGATGCTTAAAAGGAAGGGGAAGGAATCTAAACTAACCCTGCGTGCAAATGATTTTCCTACAAATGCAAAGAGATATGGAATCGGATGTCGGTTATACTAAGGGAAACTATTAACATCCTAAGTATCTATAGTACTCTATAGGAACCTTTTGTATATTTTTTTGCTATTAGTTATCTTATCTACTTAAGTTGTTTACCGTTGATTGGGAAAGTTTTAACTTATGGGTGAGAATGAGAATGTGAGGTGTTTTTGGGAGTTTTTGTTTTATGAAAGGTACGAGGACCTAAGGGGTTTTATTTAAAGGTGTGCTCATTAAGATCTCGCAATCTTATGCCTACGTATTCTCAAAAGGAAGTTGAGAAATCAGAGCATTCGTAGTTCCACCTAACTATGGGTAGAATTTGTATCTTGTTCAAAGCCCAAGATGTTGAAGCTAAAAGAGTATTTGTGTATCTTGTTCAAAGCCCAAGATGATGAAGCTAAAAGTTTTGTTGGTTTGAAAGAAAAGACAAATTGTCATTTTTAAGGGAGATATCTCACCTATTCATCACAAACATTTGAGAATAATATCATAAGGGAAGAAGCTTTGAACTTGGATGTTAAATAATCCTAAGCAATGCCACATCTTCCTTTATGAGTCTTTGCATGCTAAGAGAAGGACCATAACTTGGATATAGTATCAACAAGTGTGCCACTTAAATCACTTAGATGAAAGAAAAGTTTTGGACCATGATAAGAGAAGGGCTCTAACTTAGATTTTGAATCAACAAGTGTGCCACTTACATCACTTATATGAAGAAAAGTTTTTAAGGTTTGATTTTTAATTGTGGTGTATAGAAGGGATATCTTCCTACAGAGATGACTCAATGTCCTATCTCTGGGGATAAGTTAAATTATTTGAGTATCTTGTTCAAAGCCTAAGATGTGAAGCTAAAAAGTTTGTTTGTATCTTGTTCAAAGCCCAAGATGTGAAGCTAAAAAGTATGTTTGTATCTTGTTTAAAGCCCAAGATGTGAATCTAAAAAGTTTGTTTGTATCTTATTCAAAGCCCAAGATGTGAAGCTAAAAAGTTTGTTTGTATCTTGTTTAAAGCCTAAGATGTGAAGCTAAAAAGTTTGTTTTCATCCAAAGGGGAACTAGGGTTTGAACTAAGTTGTAGTTGAGTGAACTCTAATGTCTGAGCTAAGTCTAAACTAAGGACGAGGTGTTATAAATGTCAAGAGAAACATAATATGAATAAGTATATGGCAAGTATTTAACAAGTATAGACATGAATTGAAAGTGGAGGGTCTTATACTCTGATAGGGGTACATGTCTAAGCATGGTTGAATTGAAAAGGTGATAAGTCTTACGCTTTTATAGAGGCCCATGTCTAAGCATGGTTGACTTGAAAAGATGATGGGTCTTACACTCTTACAGAGGCCCATGTCTAAGCATGGTTGACTTGAAAAGATGATGGGTCTTACACTCTTACAGAGGCCCAACGAGTTTGAAATTTGAAGGCCACTAGAGTTGTGTTTGATGCAAGTTGAAGATTTGAGATTTGAAAGATTGAAAGATTTGAGAAATTGAAGAAAGTTTTGAGAGGAGGGGAGGGACATACACACTAATAAAGGCCCAAAGAGTTCGAAATTTGAAGTTTTGAAAAAGTTTTGTAACCCTAATGAAAGATTTAATCAAAGGTATTTTCAAAAGGAAATAATTTTAAACATGGTATAAATGATGTGTAAGTCAAGATAAACATGTTGTGATCTTGTATCAATGTTTTAAACAAAGTCTATTTATCCATATGAGAATAAAAAATGAATTAGGTTTGAAACAATTAGAAAGAAAAATCAAATTTTCAAGGTTTTAAACCTAAAAAAGCACTTCTTTTCAACTTAATAAAAAGTGATTAAATAAATTCCTTTTTTTTATGAATTTTTTTATGGATTAAAATAATAGAGTGTATGAGTGATATGTGTGAAAAAAATTGGGTCAAAAAGAATTAATTTGATAGGAGAAATAAATGTTTGAATTTTGGAAGAAAAATGTGAAAAATATGAAAATGTGGTAAAAAAATGGTGTGGGTGGGATTTGAACCCACGCCACCAAGGATCCAACCAACAAAACACGCCCTTGCTAACTGAGCCAACGTGCGTTGGTACTAAGTAAACACAACCATTTGAATAAATATGAAAATTACGAGCCAAATTAAAAAAATGTGCGCCATGGACTTCATCTTCTTCCTCGGGCTCCAAATTTGCAGAAAGGGGACTATCTCCCTCAATACGCAATGATTTTGAAAGATGTAAACTTGAAAATTGTTCAGTTTTAAATAAGGAATTGAATGGTGGAATTTAATTTCATTTATATTTAGTGTGGAGTGAATTATCAAGCACGAACCAGATGAACCCTAGTTTTGCAAAAACTATAATGAAATCCTATACACGTAATATAAATGACAATTGATTGAGGGTAAATGATCTATGAACTACCAGAAACACATTGGTAACTTGAAATAACATTTATGATGAATGAATCATAGAGTTTGAAAAGTTCAGGCTTACCTTGCAAGAGGAAATTGAATCCTCAGTTGGAGGTGTTATAGATGTGAAATGATGATCCTAACAGCTTCCTTGGACTTTAAGGATTGTGTTGAGATGCTTAGAATAAGTTGAAACCTCCTGGATTGCTTGGCTCGAATCCAACTGCAACATGATCAAGGTGAGATGTGATCTTGATGAATTTGATGTTACAGAAAGTGTTTACGTGTTTGGATCACTTACACATAATGTATATGAAGTGTTTGAATCAAAAGTTTGAGTGGAAAAGCTCTGGTTTTGAAAACTCGATTCTCACTCTTTGAAATTTTGAAACTTTGAAGTGAAAGAAGAAGAATGAGAAAATAAGTGTTGTGATTGTTTTGGTGTGTTCTAAATGATCAAATGTGGTCTCTATTTATAGGGGAAAATATTTGTTTTGGAGGAATAGTGATGGTTGAAGGATGGGCTTAATGTTCAATGGTTTTGGCAATGCATCATTACTTCTATCTCAAGTTACATTATCTCTTCCACTAACCTAGCTCTCCTTTTGACCAATTCCACATTTTGCAGGTGTTTTTATTGTTGATCTATGGGAAGGCTGATAAGAACCTGAAGTGGGCCAAGAGAAACGCCTGTGATGCTGGGTGTGTGAGATGAGAAGGGAGCGTACCTGCAAGGCACTCCGATGCTAAAGTAAGAATCGGGAGAGAGAAAGGCAAGTACAAAAGTATGTGTTTCTTAGGATGATTTGAAATACTTGACCCTCTCAAATGAGAGGGTTTTTATAATGCCCCCAGCGCGTGGCCAACGGTCCCTATTTTCGGGGCGGAATAACCTTTTCCTGAAGAATAGGTAACTGCCAAAAACTAGCCGTTATGACGGGCAGAGATACCCAAAACTAGTCGTTGCCATGGGCAAAGGCGTAGTTCCGGGCACAGGCGTCATGACTGTTCTTGGGTGATGGAGCCGTACGTAATGGGCAGAAATGCCGGGGAGAAGCAAATGACCTTGAGGTTCATCTTTCCATATGTGCCTGGTAGAGGGGCAGAAAGGTAAATGCTGCCCGCACCAGCTGGACTCAAGCAATTAGGCCATTCTGGAAGCAGAAGTGGATTGGGCCATGCCTAGCCATTGGTCCAGTCCAGAACAAGAGCCCCCCAAGTCTTTGCTCCGGAGCATGGGAGTGATGACTTAAGGATAGCTCGCAGCCCCGGGTAACTTTGAAGGGGTAGTCGTTTGTCGACGAGATGGAGTTGTCCTTGGATGCCCGGGGGTTCCAGTGCCCGCGGGATATGTAACGTTGTTCGGTCTACCTGGCATGTGGAGAGGCCAACGGTTGAGGTATTCTGAAGGGACGTGACGCCACGTGCGCCTCGAGCCTTATGTAACATTAAATGCGTCATGATGGCTAGGATAGGGTCATGATGATGCCCATAGTCGCGCGTGCTCGTGTACGTGCCTTCAGACTGCCTATAAATAGAGGGAGAAGCTGCTCATTTGCGTTTTTCACTTCTCTCTCCTTCCTCGTTCTTCTTTCTGAGTTCCCAGCCAGTCGTCACCGTCAGCCACCGTACAAAGTTCTGAGCAAGCTCTTCGACCCTTCAAATCCTCTTCGACCACGTAAGTTACTCATTCCCAGCTTTGTTTCTAGCTTTTTTTGCTTCCGTTTTGTTAGAATGCATGCGGCTAGGATGACTTTAGGTAGAAATCATGGTGTTTCCCGGCGACTGTTGGTGGTAGACGGTGGCTGGGCCACTTTTTGCTACTGCTGCGGTTGCCGGAGTTTCAAAGGGTCGTAGAGTTAGGCTGTTTTCAATGCCGTTGCGACGACGGGCGTTAGCGTACCTGGCGGAGCTCATGAGTTTTCTGGCGCCCTCATGAATTTTCTGATGAATGTATGAGTTTTCCGGTGGAGCTTCAAACAGAAAACTGGGTAATATTGCGGGGAAAATCTCCTCGTACGAATAGGAGGGGCTACCTCCGGGCATCTCCTCGCACAATACCCTCGTGCCATTTGATTTAGGGCTTAGGTTGGGGATGTCGTCCTTGACCCTTTGAGCGCCCTTTCACTTGACTAGCGGTGGAAGGGTGGATTTGATTTTGCAGTCAAATTCACTTTTGTCCTTTGCTTTTCAGGTGAACGAGATGGCACATGAACCCGAGAAGGAGATTCTCATAGACTCGTCCGAGGAGAGCTCTTCGGAGAGCAGTGACACTGAGGCTTCAACCGCCCTCAATGAGGTCGGCGAGAATCCCGAGCATGCTTCTGCGGAGGAATAGACAGTTGCGGAGCCTGCCGAGCATGCATCCACCTTTGCTTCCTATACTGGGGACGTCTTCACGAATGTAGGGCCAGAAGGGGAGTGGAAGATGCACTTCTCCAGTCAAGACGACCGCATATGTATCGATTACGGGGAGAGATTCCCGATGTACGAGTATGCTTTCAAGGATATAAGGCTGAGGCTGCCCTTCACCGACTTTCAGCGGTCCGTCTTCGTCCATCTGGACTTGGCCCCATCGCAGCTGCACCCTAATTCATTGGCATTTATCCGCGCTTTCGAGCTGACCTGCGAGTTTCTAAAGATATGAGCTACTTTGCCCTTGTTCTTCACAATCTTCCACCTCCAAAGGTAGGTTTCGGAGAAAAGGTACGGCTGGGTTTCACTGAAGCAAGCGAGAAAACTATTCAAACCCTTCTCGAAGTCTATTTGGACCTTCAAGGAGAGGTTCTATATTATTGAACCTGTGTCGGAGAAGGCCCAGGACACCACGTACGCCTGGGCAGTGTCAACGAACAAGGACGACAATGATATGTACGACAAGCATGGGAAGCTGCTGGCAGACAGAGTGTTTAAATTCCCCTTCTGTTAGAGCAGGAGCCATTTTACCCGGGGTACTCACCATTATCTCGCTCAACCGGAGATGCTGAACGAGGATGACATAGCCAGCTACGAGGCATTGGTCAAATATGTTAACAGTTTTAAACTCGAGGAGTGCTGGACGAAAAAGGGGGACCCGATCTTTGACGACGATGGTGGGCAAAGAGTAGAGCACCGCTATATCAATACGAAGACGCTTCTGGAGTGCAAGACCCATGCTGACGCCCTTAAGTTGCTTGGTAGTTTTTACTTTTCTAGCTAGCCCGGATTATGATTTCCTTAGTTGCTAACGTGCTTGTTACGTTCTTTTGCAGGTGAAATGCCTTCTGCTCATGAAAGGATGGTGAAGAATGCTCTAACAAGGGGCAAGGTGGGCGCGACCAACCCAAAGTCTCAGTTTACTTAGCAAGTGCCTCCTCCTCAATTAGTTGTGGGGAGCTCCTCGCCTGTTCCTTCTCCTGCCCAAGGATCTCCTGTGCCCGAGGCTTTAAGGTTTAAGCGGACCAGACCGAATGAGCTGGTGGATCTCAGTCGGGCGGCAGAGAAGGGCAAGTTTGAGCTTCCTCTTTGCCTTCATGGCAAGAAGTTTTTCGAGGGGACATCCCTGATGGTTCCTCGGGCAGAGTCCCTCAAGCTTGAAGGCACGGACCGACCGAGCAAGAGAGCAATGCTGACACAAGACACTTCTGCATTGGTCCAGGTACTAGAGATGGCGGCGGTCTATGCCGAGGAAGACTCCTTCTCCGAATCCGAGCTAAAGAAGGCCCAGACGGCGATATCTGCTATGGAGGAAAAAGTGAAGAAGGCCAAGGAGAAAGCCAGAGCTGCTGACGATGCCAGGAAAAAGTTGGTGGAGGAGGCTGCTAAACTGAAAGGGGAAAATGAGACTCTGGTTGCTGAAAAGAAGGCTGGTGAAGACTTGGTCGAGCAGATGAGGTCTGCGGAGGCCCCGGCTAAAGATGAGCCTGAGGAAGTGAAGGCGCTGAAGACTAGGGCCGAGCTGGTTGCTCGTATTGTGCGGGCGGAGGACGATGTCCTTGCCATCGGGGATGAGTCGTTCAATAATGTTGTGGCTCAACTCAAGGTGGTGAATCCAGAGATCCAGCTATCCACGGAGGGGACCAACTTTTTGGCCACGTTGAAGATGGCAAAATTGTTAATCTAGACTTCTTCCATATTGGCGATGAGCATGCCCGTCTTCTGAACGAGGAGCCCCAGCCGACGCAGCCTACCCCCGAGCAGACTGAGCATATGGACGAATGGTGTCTTCTTTTATTGTTGTAATGTTTCTAGGCTGCGTGCCATATTTTTTTGTAATTTTACGCGGTGCGGGGCGTGACCCCTTTATCTTGTAACACGCACAATTGTGGTCCTTGTGGCCACTAATTATTTTGATATGTATGTATCTGGCCGTTCTGGCCGATTTTGTATGCTGTATATTCTTGCATGGCTTTATTTGTTGTTTATTTTTGCTAAGTGTTATATCTTTGCTCGATACATGTGTGTGCTTGTAATAGGGATGACTTTGATTCATTTATTGCTTTAGGGAATTGCTCGACTTAGATGTGTTCGGCAGTGAGGGGGACTGGTCGAACGACCTAGGGAATTTCTGGGCATGATAGCGGAGCTCAGGTCGCGTTTGAGGCCTGATTTTGCGGCGTGAACCTCCAATCGCGAGCTGGGTGTTCTACCTATCATGGTACTTTGACGACGTCGGGCTCGGTTGAGGAACCGCCGTCAAGCAAAAACCCAGCTTGATTCTGAGTGGGATCCGGCCTTGACTGGTATGTGACGCTTGTACCTAGGCGCGCATCGTAGTCAGGATGTTATGTTCGTTGCATTGACGAAGAAAATCAACAATTAGGGCCTTAGCTATAGTATTGTTTTAGCTTTTCGGAGTTCCATGGTCGAGCAAGTTCTTCCCCGTTGAGGTGTTCTAGGTAGTAGGCCCCATTCTCCGTCTTTGCTCGGACGCGATAGGGTCCTTCCCAGTTAGCGGCGAGTTTGCCTTCCCGAGAGTCCTTGTGGTTCCTTCTCAAGACAAGGCTGCCCGCTTGGAATTCTCGCCGTATCACTTTGGCGTTATGCCTGATTGCAATTTTCTGCTTCAATGAGGCTTCGCGGAGAGCTGCTCCCAACCGGATCTCTTCGACGAGGTCGAGCTCTTCTCTTAGTGCCTCATCATTTGTCTCCTCATCTAGAGGTGATTCAGTCCGTCGAGAAGGCACGTGTATCTCGATGGGGATCACTGCTTCAGTCCCGTAAGCCAAGCGGAAAGGGGTTTCTCCGATCGAGGAGTGGGGTGTAGTGCGGTAGGCCCAGAGTACACTATGCAGCTCCTCGACCCAGGCTTTCTTTGTTTCGTCTAGCCTTCGTTTGAGGCCTCGCAGGATTACCCAATTTGTTGCTTCGGTTTGCCCGTTAGTCTGGGGGTGTTCAGCGGATGCGAAGTGTTATCTCGTGCCTAGTTGAGCGATGAAATCCTGTCTGTGAACTGCGTCCCATTGTCAGTGACTATTGCTTGGGGAATGCCAAAACGTGCAAGGATGTTCCGCTTGTAGAAACGAAGTATGTTGAGAGCCATTATTTTGGCCAGAGCTTCTGCTTCTATCCATTTTGTGAAGTAGTCAATGCCTACTATCAAGTACTTATTCTGGTTTGACCATATTACGAATGGCCGCACCATGCGAATGGCCACGGGGAGGACATAGCTTTAAGCTCATTAGGCAGAGCCAGGTGCATGTCCCCGTGCCGTTGGCATTTGTCGCATTTCTTCACATGCTCTTTTGCATCCTGCTGCATGGTTGGCTAGTGGTACCCTGCTCGAAGGGCTTTCCGGGTGAGGGATCTTCCCCCGAGATGTTGGGCATTGATTCCTTCGTGGATTTCGCGCAAGACGTGGGTGACCACCTATTCCTCGACGCATTTAAGTAAAGGGAGGGAGAACCCTCGCCTGTAAAGCTTGTCTTCGACCAGGACGTAGGAGCAGGCTCTGCGCCTGACTGTGCTGGCCTTTTTGGGGTCTGATGGAAGTTCGTCCCTAGCGAGGTAGTTATAAACGGGGGTCATCCAGCAGTTGCTGTCGCCGATGACTTGAACATTGAGGATTGTGGGGGTCTTCTCGATGTTGGGTCGATGAAGCACCTCCTAGATGACGGACTTTTTTCCGCCCTTTTTCTTCGTGCTCGCCAGTTTAGACGACACGTATGCTCTGACGTTATGTTCGCGGGGAACATGTTTTACTTCTATTGTAGCGAACGTCATCATTTTTTCTTTGACCAGGGACAAGTATTCGGATAGGTTGTCATTTTTTGCCTGGTATTCTCCTCGAAATTAAAGGGTCGCGAGTTGCGAATCGATGCAGATGACGACTTCTTCTGCTCCTAGGTCCTCGGCCAAGCGCAGACTAGCGAGGAAAGCTTCGTACTCAGCTTGGTTATTGGAAGTAGGGAAGGATAAAGTGAGTGATACCTCGACGATGATTCCGTCGTCGTTTTCCAAGATGATACCTGCCCCGCTTCCTGCCGAGCTGGATGCTCCGTCAACGATGGTCCACTTGCGCGCCCCGCAGGTGGGGGAATCTGCGAACCTCCTTTCTTCGATGAAATCAGCTAATGCCTGGGCCTTGAGGGCCTTTTTGCTTTCATATTGAATGTCGAACTCGGATAGCTCCAATGACCATTTAAGCATTCTGCCGACCATATCTGGTCGTCCTAGTAGATGCTTTACGGGTTGATCTATTCGGACCATGATCGTGCGGGCCAGGAAGTAGTGCCTCAGTCTTTGCGCATCATTAATAAGGGCTAAAGCTACCTTCTCTATTTGCTGGTGTCTCAGCTCTGGTCCCTGCAATGCTTTGCTTGTGAAGTATATCGGCTTTTGCCCGTCGGGCGTTTCACGGATGAGGGCGCCGCTAACGGCTTCATTTGCTACGGCGAGATAGAGGTACAGAGTTTCACCGTTATCTGGCCAAGAGAGGACTGGTGGTTCTGACGGTGCTCGTTTCATATGGAGGAGAGCCTTTGCGGAGGAGTTTGAAGAAGGGCAGAGCATGCCGGGCAAACTTGGCCACGAAACGAGACAAAGAAGCGAGCATCCCGTTGAGGGATTAGATGGACTTCTTCGAGTCAGGTGTTGGAAATTCAGATAATGCCCTGCACTTGTCGGGGTTGGCCTCGATTCCTCGTTTTGTCAGATAGAAGCCGAGGAACTTGCCCGCCTGTACCCCGAAATTACATTTCTCTGGGTTGAAACGCATCCGGTATTTCTTGGCCTGTTCAAAGACCTTTCTTAAATGGGTCTTGTGATCGGTTTCCTCGTGGGACTTCACGATCATATCATCCATATAGACTTTGAACATGTCGCCTATTTCTCCCCGGAAGACCTTGTTCATCATCCTTTGGTAGGTCGCATCGGCATTCTTCAAGCTGAAGGGCATTACGTTGTAGTAATAATTGCCCGATTCGATCATGAAGGCCATGTATTTTTTATCACTTTTTCGCCATTGGTATTTGATTGTAGCCCGAATAGGCGTCCATGAATGATAATAGGTTAAAACCGGCAGAGCTATCAACAAGTTTATCAATATTGGGGAGGGGTAGGCATTTTTTGGGCATGCCTTATTGAGATCAGTATAATCAACACACATACGCCTTTTTCCATTAGATTTTTTGACGAGTACAACGTTGGACAGCCAAGTGGTGTACTTGGCTTCCGAAATGAAGTTTGCCTCGAGGAGGTCTTTTACAGCCTGTTCTGCAGCCTCCATTTTCTCCGGAGACTGCTTTCTCCTACGTTGTGCTACTGCTTTGACGGCGGGGTCAATTATGAGTTGATGGCAGGCGACAGCAGGATCTAAGCCGGGCATTTCTGCGGCACTCCAAGCGAACAAGTCTGCATTTTCTCAGAGGCAAGCTTTGAGTTGTTTCCTCACTATGTCGGGGAAGCCAGTCCCTATCTTTACTCTCCACTGAGGATCATCACCGAGCAAGACGAGTTTGAACTCGCTATCCAGAATCGGGCGCATTGGATAGGAGCCGTTGCTAGTGCTGGTCGAGGCGGATGAGCTGCTCGGGCAAGTCTGGTCCTTCTTCTGATCATCTTTAGAGAAGCGGCTGTCGAGGTCGATGGAGTCGACGCGTGGCAGTGGCTTGGCTTCCTCTGAGCTGCTGGGCAAGGCTGGCTTGCTGGACATCTTTGGCTTGGCAGCGATGGTGTTGAGTCCCTTGGTGGCCGCTTCGAAGCATCTCCGTGCAACCTCAATGTCCCCGTGTAAGGTGGCAACCATACCCTTCGAAGTGTAGTACTTCATTTTGAGATGGACAGTTGATGGCACGGCCACCAATTCGGCCAAGGTTAGCCGCCCGAATATGCACTGATAGAGAGATGGGCAGTGAATTACCAGGAACTAAACCTTAATAGATCTGGCCGTCTCTGCAGATCCAAAGGTCACGATCAACTCGACGTACCCCTAGGGTTTGTGAATGACCCGTTGAAACCTAGTAGGTCAGAACCCATGTAGGGAGTGAGGTGCGATTCATCCAGCTAGAGGGTTGAGAACAGCTGCGAGTACATAATGTCGACCGAGCTGCCTTAATCGACTAAGATCCTGCGAACATTAAAATTTACCATCTGAGCTCTTACGAGCAACGAAATACTTGAGTTCGGGGCCCCTCCGAGGAGCTCTTCCCGGTAGAAAGAGATGGGGACTGATTCTTTCTGGGCCTTGTCGACTGTTGTAACCTTGTTGGAGCTTGTGCTGAGTAGGTGCTCGAACTTTCTTTTCACGGAGCCCACGGTGACTTTGTTGAAGCCCCCTCCGGAGATAACCGTTGCAGAGGGGAAAGTTTCCCATGGGCTATGGGCTGCGAAATATGCGGGAGCGCTGAGCTCCTCAGGAACATAGAAGTCTTCCGGTTGTGATATACTCATGGCGACCTAGTGTCGCACCTCGAAAAAATTGCTTCATCGAAGACACGACCCTCGAGCGAAAGGCGCGGAAAACAGTTCGACAGAGTCGCCACCGAACTTTATTTATCCCAAAGGAGGGAAAGGAAAATATCGAGAAAACCTTTAAGGAGGGGTAAGAACATGGTCGTCGCAACCACATTCTGGGTTCGGGAGTCGGTTACGTGAGGGGAAGGTACGCGCACCCCCTCACGTCTGTTGTACTCAACGGGAACCTCTTGATTCGAATCTCGATACTCGTTAGCTAAGCTTGTTTATTTTCGTCTCTAAAATAAATGTGGAAAGGTAAAGATAAAATGGAAAAGATGCTAAGGGAAAATGGGGTGGTTTAAGGATAGGGTGCTCGGCAAGATCATCGCGACCTCGGGCCTACGTATGCTCATTCGGACGAGAATGAGGAATCAGAGCAATCGTAGTTCGACTACGGGGTTTGACGGGAAAAAGATGGTAGTGTGCTCGCCAAGATCTTCGCAATCTTGTGCCTACGTATCTTTACTCGGACGAGAATAAAGAATCAGAGCAGTCGTAGTTCGTGGTACGCCCACGAAACAAGGGAGTTGGTTGATTTTTAAGAGAGGCGCCAATTGCTCACACACGAGTAAGAGAACTCGCACCCAAACAATCGAAGAGAGATTAAAGACTTGAACCCCAATTTTTCACCTTGAAAAAGAATTACGGTAGTTGTTAGTCGTTTTGAGGTATGATTATGAAAGTCCGCTTGACGTTGGATCAAGGGTTTATAGTATGTGCTTGGTTATTTTGAAAAGGATTTGATTTGTTAAAAGAAGAGGCGTCAATTGCTCACACACGAGTAAGAGAACTCGCACCCAAACAATCGAAGAGAGATCAAAGACTTGAACCCCCATTTTTCACCTTGAAAGAGTTGCGATAGTTGTTAGTTGTTTTTTGAAGTTTATTATGAAAATTCGCTTGATGTTGGATCAAGGGTTTATTGTATGAAAAGAGTTTGGTTTTGAAAAGAGTTTGGTTAGAGGTTGATTTGAAAATGGCTCGACGACAAATCGAGGGTTTGGTTGAAAATGGCTCGACGACGAATCGAGAATTAGTTTGAAAACGGGTTGTCTATGCTAGTCCCTAGGGGTGCTCCTAGTAAACAAACCACAATCAAAAGAAAACTAAATGCGTACATCGGAATGGGGAGCGGGGTACATGTAAAGTACAAGGGATGACATGAAATAAAGGGTCTCGTTGTAAGGTAGCCCAAGAGAAAGCTGTGTGTGTGCAAGGTGTCCTAGACTAAGCCTTGAACCAAATCTCCAAGCGAAGTATAGCAACCAACAGTCCATCAAATATTGTTTTAGGGTTTCGATATTTTTAGTGTTTTTTGATTAATGGTGAACAAAGAAAATGGTTAGATAAATATGAATATGATATGAACAATGATAATAAGAATATGAATAATATAATCGAGATAATATGAACAAGGTATAATACTGATATAAAATAAAATTAGTCTCGTCTTAATCGGAATTTAATCGAGAAATCGATAATCAACGATTTTTGACTTTCATTGACCAAAAGTGAAAATAAAGAATGTAAATCGAAATAGACATAAAAAATCGGAAAACTAAGAAAGGTCTCATCTTTACTAAATTTTAAATCGAAAAATCGACAATCTTTAGTATTTGATTTTCATTGACCCAAAAATGAATAAAAATGAAATAAAAATAATAGAAATGAAATAAAATCGAAAATGACAAGAAAAATAATAAAGGTATCACCTTTATCAAGATTTAAAATCGAAAAATCTTGATATTTTGGTTTTCATTGACCCAAGATGAAAAATAATGAAAAAGATAATAAGAAATGAAATAAAAAAATCGAAAAAAATAAGAAAAAGAATAAAGGTCTCACCTTTATCAAGATTTAAAATCGAAAAATCGATAAATCTTGATACTTGGTTTTCATTGACCCAAAAAGTTGAACGAAAAATAAAAGAAAATAAAAGTGGCCTCATATAAATCAAAATTTAATCGGTTTGAAAAAAACCGATTATATCATGAATAGTGTTTTATCATTGGCCCAAAAAAATCAAGATAAAATGAAGATATTATAAGGAGAAAAATACAAAACAATTAAAAATAAACCACTAAATCAAAATCATTAAGTTTTTCTCTTTTTTTCTAATAGCCAAATGATTTGAAAATGAAATAAATAAATAAAAGGAATGAAACTCTAAAGTAAAAATAAAAGGAAAGCATATAAGAGAAGGGTGCACTGAGATAAGTAAGGTGTGTGGATAGAGATCATCTTGGGCTTCTCTAAGCCCAATCAAAACCACACGGTTTGTCAATCAAACAATACTAACCGAACAACCCAAGATTAAGGCCACGATTGAAAAAAAAAGGTGCAACAGAGTTTAACATCATCTCTGTTTTCAGGATAATAGAGCCAAACATTTTCAACCTTTTATTTAAAACACAGACTGGAGAATCAAATCACACAGTTCCCACTGTCGAAAAAAATCGGAAGAAAGAAAGGAAAAAACGAGATCTGAAGAACACCCATCCATTTCAACCTTTCTCGATCTCTCTCGCCTTCGTCTCTCGCTGCGAATCACTCGTTGCGACTCAGGTTTATTTTGAGCTCGATATACCCTTCTTTTTCCATCTCATCTTTCCTTCTGATTCGTCTCTTTCTCTATTTCTCTTTCGATTTTCTGGTTTGGAAGATCTGTGTGGGTTGGGTTTTTTTGAACGGATTTGGTTTGTGTGTTGAAATGGGATTTGGATTATTTGAATGGGTCTCGTTGGTGTTGATTGAAGGTGAGAACGAGGTGTGAAGGGATTTAAAGTTTGAAGGTTTGATGGTGGTTGAGAGCTTTGGAGGAAGGGTGCGGTTGTTTACGGTTTAAAAAGGAGGGCGAGATGAGTTGAGTAATAAGAAGGAGGAATTTTGGTAGGGTTCAGAAGTTGTTGGAGTGGCGGCTAGGGTCTTTTGAAATGAGGGAGGAAGGTCTGATTTATAGCATATGGTGAGGGTGTTATTTTACAAATTGAAATTTTCGTTGTCGTTTTGCTTTTCTCTGTGCGTTTTGAGGTTGATGTCAAACGTTTTCTCTTGTGTTGGCTACCGGTCGGTTTTAAATGGAGACTCGAGCAGCTTATTGTGTGGTGTGTGGTTGTATGAATCATAGCAGATTCGATTGTTTTTGTTGTGGGGACAAGTTCGTACATGTTGCAGGGACGTGTTTTGTAGCAGTTGATAGTGTTGGTTTTGCATTTTTATGGCAGGTTTTGGTGGCTGGCATTGGGAATAGCAGGTTGGTGCATTTTGAAAACTTGTTGGTAAACGTTGGCGGTGACAGGTTTCGGACAGTGGTAGCAGGCGTTGTGTAGGTTGGGCTGTTGTGGTAATTTCTGCAGGTGGGTACAAGTAGAACGTGGTGATGGTGTGAAGCCTTGTGTTGATAATTGTGGCATGGTTATGGGCTGGTTGGTAATCACTTGGAGTGGGGTCCTGTGAGTTTGTACTGAAGGTTTTGTGTGATGGCTTGGTGCGTGGTAATGTGGCTGTTGTACGGTTTAGTTTTTTTGGCTGAATGAATATTGGCAAGGTTTGGAGTATGAAGGCTGCGTAATGGTGATGGTCTCTACGTTGTTGTGTGTAGAATCATGGTTGCCTTTGCTGTTGGCAGTGTCTTGGTAATACGTGTGTTTCATGGGCCATGTAGTAGCTAACATCTTTGTTGTGAATGAGTGCAAATAAGCTTGTAAATGGGCTTCACATATTTTAAATCACGAGCTTTTCCTTAAAATTTCCATGAATAAATTTCTTTTGTGTAGAATTTTTGTAATGAAATTGACTTTAGATTTGTACAAACTTTATTGATCTTGCCTTTTGTTCTTTGCCAAAGTTGGATGTAATGAGCCTGAATTACTATTTGCACTTCCTTGAATTTGAACTTTAAATCACAACTTGGCGTAATAGCTATTTACACCTCTATATTTACTTGAATCATGCTTGTAATCCTTAATCATAAGAACTCGTGCATCCAAATTACATACCGGTTGAATTTTCAACAAAAGCGAATAGAACTTGAATAAATCCTTCAAAAAAATTCATCAGGAATTGATCTTGAATCATCTTGGATTGGGAATAGACTGGAGCCTTAAATCAACAAAACAATCGGAGCCTGGCCACTTGAAGATTAATAAACCAAAGCCTTCAATATGAAACTCCTTGAGTCAAAAAATGCCTTGAAATCAGAGAACCATGACCAAACCTTAATTAAAAATTAAACTTGATCTTGATGATCATCAATCATGAAGCACTTGTCTTTGGCATATGTATGAAAAGAGTTTGGTTTTGAAAATGAAGCACACTCGTCTGACCAAGATTAGGTTAAACCCAATTGAATCTTAATCATCACTGCATACACACTTGATCTGATAACCTTGCTTAAACCATGATTCACCCTTACAAGACTTGAGCTTAGACAACACGAAGACAACAGGCACATATTTTTGTATTTTCTGAATATGGTTAGTGGATGGATGTACAAATGGAGATTATATACAGGTAGGACAAATTTGGGGTATGACAGATGCCCCTATCTAATTGGCTTAAACCGAGAAAGGTGAACTGTTGCGGCGTTCATTCTTTCGAGGTATAAGGCAATTAGATATGAAGAAGACCACAAATTTGTATGAAAAGAAAGAAAATGATGGATAAATTGCAAAATTCGTTATCACCAAAAGGATGATAACAAGAGAATCTGGCACCAAAGGATGACAGACCTATCACCAAAAGGATGATAGTAAACGCACACAGACCCTTCCACCAAAAGGATGAAAAATGAGGTCAAAACCTGCTATTACCAAAAGGATAATAGGGCAAACACACACGCAGACCCTTCCACCAAAAAGATGAAAATGAGGTCAAAGCCTGCTACTACCAAAAGGATAATAGGGCACACACACACACAGACCCTTCCACCAAAAGGATGAAAATGAGGTCAAAGCCTGCTATTACCAAAAGGATAATAGGGCACACACGCACACAGACCCTTCCACCAAAAGGATGAAAATGGGGTCAAAGCCTACTATTACCAAAAGGATAATAGGGCACACACTCACATAGACCCTTCCACCAAAAGGATGAAAATGAGGTCAAAGCCTGCTATTACCAAAAGGATAATAGGGCACACGCACACAGACCCTTCCACCAAAAGGATGAAAATGAGGTCAAAGCCTGCTATTACCAAAAGGATAATAGGGCACACACACACACAGACCCTTCTACCAAAAGGATAGAAATGAGGTCAAAGTCTGCTATTACCAAAAGGATAATAGGGCACACACGCACACATACCCTTCTACCAAAAGGATAGAAATAAGGTCAAAGCCTGCTATTACCAAAAGGATAATAGGGCACACACGCACACATACCCTTCTACCAAAAGGTTAAAAATGAGGTCAAAGTCTGCTATTACCAAAAGGATAATAGGGGACACACACATACAGACCCTTCCACCAAAAGGATGAAAATAAGGTCACAGCCTGCTATTACCAAAAGGATAATAGGGCACACACGCACACAGACCCTTCCACCAAAAGGATGAAAATGAGGTCAAAGCCTGCTATTACCAAAAGGATAATAGGGCACACACACACAGACCCTTCCACCAAAAGGATGAAAATAAGGTCAAAGCCTGCTATTACCAAAAGAATAATAGGGCACACACGCACATAAACCCTTCCACCAAAAGGATGAAAATGAGGTCACAGCCTGCTATTACCAAAAGGATAATAGGGCAAAACGATAACAAAGGTTGTCATTCACCAAAAGGATGATACACAGACCAAAGGTTCACGGATCGGCGACACCAAAAGGATGACAGATCAACACAAGCTACTACCACCAAAAGGATAATAGGAACTTCGCACTTGCGAGGACCAACACCAAAAGGATGCAGGTTAAATTGATTTGACAGGGTTTGGCTATCACCAAAAGGATGATAGTAGTGCAATTGACAAAAGGTTAAGTTTGCTGGGGATATGATGAGTGAGGCTTATTTGGAGACATTAACAAAAGGTTGAAGCAAAGAAGTCATTGAGGAACACCCACTGACTTGCTTGGAGATCAGCTTCATCAACAAAAGGTTGAAGAACTTCATGAGGAACGCCCATGAACTTGAAGGAGATGCCCTTGACTGGGTTGAGATTGCTTTGAAATCTTGTCTTGATCAACAAAAGGTTGAAACAACTTCATGAGAAACGCTCACGGATTTGCTGAAGATGCCCCTAGCTGGGCTGAGGATGCTCTTGGATTCTTGAGATACAACTTCGTGAAGAACGCCCACGGATTAACTGAAGATGCCCCTGGCTAGGCTGAGGATCGTCTTGGAATCTTGAGATTGATCCTGGATCTTGACTATGTATACACGAATGCTTGATTTTGTAATGATGTGCAATGCAAATGCTGACGCGCGGAGATGCAAGTGCTGGGGGAGTATGATTGGGTTTTTTTGGGTATGCATATGATGCATATGATGTTGAATGCGATGCGTATGATGCGTACGATTGCAGACGGGTGATTGGATATGTTTGGAGAGGGTGCCAACATGGTGGACTTTTGGTAGTTGCCAATACGGATTGGACTTTTGGGCGGTGGGAGGGATTTTATTTCCTCGACACTCAGTTCGTTGAAGACGCCATGATTGAAGCAGACGAAGATATTCTTGATGCCTCGAATCTGATCACATGAGTGATAAGTTATTTCTGAGAAGACCATGACTCTTATACTTGAGGGTCAGGTTGGCTTGAAAAGATACAGAGAGGATATGCCTTCTGCGATGGATCTTGCCCCAGTCTGAACATGGTAATGGTCTGCCCCTGATTAACCAGTTCTGAAGCGATTTGATCTTTGGATGTTGAGCCTTGATGTGCTTTGAGATAACTTGCCCCTGATTAAGCTGTTGAAGGGTTTTGCCCCAGCCTGTGGGTTTTGAGGGAGTCTTGCTTCGGGTCGGCACCACTGAAATTCAAATTCCTCTTCGATTGCCTCCTGTCGGAGTGTCTTTGAAGTCTGGCACTGGTTTGAAGTTAAAATTGCACATTTACAAATGGTAATCTTAATGTGATGCTCATGCAAGTTTTGAAAAAGAGTTGTTTATTAGAGTGTCATGACGGTGAGACGAATGGGCCGTTAGCCCAAACGTGTGCTGGTTTTGATGGTGTGAAAGATATAGCAAGGAGTATGACACCAATGCTGAAGATTAGAAAATACGGGGAGTCAGTTTACGCAACCTTACAATAGTATGCTTTCAGAATAAACCTCACCTTAATTAGGTCTTTTGAGGGTTGTAACATGGTCTGGTTTACGGTTTATGAAACAAAGGATATTAGGCTCAAAGTATGATTTGTACCCACCCTTTCTTCGTGATGATCTCCAGTCCTACGTTTAGTTAATTTTGCACATGTTTGTATTCCAAAAGGGTTGACGGTGTAAGCGTGATGTTTCAAGGTATGCTTAAAATGACAGTCACCTTATTTTGTTTTTGATTGATGTTAGTGACCCTTTGGTCTCGACATAGTGGTCACTGGATCTTATTTTGTTTTTGTTGAGGATTCGAGGGCCTCTTTTGTGTTTTTGCTTTTGATCCCTAACTTTTGCATGGACTGATTTCGCTCTTCGAGTCCATCGGGATTACCTTAATTTTTGCCTAAGTCTCCTTTGAGGTGCTCGACTTAGTAGGCTTTTGATTTTTTTTGTTTCTTTGGTTCTGTTGGATGATTGTGACTGCCAAGTCATGTTTATTGATGAACAACCGACATTTCTTTTGGATTTTGTTTTGTGATTCGGGTGCGTAGTTAGATTAACTGAACACTACCCTGCCCCAGGTTGATTTTGTTGACGGGGAGAAAAGAAGGATTGCGAGCATCTTGGACGTGATCTTGGCAAGCCATGATCGGAATCTTAGACATAGATTTGTTTTGGTCTTGAATCTGAGGTGGATGTTAAGACGGGGATAACAAGGTTCCCACAGATGGTGCCACAGATCTATGGGAAGGCTGATTAGAACCTAAAGTGGGCCAAGAGAAACGCCTGTGATGCTGAGTGTATGAGATGAGGAGGGGGTGTACCTGCAAGGCACTCCGATGCTAAAGTAAGAATCAGGAGAGAGAAAGGCAAGTAAAAAATTATGTGTTTCTTAGGATGATTTGGAATACCTGACCCTCTCAAATGAGAGGGTTTTTATAATGCCCCCAGTGCGTGGCCAACAATCCCTATTTTTGGGGCGGAATAACTGTTTCCTGAAGAATAGGTAACTGCCAAAAACTAGCCGTTATGACGGGCATAATTACTCAAAACTAGCCATTGCCACGGGCAAAGGCGTAGTTCTAGGCACAGGCGTCATGACTGTTCTTGGGTGATGGAGCCGTGCGTAACGGGCAGAAATGCCAGGGAGGAGCAAAAGACCTTGAGGTTCATTTGTCCATATGTGCCCCGTAGAGGGGCAGAAAGGTAAATGTTGCCCCACACCAGCTGGGCTCAAGCAATTGGGCCGTTCTGGAAGCAGAAGTGGATTGGGCCATGCCTAGCCATTGGTCCAGTCCGGAACAATTGTTGTTTAAGAGTGCATCTTGACTGATGAGAGTGGTTTCTTTGACAATGCACTATTCCACATAAATGCCTCTTGAATTCAAGGCTTAAGTGATAATGTCTCATCATTTCAAAGGGATTCCTCTTGACTTAGTGGCTCTATCTTGCAGGTTTTGTATGATTAATTCAGATTCTTGTTTAATTAGCATTGTATGATCATCACACTTGGACTCAAGAAATCATGCATCACAAGTAATGTCAAATCTGCCTTACCAAAATAGTTGGATCAATGCATGTTGTGCGCTCCATATCTCCTTACTCAAGCGGAGTTAGATTATGTTCTTGGACATTTTGGAAAGCTGAGATGTCATACTTCAACTTTTATGTTTGAAATTGGTCTTGGTTCCTCTTGGATCATGGTGAAAAATAGCCTCAAAGTTGGCTTTAACACAAGACAATTTCTGTCTAAAATTTTTCTAAGTGTCAAAAATCAAAAAGTGTTAAAACCCTAAGTTCATGGCCTCATATCTTAAAATTTAAGCACTTTTTGGAAATCCACCCTAAGTGACAAAGTTGTAGTATGTAACAAGCTCTTCAATTTGATATTTGGATCAAAGAAAATGGTTACTTGGTTTGGAAGTTATGACCTTGGAAAGTAGGGCAAAAATCATTGTTTTTCATGACTTAGAAAAATTTTAAGTTCTCCATGGTTGCCCTTTTTACAAGTAACCTCACCTTTCTTGATTTTTCTTGATCAATCATGATCCAAATCACATATTGACATCGTTCTTGACTTGAAGAGACCGTGTTTGACCAAGAACTCCAAAAGTCAAACTTGATTTTGCCCACAGTTGACTTTTTGTATCAGATGAATTTTGAACTTTGTGGTCCTTTATGAAATCAAATCCTGGGCTAAATTAAACATCATGGATGGACTCCAAAGGTGTTTTTGAGTGTCTTGAATCATGTCCCAAGGTTTGAGATCATGCCTTGCTTAAAAGTCAAAGGTACAATTGACTTTTCATTAAAACCCTAGTTTGTTGCCCAGATGAATTTGAATTCTTGAACTGCTTATGAATCAAGTTCTTTGGATTAATCCAATCATATGAATGGAATAATATGAGGAATTTGATGTCCTTGAAACATATCTTGAGGTCTTGGATCATGCCTTGCTCCAAAAGTCAACCCATGGACTGAATTAGGTCAAAACCCTAATTTTGGTGCTCTGAGGATCTTGAGGCTTGTTGATTTTGAAATGAGGCAATCTTGTACTTGATTATTGATGAATCAGAGCTCTTGATCTTCATGGGTGCATGAGAGACTGGGCAAGTTAAAAATCATGCCCATTCTTGATTGATCCTTTACCCGAGTCTCTTTTGAGGTTTAAAATCCCTAATTTGTAATCAAATGAAACAACCAACAATCTTTGTATCTCCAAATGGGTTAATGATGCATAAAAGTATACACACATATGATGCTAATGAAATTCAAATGATGTGGGATCTTAGAGTAAAAAATTAGGGTATGACAGATATTTCTGGGATACTCCACAGACAACAGAGCATATAGAGTTTTCAACACCAGAACCAAGGTCATGATGGAATCTATTAATGTTGTGATAGATGATTCAACTACGGAGAAGAATATAGATGTCGAAGATGATGTTGAAACATCACCTCAGGTGACTGATACTTTTGAAAATATGACTGGTGCTGATAACAACAATGAAGTTGTTGAGGATGATAACAATCAATCCAACAAAGGTCCCTCTATCATAATTCAGAAAGATCATCCCAAGGAACACATCATAGGAAATCCAAATGAAGGGATTATCGCTAG
Organism: Lathyrus tuberosus; assembly: GCA_022829125.1. Classification (NCBI taxonomy): domain Eukaryota; kingdom Viridiplantae; phylum Streptophyta; class Magnoliopsida; order Fabales; family Fabaceae; genus Lathyrus; species Lathyrus tuberosus. The sequence continues at coordinate 542,693 of JALAZF010000639.1, forward strand.
ATCAAGAGATGTGGTATCTAATTCTTGTTTTGTTTCTAATATTGAACCCAAAAATGTGAAAAGGCTTTAATTGATGAATTCTGGATCACTTCCATGCAAGAAGAATTAGAATAGTTTAAGAGGAATGAAGTTTGGGGTTTAGTTCCTAGGCCTTAAGGAACAAATGTAATTGGTACAAGGTGGGTTGATAAGAATAAATCTAATGAGAATGAAGTTGTCACCAGAAATAAGGCCAGACTTGTGGCTCAAGGGTACACTCAAATTGAAGGAGTAGACTTTGATGAGACTTTTACTCCAATTGTTCGTCTTGAATCCCTAAGATTATTGCTAGGAGTGGCATGCCTATTAAAGTTCATGTTGTTTCAGATGGATGTGAAAAGTGCCTTCTTGAATAGGTACTTGAATGAGGAAGTGTATGTTGAACAACCAAAAGGGTTTATTGGTCCTACTTTTCTAGATCATGTGTGCAAATTGAAGATAACTCTTTATGGGCTAAAGCAAGCTCCTAGGGCTTGGTATGAAAGGCTGATAGAATTTCTTGCCAGTAATGGGTACAAGAAATGAGGAATAGACAAAACCTTGTTTGTTAAAGAAAAGGATGGAAAACTCATGATTGCTCAGATTTATGTGGATGACGTACATTGTATTTGGTGGGTTGTCAGACCAGATGGTCCAACATTTTGTCAAAAAAATGCAATCTAAATTTGAGATGAGTCTTGTAGTTGAATTAACCTATTTTCTTGGACTTCAAGTGAGACAGATGGAAGACTCTATTTTCACCTCTCAAGGTAAGTATGCCAAGAACATAGTAAAGAAGTTTGGTATGAAGAATGCTAGTTACAAGAGGACTTTTGCACCTACTCATTTGAAGTTATCTAAAGATGAAAATGGTGTTAATATGGATCAAATTTTGTACAGAAGCATGATAGGTAACTTACTATATCTCACAGGTAGTAGACCTGACATCACATTTGATGTTGGTGTTTGTGCAAGGTGTTAAGCTGAACCCAAAACTAGTCACATCAATCTAGTGAAGATGATTATGAAGTATGCCAATGATACAAGTGACTATGGTATGTTATATTCTCATGGTTATGATGCGATGCTTGTTGGATATTGTGATGCTGATTAGGCAGGAAGTGCTGATGATAAGAAAAACACCTCTATAGGATGTTTCTTCTTGGGAAATAACTTATCTCTTGATTCAGTAAGAAGCAAAATCGTGTGACTATTCACTGCTTTAGCTGAGTATATTGCAGCAGGAAGAAGCTGCTCTCACTTGATTTGGATGAAGCATATTTTAAAAGAGTATAATATTAAGCAAGATGTCATGGCATTATACTGTGACAACTTGAGTGCTATCAACATTTCTAAGAATCCTGTTCAGCATAACAGGACAAAGCATATTGACATCCGTCATCATTTTATTAGGGATCTTGTTGAGGACAAAATTGTTGCTCTTGAACATGTGGCCACATAGAAGCAACTGGCTAATATTTTCACCAAAGCTTTGGATGAAAATAAGCTTGAGAAGTTAAGGGGTGAACTGGGAATTTGCATTTTTGAAGAATTATAGCAATTATTGTTGCTTGTGCAGGAGACAAGGAAGAGGAAGGAGTTGGTGCTGATATTTCAAATGTATTTGCTGTTGGCTAATTTATGGCTAAAAAGGGGGAGTAATAATAATGGTTATTTGGTTGGTTATAATAATGGTTGGCTGTGGTAGTAGTAATTTCAGTGTTGCTATTTTAAGATGAGTATGACTTCTCTTAGTCTCACCCTTGTGCTTGTGCTTGGTTTACTCTGTGTGAGAAGTGTTGTGGTTGTGTTCTTGAGGGGGAGCTTTGTGATAGGGAGAACTATATCTACATCTCAATTAATGGTCATGCAATTTAGGGGGAGTTTAGTTGTTTGGTGTTTTGATGCATAGGTTTGCTGCTATTGACGTGATGTGATGTCTTGACATGGTGCTTCAGTTGTTTTGGAAGTTCTTGGTTCTTGCTATGTGAGAGTTTATTTCGTTTTTTCTTTCAGCGAGGTTTCTTCTTTTTCTGTTGTATGTGCCTTTGATATGTTTCTCCAGTAATTTATGCAAAGGTTATCTTAGCCAAAATTTGCCAAATAGGGAGATGGTAAGTTCTGTGATTTTGGGATTGGCAGCAATTTTGTTAAAACAAGTATCACAATAAGATGTTGAGCCAGATGTCTTCACATATTGGTCAGACATCATTGGTGATCAGCATGATGTCGTGACATGATGTCATGACATGTTATATCAGATGCTTAAGGTTTTATGTATTTGGAAGATTTGTTATTTAAAGTGTGAGACTCTATATGTTTTTAGTCCACGCTCTGGCGCAACCAAATGGGGGTTATTTTAGGAACATCTGTCGATGCTAGAAGTGCACTTGTTTCATAAAAAGGATCTTGGAGACTTTTTAGGAAAATTTCTATTTAGTTCCTATTTTTGTGCAGAAGATCTTGCAGAAGATTTGAAGTTGTTGTTTTGGGATTTGCGAGTTATTTAGCTGAAAAGCCCAAGCCCATGCTGATCAAAATCTATAAAAGAAACATTTCTAAACCTAATTCATTAGAGAAGACGTGTATTGAAAGAAAGAGTATTAGGGTTTAATGTGTCTTTGTTATTTGTGATCCACTCTTATATCACTTTGATATCTGAGTTGGACTGTGTTGTTTTATGCATTTGTGAGCCATTAATGTACCTCTTAGGTGCTTGAATTGGACTGAGTTTTGAGTTGTAATCACTCATAAGCTTTTAAAAAAAGAGTGGATTTTGTGTCATTGAAAGTGTGTCTTCTATTGTTCATTGTTATTGAGTTTATCACTATTGTGTGATTGAGGAAAGTGAGAGGGGTCTCATATCTAGGAGTTCCTAGGTAGAAATAACACGGGTAGTGATTAGGTGAGAAGTTGTAATCCAGAGGTTGTTTGCTGAGGCTTCAAACTAATATTATTATAGTGAATTTCCTTCCTTACATGGATGTTCCCAGATGTAGGTGATGTTGCACCGAACTGGGTTAACAATTGACTGGTTTTTTTCATTCAACCATTTACTTTAGCTGCATAATTGTTTGTGGTGTCTTACTATCCTGATCCCAGTGTCGTGACATCTTACTCGACATCTGATGTCTGATTACCAGAAATTCAGTTAGTAGAAAATTGGTGTGCTCTGGTCCGATGGTGTGGATTCAGGAGCGAGATGGACCTATGATGTCCATAATGATACCACATGCATAAATGTCATGTTGTGTCGTGAGTTGCATTATATATATATATATATATATATATATATATAAGTTTCGGGTTTAGGATGTTTTATTAGTGGTATTAGAGTCTGGTTGGTCCATCCGACCAGGTGTTTGTAATGTTGATTGCTCCCTGGTACGCGACATGTGTGTGAAACAATACCGGTACTTGTTTGTGTTTCTAACCGCTTTCTTGTAGGAGTGGGATTGAAATAAATTGACATTACAACTCCTTACATTGAATTATTGTGTAAACACTTCTTGTGAATTACACAATCGAATCAATCAAATACCTAGTGTGTAATCATATCCATCTTTGGTGTTTGTGAAACAATCTAGTGTTAACGTGATCAAAATTCAAATAGTATAATTTTCACATATCGCATCAAACCTTTCTCTCACAATTACTTTTTGAAAACACTCTAATAATTTTTTTAAAAATGTTGTTAAATTTTATTTAGGTTTATTCACCTTCTCTAAACCGTTTTTCTACTCCCATATTCACACCCAACATTTAATTTATAATAAGACACAATTTCGGTTTTGTTTAGATTGAGGGAATAAAATGAAAGAAAAAGGATATAAATTTCATTGTTTAATTTGACCCAAAAAAGAAAACAATATTTTTTGACTCTACGCTGAACTCAGATGGATTGATCATTTTTTAGTTCTTCACTAATTTTAAAAGAGAAAAAAAGAACATGCACTGATGGTGTAAAATAATTTTACATTGTCAACCAATCACCACCATGTATTCTGCCAAGTCACACTTATATTTTTAAGTTAGTTGTGTGTTATGGCTGAATGATGAATCTCTGTTGGATGACAGTGTAAAACTATTTTACACTATCAGTGTACTATCTTTAATCTCATTTTAAAATTGGTCCAATTTAAAATGTAGTATTTTTCTTCTATTAAGGTGAAAAAATATTAATTTTATCATTTTTTTTCCTTTTCAAAATTGAAATGTACACGTAGAGCTATCAAAATGGGTTACCCCAGCCTAAACGGGTTGGTCCTGACGAGCCTCGTGTTTTTAGAGCTGGGCCAAAAATACTCTATTGTAAAATGGACTCAAAAATTACTACCTGAGTCCAGCCCTAGATAGATTTCAGGCTACCGGCCCTAAACGAGTTTTTTTAATAAAAAGTTAAAATAAAAATTCCATAATATTTATTATAAATAAAATTAAAAATTATATTATTTTAAACATAATACATTTTTAGTATTATATTATCTTTTTTTTTTGGAAATAATGAATTTATTTATCACCAACCTATATACAACAAATACAATTATAAGTCTACTATTAGGTGAGTCACATACTCCCTAAATTTATGCTTCATCCATGTCCTATGTATAACAACATCAAATATACTTTGACTTATATTCTTCCTATTATAATGACTATCATATATTTTTCTATTTCTATGACACCAGCACTCATAAACTGCTTCTGTAAATGCAGCCGTCAACACATAAGCCTTTTTGCTCCTTGAATTGGTTTCCTGCTGAATCCATTCTAGCTCCTGCTTCCAAGGCTGGGGGGCATGGTTGATCTGCATCCAGGCATATACATGGCTCCAAATTTGATTAATCTCTGCACATTGAAATAACAGGTGATCCAAGCTCTCATTTTCACTACAAAAGATGCACTTCTGATTGTCTATAAATCCAACTTTGTTCATTCTCTCCTTCGTGGCCAATCTATCTTGGCAAGCAAGCCACAAGATGAATTTGGCCCTTGGTCTGGCTCCATTATCAAAGAACATCTTCTTCCAACTAACCTGTTGCTGATTCTCAGTTAGAGCATTGTAGACTTCTTTATTTTTAAACATTCCACTCTGCACAGCCTGCTGCCACTCTCTCATACCAGTCACCCTATCCCTTTGTCTCAAAATAATTTTGAGTATCCAAGAACACATAGAGTTGATTGGCACTGTCATAATGTCATCCTTCTTCACATAATAAGTATGAACCCACTTTATCCACAAACTATCCCTCTTGCTGTTTAGATCCCACAGCAGCTTTATCATTTGCATTTAGTTCCACACTTCAAGCCTAGGGATGTTTAACCCTCCTTGATTCTTAGGCCTGCAAGTACTTTTCCAAGACACTGGTGCTTTCCTACTAATTTCACCTTTTCCTGTCTAAAGAAATGATTTGCAATAAGCCTCAATCTTCCTAATGACCTGTTTAGGAATAGGAATACACGACAGCCAATAGTTTATTGTAGCACAAATGACACTTCTGATAAGTTGCACCCTCCCTGCATAGTTGAGGAATTTTACACTCCAATGTTGAATCCTACAGATAATTTTCTCAACCAGGCCCATACATTAACTACTGGTTAATCTTTTGCAAGATAGAGGAATACCTAAATATTTGAAAGGCAGCTGTCCTTCTGCATAGCAGGTTGCATTTATGATCTCCTCTTTGGTTTTGGCATCCACTCCTCCCATGTATACCTTGCACTTGCCAGGATTGACATATAAACCAGTGGATCTAGAGAACTCTTCATACATCTCCATAAGAAGTTGCACTGACTTTGCATCTCTTCTTGAAAACAGCAGCAGGTCATCTGCAAAACTCAAAGCTATAAGGCTCAGCTTTTTACATTTGGAGTGAAAATTAAAATCAGGATTTGTTTCCAGCTTCATCAGTTTCCTGTGTAAGTACTCCATCACCACAACAAAAAGCAGGGGAGATATTGGATCCCCCTGCCTCAGGCCTCTTTTAGCTTCCATTGCCTTTGTGTACACTCCATTTATGTTGAACTTATATGTGACTGTGGTAACTGCAGTCATTATCCATTGAACAAATTTCCTAGGGAACCCAATTTCCTTCAGAATAGCCTCTAAAGCCACCCAGTCCACAGTGTCATCGGCTTTTTGTATATCCATCTGTAACATGCATCTGGGCACTCCATTCTTTCTTGAGTATCCTTTGATCAGTTCATAAGCCAGCAGCACATGATCATGTATCTTCTGCTTAGGCACAAAAGCAGCCTGATTTCTACTTATAATACTCCCAAGCACACTACTCATTCTATCAGCCATGACTTTGGAGATGATTTTATATATAGTATTGCAACCAGCTATATGTCTGTACTCCTTCATATGTTTGGCTCCTTGGCATTTAGGTATGAGGGTGACAATAGTCTCATTGATATGCTTGTATATTCTACCTCTCTCAAAGAACTCTTGTACAGCTGCCACAACATCATCTTTGATAGTACTCCATGTTGATTTGAAAAAATTTGATCCATAGCCATCAGCCCCTGGAGCTTTCAAATCACCTATACTTTTCAATGCTGTCTCTATTTCCTTTTCAGTCACAGGCTTTATCATTTCTTTTCTCTGCCCTATACTCAACTTGTTGCCCTTTCTCATGGCCATGATGTCTATACTTTCTACCCTTACAGCTGCCTTGCCCATTAGGTTAGTGTAGAAATTCATTACCTCTGCCTCTATGTCTTCTTGTGTGTTTAGGATAGTGCCATCATCTCTAACCAGTTGCCTTATTTGAGTATGTTTTTGCTTACTCTTCAAAGTAGCAAAAAAATATGCAGTATTGCTATCTCCCTGTTTGATCCATTCCACTTTGGCTCTTTGTCTTAAGTTCTCCTCTTCTATATCATTCAGGTAAAGAAGCTTCTCAGTGCACTCCCTAACCTTTCTGATAAGCTCTTTGTTCATTTTGTCTTGATTCAAGTGCTGGTAAGCTTTCTCAAAGTTGCTTCTAGCTAACTCAATTTGCTCTTTGATGTTTCTCATGGCTTTACTGAGTTTCTTTATTGTCCCCTGCATTCTCTGCAGCTTCTTACTCAGCATACACATAGGATCTCCCTGCATATTTCGATTCCAGTCCCTCTGCACTTCCTCCTGAAACCCCTGTATATTGGTGGTACTGTTTAGGAACTTGAAGTGACTTATCCTTCTGGGCTTTTCCTCTTCTCCTCTTAGCCAAAGCATAGCATGGTCAGAAATCCCTGGGTCAAAAACATGGATTGCTTTGTCCAGGTTTTCCTGCATCCAATCAAGATTTCCCAATCCCCTATCAATCTTGGAATAAATGGTATCATTCCTATGCTTATTGAACCAAGTATATCTATCTCCTATACTGTCAATTTCAAAGAGATCATTCCTAGCCATCATGTCTGCTAGGTCAATGAATTCAGCTTCTTGCACTGGTCTACCCCCAATCATATCCATGGTATTCAACACATTGTTGAAGTCCCCCATGATGGACCAGGGCCCTGTTTGAGTCTGGTTAATTTTCTCTATATCAGCCCATAATTTCTTCCTTTGATTCAATGTGTTAGAGGCATATATTGCAGTAAGCCAACTCTTGAACTTGCCCTCCTTGTTGAACATGCTGCAGTGAATCAGTTGATCTGTACGATGCTGAAATTTCACTTCCAACTTATTATCATTACAAAGGATCCAGATTCTCCCATTAGCATGATGAGTATAGTTGTCTATATACTTCTAGTGGTTACCTAAAATCTTCCTGCTCTTCTCAGCTTTGTTACTTTTCACTGAGTTTCAATTATGATAGCTATTTCAGGTTGGCATCTATGGAGACAGGAACTAATCTCCTTGGTCTTAGCTATCTTCTTCAATCCCCTAACATTCCAGGCAATAATCATCCTCAGGGTTGTTTGTCATTGAAGGATCATCCCAAATCCTTAATGACTCAAACCTATTTCTACAATTCAAGTTATCAGCTTTAGGAGTAGACCAGATACTCTTACCTCTATCTCTTGTCTTGGTATTCACCTCAGTCCAGCTATCATTTGGTTGTGCCTCCACCTCCTTTTCCTTCTGTGTGTCAGGTAAAGGGTTAGGCTCTTCCATAGTCTGCTTGGCCTTTTCAACCTTTGGTCTATCAGCCTTCGGTTTCCATAGCCTTCTAGGTTCCATCACCCTCCTCTTGTTGTTGTTGCAGTTGTGTCCCATTCTTTGGCATTTCTCACAAAAGGCAGGCTTCCATTCATACTCCACCTTCTGCTTAATTCTTTCCCCTGTGATATCTATGATTGTGATTTCCTCCCGAAGTTTCTGTGTGACATCAACTTCCACCAGCAATTTAGCATATGAAACCCTTAGTTTGTTTGCTGTGCATTCATCAGTGAACATTGGTTTCCCCAACACGCTTCCGATCTTTCCCAAGCTTTGTACTCCCCACAAATGAAGAGGGAGTTGTGGTAGTTTGACCCAAATAGGAACATCCTTCAGCATGTCCTTCTCCATTGTGAAACCTGGGCGCCATTCAGTTAGGAACATTGTCACATTTTGGATCGTATACGGGCCTCTCATCATTACTTCATCCCAGTCCTTCTTCGTTTTGAACTTCAAGATGAAATAGCCTTCATCGTTGAAATACATCTCTGGTAGTGCTGCAAAACTCCACGATTTCATCATGTAGTTCTTCACCACATTCATGCTCAAGTTCGTCCCAATCACATACATGATTAGGGAAAACTCCCAGAATCTAATCTCCGATTCAATATCTTTATCAGATATCTCAACTTCAACTTCTCTGTTGGTTATGGATGGTGCCACATACTCAATCGCCACTCCATTGGATTTGATACGATTACCTCGAATCACATCTACCCATAGCTTTGGCTGAGTTACCTCATCACCATTCGGTATCTTCTTCGTCTCCTTTTCCTCACTTGTCCTGTTAGGGTTAACCTCTTCATCTTCCTCCTCCAAGAAAGGTTCTTGATTCACTTCATTTCCTGTCTTCTCTTGCGCATTGACATCATCAGTGGTTGAATTTTCCTTTTCCTCCTGTAGGTTTGTGTCTGGTAAGGGTTTCTCTACCCTCGTCGGAGGCGTCACCACCTTCTTCTTTGGCCGTCCTCTTCCCATCGCAAACCCTAGAAATAGAGTCTCATCACAACTCTATTTCAAGGAATCAGGTAGTAATCCACTCCAAAGTTGTCTTCTCCGGCCGGATTGGCAGTGTGATCCAACCCTAGCCGTCGTCAGAACCGTCTAGTATCCTTCTCCGGAAATCGCCAATGCAGAGAGAGAGATTTATTTTTATTAAGGAATAATTTTGTATTATATTATCTTTTATAAATACTATAATGTGTTTTTAAATACAACACATTTCTAAATTGTATAAAATAATACTCGAATATTTAACATAAGAGAAACTAATAGAATTTGATGAAAGAGTGTTGATTATATTAATATATAAGATTTAAAAGAGAAAGATTGAATAAAATAAAGATAAAATTTAGTGTGGTGAGAAAAATCAATGTATTTGTTTTTTAGAATCTTGGTATCCTACCTTGCGAGCAACTAATCCAAGAGGACCAATCTCACCGTCCACTAGCAGGGGCACCATTTAAAGTCAGAGCAAAGCTCTGTATGGACTGCCTCAACACAATGATTTTTAGCACCTAGTAGGATTTTAACTCAGGACCTTGAGAGGAACACACTCTCAAGACAATATAAGTATTAATATATATATATATATATATATATATATATATATATATATATATAGTTATACGGGTCTAACGGGCTACCCATAGTCCATACGAGCTAGCCTTAATGGGTAGCGGGTTTAAGAGTTGGGATAAAAAACCCTAAAAAATATGAGAGTTACTTACCCTACCCCTTGGGGTTCTTACGCACCATGCGCGCTTCCAAAAATACCCCTACTTCCGGAGATGTATCTCCGGACGCACTTTTTTTTACTCAACATTGATTTTTTCCGGAGCTACATCCACATAATGTTTCTGTTTATATAGCTCCGGAACATTTTGCAATACATTTGCGCCAGAGTCCATTCTTCTCCCTCATTCTTCATTTTTCATCTTCTCACTCTCAAACTCTCCAAACTTTCTCAATCCTCAAAAAATATTTTTCCACCAATCTTCATTATTTTCAATCAAGTTCGACAAGGAGCGTTCATTTCAATGATCAAGAAACACCAACACATTCAAAGCTCGATATAATCGGTAAGTTTTTGAGTTTCCGAGGTATTTTCGAGTATTTCCCGTAAACGAGTTGGAATATAGTTTTAGGGGTAGAAATCCGTAGATAGTTTTAGAAACATAGTTTAGAGACAATGTAGGTATTATTTGTTGGATGAAACGGACGATCAGGGCTTCAAAAAACCGATTTGCATGGGTAGGGGACGCCATAGCCGTGACTGTTAGAGTTGCAGGAAGTTCCGAAGCTACATCTACGCAACAAATTAACCTTAGGGGAATTCCGTAGATGCAGCTCCGGAACAAACCAAACGTTGTGAATTCTGGGTACTTCCGGATATGTATCTACGAAAGTTTTCCGTTTGTGTATATCCGGAAGTAGAAAATGTTATTTTTTGTTTCTTTTTTGTTTTTTAATTTATTTGTATCTAATTGTTATTTCTTGGTTATACCTTGCAGACATTATGGCAGACATAGATGATAGATTACTACTTGGACAGGTTTCGCAACATGCATTTGTGAGATGCGAGCGAAGCCAGGCCACCGTTACCGAGACCGATCCAGCTGAGGCACAACCTACTGGACAACCTTCTTCATCACATGCCCAGGAAACTCCCTCGACCTTGTATCCCACTCCCATCATCCAATTCTTCATCCCAGAGGCATCGAGATTTAGCTGAGGGTTCATCACAGGCCTCATCCTTCCACAGGCCTCGTCGGGATACTGTTGTTCCTCCTCCTGCCGATGATGTTGCTCTGGTTCCACCTCCAGAGGGTGATGACCCACCAGCGGGGGATGCTGGTCACGACGATGATGATGAGCCTGGGGGTTTCCCAGGGGGTCCCTCAGATATGTCCCTGCTGACTGGGTACACTGACCATACTGCCAGACATGTCTGGGATGGAGAGGTAACATTACTCAGATTGTTTCTTTTTTTTTCATTGGAAATTTATAATTTGTACCATTGTTTCTTATTAACATTGTTTCTTATTTATGGAAATTTGTCAGACTCGTCAGCCGCAGAAGTTCTATAACCATGGGCGGAAGATATTATCTTTGGAGCAGCCACAAGAGGTTTGGTTCCAGGATGTCCTTGTTGCCTCTGGTTTGAAGGACCTTTGTGAGATTGGTTACAACTTGATCCACAACGGGATGCTAATGAGCTTTGCGGAGAGATGGAACCCTGAGACGTCTTTCTTCTATCTACCGCACGACGAGCTCACTATTACATTGAACAACATCTCCTGTCTGTTACATATACCGATTAGGGGTACCCTCCTCCATCACGGTAAGATGACAAAGGAGGATGCGAGAGAGATATTGGTCGAGGAGCTTGGGGCTGATCCACTACATGCGCTTGAGGAGGTGGATAAGGCCAGAAGGGTTGATGTGAAGTTTTCCTTTCTCTCGCGTAGATTTGGTGAGGTGCTCGCTGTTGTACACCAGGCAGATTGTAACACCCCTTTCCATACCCCCAATTAATCAATTAGGCACGTATACAAAATTTGATCAGAGTATAATTAAAACAACATGGCATAAAAAGGTATGTCACATTATACTTGAAATTAAACACATACAACACCTGCTCACAAAGATATGCAACAGTGGGGTAACTTTCAAACAACAAAGGATCTCAGTCCTTATACCCACATCTCAATATTTAGAATAAAAGCGGAAACATCTAAAATATTGAATAACAACCACATATATACATCAACATATATATATACATCATCCAATATGAATCACAAGCAACATCATGTTTATATACACAAATTCATCAGCAAGATACATATGCAAATGTATCACAAAAAGATCAAAACGTCCTAGCTACCCGGTGCTACATATCAGAGCCAACCGACCAACAAGGAAAATGAAGACACGCTTCACAAAACGACCGCCAGATACCTAATCTGCAATGCCTCATAGAGCATCATAAAACAGCAGAAGGGTGAGAAATATTATCATAATAACAATGCATATAATTATGTACTACAACATAAACATATAACACATATTCTCACCACAACTCATCATATATCACAATATAGATATATCATCAAGCATATTCATTATGCATACATTCACCATTATCATCATTCCACATGAACACACACATACTTGTTCATTCAACAATGCATCATTATAAGATACAGTTTATATCATTTCCCATAAACATACATATATCAATGTTTATTCATCAATGCACAAATACAAAGATGATCAATGCAACTCATAGAGACCGACTCTCGACTCTATGCAGATGCATGCGGTACCGACTCATCACCCGAGCTCAATTGAAGAACTCAATGGAAATATCCTCCCTGCCGGGCCTACGATATTTCCCCATCGCTCATACCATCATGGCATCCGATGTTTCTGGATTGTTCACGCAGACACAATCCGATTGCTTAAACCCCACAAGGGCACACAATCATTCTGAAGACTCCCACGGAATCAAGTGTAACTCATCGCAACGATTACACCCATTGACTATGCAATGTTCAGAGGATCCTCAAATGATCATTTGTGTAATCAATCACTCACACCCAACAGGGACGCGATATTACACCCGATTCTCCACGAATCGCGACACATGAATGCATGTCATGATGTTTCTCATACAAAATGACCACATACACTCATGCAATGCACACATATTTCACAATATAGTCATGCATTCATCACATATAATCCACATACATTCACATCAATTGTATAACAACATACACAATTATCCAAACAATTCAATTTACGGTTCACCGTAAAAGTCGGTTAAAAGTCGGCTAAAAATAATATTTTTCATCACCCTCAAATAGAACATATTTTTAGCTTCAGTTTGATATAAAGAACAACTCAATCGGATAAACGACGAAAAAGTTACGGACTTTTAAAGAAAACATTTTTCGGAAAAATAGCAGAGTGCAATCGATTGCACTCCTGATGCAATCGATTGCACAGTCCCAGACTTGCAATTTTTCGCCCTTTACATATGTACAATCGATTTGCATCCTGCTGCAATCGATTGCACCTGTTGAAAACCAGAAAAAATAGCTGCTGCCCAAACACAAAACCCTCCGGAAACCCGACCGATTCAATTCTATGATACGAAACAAATACACAGTAATCCTTACCAAATATATATCAACGTTTTAGGACCATAAAACGATAATTCTATGACGTTCGATTTTCACCCGAAAACTCAAACCCTCTAATATCCAAAATGTCGAAAGTTACGAAACTCAACCGATTTCAACCAAACAAGTTTCTATAATCACGGCCTAACATCATACGACTAATCTACACAATCTATTCCGAATTTCATCCGAGAAAACATCGGTTTCTATCGATTATGTTCAAATTCAACCTAACCACAAATATCTCTAAAACAACCAAACAATTCCAACACACACCCACATAATCATAAGCATGGATAATATAACAATGTTTCACACCCCTTACCCGATTTCTCGATTCTTGGAAGCTTGATCTTGATGATTTGTAGCTTTTCCAATCTTTTCTTCTCTTTTTCTTCTCTTGTTCTTCTTTCTCTCTATTTTTCTCTCTAACTCTCCTTTTCTCTCTCTTCTAACTCTTATACTTTTCTTTCTATTTCTTTATATTTTCTCAAAATATCTACTAACTAACTATCATTAAATGTGAAATATCTAAAATACCCTCCAATCTAATATTCCCCGCAAACTCTCAAAAACGGTAAAATCACATAATATGCAAACATAACATATTAACACACCAATATCAAAAATAACATAATTATTGCCCAATTAAATAAAAGACTCAACCAAATAGAATCAATCAACACAAAAATGGAAATATCAAAATCGGGCTGTTACACAGATGGTGATCCAGCTGAGGTTGAGATACACAGACAACGTGTGCTGAGGTGTTATTTTCTATTTTTAGTCGGCACACAGTTGTTTGTGGACACTTTCTCCACATATACCGATGTCGCTTACCTGAGGTACATTTTGGATTCCACATGGATCCATGAGTACAACTGGGGGCAGCTACCCTGGCTTACACGTATTCGAGGCTGGGAGAGGGATGCCTGTGGAAGACCAGGACTGCGGCAAGGAGCGTGGCACTACTGGTGGTAACAATCTTATATCCTTTGCGCCACACCCGTAACCGGTGTAACTCTCAAAAACACATGTTCGCCTTCCTTAAACTCAAGATCTTTCCTTCTCTTGTCATGATAGCTCTTTTGTCTACTCTGAGAAGCTTTCATCTTCTCCCGAACAAACTTCACTTTCTCCGTCGTTTCTTGCACCAATTCCGGTCCAACAATCGTCCTCTCACCGGTTTCATGCCAACACAAAGGTGTTCGACATATCCGACCATACAAAGCCTCAAATGGTGCCATACCAATACTCGAATGAAAACTGTTATTATACATGAACTCAATCAATGTCAAATAACTATCCCAAGCACCACCTTGCTCTAGCACACAAGCACGCAACAAATCTTCCAACGATTGAATCGTCCTTTCGGTTTGACCGTCCGTTTGCGGATGGTAAGCCGAACTCAATCTTAACTTAGAACCCAAAGCCTCTTGTAAACTCACCCAAAATCTCGATGTAAATCTCGGATCTCGATCCGATACAATACTCTTAGGAACTCCATGTAACTTCACAATCACACGAACATAAATCTTGGCTAATTTCTCCAAAGGATAACTAATATCAATTGGAACAAAGTGAGTAGATTTAGTAAGCCTATCAACAATCACCCAAATAGCATTATGACCTCTTTGCGTATTCGGCAATCCCGTAACAAAATCCATCGATATACTATCCCATTTCCACTCTGGAATATCCAACGGTTGTAACAAACCACTAGGCTTCTGATGTTCCACCTTTGACTTTTGACAAGTCAAACACGCATACACAAACTGAGCAACATCTCTTTTCAAACCAGACCACCAAAAGATCTTCTTCAAATCCTGATACATCTTATTCGCACCCGGATGAATACTTAAATTACTTCGGTGTCCTTCCTCTAAAATCATCTTTTTCAACTCCGCATCGTCGGGAATACAAATACGACCACGAAATCTCAAAACTCCAAAGTTATCAACCTTGAAATCCTCATTCTCGTTCATCATCAAATCAACGAACTTCAAATCCAACTTTTGCTTTTCACAAACCGTTGCAAGAAAAGCATTCGTAACATGTAATATACCAAGTCTCACACTTCTCGGCGTCATTTCACAAACCAAACTCAAGTCTCTAAAATTCTCCAAAAGTTCCCATTCTCTCATCATCAATGCGGACATATGTAACGACTTCCCACTCAAGGCATCGGCCACCACGTTTGGCTTACCCGGATGGTAATTCAAACCAAAATCATAATCCTTTAAAAGCTCTAACCACCTTCTTTGTCTCATGTTCAATTCTTTTTTATCGAATAAATATTTCAAGCTTTTGTGATCACTAAAAACTTCAAACCTTGCACCATAAAGATAGTGTCTCCAAATTTTCAAAACAAACACCACGGCCGCTAACTCCAAGTCATGTGTAGGATAATTCTTTTCATGCACTCTCAATTGTCTAGAAGCATAAGCCACAACTTTTCCATCTTGCGTCAAAACACCACCTAAACTAACCAATGAAGCATCACAATACACAACAAATGGTTCCGTCGGATTTGGCAAAATCAAGATCGAAGCCGTTGTCAACCTTCTTTTTAACTCATTGAAACTCTCTTCACAATGAATATCCCAAATGAAAGCCTTTTCCTTACAAGTCAATTGCGTTAACGGAAGCGCCAACTTCGAAAATCCTTCAATGAACCTCCGATAATAACCCGCCAAGCCTAAAAAGCTTCGAATCTCCGTAACCGATCTAGGAGCCTCCCATTGCATCACCGCATCAATCTTGGATGGATCAACACTAATACCACTCCTGGAAATAACATGTCCAAGAAAACTTACTTCCGACAACCAAAATTCACATTTCGACAACTTAGCATACAATTGTTTCTCTTTCAAAATTTGTAACACAATTCTCAAATGCTCTTCATGCTCCTCTTGAGACTTAGAGTAAATCAAAATATCGTCGATGAACACAACCACAAAACGATCTAACTGTTCATGAAAAATACGATTCATGTATTCCATAAACACACCCGGCGCATTAGAAACCCCGAATGGCATCACAGAATATTCGTAATGACCATACCGTGTCCTAAAAGCCGTCTTCTGAATATCCTCAGCTTTCACCCGAATTTGGTGATATCCCGATCTCAAATCAATCTTGCTAAAAACACGCACACCAACTAATTGGTCCATCAAATCATCGATCCTTGGAAGCGGATACTTGTTCTTAATGGTCACTTTATTCAACTGTCGATAGTCAATGCATAACCGCATACTACCGTCCTTTTTCTTTACCAACAATACCGGAGCACCCCAAGGAGAAACACTTGGCCTTACAAATCTCTTATCCAACAAGTCATTCAATTGCTTCTTCAATTCTATCAACTCTGATGCTGACATACGATACGGTGCCATCGAAATCGGTCTAGTACCCGGAACTAGATCAATAGAAAACTCAACTTCTCTCTTCGGTGGTACCTCTGTAATATCCTCAGGAAACACTTCAGGAAAATCACACACAACAGGAAACACATCAAGTGACACTTGACTATCCACAGTTAAAGATGCAAACAAACCGAACAATTGAGCTTCGTCCGCTAAAAGTTCCTTCAACTCTTTAGTGGATAGGAAACTCGAGTCTTCGTCCTCTTCCAAAGAAGGAAACCTCACTAACTTGTGATAACAATCTATATGAACTCTATTAAATTGCAACCAATTCATACCCAAGACCACATCCAATCCTTCCAACGGCAAACACACTAAGTCCATCTCAAAGTCTTTACCATAAATGGTTAAAGGACAACTTAGACAAACCAAAGAAGTAGTTACTGACCCCATTGCTGGAGTATCAATAACCATTTTACCATCCATCAGAGACAACACAAGATTCAAACGCTTCGCGCACTCAGACGAAATAAACGAATGAGTCGCTCCAGTATCAATAATAGCAACTAAAGGTGTACTATTAATAAAGCATGTACCTTTAATCAAACGGCCTGCATTAGTAGTTTGAGTCCCTGCCAATGCAAACACCTTTCCGCCCGCTTGAGCTTGTTTCGGCTTAGTACACTTAGTACTAATGTGACCAACTTCTCCACAATTATAGCACTTCACCATATTCCTCCTACAATCTGTAGCAACATGCCCAAGACCTCCACAGTTAGCACATTTCGCTTTCATCTTCCTACAATCAAATGATTTATGACCCATACCTCCACACTTGAAACACTTTACGGGACCAGAACTTCCTCCTCCAGACCTCCTATCAAAGTTTCCCCTATGCTTGCCCTTATCAACGGGTGTCACATAAGGTCCACCTCGAGATTGTTGCTTTCCCTTCCTCTCATTCAAACTTTTGTAGTGTGTAGAACGAGCCTTACTATCTTCCTCGAAGATTCTACAACATTCCGTCAAATCTGAAAACCTTCTTATCCTTTGATATCCCACATCTTGCTTAATCTCCGGACGTAAACCATTCTCATATTTAATACACTTTGAGAACTCAGCAGTAATCGCAGCATAATGAGGATGGAATTGAACCAACTCCACAAATTTAGCAGTATAGTCCACCACGGACATACTACCTTGTTTCAGTTCAAGAAATTCCATCTCCTTCTTTCCCTTCACACTCTCAAGGTAATACTTTCTCAAGAACTCAGTACGAAATAAATCCCAAGTTACCTCTTCATCATCCACCTCAAGAACTTCACGTATACCGACCCACCAATCATCGGCTTCTTCCTTCAGCATGTGAGATCCAAGCCTCACCTTATTCTCCTCCGCACAGCCCATGACTCTGAAGATTCTTTCAATCTCTTTCAACCAATTTTGAGCTCCATCGGGATCAAATTTTCCTTTGAAAACCGGTGGTTGATTCTTCCTGAACTCGTCATTAGCATTCACATTCGGCGCACCTTGCACCGCCCTAGCCATTGCTTCCAAAGCAGCAGCCATCGCATTGTCGTTCCTACCAGCCATATTCTGGTTATTCCCAAAAATAACAACAAGGTTAAACAACAGTTCAACCCACACAACAACGAGACAGACACGACTGACTCAACATTGGCTCTGATACCACTTAATGTAACACCCCTTTCCATACCCCCAATTAATCAATTAGGCACATATACAAAATTTGATCAGAGTATAATTAAAACAACATGGCATAAAAAGGTATGTCACATTATACTTGAAATTAAACACATACAACACCTGCTCACAAAGATATGCAACAGTGGGGTAACTTTCAAACAACAAAGGATCTCAGTCCTTATACCCACATCTCAATATTTAGAATAAAAGCGGAAACATCTAAAATATTGAATAACAACCACATATATACATCAACATATATATACATCATCCAGTATGAATCACAAGCAACATCATGTTTATATACACAAATTCATCAGCAAGATACATATGCAAATGTATCACAAAAAGATCAAAACGTCCTAGCTACCCGGTGCTACATATCAGAGCCAACCGACCAACAAGGAAAATGAAGACACGCTTCACAAAAAGACCGCCAGATACCTAATCCGCAATGCCTCATAGAGCATCATAAAACAGCAGAAGGGTGAGAAATATTATCATAATAACAGTGCATATAATTATGTACTACAACATAAACATATAACACATATTCTCACCACAACTCATCATATATCACAATATAGATATATCATCAAGCATATTCATTATGCATACATTCACCATTATCATCATTCCACATGAACACACACATACTTGTTCATTCAACAATGCATCATTATAAGATACAGTTTATATCATTTCCCATAAACATACATATATCAATGTTTATTCATCAATGCACAAATACAAAGATGATCAATGCAACTCATAGAGACCGACTCTCGACTCTATGCAGATGCATGCGGTACCGACTCATCACCCGAGCTCAATTGAAGAACTCAATGGAAATATCCTCCCTGCCGGGCCTACGATATTTCCCCATCGCTCATACCATCATGGCATCCGATGTTTCTGGATTATTCACGCAGACACAATCCGATTGCTCAAACCCCACAAGGGCACACAATCATTCTGAAGATTGCCACGGAATCAAGTGTAACTCATCGCAATGATTACACCCATTGACTATGCAATGTTCAGAGGATCCTCAAATGATCATTTGTGTAATCAATCACTCACACCCAACAGAGACGCGATATTACACCCGATTCTCCATGAATCGCGACACATGAATGCATGTCATGATGTTTCTCATACAAAATGACCACATACACTCATGCAATGCACACATATTTCACAATATAGTCATGCATTCATCACATATAATCCACATACATTCACATCAATTGTATAACAACATACACAATTATCCAAACAATTCAATTTACGGTTCACCGTAAAAGTCGGTTAAAAATCGGCTAAAAATAATACTTTTCGTCACCCTCAAATAGAACATATTTTTAGCTTCAGTTTGATATAAAGAACAGCTCAATCGGATAAACGACGAAAAAGTTACGGACTTTTAAAGAAAACATTTTTCGGAAAACTAGCAGAGTGCAATCGATTGCACTCCTGATGCAATCGATTGCACAGTCCCAGACTTGCAATTTTTCGCCCTTTACATATGTACAATCGATTTGCATCCTACTGCAATCGATTGCACCTGTTAAAAACCAGAAAAAATAGCTGCTGCCCAAACACAAAACCCTCCGGAAACCCGACCGATTCAATTCTATGATATGAAACAAATACACAGTAATCCTTACCAAATATATATCAACGTTTTAGGACCATAAAACGATAATTCTACGATGTTCGATTTTCACCCGAAAACTCAAATCCTCTAATATCCAAAATGTCGAAAGTTACGAAACTCAACCGATTTCAACCAAACAAGTTTCTATAATCACGGCCTAACATCATACGACTAATCTACACAATCTATTCCGAATTTCATCCGCGAAAACATCGGTTTCTATCGATTATGTTCAAATTCAACCTAACCACAAATATCTCTAAAACAACCAAACAATTCCAACACACACCCACATAATCATAAGCATGGATAATATAACAATGTTTCACACCCCTTACCCGATTTCTCGATTCTTGGAAGCTTGATCTTGATGATTTGTAGCTTTTCCAATATTTTCTTCTCTTTTTCTTCTCTTGTTCCTCTTTCTCTCTATTTTTCTCTCTAACTCTCCTTTTCTCTCTCTTCTAACTCTTATACTTTTCTTTCTATTTCTTTATATTTTCTCAAAATATCTACTAACTAACTATCATTAAATGTGAAATATCTAAAATACCCTCCAATCTAATATTCCCCGCAAACTCTCAAAAACGGTAAAATCACATAATATGCAAACATAACATATTAACACACCAATATCACAAATAACATAATTATTGCCCAATTAAATAAAAGACTCAACCAAATAGAATCAATCAACACAAAAATGGAAATATCAAAATCGGGCTGTTACACAGATGGTGATCCAGCTGAGGTTGAGATACACAGACAACGTGTGCTGAGGTGTTATTTTCTATTTTTAGTCGGCACACAGTTGTTTGTGGACACTTTCTCCACATATACCGATGTCGCTTACCTGAGGTACATTTTGGATTCCACATGGATCCATGAGTACAACTGGGGGCAGCTACCCTGGCTTACACGTATTCGAGGCTGGGAGAGGGATGCCTGTGGAAGACCAGGACTGCGGCAAGGAGCGTGGCACTACTGGTGGTAACAATCTTATATCCTTTGACTTTTTTTTTCATTTTTTTTCATTCCATATTCGTGAAAATGCTTGATCCTGATGTTTTTTATTTTCATTTCAGGCTTGTATATTCCAGCACTTTCCCATGATCGTCGGGTGAGGGAGTGTGCCTGATTACACAGAGCAGATGCCGCGTGCCCGTGCCTTTATCCTGCTCCGGGGGAACCAGGCGGTCGACCCTTACAAACGTCTATGCTAATCACCGTGAGACGCGCCTGTTTGACGACATATCACTATTCTCAGGATGGTTGGCATGGAGTTCGACCGTCATTGTTCCATATTTACTCGAGCGCGTTATGCAGAAGTTCGGGTACACACAGACAATACCAAGATAGTCAGCTATCTCCGCTTCTCTCGGGTTGACCCGTAGGCAGATAGACGAGATCTTTACTAACTACCAGACACACATGGTACCGGATGAGGCTCGGGCAACCAGAGCGCCGAGAGACTGGAGCTACATTGATGGCTACATCATGTGGTTTTTCACCGTCTCACACCAATACATGGTGCCCACTGCAGAAGGATCACCTCCTAGATCAGCTCATCAAGAGATCATAGAGGAGCAGCAGTCTTAATTGGACCACACTCAGGATGTCCTGCCTCGCTGTCGTCAGATAATGGAGATGGGGTGGGTAGGCATTGCCGCCAGTTTCTTCCCTAAGGGGTCTGATCACAGGTGTGTATTGGATGAGATGATTGAAGTGGCAGAGTGGACACTTATGTACCGCAGGCATCACGCCAGGACGGGTGGGATCGATGTGTTTTTTTATGTACTATATTTTAATGACATTGATGTACTATATATATATATATATATATATATATATATATATATATATATATATATATAATATTATTTTATTTACGGATGTATTTTATTTTATATTTATCTGCAACAGTTAATTTCCATCTGCGACCAACAAACTTGATTTAAAAAAAAACTGCTCTGATAAGATTTCGGAGATGCATCTACAAAAATTTTCCCGTAAATGTGTCTTCGGAAGCATCCAGCGTAAAGAAAAAAAAGGGTGCGTCCAGATATGTATCTCCGGAAGCAGGGGGCATAAAAGGAATTTCGCTAGGTGCCTAAGAGTATCAAGAGGTCGATTAAGAAATTCTCAAAAATATGAACTCTAATTTTAAGAACCAAGCATTATGATTTTTCGAGTCTGACAGATCGGCCCATATGAACTAACCCATTTTGACAACTTTATGTACACAAAATGAAAGAAACGAACTTATAATATACTAATAATAAAAACAGCATAGATGCCACTTCCCAAATCTTTGTTTTCTTCCTTGATAATTCACTTCATTTGATACAATTTTATGACTGAAATTTTATTAGAGTTAGTGTGTGTGGATATATATATATATATATATATATATATATATATATATATATATATATGCCAAATATCTTGGAAGCCGAGTTGCGTAGTTGGCCAAGATTAAGTATGAACTAGACTACGATACCAAGAAGGGTCGAGCAATATAGAGAGCTAGGTAAGTATCTTCTATAACCCGTACCGGTCACATAACCCGACTCCCATCGGCCGAGCTCCTACGAAGTCGAGTACAGACCCCATCAACCCGGTACTTACGCCGAACATGAGCTCAACCGACATACCAACAGTTGTAACGGTGGCAGCGCATCAATACAGACGTTACCAGAGCTTCAAAGCCTACATTCATGAAGGAGAGTTACATCAATGATGGCCATGTAATGTCAGAAGGCCAAGAGACTTCTCTTAATGGCATATCTTAATGGAAGACTATAAAAGAGGCTCCAACATGAGGGTTAAGGAAGACACAATCATCTTGAGATAATATGTAACACCCTTTTCTACCCCACGATTATCGCAGCGAAATAAATATAAAATCATAGTAATATCATAATCACATCAAAGGGTGCACATTTCTCAATAAATTCAAAGCAACAAAATTGCTCCGTAAACAACGGGTTTTCCTCAAAATAACTCAAAATGCTTTCAAAGGGCAGCAGAACAACCATAACCACAAAGATCCCACAAAAAGGGTTTATTAAAATAAACCACAATCATCAAAAAATTAATAAAATAACAGCCAAATAAAACTCAACATGGTTCGACTCAATGACCCAACCTGATGTTACACTATCAGAGCAAGACCCTCTACATCGACCAAAATGCAAATAACTTCAAAAGTCCTCAAAAGCATCCACAGCTAATCTTGATCACCTGCAAGTTACCCACGTGGAGGCAACATTCAAACAGGCAGGGTGAGTAATACAATTCATTATAATTAATATAAAATAAGATATGCATAAAAATGGCGTCATCATCAAATACAACATAATCAGAGTCATCACAAGGCAAACATCAAAACACATCATCATAAATCACAACAAATGCCACATAAATGCAATGCACAATAGGACTCATGCATGTGGTACCAATCGTCACAATCGATGGACACTTAGGCCATCACCCTCCAAAGATCCCCGTCAATAGGATCGGTTCCACACAAGAACCGGAGCACGTCATAAACCACTTCACATCCACACAATGGGATGGAAGCCACAATAGACCGAAGTCTAACATCATCATCACTGGACCGAAGTCCTAACATAATCACCAGAATATGCTATGAATGCATGATACACAACGTCAATAATCATCATCATCAAAAATATCATTATGTGCATCATCATTCACCAAAACATCATGTTAATCATGTCATAATATATTCATCAAAACATCACAAATCATCATCTTATAATCATCAATAACATCACAGTAACTAATCAGAAAGATCACAGTGTCAAACATCAGAACATCACAGAAATCATAAACAAAATTTCGTGAACAGTAGGAGTTCGCTACTGAGTTCGTTGTGCGAACCTGCTCACTGGGACCTTTGCTTTGGGAAGCTGGCAGCGAAGCCCCAATCCCATACAAAAACTAGAGAGTTCCCCAGTATGCCTCTCCTCGCTCCTCTATTTGCTGTGCGAAGCCCTTCGCTGGGATATTTGATGTGCGATCCCACAAAATCAATCTCAGAATTCATCCCAGTATCATCACACAATCTATCGCGCATTCACTGCACTGCTCGCTTTGCGAGTTTGGACGAACATTCGCCTTGCGAATGATTTGTTTGCTTTGCAAACTAGCGATTCCTGCAATCGCTGCTACGCACCAGTAGCATCCCAGCCCCAAAAACCTTTACGATTCTAACCTCAAATCACCCCAAAACACTCCCAAAACAGTCCTGAAACATCAAGGCAATCAAAGGTATAAAACCTACGACTATTAGGTCGGTTAATTCCACTATCCTAACTCAAAATCACCTAAACCTTCACAAACTCTCAAGGTTCCCTTAAACCCCATAAATCCCTTTCTCATACAAGATCCCACATATCATCAAAAAGGTTTTGCCTCGAAGGCTTATTTTTACCCGAATCAATTCAACCCTTAATAATCCATCATTGATCCTCAGAAATACCCCTAAATCATTAATAACTCTTAAACCCTTTAAAAATCCCAAAAACCTCAAGATCCACTTTAACACATCACTTCCTATATTGAAAACAATGAAAGGCAGTACTCCCCATACCTTGGATTGTCGATTCGGAGCTTTCTCTACCGATTCTTCGGAAACCTTCTCGAATCCTCGCCTTTTCCTTCTTTCCTCAGAGCTCTGCACTTTTCCCTTTTTTTCACAATCTAACAAAATGAATCCTATTCTTCCCAATTCCTCCTTTTTGGTTAAACTTAACCTTTGGGCCTCTAAATGGGCTTTTCCCATAATACCCTCACTAATCCTCCTCAAAAGTCCATCTTACCCTTAATTCCTCTAATATTGTTTAAATTAATAATAATACTAATATATTCCATATTATATACTATTATTTGATTAAATAACCAAAACTCCACACAATGCCCAAAACACCAAAATTCGCCAAAAATTGCGAATATTATTGTAAGTTCTAGTAATTGGCTGAAATTTTGTTAAAACAATGTTGATGTCATGGTTGATGTTGCAACATGAGCTTCTAACAGTATAGCTAACATTTATAGCTAACATTCTGGTTTATTGTTGAAGAGTTAAAGTACTGAAGAGTGATGTCACATGCGATGTCTTAACATCACTATACCAGAACATTAAAACATCAGATAGTTATGTGATTAGGGCTGCACGTGTTTTCTGGTGTGAATGAGAAATTCTGCTAAAGAGAATCAGAGAATATAGGCGAAGATCAAGGAAGAGATATATTCTGTTACAATCAGTTATGAAGATCAGGTTGTTGCGCATTTAAAGAATAAAGATATGGAGAATATTCAGAGTTATAATTGAAGATTTAATTAAAGATATGATTGAAGATCTATTTAGAAGCAGATTTGTTACATAAGATATGATATGATTTGAAGGCCCAAGTCCTGTTGGGATGATGTTATAAATAGAATGTTTGTAACCTAGAAGAAGTACGGGTCTAAGATGTAGATCTGTAGGGCTTTGTCAAAGTGAACCACTCGGGTTGTGAGATGGTCACTGTGTGTAACTCAGAAACCTGTAGGTAATGAGGTTGAGTTTGGTATTGTTCTTGGAGAAAGCTTTGAAGCAACTCCAAAGGGTGTCATGGAAGGGGGTCTTCTATGATTGTACAGTTGTTGGTAATCAAGTTGTTGATGCAGTGACGGTGTAGTTGACTGCTAGACATCATAGTAATGATAGGAAGTGAGATGGAGTCTCTTACCTAGGGAGGACTTAGGTAGAAGGGTCATTGGGTAGTGATTAAATTAGGTAGATTGTCAACTGGTCTGTTGAGTCTGTAATTTGATACTACTTATAATGGACTTCCTTCCTGGCTTGGTATGCCCCCAGATGTAGGTTGTTGAACCGAACTGGGTGAAAAATTCAGTGTGTTATTTATTGTTTCTGTTATTGCCTTGTTCAGCAGATTGCGATGTTGTGACATTGCACTATGACATCACACATCTGTACCAGAATTTCAATTGGTATCAGAGCAGGCATCCTGTCTGTTTCTGGATGAGATCTAGGGAAGATACTTTCTGGTTCATGAGCAAGGAAGACAGTCAAAGTACTTTGTATTATCCCTTGGAGTGTAGAATGAAGTTATCAGGGCTGTTGCTGTGTGGTTTGACCTTGTGCACTTGGAATGTTGGGCAAGGGTTATTATGCCTGAAGGTAGTAGAGGAGTTTTCTGGTCTATGTTCCGCTGCATATATATATCTGATGGAAAATTCCTGGTGGTTTTGAGTTAAGACTGCAACATTCTGCTCTCCTCTGAAGATGTGGTGATTTGTGAGGACATCTTTAACCAGCTTGTTCATCCCAAGTCCACTCATAAAGGAACTCTTATATAAGCATGTTGAAAAGAGGTCTGAAGAAAACCTTGCATGATCAATCTCTGGTTTGTGTTAAAGGATCTTTTGGTGTGACATAACAGATGCTTGGGGGGCTAAACAAATGTGTTGATCACATCTGTTTGGAACCTACTCCTGACTTGGAAGAGGAGGCATCTGGGCTGTGTGAAGATTCATCAAGAAAGAAGCTGAGCGTATTATGTCTAGCAGCTTTTGGTCAATTGGAGCTGGTGCCTGCATTAGCCTTATGGCTGGAAGGATCAGAAGAAGAAGACCATCTGTTCAGTACTGTGACTCCTTCATCCTAGTTGATGATAAAAGAAGAAGGGAGAGCCAAACCAAAAGAGTGTCACTGTCAAAGTTTTCATGCGGGAGTGAAGATCTTGATAAGTTATCTCTTAAGGTTAGTTGTGGTACCTTAATGAGGATGGCATCAAAAGTTTGAAGATTCTTGAAATATTAGAAGATGCAGGTTCATTGGGGATGTTGAAACATTATTTCAGTCTTTGCCTTCTCAGCCAAAGGAAGTTTGTTATGCTCACGTGAATTATCAGGTCAAGCCATTTACCTAATGTAAAGTGATCAGTGGCGTGGATTAGCGAGAGAAGGATCAACCAGTGCCTCGAGTCTGCAGGAAAAGGATGTATCTTGCATGTTTGTCTGATTAGGATGGTGTTGTACATTCAACTAATGACAATATACATTGACGGGAGACTTTGTATTTGTCTGAGGTTAAAGTGCAGGACTGCAGAAGTGTTGAGAAGTATTTTCAAGGGTTAAGCACTTTGGAGATGAGTCAACTGGTGGGGTTGATTGATGACTATGGAGTATCATCCAATTTGTCAGGAATGAGTTTGAGTTACTCTTGGGCAGTAGGGCAATGAGTGAAAGACTCAAGGAGACTATTCTTCTTGAAGAAGGATGAGAGGAAGATTATGCCCTGGTTCAGAAGATTGATGCCTACATCATGCTTAAGGAGCGTCTACATAATCATACGGGAGAATGATGAAGTAGAAGGTCTGCCTTAGATGAAGAGGTTAATAGAGAATGACTGCCTTGAGAGAAAGGGACAGAGGTACCAAAATGCATGTGCTCAGAAGTATGCTCAAATGTTCATCCACATCTAGAGCATTAGTAACCATGACAGGGGGGAATACTTGTCTATGGATTTAGGCTACAAAGGGATATATATTGTGAAGATTGCATGCTGATCAAGATTGTGAAGATTGGTTAGGAGAAAATGTCAGATAACATGTTATGACATTAGGCTGTTGGATGGCTTGTTGGTGTGGACATAAATAGTTCTACCCTGGTGAAGCTAATTGTTTGAATTATATGTGCACATGCTTCTGAGGAGGAGTCTGAAGGACAGCTTGGTTTGTGGAGAATTTGCGTAGGGGATTGTGTTGATGGAAGGTGTTCTTCTTGCAAAGGTATACTGGTTATCCTTGATAGGGGGAGAATGATATTACTGGGGCTTTTGGTGTTGGCACTTAATTTGAAGCAAATTGGAATGTTGTTTACATGAGGATTTAGTGTCTTGGACAGTTGTGTAAATGGAACAGAAGTAAAACAGAAATTTATTGCATTAATGAAAGCTTACAAGATTAGTAAAAACAAAAAACAAAGTGTCTAAAGATTATCCCAACCCCCCGAATCAAGAAAAGTCTTCCAATCTTTATCCCATTCATCATCAGATGCTTGAAGCTGCACTTGGTTTTTCTTGATAGTCTTCATCATGGCTTCCGATGTCTTGCGTGTTATTGTTGCTCCAGAAGCTGCTCCAGCTTTGGACAGTGTTGTGTCCTTCAACTTCTGAGAATCTGGCTTCGTGTCCTCCTGCATGTGTCTCTTTACTCCACTCTTGTTAGGCTGACTCATGATTCCTTCCTTGGTGTACTGATAAGAGCAAGGAGGTTTGTTATTTATAATGAATAAAATGGCATTGGTTGTATTGCCTGACCAGTCAGAGTAGTCTTTGGTGTGGGAATCTGTATTTCCTGGGAAACTGGTTTTCTTGGCACATTGGTTACCAGATTTTCGTGTTTGATGCCTGGGTAGAAGTGGTCCTAGTATAATGAGGCTAGGTCTGGTCTAGTTGTCTGATGTTATAACTGCTGGGGTGGTCTTTTGACTCGTGCTGATGTCCTACATGTTGTTACAACATTATGGTTGGATATGTACCATACTTGTGAAGTTTGAAGAAGCAACATTATTGTCTGAAGTGGCAGTTCTGACATAGTGTGGATCAGAATGGGCAGATTCTAATCTTGATGGTAAGCAGTTCAGGAAATACTTGGCTACTTTCATGATGAAGACTTCATTAGGAGTTGGTGGATGTAAGGACAGAAGGGTGTTGTCATTAATGTGACCAGAAGGTGGTGACAATCTGTATCTCGTGTGAGATCAAATGGGTCTTTGTTGGACCTGGCATACCTTATATCTAAAATCCCCATGAGGAATGAGGCATTATTGGTGGGATATCATAAAAGGCATTGTATATAAGGTTGTTAACTATAGCATATTGCAGCATGTGTGGTGGTCAAGCTTGTGCTGTGTGATGATGGGATCTATCATAGTTGTGTGAAGATAGTACCTATGCAGAAGAGGTCTAAAAAGAAAAAGTGGTGTACTTGGTTGATGGTTGGAAGCAATCTAGAAAAAGTTGTGAGAAGATGCACCTATACTCATTAGATAAAAAGATGTGGTTGTAGAGTCTTGGGTTAATGAGTTAGCAGGCAATGTCTGAAGTGATGTCAGAACATGATATAGGACATGTTTTTCTTGAGCCAAACAGGTAAGTATTTTGGACGGTGGTGTTAGGATAAAGTGGAACACGTGGCTTCGAATATACATGGAGCGTTATTGGCCTAATTTATGGTAAGATTCAGTTGTGAAATATTTAAGGCAGTCAAGGCAGTTTTTGGAAGGTAGGCATTGAGTTTGAATGCAGTTTTTGATACCTAAAATAGCGTTTGTCTGACCAAGAACATTGACATATTCAAGGCTCGTTAGTTTCTAAGTTACTAGGCAGCTATTTATAGGGGTGAGTTTGTTCTCCTTCAGCCAGTGAGTGTTCTTTCTCATAAGTCTTATGGCTTTTATTCGTGTTTGGGTAAGCACTTCTTGGGTCTGGTTTTGTGAGGGTTTCCTTTGCCAATTTGTGGCTAAAAAGGGGGAGAAAGGAGAGAGATGGTCTATATGGTTTGCGCAGTGGTTATGCTTGGAACCTACAATTCCTGATGCAGCAGAAGAGGATGGTACATCATTGAGTTGATGTTGAGTCTTTGTGACTTGTGTCCTGAGTTATGAACACAGTTGTGACCTGTGTTCTGAGTTATCTGGGCTGGCAGAATGGCACTTCTCAACGTGTCATGTTATACCACAGATTGACCAGGGGGTCTGATCAAAGAAGGTGTGCAGAATTCTCTTATGCCACCATTGGTCTTTGATGAATGGACAAACATTTCTTTTCTGGGGGAGTCTTCCACAATGATTCCAGGTCTGAGTTGAAAGGAAAAAGAAATGTGCTACATCAAGGGGGAGTGTCTAAAATCTTCTTCCTCATGTACACCAGATATCTGTAATCTGAATGCACAACTTCGGGACTCTCTACTTCTTCCTCCTGATGTGCTGCCTGAAGTGATTGTGGTGGGCTGTGCTGCCAAAAGAAGGTGTCAGACATGATGTCTTAACATCATTCAAATATTCCTAGAAGATGTTTCTCCAGGATTGCTGTGCACAGTAGCTACTGATGGTTACTGTTAGGATCAGTGGTTACTGATAACTACTGACAGTAGTATAGAGATGTAATTACTGCTGTAATCTGAGTTGTAATGGTTATATAGTTGTTTTAGCCAAAATTAGCCAAAGGGGGAGATTGTAAGTTCTAGTAATTGGCTGAAATTTTGTTAAAACAATGTTGATGTCATGGTTGATGTTGCAACATGAGCTTCTAACAGTATAGCTAACATTTATAGCTAACATTCTGGTTTATTGTTGAAGAGTTAAAGTACTGAAGAGTGATGTCACATGCGATGTCTTAACATCACTATACCAGAACATTGAAACATCAGATAGTTATGTGATTAGGGCTGCACGTGTTTTCTGGTGTGAATGAGAAATTCTGCTAAAGAGAATCAGAGAATATAGGCGAAAATCAAGGAAGAGATATATTCTGTTACAATCAGTTATGAAGATCAGGTTGTTGCACATTTAAAGAATAAAGATATGGAGAATATTCAGAGTTATAATTGAAGATTTAATTGAAGATATGATTGAAGATCTATTTAGAAGCAGATTTGTTACAGAAGATATGATATGATTTGAAGGCCCAAGTCCTATTGGGATGATGTTATAAATAGAATGTTTGTAACCTAGAAGAAGTACGGGTCCAAGATGTAGATCTGTAGGGCTTTGTCAAAGTGAACCACTCGGGTTGTGAGACGGTCACTGTGTGTAACTCAGAAACCTGTAGGTAATGAGGTTGAGTTTGGTATTGTTCTTGGAGGAAGCTTTGAAGCAACTCCAAAGGGTGTCATGGAAGGGTGTCTTCTATGATTGTACAGTTGTTGGTAATCAAGTTGTTAATGCAGTGACGGTGTAGTTGACTGCTAGACATCATAGTAATGATATGAAGTGAGATGGAGTCTCTTACCTAGGGAGGACTTAGGTAGAAGGGTCATTGGGTAGTGATTAAATTAGGTAGATTGTCAACTGGTCTGTTGAGTCTGTAATTTGATACTACTTATAGTGGACTTCCTTCCTGGCTTGGTATGCCCCCAGATGTAGGTTGTTGAACCGAACTGGGTGAAAAATTCAGTGTGTTATTTATTGTTTCTATTATTGCCTTGTTCAGCAGATTGCGATGTTGTGACATTGCACTATGACATCACACATCTGTACCAGAATTTCAATTATATTTAAATAAATTAAGCAAATATTCTTACAAATTTGGGGTGTTACAACTCTCCCCCACTAAAAGAATTTTCGCCCTTGAAAATTACCTCAAGGAAATAGAGTTGGATACGACTCCCTCATCTGATCTTCACGTTCCCAAGTCCAACTTTCGCCAGCTGGTCCGCCCCACAACACCTTCACCAAAGTTATGCCTTTACCCCACAGTTGCTTCATCTCTCGACCGTCAATCTGCACATGTAAAGCTTTCACTGTTAGGTTATCCCTCACTTGTACATCATCCATCTGAATCACATGCGACGGATCAGGAATGTACCTCCTCAACTGAGACACATGGAACATGTCATGCAAATTCGCAAGTGACGACGGTAAAGCAATTCGATAGGCTACCTCTCCTATCCTCTGCAAAATTTGATATGGACCAACAAAACATGGAGTGAGCTTTCTAGACTTCAAAGCTCGACCCACACCAGTCACTGGCGTCACCCTAAAAAACACGTGATCTCCCTCTTGGAATTCAAGTGTCTTCCTCCTCTTATCATGATAGCTCTTCTGGCGACTCTGTGACGCTCTCATCCTTTCTTGGATCGTCTTAATATTCTCGGTCATCTCTTGCACAATCTCAGGTCCAAGTACAACACTATCGCCCGACTCATACCAACACAAAGGAGTCATACACCTTCTCCCATACAAAGCTTCATAGGGCGTCATTCCAATACTAGCATGAAAACTGTTATTGTACGTGAACTCAATCATTGATAAATGGTTATCCCAAGATCCTCCATGATCCAACACACAAGCTCTTAGCAAATCCTCTAAGGATTGGGTAGTCCTTTCTGTCTGGCCGTCCGTCTGCGGATGATAGGCATAACTCATCCTCAACTTAGTACCCAAAGCCTGTTGCAAACTCTTCAAGAACCTAGATGTAAATCTCGGATCTCTAACCGACACAATACTCGAAGGTATCCCATGCAACTTCACAATCTCCTTAATGTACATCTCAGCTAACTTCTGCATAGAATGATTAATCATCATCGACAATAAATGAGCCAGTTTAGTTAATCTATCCACAATCACCCAAATGGAATCATTTCCCTTAGTATTCTTCGGCAATCCCACCACAAAATCCATGGAAATACTATCCCACTTCCATTATGGAATTCTCAATGGCTGCATCATACCTAAAGGCTTCTGATGCTCAATCTTTGACTTCTGACAAGTCAAACACGCATAAATAAACTCCGCAACATCCTTCTTCATACCTGGCCACCAAAACAACTTTTTCAAATCTTGGTACATCTTCGTAGCACCGGGATGAATACTCAACCTACTTTGGTGTCCTTCTTCAAGTATGCTCTTATTAATATCTGGGACATCAGGAACACACACCCTATCTCTGAACATCATCAAACCATTCTCGTCAACTTGGAATTCTCCTCTGTTACCTTGGTTGATCAAAGTCAACTGGTCCACTAACTTCAAGTTAGATTGTTGTCCCACTCTAATCTCTTCCAGAATGCCACTAGTCAACTTCAACATTCCCAACTTCACACCGTCAGGAGTCTCTTCACATACCAAACTCAAATCTCGGAATTGGTCAATTAATTCCAATTCTTTCACCATAAGCATCGACATATGCAATGACTTTCTGCTCAATGCATCAGCCACTACATTTGCTTTGCCCGGATGATAACTCAAATCAAAATCAAAATCCTTCAACAACTCTATCCACCTTCTCTGCCTCATATTCAATTTTTTCTGATCAAATAAGTACTTCAGACTTTTATGTTCACTGAACACTTCAAACTTAGAGCCAAACAGATAATGTCTCCAAACTTTCAACACAAACACCACGACGACCAATTCTAAGTCATGTGTAGGATAATTCCTCTCATGAACTCGCAATTGTCTCGAAGCATAGGTAATAACTTGACCATTCTACATCAGCACTCCACCAAGACCCATCTTCGACACATCACAATCATCAATCCTCGAAAGTGGATACTTATTCTTGATCGTTACTTTATTCAACTATCTATAATCCACACACCATCTCATAGTACCATCTTTCTTCTTCACCGACAACACAGGAACACCCCACAGAGAAACACTCGGGTGAACAAACTTCATCCCAAGCAACTCTTCCAATTGTTTCTTTAATTCTCCTAACTCAGATGCAGACATCCACTAAGGAGCCATTGACACCGGACTCATACCTGGTATCAAATCCGCCGCAACCTCTACCTCACGCTCTGGAGGCCAATCACTTACGCCATCAGGAAACACTTCCAAAATTTCACAAACAAAAGGCAAAACACCAACTTCTCCACGTTCACTAATACTCAAAATTACTCTCAACTTAAACACCAGCACCATCCCACATCGACTCATAAAAACCATCTGTAAGCACTTGGCTTAACTCCAAACAATTCACTGCGCACACCACTTAAGCTCGCAAGACACGTCTATCTCATCCAACATTGTCATACCCCAAATTTTGACCACTAAGATTTCCCATCATTGTGCACATCATCATCACAATATGGATGGACCATCATACCTCATTAGTCTCCCCAAAGATGGGTGAGTATCCACTACAATCAAATTTAGGGTTCCAAGCCATCTCAGAGCTCTTAGACAAAAGATCAATCAAGGAACGACATGATCTTCAACTTGTCTAAACCTCTCAAACATCCACAATGGATCAAGAGGACTGCCACATCAAGAATCAAGCACAAGGTTGCAACATTCAGAGTGGATCAAGCCTCAAGATCGCCAGTATCACCAAATTAGGGTTTTGGTCGACCAGGGCCTACAGATGGAAATTTTCCTCTGGGCATGAGCCAATGCTTCAAAGCATAACCCAAAATACTCTAAGGGACCTCATAAACCTAATGATCAAGTCAATTTGGCCTCAGGGGATGCATTCATAAAAAATCAGGAATTAGGGTTTCTTGACCTAATTCACCCCTAAGTTGACTTTTGGGACAAAACATGAGCCAATACCTCAAGACATGATTTGAGGGTCCCTAATACACTACATTGATCCATTTGCAACAATGGATTGATCCAAGAAGCTTGATTCACAAGTTTCAGGTTCATCAAAACCACAGTTAGGGTTTTGCGGAAAAAGTCAACTGTGCCTTTAACTTTTGACCAGGACATGCTCCCAAACCTTGGGACATGATTCAATACACCCTATAACACCTATGAAATCAATCCATCAAGTTTGATTTAGGTCAAGGACTTGATTTCATAGAGGATCGCACAGTTTGGAATTCATTTGATAAAAAGTCAACTGTGCCCAAAAGTCAAAGTTTGACTTTTTGATTTTTTGAACTCCCTATAACACCTATGAAATTAATCCATCAAGTTTGATTTAGGTTTGGCATGCTATTTTTAGTTCCAAAAACTTAGAAATTTTCTAAGTTATGGAACAAAATGGCTAGGGTACCAACTTCTAAGGATCATAACTTGTGATCCAAGCAATCATTTGGGCTGATCCAAAAATGGATTTGTAGCTCTCATAGCATACTTTAAAAGTGTCAACTAAACCTTATTTCAATTCATCATGAATTGTGAGTTATGGTTGGATCAAAATGGCTGAAAACATGAAATGTCACTTTTTCCAACACTTAGTGAAATTTTCACTAAGTCAGAATCTGTTTCACTTTTTTCAAAATGTAGGGGCATTTTTCACTTGGATCCAAAAAGTTTCAAAGCAAAATATGATCACACATGTGTTGTATCATATAAGGGCTTTCCAAAATGTCCAAGAACCCCATCAAATCCCATCTGAGCTAAGAGTTATGACAATGGAAATATGCCTTGCTGCAACTGTCATAACAAGGCAGATTTGTGCATTTTGCTCGATTTGAGCAATTTGTACAAATGAAAAACAAGTTTATCCATCTGAACACCTCAGGGAGAGACCAAGGAGGGACAAACACTGATCCATAAGCCTCCCATGTCTTTGGAACTAAAAATAGCATGCCAAACCTAAAAAACCCTAAAGAGGGGACAAGACTCCAATTTTGTTTTGGAGCATTCAATGGATGCACCAAGGTGGCATGAACTGAGCCATTTCCAACTGAATGAGTCAAGGATGATCTCTGAACTAGGGAACCAAAGGCCTGTGCTCTAACCTCTAGTCAATGGCTAGAGGAGACTTGAGATTCCAAAATGCTCCAATTGGCCAAAGGTCTGGAGCAACCTCCATTCACTATTGCTTGCAAAATAAACTTGCTCTACTATAAATAGAGCTCATTTGTGCTCAGTTTCAGTACACCAAAGCACTACAACACTTGCTTTCCTCAAAATCTCTTTCTCTAAGCAAAAATGCCTTCTTTAGCAAGGTAACTCTGAGTTTTTGAGTTAGAGAGCAATTCCATCACAGCTCATGATCCAAACACATCCAATATGTCATATCTAAGCTGTCCAAACTCTCACAAGTAACCTGTAACACCAAAACCTCAAAGTCCCTCCTCAAAACCTCAAAATAGGACTTTTTTTGCATTTTTCAAGCCATGTCTTGATTCAGTCACTTTCAAAACCAGATAAAGCCTCAAACACGCTCCAAATAGCATCCTTGAACTGCCCCAAATGGTTCCCCACATCTGGAACACCATTTGAGAGAGTTGTTATTTTGGTGACTTTTGCCCTTTTTGCAAGAAAGGGCCAGTTTCCATTCCTGAGGTTTCCAGCTGTTTCCAATCATCCTAAAAGCTTCCAAGGGATCATTTGAGGGTGTCCAAAGCATCAAATTGTTTCTGGAACAAAGCACTTGACAGATTGCCCAAAAAGCTCCTAAAGAGGTAAGCATCACAACTTGAACTCTTTGAAATATGCATTGCTTTGAAGTCCACTGATCATACACATCTCATACATGTTATATATGTTATGTTTGGACCAACTCATCATGTGATTCATGCTTGTATCATGAGGTAGCACAGAAAATGCAAATGGAGGCCTATTTCAAAACCACTATCGGGTTTTAAAATGGGGACGTCATCTGAAAAAACCATCACCATCATTAGATTCCTTGTGAAATTCTAGACAGGATAGACCTAAATTTTGTCCCAATCCATGGAGAAATGAGAAAGTTACAAGCTTCACGTTTTTGGCCAAAACCTTGCCTTGCCTTGGTCAGGCCAAAAACAAGGCAAGCCTTGTATATTTGTGGGTGGGCTTTGATACACGGATGTATCACCACTCCAGTGGTTGGAGGCGCGCACTGCACACAAGAGGTTTGGGGTTCGAATCCCCCTCGCCCCAGACCCCTTTTTAATGTTTTTTCCATTTTTCTATTATTTTTCTTATTATTTTTAATGATTTGAAAAATTAATAACTCCCTCAATTTTAATTATTTTTTATTGGTTATTTTTGAAAAAAATCACAAAAATGTTGAAATATTTTATTCCACAAAAAAATCAAATTTATATTATTTATTTAATATAGTTGGTATTTTTATGAATAAATTTATTTTTAATTGTTTTTAAACATTTTAAAAGTGAATATTCATCTTGAAAAATCAAAACCAAATGAGTTTTAATTTATCTTGTGATTAAAACCTCATTTTTCAAACCTTAACCAAAAATCAAAAGTTGTTTATTCAAGCTTATTTGGTGTTTTATCATTTTTTATTGATTTTCTTTAAGAATTCACTTTTAAAAATGATGAAATTAGGGTTTTGATCGATTCCACCCTCATCAATCATTTTCAAACCTTTTGGGCCTCTATTAGAGTGTAAGACCCATACCCTTTGTAAATACGCCACTTTTTGGGCCTCAGTCATTGTATAAGTCCCATTGTATTTTCAAAAACAATGGCGTGATCGTCGCCTTTATAACAAAACCAATTGGGCCTACCCTCGTGTTATAAGCCCCATTTCTTTTCTTTAAAAATCTTTGGGCCTCTAATAGAGTGTAAGACCCAACCCCTATTGAAAACCAAAATATCTTGGGCCTCAATGTATTGTATTAGTCCCGATACCATCAAAAAGTTCGGCACGATCGTCGCCTTTTTAACAAAAATCTTTGGGCTTCTCCTTGAGCTATAAGACCCATCTTTATTCATTTTCAAACCTTTTGGGCCTCTAATAAAGTGTAAGACCCAATCCCCTTTTAACCAAAACAATTTTGGGCCTCAGATATTGTATAAGTCCCTCTGCGTTAAAAGAAAAATCTCGGCACAATCGCCAGTTCAAAAATCAAATCATCTGGGCCTACCCTCATTTTATAAGCCCAATTTATTTTATTTAAAAATCTTTTGGCCTCTAATAGAGTGTAAGACCCATCCACTTGTACATAAAAGCAATTTTGGGCCTCACATATTGTAGAAGTCCCTCTGTACAGTTTTTAAAACAACGGTGCAATCATCGTTAAAACTTGGGCCTCTCCTTGAGCTATAAGCCCCAAAAATATTTTCAAAGCACTATCTCCTTTGATTTTGAATTCAAATATATGTTGTTATCAAAACTTTCTTTGTTGAACAACTAACAAAACAACATGGAAGCTCTACAACGGGTAAGTGTTTATCCGCTTTCATTTGCCGCTTTCATATGTATGTAACTGTATTGTGGGGTTGCTTCACTGTAAGTCTTCTTTCACATCCTTTTATATACTTGTCACATATCCACTGTGTAATACTAGTATATTTATTCAGAGTTTTCCCCGACAACTACGTCTAGCACTAGGTAAAGTCTTGTTGGTCACTCTTAAATACAAACAAAACTAGATCCCCATAGGATTTCCAGATACATTCTTCCCTTCTCTTGGGGTTAAACAATATGGAACAAAGAGAAAGGCAGTATTCTCGGTGAACCTTTTCTCAGACTGTCACCCTTAGAAATTGTCAAAGAAACTCTAACTCCCCAAAGATGATCTTTTCTCTGTGAATGGCATCTCTTGAGTTTCTTCCAAATTCTCGAACTTTCCTGGAATGATCTCTTCTCTGTGAATTGCATTTCTTGAACTTCTCTTGGTTTGGGGACCTACAGGCTTCCTAAAAGCATCCCCGCCTCCTCTTGGGCGTTGTACAAGGACCCTTCGGCTTCTTAGAAGTTCTCGTGCCTTCTTTTGGGCTTAATACGAGGACCCTGACGACCTCTTAGAGGTATAAGACAGAACCTAGTCATCCTTTGCTAGAGCAGTCTTTCCCGCGTCAAAACTGCGGCCATTGTAGGGTTGATACTCATCCCTTAATGCCCGCGCCTCCTCTTGGGCATTGTACAAAAGATAAAACTCTATACTTGGATAGTCTAAACCTCTTTAGTCTCAAAGACATTCTCAAGTTCCCTTCAAACAATAGGAAAAAACACCGATCACTCTTGATTAATCTCCAGCAGAAACCCAGTCTCTCTCATGAGAGTTCCCCACACTCAGACCTGCTTCAGGATCTCGATAATCCTCTACAGTAAGTTAGCCTCCTCTTGGGCTTTGTACAAATGATTCTCCCCAGCGGAGCTAACCTTTTCAGACTCTCTTGTTGGGTGAACCACTTTTAGCCCCCGTCTTGGGCTTTGTGCAAGACAGATAGTAAAACACTCTCTTGTTGAATATAAAAGACTCTCTTGTTGAGTCAAACCCTTTTTAGCCTCAATCTCGGGCTTCGTACGAGACATATAAAACACTCTCTTGTTGAGTATAAAAGACTCTCTTGTTGAGTTAATCTCCTTTTAGCCTCAATCTTTGGCTTTGTACGAGACATCAAATCACTCTATTGTTGAGTATAAAAGACTCTCTTGTTGAGTCAATCAATCTTCAGACTCTCTTGTTGAGTTAATTACCTGCTCAAGACTCTCTTGTTGATTCAACCTTTTTAGCCTCTGTCTTGGGCTTTCTACAGGACAAATAAAAGTACTCTCTTGTTGAGTCAGACCGTTTCAGCCTCCATCTTGGGCTTTATACAAGATACATTCTCCCCAACGGAGTCAAAATCCCTTTTAGCCTCAATCTTGAGCTTTGTACAAGATAGAAAGAACCTTTTTCTTAGAAAAGTCAAACTTCTAGCCTCCTCTTAGGCTTTGAATAAAGAAAACCTCGTTTGACTCAATCAACCTTTTGGCATCAAATTTGTGCCTTGCTCACAGCATACAAACATTAACAATTCCTCTTTAGAGATGGAAAATTCTCTCTCAGTCAAACCTTTAGCTTCATATCTTGGGCTTTGAACAAGATACAAACCACCTTTAGCTTCATGTCTTGGGCTTTAAACAAGACACCAAAACATCTCTTTTCCTTCCATAGAATAGGAGGAACTACGATCGCTCTGATTTCCCTGTTTCATTAAACGGGAATACGTAGGCATAAGATTGCAAAATCTTAGCGAGCATACTAATAAAAAACTCAAAATCCAATACCTTCATACATCCATCAAAAGCATCAGACCTAACACCTTACCAGAAACCTAGCAAACCGTCTAGACACTGTTTTCAAGCAAATAACCTAAGACAGACCCCCCTTTTTGATAACATCTGTAAACCAACAGTTTTGACTGTTTAACCTCAGTATGCAAGCAGGGTTAATTGGAGACATCTATTTCCCTTCCTTAATCAGCTTCACAGGATAAAAAATGAATCGAACTGTAGTACCAAAGCGATAGTGATTCGAAACCACAAAAATCGCGCTACAGAAGAATGGCGACCACAGTGGGAGGTATCTCTCTCTTACAGGCTTAGGTAGAAGGCGTTAAATTCACCGAATACCACAGAAATGGCGACTCTGCTGGGGAGTCATTTTCTGTATGGGATCATAAGACTAGAGGTCTAGGATGTTAGGACAAATATATATACTGCTTTTCCTAATTGATATCCGTGTTTATGTTTATGCTAATGGGAATGCGTGTGATGCCGCATCTGGAAAGATTGAGTATACACCTAAGATAAGTGATGGCATTATACGGGTAATCTTACGGGGAGTGAATCCCAGATAAGAGATCCCGGTCGACCATCAAATCAGTGGAGATGCCCTTTGCGGATTCAATGCCTATACGACTTCGGTTGTTGAAAGAAGATTGTTCCATTGGGATATCTGAGAAGCTGAGGACTTTAGTAGACTGAAACCATTTTGTAGTGCAGAAGCTATCGGAAATAGTTGTCACGCGATACTACCCTCATTTGAGATTACTCTAAGATACTACAACTCGCTGACAATCCGCTTGCTGTCGTTATCCCAAGAGGGGTTAGTGATTTTGAGGACAGGTACAAAAAATCACCAGTATAAACCTTTGGGGATGGGTAGAGCCTTGACTTCAGGACACTGACCCTTTGACCCCATGTTTTTTCTATATTTTTGTGTGCTGCATTCATGCATTCATTTAAAAAACATTAAAACAAAGAAAAATTTCTCTTCTAGTCTCTCTTTTTCAAATTAAACTAAGACAATGATTGCAAATGTCAGATAAAGAGATTGCTAATGGATTTCGGTAGAAGGAAGACTC
This sequence comes from Lathyrus tuberosus, assembly GCA_022829125.1. Taxonomy (NCBI): domain Eukaryota; kingdom Viridiplantae; phylum Streptophyta; class Magnoliopsida; order Fabales; family Fabaceae; genus Lathyrus; species Lathyrus tuberosus. Next base: position 583,532 of record JALAZF010000639.1, read on the forward strand.
ACAAGTACACCTTCAAGGTTCCAAAATGAGAGGATTTAAGAGGCTTGGCGAGGATGATAACCAACCCTGAGGCTTTCAGAGCTAAGTACGGGGGACTGCTAGCTCTGTTAAGGGTCCATGTAATCGAAGGAATCCTGTACACACTAATCCAGTTCTACGATCCGGTCTATCACTGCTTCACATTCTCGGATTATCAACTGGCACCAACACTGGAGGAGTACTCTCACCTGACTGATTTGCATATTACTGACCAAGCTCCCTTTTCTGGACTGGAAGAAATTCCAAAGGATCAAACCATTGTAAGAGAAATCTATTTGGACGAGTCAGAAGTCAGGACTCACATGATCATTAAGGGTGGTATCCAGGGTTTGCCAGCCCAATTCTTAATCAAGAAAGCTCTGTACTTTGCTAGTATAGGGAACGTGGCCGCTTTCGAAAGCATCTTTGTTTTGCTTACCTACGGGTTATTTTTGTTTCCCAACATTGATAACTTCGTTGATATCAACGCCATTAAGGTTTTTCTAATTGGAAACCCTGTACCGACCCTGCTCGCAGATGCTTATCATTCTGTACACCTAAGGAATTTGTACATCGGAGGAATGATCACATGCTGTGTACCCTTTGCTGTACAAATGGTTCATTTCCAATTTGTTAAAGTCTGCTGCATTTTGGGATCAAAAGAATACTTTACGTTGGTCGCAGAGAATCATGTCTCTTACCAATTCTGACATCGATTGGTACAATCGAATCTATGACGGGATCAGAATCATTGACCGTTGTGGATACTTTCCTAATGTATCCCTCATAGGAATAAAAGGAGGAATCAATTATCATCCAGTTTTGGTTCATCGTCAATTTGGATACCCGATGAGGCATGTCCCGCGTAATGCTCATCTGGAAGGTCTTTTCTTCAAGGAAGGAGAAAATTACAGGGCACTAAAGACAGAAATAGTGCATGCCTGGAAACATGTTCATAGGAAAGGAAGAGAGTCTCTAGGAAAACCAGACTTTGTCTCGGTGGAGCCTTATCTCCACTGGGTACAAACTAGAGCTCTCAAGCTGAGGATTCCTTACCCTCATCAGGAAGTTCTTCCATTAAGGGACCTTGTCCTTTATTTTATGTCTGATACGGAAAAACTTTAGGTTACTCTCAACAAAGTTCAACAGGAGAAGAGGTCTTGGAAGAACAAGTACCATATTCTCAATGTGGAGTGCAAGAAAATACAGCAACTGTTAAAAGAAAAAGACGCTCTGATTGAGATTTTAGAGCAACATGTTGTAGAAAATCAGGATGACCAAAGGAATTTACTCGCTCCTTTCACTTGGCAAAGGAATGACAACCTGACAACGGCACAAGAGCCCCGGTCAAAGAAAAGGAAAGTACCAGAACCAACACCTGAGCTCTCCTCAGAGAGGACTCGGGACCCATAAGTTTAGATTTCCTTTTGCAGCACTATGTAAATTACTGTATTTCCATTCTGCAATCTTTGAATTCAATAAAACGGGGTTTCCCCACTGTTTGATATTTGCAATCCAATTGTTGAAGTTTATTTTGATTAAACAAAAATTAATTAAGATATAATTATTGCATTCATCATTCTCACGTAACGCATTCTTCTTACCTACGAATCTCATGTTTGCGTCTCGATTCTAGAGTCAAACTGTCTCATTCGTATAATACTCGGGCCAATCGACAGATAAAGATGGATGATCTCGAGGAGGAGAACAGAGAGTTGGGGGAAGAGATCGACACTCCGAAAGAGGATCTGAGAAAGCTTCATAACGACATGCAAGCTCTAGCAGAAGCTCAGATGCTACAACAAAGGACTATGATCTCAGAGATCACATCGACGCCCATAGTGGAAAAGTATGATCCTAGGTACAAAATGCCGAAAGATTGTCCCTGGGGCATGCCTATTAACTATATCCCGGAAGGATATGTACTTTATTGGATCCATTTTGGATATCAACCAAGTTGTATGATTCAATATATACTGGCGGAGGCGCTTGGCAACCCAAGCTAAAGAATAACATGTCTTTTCAAGCATTGAGTACCGAGACTCACAATCAGTAAATTTCTTGCTCAAATAATAAATAGCAAATTCTTTTCGTCCAGATTCATCTTGTTGACCCATAACACAACCCATAGATTCTTCCAACACAGTCAAATACACGATCAAAGGTCTTCCTTCCACGGGAGGAGACAAAATCAGAGGTTCAAGTAGATACTCTTTAATTCTTTCAAAAGCTTTCTGACAATCCTCTGTCCAGACACAACCCTAATCTTTGCGAAGAAGCTTGAAGATTGGCACACATGTGGTAGTCATATTGGATATAAATCAGGAGATGTAATTCAAACATCCCAAGAATCCTCTTACTTGTTTTTCTGTTTTGGGCATATGCATTTCCTGAATGGATTTAACTTTACTAGGATCAAATTCAGTGCCTTTTTAGCTGACAATAAAGCCCAACAACTTTCCAGAACGGACACCAAAAGTGCACTTATTTGGATTCAAACGGAGCTTAAACTTTCTCAAACGCTGAAACAACTTCAATAAGTACTCAATATGATCTTCTTAAGTCTTCGACTTACAAATCATATCATCCACATAGACCTCAAATTCTTTATGCATCAGATCATGGAACAAAGTAGTCATAGCTCTCTAGTACGTTGCACCAGCATTTTTCAAACCGAAGGGCATTACTCTGTAATAGAATGTTCCCCAGGGTGTAATGAATGTTGTTTTTTCCATATCCTCGGGTGCCATCTTTATTTGATTATAACCGGAAAATCCATCCATAAAAGAAAAGATACTGAATTTAGCAGTATTATCTACCAACATGTCAATGTGTGGCAGTGGAAAATCATCTTTTGGACTCGCTTTATTCAAATCTCTATAGTCAACGCACATTCGGACTTTTCCGTCTTTCTATGGAACTGGCACAATATTGGCCACCCATTGAGGATACTAAAAAATCACAAGAAAACCAGCATCAATCTGCTTTTGAACCTCCTCTTTGATCTTCACAGTCATGTCAGGATGAGTTCTTCTCAATTTCTGCTTCACCAGTGGACATTCAGGCTTCAACGGCAATCTATGCTCCACAATATCAGTATCAAGACCAGGCATATCTTGATAAGACCAAGCAAACACATCAACATATTCTCTAAGAAGCTCCACAATCCTCTTCTTAACATCTGACAGAAGCAGTACCCCAATCTTGACTTTTTTTATATCATCATCTGAACCCAAATTAACCAAATCCAATGGCTCTTCATGAGGCTGAATGGCTTTTTCCTCGTGCTCAAGTAACCGAGAAATTTCATCTGGAATCTCCTCAATACCCTTTTCTTCAGCTCCAAACACAGGGAACTCAAAGTTAGGAGGGGGCATAAGGTCATTGTTTTCAATGGGTTTAACAATCAATCTGCACAATGATTTATGTTTGATTTTAGAATATGAACAAAAAGTGCAAGTATTATGCAGATAAAAGTGATTATCACATTATTATTATTTTTTGGTTTTTTTTATGTTACCATTTTTTTAGAAATAAAGCAAAAAGAGAAAACATAATATGGATAAACAAAATAACATTTTATTGATGATGATAAAATTTGAAATAAAGCCCTCACAAATTCACTTTCACCTTGGGCAGAGTGAAAGGATTTTTGAAAGAAACAAAAACAAATTACTTTGAAATATGAACAATAGTGGGAACATCAACAGCTATCCAATTCTGGCAGACTTGTCCATGTGTCACGAAATTGGGAAGTTCTTCCTCTTCATCTTCTTCAATGATGGCAGCAGTAGAGTGATCTTTGTGGATGAATCCAGCGCTATGAAAGGTCTCATTAATACGCTTCAAATCTCTTATGACTGTACCAGGCGTAAAGCCTAAACCCGTTTTGCCCACGTTATCAACCACGTCAATGACTCGGCCCCAGCCGTCAGACTGACCAGTTTCTAACACATGCAGAGCATCCTTCAAAGAAGACATGGGTAACTCATTCTTCTTAACAACTTTATCATCAACAGAAAGAGTTTGGAACGGAGTTCCAACAGTTTAATCAGCATCAACATACGGAAAGGATGAAAGATGGCTCACCAGCATCGCTTGCTCACCTCCAACAATTACTAGCTTATCATTCTTAACAAATTTCAATTTCTGGTGAAGAGTCGAAGTCACTTCCCCACCTTCATGAATCCAGGGTCGGTCAAGCAAACAACTATAACTAGGACGAATATCCAATACTTGAAAAGTAATCTGGAGGAAGCATGGTCCTATTTTGATTGGAAGATCAACTTCTCCAATCACAGTCTTTCGAGATCCATCAAAAGCTTTAACAATAACTCCACTATACCTCATGGGAGGACCTTGGTAAGAAAGCCTTGATAAAGTAGATTTTGGAAACACATTCAAAGAAGAGCCAGTATCAACCAACACATTAGAACGCACATCTTCTTGACAGTTCATGGAGATATGTAAAGCCAAATTATGATTTCTCCCCTCCTCGGGTAACTCTTCATCACAAAAACTCAAATTATTACATGTTGTGAGGTTGGCAACAATGCCATCAAACCGATTAACACTCACATCATGCTCAACAAATGCTTGTTCCAAAACCTTCTGCAAAGATTTCCTATGAGCTTCAGAATTCATCAGTAAGGACAACATTGAAATCTTGGACGGGGTGTGCAAGAGTTGATCCACAACACTGTAATCACTCTTCTTGATCAATTTCAACACTTCATCCTCAAAAGCCTTCAAACCACTGGACTGACCAGGAACATTGACATTACTCTCATCTCGAGTTCGTTTGCCAGCTTTAACATTCTCCACAATCTTTGGAGGCTCAAGAGCAAAGACACGTCCACTTAGGGTCACTCTACTCACATCAGCGATGCTTACCACAGAAGACAAAGAAGGAATGGGCACTTCCTTACCATCTTCTACCATGGTAGCATTGTACTTATATGGAACAGCTTTGTCAGATTCATAGGGCACCGGGCCGGACAACCGAATAACCAAAGGCGTAACAGTGGTCTTCTGACTATCATAAGAGATAACAACTCTTTCAGGCATATTAAAGTGTGGCTAAATAGCATTCACCTCATTATGATATTCGTCTCTTTTAGCTGTGACCTCAATCAAATTTTCATCCATCATCCTTTGAATATCCCTCTTCACTATCACACAACCACTAGGATTCATGGAACATATACAACAAGCTGCATAGTCATGATCAATATTATGGTATTCACTCAAAAGTGCATGCATCTCCACAAGGGATCTTCGAATCCAATGAATATCAAAAATTTTGAATGTACCAGGACAACCATAAACCATATTGACAAATGCCTTGCAATGATTAGGCAACGGATTCGATTGGACATTAGGGTTGGAATCTTCGAAAAACAAAATACCACTCCTAGCCAACCTTTTCACTTCCATCTTTAACGGATAACAGTTCTCAGTGTCATGTCCAGCTCCTCCCTGATGAAAAGCACAATGAGCTTCAGGCTTATACCACCATGGTGAATCTTTTATAACAGCATGTGGTGGACGGGTTTGAACAAGATTCTTCTTAATTAAACAAGGAAGCAATTTCGTTTAGGTCATCGGAATCGGATCAAAATCTTTCTGAAAACGGCCCCGTTGACTGTTTGGCTAATTAGCACGTTGTTGCTGAGCAGGAGCTACTTGAACAACAGGAGCTGAACTGATAACAGGAGTGACAAACGCAACATGTTGCTGACACTGATTATTTCTATCATGACGTCTTCTATACCTTTCTCGAGAAATGGCATTGGTCTCTCCTTCTTTCTTTTTGGCAAATCCTCCACTATATTTTTTGGAACTTCCAGTAGAATTGCCATCTTTCGACAAACGTCCCTCACGGACACCCTCTTCCAATCTCATCCCCATATTAACCATCTCAGTGAAATCACTTGGGGCACTAGCAATCACACGCTCATAATAGGAAGGACTCAGAGTTTTCAGAAAATTTTTGGTAATCTCCTTCTCTTCCAAAGGAGGGCTGATCTGAGCAGCAATCTCGTGCCACCTTTGCGCGTATTCTTTGAATGTGTCTTTATCTTTCTGAGCCATTGCCCGAAGCTGGTCACGATCAGGAGCCATATCCGCATTATACTTATACTGTTTCACAAACGCCTCACCCAAATCTTCGAAAGTGCGAACTCGAGTACTATCGAGTCCCATATACCATTTCAAAGCTGCACCAGACAAACTATCTTGAAAGTAGTGAATGAGAAGCTGATCATTATCCTTATGATCCGACATTTTACGAGCATACATAGTCAAATGACTCATCGGACAAGAGTTACCCTTATACTTTTCAAAGTCAGGGACTTTGAACTTATGCGGGATCTTCACATTAGGAACCAAGCATAACTCATGAGCATTCTTTCCAAACAGCTCTTTACCTCTCAGAGCTTTGATCTCTTTCTGTATTTCAGCAAACTGGTCTTGAATCTCTTCCATTCTATCATAATCACTGGCATTTTCACTTGGAGCAGTATGGAAAATCTGTTCTTCACCAAAAGGAACAGTATGAACCACAGGCGGTGGTACAGTCATCACAGGTTGAACGGTGGGAACGACTAGAACTTCAGGAGGTGGTGGTGGTGGTTGATAACCTTCATGAACAAAGTTATGAGGCATGCCCCAGGGGAAACCAGGAGGCATGGAGTATTGAGGAACACTAGCAGGCGCCACAGAGATGGGCGTAGAGACAATCTCAGAAATGACTGTCCTTTGCACATGAGTTGAAAGCGGAGGAGGAGGAGGTGGTGGCTAATTCAAAGCAGCCACCAGAGCTTCCATCATAGCAGTGAGTCTTTCCAAACCATCCTTCAGAGTTGACACTTCTTCACGAAGCTCACGGTTCTCTTGTTGCAATTGATCCATCTTTTTCTTCAGATTAGCTCGAGTATTATACTGGTGCTACAGCTTGGCCGAATGAAGACCAAAGGGAAACAATAAGACACCTGGAAAAGGCAAGAAACAATGCAGAATGATGCGTATGCTAATGCAAAATGCAAATGTTTCATCCAACTTTCAAGGATCTTTAAAATATAAAGCAATTTCAAACTCCACACAGAAATAACACTCTTTTTTTGAAATACTGGTAAACATCTCATTTTATTGAATATTTTCTGTGATGTTTACAAAAGGAAAATCTCTAAAATCCTTGAAAATCGACTGAAACAGAATGTCCATGAGTGCATGTATGCAGCAACCACAAACAAGATCACACAAAGCACACGGGTTCAAGGTTCCGAGTCATGAGCATGGAGTCAAGGTTAAGACCCAACCCACAAAGGTATGTACTAAGGGTATAACACCTGCCAAAAAAGGTTCTAAAGAAGTTCCCAGAGTCTACAACCCATCCTTCGGATATTATCAATTTTCCAACTTTCTTGGTAGTCAATAATATTCTCAAGAGAGTCTCATATGAGTGTGGTATCGCGTAACAACTGATTCAAGTCTGCACCTGAATAGCCACCGCACCACGTCCTAATAAGGCTAAGATGGGTTAAGGGTACTAAAGTCCTCAGCTTCGGGTCCTCGGATCAAGAAGCATAACGGGTTTGCCATTTCTGGTCTGCCATTACTACCTATTGGGAGGAGTGCCTCAACTGAGTCCTCGAGAATGGTCTCCAGAGTCGACAGCTCTCTAGATCAACACCCCGAAATGCGCAAGACACGCACGTCAGAATATCTCCCAAGAAAACCTCATCTAGATGTGAATTTCGTGAACACCAAACGTACCAAGACGGCGCGTAGGTCCCACTACTTTCCACCCTAGTCTTAGGTGTATACTCAAGCCTGGGTATTGGGCTTATCTCACCATACAGAAGAATTCCCAAACAGAACAAACAAATAACAAACAAATCAGACAAAAAGCAATAAATAAATCAAAGTAGGCTAAACCCCTCCAGGGATGGACCAGCAAGAGGTCAATCTGTCCCCAGCAGAGTCGCCACTTTTCTGTAGCGGGGAAATTTGTGAGTGTAAGCTATTGATTAACTTAACTCAAAAATAAGCAAGAGTCGCCACCGCACTTTTATTTTTATCCACAAAGGGAAAGGAAAAAGAGCGAACAAAACCTAAAGAGTTCTAAAACAACAAGAACAAACAAAGAATGGGTAAGGGGGGTTGGTTACGCAATGGGAAGATGTTAGCACCCAAAATGTCTATAGTACTCTATAGGAGCCCTTTGAATTATCTACCGCTTTTTGGTTTGAAAATGGTTTACTTGTAAAGAGATTGAGGAGATGAGAAGAGAAATATTTTTTAAGATTTTTGTGTTTGGAGAGATTTATCGCCTCATGCCTATGTACCCACGATGTGCAATGTAGGATCAAAACCCCGTAGTTCGTGGTACAAAGAACGAAAAATTGTTGGTTTTGATTGATTTTTAAGTGTAAAGACAAGTCGTCATTTCTAAGCGAATAATTTCGATTAAAGAAATGAATCATGTCTAAACTTATGAAAAAGAGTTTAAAAGAAAAAAAAAAGGTGCATAAAAGCACAAAAGATTTGAGTGAGTTTCATATTTTTTATGTTTTCATTAAATGGTCAAAGTATAGTTAAATGGATTGAAATTTATTAAAGAAAACAAAGCTTAAAAAGTCACTTGACAAAAGTCAAGGTTTTATTATGAAAGCGACTTTAAGTTGAAAACAAGAAGGTTTTGAAAAAAAGAGAGAGGATTTTGAAAATTTAAGAATGGGGAGGAGAAGAAGTGACTATCCTAGTGCATAAAATAAAAGCTAGGGAAAAGAAGGATCTAACCAAAATGGAGCCACTTCAAAGCAATATTAAAAGAATTCCATCCTTAATCAAATTGGCCAATAAAGGCAAGTCTACAATCAATACTCCAAGCAAAGGGATAAGAAGTCCTAATTCTAGGTCCATAAGTCCAATATTACTTCAAAAGAGGTCCATAAAGAGATCACTCCAAAGCATAGGATAGTAACCAATAGTCCAAGATGAAGAGAATTAAGTTTTTTATGGTTTAAGTCTTTATTAATGTTTTTGAGTCTAAATGGACAAAGAAAAAATAAGGCATAAGCATAAACATGTGTCCAACGGACAAATGAAAAATTGCGGAAGCATAAACATGATATGAAATGAAGCATAAAAAAAAATAAAAGAGATAGGGAGCGAGAAGGAAACATAAACAAAATTAATACAAAATATTGTTAGTAAGTTAGTAATTAGTTGTTAGTATTAGTGATCAGTAACAATTGAATAATCGCACTTAGGTCAAGGTTGATGAAACTCATTAGAGGATTGATAAGACCAAAGCCTCCTAACAACAAGTTTCATGAGTTTTGAACCATAAGAAAAATAATCAACCATTCTTGATAATTTTTCGATACGGGACAAATATTGCGCTATGTTAAGCAATCGCCGAGTAATTCACGGAGTAATTACCCTACAATGAGGCCGGTCAATAGCTCTTTGTGCTAATGTATGCTAGATGAACGATATATAGATCGTCATCCGAAAGTGATACCGCACGAAAAGAAAAGATGGTAACGATCTAGTCTTGATCTAAATTCAACAACGGAATTCTAAGATCTTTTAGACTTTCATCGATCAAAAGAAAAGAGAAATAGATGAAGAGAAAGCTAAATTAAACCACACAAATATGTGATCTAAGGCTAAGAACAAAAGGAGAGGGAAGAAAATGGAAAAGGAACCAAAACAGCCCCAAAACAAGCCAAAATTGCATTCTGTTTCGAAGTAACTGGTTACAGCATTACTGCTAACCGGTTACTTAGTTCAAATAAGCATAGTTTTTTTTCAAAATTTACACAGTGTAACCGGTTACACAACACTAGAATGCAGAAAAATGTGCAAAATTCAGCATGATCCATTTCCAAAACTTTTTACAAACACCTTATGATCATGGAACTGAAATTGCACGAAATTTAAAGTAAAATAACAGCCAAAACCAGCAATCAACACAAATTGCAAGATCCAAAGATCAAACAAACAAGATCAACAAAGGATCTACATTATGGAAGATGAAGATGAAGCTTCAACAATGGTGAAAAGTGAATTACCACTTCAAATCAGAAAATTCCTTTGAATTGCAGCAAGATCTACACTCCAAAACCTTGATCTACTGTGATTGATGAACAAAAATAAGAAATGATGAAGGTTTAGCTCAAAGTTAAGCAAGAATCAATGTGAATTCTTACTAACTTTCCAAAGAAGAAAGAAGAGCTTTGGTGAATTTGTGGTTTGGGGAGAGAAATTGCAAGGGGTTTGTTGGCTATCAAAAGCTTGTAGAATGAATGAAATGAAGGCTCTATTTATAGAGTTTAGGCTTGGAAATTTGGTGGTTTGGAATTAGGCTTGGATGATCAAAATTAGGATTGGAATTCAAATTTGGAGGGAAATCACAAAAGAGTGGTGATTAGTGATAGTACATGGTGGGAAATGATCAAAGTGATGTAGGGAATTAAAATGAAGTGGCCTAGAATATTCCAAATGTGATCAAGGGCTGAGATTGGTGCCAATTGCTGAATTTGAATTTGCCACCATTTTTCAAATTTTCACGATGGTAACCGGTTACAGCATATCTGCTAACTGGTTACTCAGTGCAAAATTTGTGAAAAATGAGCATTTTGTTGCACTGTTGTGGTTCCGACTCGATTCTCTTGTTTGTCAAAGAAGGCATGGAAATAAACACATGAACCTTGGAGTCCCTTGAATGATAATCAATTAAATCTTGGAAACTCTTGATCAAGTAATTTTTGAATTAATCGCAGATCAACTTTGACTTTATTCAGATGAAATTCATTCGAGCTGCGGGACTGTTATTTTGGCATTTTTAACCTGTTCTTCCCCTGAGAATGTTAGTGAAAGAAAACAAAATATTTTTTGGCTTTTAATTAATGGTTAGTAAAATATAAACAAATTAAACAAATCAAACACACACAAACTCAAAGATCCCTGCAAGGCACAATCCTATAGAAGAGGGAACCAATATGTGATCTTGTTTGTGGTATGCAAAAATGCAAATGACATGTGGGATCTTAGGGGTAAAAATTAGGGTATTACAATGGGGAATCGACATGATTGGCATGATTGAACCTAATGCTTCAAACGGACATCGGTCCATCCTGATAGCCATTGATTACTTCACCAAGTGGGTCGAAGCAGCGCCATACGCCAATATAACCCGACAAAAATAATATCATCCACCGTTATGGTGTTCCAAGCCAGATCATTACCGACAATGGGTCTAACTTGAACAACAAGATGATGAAAGAGTTGTGCGCTGAGTTCAAGATCGAACACCATAACTCATCTCCCTACCGACCTAATATGAACGGAGCGGTAGAAGTGGCTAACAAGAACGTCAAGAAGATTGTTTAGAAGATGGTTGTAACCTATAAAGACTAGCATGAAATGCTACCCTTTGCTCTTCACGGTTATCGCACATCTGTCTGCACTTCAACAGGGGCAACCCCTTTCTCTCTAGTATATGGCATGGAAGCAGTTCTCCCCATAGAAGTAGAGATCCCATCAATCTGGGTATTGATGGAAGCTAAGCTAACAGAGGCTGAATGGTGTCAAAATCGACACGATGAGTTGAATCTGATCGAAGAAAAATGGATGACGGCACTATGCCATGGTCAGTTGTATCAGCAAAGGATGAAGAAGGCGTTTGACAAAAAGGTCCAACCTCGCGTCTTCAGGAAAGGAGACCTTATGCTTAAAAATATACAATCATTTCTCACTGATTCTCGGGGAAAATGGACTCCGAATTATGACGGCCCCTATGTGGTCAAGAAAGCCTTCTCAGGCGGCGCCTTGAGACTCGAAACCATGGACGGAGAGGAATTTGCCTACCCCACAAATGTTGACGTAGTCAAGAAATACTTCGCCTAAATAATAAATAAAAAAACATCTCGGTGGATTGAAAACCCGAAAGGGCGGTCCAGGCAAAAATTAGAGACATAATAAAAAATCATCCCGATGGATTGGAAATCTCAAAAGTACAATCCATGCAAAAGTTAGGGATAATGGCAAGTAACTACGTCCAGCAAAGGGGCAAATCCCCCAGCAGCAGTCATGCCATCCATCAGGAAAACGCCAGTCAAGGTCATCGTCGACAGAAGCTCAGGATGTCCAGAATTCAAAGTTGGTAGAAGGATAGCGGTCATTATGTTTCAATATAGCCCTTTTCCCTTAAATTACCATTTTCTAAACTTTGTAAATACTCCGTGGAATCACGCGTTTGGCTGATTTCCATTCTATCAATAAAATTTGAGCCTTAGTGCTTTTGTTTGCAATTCTAATTTGTTTTAGCTTTACAGAATGATGTTTTAATGTGATCAACGATTCTTGAAATAAAACAAAAATGAATTTACTTGTCAAAATTTTTCTGCTTTTCAAAATAAAGATGGCAAATTTCTTTTGACTATTGAACATCGAAAGAACGTCGATCGCTTCTCCAGAAGTAATCGAGCTTCAAAGTGCAGAATCAAAGTACTCCTTCTAAACTAGTACGCCTGAACGAGGGATCAACTGTGTCAGAGACCACATTCCATCCGACACCCACAACAGAGTTCTTATCTCCTAAGCCCTACCAACGGTTGTTCCCCACAGGGACTATCTCTCCTAAGCAAGGCATAATTGCTATCTTGAACAAATGGTGCTTCTTCGTCCCCAGCAGTGGCCGAGTATCCAGTCGTGTTCATCCACTAGTTTGTATGTCGCGTCAGTTTGGTCAGCATATACATACATACATCATGCATTGTTGATTCATTCATGTTTATATTGCATTACTACCACGCCAGTCGGTCTTACCCCCTAGTAATAAAAGTCCTCTTGTCATTTGAGTTGTCAGTTCCTTCCTCGTCAGGAAGTGAATCATCTAAGCAATCTCTCTCCAGCCAGTAGAGACGGTCTTTGACCACTTTGATAACTTGAACCTCTGAAAAGCTAGAATGACTCTTGACAAATGTCACTCTTCACCGTTGAAGATGATATTTTCGCTTTCCCGGATTGAGGAAGATCCCCAGAGAAAGCCTCTTAATCAAAGATTCGGCAATACATCAGTTCTCCTTTGGAAAATTCACTAACAAAAAAGGTCATCAGTACCTCAGGATTGGATTGCATCACATGGCATTCCTCCGAGAAGATCTCGAGGAAAAGTGTGATGTAATATCCCCAAGCGACAGCAGTCTCTCAAGAGACCTGCTTTCCCCAGTAGAGTCGATAAATGGCGTCTCCAAAACAGAGAAGTTTGTGCACCTCTACAACTCAGACGAATGGGTTCCCCAGCAAGTATGACATCAAAAGTTTTTCCCATCAAATGGCATCTCCCCAGGAAAATTCGGCGCAAAGTTTGAGGAAAACCGCTACAAATAGTGTCCCTTGTCAAGAAAGTTTATTGACAAAAGAAACTGAGACCAATTCCTTGGTAAGAAACCAGGATCGAGGGGAAGTTTATATCAGAAACTTAGACCAGTTCCTTGGTAGGAAACCAGGATCGAGGGGAAGTTTACATTAGAAACTGAGACCAGTTCCTTGGTAGGAAACCAGGATCGAGGGGAAGTTTGCATCAGAAACTGAGACCAGTTCCTTGGTAGGAAACCAGGATCGAGGGGAAATTTATTGACAAAGGAAACTTAGACCAGTTCCTTGGCTGAAAACCAGGATCGAGGGGAAGTTTTTACCTTTTCTAAGCATCAAATCTTAGCAAAAGAAGATGAATGTGTAAGCTAACATTCATAACCACCATCAAAATTTCAGGTATTCTGATATTTAATCCTCTTGAACCCCGAAAGCTAGAATACCTTCGCCATTCACACCTTCGGGTCCAAGAAGAATAAATAGGGGCATCTGTCATACCCCAAATTTTGACCACTAAGATTTCCCATCATTGTGCACATCATCATCACAATATGGATGGATCATCATACCTCATTAGTTTCCCCAAAGATGGGTGAGCATCCACTACAATTAAACTTAGGGTTCCAAGCCCTCTCAGAGCTCTTAGACAAAGGATCAATTAAGGAATGACATGATATCCAACTTGTCTAAACCTCTCAAACATCCACAATAGATCAAGAGGACTCCTACATCAAGAATCAAGCACAAGGTTGCAACATTCCAAGTGGAACAAGCCTCAAGATCGCCAGTATCACCAAATTAGGGTTTTGGTCGACCAGGGCCTCCAGATGGAAATTTTCATCTAGGCATGAGCCAATGCTTCAAAGCATAACCCAAAATACTCTAAGGGACCTCATAAACCCAATCATCAAGTCAATTTGGCCTCAGGGGATGCATTCATAAAAAATCAGGAATTAGGGTTTCTTGACCTAATTCACCCCTAAGTTGACTTTTGGGACAAAACACGAGCCATGTCCTCAAGACATGATTTGAGGGCCCCTAATACACTACATTGATCCATTTGCAACAATGGATTGATCCAAGAAGCTTGATTCACAAGTTTCAGGTTCATCAGAACCACAGTTAGGGTTTCGCGGAAAAAGTCAATTGTGCCATTGACTTTTGACCAGGACATGCTCCCAAACCTTGGGACATGATTCAATACACCCTATAACACCTATGAAATTAATCCATCAAGTTTGATTTAGGTCAAGGACTTGATTTCATAGAGGATCACACACTTTGGAATTCATCTGATAAAAAGTCAACCGTGCCCAAAAGTCAAAGTTTGACTTTTTGATTTTTTGATCAATTATGGTTCCCTAACCCTAAAATGATGATAATGTGTGATTGGAATCATCATTCATCAAGAAAAATCAAGAAAAGTGGGATAACTTGTAAAAGGGGTAACCATAAAAAAACTTAGAAATTTTCTAAGTTATGGAACAAAGTGGCTAGGGTACCAACTTCCCAGGATCATAACTTGTGATCCAAGCAACTATTTGGGCTGATCCAAAGATGGATTTGTAGCTCTCATAGCATACTTTAAAAGTGTCAACTACACCTCTTTCCAATTCATCATGGATTGTGAGTTATGGTTGGATCAAAATGGCTGAAAACATGAAATGTCACTTTTTCCAACACTTAGTGAAATTTTCACTAAGTCAGAATCTGTTTCACTTTTTTCAAAATGTAGGGGCATTTTTCACTTGGATCCAAAAATTTTCAAAACAAACTATGATCACACATGTGTTGTATCATATAAGGGCTTTCCAAAATGTCCAAGAACCCCAACAAATCCCATCTGAGCTAAGAGTCATGACAGTGGCAATATGCCTTGCTGCAACTGTCATAACAAGGCAGATTTGTGCATTTTGCTCGATTAGAGCAATTTGTGCAAATGGCAAACAAGTTTATCCATCTGAACACCTCAGGGAGAGACTAAGGAGGGACTAACACTGATCCATAAGCCTCCCAAGTCTTTGGAACTAAAAATAGCATGCCAAACCTAAAAAACCCTAAAGAGGGGACAAGACTCCAATTTTGTTTTGGAGCATTCAATGGATGCACCAAGGTGGCATGAACTGAGCCATTTCCAACTGAATGAGTCAAGGATGATCTCTGAACTAGGGAACCAAAGGCCTGTGCTCTAACCTCTAGTCAATGGCTAGAGGAGACTTGAGATTCCAAAATGCTCCAATTGGCCAAAGGTCTGCAGCAGCCTCCATTCACTATTGCTTGTAAAACAAACTTGCTCTACTATAAATAGAGCTCATTTGTGTTCAGTTTGAGTACACCAAAGCACTACAACACTTGTTTTCCTCAAAATCTCTTTCTCTAGGCAAAAATGCCTTCTTTAGCAAGGTAACTCTGAGTTTTTGAGTTAGAGAGCAATTCCATCACAGCTCATGATCCAAACACATCCAATATGTCATATCTAAGCTGTCCAAACTCTCACAAGTAACCTGTAACACCAAAACCTCAAAGTCTCTCCTCAAAACCTCAAAATAGGACTTTTTTTGCATTTTCAAGCCATGTCTTGATTCAGTCACTTTCAAGACCAGATAAAGCCTCAAACACACTCCAAATATCATCCTTGAACTGTCCCAAATGGTTCCCCACATCTGGAGCACAATTTCAGAGAGTTGTTATTTTGGTCACTTTTGCCCCTTTTGCAAGAAAGGGCCAGTTTCCATTCCTGAGGTTTCCAGCCGTTTCCAATCATCCTAAAAGTTTCCAAGGGATCATTTGAGGGTGTCCAAAGCATCAAATTGTTTTTGGAACAAAGCACTTGACAGATTGCCCAAAAAGCTCCTAAAGAGGTAAGCATCACAACTTGAACTCTTTGAAATATGCATTGCTTTGAAGTCCACTGATCATACGCATCTCATACATGTTATATATGTTGTGTTTGGACCAATTCATCATGTGATTCATGCTTGTATCATGAGGTAGCACAGAAAATGCAAATGGAGGCATATTTCAAAACCACTATCGTGTTTTAAAATGGGGACCTCATCTGAAAAAACCACCACCACCATTGGATTCCTTGTGAAATTTTAGGCAGGATAGACCTAAATTTTGTCCTAATCCATGGAGAAATGAGAAAGTTACAAGCTTCACATTTTTTGCCAAAACCTTGCCTTGCTTTGCCTTGGCCAGGCCAAAAACAAGGCAAGCCTTGTATATTTGTGGGTGGGCTTTGATACACGGATGTATCACCACCCTAGTGGTAGGAGGCGCACACTGCACACAAGGGGTCTGGGGTTCGAATCCCCCTCGCCCCAGACCCCTTTTTTAATGTTTTTTTTTCATTTTTCTATTATTTTTCTTATTATTTTTAATGATTTGAAAAAATTAATAACTCCCTCAATTTTAATTATTTTTGATTGGTTCTTTTTGAAAAATATCACAAAAATGTTGAAATATTTTATTCCACAAAAAAAATCTAATTTATATTATTTATTTAATATAGTTGGTATTTTTATGAATAAATTCATTTTTAATTGTTTTTAAACATTTTAAAAGAGAATATTCATCTTGAAAAAGCAAAACCAAATGAGTTTTAATTCATCTTGTGATTAAAACCTCATTTTTCAAACCTTAATCAAAAATCACAAGTTGTTTATTCAAGCTTATTTGGTGTTTTTATCATTTTTTATTGATTTTCTTTAAGAATTCACTTTTAAAAATGATGAAATTAGGGGTTTGATCGATTCCACCCTTATCAATCATTTTCAAACCTTTTGGGCCTCTATTAGAGTGTAAGACCCATCCCCTTTGTAAATACACCACTTTTTGGGCCTTAGTCATTGTATAAGTCCCACTGTATTTTCAAAAACAACGGCGCAATCGTCGCCTTTTTAACCAAACCAATTGGGCCTACCCTCGTGTTATAAGCCCCATTTCTTTTCTTTAAAAATCTTTGGGCCTCTAATAGAGTGTAAGACCTAACCCCTCTTGAAAACCAAAATATCTTGGGCCTCAGTGTATTGTCTAAGTCCCGATACTGTCAAAAAGTTCGGCACGATCGTCGCCATTTTAACAAAAATCTTTGGGCTTCCCCTTGAGCTATAAGACCCATCTTTATTCATTTTCAAACCTTTTAGGCCTCTAATAGAGTGTAAGACCAAATCCCCTTTTAACCAAAACAATTTTGGGTCTCGGATATTGTATAAGTCCCTCTGCGTTAAAAGAAAAATCTCGGGGCAATCGCCAGTTCAAAAATCAAATCATCTGGGCCTGCCCTCGTGTTATAAACCCCATTTATTTTCTTTAAAAATATTTGGGCCTCTAATAGAGTGTAAGACCCATCCCCTTATACGTAAAAACAATTTTGGGCCTCACATATTGTAGAAGTCCCTCTGTACAGTTTTTAAAACAACGGTGCGATCATCGTTAAAACTTGGGTCTCTCCTTGAGCTGTAAGCCCCAACAATCTTTTCAAAGCACTCTCTCCTTTGATTTTGAATTCAAATATATGATGTTATCAAAACTTTCTTTGTTGAACAACTAACAAAATATCATGGAAGCTCTACAACGGGTAAGTGTTTATCCGCTTTCATTTACCGCTTTCATATGTATGTAATTGTATTGTGGGGCTGCTTCACTGTAAGTCTTCTTTCACATCCTTTTATATACTTGTCACATATCCACCGTGTAATACTAGTATAGTTATTTAGAGTTTTCCCCGGCAACTACGTCTAGCACTAGGTAAAGCCTTGTTGGTCACTCTAAAATACAAACAAAACTAGATCCCCATAGGATTTCCAGATACATTCTTCCCTTCTCTTGGGGTTAAACAATATGGAACAAAGAGAAAGGCAGTATTCTCGGTGAACCCTTTCTCAGACTGTCACCCTTAGAAATTGTCAAAGAAACTCTAACTCCCCAGAGATGATCTTTTCTCCGTGAATGGCATCTCTTGAGTTTCTTCCAAATTCTCGAACTTTCCTGGAATGATCTCTTCTCTGTGAATTGCATTTCTTGAAATTCTCTTAGTTTGGGGACCCACAGGCTTCCTAAAACCATCCTCGCCTCCTCTTGGGCGTTGTACAAGGACCCTTCGGCTTCTTAGAAATTCTCATGCCTTCTCTTGGGCTTAATACAAGGACCCTGACGACCTCTTAGAGGTATAAGACAGAACCTAGTCATCCTTTGCTAGAGCAGTCTTTCCCGCGTCAAAACTCCGGCCATTGTAGGGTTGATACTCATCCCTTAATTCCCGCGCCTCCTCTTGGGCATTGTACAAAAGATAAAACTCTAGACTTGGACAGTCTAAACCTCTTGAGTCTTAAAGAAATTCCCAAGTTCCCTTTAAACAATAGGAAAAAACACCGATCACTCTGGATCAATCTCCAGCAGAAACCCAGTCTCTCTCATGAGAGTTCCCTACACTCGGACCCGCTTCAGGATCTCGATAATCCTCTGCAGTAAGTCAGCCTCCTCTTGAGCTTTGTACAAATGATTCTCCCCAGCGGAGCTAACCTTTTCAGACTCTCTTGTTGGGTCAACCACTTTTAGCCTCCGTCTTGGGCTTTGTGCAAGACAGATAGTAAAACACACTCTTGTTGAGTATAAAAGACTCTCTTGTTGAGTCAAACCCTTTTTAGCCTCAATCTCGGGCTTCGTACGAGACATATAAAACACTCTCTTGTTGAGTCAATCTCCTTTTAGCCTCAATCTCGGGCTTCATACGAGACATCAAATCACTCTCTTGTTGAGTATAAAAGACTCTCTTGTTGAGTCAATCAATCTTTAGACTCTCTTGTTGAGTCAATCACCTGCTCAAGACTCTCTTGTTGAGTCAACCTTTTTAGCCTCTGTCTTGAGCTTTCTACAGGACAAATAAAAGTACTCTCTTGTTGAGTCAAACCGTTTTAGCCTCCATCTTGGGCTTTATACAAGATACATTCTCCCCAATGGAGTCAAAATCCCTTTTAGCCTCAATCTTGGGCTTTGTACAAGACAGAAAGAACATTTTCCCCGGAAAAGTCAAACTTCTAGCCTCCTCTTAGGCTTTGAATAAAGAAAACCCCGGTTGAGTCAATCAACCTTTTAGCATCAAATTTGTGCCTTGCTCACATCATACAAACATTAACAATTCCTCTTTAGAGATGACAAATTCTCTCTCAGCCAAACCTTTAGCTTTATATCTTGGGCTTTAAACAAGATACAAGCCACCTTTAGCTTCATGTCTTGGGCTTTGAACAAGACACCAAAACATCTCTTTTCCTCCCATAGAATAGGAGGAACTACGATCACTCTGATTTCCCTGTTTCGTTAAACGGGAATACGTAGGCATAAGATTGTAAAATCTTAGCGAGCATACTAATCAAAAACTCAAAATCCAATACCTTCATACATCCATCAAAAGCATCAGACCTAACACCTTACCAGAAACCTAGCAAATAGTTTAGACACTATTTTTAAGCAAAAAACCTAAGACAGACCCCACTTTTTGATAGCATCTGTAAACCAACAGTTTTGACTGTTTAACCTCAGTATGCAAACAGGGTTAATTGGAGACATCTATTTCCCTTCCTTAATCAGCTTCACAGGATAAAAAATGAATCGAACTGTAGTACCAAAGCGATATTGATTCGATACCACAAAAATTGTGCTACAAATATGAACCCGTCTATTATCAAAAAGAGATTAAGGGTGATCAGTTCCTCAATTCGTCAATAACAACCGACTATCATGAGGCGGTTCAAACCATCTTTACCAAACTATCGTAGCGTCCATCACCACACTTAGTCATCGCTCCACACTTGAAGCATTCTTGGAGAAGCACCATCTTCTCCCCCACTTGTTTCATTCCCAACCTGCAAATGGAAAACAAAACAAGCATCGACAATGTTTTCACACACATGTCGCACACTAGGGAATAAACGACATTAGACAACCTGGCCGGACGGACCAACCTACTCTGATACCACTAATGTAACACCCTTTTCTACCCTACAATTATCGCAGCGGAATAAACATAAAATCATAGTAAAATCAGAATCACCTCAAAGGGTGCATATTTCTCAATAAATTCAAAGCAACAAAATTACTCCGTAAACAACAGGTTTTCCTCAAAATAACTCAAAATGCCTTCAAAGGGCAGCAGAACCACCATAACCACAAAGATCCCACAAAAAGGGTTTATTAAAATAAACCATAGTCATAAAAAAAATCAATAAAATAACAGCCAAATAAAAGTTAACATGGTTTGACTCAACGCTCCAACCCGATGTTACACTATCAGAGCAAGACCCTCTACATCGACCAAAATGCAAATAACTTCAAAAGTCCTCAAAAGCATCCACAGCTAATCCTAACAGGCAGGGTGAGTAATACAATTCATTATAATTAATATAAAATAAGATATGCATAAAAATGGCGTCATCATCATATACAACATAATCAGAGTCATCACAAGGCAAACATCAAAACATGTCACCATAAATCACAACAAATGCCACATAAATGCAATGCACAACAGGACTCATGCATGTGGTACCAATCGTCACAATCGATGGACACTTAGGCCATTACCCTCCAAAGATCCCCGTCAATAGGATCGGTTCCACACAAGAACTGGAGCACGTCATAAACCATTTCACATCCACACAATGAGATGGAAGCCACAATAGACCGAAGTCTATTATCATCATCACTAGACCGAAGTTCTAACATCATCACCAGAATATACTATGAATGCATGATACACAGCGTCAATAATCATCATCATCAAAAATATCATTATGTGCATCATCATTCACCAAAACATCATGTTAATCATGTCATCATATATTCATCAAAACATCACAACCCATCATCTCATAATCATCAGTAACATCACAGTAAACCATCAGAAAGATCACAGCGTCAAACATTAGAACATCACAGAAATCATAAACAAAATTTCGCGAACAGCAGGAGTTTGCTACTGAGTTCACTGTGCGAACCTGCTCGCTGGGACCTTCGCTTTGCGAAGCTGGCAGCGAAGCCCCAATCCCATACAAAAACCAGAGAGTTCCCCAGTCCACCTCTCCTCGCTCCTCTATTTGCTGTGTGAAGCCCTTCGCTGGGACATTCATTGTGTGAGCCCACAGAATCAACCTCAGAATTCATCCCAGTATCATCACACAATCTATCCCGCATTCGCTGCGCTGGTCACTTTGCGAGTCTGGGCGAACATTCGCCTTGCGAATGATTTGTTCGCTTTGCGAACTAGCGATTCCTTCAATCGCTGCTACGTACCAGTAGCATCCCAACCCCAAAAACCTTTACGATTCTAACCTCAAATCACCCCAAAACACTCCCAAAACAGTCCTGAAACATCAAGGCAATCAAAGGCATAAAACCTACGACTATTAGGTCGGTTAATTCCACTATCCTAACTCAAAATCACCTAAACCTTCACAAACTCTTAAGGTTCCCATAAACCCCATAAATCCCTTTCTCATACAAGATCCCACATATCATCAAAAAGGTTTTACCTCGAAGGCTTATTTTTACCCGAATCAATTCAACCCTTAATAATCCATCATCGATCCTCAGAAATACCCCTAAATCATCAATAACTCTTAAACCCTTCAAAAACCCCAAAAACCTCAAGATCCACTTTAACACATCACTTCCTATATTGAAAACAATGAAAGACAGTACTCCCCATACCTTGGATTGTCGATTCGGAGCTTTCTCTACCGATTCTTCGGAAACCTTATCGAATCCTCGCCTTTTCCTTCTTTCCTCAGAGCTCTGCACTTTTCCCTTCTTTTCACGATCTAACAAAATGAATCCTATTCTTCCCAATTCCTCCTTTTTGGTTAAACTTAACCTTTGGGCCTCTAAATGGGCTTTTCCCATAATACCCTCACTAATCCTCCTCAAAAGTTCATCTTACCTTTAATTCCTCTAATATTATTTAAATTAATAATAATACTAATATATTCCATATTATATACTATTATTTGATTAAATAACCAAAACTCCACAAAATTCCACACAATGCCCAAAACACCAGAATTAAAAATCGCGAATATTATATTTAAATAAATTAAATAAATATTCTTACAAATTTGGGATGTTACACAATACACAGCACATGTATAGCTCTCAAATCCCCAAATATCCCTCACAATATAGACAACGTAACTCTTCTTGTCCAGGACAAGGGGAATTAGCACTTTTGGTGTATATAACCATTTTTGGCTAGAACATTTGGCGCCCACCGTGGGGACTAGGTAAAACTCTCCCAGGCCACACCTTACACTAACAACATGTCCTCTGAAGTAAATCCTCCAGACATGGCTCAACTGCTAGCCATGATGGAGGCCATGCATCAGCAGAATGAGACGCTGCAAGACAATATATAAGTTCTGCAACAACAAAGTCAGGCCGACATTGACCGTGAGGAAGAGCTTCTCGAGCCACAACCTCTTTCTCAAGAGATATGGGACGACCACGTCCCGGAAAAATTTAAAGCACCATCACTAACCTCTTATGATGGGAAGACCGATCCTTAGGAGCATGTTATTTCCATTAACAATCAAATGGCCATAGTTGCCCCTTCGGATTCACTGAAGTGCAAGCTCATGGCCGGTACCTTTAAGGATGTAGTTCTAAGATGGTACATGAGCCTTCCTCGGATCTCCATCGTAAGCTACCAAGACTTGACTAAGAAGTTAGTACAACACTTCTCGGCAAGCAAGCGCCGAAAGGTGTCCACGACCACACTATTCAGTGTTCGATAGAAATAGTCAGAATCACTTAGTGAGTTCCTGGCTCGATTCAATGAGGAAACCCTCAAAGTATCTCATCCAAACCAGGAACTATTTGTGGGAGCTTTTCAACATGGATTACGAGCCGGACAGTTCAATGAGTCGTTAGCTCAGAAGACGACTATCAATATGGACGAGATCACTACTCGGGTTGAGTGTTACATCAAAGGAGAAGAAAGTAACCAAGAGAAAAGAGCTCGGGACAGCAATGAAAAGACAAAGAGCAAGGAAGAGGCATCGAACAGGAGAAATGAGCATCCTAGGGTAGCTATGCGCGAGCAACATGCTCCCAGACCATACAGACAATCATTTGAGCCGAATAGAGACCTCCCCCCATTGAATACAAGCAGGGGAGATATCCTTAAAGAAATCGGCCATATGAACCTGTTACCGGAGCCTTATCGTCCCAAAAGAGCCAACACTATCATGGGAAGGCAACCTGAGGCTTGGTGTAATTACCACCGTATACGGGGACATCACACTGAGGATTGTCAACAGCTGAAAAAAGAAATTGAAGCTCTAATCCAGAGAGGTAATCTCTTGGCATATGTGAAGGATTCTCGATCGCAAAATAATAAGAGAAGTCCCCGTCGAGATGACCCAAGACCAGAAAAGTCAGCCCGAAAGAAGAGTTCAGATGTCGAAGATGGTCACGAGATAAAGACAGCTCGGCACACGCTAAACACCATCGATGGAGGGTTTGCTGGTGGTGGAGAAACAAGTTCGGCCAGAAAGAGATATGTTAAGGCAGTCATACATATCGACCAAAAATCTCCAGAGAAACCGGAAGGCAACTTAGAGGCTGTAACAGTCTCAAAATGAGATGCCATAGGAGTCCTAGCTCATGAAAATGATCCCATGGTTATTAAAGTACAAAAAAGAGACTAGAGCATGAAAAAGGTATTAATAGACCCTGAAAGCTCAGCCGACGTACTGTATTGGGATGCTTTCAGAGGAATGGGGCTCGATACGACCGAGTTATTACCATTCAAAAGCAGTCTAGTAGGATTCTCGGGAGAACAGGTTCAGGTGCTTGGGCATTTAGCGTTGCCGACTTCCTTTGGCAACATGACTAATGCGAAGACCGTCTGAGTGAGGTACCTGATAGTCAACGCTGCTTCACCCTATAACATTATTATAGGCCGACCATCATTCAACGCCTTGGAAGCTTCACTTTCAACTCTGTATTTTACCATGAAATTCCCACTCGGAGATGGCCAGGTTGGTATTGTCAAAGGCGACAAGGGACTGGCGAGAAAGTGTTATAAGGATAGCCTAAAGTTGAAAAGAAAGGAACCCGCAGGAGAAACAGATCCCAAGAATACCCTCAAAGTTCACCTGGTCGACATATACCCACGTGATGATTCAGTTGAAGAAAACATAATGCCCAACGAAGAAACAAAGCAAGTCCAGATTGGGCACCTACCGTCCCATGTTATACACATCTGAGTCAACTTGTCTCCTGAAGAGGAGAAAGAGATCGTTCAAACACTAAAAGACAATGTGGATCTTTCCGCCTAGAAACCTTCAGACATGCCAGGGATAGATCCCCATTTCATGTGCCATCACTTAGCAATCGACCCAGATATCAAGCCAGTTTCCCAAAGGAAAAGAAAGGTGGTGATGAGAAGAGGAAAGCAATTGCAGAGGAAGTCGAGAAGCTGTTACAGGCTGGGTTCATCAAGGATATCAAGTATCCGACCTGGTTATCCAATGTGGTGATGGTAAAGAAGAAATCTGGGAAATGGCGAATGTGTGTGGACTTCACAGACCTCAACAAAGCGTGTACTAAAGATCCGTATCCATTGCCAAACATTGACCGGCTGATAGATGCTACGTCTGGGTTTCGTTTGCTCAATTTTATGGATGCATTCTCTGGATACAATCAGATCCGGATGAATCCAACAGACGCACCAAAAACTACCTTCATGACACATCAGAGCAATTATTATTATGAGGTCATACCCTTTGGACTAAAAAATGTTAGGGCTACTTACCAGAGGTAGATGGATAAGGCGTTTGCTACTCAGATAGGTCGGAATCTAGAGGTCTATGTAGATCACATGGTTATCAAGACAAGCACAAACTGGTCACATGTAAAAGATTTGATAGAAACCTTTGCATCCATAAAAAGCTACAACATGAGACTGAACCCGAACAAGTGTACCTTTGGAATACAAGCCGGGAAGTTCCTCGGATTTATGCTCACCAACAGGGGAATCGAGGCGAACCCGGACAAATGCCAGGCTATAATAGATATGAGAAGTCCAACCACAAAAAAGGAGGTCCAACAGCTGACCGGGAGACTAGCCGCATTGTCACGATTTTTATCATGTGCAGGAGACAAATCAATACACTTCTTTGCAACTATAAGGAAGTCTAAGGATTTTGAATGGACAGAGGCATGTGAAGAAGCCTTTCAAGAAGTAAAAACATTTTCTGTCCTCGCCTCCTATCCTAGTAAGGCCCAAAAAAAACACACCTTTGGTCTTATACTTGTCGATCACGGATAAAGCCCTTAGCTCGATTTTAGTACAAGATGGAGAAAACGAAGAGCGACCCGTGTACTTTATCAGCAAAGTTCTAATAGGGGCAGAGCTAAGGTACCAAAAGATTGAACGGTTGGCACTGGCGGTAGTTATCACAGCCCAGAAGCTGAGACATTATTTTCAAGGTCACCCCATCACAGTCAAGCCGAATTACCCAATCAAACAAATACTGAAAAATCCCGACTTAGCAGGACGGATGGTCAAGTGGGCAGTAGAGCTCTCCGAGTATGACATCAACTTTGTGCCCAGAACCAGTATCTAGTCACATATAGTGGCTAATTTTCTAGTAGAATTAAGTGCACCAGCTGGAGAAGAGATCTCAAATAGATGGATCCTTTATGTAGATGGATCTTCAAATCTCAAGGGAAGCGGAGCCAGAATAATTCTAGAAGGACCCAGAGATCTAACATTAAAATACTCTTTAGGTTTCAATTTTCAGGTTAGCAATAACCAAGCAGAGTATGAAGCTTTGATTGCCAAAATGAAATTGGCGAGAGAGGTCAGAGTAACACATTTATTAGTGAAGACCGACTCCCAGCTAGTGGTCGGACAGATGACGAACGAGTACTAGACGAAGGATTCCACCCTGATAAAGTACCTTAAAAAAGCTTCAGGAATATCTAAAGCGTTCTCAGAATTCGAAGTTGTCCACATCCCAAGAGAAGACAAAGCCCGGGCCGACCTCCTAGCCCGATTGGCAAGCTCAAAGAATTCAGGAATGAATAAGACTGTGATCCAAGAAGTTCTCGAAGTACCCAGAATTCAATAAGAGAAAGTATTAACAATAGAGGATGTCCAAGAATGGATGAGGCCTATCATTAGCTATCTGACCCAAAAAATATTACCTGAAGATGTCAATGAAGCTCGAAAGATTAAAAAAATAGCTTCCCGATACGTTATAATCTCGGACACGCTTTACAAGATAGGTAGGTCAACACCTATGCTCAGATGTGTGTCAGATCCAGAGATTGAATTGGTAATTAAAGAGGTCGACGAGGGAACCTGTGGTAGCCACATCGGTGGGAGAGCACTATCCAGAAAAATCCTAAGAGTCGGGTACTACTGGCCGCATATGATATGAGATTGCATCGAGTATGTTAGCGAGTGCGAAAAGTGCCAAGTATTCGCTCCAATTAAACACCTACCAGCTGATTTACTCCATTTGATTTCATCTCCATGACCGTTCCATCAGTGGGGAGCAGACATCCTAGGACCATTCCCAATTGCTTCAGGACAACTCAAGTTCCTAATCGTTGGAGTTGACTATTTCAAAAAATGGGTGGAAGCCGAGGTTGTTGCTCGGATCTCTGCCGAGAGGGTTCGCAAATTTTATTAGAGGAATATCATATGCCAGTTCGGTTTGCAGGGAATCATAGTCTCAGACAAAGGAGCCTAATTTACAAGCACTTCTGTCATAGGCTTTTGCAGGGATTATGGAATAAAAAACAGGTTCACATATGTGGAACACCCCCAAACCAATGGCCAAGCAGAAGCTGCAAACAAGGTTATCTTAGGAGGAATAAAAAAGAAGTTGGAGGAGCCAAAAGGAATATGGGCCGAGTACCTACCCGAGATCTTGTGGTCATACCACATAACACCATATTCTACTACTCAAGAGACACCCTTCAGGATGGTGTATGGAGCTGATGTAATGATACCGATGGAAATCAACACCCCAACTTGGAGGCGTGAACACTTTGATGAAGTCGCCAACATGGATAACTTAAAAATCTCGGCTGATCAGATAGATGAGGTTAGAGAGACAGCACAGGTCAGAGAAGTCGCTGAAAAACAGAGGTTGGCAAGAAGATACAACCTGAAAGTCCGGCCGAGGGAGTTCTAGGAATGCGACCTGATCTTGAAGAAAATCAGAGACCCAAAAAAACAAGGGAAAGCTTGCCCCCAACTGGGAAGGCCTATTCAGGGTACTTCGAAAACTAAACAACGAAGCCAACAAGCTGGAAACATTAGAGGGAGTAGAAATACCTAGGACATGGAATGTATCCAATCTTAGGCAATATTTCAGCTAAATATTATGTGATTCAATAATGAATAAAGGATCCGGGTTGCACTATTTTCCCTTGCAAGGGCAAGGGTTTTTTAACGAGGCACCTGGACTTCAATTTTTTTTTATGTCTTGTTGATAGGTATTCGGCTGAAGATGGTGAGTTATAACTCGGAAAACTCCTATAAATGTGTTGACTTGCCCCGCGTACATAGATTTCCCATAAACGCTCCACGTACACGGGTTGATTAAACTCCTATAAATGTGTTGACTTGCTCCCCGTACATAGGTCGCCCATAAAAACTCCGCGTACATAGGTTGATTAAACTCCTATAAACGTGTTGACATGCTCCGCGTACATAGGTCGCCCATAAATGCTCTGCGTACAAGGGTTGATTAAACTCCTATAAACGTGTTGACTTGCTCCGCGTACATAGGTCACCCATAAACGCTCCGCGTACACGGGTTGATTAAACTCCTATAAACGTGTTGACTTGCTCCGCGTACATAGGTCGCCCATAAATGCTCCGCGTACACGGGCTGATTAAACTCCTATAAATGTGTTGACTTGCTCCGCGTACATAGGTCGCCCATAAATGCTCTGCGTACAAGGGTTGATTAAACTCCTATAAACGTGTTGACTTGCTCCGCGTACATAGGTCGCCCATAAATGCTCTGTGTACAAGGGTTGATTAAACTCCTATAAACGTGTTGACTTGCTCCGCGTACATAGGTTGCCTATAAATTCTTCGCGTACACGGGTTGATTAAACTCCTATAAACGTGTTAACTTGCTCCGCGTACATTAGTCGCCCATAAACGCTCTGCGTACACAGGTTGATTAAACTCCTATAAACGTGTTGACTTGCTATGCGTACATAGGTCGCCCATAAACGCTCTGCGTACACGGGTTGATTAAATTCCTATAAACATATTGACTTGCTCCACGTACATAGGTCACCCATAAACGCTCCGCATACACGGGTTGAACAAACACTTATAAGCGTGTCAGCTTATTCCGCGTACACGGTCCGAATAATCAATTACGAAAATGATGAAATACCTAAGCCTAAGCACACCAAAAGAAACTTGGGGCTTGTGAGTGTCAAAATCACACATGACCAACTGCCAAAGGCTTATAAAGAACTGGGAGCAAGTCTCTGACAAAAGGACACCCAAGTCAACATCGTAATCGGCACCTAAGACTATAAGAGTTCTGGACTCTCTAAAGTATCAAAGTTATATAGCCTAGGGATTTAATAAAAGATAGCCAAAAAACAAGCTATCCAAAAAGTCTTAGGAATCAAACTAAGGCAAAATAATGCCCGACACTTTATAATCAGACACCTTAAGTTATTTTAACTCAGTGTCCGAGGGGCTAGATATATGCACATGATTATTTTGCAAAGGAATTAAAGTGATGGTAAAGGAAAATAACATTAGCAAAAGGAAAGCCACAGAAGGGCCAAATTTTTTTCAATTTTGTTCATTACAAGTCCTGAATGCCGAAAAGTCATAAGAAAAAGGGGGGTACAACACCACACTCCCTTACAAAAACAGAAAATTCATCACCAAAGGGATGTCTAATAAAAAAAAGGAGAAACTTCAAAATCAATCAGCGACTGAGGTGCCATTCGCGCCAGCGTCATTCGGGTTCTAATCCCTGTCATTATTGACAGGAGTAGAAGATTTCTCCGGGTTCTCATCCATTTCTACAAGGCGACCATCATGCACCACCTAGAAGTAATCCACCATGGATAGATCCAGCCTGGGATGGAGGCATAAAACTTGGTCTTTGGCCCTGTCGAAAGCCTCGTCACCAGCAGAGAGAACTTCAATCTGAGCCTTCTTAAGGGACTCAGTAATCTCGATATTGGAAGCTAAAAGTTCTTAATGAGAAGACTTGATTTGCTTCAACTCCTCGATAACCTTTGATAAAGTCATTTTATGCCCGAATTCAAGGGCCTCCTTGTTTTTCCTCTCATCGGCTAGTTCTTTTTCCAAGCTAGAAAGCTTATCTGATTGAGTCCTATGAGCTTCTTGTAGTCGGGTAATCTCTTTTTTCAATTTCAGCTCTGTCTTCTCAAAATCATCGCTGGATTCAAACAACCTGCGAGTAAGGACGACACACATCTCATCAGGTAGGAACTAATGTTTTGGGTAATCTTTTGTTATCCAATGGATTTAACTTTATTAACATCCTCGGTAGCATTGAGGTGATCACACAGAAATCTGAAGCCATCAAAGTCATTTGACCAAAACTTGAATTCCCCAGACGCAGAATTTCCCCCAGGGCCTCGTATGAGGGAGTTGATCTCCATTTCAGCTTGATGGATATCTTCATTCATTAGAACCTTCAGCTTCTTCAGATCACTTTGAGAGATCTCATCTTGAATAGGAAGAACAAGAGGCTGGGGCTCACCTTTACTCAGGGCGACTTTAGTACTCATCCCCTTGGATCGTTTTGGTGCTCGGACCTTTAACCCACTTAAATAGGATTTTGATGCAGACGCAGTCTAGGGCTGGAAATGAGTCGAGTTGAGTCGAACTCGCCTTAGCTCAGTTCGACTCGTTAAGAATTGGCCGAGTTCGAGTTCGAGTTCATCACGAACTTTTTTTTCAGCTCAAACTCGACTCGTTAAGAATTGGCCGAGTTCGAGTTCGAGTTCGAGTTCATCACGAACTTTTTTTTCAGGTCAAACTCGACTTGTTAGAAGTTCACGAATATCTCGGTTCAACTCGTTAGGTTTATCTTGTTAGGTTCAACTCGCTTATTTCACAGACTTAAAAGTAATTTTTTAAAATATATTATATATATATATATATATATATATATATATATATATATATATATATTTGACATTTTAAATTAATATTTTTTAAATAAAAAATATAGAAATAAAATAAAAGTTATAAGATTGGAGTTTATACGATGTTAATTTTATTTGTATAATTATTCATAGAAATATTTTACTCACTTGAGAATATAAATTATCAATTAAAATCGTTAGATTAAAAGAAAATATGAGACTAAGATTTAGAACAAATCTTTAAACCTACTCTTAAAGACAATATAATCTATCTCATATATAATCGAATTGACTCATGAACCTAACGAGTCGAACTATGTATAGTTCAAGTTCAGATCATTTGGTTAACGAACTTAGTTTTTAGCTCATATTCAGCTCATTTGGTTCATGAACCTAGTTCAACGATTTAATTTTTGAATCGAATTTCGAACTATTTTTGAGTTGGTTTGGTTCATTGCCAACCCTAAGACGCACCCCCAGTCCCTCTCCAGGCTTCCCAAGATGCCCGCATCAATCTCTTTTACTCGGCTACAGTCAGGTCAGTCATCTTGTCTGCAAGCAAGCAACATAAGGTTAGAATAAAATGAAGATAAGAAATATTTAAAGCAAAAGATAATGATTACCCAAAAAGGCAAGAACTCGGTCGTCATCTAAGGGCAGCAATTCTTTGACCTTCATCATACGGAGTGAGTAGAGAACTATTAGAGATTGGGTTTCCGGGTCACTTAACTTATCAAAGCTGAAGCCAGTGATTGATAATGGATTTAAAACCCAATAAAAAGGGAAGCAAGGCTGGCTGTCTAAATCATATAATACTTGTGGACACCTCGGCCTACTCTTTACCCTTAAGAATCGATTCTTATAAGTCTTATAGTTGGAGGTGTATGTGTCGCAAATGCGAAAAACAACCGGCAGAAACAAAATAGAAGAGTCGCCAATGAACGTTATTTATCCCAACGAAGGGAAAGGAAACGATTGAAGAAAACCTCAAAAGGGAGAAAACATGGTCATCGCAACCATAGTCTGAGTTCGGGAGTCGGTTACACGAGGGGAAGGTATTAGCACCCCCATGGATCCATCGTACTCGATGGGATCCATGCTTGTTGTCTAATCAAAGGGTGAGTTATCTAAAGCCTACTGCTAAGCGGAAACGGAACACGGAAAGAGAAAACAAAAACGGACTCGCAAGGATTATCGCAATCCTATGCCTACGTATCTTTGTGGATGAACAAAGAATCAAAGTCGACGTAGTTCGACAGACTACGCGCTAATGGGGGGAAGGTTGCTCGCCAAGACATCGCCATCTTGTGCCTACGTATCCTCAATCAGACGAGAGAGAGAGGAAGTCAGAGCAGTCGTAGTTCGACCTATGGATCAAAAAGGTCTCGATCGCACAAGGGTGAGAGAAAAGACTCAGTTATCAGATTGGTCTCGATTACAAGGGTGCGAGAGAAAAGGGAAGTTAGTTGTTAGCGTGCTCGCCGAGATATCACATCTCGTGCCTGCGTATCCTCAGTCGGACGGGAGAGAGGAATCCGAGCATCCGTAGTTCACGCATTTACGGGAAAACAAGAACAGTCTTGATCGCATGGGTGCGAGAGAAAAAGGAAGTTATGAAAGAGGTGATAGTTTAAAAACAAGAAGGTTATTTCGACATGGTGAGTTTGGCTCTTCAAGCTTAGAAAAAATTGTGAATTGAGCTCTTAATTTATAGGAAAGGTGAAGGTGAGTTTCTAAAGTGAAAATTTGAATTGTCGTTTTGTGTTATTCATTGCGTTTTGTTTCATGCTTGCAATGTGAATTGTAACAACATTTTGACGTTTTTGAAATCGTTTTGCAAACCACTATTTTGACGTCGTTTTGCTTTTGCAAGTTGTTTTGCTTGTATGTGCAGCTGGTGGCTCGTGTGGAAGCTCATGCTTATCACAACTTGAGGATGATGCAAAGTATGAGTAGCTTATTCATGTTATCAGCTTAGAAGCGTGACTCGTGTGGCTATTCAATGCGCTTGTGGTAGGAATTGGCTGGGCACAGATCATTTTTTAAGAGAAGGTGGGCCATAGTGTGTAGAGGAAAACTTCAACGGTTTGTGAAGAAGTTTGGTAATTGAAGCATTTTAATTCATGATGTGGCTTAGCAGCTTGATTTTTTGGGAGTGGCTTGAAATGTGTTTTACTTGCAGCTTGATTAAGTCACAGCTAATAACAGGCTTTGTTTTCACGTGAAGTTGCCTTGGAATATGTTGTGAAATGGGTCGTGTGTTAACTCAATGAAGGAGATTTTTTTTGTAAATATTTTGTGTTACAAATTTTGTTGTAAATGGAATTGGACCAAAATGTGACTTGGGTTTTCTTTTGCAAACTTTGAATTTTCTTGTAACAATAATGTCATATATTTTTTTTGTGGAATTTTGGATAAAGAAGAAAATGTATAATGAAAAGATGAAAATGGTTAAAAAAAGAATCTAGAATGTTTGGATAATTGAAAAATGTGGATTTAGGAATTGGATTTGAAATTGAATTTAATCATGGATATGATATCTTGGATATGAAGTATGGATTTGGAAATGGAAATGTGAATGGATAAAGAATATGGTTTAGCAAATGGAAAAAGGAATTGGTTTAGAAAAATAAATGGTTTAAGGAATGCAAATGAGCTAATTTTTATGAAATGAACTAGTTACCACCAACTCGTACACGACCATGAACCAACTTGCACTATTTCCCACAATCTCTGATAAAATGAACACAACCACTATTGAACAATTTGCAACTGAAGCAAAACATCTGAATCAAACATCCTTTGAATCTCTGATAATAAGTTCTGAATCACTTCAAAATTCGCCTGAATCAATTATCTGGGATGAATACAGTTGAACATTAAACTGATAAACTCTGATCATGATGAACCTGACTTTCTGAACCCAAACCTCACATGAACCATTGGTTGATAAACTGAAGTATCCCAACACAAGACACCTTGGCTTTGAACAGTCCCTGCTTGAGAAATAAACCACTGCCACAAATAACTCGCACTTGAAGCAATCTCCTGATGGTTTGACAAAAATTAAGTCAAACTTTCATCTGATTTGGACTTGAATGAATAACCACATTTGACTTGAAGTTAGGTCTTTGCCACTGACAAACCTGTAGAACAGGTATCCGGGAGAAACACAAATTGTGATCTTGCTTGATCCTCTGAGAAACATACTTTCCTCTTGAGCTAACCAAGATACCTTGATCCCATGCTTAAAACCAATGATATGCACAAATGACAATGAAAAATGAAATAAAACATAAGCCAGTTTGTGTTAGAAAAAAGGAGGGCAAATTTTGGGGTGCTACAGCTGCCTCTATTCAATCTTTTTGGACCTGAAAGGATGATAGCAGTGGCTTTTAGACATTCAAGGTAAAAGGTGATTGAATACAAAACGAAACCCATAAATTTGCACTCTGTGGGGAGAAAAAATGATTGGAGCCCAGCCACACCTCGTCAAAGGGATTTGACGGAAAAACAACATACCCAAGCAGAAAACCACATCGTCAAAGGGATTTGACAGAAAGAAAACATGGAACCCAAGAACACGTCGTCAAAGAATTGACAAAAAGAAAACCTGAAAACTCGACCGAAGGGTCACATCGTCAAAGAATTGACGGAAAGAAAATGGAACCCAAGAAACACCTCGTCAAAGGGATTTGACAGAAAGAGAACATCTGAAAACCCGACCGAAGGGACACATCATCAAAGAATTGACGGATAGAAAATGGAACTCAAGAAACACCTCGTCAAAGGGATTTGATGGAAAGAAAACATCTGAAAACCCGACCGAAGGGACACATCGTCTAAGAATTGACGAAAAGGAAATGGAACCCAAGGAACACGTCGTCAAAGGGATTTGACGGAAAGAGAACATCTGAAAACCCGACCAAAGGGACACATCATCAAAGGGATTTTACGGAAAAAAGATGGAACCCAAGGAAACACCTCTTCAAAGGGGTTTGACGGAAAGAAAACCAACCCGAAGAACCACCTCGTCAAAGGGATTTGACGGAAAGACAACATCTGGAAACTCGACCGAAGGGACACACTGTCAAAGGGATTTGACGGAAAGAAATGGAACCCAAGAAACACCTCGTCAAAGGGATTTGACAGAAAGAAAACTTACCCGAAGAAACACATCGTCAAAGAATTGACGGAAAGAAGACAGAACCCGAAGAAATGTCTGCTGGGGATATGTCACTGATTTGACTAAAAATTTGACTTGGACTTCTGCGGAAGGTACCAAATTTGGCTTATGCTTCACATGCATATGCTTGAATTTTCTTTCTATGGTGTAATTCTCCATACGAAATGGAAATGCTACGCGATTGAGGATGCAATGCAAATGCTTATGATATGCAACAGGACCCCTCCAGCAAAATAAATGCTGAAGAGATGAGGCCAACTCCGCTGGGGATGACAAACTAAACTGTCTCCGAGGTCACAAACCCTGCTGAGGAAGAAACCCAAAGAGAACCTCCACTCCGTTGGGGATCAAGAATAACAAACTACTGAAGATGGACCCCAAAGATCTGCTACAGAAAATGTGCTAATAACCATTGTACTTGAAAACTGCTGGGGACGTCAACCACTGTTGACCAAACCATTGAGATGACTAGCATCAAACTCTGTTTGGGGAATGAAGTCAATAACACCGAACCTGCTAGGGAATATCATTGAACTTAGCATACTGGTGGGGAAACAACCTTAACCTGCTGGGGAATATCATCCACCAACAAATCTGCTTGGGGAACAATGGTTGATGATATCCACTCTGCTAGGGGGCATCATTGGACTTACCATGTTGGAATCTACCTTCTATCCCTTACTTTGTTGGGGAGTTGGGAACAACTTTACCGCAAACTGGGGAAGCACAAACCCAACACTCTTATCCTGTATGGGAATATGAACTCTGGATGAAGAGCAATAACCTTCACCAACCCGGCTAGGGGAGAGCGAACTCTTGAACTCTTGCTGGGGAGAATAATCCCACTCTTCATAATGTTCTGCTGAGTAATAAAATTTCAGCTATCTCGGTCGGGGAGAGAAACTCTACTGGGGTCATCACGGGTTAACTATCAACATGAATCTTGTAGATGTGATATGACCAAAAGAAGGTGCCCCAATGCAGCATAACCCAAACAGAACTTGTCTTTAGGAGGTATCATGAAGATCTAACATATCTTGCCCCATAACTTTGATTAACCGTTCTCCGGAGAGAATAACTTCTTGTACTCTTGAAAGGACTTGCCCCAGTACGAGCCTCGACCTGACTTTTCCCCTGATTGGCTGATTTGTGAAGGAGTGCCTCTAACTGACTGACCTCGAGAGGTTTGTTGAATATCTACCTAATTTCCCCAGATTAGCTGAATCTTGGAATGAATTGCCCATTTGATATGACTTGCCCCTGCTCAACGGAGTACTCAGTCACTTTGCACCATATCTTGATCAATCCTTCGATTGCACAAACTCTCCTGATGTTAAGTACTTACTCTCAAGTAAAACAATTCATTTTGAAAAGATAATCTTAATGCAATGCATATGACAGTTTTTAAATCCAAGGTTATTCACTGAAAAAGTGTTATGACATATAGTGAATGAATCACTAATCAGAATGTCATTGATACCAACATGAATGGTAAGAAAATCCTTTTAGGAGTCAGCTTCGACGCGATCTTTACCGAAGTATGCTTTCGAAACAACCCTGCTTCAATTAGGTCTTTTGAAGGTTGTAACGTGGTCTGGTTCACGGTTAGAGAAAGAAAGGATATAAGGCTCAAAGTTTTGTTTTAACCCACCCATTCTCCTTGATGTTCTCCAGTCCCACATTCAGCTAACTCGACACAAGCGCTCACCTTTCAAAAAGGCTAATGAATGGTAGGAGGTGATGGTTAAGGAACCCACACGGTTTTCGGAGTGGCAGTCACCCCTGTTGTCTTTGGTGTCTGTAGTCACACGACTTGTTCTTTATCGAGGATTTTTCTTTTTTCATCCTTTTCGCTTTTTTTAATTCTTTTGTCTTCCTGATTTTGTCTGGACTAATTCTTTTGAATTTTCGATATTGAAGTCCAGCGGGATGCCCTAACTTTTGCCTAAGTCACTTTTTCAAGTTTTCGACTTAACGGGTTGTCTTTTTTCTTTTGATTCTATTTCTCTTCTTTTTTTTTGAACAAATCGTATGACACTGGCTTGTCTAACTTGTTTGAAAGGATTCTAACTGCCTCACTCTTCGGTTGGTGAGGGATAACCATAGGTGCAATTGATCCTCGAATGGGACACTCCTTTTGAAATTTGAACGCTCGGTCAAATTAACTGACACCTACCCTGCCCCAGGTTAAGATTGAGGGTTTTCTCGTTTTCTGAAAGAAACTCCTACTACTAGGCTCAACAGGGTTGACAAGGGATTATCTTCCTTATATCTCCAGTGTTTAGGGATTTGAAACAATGTCTATACATCATTAGCATGGTTTTATCCCAAAAGCATATGACCAAAGTTTTTGCGTTTTTACTTCATCATACTCCCTCAATTAGCTTAAGCAAGAAAGTTGGTATTGCAATGTACATATTATATGAATGAACACGAATGAACTTTTTCAAGAAAAACATACTCATTGCATTAAGATCATCATTCAAGAACAAACAAGTTTTTTTCATGCAAACATTAACCAGTAATAAAAAATTACAAATGAAAATCCAGTAAAGAAATCTGACGTTCACCATTGCAGAGGAGGCTTGGCTCTGATTGGACTGATTGCTTCAGAAGATGTCTTTGCAGTCTCAAGTGCTCACTTGGGAATCTTCAGTTAACGTACTGATTGTCTGCAGTGAAAATAATAACCCCAGCGTCAATGAGATCTTGCACTTTGTGTTTGAACACGTTGCAATCTTCAATTGCATGCCCCTGTGTTCCTGAGTGGTACTCGCACCTAGCATTCATGTCATAATTTGGAGGGAGGGGATTTGGAACAGGCGCAACTTCCCTTAGCTGAATCAAAGAGTCCTGAAGTAAGTGAGCAAGCAGCTGACTGTGAGGAACAGTAATGAGATCAAACCTTCTCTCGGGCCTTCTGGGTCTTTGCTGTCTCTTCTGGGAGCTAGTCTGTTGCCGATACCGATTCGGGTACTCCTCTCTTCCAGGCACTTTCCTCT
This sequence comes from Lathyrus tuberosus, assembly GCA_022829125.1. Classification (NCBI taxonomy): domain Eukaryota; kingdom Viridiplantae; phylum Streptophyta; class Magnoliopsida; order Fabales; family Fabaceae; genus Lathyrus; species Lathyrus tuberosus. The sequence continues at coordinate 621,305 of JALAZF010000639.1, forward strand.
TCAAACTTGGCCTAGGAATAGGAAAAGGTTGTGGACATACCAAGGACTACAAGATAGGCCCCTGACTTGATGCAACTTTAGGAGAGAAAACAGGGATATTCATCTTTCTTGCAGCAGTAGGAGCAGGCTCACCTTGTATGCTCATGCCCCCTGGCGTGAATTCAATTGCCTTCGAAACGATCAGATCCTGAACAACATGCTGAAAGGCCCTACATTTTTCCACATTATGTCCTAGCGCACCAGAGTGGAAGTCACAATGGGCTCTTGCATCATAGCCTGGTGGGGGAGTATCAGTAAGAGGAGCCAAAGTCCTTTTCTGTACCAGTTTCAACTGAAGAAGATGTTGTAATAGCTGAAAATAAGACATAGGAAGCGGATCAAAGATTCTGTCAGGCTTCTTCGGTCTCTGTGCGTACTTCTTAATCTTGGGATAGTCTTGGGAGACAGGAGGTAGCTGTTGTCGGGAAAGTTCTGGAACCTCGGGTTGTGCCGAAAATCTGTGAGGCACATCACTCTTTGGGAGAGATCCTAGAGGCAAGGGTGGAACGACAATTAATTCTGCTGTAGCCTCCGGCGTGGGATTGCCATCCTTTTTTAGCACACTTCTCACAACTTCCATAACCAGGCTCATCTGAGTCTTCAGTTGATTGACCTCCTCCCTCAACATTTTTTGGTATTGAATCAACGCTTGCATGTCCCCCATAAACTGCCCCATTTGGCTTCGTACTTCCCTCAACTCTGATTGAATTTTCTCCATGATCAACTTCTGACTGGCTTGAAAAGTTAAGTCTCCAATTCTGAAGAAGACCAGATCAGGACAAGAATAACCAGTCTCGCACACCTGTTATGCAAATGAGTATGAGAATGCAGATGTCATGTGATGCAAATGCAAAGACACGGGATCAAGGTATCCATAAATTCTGAACAATTGTTGTGCTATTGACGAACTAAGTTCAAAGGTCTTCTCTGATAAGAAAACCAGAATACTCAGAATACCGGAATAATCTGAATACCAGAATACCAAGCTGATAAGTCCACACTGATAAGAAAACCAAAAACCAGGTAGGTTGGAGGTCGAAGTTACCTGCAAACCTGTAAACACCCAGCCCTTCTCACATGTGGGTTCTAAAACCGAGGATCCTCAGCGTCATGTACTCTCAGGTCGAGAAATGATAATACGGTCACCATTTCTGGTTTGGCATCATCATCAACCGAGGAGGCCTCAACTGATTCCCCTAAAAAAGGTCACCCTATGGCAAGTTCTCAGCCTCGGGTCCTCGGATCAAGAAGCATAATGGGTTTGCCATTTCTGGTCTGCCATTATTACCTCTTGGGAGGAGTGCCTCAACTAAGTTCTCAGGAATGGTCACCAGAGTCGATAGCTCTCTAGGTTACATTTTATCGTCTGCCCCAACGCGCAGGATATAACATCACCAAAGAAAACCTCATCTGGATGTGGAGTTTTGTATATACTAAGTCTGGCCAGACACCACATAAGTCACACTACTTTCCACTCTAATCCTAGGTGTATACTCAAACCTGGGTATTGGGCTTATCTCTCATGGAACCAGCCCACCCAACAACACAACAGCAGCAGAGCAATACGATAACAATAACCAAATGCGATAAATGCGGTAAAATACAGCAATATACAACAAATAATGCACAACAGTAAACACCCAATGAAATAAATAAACAAGCACAGGATTGACTCGCATAGGGAACCAGAGTCCCCAGCAGAGTCGCCAGTTATCGCAAATGCCAAAAACAACCGGCGGAAACAGAACAGAAGAGTCGCCACCGAACGTTATTTATCCTGATGAAGGGAAAGGAAACGATCGAAGAAAACCTCAAAAGGGAGAAGACATGGTCATCACAACCATAGTCCGGGTTCAGGAGTCGGTTACGCGAAGGGAAGGTATTAGCACCCCCACGCGTCCATCGTACTCGATGGGATCCACGCTTGTTGTCTAATCAAAGGGTGAGTTATCTAAAGCCTAATGCTAAGCGGAAATGGGACACGGAAAGGGAAAACAAAAACGGACTCGCAAGGATTATCGCAATCTTATGCCTACGTATCTTCGTGGACGAACGAAGAATCAGAGTCGATGAAGTTCGACGGACTACACACTAATGAGGGGAAGAGACATCGCCTTCTTGTGCCTATGTATCCTCAATCAGACGAGAGAAAGAGGAAGTCAGAGCAGCGTAGTTCGACCTACGGGTCGAAAAGGTCTCGATTGCACAAGGGGGAGAGAAAAGACTCAGTTATCAGATTGGTCTCGATTGCAAGGGTGCGAGAGAAAAGGGAAGTAATTAATTGTTAGTATGCTCGCCGAGATATCGCATCTCGTGCCTACGTATCCTCAATCGGACGGGAGAGAGGAATCAGAGCATCCGTAGTTCACGCAACTACGGGAAAACAAGAACGGTCTTGATCGCATGGGTGCGAGAGAAAAAGGAAGTTATGAAAGAGGTGATAGTTTGAAAACAAGAAGGTTATTTCGACATGGTGAGTTTGGCTCTTCAAGCTTAGAAGAAATTGTGAATTAAGCTCTTAATTTATAGGAAAGGTGAAGGTGAGTTTCTAAAGTGAAAATTTGGATTGCCGTTTTGTGTTATTCACTGCATTTTGTTTCATGCTTGCAATGTGAATTGTAACAGCGTTTTGACGCTTTTGAAATCGTTTTGCAAACCACTATTTTGACGTCATTTTGCTTTTGCAAGTTGTTTTGCTTGTATGTGCAGCTGATGGCTCGTGTGGAAGCTCATGCTTGTCACGGCTTGAGGATGATGCAAAGTAGGAGTAGCTTATTCATGTTATCGGCTTGGAAGCATGGCTCGAGTGGCTATTCAATGCGCTTGTGGTAGAAATTGGCTGGGCACAGATCATTTTTGAAGAGAAGGTGGGCCATAGTGTGTAGAGGAAAACTTCAACGGTTTGTGAAGAAGTTTGGCAATTGAAGCATTTTAATTCATGATGGGGCTTAGCAGCTTGATTTTTTGCGAGTGGCTTGAAATGTGTTTTACTTGCAGCTTGATTAAGTCACAGCTAATAACAGGCTTTGTTTTTACGTGAAGTAGCCTTGGAATATGTTGTGAAATGGGTCGTGTGATAACTCAATGAAGGAAATTTTTTTGTAAAAATTTTGTGTTACAAATTTTGTTGAAAATGGACTTGGACCAAAATGTGACTTGGGTTTTCTTTTGCAAACTTTGAATTTTCTTGTAACAATCATGTCATATATTTTTTTGTGGAATTTTGGATAAAGAAGAAAATGTATAATGAAAAGATGAAAATGGTTAAAAAAAGAATCTGGAATATTTGGATAATTGAAAAATGTGGATTTAGGAATTGGATTTGAAATTGAATTTAATCATGGATATGATATCTTGGATATGAAGTATGGATTTGGAAATTGAAATGTGAATGGATAAAGAATATGGTTTAGAAAATGGAAAAAGGAATTGGTTTAGAAAAATAAATGATTTAAGGAATGGAAATGAGCTAATTTTTATGAAATGAACTGGCTACCACCAACCCGTACACGACCATGAACCAACTTGCACTATTTCCCACAATCTTTGATAAAATGAACACAACCACTACTGAACAATTTGCAACTGAAGCAAAACATCTGAATCAAACATCCTCTGAATCTCTGATAATAAGTTCTGAATCACTTCAAAATTCGTCTGAATCAATTATCTGGGATAAACACAGTTGAACATTAAACTGATGCACTCTGATCATGATGAACCTGACTTTCTGAACCCAAACCTCACATGAACCATTGCTTGACAAACTGAAGAATCTCAACACAAGACACCTTGGCTTTGAACAGTCCCTGCCTGAGAATTAAACTACTGCCACAAGTAACTCGCACTTGAAGCAATCTCATGATGGTTTGACCAAAATTAGGTCAAACTTCCATCTGATTTGGACTTGAATGAATAACCACATTTGACTTGAAGTTAGGTCTTTGCCAGCGACAAACCTGTAGAACAGGTATCCGGGAGAAACACAGATTATGATCTTACTTGATCCTCTGAGAAACACACTCTCCTCTTGAGCTAACTAAGATACCTTGATCCCATGCTTAAAACCAATGATATGCACAAATGACAATGAAAAATGAAATGAAACATAAGGCAGTTAGTGTTAGAAAAAAGGAGGGCAAATTTTGGGGTGCTACAGTATGCCTGGAGAAAACTCCGGCCAAGAATCCCGCTGATTTGTACCCAACTACAGTTATCAACACCCTTAACCTCAAAGAAAGAGAAAAATAGGCCAATGGTGGGGGTGATGTTTAAAACATCACAAACTCTTTCAAAGGCCTTTATAAAACCCCAACTATTGGGGCAAAGTTGAGAAGGGGCTATGTTCACGGTTTGTAAAACATCCCTTGAAAATCAGAAAGGGGTATCTGGATGTTGAAGTCATCTAAAACCCCAGCATAAAAATAGAAAAAATTCTTCCTTGACACCTTTAGGACGGAGTATACAAACTCGTTCTCTGGGAATACATGATTCCAAGACAACATCATCCTCGGACCCTGTTAAAGATATTTGCTTTTTGGATCGAAGTTTTGCGGTTTCTATATCATTAAAGACACTATTCTTATAGTTCATGACTTCGAGATCGAAGGGAGCAGCGGTCCTCATCGAAGTCTCTACAAAACCTGAGGAAGATGAGTCAGGGTCAAAATCACTTTTAGAAGTGAGAATATCACCTTAAACTTCATTTATAACCCGTCTATACTCTTCTGGTCCTAAAGTGTCTTCCATTTCCCGCATGCATTGCTCCTACAACTCTTTTCTCTCCACGACACTCATACGAACCACACTACCACTACCCTCATCGCCCCGTTCCCCAAAGACAGCCATTCTTTCTAAAAAGCGAGTAGAAGAATAAGATAAATCAAGAAGGGTAAGGAAATACCTGTGAGTAACGAGAAGCTAGAAATTGAAATAGGAGTTTAATCGTTAAATAAGATGATGCAGAGCCGAAATAAGAAGAGGGAGAGAGGAAAGAAAGGCTTTTAAAGGACTCAGCACCCAAGGATAGCTAGGGAGTAGCCATTAACAATCATAATTACACTGGAGAAATTGAAAGGACATGACCCTCTAACGAATTCATGACACGTAAGGACCTGAGAAGAAAAGCCGACCTATAACATGACACCTATCAAATATATCCGGACTCATGTTACTGCCGAGTATTGTACCCCTGTAAACGGATATAGTACTCGGGGGGCTTATGTACATGCCAAATATATTTGAAGCCGAGTTGTGTAGTCAGCCAAGATTAAGTATGAACTAGACTACGATACCAAGAAGGGTCGAGCAATACAGAGAGCTAGGTAAGTATCTTATATAACCCAGACCGGTCACATAACCCGACTCCCATCAGCCGTGCTCCTACGAAGTCGAGTACAAACCCTATCAACCTGGTACTTACGTCGGACATGAGCTCAACCACATACCAACAGTTGTAACGGTGGCGGCGCATCAATGCGGACGTTACCAGAGCTTCAAAGCCTACATTTATGAAGGGGAGTTACAACAATGATGGTCATGTAACGTCAGAAGGCCAAGATACTTCTCTTAATATCATATCTTAATGGAAGACTATAAAAGGGGCTCCCACATGAAGGTTAAGGAAGACACAATCATCTTGAGTCAATACACAGCACAAGTATAGCTCTCAAATCCCCAAATATCCCTCACAATATAGACAACGTAGCTCTTCTTGTCCAGGACAAGGGGAATTAGCACTTTTGGTGTATCTAACCATTATTTTGCCAGAACAATATATATTATAATTAAATTGAAAGATTAAATTATTTATGTATTTATAATATTATATATATATATATATATTAATTTTATTATTATATTTATTATTATATTATTATTTTAATATAATATAAAATTGATGAGTTTATCTATCAAGATTACTTGTAAGGGTGATTGCAGTGCAGTTTGGGCGGTTTTGATGCTAAAATTCATTCGAACCGCAAGAGAAAAAATGTGGTTTTGTTTGATTCGGTTGAATTTTAGAAATAAAACCGAACCAAACGAATATAGTTTCGTTCGTTTGGTTGGTTTGGCTTTTTATAAAAAAATTATTGAGTTATGCATACACATATAGAGGACAATATAACTTTGTGTTTAGTCATTCATACATGACCAAATAACAACAAAACCCATCATATTTAGACAACAATTTCTCATTTAATATATAAAAATTATGTTAAACAAAAGTGGAATAAAACATAAAACAATATCAAAAATATTATAATAGAAAAAAATAGAGGAGATAAGAGATTAGAAAAAAAAGAAGAACATAAGAGATGAAAGATTGGAGAAGAAAAGGTGCGATAAAAACAAATTTGGAAGAGAGAACTGTAGCATAAAAATGAGAAGATAAAAAAGAAAGAATAAAAGAGATGAGAGATTAAGAAAGAAGAGGCGGGATGTACCTTACACATAAAATGACAAGAATGTGCGATACTACTAGTAGGGATTTTATAATGCTGAATTTGAAACCTTGAGGCTGAGGAAAAGAAAATTGTTTGTAATCATAAGACTAATGCATAATAGGTTTAAGTTTGTGGTATTTGGATCAAACTCTAGCGTCGACAAGGGTAGCTTCATGGTTTGAAATGAGTTATGTACGTTGTAGTCGATGTCTGCTTAAGCATGCTATCGAAATTTGTTAGCTTTGTATTTAAGTTAGCAAGTAGAATTGAACCTTGCTTGTAAGCCCAATTGTTAAGTTAGTTTATAGTATAAGTTAGCTTAGTAGTCTATAAATAGACTAGTTCTCTCAGGTTGTTGAGAGAGGTTAATTGTTGTTATTCACTTGTAATCTTTGAACCCTTATTGAGTAAGTGAATAGTAAAACAAATCTAACTAATTCTTATTTTTCCTTCTTCTATATCTTTTGTAAAACCTAATAGGATTTCTTGTGTTTGTTCAAGAAACTCAATCTTTATCTCATAACTTTGTTCTATATTGACGACATCGTTTCACAACAAACTGTTGTGGTGAGCATGAAGAAGAAGATGTCGTTAATAAAGCATGAAATTGAGAAATTCACCGGTGTGAATGATTTCGGTTTGTGGCGCTTGAAGAAGAAAGCCCTTCTTTTTCAACAGGGTTTGTTAGAAGTGTTGAAAGGGCCGGAGAAGATAGACGTTGCCCTTATCGGAGAAGGTGAAGACAATAATGGTCGAAAAAACTTACATTGCCATTGGATTGAGCCATGGTGATAAGGTTCTCCGGCAGGTTTCAAAGGAGAAAATTGCAGCTGGTGTGTGGACGAAACTTGAAGGTTTGTGCATGAAGAAATCATTGGTTACTCGCCTCTACCTGAAGCAAGCTTTGTATTCATTCAAGATGAGTGAAGACAAAGCCTTGGCTAAGCAGTTGGATATGTTTAACAAGTTGATTCTTGATCTTGAAAATATCGAGGTCAAGATTGATGATGAAGATCAAGCGTTGATGTTGTTGTACTCTTTACCTAACTCTCATGCTCACTTCAAAGAAACTCTATTGTATGGAAGAGAGTCATTGACCTTTGAATATGTTCAATCTGCCTTGTACTCTAAGGATTTAAACGAACGAAAGGAGCATAAGCCATAATTTATTGGTGAAGGTTTGTCCGTTAAGGGGAAATTCTTGAACAAAGATGGTAGGTTTGAGAAGAAGAAGGGTAAAGTTCTACAGAATTATTATGGTGGTAATTCTCCTACTATTAAGTGTTATCATTGTAAGTAGGAGGGTCATACAAGAAAAGTATGCACTGATTGTGTGAATAATCATCGAGGTAAGGATAATGGTAATGTAGCCATTGTGCAAGATGGTTATGAATCATCTGATGCTATGGTGGTTTCAAGTAGTGACTCTTGCAAGGAGTGGATTATGGATTCAGAGTGTACTTGGCACGTGACTTTAAACAAAGACGTGTTTGAGGAATTGTGTGATCAAGATGGTGGGTCAGTGTTGCTGGGAAATAACAAAGCTTGATAAATTGCAGGCATTGGATATGTGATATTCAAGCTCCATGATGAGTCAATAAGGCTATAGACTAATGTTAGGTATGTACCTGATCTTAAGAGAAATTTTATTTCTCTTGATGAATTCGACTAGAAAGGATATATTTTCAAAGGAGAGCAAAACATCCTAAGGGTAATGAAGAGGTCGAAGGAAGTCTTGAGAGGCATGAAGAAACAATGCTTGTATACCCTTGAGGATGAGGTTATAAGTGGTTCAGCAGATGTGGCATCCACGGAACCTGTGTCGAAGATTGAGCTATGGAACAAGAGACTTGGCCATGTTAGTGAAAGAGGCCTGGTCGAATTGTCGAAATAAAATTTGTTGGGTGGTGACAAGGTAAAAAAACTAGAGTTCTGTGAACCTTGTGTATTTGGTAAATCCTGTAGAATGAAGTTTAACAAAGGTAAAAAAAGAACACATGGATCCCTTGATTACACTCATGCTGATCTTTGGGGACCTGCAAGGAATCCTTCACACTCAAGTGAAAAGTATTTCCTATACATAGTTGATGATCATTCTAGAAAGTTATGAGTATTCATTTGGAAGACTAAGGATAGAACTTTTGAAAATTTCATAAGTTGGAAGACTATGGTCGAAAGCCAAACTGGCAGGAAGGTCAAGAGGTTGAGGATCGATAATGGTCTTGAATTTTGCAACGAGGCTTTCAATAACTATTGTGTTGCGTCTGGTATTGCAAGTCACATAACTACTGCAGGTACTCCCCAACAAAATGGTTTCACTGAAAGGTTTAATCAAACCATTCTTGAAAGGGCGAGGTACATGTTGGTAAGTGCAGGATTAAAAAGGGTGTGTTTGGTAGGAGCTGAAGTGACTGCAACATACCTGATAAATAGGTGTCCCTTGACAGCCTTGGGAATGAAGACACCTGAAGAAGTCTGGTCAAGACATCCATCTAGTCTCGACAGACTTAGAGTATTTAATTGTTTAGCCTATACTCATATTAGGCAAGACATGGTCTAACCTTAAGCTCTGAGATGTATGATCCTTGGATACCCTGAAGGAGTCAAAGCTTATAGGCTATGGTGCCTAGAGCCAGGTCATAGGAGGTGTATCACAAGTCGAGATGTAGTTTTCAATGAAGTTGAGATGAATTTCAAGAAAACTGATGACGTTGGTCGAAGTACCAAGATCTCTGAATAGAAGATGAAACAAGAAGACATTCATTTTGAGGTGGAGCATAGCGATGCTGAATTGTATAACCCAGATGGAGTCGAAGAAGAAACACATGGTGTTGATGAAGATGAGGATACCTGCTGGAAAGAGACAGTTTTAGAAGAGTCATCAAGCCACCTCAGAGACCTAGTTATGCAGAACTCATAGCTTATGCCTTAATCACTACAAGTGAGGTTCTTGACAATGAACCGAGACTATAAGGAAGTTATGAGGAGTCGAAATAAGACTGGATGGTTGAAAGCCATGAATGATAAGATGAAATATGTTCATGATAATAAAACTTGGGAGCTGATCCAGAAACCTGCAGAGGCCAGGTTAGTCAGTTGTAAGTGGATCTTCATGGTTAATAAAGGAATCGAATGAGTGATGTCGAAGCGTTTTAAGGAAAGATTGGTTGTTAGGGGGTTCACTAAAAAAGAAGGTGTCGACTTCAATGATGTGTTCTCACCTATTGTAAAACATAGATCCATTAGAATGTTGTTATCCATGGGGGCAAAGTTGGATCTAGAACTTGAACAGATGGATGTGAAAACAACCTTCCTGTATGGTGATCTAGATGAATCAATCTTGATGAGGCAACCTGAAGGGTATGTAGAGAAGGGAAACGAAGATTACGTGTGTAAGCTGAATAGGTCTCTGTATGGCCTGAAACAATCTCCTCGAAAATGGAATAGGTGATTCGACAAGTTCATGACACACATTGGTTTCACTAGGAGCCAGTTCGAACACTGTGTTTACTCCATATTTCGACTTGGAAATTCATTTGTTATTTTGTTGCTTTATGTGTAAGACATCCTCATAGCAAGCAACAATGGCGAAGATGTTATAAAGGTGAAGGCTAAACTCGATAAGGAGTTCAACATGAAGGATTTGGGAGATGCTTCCAGAATTCTTGGGATTGACATCCAGAGAGATAGAAAGCAGTCGAGATTATGCTTATCTTAAGAGACATACCTGAAGAAGATTCTCGACAAGTTAGGTATGTCGAATTCAAAGCCTATTCTAACATTGACTAATCCTTAGTACAAGCTGAATACGACTCAAAGTCCTAGTACTAAAGTCAAAAGAGCCTATATGAATAGCATCCCATATGCTAGTATAATGAGTTCTTTGATGTATGCTATGGTATGTATGAGGTCAAACATAACGTATAGAGTGAGCCTTGTAAGCAGGTATATGGCAAATCCTGGGAAGGCGCACTGACATGCATTAAAGTGGATTCTTACGTACATCAATGGGTCTCTGAGTAGAGTCTTGATTTATAGAGGAGCATGTGGTGATGATAAAAAAAGTCAAAATCGAAGGATTTATCGACTCTGATTATGCAGGTTGTATGGATTTCAAAAATTCTATTTCTGAATATGTGTTCACTATGTTTGGAAGGACAACCGGTTAATAGAAACTCTTCAGAAGGTTGTTACCTTATCAACCACTGAAGCAGATTATATTTCCCTCACCGAAGTTGTGAAAGAAGCATTGTCGCTTGAAGGTTTTGCTAAGGAGCAGAAACTTCAAGGTCGAATTATCACTGTTGTATGTGATAGTCAAAGTGCAATATACCTGTCGAAGAATTCAACCTATCATGAGCGAACCAAGCACATAAATGTAAGGATGCACTTCGTCAGAGAGATAATCGAGTGTGGAGAAGTCCAAGTGCTGAAGGTTTCGACTGATGATAATGTTGTTGATAGGATCATCAAGACATTACCGAGTAGCAAGTTTTTCCACTGTATGTAGTTGATAGAGCTGCATGGTGAAAGCTAGTTTGTTCCCTTGTTGGTATAAAGTTTGTTCCAAGGTGGAGATTTGTGGTATTTGGATCGATCTCTAGTGTCGACAAGGGTAACTTCATGGTTCGACAAGAGTTGTGCACGTTGTAGTCGAAGTCTGTTCAAGCATGCTGTCAAAATATGTTAGCTTTGTGTTTAAGTTAGCATGTTGAATTGAGCATTGTTTGTAAGGCTAATTGTTAAGTTAACTTGTAGCCTAAGTTAGCTTAGTAGTCTATAAATAGACTAGTTCTCTCAGGTTGTTGAGATAGGTTAATTATTGTTATTCACTTGTAACCTTTGAACCCTTATTGAGTAAGTGAATAGTAAAACAAATTTAACCAATTCTTCTTCTTCATTCTTCTCTATCTTTTGTAAAACCTAATAGGATTTCTTATATTTGTTCAAGAAACTCAATCTTTATCTCATAACTTTGTTCTGTTATTGATGACATCGTTTAACAACTGAATTTGGGTTGAATGTGGATTAAGTGATGTTTGGGTTCTAATATTATGCAGTTTAATTTGGTTTGTAAACTTCAAACCGCAAACCAAATCGAACCGCACAAATCTATTAAAAAATAGTTCAAACACATCCGAATCAAATGTAATTTTTTGCGATTTTTAATTTGCTTTAATTGAATTTGCAATTTTCTATTTGGTTGGTTCCATTTTAAACACCTCTAATTACCGGTAGAGTTCACTAGAAAAAAAAATATTAAACTTGAGTTGAACAACCTTGAAATGGAGCTCAAAGGTATTTATTTTATTACATTTCATTATCTGCATCTATTTTGTTTTTCATTCAATTTGGGTGAAATGAAATAAAATCAATTGAGAGTTTATTTATCATGACTAAATTGAAGGAGTGATAATTTGATCCACTAATTCATCGTCCATCGAGTTCATCCAAAAAAAAAAAAGAAAATATTAACTAATGTTAAAATTGAACAATTAAAAATATAATGTGATAGTATATATTATTCATTTTTAAATATAGGACCACCTATCTAAATAAGAATACACAGAGAGAGAAATAGATATTTTTAAAAATTAATTGTTTTAAAATTTTAATAATAATTTAAACTTATTTTATAGAGAAAAGGGATGGTGCACTGACAGTGTAAATTATTTTTACACTGTCAACCAATGACAACCATGTATTTCGCCAAGTCAGTCTGTAAATTTTAAATTATTTAAATAATTATGCACTTTAAAATATTATGATTGGATGTATGTGTAATAAATATGATAATGCACTTTAAAATGATTATGCACTTTAAACCCTATTTTATAATGGATTAAATATTTATAATGATAATAAATATGATCTGATTTGATTTGATTAAGTAAAGAAATATCAGCGAGTCTTTTTTTAATAAAGGCCAATGTTATTAAAAGAAAAAGGTCTTATAATCAAAAGACCATAAAAATGGGAAACTAAGATATCCCTATCAAAAATTGGAGAACTTAAAAGAAAGATATATAGGGTCTATGAGATGAGAAGGGAGAATTCCGCACTACACCCTGTGTGTTAAAGAAGAGATGAGAAGGGAGAATTCCTACTCTCATTCTGACCACTTCATGTAGGAGACGAGTGACCCTGTGTCTGGCTTAGTCACCTCTCCTCAGGCGGTAGTGTATCTTCTTCCCCAATCGAGTCGATCTTTGATCACTCCAATCTCTTGCAATATCTTTTGATCAATCACCATCATTCTTGGTTAAGATCATTGTTCTTTGGGTTAACAACTCTCTTTGTTTCAATACCCTAGTTTCTTTTCTTGTGGTCAATCACTACTTTTGATTCCCCAGAAGAGTTTCAAATCCCTTTTCTTCGGTTAAATACAGTCATCCTGTTAAAAACCGTATTCCCAGAAGTTCGCAACCTTCTCTCAGTTCTTCTCCCTTTGTTTGGTTAATCACTGCCTATCAGTTAAAACACCAATTTGCACTTCTTCTCAGTTAACCACAGTTCACCTGTTAATACACTGAGTTTCCCTTGGGTTAATCACTTTCTCTTGGTTAATCACCCTTCTGCTTCAGTTAACCACAGCTAGTCTATTAAAACACTGAACCCTTTTTGAGTTAATCACCTTCTCTTGGTTAATCACTCGTTTCTTTTCGGTTAAACACAGTTTCTCTGTTAACACCGATTCTTCAGTGGTTAGCAACCTCATTTGGTTCAATACTCTTGTTGTTAATCAAGTACTGTTTGTTCAGTCAGTATCGACATCCCCTTTGGGTCACAACCTTCGCTTGGTTTTACACCCGTTCTTTTGGTTGATCACAGTTTATCTGTTTAAACCTATTTTCTCCCCGCGCAGTTGCAATCTTTTATTTCTTTGGTTAACCACTGTTTATCAGTTAATATACCGAAACCCTTTCAGAGTCAAACACCTTCTTTTGGTTCAGTACTCTCTTCTTGTTGGTTCATCACAGTTTGCCTGTTGACACTAAGTCTCTGTTCCCCACAGAGCCTTAATCTCTTTTCCTATCCGGTTAACCACTGCCAGTCAGTTAATATACCGAGCTTTTATCCTTTCGATCCCCAGTAGGGTCACTACCCTCTAGTCCACATTGTTGTCCTTTTGTTATCCCCAGTGGAGTCCCTTCTATTCCTTTTTCTCTTTTACCTTTTTGGTTTCGACACCACTCCTACACTTTATCCTCAAATCAATACAGCTACCTTTACCTTTGCACTCCTTTCTTGGTTCTGACACCAATTCTTTTGCCTCCTGTAACACCTCAAATTTTCCCTTTTGTTTCTAACCTAACTGGTTTATGCTTCCTTTCATTTGCATTGTCATTCTTGCATTTGCATTGTCCTTTTGGGCATGGGATCAAGGTATTCTATCAGCAGCTCGCGGTTTCATCAGACCCAGTATGATTTTTAACAGTGTTCAGAGTCAAGCAGATAGATTTCTAAGTCTTTTTGAGCATTTATTTTGCTCATTAAGCGACTGGACGATCAGAAACTCTGGCAGTCAATTTTTGATCAGTTATTCAGCACCAGACAGTTGGTATCAGCAGTTTAATCCGAGTACGAAAAACATTTCGCAGCATATTTCAAGTGTATTCCAGTGGTAATATCAGTCGACAGATTTCAGAGGTCTATCATGGTCCAGAACAGGTGGAACCAGGCGAATATCCAAGTTTCCCTCCTTTTGGCACCAATTTTTGAATTTTTGAAGGGAGTAATCGATTACTCAAAGTGAGTAACCGATTACTCTGGGCGAAATTGCAAAAAATGTGGCATTTTCAGCACTACAGAATTTTGGAATATTTTGTGGTCATGTGCTTGGCTTGTGCATGTGTGGGAAGGATCTAGAACTGATCTTTTTGCATCATTTTCCACCCAAAATCCAAATTCTCTCCATTTTTCCACTCTAATTCCTCATTTCATTTCCTAATTCACATTTCATCCCAATTTCCACTCACTTAACCTCACTCCCAACCCAAACTTAACTCCTAACCTAGGGGTTATTTAAACCAATGCATTCCAAACCTCACCAACCTAGATCATTTTCACTCTCATTTTTTCAGAATTTTGCTCTCAATTCTCTCTCACTTTTTCCACTTTTCATCTTCATTTTCAACCTCTCACCAAAGCTCCATATCCATAGATTCACAAATTCTTCATTGGAATTTGTGAATTCTTGAGCTAAACCTCCATCACATCATCATTCTTGGTTCAATTCTGATATAGCTACTGGTTTGGATCTTGGAATCACTTTTGGGAGCAGCTTTTGATTATTTGGACTGTTCTTGCTTGGATCTTGAAGTTTCTTGCTAGGATCTTGAAGATTATTATATAGATCTCTGGTTTTCTTACTTGGATTCACCAATTTTCGTGCTCAACAATCACCAAGGCAAATCTCAACCTTGTAGGTTGGTTTTCCTTAGATCTATGTTTGATTTAGCTTAATTTCAACTTATACAATGTAGATCCTTGGTTTGTGATGTGATTTGATCCATTTGCTTGATTTGATTTGTGATCTTGTTGTTTGATTGATGAAATTGGTGTTTGATTGATGATATTTGGTGTGAATTTCGTGATTAATTGATTGCATGATCATTTGGATGTTTGCATAAGTGATTAGATGTTGAAAAGTGCTTTTCAAAGTTGAATTTGTGCCTCTGTTTCAGTGGTAATCGATTACCCTAACAGGGTAACCGATTACTCTGCCTAATTTTCACGTTTTTGGTCAAATTTCAACTGAGTAACCGATTACTCAAAGTGAGTAATCAATTACCACTGCTGCAGAGTGATATTTTCTTGCATTTTCTTGGTTGTTTGAGATCCGATGTAGGCCTAAACTTCATGGATTAATATGTTGATGATTTGTGGACTATTCTTGAGCTGTTGCACCTCACACTATTGCATGAACACGATTCTTCGACACGCGAGTTTTGGTTTTCATCGATAAATGTTTATGTTTGCGTTGTTGATTAATTGATACGATGAACACATAACACACACTTCTTAAGCATGTTGATTGTGACGCGTTGTTGATGTTGCTGGAGTTGTTTGTTTGAACTTGATTGCGTGCATTTAATTTCATGAGATACATGCTTGTTTTCAACTTTGTTCATATGCTTGACGTTATGCATCCTCTCATGATGTGGTGCATTCTTTCCTGTTATCTCCAAGTGTTGTTTACCATGGTATATGATGTGTTTGCAATCATAATGCATGATGTTTGATGCGCATTTGCTTTGACATGCTTGATTCGTATTCAAATACATCGCATGCTGCCTTGTTTCTACAGCTGTCTAAGTGTATGTGTGCTGTTGTATGTGCTGCTGGCTGACATTTTACACCATTTCTTGTGCTGAATTGTATGCTGTTGTAAGTTGCGTTGCTTGTGTGCTGATTTTTACCGCTATTTTGGTGCAGGGGCGTTGTGGTAGCTGCTGTTTTTATTCATTCGCTTCCTTTCCTCTTTCGTCTCTTTCACTCTTTTCTTCCCTTGGATCTCAAGACTTGTTTAAGTCTTTGATTCTTTTCCCCTTAGAGCTACCTAGTCCAACTTAATTTCTGATTAAGCTTGGAGTAGGATTTGCATTAGGTCTTAGGTAGTTATTTCTCACCTAAACTTCACTAACCATAGGACCACCCATTTGCATGACAACACTAGGATAGTGATTCCCTTAGAGTCACCCTTCTTCCTTGTGTATTCTCTTCTCATCTCATAACACTTCTAAAACACTTAATAAATATAACGAATATTGCGCTCGAGCCTTAAGTGTAGGAAGTGAAGAACGAGGGGTCTCCCCTCCTCTTCTAGAGTGTTTAGCATACGTCCCATTTGGGGTGACCATGCGATTCACTCGTTCCCGCATGGTAGACTTTAGTGCAATATAAGTTACGAACTAACTTTAATCCACTTCTGTCTAAAAAACACAAAAACAAACTCAAATCTTTTTTATCCTTCGGGATAGTTTATTTCAAATCATTTTCAGAAAAGAGCACGTTATTTTCCGTCTCGTCACAAACAGGCATCGACCCTAACTGCCGGACGCGGATTTAACGTCGCTCATAAAAAACACTAACCGACCTCGTTAGGTCGAACTACGACTGATCTGATTTCCTCTTTCTCGTCCGATTGAGGATACGTAGGCACAAGACGGTGATGTCTTGGCGAGCAACCTCCCCCCTTATTTCGTGTCCGAACTACGTTGACTCCGACTTTCCCATTGCACGAGGGAATACGTAGGCGTAGGACGAGCGATGTCCTATCGAGTCACTTCTTTTTCTTTTCCTCTTCGTTTCTTCGTTCCTTTCCGTTCCCGTTCCTTCTCGTTTCCAGTAGCAGTGGAGCTCCAGATGACGTCACCCTTTGATCGAGACAACAAGCGTGGATCCCATCGAGTACGATGGACGTGTGGAGTGCTAACACCTTCCCTTCGCGTAACCGACTCCCTTACCCGTTTCTCTTGGTCGCAAGACCATGCTCTTTTCCTTCCCTCAGGTTTACGCAGTGTTTCCTTTCCCTCTCTTGGGATAAATACACATTGCTGGCGACTCTGTTTTCTGCTCCACTTTCACGTTTGTACCATGGATGCAAATCCTCGGGAGCGACAACTGGCGACTTTGCTGGGGACTGGTTGACCTCTTGCTGGTCCATCCCTTTTTGCGAGTTAGTCCTAGCGCTTGTTTGTTTATTTCATTGGGTGTTTATCTGTTGTGCTTTATTTTGTTGTATATTATTGTATTACTATATTACTGTATGACTATTTTACTTGTTTTATTGTTTTACTGTATTTATAGCATTGCATATCATTATTACTGTACTGTTCTGCTGCTGGATTTTCTGTTTGTAGGGTGGGTTGGATTCATGAGAGAAAAACCCGATACCCAGGCTTGAGCACACACCTATGATTAGCGTGGAAAGTAGTGTGACTTGTTTGGCATTTGGCCAGACTTAGTATACACGAAAACTCCACATCCAGACGAGGTTTTCTTGGTAATATTCTATCCTGCGCATTTGGGGCAGAAGATGGAATATAACCTGGAAAACTGTCGACTCTGGCGACCGTTTCTCCGAGGACTCAGCAACGCCTCTCCTCCCGACATGTGATAATGGCAGACCAGAAATGGCAAACCCATTACACTTGTCGATCCGAGGACCCAATGCTGAGAACTTGCATAGGATGACCTTATTTTTGGGGGAATCAGTGGACGGCCTCTTTGTTTAGCGATAGTATTGTACCCCGAGGGATGAATGTACTATTGCTTCTCAAATCGAGAATCCGAGACTGAGGATCCCGTCTTCTAGAACCCACATGTGAGAAGGGATGGGTGTTTGCAGGTCTGCAGGTAACCGAAACCTTCAACCTACCCGGTTTTCCAGATTTTCTCATCAGTATACTGTTATCATCCTGATATTCTGGCAGTTTGAGTGAGCCGTTATTCTGGATTTCTGGGTTTCTGATATCTGGGGTTTTATTCAGACAACAGAACAATAGCGACTTTGAGCATCATGGATACCTTGATCCCATGTCGGTTGCATTTGCATCATCATTTTCGCATACATGTTCTTGTATTTCCAAGGGATATTAACTTTGAGACTAGCTACATAACATTTCCATCTTTTTCTTGTGGTTTGTATATAAAAAAAAGAACTTGAGGTAAAACCGAATGATTCCTTGGAAATATTCGAACATGGCATTTGCATTGCATAATCATTTACATAACAGGTGTTCGAGGCTTGGTTATTCTTGTCCTCATCTGGTTGTCTTCAGAATTTCAGACTTAACTGCTCAAGCCACTCAGAAGAATTATGGAGAAGATGCAAGCAGAGATGATTGCCATGCAAGCCCGCATAGACCAATTCATGGAGCTGATGCAAGGTGTTGCCCAAGGGCAAGAGCAATTGAGGACTTTGGTCCAACCCTTAGTGGCAAGGGTGGATGAAGACGGGGTTCTTCATGGCGGAATCCATAATGGCGTTACTGGTAACGGTACTCAGGGAGGGCCTGCGGGCGTAGAGATCCATATTCCTGGTGTTGCGGTCCCTCCGGGAGGAGGAGAGCAGCTTGTGATTCCTTCTGTTGTGGGAGGAGGAAGTGTTTATGCTGTTCATGGTCGTCGTTTCGAAGACCAACAAGATGACGTTTTCGCTCTGCCAAGCGGGGATGCTGGTCCTCAGGCTGACAATGATCAAAGGTTTAGACTTATTGAAGAGCAACTAAGGGGAGTGGTGAATCAGAATTCTGTAGGAATGGATCTGGAGGATTTGGGGCTGGTTCCTGGAGTTGTAATTCCGCACAAATTTCAAGTGCCCACTTTTGCAAAATACAATGGTACCACCTGTCCCAAGACGCATGTCAGGGTATACGCGAGGAAGATGGCCGCGTACTCTAAAGATGAGAAATTGCTGATGCATTTCTTTCAGTACAATCTGGAGAGATCCCATGTCCGTAATTGGAGGGAGATGGTGGAGGCCTTTATCAAGCACTACCAATATAATACTGATATGGCTCCCAAACGGACCCAGCTACAGAATATGTCTCAAAAGAGTAGTGAAAGCTTTAAAGAGTACGCCCAAAGGTGGCGTGAATTGGCTTCCTGAGTTCAACCACCGATGTTGGAAAGAGAGCTCGTTGATATGTTCATGGATACACTTCACGGGCATTATTATGAGAAATTGGTTGGATGTTTGTTAGCTGGATTTTCAGGTATTGTATTGGAAGGAGAAAGAGTCGAAAATGGCATCAAAACGGGAAAGATTCGAATTACTGCTAAAGATGCAAAGAAACCTTATGCTGGGTCTTCCAAGGGAAAGGAAGTAGAAGCTAGTACTGTGTATATTCCTCCTATTTTTCAACGGTCTGTTCAGTATCAGCGACCTTATGCTCCTCAGCAACAGAGACAACAAAGATCACGAAGGCCTGCGAGAAGGTTCGATCCACTCCCTATTCCTCACAGTGATGTTCTTGCCCGTCTACTTGAGAGTTCTCTGGTTGAACTAAGGGATGCCAAGCCTATCCCTGACCCCATTCCTCCTGATTATGATCTGGATGCTAGATGCGAGTATCACTCAGACACACCGGGTCATTTCATTGAAAATTGCAACGTGTTCAAGCACAAGGTGCAAGACCTGGTGGACTCAGAGATCATTGCATTCACTGAAGATGATATGTACATCAATTGAAGCCTCCTGTCTCGAGTGAGCACTCAGTTTGCAAGGACATCCAGACAGAATCAAGCTTCCTCAGCGATGGCGATCTTCAGTTTCTTTACTGCATTTTCATTTGTAGTTTTTCATTTCTTGTTAAAGCATTGTATGCCTAAAAAACTTGTTTGTGTTCTGAATGATGTTTTAATGCAATGAATATGTTTTTTCTTGAAGTAATTCATTTTTTTCACTCATATAATGTGTCTGCGCATTGCAATACTAACCTTCTTGCTTTAACTCTTGGAGGGAGGATAATGAAGTGAAAACGCAAAGTCTTTGGTTGTATGCTTTTGGATAAAACCCTGTTGAGGATGTACATGCATTGCTTCAAATCCCCAAACATTGGAGATATAAGGGAGATAGACCCTCGTCAACCCCTTTGAGCCTTGAAGTAGGAGTTTCTTTTCATTCGAAAAAAACCCTCACATTTAACCAGGGGCAGGGTAGTTGTCAGTAATTTGACCAAGCGTTCAAATTTCGAAAGGAGTGAGCATCTGAGGATCCATTACCTTTCTTCCCTCACACATCAGGAGATCAAGGGACGTGAAACCACAATGGTTATCCCTCATGGACCAAGTAATGAGATAGTCACCACCCTTTTCAAACAAGTCAGACAAGCCAGTGTCACAAGATTTGTTCAAAAAAAAAAAGAGAGAAAAAGAATCATAAGAAAAAAGAAAAACCCGCTAAGTCGAAACTTGAAAACAAGTGACTTAGGCAAAAGTTAGGGCATCCCGCTGGACTTCAAAATTGAAAGATTCAAAAAGAATCAGTCCAGGCAAAATCAGGGAAAAAAAATCAAATAGAAAGCGGAAAAGGATTACAAAAGAAAAATCCTCAAATAAGAACAAAGTCATGTGGCTACAGACACAAAAGACAAAAGGGGTGACTGTTGCTCCAAAACCTCATCGGGTCTCAAACCATCAGTGTATGGATTCCTCAAAGATCATAACTTTTTTTTGAGAGATGAGCGCTTGTGTCAGATTAGCTGAACATAGGACTGGAGAACATCATGAAGAGTGGGTGGGCACCAATAAACTTCGAGCCATAAACCTTTTTCTCAAAACCGTGAACCAGGCCGCGATACAACCCTTAAAAGTCCTAATTAAAACAGGGTTTATTCTAAAGGCGTACTTCAATGAGATAGCGTTCCTGACTCCCATGAGTTGTGCTAATAAGATTTTTGTTGGTATTGCATGTGCGTTTTGTTTTCCGTTCAAAAATCAATGTCGTAGCTAGTGACTCGTTCACAGGGTTTTGCGACATATTTGCAATAAAAAACTTCAAGGTTAATATGTTTGTTGCATTAGAATTATCATTCTCATAATAAACTTGTTCTGCTTGCATACATGTGCCTAAGCATCAATGAAGCTTACACAATGAACGTCAGTCGAGAGGCTTGATCCTGCCGAGTTGGGATACTTGAAAATTTGGAAGGACAGTCGTATCAAGGGGCATGTTGCCAAAAGAATCAGTGCAGAGTGGGATCTCCCCAGTAAGTCGTGTTAAGATGTAGCCAATCTGGGGCAGTCACGTCGAAAAATCTCTCTGAAGTTCATTTGTTTTGGTGCATTCATTCGAAGATCAGGGGCAAAGTCACTTCAAATCTCACATCGAGGCAGACCACCTCAAGAGCATGAGAAATTATCCTCTCTAGAAGACAGTTAGTCAGAGGTACCTCTTCAAGATTCTGAACACTGAGGCAGAGTATTTCAAGTCATTACAAGTCCTCTCGGGGCAAATTCCTTCACAGATCATACAGTCTGGGGCAATTACGTCGAGACCCAATAAATCTCTCCAAGAGTTTGAAGACCCTGGGGCAGTGTGAACGCCCGGTCTTCTGTAAAATCCTCTTGAGATGATTTCTCCCATTAGACCCTGTGGTCTGGGGCAAGTCATGAAGGAACCGTTGTTCACTCTTGATAATCAATATGCAAGTGATCAGCAGAAACTTGAAGCATTAAGTCTCTTCCCCAGCAAGGAGCCAGAAGGTATCTTTTCCAGCAAGGTGTTGGAATTGATATTCTTCCCCAAGCAGAGAATCGTCCTCAAATCGAAAAAGAGTTCTTCATGAAGATTTCTTACCCCCAGCAGTGTAGGTGGATTCCTCATTCTCAGCAGGGTAAGACGGTGGAATATCTTCAAGCAGTCTGAAGACGGTGAGAAGTCAGAGTATTCTCTTCCTCAACAGTCATATTTGGTATTTCCCTGCAGATCAAAGTCCAATGGTTATTGGCATTCTCAGCGGTTCAAAGTCCAATCTTTATTGGCATCTCCCCAACAGAGTTTGCAATTCAGCTTGCAGTTCCTCGACAGGGCTGGCATCACCAGTGGTTATTGGTGGTACAGTTGGTTATCTCTCTACAGGAGATCAGATATTGGTGATCCCTTCCTCAGCGAAGTCTGCTTGTTCTATTCTGCGCATTCCATGGTGGAGTGTCCTCTCATTCTTGCATGTAGTAATCATCATTGCACTGCATCCTCAAAACGCGTAGCATTTCCATTTCATGTGGAGCATTACGCCATAGAAAGAAAATTCAAACATGCATCGAAGCATAAGCCAGATTTGGTACCTTGTGCGAAAGCCCAGGTCAACCATCAATCAAAACAGTTTTCCCCAACCTCAGAGTTGACGCCTG
Source organism: Lathyrus tuberosus (assembly GCA_022829125.1). Taxonomy (NCBI): domain Eukaryota; kingdom Viridiplantae; phylum Streptophyta; class Magnoliopsida; order Fabales; family Fabaceae; genus Lathyrus; species Lathyrus tuberosus. Next base: position 643,651 of record JALAZF010000639.1, read on the forward strand.
TTTTCCCCAACCTCAGAGTTGACGCCCTTTTTACGAACTTCAAAGTTGTTATATATCTTCTCTCCAACCTCAGAGTTGACGCCTCTCTTCTCCAACCTCAGAGTTGTCGTACATATTTTCCCCAACCTCAGAGTTGACACCCCTTTACCAACTTTAAAGTTGTCGTGTACCCTTTCTCGACCTCAGAGTTGATGAATTATCCTTTCTTCTCCAACCTCAGAGTTGACGCCTTTTTTCTCCAACCTCAGAGTTGTCATATATTCTCTTCCCAACCTCAGAGTTGACACTTATCTGTTCTCTAACCTTAGAATAGATGAACAATCTTTTCTTCCCCAACCTCCGAGTTGACACCCCTTTTTTACCAACCTCAGAGTTGTCGCATATCTTTTCTCCAACCTCAGAGTTATCGTATATTGTGGCATGTCTTCAACCTCAGTGTTGACTGATCCCTTCATTCCAACCTCAGAGTTGAAGTCAATGTTTTTATCTCCGGTTTCAAAATTGATGTATACCCTTTTTACCAATCTTAGAGTTAATGTATATCCTTCTTCTAACCTCAGAGTTGAAGTTATGGTTTTTACTCAACCTCAGAGTTGATGGCTACCTTTTCCTCAACCTCAGAGTTGATGGTTATCCTTTTCTTTCTCAGAGCTGATGCTATTTTTTTCCTCAACCTCAGAGTTGATGGTCTACCTCCATTTCCCAGCGGAGTCATCTTTGTAGGTCCGTTGATTCTACTAACCTGTGGACATGAGTCCACCTTCGGATGGCAATCACCATGTCATTACTCTCCCCAGCCAAAGTCATGGTCGGTTTATTACCCCCCAGCAAGCAGTTTAAAGTGGATTGCTCCGAGGTGGATATGGTTGTATCTCCAGCAGGAGGTATGTGGGATGTCGTTGAAAATACTTTATTTTCCCCACAGAGCCTGGCGCTCACTTTCCTCAACTGGTCAGTAAGAGGATTTCCGTCAGCAACGACATGCTCTAATCCCCAACAGGGTAACAATTTTGTTTTTCCCCAGTAGAGCTATTCTCCTCGACGTTGAAAAGTTCATCCTCCTCAGCAGGTTTGTTACTTTCCCCAACCAGAGTGTCGAGAATTATCTTCCTCAGCAAAGTACAGAAGATTAATTCCCCAGCTAGAGTTGTGGTTGATTTATCACTTTCTCAGCGAGTAATCAGAAGTCGATGCTGTTGAAATCCCCAACAATAGACTTATGGAATATCTTCTTTGGGTAAAGATGTTATTTTCCCCACAGGGTCTGGGCACTCAGCTAGTCAAGAAATGTTTTTCTCATCAGCAACGACATGGTTTAATCCCCTCAGATGAGTAAGCTTGATGTTATCCTCTAGCAGGGTGGATGTCAGCATCTACCGTTCCTCAAGCAGGTCTGCTAGTCATGGCCGGTACTTCCCAGCAGGGTAAAAGTACTGACAGGGTAAGAGCAAGGGCATCTCTCAACAGCAGGTTGAGTTCGGTAATATCCCCAAGCAGGTTCAGAATTATCGATTTATTTCCCCAAGCAGAGTTTGGTGATGATCTTCTTAGTGGATTGTTCAACAGCGGTTGACACCCCCGGCAGGTCTTAAAGTCCAATTGTTATTGGCACTCTTTCAGGTACAGGTGAAAGTCATGGGTAATCCCCAGCAGAAGAAATTTCTCTTCGGGTTCCATCTTCATTATTCATTTTTATCTATCTCCAGCAGAGCGGGTTTTCTCTCGGAGCTTTCATCTCCAGCAGAGTTTGTGATCAGTGTCTTCCTCAGCAGAGCGAAGTCTTTCTCAGCAGGGTCTCTTATTTCAAAGAACAATTTAGTTTGTCATCCCCGGTGGAGCTGCCTTGATCTTCAGCTTTTATTTTGCTGAGACGCCTCTTTTGCATTGCATAAGCATTTTTGCATGGCATCCTCTCAAACGCGTAGCATTTCCATTTTGTATGGAGCATTACGGCAAAATTCAAACATATGCATTCGAAACATAAGCCAGGCTTGATACCCTTTGCCAGTTTCTTTCCCTAGCAGGAAGTAACAGAACTTCGGAGACGTCGTTTAACATTACACAGGAACCAGTGGATTCGTCCTTCCTATTCCTTCATATACCCCCTACAGAGTTGTCTGTCTGGATTTCTCTTCTCCCCAGCGGAATTATCATTGCGGGTCTGTGGATTCTACCTATCTTGGGTTTGAAGGTCTATCTTTGACTTAATCCTTCTTTGGGGAGGCCCATCTTCGACTGGGTCTTTCTTTTCGAGCTCGCCTTCGGTCGTCCTCGCACTCTTTGCTATTTCGTTATCCCCAATAGAGTTATCCTATATGGTATAACCCTTGTTGGAAGTCCGCTTTTGGTCGGTCTTTCTTTTCGAGTCCGCTTTCATTCGTACTCGTTTGTTGTTAGAAGCCCGCTTTCGGTCGGTCTTTCTTTTCGAGTCCGCTTTCGGTCGTACTCGTTTGTTGTTGGAGGTCCGCTTTTGGTCGGTCTTTCTTTTCGAGTCGGCTTTCGGTCGTACTCGTTTGTTGTTGGAGGTCCGCTTTCGGCCGGTCTTTCTTTTCGAGTCCGCTTTCAGTCGTACTCGTTTGTGGTTGGAAGTCCGATTTCGGTCGGTCTTTCTTTTCGAGTCCGCTTTCGGTCGTACTTGTTTGTTGTTGGAAGCCCACTTTCGATCGGTCTTTCTTTTCGAGTCCGCTTTCAGTCGTACTCGTTTGTTGTTGGAAGCCCGCTTTCAGTCGGTCTTTCTTTTTGAGTCTGCTTTTAGTCGTACTCGTTCGTGGTTGGAAGTCCGCTTTTGGTCGGTCTTTCTTTTCGAGTCCGCATTCGGTCGTACTCGTTTGTTGTTGGAGGTCCGCTTTCGGTCGGTCTTTCTTTTCGAGTCCGCTTTCGGTCATACTCGTTTGTGGTTGGGAGTCCGCTTTCGGCCGGTCTTTCTTTTCGAGTCCGCTTTCGGCCATACTCGTTTGTGGTTAGAGGTCCGCTTTTGGTCGGTCTTTCTTTTCGAGTCCGCTTTCGGTCGTACTCGTTTGTGGTTGGAGGTCCGCTTTCGGTCAGTCTTTCTTTTCGAGTCCGCTTTCGGTCGTACTCGTTTTATTTTGCTTCTCCCCAACGTAGTCTGCCTTCGGTCGGTCTACCTTTTCGAGTTCGTCTGCGGCCGTCCTTGTGAACAACGTTATTTCATCCTCCCCGCAGGGTGCAAATTTTCAGGTAATTTTGGTATTCAAACCCCGCGTATCCCGATTGTATGAAAGTCGCTGCTTCCATACCCTCGGATCCGGGAAGTTTGAATAGGGACAGCTGTAACACCTCAAATTTGCCCTTTTGTTTCTAACCTAACTGGTTTATGCTTCCTTTCATTTGCATTGTCATTCTTGCATTTGCATTGTCCTTTTGGGAATGGGATTAAGGTATTCTTTTAGCAGCTCGCGGCGTCATCAGACCCAGTATGATTTTTAACAGTGTTCAGAGCAAAGCAGATAGCTTTCCAAGTCTTTTTGAGCATTTATTTTGCTCATTAAGCGACTGGACGATCAGAAACTCTGGCAGTCAATTTTTGATCAGTTATTCAGCACCAGACAGTTGGTATCAGCAGTTTAATCCGAGTGCGAAAAATATTTCGCAGCATATTTCAAGTGTATTCCAGTGGTAATATCAGTCGGCAGGTTTCAGAGGTCTATCATGGTCCAGAACAGGTGGAACCAGGTGAATATCCAAGTTTCCCTCCTTTTGGCGCCAATTTTTGAATTGAAGGGAGTAATCGATTACTCAAAGTGAGTAACCGATTACTCTGGGCGAAATTGCAAAAAATGTGGCATTTTCAGCACTGCAAAATTTTGGAATATTTTGTGGTCATGTGCTTGGCTTGTGCATGTGTGGGAAGGATCTAGAACTGATCTTTTTGCATCATTTTCCACCCAAAATCCAAATTCTCTCCATCATTTTTCCACTCTAATTCCTCATTTCATTTCCTAGTTCACATTTCATCCCAATTTCCACTCACTTAACCTTACTCCCAACCCAAACTTAACTCCTAACCTAGGGGTTATTTAAACCAATTCATTCCAAACCTCACCAACCTAGATCATTTTCACTCTCATTTTTTCAGAATTTTGCTCTCAATTCTCTCTCACTTTTTCCACTTTTCATCTTCATTTTCAACCTCTCACCAAAGCTCCATATCCATAGATTCACAAATTCTTCATTGGAATTTGTGAATTCTTGAGCTAAACCTCCATCACATCATCATTCTTGGTCCAATTCTGATATAGCTACTGGTTTGGATCTTGGAATCACTTTTGGGAGCAGCTTTTGATTATTTGGAGTGTTCTTGCTTGGATCTTGAAGTTTCTTGCTAGGATCTTGAAGATTATTGTATAGATATCTGGTTTTCTTGCTTGGATTCACCAATTTTCGTGCTCAACAATCACCAAGGCAAATCTCAGCCTTGTAGGTTGGTTTTCCTTAGATCTATGTTTGATTTAGCTTAATTTCAACTTATGCAATGTAGATCCTTGGTTTGTGATGCGATTTAATCCATTTGCTTGATTTGATTTGTGATCTTGTTGTTTGATTGATGAAATTGGTGTTTGATTGATGATATTTGGTGTGAATTTCGTGATTAATTAATTGCATGATCATTTGGATGTTTGCATAAGTGATTAGATGTTGAAAAGTGCTTTTCAAAGTTGAATTTGTGCCTCTGTTTCAGTGGTAATCGATTACCCTAACAGGGTAACCGATTACTCTGCCTAATTTTCACGTTTTTGGTCAAATTTCAACTGAGTAACCGATTACTCAAAGTGAGTAATCGATTACCACTGCTGCAGAGTGATATTTTCTTGCATTTTCTTGCTTGTTTAAGATCCGATGCAGACCTAAACTTCATGGATTAATATGTTGATGATTTGTGGACTATTCTTGAGCTGTTGCACCTCAAACTATTGCATGAACACGATTCTTCGACACGCGAGTATTGGTTTTCATCGATAAATGTTTATGTTTGCGTTGTTAATTAATTGATGCGATGAACACATAACACACACTTCTTAAGCATGTTGATTGTGACGCGTTGTTGATGTTGCTGGAGTTGTTTGTTTGAACTTGATTGCGTGCATTTAATTTCATGAGATACATGCTTGTTTTCAACTTTGTTCATATGCTTGACGTTGTGCATCCTCTCATGATGTGGTGCATTCTTTCCTGTTATCTCCAAGTGTTGTTTACCATGGTATATGATGTGTTTGCAATCATAATGCATGATGTTTGATGCGCATTTGCTTTGTCATGCTTGATTCGTATTCAAATGCATCGCATGCTGCCTTGTTTCTACAGCTATCTAAGTGTATGTGTGCTGTTGTATGTGCTGCTGGCTGACATTTTACACCCTTTCTTGTGCTGAATTGTATGCTGTTGTAAGCTGCATTGCTTGTGTGCTGCTTTTTACCGCTGTTTTGGTGCAGGGACGTTATGGTAGCTGCTGTTTTTATTCATTCACTTCCTTTCCTCTTTCGTATCTTTCACTCTTTTCTTCCCTTGGATCTCAAGACTTGTTTAAGTCTTGGATTCTTTTCCCCTTAGAGCTACCTAGTCAACTTAATTTCTGATTAAGCTTGGAGTAGGATTAGCATTAGGTCTTAGGTAGTTGTTTCTCGCCTATACTTCACTAACCATAGGACCACCCTTTTGCATGACAACACTAGGATAGTGATTCCCTTAGAGTCACCCTTCTTCCTCGTGTCTTCTCTTCTTATCTCATAACACTTCTAAAACACTTAATAAATATAACGAATATTGCGCTCGAGCCTTAAGTGTAGGAAGTGAAGAACGAGGGGTCTCCCCTCCTTTTCTAGAGTGTTTAGCATACGTCCCATTTGGGGGCGACCATGCGATTCACTCGTTCCTGCATGGTAGACTTTAGTGCAATATAAGTTACGAACTAACTTCAATCCACTTCTGTCTAAAAAACACAAAAACAAACTCAAATCTTTTTTATCCTTCGGGATCGTTAATTTCAAATCATTTTCAGAAAAGAGCACGTTATTTTCCGTCTCGTCGCAAACAGGCATCGATCCTAACTGCCGGACGCGGATTTAACGTCGCTCATAAAAAACACTAACCGACCTCGTTAGGTCTAACTACGACTGCTCTGATTTCCTCTTTCTCGTCCGATTGAGGATATGTAGGCACAAGACGACGATGTCTTGGCGAGCAACCTCCCCCCTTAGTTCGTGTCCGAACTACGTTGACTCTGACTTTCCCATTGCACGAGGGAATACGTAGGCGTAGGACGAGCGATGTCCTATCGAGTCACTTCTTTTTCTTTTCCTCTTCGTTTCTTCGTTCCTTTCCATTCCCGTTCCTTCTCGTTTCCAGTAGCAGTGGAGCTCCAGATGACGACACCCTTTGATCGAGACAACAAGCGTGGATCCCATCGAGTACGATGGACGTGTGGGGTGCTAACACCTTTCCTTCGCGTAACCGACTCCCTTACCCGTTTCTCTTGGTCGCAAGACCATGCTCTTTTCCTTCCCTCATGTTTACGCAGTGTTTCCTTTCCCTCTCTTGGGATAAATACACATTGCTGGCGACTCTGTTTTCTGCGCCACTTTCGCGTTTGTACCATGGATGCAAATCCTCGGGAGCGACACCTCCCCAACGAAGTTTCCTCTATTTTTTGCTCTTGGTTTTGACACCACTTTCCTTTCCTTTTTTTTTCCGTCTTAGTTCCACGAACTACGGAAGCTCTGATTATGCATTTATTCGAATGTATGATATGCAGGCACGAGATCACGATGATCTTGGAGAGCACACTTCTACCCTTACACCTTCTTCCTTTCCTCTTCTTTTCCCTGGTTCCATGAACTACGAAGCTCTGATTTCCTCATTGCACTATGAGGGTACGTAGGCACGAGGGCCCTAATCCTCCGCGAGCACTTTTTTTTCCTTTCTTTATTTTCTCTCTCTCTCTCTCTCTCTCTCTCTCTCTTCTTCTTCTTCTTCTTCTTCTTTTTTTAGCTAGAAGCCTTTAGATAGATAACCCATCCAAGCCTAGAAGCAAGCAAAATGGTTCCCGTCGAGTACGACAGATGCGTAAGGTGCTAACACGTTCCTTTCGCATAACCGACCCCCGTTCCCGTTTCTCTTCCCCTTGGGTTTTATCGATATTTTCCCTGTCCTTTGGGACTAAATAAAGTTCGGTGGCGACTCTATTGTATCTTTGAGTGTGCGATTCACTCAGGTATAAACCAGCCATCTTCACTTTTCACACCTTCAATTAGTATCAGAGCATGGTTTGTGCTTAACACTTAACAGTGGTGCAGATATTGATCTAATAAGAAAAGTATATCTCTTCTTCAAGAAGGAATCAAATGCCACATGAAAAATATCAAACGACTTTTCCTACCATATTCAAATGGGTGATTCCATTGAATTTAAATGATGGAAAAGTTAAACATATTTTTAACTCATTGGACTTGATAAAGGGTTGTTGAAGGTCTATAAAATATCCTTGAAAAAGGTATTACTATAGAAGTTGATGCTGTTATAGATGATCTTTTGAAAATCTCTTTCACCAACTCAGAAGATGCATATTGAATATCTTCAGAGATAGCTGCATTCTGGTAGATGAACTATCTCACTTCTGAGTATATAAACATCATTGATATGTCTGATGCTTGGACTATCGTTGAAGTCTCATGCTTGGATTTGTGGGAATCTGTTTGTGAAGCTTGAAATAGTTACACTTTATCTAATCTTTTCAAGAAAATTCTGAGAGGACTGTTCTTGACTTAAATCTAAAGTCACAGTTTCTTTTTGATGTTCACATCCAAAATCTGGTGTGTTATTTAGATGTGTCTGACAGTCTTTAAAGAAAAGAAATGAAGTTGGTTGATGAAAAACTATTCAACATATCATCTTCTCTTCTTTAGCTTAAGTTCTTTGGAATGACTAATGATGAGAAACTTAGGTTTCTTGTCAGAAGGACTTTCATACTAGATGACTGGATTATGATATCTGTTGATACAAGAGTAACTTCAAGTGCTTCTGAAATATTTGTATTTCAACTGATTTCCCAAATTTGAAAGCAAGAAGAAAATTCTACCAGAACCTAATATCAGATACTTTTCAATGTTTAGTTGTTTGAAACTAATATTAGTGCAGGATGCAGATGAAAAGAAGCATCTGTGTTCTGAAATAAAAATCAAGTATTAAAAAGCAAGAGATGTTTTTAAAGCTATATTGTTTTAAAATATTTGATTATATGGAGTTTGTTCTTTAAGGTGATATCTTAAGAAACTCCATTGCTTCTTGGTTGAGGACCATCATGGAAGTTGTTTAAAAGAAACTTCTATGAGAAATATTTAACTTCTCTTTGAGCTCTGTTAGTAGTACTAAGACAGTACTCTGATCTGCTTTATGTCAATCTCTGATAGCTATAGCCATCTGGTTTTGAGCTTGCTAATGATTTCAAAGTCAAAAGATTTATTCCAAGATAATGAGATTAATGCCATTGCTTAGAACAAGATTCTGTTCATATCTCATTCTAGACTTACACTCTGTAGTGACTTATGATCTGCTGTTAGATTGAGATGTAAGGCTCAGAAGAGTCTGTTTGTACTTACATGTATGGTCTTATAGAAATATGAGTATCATAATGTATCTGCTACATATATCAAGGAAAGAAGCAGAGGCATCATCCATAAGATTGTTTAGAACATTGATTGAGAGAAGAGCCAACAACCCATATTCAAGTACAGGTGGTAATGAATTTGGTGAGAGTAGTGGAATCAGTGGTCAGACAGCCATTGAATCAGAATCCACTCAAAGCTATGTTCAGACTCTATTGGTCAAGTCTGAATATTGAATCAAGTATGACCGAACAAAATAAAAGTGTGGTATGTTTGTTCTTGTCTGACTTATCTTTTGATTTAATAAAGATATTTGTTTAGATAAATGCAAAGTTTCTGTTAGATCTCTAGAGAAGTTTTTCTTTTAAAAAAGGAGAACTTCAGAAATATTTAAGAGGAAACTCTGTTGTGTTTGTCTATACTGAATGTCTTATCAAGCCAAATGATGATCACATTTATGAAAACAATTTTCTCGTGTTTGTGTTGATACTGTTGCTTGTTAGCTGTCTAAAGAAGACAATTCAATATCCGTCTATCACTCATGACTCTTGTTTCAAGATAAAGTGCTAGTTCTGAATAGAATCTTAGAGACTTGTGACTGACAGATGATATCTCTATCTTAGTCTGGACTTACTAGACTCTGATGGTTGATAGCTTCTGAAAGTTGTCAGTTTCTGAGATTCAGAAGAAGATTCTTTCAGTCTGACAGACTAGTTTAAGTAAAAAAAATTCTAAAGCTTTTATAATACTTAATCTTTCATAAAGGTGAAACTTATCTAGTGGAATCGAATTATCTGTTGGATAAAGAACCTTTGGGTAATGATGTTTTCTCTTTTAGTACTTGCTGTTACTATTTCCTGTCTTGTGAAACATCATTGTGTCCTTTTCTGACAAGATTCTTATTTTTTTTTGGAGATTCTTGTTCAGATTCTTTTTCTTCTTCTTCTTCTCTTCCTCTTGGGTGCGTGCTGATCAAACCAAACCTGAGATGAGTTCTTCAGTTCATTCTTCTTTGAATCAGCTGGTTATCATCAATAAAAAGTTTGTGGATTTTGATGAGTTGCTTAAGATTGGTTTCAACTTCTAGGAGACTGTGTTTAAACAAAGGTGGAGTGGATACTTTGAGATGTTATGTGGTTTCACTTATCCAAGTCTTGTCAAAGAGTTTTGGATTAATGCCTTCATTGTTGAGCTGAATTCTGAGTATGTTATTTTGTCTAGAGTAACTGGTGTTTCTATTACAGTAACCCTTAAAGTGATTGCAAATGTGATCAATTGTGAGGAGATTGGAGAAATTCCAGGAACTCTTGTTTGGGAACACTATCTTCCTACTTGGCGTATCTTTGTAGATCCATCTAATACATAAGTGGTTTCTAATCTTCTTCCCGATGCTGTTGTTTGGAGTCAGATTTTGAATTCAAACTTACTACCAAAGGATCAAAATTTAGACCAAGTGGACCCTATTAAAAAAGATTTGCTTCTACTTCTTAATTCAGATTTGAAGATTGATCTTCCTCAAGTTATATTTGACCATCTGAAGAGGTCTCTTTCCTCTTTTAAAAGGGAAAGGGCTTCTTCATACCTTTTGAACGAGTTATTTCTGAATTACTTGTTCAGCAAGGGGTTAACATAAGTTCTGAGGCTAGTTCATCCAAGATTTGGAGAGACAAGTTTGAAGCTATCTACGAAAGATTCTGATGTTAGATTTTCTGCTAATTTATGCTTTGTATTGTAGTTGAAATCTTTGTATTAAGTATCGTATTAATATATTCAGAAGTTTGTTCATACTTGTGTTCAGTTTTAACTGATTAATATATACTCATGCTGTTCACTGAGTATCTGAAATAGAAGAAAGAACTCAAATGTTTGCAACTTATTTTATTACTGAAAGAGGAAGCTATTACAAGATAATTAGATTTTTCTAGTCTAATGGATGTTTCCTAAGGAACTCCCTAGGATCATCTGACATGTCTAGATTGTTTAAGAATTCTTGCCATTCTTCCTTAGCAAACTCCAAAGCCTCCTTCCTCAGTTTATTTCTGCGTCTGGATCCAGAAGACTTCTTTCATCTATGTGTCTTCACAAAGGATGCTGAAGAAGAGAGCATTTCTGAAGTTGTCTGCTTGCTTGCAGATTCTTCAGCTGGTGTCTTGCTTTGATTTGCTTGAGTTGGTGCATTCAGTAATGCAGCCTTCCTGAAATCTCACTTTGGAATCCAGATCTGCTTCTGCTTATACATCTTGGTGTTTCAGAGATTAAGTGATGATGGAAGAAAGCTTACTTGAGTCCTTTTATAGATGTATTACATTTATTATCTTGAGTTTAATATTATTTAAGTCTTGATTAAATCAACATTTTAATACCGACTCTTGGTAATGTAATCTAATCTATTAAGATTCTCTAAATTAGTGTGAGTTTATGTCTGATCTGTTCTAACTGTCGTTTCTGTGTTAGTTTCACTTTTTAAGTGTACCTTCAGATTATCTAAAGTAAAATTCTGGAAGGTAAATGCGTGATAAAGAAGTATTGGTCGAAAATAAACTTTTCATTAAATAAATTAGGATTACAACTTTTAACAAAAAAAAGGGGGTACAAATGATGTCTAGAATTCATCCCTAACCATTGCATCGCATTCCCATCAACGTCCACTGTTGGTGTAGTCTACCTCATCATCTTTTGAATCAATCACTACTCCCTCTTCTATATCTGGAAGAGAGCGGTTGAACCTCTTGTTTGCCCTCATTTTCTTCTTCCTTGATCTCTTCATGCTTCTTTTATGAGGTTTCAAAGCAATCACTCTTGAACCTCCTTCTGAAGGTTGTTCAGGTGCTGCTGAAGTGGCTTCTTCAGAATTAAGGTGTGTTGAGAGAACTCGAACAGTTGTGGAGGACTCAGAAACATCTCGTTTCTGAGGGGATTTGACTGACATGCTTTAGAGATCTCAGTTGTGTCTGTTATGACGGAAGCCTTATGACTCTCAGGTGTTGACTCCATATTCTTAAGATGGGTGATTGATGAAATTGATTTAGGAGTGAGATGTTTTTGTAGCAACTTTTGTGGATACCAAACGTCTAAATTTAATCTTTGTTAAATACCTGGAACAAGTAACCACCACTAAGACTTCTATGCACGCACTTTACAAACCTTAATGACTTTTATTACTTGATTACTCTTCCTTCTTGGAAATTGATCTTGTAATGATGATCTGAGTTACATTTATTGGTGATATTTTTTCTCTCTTTCCTTCTTTCTCTTTTTATTCTTTTTTATGTGACAAAAGGGGTAGAAATAATAGTAAGTGTTTAAGTGGAAACTAAACCCATTGAATACATATTGGTCATTTATTTTTCTGTTACTTGCCCAGGGCGCATTTTGACTTTCTTGTACATAGGTCTGAGTATGAGCTTACAAACCTCAGACTTAGCCTATCAGACCCAGAAGGATCTTACAAACCTCATATTTTGGTGTTGCCAAAGAAAGTTAAAAAGGGCGACATGTTTTAACTCTCTTGTACATAGTGTTAAGATAGAGCTTACAAACCTCTGACTTAGCCTATGAGACTCATAAGGAGCTTACAAACCTCGTATTCTGGTGTTGCCAAAAGGAGTTAAAATGCAGTCATTTTGGTGTTCTTAACTAAGGAACTAAGGGGGGCTTATAAAACTCAACCTTGGAACTTGTTGACTTAGGGGGAGCTTACAAACCTCATACCCTGATGTTGTTAAGAAGACTAGTTTATTTTTCTTGAGAAATAGTTCTTAAAGCTAGAACAAGCTCTACTGTGAAATATCATACTCAGGGGGAGCTTACCAACCTCATACCCTGTTATTGCAAAGAAAATTAAATGCCCAATATTATCCTTTAAATACTTGTGTTTGTCATCATAAAAAAAAGGGAGATTGTTAGAACAAGATTTGTTCTTGATAATTTCTCTTTTAGTTTTGATAATAACAAAAGTATTAAAAGAACAATGGTTTATTTGATGTGTGTTTTATTTATGCAGGTTCTAGTTCTTGTACATAAATAATCAAAATCTGTTTATCTAAGATACACTTGGAGTTGCTTCATTGCTAGCTTCTGGTGGTAGAGTTTGAAGAACAATTTCTGAGTGTGGCTTAACGCATACTTTGAAATAAAGGCCTCAACATTCAGACGAGTTTCTACACTTAGTAATTGTATATCAGCTTCTAGTACCATTCAGAGTTTGTGATAAAGCTATGGATTATCCGTACTACTGAAAGCATGATGTATCATCTTATCAGCCTGTTAGCTCGAGTCTACAGTATTGCAAGGCTCAAGAAAAGCTGGTACGTTCTATGGATGTCTACTCCCAACGGCTCTATTAGTACATAACCTCTTGTAGACTCAAAGGTTAAACGTGCTACATAATGGATTCAGAAATCCACTGTGCATCCATCTTTAACGTCTCTTGTACTTTGGAGCAGAAGCAAAGACACTTGATCAAGTAACCTTCTCAACGGCTAGTTTCTGGAAAGGCTATAAATTTAGTTGAAGATTCAAGCCTGAATTTTTAACAAGGATTCTTCTGTTGAAGGAGTAACAAGATTAAGCAATTATAAACTCTATGTAATAGGAAGATCTTCTGTTATAGGTTGTAATTGTAAAAGCCTTAAGATTTCTTACCCCTGTATATATTTAGAAATCTTAAGTGCTTTAGGTCTTTGTTATGGTGATCTCCCGTACCTCTGATGCTTGCATCATGTACTCCTTGTTCTCTATTCAACTGAGCCTTCAGTAATTTAGATTAAGTCTCCTTCTATGTGCTAGAGCAAAAAGTCTTGTCTCATTGGGATTCAAGCAACAAGTCTTGATCCGAGATGCTTAAGCCACATAAGTCTCATTGCTTAAGTTCTTGAGCTGTGAAAGTCTTATTCAGCCAGTCTGATTGAGCAAAAGTTAAGTCTTAGACATGTGCTCTAAGCAAAGGTAAGTCTCAGCCAGAAGACAGATGAGCAGGCGGCTCAGTCTGAAGGTGTGAGCAATAAAAAGTCTTAGACATGTGCTCTAAGCAAAGGAAAGTCTCAGCCAGAAGACAGATGAGCATGTGGCTCAGTATGAAGGTGTGAACAATGGGAAGTCTTAGACATGTGCTCTAAGTAAAGTATAGTCTCAACCAGATAGCAGATGAGCAAGCGGCTCAGTCTGAAGGTGTAGGCAAATGGTAAGTCTTAGACATGCGCTCTAAGCAAGGGAAGTCTCAGATAGTTGGTCTGAGCAGTTGTAAAAGATTTATGCAGAAGCATAAGCGATTGTAATCATGAAGTGGTTATAATGAAAAGCTCTTGTGAGACAAGGGGATTTGACTACTCTCAGTTAAGGGAGGAACCAATATAAATCTTTTGTGTCTTCTGCTGTTATTATATTTACTTCTGGTGTATCCTCTGCCAACTGAAATAACTCAGAATCTGAACATCAGTTTTGATTCTGAAACTCTATTCAGAAGCTAAATAATAAGAAAACGCGAAACGCAACTCAACTCCCCTTCTTGTGTACTTTTCACACCTTCAGTGTACACCTTGTTTAAGGTCGATTTCTCATATTCAACTAAAAAATTCATTAATTAAAACTCAGATAAAAAAGGGGTAATCAGATGTGCATCCGCATTGTCCTCCAGTAATCGGATGCAAGGTGTACACCTTGTTTAAGGTCGATTACTCGTCATTCTCTAACAATAAATTAATTAAAACTTGGATTAAAAAGGGGTAATCAGATGTACATCCGCTTTGTTCTCGAGTAACGAGACGCAAGGTGTACACTTTGTTTAAGGTCGATTATTCGTCTTCCACCCAAAAAATAAGTCAGCTAATCAAACAACTTTTTATGCCTTAGCGCGATCAAATCCTTTTTATTTTCTTACCAACGAACAATGTTTTATCGCTCCAACGCGATTTACAAACAACACTTCATTATGCTCTAACGCGACCAATAAGCAATGTTTTTTCGCTGAAGCGCGATCAGAACATTGTTCCCTAAAATCAATCAACAAACAAATTTTTGCTACCGAATAACTACGTAGCTATGAGTTCCCCATCGTACCTGGGAATACGTAGAAGCGAGATTCAACGGCTCATCAAACACCCTAATAGAAACCTTTTTTTTTGTCTTTTTAAAAATAAAAATTTCATGCAGATACTTTTAATAATTTAAAGAAACTTAAAACTTTAAGCTAACATTTCTTTCAAAACTTATTAAATGGTTCCCATTTGTTACAACGAATGTCGCAGGATGCTAATACCTTCCCCGCGCATAATCTACTCTTGAACCTAGATTTGGTTGCGATGACCTTATTTTGGTTCTTCAAGGGTTTCATCAATGTTTCCCTTTAAAAATAAACTTTGGTGACGACTTCATTGTCATTCGAGCGTTTATTCGCTCAGGTATTTTTCGCACCAGGACAATAAACATTAATCCTTTGAACTGCACTTGCCACTCCCTGCCACACGAGTAGGTATAAATAGAAGCAAGAATAGAGTGAAATGCTTAAAATAATTTAGAAACATAAACAACTCAGATGAAATAATACCTTTTATTGGTCTAAAATAAATGAATATAACATGTTGTCAGTTCCTGGATTGGCTGGAATTTTGGTAAAACAACAAGGTGTTCAATGTTGATGTCATGGTGTTGATGTTGCAACATTGAATCTTAGTACTGGGCTGTACTAAGTTGTGAAGGTTAACAATGTGTGATGAGTCTTAGTACTGGGCTGTACTAAGTTGTGAAGGTTAATAATGTTTGATGTCATGGGCTTGATGTCACAACATTGTGCTTAACACTGGGCTGTGTTAAGTTGTTTAAGTGGATGTCTGATGTCACATGGCGATGTTGTGACATTAGATCTGCAGAATTAACATCAGGTGCAGATGTTGTTAGGGCACGCGTGTTAGCTGGAATTGTGGAGAGTGGTTGACTCATTGGATGAGAATATCTTGGGATAGATATTTTCTGTTACATGGGAGATTTGATTGCAGGTCTGTTGGAGAATTAAAAGGTTGAAGATTTAAAAAGATTTTGGGGATAAAATCTATTTTGAAGATTCAGTTTTAATTAACAAATCTGATCAAATATTGTGACAAGTCCAAGCCCAATTCAGGAGCTATATAAAGCGCACAAGACCAAAGGAAAAGGTACAGAAATACGGAGAGAAGATCAAGAGCAGAGGCTGAGTGTCTTGAGTATTTTGTACGAGGTGTATAACCAGAATTCTAGGGTGAATTGCTGTGTCGTTTTCTGTCCTCTCTAAAGCTGTGAAGCAAAGAGAGTTATGTGATTTGATCGAAGCTAGGAAGCAAGATCAAGGTTTCTCAAAGAGGTTGTTCTTTGAGTGGTTTTAGGGATTGAGTAGTGTTCTCATATCTAAGTGGTTTCTTAGGTAGAAAGTCACTAGTAGGAATTAAGATTAGGAGATTGTCAACTGGGTTGTTGAGTCTGTAATTTAATTCTACAAGTAGTGAAATTCATCCCTGGCTTGGTAGCCCCCAGACGTAGGTAGTTAGACCGAACTGGGTGAACAAATCATTGTGTTGATTTATTTACTGTTATTGCTGTCCATTATGCAGAGTGTGTTGTTGTGACATCGCACCTTAACATCACACGTCTGGTACCAGAATTTCAATTGGTATCAGAGCAGGCATCCTGTCTGGCTCTGGGTGAGATCTGGGGAAGATACTTTCTGGTGTGAAGATGGACAAAGAGGTTGGAGGATTTGTCAACAGACCCCCTATATTGAATGGCTCAAACTATGAGTATTGGAAGCCTAGAATGACTACTTTCTTAAAGTCATTGGACAGCAGAGCTTGGAAGGCTGTCATTAAAGAATGGAAAGCTCCTGTGGTGTTTGAAAAAGATGATGCTGGCAAAGATAAAGAGGGCACCTCAAAGCTGAAGCCGGAAGAAGAATGGACCAAGGAAGAAGATGAGCTTGCCCTTGGAAATTCCAAAGCTTTAAATGCAATCTTCAATGGAGTGGATAAGAATATTTTCAGGTTAATTAATACCTGTGAGGTTGCTAAGAAAACATGGGATATTTTGAAGGCCACTCATGAAGGAACATCTAGAGTTAAGATGTCAAGACTCCAGCTTCTAACATCGAAGTTTGAGAGTCTGAAGATGAAGGAAGAGGAGACTATCCATGACTTCCATATGAGTGTGCTTGAGCTGGCTAATGCATCCAGTGCCCTTGGAGAAAAGATGTCAGAAGAAAAACTTGTAAGGAAAATCCTGAGGTCTCTTCCTAAGAAGTACAAGATGAAGGTAACTGCCATTGAAGAATCACAAGTCATCAGCAAGATGAGGGTTGATGAGCTCATTGGATCTCTTCAAACTTTTGAGCTTGGTTTGAATGAGGAAGAACCTGAAAAGAAGCCCAAAAGTATAGCCTTGGTTTCCACTCCTGCAGAAGTTAAGAAAGTTACAGATGATGAGTCTCAGGAGGATCTGTCTCAAGCCATAGTTATGTTGGGAAGACAGTTCAACAAAGTGTTCAAGAGGATGAACAATAACCCCAGGCCTAATGTCAGGAACATCTCTTCTGACAACAGCAAGGCAAAAGAGAAGGATGAAGAGAAGATTGCCCAAGATAAAGGAGTTTAGTGCTTTGAATGTGAAGGGTATGGACATGTCAAGAAAGAGTGTCCCACATTCTTGAAGAAGCAGAAGAAGGGCATGACAGTTTCCTGGTCTGACTCTGATAGTGAAAGTGAAATTGAGTCAGCAAAGCATGTTACAGCTTTGACAGGCATTGTTGAACCTGATGATGATAGTGATGGAGAAGTCACTTATGATGAGCTAGCTTCAACCTACAAAGAGTTGTGCTTAAAGAGTGTTGAACTATGTCAGGAGAGGAATCAACAGAAGAAACAGATTGCTCAGCTAGAGAATGACAAAGCTGAATTGGAAAAAGAAGTCTTATGTGTCAAAGCTCATCTTAATCATATGACTAAATCTGTTAGAATGTTGAACAGTGGGACAACCACTCTTGACAAGATACTACAGTCAGAAAAAGCTGCTGGAGACAAAGCTGGGATAGGTTATGTGGCTGAGGATAAGGGAACTTCAGAAGCAAGCACTTCAGGTTCAAAGAAGGAAGTGTCACAACCTTTGTCTCAACATCAGCCAAAGAAGCAGGATCCTACACCTAAGAAAGCTGATGTTTCACAACCTAAGAAGATTGAGAAGAAGACTGGTCCTAATCAGAAGCGAAAGCAGCCACAAGGAGCTAGTCAGTATATGCCCCCACAACACCACAAGAGCATGCAAGCTACTCAGTTCAAACATCACATGTCTTATCAGGTGTCTCAACATCAGGGGTATGGTTACACCAATGTTGTTCCTCATATCTATGGAAGAAGAAAGCCACACCATCATGGGAGACAATCCAGGAAACAACATTCTCAGCCTCCTTATGGAAGAAGATACCAGCATAATAGAAGGCAGGCCAGTTATGGTAGGAGGAGACCACATTATGGATGACAGCCTAAGCAATCTCATCATGGCAGAAGATTCAGAGATGAAAGGGTGAGATGCTTTTATTGTGGAAGGTTTGGACATATGCAGTAATCTTGCTACAAGCTGCATGGATACCCTCAGCCTCAAAACAGATGGAGAGAGTACAGGCCCAAAGTTGTTAAACAATGGGTACCTAAGGAGAAGGTGAAGTGCTTATTGGCTCACATGGCTGACAAAGAGTTTAAAGAAGGAACATGGTATTTTGACAGTGGGTGTTCCAAACACATGTCTGGATATAGATCCATGTTTGCTGAATTTAGCCCTTGCCCCTCTCTTGAAGTTATTTTTGGTAAGGGGAATAAAGGAGTTGTTGAAGGTATTGGAAAAGTACAAGGACCTGAACTTGACAATGTCTATCTTGTCAATGGTTTGAATGCAAATTTGATAAGCATCAGCCAATTATGTGATGATGGTTACTTAGTCAGCTATACCAAAGATAAATGTGTTGTAACTAATGAGAAGGGTGAGGCTGTAATGACTGGGGCAAGATCTAAAGACAATTGCTATCAGTGGATTCCTCAAACTGAAAGCTAGTCTGGTGATGGTGAAGTCAATAATGTAACATTAGATGGTGACATCAAGTGTGAAAGCATGGTGAAAAGTCAATCTGGGTTAATGACTTATGGTGCTGGTACTCCTAAGATTGATGATGTGTTAAAAGCCAACTTGAGTAGTCAGTTATATGAGCAAGATGAAGGAGTCAACAATGCTGATGGAAGGATCAAAAGTTATGACCTTAGGAAGTGTTGGGAGCTGAATACTTACAAGGCCAAGAAAGATGACAACCTGACTAATGACTCCTATAGTTCAGAAGAAAAATTTCACAACTTGACAATCCGTAAGTTGGTAGATGCAGATGCTAGAGCTGATGTTAAAACATCTCAAGTCAAGAAAGGTACTTTTAGCCTTAAAATAAAGAAGAGTGATGATGAACTAATTGCAAAAGTGGTTCATAGGGTTGCTAAACGACTGAAATCAAGGAAGAGGAAAGCTATTGAGTCACCTCCAAAGATGAGAACTACTACGCAGAAAATCTATGTGGATGGTACTACAAAATCCAGGAGTAAAGTGTTCATCTCTAGGAAGATCAGAGATAAGTCTGAGGATAATGTCCAGGATATCCCTCAAATGAAAGAAGCCGTTGTTGTTAGAACTTCTGAGAAAATTCAAAAGGGCATACTAGATAACATTCCTGTGCTTTTCATAAAATGGTGGAAGTATGTTCTAGAAAAAGAATTTGGTATAAATACTCTGTATATGGTTGAGTTTGCTAGGATATGGTTCAGAGAGGGTGTGGGAACTTATGGTATTCAGGTGAGTATGAATAAGTTGCTCTGACTGTGTTTTATTGGGAGCTTCTTGAAGGACTTCTCTGTGCAATGAGTCCTTTGAATGGTGATGAGAAGCTGATGTCCCAAAAGATGTTATAACATCATGTTTGCTGGTGGTTAGATCTGGAAGATGATTAAGATTGGACATGTGGAGTTGAATGCTCTAGCATTTTGGTCAGAAGCAGTGGAGATTATGGTCATGTGTTTAAGCATGACTACTGTCTTTGAAGACATCACCAGTTTCAACAACTACTGATGGATGTAAGGAAAGAGGAAGTGTGATCTCTTGAAGAGAGTGGATCTCAGTAAAGCTTATAAGTAAGCTGAGAATTTGTGGAGTTTGTGACACAGTGTTGAGTTTGGATTATTTTGCTGATAGTAAATCCAGTAGTGGAGCATATGTAATACCCTGGATTCAAGAGTGTCAAGAGTATCCTTGGTTAAGGATGTCTTTGTTCTGGATCTGAAGCTTAGTGCTTACATTATATCTAAGGAGCATCTACATAGTCATATAGGAGAATGATGAAGTAGAAGGTTTGCCTTGGATGGTGAAGATGAATTGTATGATAGCCCTTGGTGAAAGGGACAGTGGTACCAAAATGCATGTAAATGTGCTCAAATGTTCATCTCCATCTAGAGCATTTGTTAATCTTGACAGGGGAAGTATTTGTCTATGGATTTTGCAGCAAAGGTACATATATGTGAAGATTGCATGCTGATCAAGATTATGGAGATTGGTTGAATCTTATGAGGATATAATGTCAGATAGCATGCTATGACATTAGGCTGTTGGTTCATATTAAGGCAGTACAATTATCAGCAAAGCAATAGAAAAGTACTGTAAAGAATTTTGTAGAGTTACAGAAAAATCTAAAATATGATTGGAGTTTTATTAGATATTTGAAGATACAAGGTTAAACTACATCCTCATGCCAATCACCTGCATCCAGAAATGCCTTCCAATCTGCATCTCATTCATCTTCTGAAGGCTGTTTTTGAGCGGTATGGTTCTTACCAGGCTTCATAGTTGTCACTGAAGTCCTGCCAGTTTTTGTTGCTCCTGAAGAATGACCTGATGTCGTCTGAGATTTGACCTTCTTCATCAGAGGTTCTGGATTTTTATCCTCATGCTTGAGTTTCTTGGTTGATACTTTGGAGCTTGATTGACTCATGCTTTATTGGAGTGTTGTGCTGAGCAAAGGAGAAAGAGTGGTTTTATAATGGTTTTTCTAAAGCATTGTTTGTATCGCCAGTCTAGTCAAAAGTGTTGGAATGTGGTTTTGACCATGTCTTTAATAATGTCAGAACATTGTGCTTGGAGATTGCATAGATCTTGTTGCTACTAACAGTAGGGCTTGTATTATGTCGCATGTGATGAAGTGTAGGTCATATGAATTGGCATAATTTGTCTAATTATGGCTAAAAAGGGGGAGAGTTAAAATTTGCCACGAAGAGAGTAATTGATGCTGCTAAAAGTAAAAGGTGTTGATGCAGTTATTGAGGGGGAGTTTAGACTGAGCTGTTAGTGAAGATATCATAGCATTTGAAGAGTACAACCAAGCAGACATCAAGGGGGAGAAGTGCTGCACATTGTGAGCTACTGAACAACTGTGATGCTGGTTCATGTTTTTTAGGGGGAGCACCAATTTGTTGTCAATAATGAAGATGGTGCTGCAGCAGATCAAGTGATGAAGACTATGAAGATTGTCAAACTGCTGCTGATAAAGAGTTCAAATTACTGAAGATTTTCCGCTGCTGAAGACTCTGAGGGTTCAGAGGGTGTTTTAGCCAAAATTAGCCAAAGGGGGAGATTGTAAGTTCCTGGATTGGCTGGAATTTTGGTAAAACAACAAGGTGTTCAATGTTGATGTCATGGTGTTGATGTTGCAACATTGAATCTTAGTACTGGGTTGTACTAAGTTGTGAAGGTTAACAATGTTTGATGAGTCTTAGTACTGGGCTGTACTAAGTTGTGAAGGTTAACAATGTTTGATGTCATGGGCTTGATGTCACAACATTGTGCTTAACACTGGGCTATGTTAAGTTGTTTAAGTGGATGTCTGATGTCACATGGCGATGTTGTGACATTAGATCTGCAGAATTAACATCAGGTGCAGATGTTGTTAGGGCACGCGTGTTAGCTGGAATTGTGGAGAGTGGTTGACTCATTGGATGAGAATATCTTGGGATAGATATTTTCTGTTACATGGGAGATTTGATTGCAGGTCTGTTGGAGAATTAAAAGGTTGAAGATTTAAAAAGATTTTGGGGATAAAATCTGTTTTGAAGATTCAGTTTTAATTATCAAATCTGATCAAATATTGTGACAAGTCCAAGCCCAATTCAAGAGCTATATAAAGCGCACAAGACCAAAGGAAAAGGTACAGAAATACGGAGAGAAGATCAAGAGCAAAGGTTGAGTGTCTTGAGTATTTTGTACGAGGTGTATAACCAGAATTCTAGGGTGAATTGCTGTGTCGTTTTCTGTCCTCTCTAAAGCTGTGAAGCAAAGAGAGTTGTGTGACTTGATCGAAGCTAGGAAGCAAGATCAAGGTTTCTCAAAGAGGTTGTTCTTTGAGTGGTTTTAGGGATTGAGTAGTGTTCTCATATCTAAGTGGTTTCTTAAGTAGAAAGTCACTAGTAGGAATTAAGATTAGGAGATTGTCAACTGGGTTGTTGAGTCTGTAATTTAATTCTACAAGTAGTGAAATTCATCCCTGGCTTGGTAGCCCCCAGACGTAGGTAGTTAGACCGAACTGGGTGAACAAATCATTGTGTTGATTTATTTACTGTTATTGCTGTCCATTATGCAGAGTGTGTTGTTGTGACATCGCACCTTAACATCACACGTCTGGTACCAGAATTTCACATGTGATTTAATTCTTGTAAGTCTTCAAGAATAAGGTATAATAACCACTCTCACGAGTCATTAGTCTCAGCTTATACAACAATATATGCAATTGGAAATATGTGATTATTTCCATCCCTGCCTACTGTTGCCATTAAATATCCACCATAGCCCCCTTTCAAAAAACATGAATCTAAAGATATGAGAGGTATGCATTTCCTTGTAAATGCAACCATACAAGCTTTTAAACAAATGTAGATCCTTTTAAACATATGAACCCCATTGGATTCAGCACACTGTATCAAACCCTTACTATTAGGATTTGATTTTAGAAATTCTTGTGCACGATTTCTTAAATATGTGAATTGTTCAATCCCATTACCTTGAATTAAGTCCATTACCCTCCTTTTGGCTATATATGCTTAATCATGTGACAATTTCACTTCCCATCTATCAACATATTCAACTATGGGCCCCACTTTTTTAATGTATGAATTATGTCTAAGTATATGTGCAACTTTTTTGCAAGCCATTCAATTTTTGTATTTATATTATGTTCATTCTTATGACATGTGTAATCTGTCGCGGTGAGAATCGGAGACCAAAGCTATTGGATTAGCTTGACTCGCAAAGATAAGATATCACCACCGAACTTTTATTTTTCCAAGGGAATGGAGAAAAGATCGAACAAAAACCCAAAGTAAACATGCAAAGCAACAAGCAAGGCCTAAATCTAAGCAAAGAGAGATCAAAGGTACGGGGGTTGGTTATACTAAGGGAAGGTACTAGCACCCTAAGTATTTGAAGTAACCTACAGGAACCTTTTGAAAAATTTGTGTTTTGGCTAAAATTGTTTGCTAAATGTCAAAGATGGGCAAAGAAAGACAAAGACAGGCAAGACAAAGCAACAAACATACAATGGACATGCACATGACAATAAGTCAACATACACTCCCATTCCCTTGTATTAGGTCACAAGCATCAAAAGAAAGTAACAGATACATGGCAAATCATCATGTATGAAAATAACAGATACATGGAAAATCATCATGTAATCAACAAGTACATGTCAAGACATCATGTATGAAAGTAACAGATACATGGAAAATCATCATGTGAACCAAGTAAATGAAATCAACAAACACAAAGTACAACAAAGTACACAAAATACATGGTAAAACATCATGTAATCAACATACATCCAATGAAGACATAAACACATGGTAAAACATCATGTAATCTGAAATTCTGGCATTGCAGACAGCAGATGTCCTAACACATGTCAAGACATTGTTCTGCAGAAACATTTAAATAAGAACAGAACAGCAGACTGATACCTTGAATATCAGAACTGCAATAACATATATGTTACGACATCTGATCCAACATGTTAATCAAAACTGAACTGTAAATTGCAGAATGATAAACAACACAGAATATGATAACCTAGTTCGGTGCAACTCACCTACATCTGGGGGATACCAATCTAGGAAGAAGAATTCACTATCAGTAGTATAGTTTTATGTAAACAACCTCAGGTTTACAGAAAACACCCACGCTAACCTATCACTATCTAATGAAGACTTTATCATTAGAAGTCACATCTAATTAAAAAGAGAAACCCATCTCACTCCCTAAATCATAACTTGTGATTATCTAATAGTTAATACCTCATAACTGTATCATCCCTATTGAAAGACACCCATTCCAATACAAAGTTCAGCCAAGCATCCTTGACTAACAAGTTAACTTGGATTTGCTTCAAAGCTTCATCCAAGAACAATATCAGATTCATTACCTACGGGTTTCTGAATCTGTACAAGTACCTATGTTTACCACACTGCATCAAGTCAATACAGAGGGAGACTTACAAGAAAGCCTGCGACTCTCAAAACCCTAAACCCTATTTTCTACTTTACAAAAGTGTTACAATAGGTTCAGTTACACAGTCCTAGGTTTTGATCTCCTTTTATAAGCTTTTGCTGCCTTGGGCTTCAATCTTCTGTTTGCTGATTTCTTGATCCACGTTCTGATTGTCTCCTTAATTCTTGGACCAGACTTAGAAACAGTCTGCTATATCAGTTTAAGATGTCAGGACATTCGTTAGGACATCATGTCTTCTTCATGTTGGAACACTACATTCAACGCCTTATTTTACCAAAAATTTGCTCAAATCTGCAGAGCCTTCATAATCAACAAATATTAAAGGAAACAACAAAATACACATGGCAAAGCATCATGATAATCAGAAAACAAAAATCAACAAAGGTACATGGCAAAGCAACAGATATATGGTAAATCATCATGTATATCAAGCTAAATGAAATCAAGGAACACAGAGTACATGGAAAAGCATCATGATTGACATGAACAAACAAAATCAACAACATACATGGCAAAGCATCATGTAGCAACATCAACACATAAAATCGACAGAATACACATGGTAAAGTATCATGTGATCAGTAGCAGATACATGGAAAATCATCATGGTATCAACAAGGTATATAATACATAAGATCCACAAACACAAAGTACATGGCAAAGCATCATGTATGATTAACAACACATGAAATGAACAACATATACATGGCAAAGCATCATGTGAATCATCAACAAGTAAAATCAACAACATTCACGGCAAAGCATCATGTGAATTAATCAGATTCATCAAGGAAAAACATCAAGAAGAAACATCATCAATTAATCAAGGCAAATAATCAAGGATTAATCGAGGAAAACAAGCCCAACACGGAAGCAAACAAGTCGCAAATAGAATCGAGTAACAAACGAATTATTAATCAAGTTAAATATAAATATGTAATAAAATTAATTAATAATTTAATTAATCAATATTAAATAAAAATATTTAAATCAATTAACAATTATAAAACACTTTTTTGGCATTTTCAAATATTATTCAAATTAAAAAAAACTTAAATAATTAAAACAAGAAAAATTAAAATACAAATTTAGTTTTTTCATGTAATTGGACCAAGTCCATTTCTAAACAAGAATTAAATGAAATAATGAATGACACAATGATACACACACAACACAATGACACAATGAATCAATAACACAGTACTAAATGTATCGCAAATACTTGAACAAAAACACAACTCAACTTAATACTATAAAATACAAGATGTTTAAGACACATATCAAAGTCACAAGACAAAAGTCACAAAACTGTGAACTAAAATTCATCGTATCAAAGACAAGCTACCACATCACGAAATCGCATCATGTCATCGTCACAATCAACTACAACACACACACATATTGATTTAAAACAAAAGAAAACTCACCCCGCGTCTATCACGAGTGCAAAGAGAAACCTCTTACAGTGCAAAAACGGCGCCGCACGGTTGAGCTCGGAGGTGATGCGTTAAAGTCGCTGGAAGTGGCGGAATCCAGCAAAGTCGGCGCCGTGCCTTGTCGGAGCAGATTAGAGTTGTCGTGTCGGTGGCAGTTTTGTGGTGTGGTTCGGTTGGTGACGAAGAGTGTCGTGTCGAGAAAGGTGGTTTTTACACAGCTGTTTTATGAGAAGCTTTGCGTTGTTTTTTTCGTCTTCTTGGAAAAAGTCAGAGGTATTGTAGTGGCTGATGGTCTTTTTTCTTGTTTTTCATGCACAACTTTTTATGTGGGTTTTCTTTGAAGCTAATCGTGAAAGGGAGGTCGGTGTGTGAAGGTCCTTGCATGGTTTTAAATTGCGGTCCGCAACCGCAATTGCACCCGCAATATTGCGGATGCGGTTGCCTCCGCAACCGCATCGGACCGCAATTGCGGTGTGATTTGAAAATTGCGCCTCCGGCCATGTTTGAAACCATATTAGATAATTTCAATCATGTTTCTTCATGTATTTTCATCTAAAATCAAAATATTAGAATCCTAAAATTCAATTTAGTTATTATGTAATGAAAAAACTTAACAATAAGTGTTTTTCAACTTGGTATTTCAAACACATCCATATAAAAATTCACACCGCAACGGCCGCAATACGCATCGCAACACCCGCAATGACCGCAACCACAACACCCGCAACCGCATCCGCAGCCGCAACCGCAATTTAAAACCATGGGTCCTTGTGCTATTGTTTACAAGGTTTTTCCTTGTTTATTCAAACTAGCAGGAGGGAATTTTACTATGTGGAAAAATGAGGTATGGCCGTTGTGTCATGAAAAGAAATGCAGCATGAGAAAGTATATTAAAAGAAGCAATGATCAACCTTAGCCTAAGGAAATAGTGGACAGTTGTCGAAAGGATATAGATAAGAAAAAACATCTCTACATGTTTGGAGATGGAAAAGGTTGTGGTCAACTTACATCCCACATGAACTCATGGGTATTGGGTGTATAATGGACTTACGAGTTGGGTGTATAATGAACTCATCTAGATAGATGCATGGGGGTATTTGGTGTATAATGAACTTACGAGTTCATGTGGAATGTAAGAGAGAAAGAAGCATTGCACGTGTTAGCCCAATGAGTCCAAGATGGTGGTGAGAAAATGGTTGTGATGAGGAGAGATGTGAGTAGATTTTGTGGTGTATTTTTATGAAATGAAGGTCATGTTGTGAAAGAAGGGAATCATGAATTTGTTACATGCTGGAAGTTTGATATATATGTTCAAAGTGTTTGTATGGGAATAGAAGTGTCTAAGAGGCATTTTGTATGTATGTTACTACATTACTTACATGGTGGAGACGTTCCAAATGTGCTTGGTGTTACCTGAAGATGATGGAAGTGTGTCCAAGCCAGTGACAAGGGGGTCTTTTGGGTTTTGTGGTGTGTAACTTTTTTTTGAAATTAAATTCAGAGAGAGACGTGGTCTGTTATTGGTTTATTATTTTTGTGTAGAAAATAATCACATGCTAAAATGAGAATTTTTTTTTAATATAACTTGTTTTTTCAAAAAAAATTACTAAAAAATCAAATTTTCAATTTTTTTTTCAAAGTGGCATAGTTTTGGAGAACCCCGTTAGGGTGACGCCATATGGGATGACGCCTCAGTTAGAGGCCATAAACCATCTCATATGACGCCTCAGTACAAATTAATACCCTAATTTTTTTTTCAAATTTTTTAAGGGTGACGCCATCCCAGATGGCGCCTTAGTGTATCCTTTTTTTTTTTAAAGAAGGGAAAATAAAAAAAACAACATTAATTTTTTTTTAATATTTAGTACAATAGTACAATAGTTGGATACAAAAAAAATTAATGATTGTGCTTATTTAACCGACCACCGGTCCCACAATCAGGGGCTCTTGTTTGACGTCTCTGTCTAGCACCACGAGGTTGTTGAGGCGTGGCTGGTCTCTGTGTTTGTTGAGATGACCCCGACGCATCAGACGATGGCCCCGGAGCATGAGACAAATTCTGCAGCATCTGTCCCCAATAGCCGGGGGGTTGCTGCCGACAGCACTTCCATAATCCAGCTGCATGCCCATGTTCATGTAATTTGTATGAGGGGGTTGGGTTGGTTCCATACGGTATGGTTGGCCAAAATGATGCATTGATGGGTGTTGGTATTGATGTAGTGGTTAATGTGGGGTTTGATAGTTGAAAAGAGGGGGTTTGTTGGGTGTATGATGATTGTGGTTCTGAGTGGTAGGAAGACGGGGTCATCATTTATGGGGGGCTAATTTGTGGGGGGCTTTGGTGTGCTTCGGTAGGTTCGAAAGACTCGTCAGAGCTATATTAAGGGTTTTGTTGTTGTGGTGGAGAGGTTGGTGAATGATGTTGGGCATATTGCTGGGAGGAAGACGCACGTTAGCGGGGGTCAACTAGATACGTCGACTGAGAGAGGAAAGATTGTGGTGTGGTAACAGACCTAAACCGGCTTATATATAGTTCCGTTGGCCGAGCAGGTTGTACAACGGGGTCTGTTAAGACGAGTTGGTGTCGCATCTCCCACTGGTGATACAACGCTGCTGCAAAGTTGGTCCACACATCATCCTTCCACTGCGTGTCGACTCTGCGCAGGTGCCACTTTCCCAAATTGGTAGGATCCACCGGAATGTCCTGATGCATACCGAATTGTAGTTTCACTCGGTCGCTTTGGTGCATCTCAACAGTTGTGAACCGAATTATTGGATGTTTTCCGACGTTCCTAGGTGGTTGCTTCCCATCGTGAGTAAAACCATTTTCGTAACTGGTTGTGAGATAATGGAATGGATGCAAAGGTTTGAACAGAAAATAAGAGAAGAAGAAGAGTAGTTTGGGATGAGATGAAAATTGTGACATGCTGAGATGGTTTTTATAATGGTGTAAAGGGGGAGTCACATGAGTAGGCATGTGTTCTCTTGCATGCTTCTTAGCCTTTGCAGTCTGCCATGTGTATGCATGCTTGTGTAGTCATGTCAACAGTGGCCTAAAACAAAAATAATGGAGCAGAGGCATGCGAATGAATAGTAAATGCAGAGTATATGGCTGCAAATTCATCAGTCTAGAGGCATATGAATGAATAGTAAACATTTTAAAATTTTAAAAAATAAAATAAAAAAAGGTTTGAACTGAGGCACCATCTGGGATGGCAACTCTCAGTTGAATTTTTTTTTCGTTTTTAGCACACCTGAGGCACCATATGAGATGACTTATGGCCTATAACTGAGGCGCCATCCTATATGGCGCCACCCTAACGGGGTTCTCCAAAACTATGCCACTTTGAAAAAAAAAATTGAAAAATTGGTTATTTTAGTAATTTTTTTGAAAATACATGTTATATTAAAAAAAAAAATCCTAAAATGATGTAGAGTGCAAACAAAATGGGTGGTGAGGAGTGTCATGCGCAGGAAAAGGAGTTATCACGTGATGAAGAAAAGATCATTCACTTAATTTTTCTTTTTGTTTATTTCTACTGCTTGTTCATTTGAAATGGGAGAAAGGAGTAATATTCGCCTGCGCTAGTCTTTGGTGCATCCATGCATGAGGTTTTCACAAATGAGATTAAAAAAACAAAATGACTTTGAAACTTAATTACTAAGTTTTACTTAAAATTGGTAAAAAAAACAAAATTCAAATATTAAATTAAAAAAATAAATAAAATATATAAAAATTGAACTATTTAAAATAAAATCTAAAATAAAATCTGATTAAAAAAATGACTATTTAATTAAAATTTAAAATAAAATCAATTAAAAACGAGAAATCGGACTAGTATCAAAATGCTCGAAAAAAACAAAATGAATACACCAAAATTATTAACGCGAAATAAATGACTCGAAAAAATACAACATTCGGTCAAATTTTGAAATAAATTTTCCCAGGTTAAAAGGCTCAAACTGATCAAAATGTGACCGAAAAGTAGTCGAAAAATTAAAACGAGCACGCCAGGTTAAACTACGCAAAACGTAGATTAATATAACTGACATTTGCAAGATCGATTTTAAGACTTTCCATCCAATGATTTTACGCACAGTTGACTTTTAGTTTGACCGATTCGGCTGTAAATCCAACAAGTTTATTTTGGCTGATAATTTGGGCATTGTGCGTGATGAAAGACAGATAGGCTATGTAGATGGTGCAAAAAGAGGTGGGATCTTAGGGGTAGAAATTAGGGTATAACATAATCATCATTAAAACTCACAATTTTACAAAAACTTATTTCCAACCCTGTTACGATATCTCTTATAAAACTTACAACCATCCATATAATGAATTGCCATTTTTTTAATGAAAACATATGTCTGACTTTCCATTGCATAATCCTTTGTTCCATCACTTATCACCTACTTATTGATAAACATTATAACTAATTGAAAATGCACTCCTTCACAACTCTTATATGTTGTAAACTTCTCATATTCTTCTTCATTAACACTCCCATATAAATTTCATTAACACTCTCATAAAAATGGTTGATCGCGACTTTAAGAGTCTATCGGGGTTACTAACTGCAAGCGCACAGTCTAATTGCGTAGTTTTAAAAGATATCGAACCCACAAGGATCGATAATTAAACTAATGCTATCGGATTGTTACTATGTTTAGCTAAGGCTGATGATTTTATAGGTTAAGGTGCAAACGGGAAACTAATGGTAAACTAGAATTTAGATTCAAATAAAATATAACGGAATATCGGTATGTAACTTGTCAATCATCTGGGATTCAACAAATCGTCGGCGTATAAATAAGTCAAAATATTCTTCAGTAGAAAATATTAATTTAAAAGTCTTTACCTCACACTCTCGTGTTTATTGACTCTGACTATACTCCTAAATCAAAATGTTTGCTCTCGCTAAACCATTTTAATTTAAAAGTACTTTTTGAAAACTAACAAGTCCTAATTGATTTTAAAGTGCTCTCGCTGTGTTTAATTAAAATCAATGTCCAATTCCAGCTATCCGGTTAAAACCTCAAACTCTCGTTGTATTGATCGTAACCTTCGTTACCTTTTTACTCTCGTAACAAAAGTCCATTTAATTTAAGAAATTGAAACCAGAGAAATAAATTGTCAATTGTTAGCCACGACCGATCGAATCCCTTTCTGGTCGACTTAATTACATATCGATATAAACGGTTTAGCCGGACATTTTAACTAGTACAGACATACACAAACAAAAGCAGTAAAACATTAATTCAAGCATGGTTTTTAAAATTAAAGGCACTTCTATTAATTAAATAAAAACCTGGAAAATAATTGAATCTTGAAGTTTAACAATCCTCCACAGGTCGGTAGGATTTGCTTGCTCGAATAATGAAAACGAAAACAAATGGAAATCTAACTAAAGTGCAATAGCTCCTCGGTGTAGGAAACTATTGCTATTTGGGTGCTGGGAAAGTAAAGTGGAAAAGTGAAAGAAATCAAAAGCTCTGAACAAAATAATCTCTGCAGCAAAAAAGGTCCCCCCCCTCCATGCTACCAACTGCCTCTCATTTATAGTGCTCAGCAGAAAGTGTGGGAGAGAAAAATTCGGAAGTGGAAGTTATTTTCGTCGGTAAAATTGGAGAGTCTTTGTTGAGTTGAGAGATTTTTGGAAGACTTCAACTGCTCTGAACGTGTGCGGGAACGTGTGTTGAATTCATACTGATGTTGAGTGGTCCACGTAATTTAAGTTTACTGAGTAAACAAGCCGTGTCGGTCGCCATATGCCTTGTGACGAGGGTCACACTTTGAAGGCATTACGGTCGCCACATGTTGTGTGACGGTTGCCACACTAATTAAGTGCAGAATTTCTATTTTTCTGTCATCTGTCTTCTTTTCTTCTCCTTCTTTCCTATTCTTTCTTCTTTTCTCATGGAAGTTGTTTGGGACAAAATACCTGAAAATGAGCTTGAACACTTGCAAAATAAAACGTAAATAAACGAAAATGATGAAATAATTTAATGTAAATCAAGGCAAATATGTAATGTAATATCGCATTATCAAACTCCCCTACACTTGAACCTTTGCTTGTCCTCAAGCAAATAATCAGTTCAAAAACATTGATCCAACAAATATCTGACACATCTCCAAATCGTACATGGTCGTGCGACATTTTGTTAAAATGACAGATACTCAAATCAAACACCAAAGATACATTAATGACACAAAACATGAAACATGATCATAAACCCTTATACAAACCAGTCCGAATCATTCTACTATAGCTTAACCTAATGCTTCTCGTTTCTATTTCACCCGTTTTCATTCTGACGCAATCACATTAAGCCCTTTGCCTTTGCACGCACGTAGTTGAGTAACATGTTAGTGATTTTGATCCTTTAAACACGGGGTCTAGTACACAAGTGTGGTAACCCTTTGTATATATACCGATTGCAAGTTTTGGGGGATCGAACCGTAGTTCACCCTACCGAGTTCAGTACCAGGTACATCTAAACCAACTAACAACAGGTTTCTATTGCCTTTCGCATATCTTGCATCCTTTAGATTTGGTGCATTTTCTTTTTATTTTCCACAGTCAAAGGCGTGCAATTTTTCAATTTTTTGGTTTCTTTAGGCATCAATCACTTATTTGCATCGGCTCTCCATGTAGCTTGTGCTTAGACGGTGCTGACTGCTAATATAAACTACTTGGGGCTAGTTTAGAACTAAAGCTTAAGGTATCGGTATAAAGGTACTCAAACTGATCACGCATATTCGAGTGGTCTAGGGTGTCAAGACGGTATCAATTTTGTTAAATCTTTCTCAGGTTTTTAACATAGCCTACGTGTAAAACAACCTATATACTCTAAGGGCGTGTCAAGTTATGTATCGAATCTCACAAAAATAAATTTGTTAAGGCTAAATAAGGTGGGGGAATTAAATAATACGGAAAAAATACGCATATAATAACTTGCTGTTACATTAACGTTGATGAAGGGAAATAACAACAAAAACTAGAAAAATAACTAAAAACTAATACTTCCTCTCCCACACTAGATCAGACATTGTCCTCAATGTTTCGAGATAATGTAAAAGAGAAAGGAATAACTAAAATACAAAAGTAAGCTACTGGGGTCCACGTGATCTGCCTCGTGCTCGTCCACGTCCGTTCTGTCCAAACTGATGTGGCATACCCACATGATAGATGTAGTCTTGCAAGCCATCCACTCGCATAGTCAAGGCGCCCATCTCATCGATGACGCTTGACATCCTTCGCTTCATCCTTTCGCCTTGGTCGCGCTGATCTTGTTGGATTTGTCGCAGGAGACTGTTAGCTCCTAATTTTGACGCTGCATGATTTCAAATAGATTTGGTTTTTAAAGAAGTTATTCTTTAAAATATAAGCTAAAGGAGAAGAAGGCTTCGACCAAGATGTATTCGACCATATTTGTTGGAAGCCTGAGTCGAAGAGAATGATTTTAAGACTTCAAACATTTCCAAGTCCAAAGCGTCAATTTGACAGGGTGAAACGGCTATGGATAATGCGCTGCAGTTACAACTAGATAGTGGAGGGAAGTTCTACTATTTGAATTTGAAAAAAGGACAAGTGACGAAGATCCAGAGGTTGAAGACATGCAAAGTGCGAAGTGGCGTGTTCTAGGAGTAAACCGTCAAATGGTGGTTACTTTAGAGTATTATAAATAGGTTAGTTCTAGAGTTAGAATAGGTGTGAAAAAATCGTGTTGTACAAGTAACTCTGAAATCACTCAAAGTATCCAGCGTGTAGAGAAAAGAGTGAGGCGAGAATGTACGTGATTGTAATCACCATTTTCTTTTATTGCTATGCAATTTACTTTGAAGTTTCTATTTTAGATTCTTTACTTTGAAATATTTCCACAAACTCTTACCTTTCAAGTCATTTACATTACCAAGTCTTTACTTTGCAGTTTTTACATTAAAAAGCCTTTACCTTTAAGCATTTACATTTCTGCATTTTAAGATCTTTATGCACTTTTCTCCAGCATTTAACTCCAGTTTTTACCAAATCTTTACCTTCAGCCTTTCTTTTCTTTGACGTGTTGTTCGACTTAGACATTTCTTTGATTCTTATCACTTTCATTCCCATTTCAAAACACGTTCTTTTATTTACATGCATTGTCGAAATGTATACTTTGCCCAATTGTGAGGTGTTCTAAATACACCCATAGCACATGTCCTAGGATCAATCTGATCGATCCTGTAAGTTACTAGAACTTTGTTGTTTTAGAAGATCAGCGTTTGTTTACCAATTTTCCAGGTAAACAAATTGGCACGCCCAGTGTGACAGTGCTAAACGTGTATTTGGAAGTTTATAACTTTTAAATAACTGTCAAAAGGAAGTTTTATAACTGCCCTTTTTGAATTTTTTTCGTTTCATTGGTCGAGATTTGGGCAAACTTTATTGTATGCACTTGAGAAGTGGAAAGGTAGCCAGTTCAAACGAATATAGACCAAAGAGAAGAAACCCGAGGAAAATGGCATCTGGCCAAGGGAATTCAAATCCTAGTTCTGCTGGGACTAATCCTCAACCAAGCAGTTCAAGCGTTCAGAACAACACCATCAATCCTCAAGAATTACCAAGAAGTACTGTGGCGCCAACTCCAGTTCCTTCGACAGGAGGATTAACAGTGTTAACCATGGTGACAGAGCCAGCGCCTTCGATAGTAGGGCCAGGGGCGACATATGTGAGGCCTTACACTCAGCCAGTCTTGGAGTACATTGGCCCATCAGTGACAAATCCTCAGACTCCACCAGGAGGAAGTTCGACGTATAGGCAGTTTCGTCCCCCAGGATTTTCACAGCCTTTGCCTAGGAACCCAATCTATGGCATGCCAACGGCAATGATGCAGAATTTGCATACTGCACCCCCAATATTTTTAGAGAATGTGATATCTTCCCCTTTGCAGGAGTCAGGCTCTGGAATTAACATGGGTCGAAACAGCCAGTCCATAGGTTTGGGATTCTCTGCTCAAGGACCCAACTTAACAAATGAATCTGCAGCATATTTGAGGCAACAGATGGATGAGAGCAACATGCAAATGGTACATACTTTGTCTCAGACAATGGGAGAAATTTTCCAGCCATTAATCCAGAATACTAGTCAAACCAACCAAATGATGACAGCCCAGATGGCGCGTATAGCAGAATTCATGGGGATGCCCGTTCCTGTTCAAAATCAAGGAGCCGAGAGGAGGGAAAATGCTCAACAAGTGAATCCGGTGAATCCAGAGTTGGTCGAACCACCTAGGGAGGAGCCTCCTAGGAATCAAATACCTATACTTGAGGAGGAGGAACCAAGGATGATGTTAGTAAACAGAAATCAAAATGCTGATCATGTGGTGAATCAGGTTCGACGCAATAATGTAGCAGCAGAGAACAATTTGGCAGCCATGGTTGAGAGAATAATGGCTCAAAATGGCCTGAATATAGGTTTTTCTAGGCCAAACTTCACTTCGCCTATAGTAGACTATATACTCCAAGCTGAATTGCCCCCTAGGACAAAAGTACCAAAGTTTACTAAGTTTTCAGGAGATACTACAGAATCTACCGTCGAACATGTGGCGCGCTACCTGATCGAAGCTGGTGAGATTGCGAATGATGAGAGTCTGAGGGTGAAATATTTCCCTAGTTCCCTCACTAAAAATGCATTCACGTGGTTCACTACGTTACCATCTGGTTCAATTTGTAATTGGACCCAGTTAGAACGTTTGTTCAATGAGCAATTTTACATGGGGCAGACTAAAATCAGTTTGAAAGAATTGGCTAGTGTGAAACGAAAGTTCAATGAGCCAATAGGTGATTACCTGAATAGGTTTCGACTACTCAAGGCTAGGTGCTTTACACAAGTGCCTGAGCATGAACTTGTCGAAATGGTCGCTGGTGGCCTTGATTACTCTATCAGGAAAAAACTGGACACCCAGTATTTGAGGGATATGGCTCAGTTAGCTGATAGAGTTCGACAGCTGGAGCGTCTCAAAGATGAGAAAGCTAGGGTGAATAAAAACAAGAAGGTAGCTTACGTCGAATACCAGGAGGGCATCGAAGAGTTGTATGACGAGCCTGTTAGGTTCGACGACAGTGAAATAGATTTTGCTGAACTTAAGCAAGGTCCTCCTTATTCTTGTAAATTATTAGTCCCTTCAAATGGGAAAAACCCTATTGAAACAGAAAAGAATGATAGGTTCCCAAAGAAAACATACACTTTCGACATCACTAAATGTGACGAAATTTTTTATTTGTTAGTTAAGGATGGTCAAATACTAGTGCCTCCTGGTGCTAAACTACCACCTTTAGAGCAAAGAAAAAAGAGAGGCTTTTGTAAATACCATAATTATTTGGGTCATAAAACTTCTCAATGTTTTATTTTCAGGGATCTGGTGCAGAATGCTATTCAGGAAGGCAGACTCAAATTTGGGGAGAAGACTAAGACCCAGATGAAAATTGATACCAACCCTCTTGAAGTAGCTGAAGAAAATTACACAGAGCCCGAAGAGGTTAACATGGTCGAACTAGTTGAGAAATTTGACAGTAGCTCAGATAGTGTTAACACCAACGAAGCTCTTGGCAGAAATGCCACAGTGGTGGAGGTTACTGAAGACCTTACCAATGATGTTGTGTTTATTAGAGAAGTCGAGGAAGTGGATGGCTGCCAGCTTGAGCATTTGATATGTATGGCTGCTGAACACTATTTTAGGACATCTTCTGAAGTTCAAAGGTTCGACGCTGAGGCTACAGTCGAGATCCATGCTGAAGCTGAAGCATCAGAATTGCAGATGGTGACAAAAGAGACTGCTGACCGTTTCAGACAGATGGACGAGGCTGCTGAGAGCCTTGATGTCAACTTCTCCAAAATGCGCTTAAAAGATGAAGTTGACATAAACATGGTTGAAGTGACTAACGGACAAGCCATGGATATTGATCAACAGCTTCGTCAAGAAGACTGCCACAAGCTGGCTTATCCCAGAGAAGATGAAACCATTGTTGATTTTCTCCACAGGTGCCAAGGAAAGAACTCTGAGGTCATGCTGTGACCTCGATGCAGTGCTATCTTCGACAGAGAAGCTGCTTAAAGCCTCCAAGCGGGGAGAGAAGCCAAATCTGGACGTGAGAAAAGAGCTGCTCAAGGGCCAGGGCGTTTCGACCCAAGGAAGGCTACTAAAAAACAATATGGCCAAAGGCCACAAATGCCAAGGGCTAAGCAGGCTACTTTCAAGCCTAGCAGTAATGTACCAACTGGAAAGTGGGTCAAACCAGTTGAAGCAGCAGGAAAAGGGAAACAAAGATGGAAGAATTTCGATGTGGCTAGAGGTTCTTCAATGGAGTACCGAAAATAATTCAAGTCCTCCAATAAAGCTACCTATATTTCTGAGAATGACAAAGGCAAAAATCCTATGTCCAGGTCCCAGTTGAGAAGGGAACAGAGGTGAAGGAAGGCTTTGAGAGAGGCTCAGGCCAAAGACTTGACTGAGACTAGTAGCAATGTTCTGCCTGCTAGCAATAAAGGTGTTGGGACAAAAATAAAAAACCAGGTGCCTGTGGGGCGAAGGTTGTTTTCTGACAAGAAAGAAGAAGCCGAGAGGTTTGCAGTCGTAGTAGTTGAGGACAAAGATTCGACTCACAATTTTGAATTAGACTCTGATGCCTCTTTAAACATCATTGTCAATGTAGTCTTAGTAATGCCAAGAGAATACGATAGGATAACTGAGGTGGAAAACTTGGATGCCAACGCTGAGGCTTAAATGGCAGCACACCAACCTGTGTGCTACTATGTGATGAACAATGGTTGCGTCGAAGAACAGAATGCTTTCTTTGAACGACCAACTGAGGCCATGAAAGGGCACTTGAAACCTCTGTACATTACAGGGAAAGTAGAAAACGTGGCTGTGAATAAGATCTTGGTGGATTGTGGGGCTACTATCAATTTAATGCCACATTTCCTACTAAGCAAGATCGGTAAATTTGACACTGATCTTAAGCCCAACAACATGGTCCTTTCTAATTATGAAGGGAAGATTGGGACCACTCTTGGTGTTCTGCAGGTTTATTTAACCGTGGGAACGGTGACAAGGCCTACCTTGTTTATGGTAGTCGAAAGCAAAGCTAACTATAACCTTCTGCTGGGGAGAGAATGGATCCATGGTGTTGGAGCAGTACCTTCGTCAATGCACCAGCGGATCACAATCTGGAGGCCTGATGGCATAGTTGAAAACATTGAAGCTGATCAAGGGTACTTTAAGGTGCCTGTTAATCATGTTGATGGTGTCGAGTTCGACAAAAACTTGGCGCATATTGCGCCTTGTACTCCAGCATAGTTTGATTTCACCCCAGATGACCATGCATTCTGCTCATTATACTTGCACCCAGTGGAGGGATTTCGATGGGACAGAGAGGTCATAAGGGAAGAAGGAAATGTCCCATACTATGGGCTGCCTGAAGTAGACCCCACAGGTTGGGGAAGTGAACTCAGTAACAATGACTGAATTTGACGCACTACAAAGAATTTCGGTCTATGTGGCGGAATCTAAGTTACAAGCGGCCTTGGAGGCTGCACACAACCACGTGGTTGTCGAAGCCAAAACTCAAATTTGTGAAGTAGGCCCTGGTAAGGACTTTGAGCCTGAGCCACCTGATGGGTCTAAAATCGAAGACCAAAATCAAAGGCTTGATTCTATTTATGATAATGAGCCTTTGGGTTTCGAAAAAGATCCATTGTCAGACAACATTAAAATGCTGGCGCAAGATCCTTTGGAAGAAATTGACTTGGGTGAAGGGGGAGTAAAAAGGCCTACTTCTATTAGTGCTAGTCTCGACCCACAACTCAAAGTTGAAATGGTCCAACTGTTGAAGGAATTTAAGGATTGCTTCGCTTGGGACTATGACGAAATGCCTGGTTTGAGGAGAGAGCTTGTTGAACATAAGTTGCCAATCATACCTGGAAAAAAGCCAGTCAAGCAAAATCCAAGACGGTTTGCCCCAACAATCCTTTCCAAAATCAAGGAGGAAATTGAAAGGCTACTTAGATGCAACTTCATCCGTACAGCTAGGTATGTCGAATGGTTAGCTAATATTGTACCAGTTATTAAAAAGAATGGTTCTTTAAGGGTCTGTATAGATTTTAGA
Source organism: Lathyrus tuberosus (assembly GCA_022829125.1). NCBI lineage: Eukaryota > Viridiplantae > Streptophyta > Magnoliopsida > Fabales > Fabaceae > Lathyrus > Lathyrus tuberosus. The sequence continues at coordinate 682,440 of JALAZF010000639.1, forward strand.
GATCTAAATTCTGCAACCCCTAAAGACGAATATTCCATGCCTGTGGCAGAAATACTGATTGATTCTGCTACAGGACATGAATACTTGAGTATGTTGGATGGTTATTCTGGTTATAACCAAATATTCATTGCTGAGGAAGATGACCCAAAAACTGCTTTTCGATGTCCAGGGACATTAGGCACTTATGAATGGGTAGTAATTCCTTTTGGTCTAAAAAATGCTGGGGCAACTTACCAGCGAGCAATGAATTCGATCTTTCATGATTTTATTGAGACTTTTATGCAAATATATATTGATGATATTGTTGTTAAGTCTTTTTCAGGAAAAGATCATTTAAGCCATCTTCGACATTCCTTTGAAAGGATGAGAAAGCATGGTCTTAAAATGAATCCTCTCAAATGTGCTTTTTGTGTGCAGGCAGGGGATTTCTTAGGCTTTGTGGTCCACAAGAAGGGGATCGAAATTAACCAGAATAAAACCAAAGCCATTATGGAAGCAAAAGCGCCATCAACAAAGAAGGAATTGCAGTCTCTCTTGGGTAAAATAAATTTCTTGAGGAGGTTTATATCCAATTTGAGTGGGAAAACGCAAGCCTTTTCGCCATTGCTTCAAGCTAGCAAGGATGGGTTCGATTGGGGGCAAGCTAAACAGGAAGCCTTCGACAAGATCAAAGAGTACCTGAGTCACCCCCCGATTCTCTCACCACCTTGTGGCAATAAGTGTATGAGATTGTACATAGCTGCGTTAGATAGAACTTTAGGGAGCATGTTAGCTCAAGAGGATGATGATGGTGTCGAAAGGGCCGTCTATTACCTTAGTAGAGTTTTAAATGATGCAGAAACTAGATATAACATGATTGAAAAATTATGTTTATGTTTGTATTATTCTTGTACAAAATTGAAGCATTATATAAAACCAGTTGATGTTTATGTTTCTTCTCGTTATGACGTTATTAAACATATGTTGTCCAAACCTATTTTGCATAGTCAAATTGGAAAATGGGCATTAGCATTAACTGAATATTCTTTAACTTACAAGCCTTTAAAAGCTGTTAAAGGACAAGTAGTGGCAGACTTTATAGTTGACCATTCTACAAATGAGATCCCTCTAAACTATCTTGATGTGGAACCTTGGAAGTTATATTTTGACGGGTCGAGTCACAAAGATGGGACATGCATAGGAGTGCTCGTTATTTCTCCTAATAAAATTCCAACAACACTTAAGTATAAAATTGAAGGTCGGTGTTCTAACAACGAAGCTGAATATGAAGCTTTAATTACTGGACTTGAAGTATTGTTGGAATTGGGGGCAACTCATGTCGAAATAATGGGAGATTCAGAACTGGTCATAAAACAAGTTACCAAGGAGTACAAGTGCATAAAAGAAAACTTGATTATGTACTTTGTAGTTGTGAGTCGACTGTTGAAAAAGTTCGACGCAGATAGTTTTTGACACATCCCTAGACTGGAAAACCAGGTAGCTAATGACTTGGCTCAGATTGCATCAGGGTATAAAGTTTTGAAAGACAAATTACAAGATGCAATCGAAGTCGAAGCCAGAGGAAGGGTGGTGTCAGTAGGATTAGCCCCATCAGATTTGGAAGAAACTAAGCTTGGATATGCTGATGAAGATAATTTTACAATCCTGGCAGTTGATAGCATAACTGACAAGGATTGGAGAAAACCTATAGTAGATTATCTAAAAAATCCAATATCTTCGACAGAAAGGAAAATCAAGTATCAAGCTTTGAGTTATGTCTTGTTGGGTAATGGATTATTCAAAAAGACTCCTGAGGGAGTATTGCTTAAGTGCCTCTGTGAGGCAGAAGCATACTTGGCCCTTTCAACTGTCCATAGTGGGGCATGTGGGGCACATAAGGTAGGCCATAAAATGAAATGGTTGTTGTTTTGACAAGGCATGTATTGGCCTACCATGTTAAAAGATTGTATTGAATTTGCTAAGGGTTGTCAGGAATGTCAAGTTCACGCTGGCATTCAACATGTCCCTGCAAGTGAATTACACTCTATAGTGAAACCTTGGCCTTTTAGAGGATGGGCTTTGGATTTGGTTGGAGAAATTTGACCAGCATCATGTAAAAAGCATAAGTACATTTTAGTGGGTATTGATTATTTTACCAAATGGGTCGAAGCTATCCCTTTACCAAATGTTGATCAAGAAGATGTGATTGAATTTATCCAGAAACACATCATCTATAGGTTTGGAATCCCAGAGACAATTACAACAGACCAAGGATCAGTCTTCACTGGTCGAAAAATGCAAGAGTTTTCTAAAGAAATGGGATTCAAGCTTCTAACATCCACACCTTATTATGCTCAAGCTAATGGCCAAGTCGAAGCGGCAAATAAAGTAGTTATTGGGTTGATAAAAAAACATGTGGGAAAAAGGCCAAGAAATTGGCATAAGACATTGGACCAAATACTTTGGGCATGTCGAACGTCCCCCAAAGAGGCAACTAATACTACCCCATTTCGACTGACTTTCGGTCATGATGCAGTTTTGCCTGTAGAAATTTATCTTCAGTCCATAAGGATTCAAAGGCATCATGAGATTCCATCTGAATCTTATTGGAATATGATGCTTGATGAGTTAGTGGATTTAGATGAAGAAAGACTCCATGCATTAGAGTTGCAAAAGAAAAGGGTGGAGAAGTCCTATAATAAAAAGGTCAAGAGTAAAACTTTTTCAGCTGGGGAACTGGTGTGGAAAGTGATCTTGCCTATGGATCGAAAGACCAGATCTTTAGGGAAGTGGTCTCCTAAATGGGAAGGTCTTTTTCAAATTATTGAGGCATTCAGTAATAATGCTTACGAGGTTCAGGAGATTGAGGGTGATCTAAGAGTCTTGAGGGTAAATGGGAAATATTTGAAAAAATATAAGCCTGCTTTGCAAGAGATTCATATTAAGACATAAGTTTTATTCAGATTATAAAAGCCAAAATAGGCCATGTGAGGCCAAAATGGCATACAAAGGAAAGAAAACAAGTACAATAACATGAAACCCAGGAGAAAGATCATTCATAGTCTCTCCAATTAATAGAGTTGAGGAAGGCAACATAATCTTCGTCAGCTTCATCATCAGAGTTTTGTGCTTTGGAATGTCCTTTCTTGGGGATCTTCATCTTAGTTTCTCGCTTCTTGGGGCGAGAGGTTGCTCCATGTGAAGTATCATTATAGGCAGTAGTTGTTGCCTCAGCTTTCTTTGTCTCCTCAGCCACCTTCTGGATCACTGCCTTCTTTGAGGAAGTACTCATGCTTGCTTCAGTTGGTGCAAAATATGGCTCATATGAAGAGGATTTTATAGAGGCAAAGCCTTGTAAGGATTGGCCAGTCAACAATGGAGACACGTGAAATTGCTCTTGGGATTATATCCTAGGGTTATGCTATTAATATTCCTTTATGGAATAGAAACTTGTGTCGTTGGAACACTAAACTATTAACAGCTGCGTTATTTTCATGATTTCCAAGAAAAGAGGCAGAGTACTTTAATTACAAAGATTAGCAAAGTTTAAGAGAAAATGCGCCATGATTTTATCAAAGATTTTGCAAGTCGAAGAGTTAATAGCAAACAGAAGTATTTAGATAAACGCCAGGGGGCATTGAGATTGTCTTTACATAGGGCCTCAAAAGGGCCGGCAAACATGATGATAAAAAAGGAACTACAAATAAGAAATCATAGGACAATCAAAAAGGGAGCTTCGACTTCAACTCAAGAAAGTTGACCTTGTGATTCATAAGGCGTTTCTCACACAGAGCTTTGTTGAGCTTAGCTGCTGAAAGTTCCTTTTCAAGCGTTTGGACCTTATCAAGGAAGCCTATAGTGCGCTTTAGCTCTCTGGCCATTTTAGTATCGTCGAAGTCTTTCAGCTCAAGGTTGCGCTTTTCAGCGTTAGAAATCTTGTTTTGCAGTTCTTCAATTTGTTGCTTCCAGGTATCAATGTCCTTTTGGTTCGACTCCACCTCTGCTTGCCTTTTCTGTTGGTCAATCTCCATACTTTCGACCTTAGCTTCTAATGTGTGTGCTTCATCCCAAGCTGAATGTTCCAGTCCAGTTGTAACTTCAATGTTGTGTTGAATCTTGGGAAGAAGTTTGAAGTCCTCAGACATCTGATTTATTAAAGCAGTTAACTCAACAAGGAATTTAGACACATCTTTACTAAGAGTCGAAAGGTCCAGTTTTTGGAGGCTATCTTTTAGGAAGAGAGGAGCAGTTTGATCTGAAAGTAAGACATTGTGGATGTCTCCCTTGAAGAATTTGTCTTTGATCTTTTGAAGGATAGGGCTGGCAAAGTCATCTGGAGCTGGAACCCCAGAACTGGTCTAAGTACTAAGGCTAGTACCTGAAGAGCTGTACTTCTTCCCAAGTATCATTCTGGCATACTCTCGAGGTTTCGACCATTTGAGGGCAGCCAATGGGTCTCCAGTAGGGGATCCTCCAGCAGTCGAAGTGATTGTAGGCCCAGGAGTTGGATTGTTGACAGGACCTGTTTCAGCCACAGGTGAATGGGTCTGATCCTGCTCAATCCTTTCCCTCTCTTCTTCTTGTTCTTCTTCATTTTCGACCTCCTCTTCTTATCTCCATGGAAATGGTCTCTGTATGGTCGAGAGGTTGTTGATTAGAAACATCATCCTCTTCATGTTCAGAGCCATCGGTTTGGGATTGTTGAGTGTTGGTCCTGGCAGGCGAATTTTTGTTTGTTTCATCTGCTTCAGGAGGAGGAACTGTAAGAGGAATAGGTTGGTTAATTTCGCCCAGTGAACTATATCCAGAACCAAGGTGAGAGGTAGGGTGATAAGTTGGCTCACCTTGGCTATTCAGGATAGTTGTTGTAAAGCTGAATGAAGTTTGTGGTGGGTTAGAACCACCTACATCAGCCTGAAGATCACAAGTAAAGAGAATAAGATTGAAAGAAATCTGAATAAGGAATACAAATATTGAGAAAAGATAGTGTGCATACCTGTACAGTTGCAGCATCAGGACTTGAGTTTAAGCTCTCAGGATCACCAGCAGTCGTTTTCGACGCAGTCCTGGAGAGTTGTTTCTTGACACCACTATCAGCAGGTGTCTTCTCAAGAATTCTGGTGGCCTTTGAGGAGGATTGGGTGGTAGCTCCAGAAGCTTTGGTAAGCTTCCTTTTCTTTTTAACCACTACCTCCTCAGGGGATTCATCATCAGCATCTGAAGGGACAACTGCTTGAGCACCTTTCTTGCCTTTTTTTGAAGGCGTTGGAGGTTTTCGAGCAATCTAAAAGGTGATGCAAATATTAGAGGTTGGTTACGTAAGAAGATGTAGGCAAGGGATATAAAATACCTTTGTGCCTTCAGTCTCTTTTTCGACTCCTGCAGCACCCTTCGATGAGCTGGTCTTCCTGGCCATAGCTGAAAGGAAGATGATTATTACAAGATTAATAATTGAGTGGTTGGTTAAAAATCACAAATCGAGGGCCTCAAACCTTCATATATTTTGGATTCGACACGAACATCCTCGACCCCTATATGAAGGTGTCCTTTGAAACTGCCCAGCGTATGTTTAGTCGCAACCACCTGTTGGGCTTTCGGTCAAGACTGCTGTCGAAGGAGTTTTAGGTGCTCACCATAGACAAACCAGTCTGGAAATGAGGGGGCAAGTGCCACTCCAAAATCAGCGTTAGGCAGTCGAGGGAACTTTGGAGGAAAGAGTTCAAAAGCCACCTCATAACGTTTCTCAAGAGGAACCTTTGAAGGGATTTTCAACTGATCAATTTTTTGTAGAAATTTCTCCTTCAAAGTGACAGCAGCCTCACGAACGGTTCGACTAATATCATCTGGTCGATAGACAGTTTCAAAGTACTTTTTGAAGGCCTGAATTTCTTTGACATGAATGAACTTACTCTTCTTGGTCTTCTCCTGCACATCAAGAAAAGCTTGGTCAAGTAATGAAGAGAAGGCAGCAACATCAAGAAATTGTTCACTATAGTACTTCGACCACCAGTTGTGAAATGGTTTAGTGCACAAAAATGTGGGTCGAAAGTGCACAGGGGAAAGAGTTGCTTTTCTCACGTTCCACTGGTCGAAAGTGACTGCAACACTTCCTTCATCAAAACTGGCAGTATGAAGGACTACATGTCCTTTCTTCCCATACAGACACTTGGGGAAAATTTGAGCCAACCCAAACTGTCGAGAGACAAGATTTGGTTGGTAAGCAATCAAGGCTACTACATCTCTTCCAAGATTCAGCCTCTGAATTAGAAATCTAGGAATCAAAAAGGCTTCCCAGATTGAAATAGATTCGGCATCGAGTTTTTTGGATGAATCAGGGAATGGCCTTGTAAACCACTCAGGTCCACATTTCTTTCAGCAAAAGGGGCCATACTGGGTGTGAAATCATACCGTTTGGTGAACATCATAATGTAACTGGAGAAGGCTCCTTTGAGAGTTTCCCCATCATCATTGGGTGTGAGTTTCACCAGGCGAGTACCTTCGACCCTCCTTTCTTTGATTTCAGCAGCGTCCTCGTCGACTTGCCCTTTTCTGGGAAGGCTACCTTCGAAAGTTGCATTAAGCCACAATTGAAGCAGCCAGAGGGGGCCATTCAAGTGAACAGTACCCTGGGCCTCCAGGTCTTTGAGTCGAGCCGCCCCTTCGCTGAGAGACTCATAGAGGTTCGCCAAAATTAACCCACTAAGGTAAACTCCTTTGTTGTTATGAAGTTGGTTGGCCAGAGTGAGATATTTCTTGGCCACCTGCAGGGATTTTGAGCCAAATACATACCTCGACAACCATACGGTGAGGAATGCAATATGTTCCTTGTCAGTTATTTCTTCAGTGTCACGTTTGTGGTAGTTTATGAAGTGGGTGTATGTAAGCTTGGAGTCAGAGATCCCTATGGTATCCTCTGCATCGGCTTCAGGATCATATGAAATGCCATCTGGTCGAAGCCCTGCAATGGCAGCCAGGTCGAAGAGTGTGGGGGTAACCATCCCACAAGGAAGATGGAAAGTGTAGTGGGTACTATCCCAAAAGTAGAGTGATGCTGCCAGTAGGTTCAAACAATAAGGAATATTGGTCTTCGACAGCATAAGCAGATCATAAATTCCAATGGGTTTCAATGATCAGCTTTGACCTTTTCCATTCTGGACATCCAGTGGTCAAAATCCTTTAACTGGTTGACGGCTCTTACCAATCTAGTACCATCATGAAGATACCTAAGATTCATTTTAGTCAAAGTGGGTGTATCAGGGGATGCTTCATCTTCTTTAGGGTTACTCTTTTTCCCTAGAGGTCTTGACTTACGGTAAGAAGGGAAAAACTCACTAAGCTTCTCATCGGTGGGTTTAACATCAGCTAAGGGGCCACCTAAAGCATAAGGTGTATCAGAAACAATGAGAGGGATCATTACCTGAGACTCGTAAATTCTCCTCGCTTCCGCAAGAAGGGGTTCTGACATGAACTGTTGATTCTTCACCACCTTAGGTCCTGGAATGTTTGCAAATGGCAGAAGGGTTTGCTTGAACGGTGTGGCTCTATCTTTTTGACCTTTTGTTGTTTGGGGAATGGTTTGAGAAGACGCCATTGTTGGAAGTTGGAGAAAAAATGAGAATGTGTTCTTGGTTTTTCTTGAGAGAGTTTGAAGAACGAAGAAATAAGTTGCAAGAAAGTCTGAGAAAGCGAAAGTTTGCAAGTTGGAGAAAAAGGGGATTTATAGGCGTTTAGAAGATAAAGGGACTGTGAATCCACCGTTAAAAATAAAAACGATAGTGGGACACGTGTCCTCTTTTGAAATTTTTGGAAGGTGGTGGTTATGATCAGACTGCAAATGTCTAGTTCCAAGAAAGGTGATGATAAAAACTGATCACGAATACGACTGAAAAGACGTTTGAAGATTCACCATCATGACATGACGTCATAAGCATGGTGGAAATAAGCTGAATGGTTTCTAGATCGTGGGTTGGTCAGTTTTGTTTGTTTTAGTCGAATGAGAAGGCGTCGAAAATTATTTTATAAAAAAATGACCTTCCTGCCAACACTGGCGAAATGACATTTTTGGGGGGCAATTTGTTAGCTCTTAATTTCAACGTTGCATGATTTCAAATAGATTTGGTGTTTAAAGAAGTTATTCTTTAAAATATAAGCTAAAGGAGAAGAAGGCTTCGACCAAGATGTATTCGACCATATTTGTTGGAAGCCTGAGTCGAAGAGAATGATTTTAAGACTTCAAACATTTCCAAGTCCAAAGCGTTAATTCGACAGGGTGAAACGGCTATGGATAATGCGCTGCAGTTACAACTAGATAGCGGAGGGAAGTTCTACTATTTGAATTTGAAAAAAGGACAAGTGGCGAAGATCCAGAGGTTGAAGACATGCAAAGTGCGAAGTGGCGTGTTCTAGGAGTAAACCGTCAAATGGTGGTTACTTTAGAGTATTATAAATAGGTTAGTTCTAGAGTTAGAATAGGTGTGAAAAAATTGTGTTGTATAAGTAACTCTGAAATCACTCAAAGTATCCAGCATGTAGAGAAAAGAGTGAGGCGAGAGTGTACGTGATTGTAATCACCATTTTCTTTTATTGCAATGTAATTTACTTTGAAGTTTCTGTTTTAGATTCTTTACTTTGAAATATTTCCACAAACTCTCACCTTTCAAGTCATTTACATTACCAAGTCTTTACTTTGCAGTTTTTACATTAAAAAGCATTTACCTTTAAGCATTTACATTTCTGCATTTTAAGATCTTCATGCACTTTTCTCCAGCATTTAACTCCAGTTTTTACCAAATCTTTACCTTTAGCCTTTCTTTTCTTTGATGTGTTGTTCGACTTAGACATTTCTTTGATTCTTATCACTTTCATTCCCATTTCAAAACACGTTCTTTTATTTACATGCATTGTCGAAATGTATACTTTGCCCAATTGTGAGGTGTTCTAAATACACACATAGCACATGTCCTAGGATCAATCTGAATGATCCTGTAAGTTACTAGAACTTTGTTGTTTTAGAAGATCAGCGATTGTTTACCAATTTTCCAGGTAAACAGAGACTCATCATGTCAGTGTGATGTGTCTGGTACCTCTGGTATCTCTGGGCATCCAATTCATTCCTTTGCATAATAGCTGCGAGAACGTCATCATTAGTAGCAGAAGCGCGGTCACTTCTTCGACGGCGTCGGGAGGATGAGCTTGCAAACTGTGCAGCGTGTTGTTATTGGTCTTCCTCGGGTGCACCCTGCTCCATCTCATCATACTCATCATCAGGCTGACCTTCAGGTGCAGCCTCATTAGGCTCAGGGGCATCCAAATCAAAGATCCAATTTGCCATCATTTGTGGATCTATACGAGCAGGGCAAGGAAAAACAATACTTCTAACTACCCTATTCCTCACCATAAGGTTGTACTTCTTATCATCTCTGGCTTTAATTAAATGTGCGTTGCGGCAATACTCTATATCCAGATATACGGTCGGTACAGATGGTAGGTTCGTAAGCCTATCTCCCAAATTCAAAGCAAGTCCTATAGAAGTAACTATTTCTCCAAAACAAAAAGGAGTAACACCTCTCGCACAACTAGAATGAATGTGTGCTAGCAGAAACGAGATGACATTGATCAGTACAGGCGTGAAAACACAATGCATGAAGAAAAGCTCCTTGGAATTTACCTTATGGTTGTTGACTCTCCCGAAAATGGTGTGGCCTAAGACACGTTGATAATATCGTATGGCTGGATTATGGATGAATGTGGCATTAAGTCTTTCCCAGCTTGTAGTGCTATCACCGGTTAAACTTCACCATACCTCAAATGCTACGTTCGGCCAGTTTGGATCACGAGGGATACGATATTGAACACCGTCTCCTCGTGGAAAATTCAGCATGTTGCCTAGCTCGTCTTGGGTCAAAGAATATTCAGTGTTGAAAATTCTGAACGAAGCGGAGCTGGTGAGATATTGCGCATCATCTGAGGGCGTGTTGTAGGAGAAAGAACTTAAAAATTCTAAGGTTAAGGCTTCATATGTCGGAAGGTTTTGGGTGCAAAGGTGAGTCAGCCTTGAATTAGTGAGCATCCATTGAACACCATCCACTAATCCAAGCTCTTGTAGACAGGATATGTCGAGATACCTCGTTGGTTTGATTGAGCGTCTGTAGAATTTGAGGTATTTCTCTCTTTGATGTTCACCAGCATCTCCATCACGGAAAATGATTGTTGAAATGTTTGGTTCTTAGGCCATGGTGCATGCAAGAGGATTGGAGGATGTGTTTGTGTTTACGGTACAGAGGGAGGAATTTGTGAGTTTGGAATGTGTTTCTGTATTTAAATAGAAGGGAATGTGGTAAATAGAGGGATTAGTGAAAAATAAATGGGAATTTTGAACGGATTTGTAACTGGTATGGAGTTATGGAGGTGAAGGGTGAGTGGGACGGTGAGACGAAGAGAAGAAAATGGGAGAAGAGCGGTTCTGTCAAAACAGAGAATGCGTTTTACTCTGTGACGGTCGTCACAGATGGCCTCACAATCGCCACACTTAAAATGCCTGTGACGGGTGTCACAGGTGTGTTACGATCGCCATACTCCAAAACCTCAGAAAATTAAAATTAAAATTAAAATTATAACATCCAGTAACGTATAACACTTTACACATTTGGCATATTTGCACCACAGTATTAAATGAGTATTAAGATTGAATTATTAATATAAATATACTGGAAAATGGAAATTTCATTTAATGCTGCAAACACAGCAAACAACGAAACATAAAATTAAAGAGTGGTGCTGCAAACACAGCTAATGGCAAAACATATAATAGTGAAATGAATATCCATTAACAGCAACAAAGTAGTGCAATATCCATAGACTAGCAGTAGCAGATGCAAACACATGAAGTTCCAGTAAGTTTAATTTTAAAACTCAAAAATAAAAATGAAAAATTAAAGTTAAAATTAAAGGAAAATGCGGTAAATATCGAAAAATAAAATCAGCCAATATTGCGTCTCAGAGACTCCACTGCTTGGTTCAGATGATCGAGCTGCTCGACGGTGGTGTCCATTAAATCGATGACATCAAGACGGATAGTATGGAGCTCGTCTCTCATTCAGTTCGGTACGAAAGGCTTCCAACGTGGCATGAATGTTGGTAGGAGGAATGGAATTGGCATCATTGATTGGGTGGTCTGGAAAATCATGGTAATGTGGAGGTGTTTCGGGATCTATTTCAATATCGGAGGTATGGTCATCAAGTTCTTTCTCAAATTGTTGTCCGTCCAAATCATACAGCCAGTTATGGCGGTTGTACACACTTGTACGCTCATGGTTAGGTAAGGTAAAGTGGGGTACAACCTCATTATTAATCAGTAGCTGGAAATGGTGTGGTCCAAGGTTTCTGATCAATCCCCTATTAAAGCAAAAGGTGATGTTGATGGGGCGATAACCTCCTAAAGGGTTTATTAGAGAGAGACGTGCCCTAAACTCCAAGGCTTCAACAATAATAGTAACGAGGCCACCGATTAGAATGGGACCATGATTGGCTTGAGCAATCCTAAAGAGGTTGTCAAACATAAAGGTAGCCCCATTGACGGGTCGAGACTGAAATATACAAAACAGGATAAAGAGCTCATCTCTAGACACAAGGGTATCGTTTTTAGATTTTCCAAATAGGGTGAAAGCTAAGATCATGTGGAAATATCTGATGGCCGGGTTATGAATATCAGTGGAGTTCATAGGGTGTGGATCATGGTGTGATCGCCTAGAAATACTACTCCAGAAAAAGTTAAGCTCATTTTCCATAAACAAATCCTCTTGTGCCATGGTGAAAACATCAGGGCCATTAGGAAAACCTAATAGCTCCGTGATCTCACGGTGGTTAAAGCAGAAAGTGCATCCAAACAGCTTGAAGGTTATCCTACTTTTGTTAAATCCCATCCCATGATTAGGGTTATAAGTCAGTGAGCTCAGGAATTCTAAGGTTAACCTATGGTAGGTTGAATGTTTCTTCCTAGCAAATCCTTCCCAACCAATCTGGTTAAACATATAGTCAATGCTGTCCCCAATACCTAAAGCAGTCATGGTAGGTCCATGAGCGAATTTGGTCAAAGCCATCGGTCTATGGGAAAGGGTCTCATAGCGGTGCCATTGGGCCGCATTTTCAAAGAGCACAACCATGGTATCTTCATTATCCATCTCTAATATTAGTAGGAAAAATTAGTCAGAGGAGAAGAAAGAAGGTAGAATAGAGTCCTGGAAGTAGAGAGTAGGACAATTAGCACTGATTTTAAATTAATTAAAAAAATCGTATTTGTTAGTGAATCAAAATCAGAAAAGGGAACAATTAAATCTGAAAATGAAAATAAAAATAAAAATAAGAGATAGGCAAAAATTTTCGAAATAATAAAACGAACAAAAGAAAGGTCATGGGTTGCCTCCCACGCATCGCTTCATTTAATGTCGGGAGCTCGACACGGGTTATTGGAAACATTAGCTTAATGAAGTTGCAGGCAATTCTGCGAGTTTTAAACCGGTCGAATAGTCTCTATTGTCTATGCAATAATAATGTTTTAGATGTTGCCCATTAATGATAAACGATTCACTAGATCTACCCTTTATTTCTATTGCACCACTTGACAAAACTTTAGTAACCTCGAAGGGACCGGACCAACTAAAACGAAGTTTTCCTGGAAAGAGTCTAAGTCTTGAATTGAATAAAATTACAACGTCTCCTACATTAAATTCTTTCCTTGCTATACGCTTGTCATGCCATCTTTTTGTTCTTTCTTTAAAGATTCGGGCATTTTCGTAAGCGTCTAATCTAAGTTCCTCTAGTTCATGTAGATCTAAAATTCTCTTTTGGCCAGCAGCAGTATACTTTAAATTAATGGTTTTGATAGCCCAATAAGCCTTATGTTCTATTTCTACCAGCAGGTGACATGATTTACCATAAACTAGCTTAAATGGTGTGATTCCTATGGGAGTTTTGTAAGCTGTCCTATAAGCCCATAAAGCTTCGTGTAATTTTAAAGACCAATCTTTCCTAGAAGCAGCAACGGTCTTTTCTAAGATCTGCTTAATTTCTCTATTCGAGACTTCTACTTGCCCACTAGTTTGGGGGAAATAGGGTGTCGCTACACGGTGTTTGACTCCATATTTCGATAGAAGTTTCTCAAAGATTTTCGAGATAAAGTGGGAACCTCCATCACTGATTACCAGTCTCTGAACACCGAATCTAGGAAAATTTATATTCTTAAAGAGCTTATTCACTACTTGTGCGTCGTTTGTTGGAGCGGCTACAACCTCGATCCATTTTGAGACATAGTCAACAACAACGAGTATATATTTGTTACAAAAAAAAGACGAAAACGGTCCCATGAAGTCTATTCCCCACACGTCAAAGACTTCTACATCTAAAATGCCCTTTTGAGGCATTTCATTGCGTCTAGAAATGTTTCAAGTGCGTTGGCACCGATTGCAATTTATAATCGCGATATGGACATCTTTCCATAGAGTAGGCCAAAAGAGGCCAGCTTGTAAGATCTTAGCACAAGTCTTCGAAGTGCTCGCATGCCCACCATAGGGAGCGGAATGACAATGAGAAATTATATCTTCTACTTTATCTTCGGGTACACAACGACGGAAAATACCATCGGCGCCCCTCTTGAAGAGCAGTGGTTCGTCCCAATAATAGTGTTTAAGGTCATGGAAGAATTTCTTCTTTTGTTGGTAGGTTAGATCAGGTGGTACTACTCCGGCTGCTAGATAGTTAACAAAATCAGCATACCACGACAGCGTGGTCTTAGTGTAAACAGCTTCTACAACTTCATTGGTTTCTGTATCATTATAAATCAGAGATTGTTCAATTGTATTACTCTCCAACTGGGCTAAAAGTCTTTCATAAGGGAAATCGTCATTAATAGGTACTTGGTCAGGTTGGATGCCTTCCATTCTTGACAGGTGATCAGCTACTACATTTTCAGTGCCTTTCTTGCCTTTGATTTCCAAATCAAATTCTTGTAGGAGCAGAATCCACCTCAGAAGTCTTGGTTTGGCGTCTTTTTTACTTAATAGGTACCTAATTGCGTCATGATCGGTATAGATAATTATTTTTGCTCCTACTAGGTAGGAAGGAAATTTATCCAAAGCGAACACGACAGCCAAAAGTTCCTTTTCTGTGGTAGCGTAGTTCATTTGCGCAAGATCTAAGGTTCTACTAGGGTAATAAATTGCATGAAGCTTTTTATCCTTTCTTTGTCCTAAGACTGCACCTACAGCATAATCACTCGCGTCACACATAATCTCAAATGGCTCATTCCAATCTGGGGGTTGCATAATGGGCGCTGATATTAATGCTTGCTTAAGTGTTCGAAATGCGTCTAAGCATTTGTCATCAAAGACGAATTCAGTGTCTTTCATCAGTAGCTCAGTTAGAGGCTTGGTTATTTTAGAGAAATCTTTAAGGAAACGTCGATAAAAACCGGCGTGTCCTAGAAAGATTCTTATTTCTCTAACGGTTTTCGGTGGTTGGAGATTTTCTATAACTTCGATTTTTGCTTTATCGACTTCAATCCCCTTATTGGATACTATATGTCCAAGTACAATTCCTTGTCGGACCATGAAATGGCATTTTTCCCAATTGAGCACTAGCTTGACACTTACGCATCGTTCGAGCACCATTTCAAGGTTCGATAGACATCCTTCAAAACTTTCCCCACAGACAGAGAAATCTTCCATAAAGACCTCCATTATACCATCTAAGAAATCAGAGAAGATGGACATCATGCATCTCTGGAATGTTGCAGGTGCGTTGCATAATCCGAACGACATCCATCGGTAGGCAAAGGTACCATAGGGACATGTGAAAGTAGTCTTTTCTTGGTCATCAGGATGGATAGGAATTTGGAAAAATCCTGAATATCCGTCTAAATAGCAAAAATGGGAGTGTTTAGCCAGACGTTCAAGCATTTGATCTATGAAGGGTAAAGGGAAATGATCTTTACGAGTGACTTTGTTTAGTTTCCTATAGTCGATACACATTCTCCATCCGGTTTGAGTACGTTGTGCTACGGATTCGCCTTTTTCATTACTGATAACTGTAACACCTCTTTTCTTGGGTACAACGTGAACTGGGCTAACCCATTCACTATCGGATATTGGGTATATGATTCCTGCTTCTAACAACTTCTGCACTTCTCTCTTAACGACATCGCTCAGAATGGGATTGATTCTCCTTTGATGTTCTCTAGAGGTTTTACAGTCTTCCTCAAGCATGATGCGATGCATACAGATAGAGGGACTTATTCCTTTTAAATCTGAGATGTTATAGCCTAATGCAGTTGGGTATTTTCTTAGGACATGTAATAATTTTTCAGTTTCTATTTGTCCTAAATCTGCGTTGACTATAACTGATCGTTCGAGTTCTGCGTCTAGGAATTCATACCTTAGATCTTTGGGTAGTGTTTTAAGTTCTACAACTGGTTTCTTTGGGCAAGGCATAGGGTCAGGAGTAAGTGCGAGACATTCACTTAGATTATTATCTTGGTATTCACCACGCCAATTATCATCTTCAAAAATTTGTGGCATTGGAATTTTTAGCACTTCAGAATACGTATTTTGTTATTTCTCCATTTCTTTAATGCAATCATCGATAACATCTAAGAAACAGCACGAATCATCTATAGCAGGTGCTTTGAAGAATTGTGAGAGGATAAATTCTACCTTTTCTTCGCCAACCTCAAAAGTTAATTTTACTTTTTTCACATCTATGATGGCTCCGGCTGTGGCTAGGAATGGTATTCCTAAAATGATAGGGATGTTGGAATCCTCCTGAATGTCCATAATTATGAAATCTGTAGGAATATAGAATTGTCTTATACGTACTAGAACGTTTTCTAGCATACCTAAAGGAAATTTCACTGAACGATCAACTAGTTGTACGGACATTTTTATTGGTCTCAGTTCTCCCATGTTGAGCCTTTTATAAATAGATAAGGGCATTAAGCTAATACTGGCTCCTAAGTCGCACAGGGCTTTGTCTATGACGAACTTTCCAATCACACATGGTATGGATAAACTACTAGGGTCTTTTAGCTTAGGAGGCATGTTGTTTTGGATTATAGCGCTACACTCTGCAGTAAGCATAACAGTTTCAGTATCCTCGAGCTTTTTCTTATTAGATAGAATTTCTTTAAGGGACTTAGCATAGGAGGGCATTTGCGTGATTGCTTCTGTAAAAGGTATTGTAATATTCAATTGTTTCAAAAATTCAACAAATTTCTTAAATTGCCCTATGTTTTTAGATTTAGCAAATCTTTGAGGATACGGGATAGGTGGTTTATAAGGTGGCGGAGGCACATATGGTTCTTCTTTCTCTTCGGCCTCTTTTCCATCATCTTCTTTTTCGTTTTCCTTTGGTTCATCTTCCTTTTCAGACTCCTTACTAGGCTTTTGATACATGGCTGGATTTTTGATCCTTGGGTCAGTTGGTCCATCTAGTTCTGTTCCACTCCAAAGTGTTATAGAATTTGCATGTCCCTTCGGATTAGGTTGAGGTTGTCCTAGAAAATTACCAGCTGGGGCAGCGGTAACTGCTTGTTGTTGAGCCACTTGTGAGATTTGTGTTTCTAACATTTTGTTGTGAGTGGCTAAAGCGTCAACCTTGTTGCCTAATTGTTTAATTTGCTCACTAGTGTGAACATTTTGGTTAAGGAACTCCTTGTTTTGTTGAGCTTGTGCAGCAATGAAGTTCTCCATCATGATTTCAAGGTTTGACTTCCTAGGAACGTTAGCAGCAGGTTTTTGATATCCTGGCGGTACAGCAGGCGCTTGGCCAGGTGCATACAAAGCGTTGTTGTTCTTGTACGAAAAGTTGGGATGGTTTTTCCAACCAGGATTGTAGGTATTTGC
The DNA here is from genome assembly GCA_022829125.1 of Lathyrus tuberosus. Lineage (NCBI taxonomy): Eukaryota > Viridiplantae > Streptophyta > Magnoliopsida > Fabales > Fabaceae > Lathyrus > Lathyrus tuberosus. Next base: position 699,311 of record JALAZF010000639.1, read on the forward strand.
ATAAGGGTTTCCTTGAGCATAATTCACTTGATCAGTGGAAACTCCTACCAAAATTTGACATTCAGGGGCAGCATGTCCAGGTGCTCCGCATAATTCGCAGTTTGGAGCTATAGCAGCCACGGTGGCTACATGTGTTATGGTTAAGCTATCTATCTTTTGAGCAAGGGCATCTACCTTAGCATGGACATGATCAAGGCTACTAACTTTGTACTTTCCACTTTTTGTTTGGGACTTTTCCACTGGCGTTCTTTCACCTCCCCATTGGTAATGGTTTTGAGCCATACTTTTGATGAGTTGATAGGCTTCGTCATATGGTTTGTCCATAAGTGTACCACAAGCGGCGACATCTATCGTCATTCTTGTATTATACAAGAGACCATTGTAAAATGTGTGGATGACTAACCAATCTTTAAGACCGTGATGCGGACGCATCCTCATCATGTCTTTGTATCTTTCCCATGCATTAAAAAGAGACTCAGTATCTTTTTGTCGAAATCCATTAATTTGGGCTCTCAGCATAGCTGTTTTGCTTGGTGGAAAATATCGTGCTAAAAAGACGTTCTTCAACTCTTCCCACATAGTAACGGAGTTTGATGGCAAGGATTGCAACCAAGCCCAAGCTCTGTCTCTTAATGAGAAAGGAAAAAGACGTAGTCTTATCGCGTCTGGAGTTACACCATTTGCCTTCACTGTGTCTGCGTACTGCACAAAGTTGGTCAGATGTTCATTGGGATCGTCCGTAGGATTTCCAGAAAATTGACGTTGTTGTAGGGTTGACAATAATGAGGGTTTCAACTCGAAATCGTTTCGGTTGATAGTAGGGGCAGCAATGTTGTTATGTGGTTCTTACTGAGACGGGGTAGCATAGAACTTAAGAGGACGGTTATGTGGTCCTTCGGCCATGTCTGCTTCTGTTTCAGGTTTAGATTCAGATTCTGAGTCAGGAAAAGGAATTTCGTGTTCTAAACAATATTCTCTAATTTGTCGTCTTACGCTAAGAAGACGCTCAGGTTCGTCTGTCGGTTGCGTTAGGTCTTTGCCTTTTGAGCGAGTACTTGGCATACAACCGACAAATTAAGGAATAGAATTTGTTGCCTTAGTCTATACGGCGTAACAAAGGAATTGCACTATTGACTAAATCACTCCCCGGCAACAGCACCAAAAACTTGATCGCGACTTTAAGAGTCTATCGGGGTTACTAACTGCAAGCGCACAGTCTAATCGCGTAGTTTTAAAAGATATCGAACCCACAAGGACTGATAATCAAACTAATGCTATCGGATTGTTACTATGTTTAGCTAAGGCTGATTATTTTATAGGTTAAGGTGCAAACGGGAAACTAATGGTAAACTAGAATTTAGATTCAAATAAAATATAACGGAATATCGGTACGTAACTCGTCAATCATCTGGGATTCAACAAACCGTCGGTGTATAAATAAGTCAAAATATTCTTCAGTAGAAAATATTAATTTAAAAGTCTTTACCTCAGACTCTCGTGTTTATTGACTCTGACTATACTCCTAAATCAGAATGTTTTCTCTCGATAAACCATTTGAATTTAAAAGTACTTTTTGAAAACTAACAAGTCCTAATTGATTTTAAAGTGCTCTCGCTGTCTTTAAAATCAATGTCCAATTTCAGCTATCCGGTTAAAACCTCAAACTCTCGTAACAAAAGTCCATTTAATTTAAGAAATTGAAACCAGAGAAATAAATTGTCAATAGTTAGCCATGACCGATCGAATCCCTTTCTGGTATACTTAATTACATACCGATATAACCAGTTTAGCCAGACATTTTAACTAGTACAGACATAGACAAACAAAAGTAGTAAAACATTAATTCAAGCATGGTATTTAAAATTAAAGGCACTTCTATTAATTAAATAAAATTCTGGAAAAAAAATTGAATCTTGAAGTTTAAAAATCCTCCACAGGTCGGTAGGATTTGCTTGCTCGAACAATGAAAACGAAAACAAATGAAAATCTAACTAAAGTGCAATAGCTCCCCGGTGTAGAAAACTATTGCTATTTGGGTGCTGGGAAAGTAAAGTGGAAAAGTGAAAGAAATCAAAAGCTCTGAACAAAATAATCTCTGCCACAAAAAAGGTCCCCCCTCCATGCTACCAACTGCCTCTCATTTATAGTGCTCAGCAGAAAGTGTGGGAGAGAAAAATTCGGAAGTGGAAGTTATTTTCGTCGATAAAATTGGAGAGTCTTTGTTGAGTTGAGAGATTTTCGGAAGACTTTAACTTCTCTGAACGTGTGCGGGAACCTGTGTTGAATTGATACTGATGTTGAGTGGTCCACGTAATTTAAGTTTACTGAGTAAACAAGCCGTGCCGGTCGCCATGCGCCTTGTGACGAGGGTCACACTTTGAAGGCGTTACGGTCGCCACATGTTGTCTGACGGTCGCCACACTAACTAAGTGCAGAATTTTTATTTTTCTGTCATCTGTCTTCTTTTCTTCTCCCTCTTTCCTATTCTTTCTTCTTTTCTCATGCAAGTTGTTTGGGACAAAATACCTGAAAATAAGCTTGAACACTTGCAAAATAAAACGTAAATAAACGAAAACGATGAAATAATTTAATGTAAATCAAGGCAAATATGTAATGTAATATCGCATTATCAATGGTATGAATCATCACATATTTCATGCTTCAAATCACTTGCAGGCTATTTATCTACATTGTCATTGGTTTTGGAAACCTCACCTAAAATCTCATTGGGTAGGACTGTAGCCTAATTCATCTCTTCAGAATCTTCACTACATTCAAACTAACTATCCTCAAAACTATCTATTTCACTATCACTTGCAACACAATCATCATCTTCATAATCATCATGCCCAAAATAACTTGTATTACATCTTTTTGTACTTGGGCATCATCACCTTTATCACCTGAGTTATCCCTTACATCAGTTTCTTCTTGGACATTTTCTTCAGTATCAACCTTATTACCACTTAAATTAGGATCTCGATCAGCACTATTTCCTAGTTAAACACCATTAGCATCAGAATTACAAGTCCTAAAACCAGTGCATTATACAACATCATCACCATCAACATTAGGACCTCAATTACCATGTCTTAACTCATTTTTATCCACAACCTCCAGATTGTCTATAATACGTTTTGCATATAAACCTACTAACTCATGACCATTCACATTTTTAGCAAATTGAAGAACATCAACATCTTTATTTAAGGGTATAAGACCACAAGAAAAACTAAATCTATGATTATAGTACCACATACATTTAATGTTCTTATGATCCCCATTTTTAATGAAACCCTCCATCTAAATATATAACAGATATTCAACACCCCTCTTCTAATTAATTTATGATACCTTTCCCTTTCCTAATTTCATATTATGGTGTATCCTTAACCTAATTTTTTGACTTTGAATTGGCCTGCAAAATAATAATAATAAGGCTTAAATAATGTTTTTGTCCCTGTAAGTTGGCGAGTTTTTGGTTTTCGTCCTTGAATTTTTTTTCCGGATTTAGTCCTTATATCCTACTTTTTGTTGGTGTTTAGTCCCTAAAGCCAAAATCCGTAGGAAAATCCAAAGGTTTCCTGTGGATTTTCCAGTGGATTTTCCTTAAAACTAAAATCCGCACGAAAATCTGCAGGAAAATCTGCAGGAAACTTCTATAGGGACTAAACACCTTCAAAAAGTAAGATATAGGGACTAAACCCGAAAAAAAAAATTCAAGGACGAAAATAAAAAACTCGTCAATTTACAGAGACGACAACATTATTTAAGCATAATAATAATAATAATAATAATAATAATAATAATAATAATAATAATAATAATAATAATAATAATAATAACTGATTTACTTAACCACATTGAGACCATAACATAATTGTTAGACAAGAAAACAAGTGGACCACAAGAAAACATAAACAACTGAAACTACTTGGATTAACTATATGCACTATGAGACAAGTGGGACAAGATAATAACAAGTGTGAAAAAGGGACCACAAATACATATCTGTCAGTTGTCACAATAATTCACTTCTTCATTGTTATCCCCAAGTGAAGGTTTAGTCATTTTCGAATAGTTGAAAAACTAAAGTGTGTTTGATCTTTGATCACTTTTGAAGTAGTGAAAAAAAAAACAAATGGAAATGGCTGACGATTGAGGAGGCTTGATAGAAGAAAAATTAGTTTGCAGGGATGTTCGATCAAAAACTTATGATTCATACAAAAGGGGAAGAATTGAAACTAAATACCATTTCAGTTTAAGAATTCAAAACATAATATGAAATACAAATTATGATTACTTGTATTTTTAAAAACATTATCCAATTATGCTATATTACGTGGCAAATCTGTTTACATGGCGCCGCAATAGTTTTGCCACGTAAGTGCTATTGCTTAAATCACATTGAGGGAGAAAAAAAAATCAAAAATTGTGAAATAGAAGATTAAAAATCTGAATTTTAAAATTCGAGATTAAAATGTTAAAACTATCAAAATAGAAAGACTAAAAGTATATTTAAACCTCTCATTTATTTAAATTTTGATTACTCTAGTATTTTCTCTCCACATAATTTTTTTTTTATTTTTTTATTTTTTCTCCATATCAATTTCAAAGTTTATTTTACAAAAAAAATTTCTATTTGTGAATTTAATTATTATTTCTCAATTCATATCCTGTAATAATAAGTTATAAAAAACTATTTTTTTTTTTAAATTTATTTATAGTTCATTTTGAATGATCAAACAATTGTAATTAAATTATTATACTAGAATCACATATACATTTAATTTCTATAAAATTAAAGATTAATATACTTTTAATTTAAAATAAAATAGTTGTATACTTATATGCGCTCATTTTAATCATTCTAAATATACATTCTTTGATTTTTTTATTAATATAGTCAAGAATTTTAATTTCAACTTATACAAATAATATTTATTTTAAGTTTTATGTAAATAATTATAGCTAATTTAATAATTTTTCTCTTCATTTTTTAAAATTGTTTTTTACAGTTTACTCGAGGTTTTTTTGGGCGATTCTGGGTGTGATGCCCTTTCGCCGGTTCGCGAAGCCATGGATAGTGAAGACGGTGGATCGAAAGAGAGTGGAACTTTTTACCCGTTGGTTAATAACATGACCGGTTCTTTTCAGTCCTCGAAGAACGTAGAAAACGACAGGTTGAAAGGAGCTGAAAAGGTGACTGCCTTTGAGAGCTTCGACAAGGCTTTTTCATCTGTCAAAGGTTCTTTTCAGCAGTCACTTTCCAATGTCCCGGTATTCAATGAGGTTTGGAGTGGTTCGCAGGGAAACGTGGGGACCACTGTCCCTTTTTCTCAGAATTTTGTTCAGCAGCCGACTGTAGTGTTGGGAGTTGGTGGGTGTGGAGTGGGCCCAAGTAAGGGTTTTGTGAAAAATAATAGGAAAAAAGTCTTGAAAAGCATTAAGCTAAAATATTTCTATGATGGCGGAGGATTTGTTCCAGGACTTATTAGGAGGCACAGGAAGAGGAGAAATCTCACTTTTGGAAAGAAGGGGGAGGTGAACTGTAGTCTACCTATTTTAGATGGAGGACTGGTTTCAAGCGTAAACAGTAGGGAGACAGATAAGAGTGTTTTTTTTCCATGGCGATCATTCGGCGGAGTCCAGAATCGATAGGTGTAATTTGAGATTTGATTAAGAAGGCTGGATCAGATCCTGTAGAATTGGGCCACCAAGTGCGTCAAGGATGCTGGTCGTATGGAGAGGAGGGGGGTGTACCTGCAAGGTACTCCGACGCTCAAGTAAGAAAGGGTCAAAGAAAAGGGGGCAAGTACAAAGTATGAGTTCTTAGGGTGAATATTGGATACCTGACCCTCTCAAGCGAGAGGGTTTATATAGAGCCCCCAGCACGTGGCCAACAGTCCTATTTTCGGGGCGAAATAACTGTTTTCCCCAAAGAATAGGTAACTACCAAAACTAGACGTTATGTCGGGCAGGGTGCCCAAAACTAGCCATTATGTCGGGCATAGGCATGGTTCCGGGCACCTTCCCACAGCTGTTCGGGGAGTAATGGAGCCGTGCGTAACGGGAAGTGATTCCGGGGAGGAATGTTGCATTCCTTGCCCGTTTGGAGGGGCAGAAAGGTAACTTTTGCCCCTCTGTGGATTGGACTTAGGCAATTTGGGCCGCTCTGGAGCAGAAACGGATTGGGCCATGTCTAGCCATTGGACCAGTCCAGAATAGGATCCCCCCAAGTCGTTGCTCCCGAGCATGGAAGTGATGATTTAAGGGCAGTTCGTTGCTCCGGGGAGCTAGCATGGAGTCGTCGTTTGAAGACGAGGAGGATTGTCTCAATGCGCTTGTGACCCCTGGTGCCCGTGAGATTCGTGGTCGTGACATTGTTGCCCGGTGTTCGGGGAGACTAATGGTCAGACAGAATTGGAAACGTTGGGACGCCACGTGTGCCTAGAGCTCCGTGCAGCAGTTACTAGGCAATGATGGCTAGTGGATAACCATCATGGCCTACGAGCGTGTGTTCGCACGTGCCCCTTTGTATAAAAAGGGGAAAATCGTTCCATTTGGAACTTTTTGCTCTGATTTCTCTCTATTTCCTTCAGCATTCTTGCCCATAACCGCCGTCTGCCTACTCCGACCACCTCCTCAAGCTTCGAGCAGCTACTTTCGTCTACTTAAATCAAGTAAGTTTTCTGATACCTTGCTTGTTTTACTCCTTTTTGTTGTCGATGGTAGGTTGCATGTGGTTAGGACTAGGTTTAGAGGACGAAATGGGTGAGTTTCCGGCGATTGTTGGTGGTGGACGGTGGTTGTTCCATTTTCCTACCTCTGACATGTCGCCAGAGTTAGTAGTATGTTTCAGCGAGGAGGGTGGTTCACGGCGATGTCGCGACATCTATGCATGTGTGACCGCCGTGTCTGTTCATCTTCTGAGTGGGTGATGAGTTTTCCGGTAGAACATTCCCAGATTCCGGTGAAGCTTTGCGATTTCCGGCGAAGCTTCAAACGGAAACTGGGTATGAGTGCGGGGAAGCTCCTCGCTCGGGGATGATTAGTTTCGAGCGTCTCCTCGCGGGGAGGTGTCACCTTTTCCTTTGATGTTAGGGCTTAGGCCGTGGACGTTGTACTCAGCCCTTTGCGCGCCCTTTCACTTGACTTAGCGGTGGAAGAGTGGATTTGATTTGTTGTCGAATTCACTTTCTTCTCTGCTTTTCAGGTGATCGTCATGGCGACGGGGCCAGATAGAGAGGTTATCATAGATATGTCCGAGGAAGAAACAGGCTCTGAGGATAATAGTAGCTTGACGGCCATGAGTTCGACGGCTTCGAGTTCTCCCAGCGATGTTGGGGAGGAAGAGGAGATGGACGGCATGGACGAGAACGTCGTCGTGGATTCCGCCAAGGAATGGGAGGTGGCCGAACCCGCCGAGCACGTGTCTTCTTTTGCGAAGTATATGGGGGATGTTTTTACGGAGGTTGGACCGGAGGAAGAGTGGAAGGTGCACTTCCCTTCCGTGGATGAACGGGTCTGCACGAACTTCAGGGACTGTTTCACGATGTATGAATATGCCTTTAAGGAGCTGGGCCTGAGGTTGCCGTTCACTGATTTCCAGCAGTCAGTGTTCGTGCATTTGAAATTGGCCCCCACGCAGCTGCATCCTAACTCGCTGGCCTTCATCCGGGCGTTCGAGCTGGTATGCGAGCATCTTTCCATAGGGGCTACTCTCCCTCTGTTCTTCACCATCTTCCATCTTCAAAGGCAGCTATCGGGGAGGAAGTATGGTTGGGTGTCTTTGAAGCAGCCCCGTAAGTTGTTTAAGCCCTTCTCAGAGTTAATACGGACGTTCAAGGAGCGTTATTATGTTGTTGAGCCCCTGTTCGAAGCTACCCAAGACAGTACATACGTCTGGGAGATTGAGGTGGGTGAGTATGGGAACGACCTGCATGACGAAGAGGGGAAGTTTATCGGGCGGAGAATCTATAAGTTCCTCATCCACTAGGCACCCGATCATTTCGTCAAGAAGCCCAGTGACTATGTTCTCCAACCGAGCGAGCTACGCGGGCAGGACGCCGTGGCATACGAGGTGCTGGTGAAGTGGGTCAACTCCTTCCGGCTTGCTAAGTGCTGGACGAGCAAGGGTAATCCGGTCTTCGAGGAAGACGGGAGTCAGAGGGTTGAGCGTCGATTTATCAATATTAAGGCACTGCTGGAGTGCAAGACTCCCGAGGACGCCGAGAAGCTGCTGGGTAGTCTTAGTTATTTAGCTTTGTTTGCGTTATTTCTTTTCCTCGTATCTAATATACTCGTGTTTTGTTTGTGCAGGTGAGATTCCTCAGGCTCATGAACGGGTTGTGAGGAATGCTCTTGCGAGGAACAAGGCCGGAACGGCTCCTCCGAAGTCTCGGTTTGCTAGTGCTCGTGCTCCTCTTCCGATAAAGTCTGATGCGGGGACTTCTTCCTCTCCTACTCCTGCTCCCCCAGGGTCTTTTCTTCCTTTGACCGGTCGATCCAAGCGGCCAAGAATTACGGACATTGTGGATCTCACTCGGGTATCTTAGAAAAGGAAGTTTGAGCTTCCTCCTTGTATCCTTGATAGGAAATTCTTCGAGGTGAACTCTTTGATTGTGCCTCGGGCGGAATCTCTTCGCTTGGAAAGCATGGATCGCCCGAGCAAAAGGGCGCTGGTGGCTCAGGACGCTTCAACTTTGGTTAGAATGCTGGAGATGGCAGTCGTTTACGCCGAAGGGGACTCTGCAATAGAGGCCGAACTTACTGCTGCTCAGGCTTCCATGGCGTCCCTCAGAGAAGAAGTTAAGGTTACCGAAGATGCTCGGAAGAAGGCTGAGGAGGAGGTGGCTCGGTTGAAGAAGGAGAACTCCACGCTGGCGGCGGAGAAGAAAGTTGCCGAGGAGCTGGTCCGGGTGATGATGAGTCGGAAGATGTGAAGGAATTGAAGACGAGATCCGAGCTGGTTGCCTGTTTGCTGGCGGTCGAGGTTGATGGTATTGTCGTCGCGGAGGAGTCTTTTGGGAACGCCGTGGATCAACTGCGGGTGGTGAACCCTGAGCTTGACTTTTTTGTCGAGGGCACCCACTATCTGGCGCACGTTGAGGATGGTCGGATCGTCATGCCGGATGCTCTCATTGAAGGGAATAACGAGGATCAGCCCGCAGAGGACCAGGGGCCTCAGTTCGAGCCTACCGAGCATGTGGATGAGTGAGGAGTTTGTGTTTTTGATGTTATTGTAATCTGTCCGGCCTGCGTGCCGAGTATTATTGTAATTTATTTTTGGGGGGCGTGGCCCCCGTTTGATGTAACTCAGTATAATCGTGGTCCTTGTGGCCACTTATTATGTTAAGTTATTATATGTTCGATTCTGTTATCTGCATGAATTTACTTGCTTTTATTTTTTGCTAAGTTTTGTACTCATGCTCGTTGTGAATGTGTATCTGCCTATGATTGGGAGTATTTGACTTGCACAAATATTTTAGGGGGATTGCTCGTTGTAGATGTGTTCGGCAGTGAGGGGAACTGGTCGAACGGCCGGGAATATCCTGGCGGGGGTGCGGAGCTCAGGTCGCGTTTGAGGCCTAAGTTCGCGGCGTGAACATCCCATCGCGAGCTGGGATTCTGCCAGTCATGGTACTTTAATGACAACGATGCTCGATCGAGGACCGCTGTCGAGCAGTTACCCGACTCGTTACTGAGCGAGGTTCTGCTTTATTCGTATGCGACGCTTGTACCTAGACGTGCATAGCGGTCGGTAGCTGACGTTCGTCGTTGCGACGGGTCAAACCGAGAATTTAGCTGTAGTATTATTTTAGCTTTTCAGCGTTCCATGGTCGAGCAAGTTCTTCCCCGGTGAGATGTTCTAGGTAGTAGGCCCCATTTTCCATTTTTGCTCGGACGCGATAGGGTCCTTCCTAGTTGGCTGCTAGTTTACCTTCGTGAGAGTCTTTGTGGTTTCTTCTTAGAACAAGGCATCCCACGTCGAACTCTCGCCGTATCACCTTGGCGTTGTGCCTGATGGTAATTTTTTGTTTCAGTGAGGCTTCGCGGAGGGCTGCCCCGGTTCGGATTTCCTCGACGAGGTCGAGTTCTTCTCTCAATGACTCGTCGTTTATCTCCTCGTCTAGGGGTGACTCTATCCGCCTTGAGGGCACGTGAACTTTGACGGGAATTACAGCCTCGGTCCCGTATGCTAGGTGGAAAGGTGTTTCCCCCGTCGTCGAGTGTGGAGTTGTGCGGTATGCCCATAGTATGCTGTGCAGTTCCTCGACCCATGCCTTCTTTGTTTCATCTAGCCTTCGGTTGAGGCCTCGAAGGATGACTCGGTTGGCTGCTTTAGCCTGCCCGTTTGTTTAAGGGTGCTCTACGGATACAAAGTGCTGCTTTGTGCCCAGTTGGGCGACAAAGTCTTGGAACTTCCTGTCCGTGAATTGCATCCCATTGTCCGTTACTATAGCTTCGAGGATACCGAAGCGTGCAAGGATGTTTCGTTTGTAGAAACGCAGGATGTTGAGGGCGGTTATTTTGGCTAGAGCTTCCGCTTCTATCCATTTTGTGAAATAGTCTACGCCCACTATTAGGTATTTGTTCTGACTCGATCCTACCACGAAGGGTCCTAGGATGTCTAGGCTCCACCAGGAAAATGGCCACGGGGAGGACATAGCCTTGAGCTCGTTAGGCGGAGCTAGGTGCATGTCCCCGTGTCGTTGGCACTTATCGCATTTCTTCACGTGTTCTTTCACGCCGTGCTGCATGGTCGGCCAATAATATCCTGCTCAGAGGGCCTTCCGGGCAAGCGACCTTCCTCTGAGATGTTGGGGGTTGATTCCTTCGTGGATTTCGCGCAGGATGTACGCGACCATCTCTTCCTCGGCGCATTTGAGCAGTGGAATGGAGAATCCCCGCCTGTAGAGTTTATCTTTGACCAAGACGTAAGAGTAGGCTCTTCGCATGACTGTGCTGGCCTCCTTTGGGTCGGACGGAAGTTCGTTTTTGGCGAGATAGTTGTAGACAGGGGTCATCCAGCAGTTGTTGTCGCCGATCACCTGCACTCGAGTGTCGGGGAGGCTTTCTCGATGCTGGGTCGAGGGAGTACTTGTTGTATGACGGATTTGTTTCCGCCTTTCTTCTTTGTGCTGGCTAGTTTGGATAGCATGTCTGCTCCCACGTTATGTTCGCGGGGAACGTGTTTTACTTCCACTGTTGCGAACTTCACCATCTCCTTCTTGACCAGGGCCAAGTATTAAGTCAGATTGTCGTTTTTGGCTTGATATTCTCCCCGGACCTGGAGGGCCACGAGTTGTGAATCCGTGCAAATGACGACTTCTTCTGCGCCCAGGTCTTTGGCCAGGCGTAGCCCAGCGAGGAAGGCCTCGTATTTAGCCTGGTTGTTGGAGGTTGGGAAGGACAGGGTGAGCGATACTTCGACGATGATTCCTTCGTCACTTTCCAGTATGATGCCTGCGCCGCTCCCCGCCGAGCTTGAGGAACCGTCGACGAAAATGGTCCATTTGCGCGCTTCGCTCGCGGGGGAGTCTGCGAACGTCATTTCTGCGACGAAGTCGACTAGAGCTTGGGCCTTGAGGGCTTTTCTGCTTTCGTATTGGATGTCAAATTCGGATAGTTCTAACGACCATTTGAGAATTCGGCCGACCATATCTGGTCGTCCGAGTAGCTGCTTTATGGGTTGATTTGTTCGAATCACGATCGTGTGAGCCAGGAAGTAGTGTCTTAATCTTCTGGTGGCGTTGATGAGGGCCAGTGCCACCTTCTCTATCTGTTGGTATCTTAACTCTGGTCCTTGCAGCGCTTTGCTCGTGAAATATATGGGTTTCTGCCCGTCAGGTGTCTCGCGGATGAGAGTGGTGCTCACTGCTTCGGTTGCTACGGCGAGGTACAGGTACAACGTTTCGCCATTGTCCGGGCAAGAGAGGACCGGTGGCTCTGAGAGCGCTTGTTTTAGATGTAAAAGGGCCTTGTCACACTCCTCGGTCCATTCGAATGCTACCTCTTTGCAGAGGAGTTTGAAGAATGGTAGGGCGTGCTGGGTGGACTTGGCCACGAAACGAGATAGTGACGCGAGCATTCCGTTGAGGGACTGGATGGATTTTTTGGACTTGGGCGTAGGAAACTCGGAGAATGCCCGACATTTGTCGAGATTGGCTTCGATCCCTCATTCCGTTAAGTAGAAGCCGAGGAATTTGCCTGCTCGGACACCAAACGTGCACTTCTCCGAATTAAAATGCATTTTGTATTTCCTGGCCTGTTCGAAGACCTTTCTCAAATGGGCAGTATGATCGGTTTCCTCGTGGGATTTTACGATCATGTCGTCCATGTAAACTTCGAGCATGTCGCTTATTTCTCCCTGGAATACCTTGTTCATCATTCGTTGGTACGTTGCCCCGACGTTCTTCAGGCCGAAGGGCATTACGTTGTAGTAATAGTTTCCCGATTCGGTCATGAAGGTCGTATATTTTTTGTCGGACACTGCCATTGGAATTTGATTATAGCCCGAGTAGGCGTCCATGAATGACAAAAGTTTAAAACCAGCAGAATTATCAATGATTTTATCAATATTGGGGAGGGGGTAGGCATCCTTCGGGCATGCCTTATTGAGATCGGTGTAATCAATGCACATGCGCCATTTTCCATTAGATTTTTTAACTAGTACAACGTTGGACAGCCAAGTGGTGTACTTGGCTTCCGAAATAAATTTTGCCTCGAGGAGGTCCTTTACAGCTTTTTCAGCAGCCTCCGTTTTCTCTGGAGACTGCTTTCTCCTACGTTGTGCTACAGCCTTGACGGTCGGGTCGATTGTCAGCTGGTGACAGGCGACGGACGGATCCAAGCCTGGCATTTCGGCGGCGCTCCACGCGAAGAGGTCGATATTCTCCCGGAGGCATGCTTTGAGCTACTTCCTCACAATGTCGGGCAGGTCCGCTCCAATCTTTACTCCCCGTTGGGGGTCTTCGCCGAACAGAACGATCTCGAAGTTGCCATCTGGGATAGGGCACATCGGATGGGAGCTGCTACTGGACGATGTAGACGGGTTAGCAGAAGCTGCTCGTTCCTCCGGTTGGTCTTCTTCGGGGAAGCGATTGTCGAGGTCGATGGAGTCGACCTAGGGCAGAGGCTTGGCTTCCTCGGAGCTGCTTGGCAATGCTGGCTTGCCAGATGCTTTCGACTTGGATGTAATGGTGTTGAGCCCCTTTGTAGCTGCCTCGAAACACCGTCGTGCAACTTCGATGTCACTGTGGAGGGTGGTGACCATTCCATTTGAAGTGTAATAATTCATCTTCAGGTGGACTGTTGAGGGCACCGCTACCAACTCGGCCAGAGTCGGCCTTCCAAAAATGCACTAGTAAAGCGACAGGCAGTCGATTACCAGAAATTGCACCTTGATGGATCTGGCCGTCTCAGTTGATCCGAAGGTCACGATCAGTTTGACTTATCCCTACGGCTTGGTCATTGACCCGTTGAACCCCTGCAAATCAGACCCTACATAGGGGGTAAGGTGTGATTCGTCTAACTGAAGTGTTGAAAACAGCTGGGAGTACATGATGTCGACCGAGCTGCCCTGGTCGACGAGTATCCTGCGAACGTCGAAGTTTGCCATCCGGGCTCTGACGAGCAAAGGTATGCTTGAGTTCGGGGAACCCCCGAGGAGCTCCTCCCGGTAGAAGGAGATGGGGACGGAGCCCTTTTGGGCCTGATCAAGCGTGGTCACCTTGTTGGAGCTTGTGTTGATCAGGTGCTCGAACTTTCGTTTCACAGAGCCCACAGTGACTTTGTTGAAACCCCCTCCAGAGATGACCATGGCGGAGGGAAATGTCTCCCATGGGCCGTGGGCCGCGAAATAAGCAGGGACGTAGAAGTCCTCTGGTCGCGATATGGACATAGCGACCTGTATATTGGCGTCTTCCGAGGAGGGTACCTCCTCTTCTATCTTCTTGGACTCCTGGGCGTCCTGCCGAGGAGTGTCCTTCTTCTTCGCGAACTGTTTCAAGTGGCCGTCCCTGATCAGTATCTCAATGGCATCCTTCAGATGGATGCAGTCCTCTGTAGTGTGGCCGTGACTCTTGTGGAAACGGCAGTATTTTGATTTGTCCACGTTTGGCCTATTCGGCAGTTGTTTGGGGAACCAGACCCCTGCCTGCTTGAACTCCGAATTGGCACATTCGGACAATATATTTTCCCTGGAGACGGTCAGGGGGGTGTAGTCATGGAACTGCCCAGAGGGTCCCTTGTTGTCACAGGAGTCACAAGGACGGTCCTAGCGCCTCCGTTCGCCCCGACGAGATGTCGAAGCTTTCTCTCCTCTGGATGCTCGAGCATTCTCTTGATGTCGTGATGCTCGGACATTGCTGGCCGCAACCTTCTCTTCGTACTGAATGTGTGATTGGGCTTTGAGGAGGAGGGCGTCTAAGTTTCTCGGTGGTACGAGGCCAATGACTTTAGAAAACTCGGAGCCAGGGCGGAGCCCTTGCTCGAGCAGAAACTTCTTCATTTTGTCAGTTGTAGGGACTTGTACAACTTCCTTGTTGAACCTCTCGATATATGCGCGGAGAGGTTCGTCTTTTCCTTGGATTATGGCCCCAAGGGAGGCCTCAGTTTTGGGGTGGCGGCGAGATGCTGTGAAGTGCCATGAGAACATCCTGCCCAGTTGTCTCCACGAGGTAATGGACTCCTCGGACAGTTGCTTGTACCATGTTATCGCTCCCTTGCGGAGCGTGGTCGGGAACAGTCGGCATTTGATGGCGCCTCGTACGTCGTGGTAGTCTAACAGCACATCGATGTTCTCGATGTGCTCGTCGGGGTCCGTGGTTCCGTCGTACGTGCCCAAAGATGGGGGTTTCTCCAAGCCTTTTGGGAGACGGGTAGCCAAGATCTCCTGGGACAACGGGCCGCGAGGCTCGTCGTCACTGCTAGAACTGGTGTATGATGGGGACCGAACGGGATGCTCGCGGCGGCGGTTCCTCCGGTAAGAAGGGGAGCGGTTCCTTCGCGGAGAAGGTGAGTAGTCCCGTCCTTTAGACTTGACCGGCGGAGATTGCTCGTTCCTTCGAGTCCTCTTGTGGTCGTGAGCGTGCTGGTCACGCGGGGAGATTTGGTCGCGCTTCCGGGCTGCGCGAGAATCAGGCTCTTGGCGCAGTCTTCGGTCGATGTCTCTCCGAGGCTGCGGGCTCCTTGATCGTCGTTGGTTCCTCCCCGGAGGAGGGGATCTTGGACGGCTGGACTCTTCTAATGCCCCGATCCTCTCGTTTTGCTGCATGATCAGGGTGTTGGTTTTGTTGATCGCCTCCAGGAGGGCCGCCACGGCCGGGTCGGCGTTGGGCGGAACAGGAACGGGCTGGACGTCAAGTCAAGGCTGATCGTTGTTGTGATCAGCAGGGGTAGGGGAAGGAGAAGCAGTGGCTCTGTCCCTGAGGAAACGGGTATCTCGGAGGAGAGATGAGTGGCCGTCAACGTCAGATTTGTTGACAGAGAGTATGGTGGTTTGGAGAGCATCCTTGGTGCGGTCTTGGGAGACCATGATCGTGATGATGTTTGAGAATTGTTTTGATCTTCAGTTTCTGAGGAAAGAAAGATGGGGAGAACAATGATTCCCACAGACGGCGCCACAGATCGAGAAGGCTGTATCATATCCTGTATAATTGGGCCACCAAGTGTGTCAGAGATGCTGGTCGTATGGAGAGGAGGGGGGTGTACCTGCAAGGTACTCCGACGCTCAAGTAAGAAAGGGTCAGAGAAAAGGGGGCAAGTACAAAGTATGAGTTCTTAGGGTGAATATTGGATACCTGACCCTCTCAAGCGAAAGGGTTTATATAGAGCCCCCAGGTCGTGGCCAACGGTCCTATTTTCGGGGCGAAATAATCGTTTTCCCCAAAGAATAGGTAACTACCCAAACTAGCCGTTGTGTCGGGCAGGGTGCCCAAAACTAGTCGTTATGTCGGGCATATGCATGGTTCCGGGCACTTGCCCACAGCTGTTCGGGGAGTAATGGACCATGCGTAACGGGCAGTGATTCCGGGGAGGAATGTTGCATTTCTTGCCCGGTTGGAGGGGAAGAAAGGTAACTTTTGGCCCTCTGTGGATTGGACTTAGGCAATTTGGGCAGCTCTAGAGCAGAAGCGGATTGGGCCATGTCTAGCCATTGGTCCAATCCAGAACAAGATTATTTGAGAATTTGGACTCATACCTTGGAGATAAATTATGGAAGGTAATTTCCAACCTTGGAGTAGCAAAGGGTGAATCCAAGGGAGACTTTCAAAGAAGAATTGTTGAGATGGAGAGAGCTGATAAAGTTAAGATGATTAGTGGGAAGGAGAATGCTAACTTGTTGAAATGATTGTGGGATCTTTGAACATCAGAGGGGGGTGTAGTAGAGTCAAAAGATGTAGAATTTCCCACATTATTTTAAAAGGCAAGGCGGACATATTTTTATTACAAGAAACCAAAATTCAAAATTTGACGGATCCTGTAGTTCGGTGTTTCTGGAGAAAGGAAGATATTGATTTTTCTTTTACCAATTTGGAGGGGTTGTCAGGTGGTTTCCTTATTCTCTGGAAGGTTAATTCGGTCGAAGTTTTATGTAGCTTCAGAGGATCGGGATTTTTGGGTATTAAGATTAGGCGGTCTAATAATTTCTACTATGTTGTCAATATTTATTCTCCTTGTTCCTTGCCATCTAAAAGATCGTTGTGGAGTAAGCTTCTTGAGTTAAAGACCATTTTTGCGGATGGAGAGTGGGTGTTTGGGGGTGATTTTAATGCGGTCAGGAATGCGCATGAGCGAAGGGGAAGAACCGCCTTCAACTTGGGTTTGGAGTGGAGGGAGTTCGAGAAGTTTATTTTGGAGGGCGATTTTGTGGACTTACCTTGTAAAGGTAAAAAGTTTAGTTGGTATGGTGGTGATGGCAAAGCTAAAAGCAGGATCGATCGCTTATTGGTGTCTAATGGGATCATCGATGATTGGGGGCCGTGGGACAGTTGATTGGGGAGAGGGACATTTTGGATCATTGCCCGATTTGGGTTGTTGTTGATAGAGAGGATTGGGGTCCGAAACTGTTTAGAGTCAATAATGAGTGGTTTTCTAACTCTTCTTTCCTTCCTTTTGTGGAAAAAGAGTGGAACAAGTTACATGTGGTTGGGAGGAAAGATTTTGTGCTTAAGGAAAAGTTGCGATTATTAAAAGTGAGTCTTAGATGGTGGAATTCTAACATTTTTTGTAGGATCGATTTGGATATGGAGGAGGGAGTCAAGGTTTTGAATGAAGGGGATGATGAGGACGTTGATTTTGGGGAGTTGGGGGGGGGGGGGGAGAGTTTTTGAGGAAGAAAAAGAGGGCTAGTGGCAAGTTTTGGATGAATTTAAAGATTAAGGAGAATATGTTCATTCAAAAGGCTAGATTGAAGTGTCTTAATGATGGAGATCCTAATAGTAGGTATTTTCATAGAGTTATAAAAGAGAGAAGGAGGAGTAATTTCATCGGTTCTATTAGAACAGACAATGGTATTTTGGATAAGGTGGTGGAGGTTAAGTAAGAAGTTAGGAGACATTTTGCTTCAAAATTTGTTGAGTCGGATTTCGATAGACCGTTGCTTGAAGGCATCTCCTTTAAGGGCATTAGTCCTTCGGAGAGGTCTTTGCTTGAAGCTCCTTTTACGGAGGAGGAGATTAAAGAGGCTGTGTGGAATTGTGATGGTTCTAAAAGCCCGGGTCCCGATGGTTACTCGTTTCTTTTCATTAAAAAGTGTTGGTACTTCTTGAAAGAAGATTTTATTGGTTGTTTTCAAAGCTTTCACTCCGAAGATTTTTTCTCTAAATCTTTAGTTTCCTCCTTTTTTACATTGATTGCTAAGTCTTCAAACCCCTTGAGTTTGGATGATTATAGGCCTATATGTCTTGTTGGATGCGTATATAAAGCATTATCGAAGCTTTTGGCGACTAGATTAAAGTTGGTGTTGCATTCGGTTATTTCTAATTGCCAAAGTGCTTTTGTTCCAAGTAGGCAATTGCTAGATGGCATTTTGGTGGCTAACGAGGTGGTTGATTTTGTGAAAAAGGAGGGAAGGAGTTGTATGCTTTTTAAGGTTGATTTTGAAAAAGCTTACGATAAGGTTAGTTGGAACTTTCTCACTTTTATGCTTCGTAAAATGGGTTTTGTTGAGGTTTGGTTGAAATGGATGGAAGCTTTGGTTTTTTCGAGTAAGATGTCGGTTTTAGTGAATGGTAGCCCGACGAAGTAATTTGTTGTGGAAAGAGGCTTGAGACAAGGAGATCCTCTCTCTCCCTTTCTCTTTGTGATTGTGGCGGAAAGCTTGAAGGGTATGGTTAGTAAATCGGTGGTGAATGAGGAGTTTGAGGGCTTTAATATTGGAGGCAATTGTTTTGTTGATATTCTTCAATTTGCGGATGATACTTTATTGTTTGGAGATGGTAGTTGGAAGCACCTTTGGTCTATAAAATCGGTTTTGAGAGGTTTTGAATTAGTTTTCGGTTTGGGAATTAACTTTCAAAAGAGCAAACTTATTGGTGTGAATATCGGTTCTAGATTTTTGGAGTTTGCTTCTTTCTTTCTTTCTTGTAGGAGGGAGGATAGTAAGTTTGTTTTTCTTGGAATCCCTATTGGTTTCAATTTCAATAGAATTGATATGTGGAAGGAGTTGGTGGGGAAGTTGAAACAGAGGCTTTTTTGTTGGAATAATAGGTATCTTAGTTTTGGGGGATGGCTTACTTTATTAAAGTCGGTGCTTTCAAGTGTCTCTATTTTCATGCTTTCGTTTTATAAAGCTCCGGTAAAGGTAGTCAAAAAAATGACTAGGATTCAAAGTAACTTTCTTTGGGGGAGTAAGGAGGATAAGAGGAATGTGTCGTCCGTTTGAGAAAGGGGGGTTAGGATTGAGAAGGGTGGATGATTTTAACTTGGCTCTTATCAATAAATGGAGATGGAGGATTTTATCGGAATCTAACACTTTATGATACAATGTTTTGAAAGCTAGATATGGAGATATTAATTTGAGGATGGTGGATAACGATTGTTTTTCTATTAAGGCGAAGCGTGCATCTTTTTGGTGGAGGGATATATGTGGAGTGGATAAAGGTTTTCCGGAGAATTGTTTTGTTTCTAATTGTAAATTTTCTATTGGAAATGGTTTCTTTTCCCATTTTTGGCTCTCTTGGTGGATTGGAGAGTGTTGTTTAAAGGATAAATTTCTTAATCTTTTTCGGTTGTCTTGTCTAAAAGATGTCTTTGTGGCTTGTATGGGTGGTTGGCAAGGAGTGAGGTGGATTTTGGGTGATTTTGGTGTGGCCGGTTCGGGAGATGGTCCTATTGCGAAGGATTTGGGGAGGTTGAGGGCAATGTTTGAGCATGTTCGTCCGAATTGTTTTGGCAAAGGCGCAGTCGAATGGATGTTGAGCCCCTCGGAGGGTTATTCGGTTAATGGTTTCTTTCATTCCATTTCTAATTATCGCATTCCTCTTGGGCCGAGTAATATTTATGATGAAGCCTATTCTTTGATTTGGAAAGAGGCGGTCCCTTACAAGATTAAGGCTTTTGGTTGGAGATGCTTTTTGAATAGACTTTCAACTAAAGTTGCTCTCTTTAGTAAAGGTTTGGTTTTTTCGAATAGTGGGTCGGATTCCATTTTTTGTTCCTCAGCGGAGAAATCTCTAGATCATTATTTATTGAATTGCGGTGTTTCTATATTGGTGTGGAAGGAGATTGCCGATTGGATCGGTTTTGAGGATTGAGGAGCTAGTAATATTAAAGAAAGCTATCTAAAGTGGTTTGCTTTTTCCAAACGAAGTAGGGTGAAGAAAGGGAAAGAAGGTTGTGTTTGTTTGGCTACGTCGTGGTTTTTGTGGAATTTGCGGAACGGTATTATTTTTAGGAACAACACTTGGACCATATTGGATACGGTTTGGAATATTAAGGTGTTGGTTTGAAGATGGTATTTCATCGGGAAAATTACCCGCTTCAATTATGGTTTTTACGAGTTTAGTAAGTTTCCTTTGTACTTCCTTGCTTAAGGCATAATTGGGTTGTAATTTTCTTTTTGGTTTCGAGGTTAGCCTCTCTCTTTTTGTAAGTGGGTTCGAGAACCCATTGTTCTCGCTTTCAATGAAATCCTTGCTTATATATATATATATATATATAAATAAAAAAAAGGGTTAAATATACAAACCCCCCCTGCAATGTTAGCGAGTTTTCAATTTAGCCTCTGTAAATTTTTTTTTTTATAAACACCCCTTCTTAATATCCAGATTCCCTCACTTAGGCCCCTGATTGCCACATTGCAACAAAGATTCTTTCCTATTGTTTGCGTGGCAGTCCACGTGGTATTTTTAATATTTTTTTATTATTTTTATTTTTATTTTTATTTTTTTATTTTTTTTTATTTTTTTCGTATTTTTTTTTTATTATTTTATTTTTATTTTTATTTTTTTCGTATTTTTTTGATATTATTTTATCATTTTTTTATATTTTTTTCGTTTTTTTATATTTTTTTATATTTTTTTGTTGTTTTTATATTTTTTTTTAATATTTTTTTTGTTTTTTTTTAAATTTTTTTACATTTTTTTTTTCGTTTTTTAAATATTTTTTTAAATATTTTTGTTTTATTTATTTATTTTTTTTCAGGGGGATTTGTATATTTAACCCTTAAAATAACAAAAACTAAAATAGTGAAAAAAATGAATACTTCAGTTTTTCTAAAAAGATAGATGCGCATTGTTATTTATCTTCGTTTGTACTTCTGTGTAATTAATACTATTATCTATGTATTATAATTATTTAAAATAATTTTGTTTCGAAAAAAGACTTAAATTATTCAGAAATTTGAATAGTGCAATATTGCGCATTGTTATTTATCTTCTTTTGTACTTCTGTGTATTTAATACTATTATCTATGTATTATAATTATTTAAAATAATTTTGTTTCGAAAAAAGACTTAAATATTTTTTTTAGTTCTTTTTGTTTTGATAGGGGTTCTTTAATCGTTTTTGGTTGTAACATCTTTTTCTTTTCAATATATAAGCTTTATTAAAAAAAACATGTTTAAATGTTGTCTCTACTTATTTTATGAAATCAACCAAAATCATTATTTAATGATTTCGTGAAAAATAAAATTATTTTATGCAAAAACTTATTTTCAACTCGAGTTTATTTATCGCTACGAAAAAATAGTAATTAGTCACATGATTTTCACGTTACAAAGATGAAAATCATATCATAACCATTAATTAACAACGTGGAAAATTACGTGGCAGGAGTACTTGTGACAACTTTTTTGTCATGTGAAAATTACACCACAACTTGCCACGTGATTTTCAACGCCACAAAATTCTGCTGGTATAACAGATCTACACCACTACAATTCAGAAGGGCATGGTAGGTTGTCAGATTTGACACGTGAATTTCATGACACAAAAATGAAAATATGTCAGTTTTACGTCGAAATTAATTTTTTTTATTTAATTAATAATTAAAAATACAGATGTTTTCAAATAATAATTAAAAATATGAATTTCAAAATAATTAGAATATATATATATATATATATATATATATATATATATATATATATATATATATATATGTGTGTGTGTGTGTGTGTGTGTGTGTGTGTGTGTGTGTGTGTGTGAATTAGTTCTATATTGATTTTTTAATGTATTTGATCTAAATTTTATACTAAATACATTTGATATTTTATTTTTTATTTGTATTTTAGTACAAAGAGAGTAAAATGTAAAAAATAATTAGAACAAATTGAAAAATTTAAAATATGTGTCATTTTATTTTCATTAAAGTTTTTATTCTTTATATTAAATTATTTTTATCTTTAGAAAATTAATGTTCAAACTCAATTCTTACCTAATAATAATTATTGAAGAAAAAATTATTTTATTTTACTTTATATTTTATTTTTCTTTTATGGATTAGGATTTGACTCTCATTATTTCTCAGTAGATTTTGAACTTATAAAAAGATATGAACAAGTTTACATTTAATTTTTTTTGTTAAATGTGTTTGGTCCAAATTTTGTATCAAATACATTTGACATTTTATTTTATTTTGGTTAATATTTTCTTACAGGGTAAGTAAGTCTCAAAATATGTACAAACAATATATTTTGACTTTTAAAGAAGATGTTATACAATATAATATATAATTTATATATAATTCTTTCCTTTCAATTGATTTTTTTATTATCAATTCGTTTAGTAGTTAGTTAGATTTACACATTTTAACTGTATGGTTTTTAATTTATAATGTTGAAATATAAGTACTTAAAGATGTTAGTCAAATAAGTGATTAAAGGATTATTTTTGTTTTGGGAGCAGCTCTTAATCCATCTGAATCTATAGGAAGTTTTAGAACAAGAAAGTTTGTGTTATATGAGAATCAAGCATCATCAACAAAGACAGAAGAAGAAGCGGGATCAAAGGGAAGAAATGGTAGTTGGAAATCATTTAGTTTCAAAAAATCGGTTTTGCACTGCATTGTGTAACTATAGGTGGTGGTAAAGATTAATTTTCTTCAGAAATGCATTTTACAAAGTTATGAAATGTGCTTTAATGTAGATGGTTGAAATAATGCAAAACATGAATAAGAAATAAGTGATGAATCAATATAGAGATTGTTAAATACTTTTCTTTGGGTAAACAAAATATAAAATAAATTTAATCAATACTTGTAAATATAGAGATTGTTTAGTGTTATATATTTGAATTACATTTTGAGAAAGTCAACCGTTTTGGCTTTCAAATTGGTTAAGGTAATGAGCTCTTTGATCAGTACGAACCAATCTGCTTTCATTAAAGGTAGTATGTTGGAGGATGGGGTTGTGCCTGTTAATGAAGTTGTGGATCTTGCTAAGAAATCTAAAGAAAGACCGTCTCATTTTTAAAGTTGATTTTGAAAAGGCGCATGACTCTGTCGGTTGGAGTTTTTTGGATTATATGCTTTTCGGGTTTAAATTTGATCTGAAGTGGCACTATTGGATAAGTGATTGTCCATTCTCTAGTAATCTGGTTATTCTTGTTAATGAATGTCCAACCTCTGAGATTAGTTTCAAGAGAGGTTTGAAGGAAGGTGACCTTCTTGCTCCATTCCTTTTTTTGGTTGTCACAGAAGGTCTTAGTGGGATGCTATCTAGGTTTTTGAGCTTGGTCACTTTTTTCAGGTTCAGAGTATGAAACTCTAGTCTAGCTGCCACCCATCTTCAGTATGCTGACGATACCCTTATTCTAGCTGAAGCGTCGATGGATAATTGATCTGCTGTCGTACACGGGTCAAAACTAGTTACTAACTGGAAGTATAAGGCAGTGACACTCGAGTCGTATCGTAAGGAATCTTGATTATCTTAACCAACAGATTAAAATAAAGGGGGTTTAGGTTTTCATTTAAGATTATGATTAAAAGAATTTGATTACGAATAAGATTAACCGCCAAAATACATGTTTTGATTTCCAACTTATCATCGATTATTATAATTCCAAAATCCTAAGCAGATTCTATTCCTTTTTTGATTACAACATCAGTCAAACAAGCGCAATTGATACTATATGATTTATGCCTCTGTTTTCCTAATTAAGCAAAAGGTTTAAGATTGTGCAAATTAACGAAAAAGCAACGCTAAACGCGATTTTAGTTAAGGAACATATATTAATCGAAATAAATTAACACATTCTATAGAAATTGAATTAAGCATGCAATATATACAAAACAAGATTGAAAAGGAATAGAAATTACTTTGGGCTAAAAGCACTCCATCCTTTATCAAAGTCCTCATGCTTCAGGGACTGTGTAGTATTATATTTGTAAAATACCTGGAAAGTGCGGGAATGTGGCGCCCCCAGGAAAGACGACGACTATATGTCACTTTCAAGGAGGTATCGCTTCACTCTTAGTACCTTCCTCTCGTCTAGATATGGAAACCATGGGAAAAGATGTTTCTTGGACAGAGAAAAGTCAAGGTCAATAGTTGGTCCACATCTCCCTATGAATTATGGATTCAACGATTCACTATTGATTGAGTGGGCGGTCCCTTCCTGAGAAAATCCTAGGCCCAAGGCCTTTAAAATTACTTCTTTCCTAATGGGAGAAAGGAGTATCATCATTGACGCATAATAGTCAAAACACTCGCTGATATACTGAGTCTCTCACCTCATATGAGTAAGTCATCCAAAACCACCGTAATATCACCATACAAAACTTCTCGCCGACGCGGGCAAGCCTTAACTACTCTAAATTGTTATAAACTTATTAAGACCTCTGAGTAGCCCCTACCATTGTAGAAATATCATGCACATGTGTACTTTTTGACAACAAATATAATCATAATTTTAATTTCAACTTATACACATAAGATTTATTTTATGTTTTATGTAAAAAGTTTAATTGGTATGCATTGGCAGTTTAAAATAATTTTACACTGTCATCCAATAGGGATTCATCAATCTGCCATGTCATAACATTAACTTAAAATTTAAAGTCAAATAAGGCGGAATACATAATGGTGATTGGTTGACAATGTAAAATTTTTTTTCACATACAATGCATATCCCATTTTCTCTTATGTAACTATTTATAGTTTATTTAATAAATTTTTCTCTTTATTTTTTTGTTCATTTTTTTTTACAGTTTACTTTATGTAATAAAATATAAATAAAAATAAAATATCAAATGTATTTTGCATAAAGTTTAGATCAAATTCATTTTTGAAAATAAAAAATAAAATATTTTTATATGTGAGACGTGTATATTCTTGTTGCATTATACGTAAATTGTTAGCATATTCTTTTTCATTTATTTATAAAAAATTTGCAAACCTAATATGTGCACTCCTTAATTGATATTACTATTTTCTCCTACAATTTACTTAAAACGGCTTTTCTATAAAATTAATTCAATGATATAAATATTCATATCCAATGAATTTTATTTTTTAAATATATCTACTTGAAATAATTATATTTGTCTCGAACATTAAATATAGATAAATATTAATAATATTTTTTACCTGTCTCGTCGTGTAATAAGAGTTACAAAAATATAATATTTAAAAAGTTAAATATACAAATTAAAAAATTAAAAAAGTAAACACAAAAAGAATCACAATATCTTATAAAAAGGGAGGTTAGGTCACAAAGGCTTCTCATCTTTTGATTATTTTTTGTTCTCTTCCTCTTTACAACATAAAATAAAAGTTTAGTGAAAATCACATATTCAAACATGATTTTCATTTTTCCTGTTTCAAGTAAGAAACGCCGAGATATGACTAAGAAATTACGAAAACATGAGAAAGTGACATTGTACAAGAGCAAAAGCTGGAGCGTTGGTGGTGAGGTGAAAAATAAGAAGAAGAATAGCGACATCAATATTAATAGGATCTTGATATCGATCAATATCATCGGTAGTTCGGGGCCATTAACAATTGTGGTTAATGAGGATGATGTTGTTTGTGATGTTATTGACAAAGCTCTCAAATTTTATGCACGTCAAGGTAGATTACCTGTTTTGAAATCGAGTACATCTGAATATGTTCTACACTGCTTAAATGATGTCTCTGATGGTAAGATTTTTTGATATATTAATTACTTTTGTGTGTTAATTTTTTTGTGTTTAGAGAAAATGATTGCATACTTTATTTTAATTTGAAGTAATTTTTCTTTTTCTTTTTTATAAAATTTTTATGATTTTTCTTGTGTTTGTAGTTGATATTTATTGTATTTGTTTTGATGCAAATATTTTTTCTATTCTACATTATAGAAGAGCAATCCAGTCTATTACATTTTTTTTTAATCTCTTATAAGAGTAGTGTTTTTTGAAATTATTTTAAAATGGCCTCATCATTCGCACAATTATTCCCAAGCATGTTTATACGTTATTTTTACGTATTTTATGAAGTTAATAAAAAAATTTATTTTATGAAATTATTATTATATGAGGATATATCCTATGAGAATGCGATTTTTATGTGAGAACATGAAAATGAATCTGAACCATTATATTTTAAAATAAATGGTGAAGATTATGTGTGGTTTTTTTTCCTCTCCTCCATTATTAAAATAAATGATGGAGGAGAGAGAAAAAATGACACACATTCTCCACCATTTATTTTAAAATCTAATGATTCAAATTCATTCTCATGTTTTCACGTAAAAATAGCATTCTCATATGATAAGATATTTTACTCTTTCAATTAAATTAATTTTTTGTAAAAATAGATTAGTGAACAAATTCATATGCTTAAAGCGTTGAAAATTCATGTTCAAGCTCAAACTCTTACCTAAAATAGTTTTTTTTTTATCTAAATTGATTTCAATATTCACAAAACAATTAATTTAATATTTATTCTAGATGTTTACATTTTTTTCCATTAAATTCCTATAGAAGAAAAAAGTTATTTTCTTTTTCTTTTATAAGTCAGGATTTAACAATCATTATTTCTCCTTTTTCTCAAAGTAGATTTTTAACTTATACACAAAGTACCAAGAATTTTACATTTAAGTTTTGTTAAATTTAAGTTTTGTTAAATGCATTTGGTCCAAATTTTATATCAAATACATTTGATAATTTAATTTTTGTGTGTTAATATTTTGTTATAGTGAAAGTAAATCTCAAAACATATACAAAATAATATATATTTAGACTTTTAAAAAAGAAGTCACACAATATTCTTTTATAATTGTTTCCTTTCAATCAAATTGTTTTTTTAGGGTTAAATATGTTTTTGGTCCTTCTAAATATCTCATATTTAGCTTTTAGTCCTTCTAAAAATTTCTTTCAAAGAATGGTCATTTTAAAAATTATAATTTTAACTTTTGGTCTCTCTTGCAATTTAGCGACGACTTTTACACTATAGCGACAATTTTTAGCGACAGTTTTTAATTAGCGATTGAATTAGCGACAGTTTTAGCGACGATTTCTGCAGAAGAGACCAAAAATTAAAATTACAATTTTTAGAAGGATCAATCTTTGAAGGAAATATTTGGAAGGACTAAAAGTTGAATATAGGAAACTTATGAGGACCAAAAACATATTTAACCTTTTTTTTTATTATCAATTTTAATAATATGTTTTTTAACTTTACAAATAAGTGATTTTTTTTTTGTTTTTTGTTTTTAATTTGGGAATAGCTTTAGGTCCATCTGAACCCATAGGAAGTTTTAGGACAAGAAAGTTTGTGCTATCTGAGAATCAAGCATCATCTACAAAGACAGAAGAAGCACGATCAAAGGAGAGAAATAGTAGATGGAAATCATTTAGTTTCAAAAAATTCCGTTCCGCACTGCATTGTGCAGCTATTGGAAGTGGTGGTAGAGATTAATTTTCTTCAGATATGTATTTTACAAAAGTTATGGAATATATAATTTAATGTAGATGCTTGGAATAATGCAAAACATGAATAAGAAGTAAGTGATGAACTAATATAAAGATTGTTGTTAAATACTTTACTTTGGGCATATAAAACATAAATAAATTTAGTCGATTCATGTAAATCGTGTTTTAGTAATTTTTAGTAGTGTTAAGTGGTATATGTTTGAGTCATGCTATTTGTGTTTTTAACCTAAGTGTTCAAAAAAAATTAAAATATTTTAACCAACAACTTACGCACAAACTGTGGAAAGTGATCACGACCATTTCTAGTAAAATAGTCCAAAATCAATCAGAATTGATTGAAGCATGTTTTAATACTACAAAGGTAGTAGACTCAAACCAGAGCAAGAATCCACAAACCACCGCCAAACCAAACAACTAAACATTCTTTGATGCAATGGAGACAAAAAAATATTGAAACCTGCAAATCTCAACAAATCTGAAAGCTAACAGAGAATAAAGAATAAAAAAAAGTCAACACTCACGCATTAGAGAAGACGAGGCTTAGCTGCAACAAAAATCAGTGCCAGAGAAGGAGATGCACAATTGCAACCGAGTTGCACCATGCAACCATCGTCAGCGAAATTTCCTCCACCCACAAAC
The DNA here is from genome assembly GCA_022829125.1 of Lathyrus tuberosus. Lineage (NCBI taxonomy): Eukaryota > Viridiplantae > Streptophyta > Magnoliopsida > Fabales > Fabaceae > Lathyrus > Lathyrus tuberosus. Next base: position 727,311 of record JALAZF010000639.1, read on the forward strand.
CAAAATCCAGTGAGGACTCAACCGAAAAAATAAAACAACTAAAAAGGAAAAATCAACACAACTCCAAATTAGAAGAAATCAATTTTTGATATGTCTGGATTAAGCAAAACAACTAGACCAACAATCGCTGAAACATGCCGGAACAACCACCCAATAACGACCATCTGAAAAGGATAATCTTAAGGGTAAAATGATGGTGCGGAGGAAGGACTCATCACACCACCACCAGCTTAGCTACATGATGAAGTTGAAAATTTGGATTTTGGGAGAAGAAGTGGTAGGTGGCGGAGTGTTTCTGGTCGAGGAGAGAGAATGAAGCGTTTCATTATCTTTTTTTTTCTTCTTTTTTTAGATTAGAAGTTGACCAAAACTGAATATAAAAGAATTTAATTTATAAATAATTGTAGACGTAACTTTTTCTTTAATCGTACTTAAAATATCACATGTGAATAGTTGTGTGTTAAATATGTAATTCTTTGTGTTAAGAATCTTTGTAAAATGCAGGATTCGACAGAATCGAGGTCGAATTTATTCGATAGAGTAGTAGTCGAATATAGTCTCTAATAGTTGAATCTGCATATTCGACAGCCATGTCGAATACAACTTATAGTAGACGAAGATGCACGTATTCGACAGAGTCAAATACATCTAGTCGAAGTCAGCTAGTTTGAGATTACTTGATGTGCAAGTAATATCTTTATAAATAGGGATACATACACACACACACACACACACACAAAGAGAGAGAGAGAGAGAGAGAGAGAGAGAGAGACTCTTCACTAATAGAAAGATCAATAAAACTTTCCTACTTTCAATTCAATAATTCATACTTTCTAAATTCCATATTCTCTCTCTCTCTCTCTCTCTCTCTCTCTCTCTCTCTCTCTCTCTCTCTCTCTCTCTCTTTCTTCAAAAAAAACTTTCTTTTTCTTTTCAAATCATTGTGGGAGGGAATTATCTTGCAACCAATGCGTGGTTGAATCACTCAAGTGAAGAGTGAGAAACAAGATTCTTGAATCAATCATGAAAGTAATTGAATCTTATTTTATCACGATAGATTCCAACATCTGGTATCTAGAGCACTGGATGTGATTCTTAGAAAGAATTGAGTAATGACTTATCATCCAAACAGACATTTTCCAACAAATATTCCCATGTTGAATGACAATAATTATGATAATTGGTGTAAGCAGATGAAGGTTGTCTTCTACTATCAAGACATTTGAGATATTGTGAAGAATGGAGTCACACCAATTGGAGACGATGCTATAGATGAACAAAAGGCTACACATAAAGATTTGAAGAAGAAAGATTATAAATTTCTCTTAATAATCCATCAATACATTGATCCAGACAACTTTGTGAATGTTGGTGATGTAGACTCATCGAAGGAAGCATATGACATCTTGGAGAAATCTTTTGGAGGTGTTGAGAAGGTGAAAGAAATGAGGTTACAAAATAAAAAAAGAACGTATAAGTTGCTTCAGATGGAAGAAAGTTAAAGTGTGGATAATTTCTTCACTGGGGTAACAAGACTGGTGAATCAAATCAAGATGTGTGGAGAAGTATTGACATTAATATCAATAGTTGCAAAGATCTTGGGGTCATTGCTTCCAAAATTCAATCATGAGGTTGTAGCCATAGAACATTCGAAGGGTTTGTCAAGCATAACAATAGAAGAGCTTCAAGGGACACTTGAATCTCATGAACAAAGAATGGATGAAAAATCTGTAAGCAAGATGAAAGTTGAAGAAAGATTTAAGGATCAGTGGTACTTAGATTCAGGTTGCTCATCACACATGATTAGATGGATACATTGGTTTGTCAACACCAGTCCCTCGACGAAGAACAAGGTGAAAGATTCAAATGACATTACCCTAGCTGCTGAAGGTATTGGTGATGTTCTGATCATGAGGAAAAATGTAAAATAATCAGTGATTTCAATTGTTTTATACACACCATACATGAAAAGCAGCTTGATCAGCATAGGGAAACTGATTGAGAATAATTAAAAAGTGTTAATAGAAGATAAGATAATGAGAGTACTCGACTCGAGTGGCAAGTTAATCCTGAAGGCACAAATGTGTCAAAACAGAACCTTCAATATTGAACTTGATGTGATGGAACACAAGTGTATGGAAACTATAGCTAGCAGGGATGAATGGCTATGTGTTGCAGTGAGAATCAAATATCAAGCTATTGAATTAACTTGAATCACAAATCTTTGAAGTTCACCACCAAACTTTAGTTTATTCAAATGAAAGGGTAAGGATCGAAGAAAACCCTAAGTGCGTTATGTAACAACAAAGCTAAGAGAATCTAAGGTTCGGGGGTTGGTTATATCTAGGGAAGGTGTTAGCATCCTAAGTATATGTAGTACTATACAGGAACCTCTTATTTGTATTTGTGTTATGTTATTTATTACTAGGGAAAGACATAAAGTTATTACTAAGTATGCTCGCCAAGACATCGCATCTCGTGCCTACGTATCCTGACTAGGATGGAATCAGAGCATTCGTAGTTCACTTAACTACCGGTGAGGAACTCTTGATAGTGATCAAGGTTCAAAGGGGAGGTAAGTGTCCATAGCAATGACACTTACAAAGAGTTAGGCAACTCTAATCTTAAGGCTAGGATGGGAAGGGAAGAAGTGTCCATAGAAATGACACTCACATAGAGTTAGGAAACTCTAATCCTAAGGCTAAGATGGAAAGCTAAAGACTCTAGCAAGGCCTCAAGGGACTGGTATGCAAGGCTAAACTAGCTTATGACAAAAGTCAACAAGAAAAGATCATTTTCTTTGGATTGAGATTAAGAAGAGACTATCGAACAGAATAGGCATCATGACAGTAATGTCCCAAAAAGCACAAAGTAAAACCTCAAACATCAAAGCTAAACTCATGAACATATAACAACATGTATATAAGGCAAGCATCAAGACATGTGATCATGCAAGGATGGATCCTAAAGTCGGAGGATGGGAAAATTCTACCCTAAAATTGTCATGCTTGGATTAAGAACCTAAATCTATCCTACTCCGATCTTAATCAAAAATTAAGGCGAACTAGGAAATCCTAAGGGAGCGTGCGAGGTAACAAGCAGATAAATATTCGAGGTACAATTCAAAAGTCAAGATTAACAAGAGAAAGTCAGAACAAAATCGAGATCATAAGCTCAAACGGAAATAATCAAGTTTCTAGCTCACAAAACTAAAAGTCAAATAAGTTAATAAAAATTAGAAATCAAAGATTAAAAATCTAAATATTTAAAATCTAAACACAAATTAAAATGGAAAGAGATAATTTACAAAATTATTTGAGGAAGTTTTTTTGTTGTTTTTTTAATTTATTAAGTAAACTTAATAATCTAATAGTAATCTGAAACAAAATTGAAAGATATATATATATATATATATATATATATATATATATATATATATATATATATATATATATATATATATATATATATATATATATTTAAACAAAGTTAAAGATTATTTTCTTAAGAAAAACAAAATTAAAAGACACATAAAAAAAGGCTAGGGAGAAACAAAAAACAAACCAGCAAAGGGTAAACCCCACAAGTGCGCTCCATCATAAGTCCAACCTGCGACCCGGTCCGAATTCAAAAGGCAAAAAACATGGAAACCTAATTCTAACATGACCGTTCAGCAGAAAAGGATACGTATGAACTATTCACTTAGAAATCATCACCACAAACAAAAAAGCAAAACACGATGTATAGGGTTTAAAAGTTGTTGGATGGTTTGTGTTTAAGAATTGTGTAAAATATTGAGGTTGAAGGTGTCTTTCTCATTGCATCGGATTCGCAGGAGGTATACATTGAGGTCTATGGAAATGATGGTGGTGAAGAGGGTGGAATTCGGTTAAGGAAGAATGCAAATTTTTTTATGTGTGAATGATGATGAATAAGGAAAGTGAAGGGCAGAATCTTGGTGCGTCGCGTTCTATTTGGAACTTATTATGTTGTATGGTAGCTGTAACGTGGTTTTGCAAAGTTCACATGGTTAGAAAAGAGGAACAATGGACAAACAAAGGTATGGTGAACAAGATTGTTGTTTTAGTTAAAGAAGGTGAGGTTAGGTTGTAGGCAAAATGAGGGTGAAGAGGTTATTTGAGGTTAATGTTTGAAGAGGAATTTGGCGTACAGTTTATGAACTTGAGAAGGTTTATGTCGATGTTGCGAAACAAAAACCGACCGATATTGAATGCGGTGGCTGTTTTGAGTTGTTGGTGATGGAAAGGGTGAGACTAAAAGCTTTTAGGTTCAGGTTTGTATCCCCAATTTCTTAATGTTTTTTCTCTTTTTATTATGGTCTTCCCTCTCTTCTCCTTTTCTTTTACTGTGTGTTTGGTATAAGTGAAGTTGAGAAGAGAGAGGTTAAAGAGAGAGAACTTAAAGAGAACGATTGTATTTCTTCTGCTTGGTATGAAGAGAAATTACTAAGAGAGATTCAAAAAGAGTGGGGCCTATAGGTTTTTCATTTCTCTTATGGCATGAGAAGAAAGTAGGAAGAAAGCAACTAAATTATTCATCTTCCATTTTTGTCCTTGTCTTGTTAAATTGTTACACTTTTTATGTTGTAAATAGCACTTTTTATGTTGTAAATAGCTGGAGAAAGTATAAGAAATATAAGACATTTTAAAACTGCAACCTATGTTACTTTTTAAGATATACTCCAAAATATAAACAATGTTACTTTTTTTTTATAATGTCTGATTAATTTCTGCAATTTTATTTTTGCTAAATTAGTTTTCGATTGATAATAAAGTATTTTAAATTTTTTATTTTTTATAGGGTGGTTGAATGAACTCTAATATTTTTAATTGGTTTTATTAAGTTTAAAAACAAGAATAATTAATAAATTAAATTAAATTTATATTTTTAAAAGGATAAACAAAATTTGTTAAATACTACAATAAAATATATTAAACATAAATGATATAAAAAAAATTCTCTTAAAAATAAGTAGTGAAAATAATTAGTATTGTTTATAAAAAGATATAATTAATTAATTAATTAATTTTAAATTAAATTAATTTGTTTTAAAATGTTTTTTATCATAAGGACGTTATAGTACTTTTAAAATTATCTAACACTTCTCTCTTCTCTATTTCTTCTTTCTTTCTCTGAAACCAAACAATACTACAAATCTATTTTATTTCACATCTTTTTCTCTCTTATTACCTTCTCTCTTATCTATTTCTTTCTTCACAACTTCACTTACAAGCCAAACACACCCTTACAGTGTGTATGTCTTTGTCTTTGTGAAGCAGTGCCTTGGTCCAGTTGTGTAGATTGTGCAGGTTCGAAGGTTTGTCTTGGAGTAGCAGACATTTTTATTTTGTTGTTGATGCAGAGGTTTGCAAGTTGTTGTTGTGTGTTGCCGTTGTTGCTTGCTTATGCGCATTCCTTTGTAGCTGTTATTGTTGGTTTTTTTAGGTCGTACATTTTCTTTCTTTTTGCAAGCCTTTTTGTGTTGTTTAGCAGAGGCAGCGTGCCTTGTTGTAGCTAGCATAGTAGTAGTATTTTGGAGGGTAGTGGGTAGGATGTGGTCATGTTGTAGATGTGGGTGCAGGACTTTTTTTGGTTTGCAGTGTCACTGTTGTTACAAGAGCAGGTACAAGTTTTGTGTAGCTCTTGGCCATAATGGTGCGCATGGATTCATAATCTTGGTTGTGTCTTTTTTATTTTTTTTGTAATTTTTTAAAACAAAAAAAAGTACAATGGGCTTTTTGTATTTTTGTGTGAATGGATTTGAGCTTTTTGGTGTGATGAAATGTTTGGATATTTACATGAGTGAACATGATTTGCTCTTATTTATAATTGAATTAGATAATGGGCATTTAAAATGGATATGTGGAATTAAAAATTGACAATAAATATGGATTGGATATGGAATGGATATGGTTTGGAAAATAAATTGATTAAATATGATGGAAATGGATTAGAAAAAAGAGAATTTGGTTAATGAATGGATAAAAATTGGTTTTTGAAATGGATTAATGAAGTATGGTTAATTGAATCGAATTGGATTAGAATATGAATGAAATGGATTAAGAAAGTGGTTTGGGAACGGGTATGTATTAGTGACAAATGACAAAGTGGATTAAAAAAAATGGAAAATGGATAAATCGAATCTAGGAAAATGGAAGTGAAATAATGGGTAAGGAACGAGTTTTTCTATATGTATCCACAACATTTAAAGCCTTGACAGCTGAACTTGAATGCCACTTATCTTGAATTAAATCAAAGAAGATCTACCTTGAATCAACTACGAATTAATGACATTGCAGCCTTAAATCCACCTTGAAATGACCTGAACAACTATTTCGATTTTTAATGGCTCTGCAACTTGATTGTACCTGACGACCTAAACTTGACACAAAAAACCCCCATGATTTGATGATCTTCAAACATAAAATATTGATCCATGACCAATCCATCTTTAGAATGAAACACACTCCTCTTTCTTGACCAAGATCAAATTCCATCCAATTAAACTGAACACTACTGCACACACAGACGCACTTAACCTTCTTGCCTCAAATGAACCTGAATTGCACGACATTTGACCATCTTAAACACAAAGGGTGAGAAACCCTAATCTTCATCTTGAGTTCAAACCACTTGTTTGACCAAGATTAGATCAAACTTCCACTGAATTTTAAACCACACCGTACACACCCTTGACCTGATAACCTTTCCTGATCCTTGGTTCAGTATTGCAAGACCTGAGTCTCGAAGAACTTGTGATGAAGCCATATTGCATTGGATTATTGAGAAAGGGGGGTCTCTTAAGTGTATTAAAACTTCATTGGTTAATGATCCATTCAAGACTTTGAATGATCAATCCATTAAGCCTTTTGAAGCAAACCCTAATCCACATGAAATAAAAAAAATCAAGAACTAAATAATTTGGTTAGCTATGCATGAATGATTGACCTAGAATGTTATGTAAAACTTGATTGAATCTAGGGGTAAAATTTGGGATATGAAAGTTGCCCCTATTTAAATATCTTTATCGGATGATATGAGCGATGACCATCCTCATGAAATCATGGCGAAAGGTATTTAAATACTGAAAACCAAAAGTTTTGCTCTTAGATGCAATGCCATGCTATGCTATGGACAAAAGAAAACTATGCAATGCTGACATACAATGAACTCTAGTATAATGAAACTGATGGAATGATACACGCACAATGCAGACAAAAGCTAACAGTGATAAAGTCAACACAATGGGTGACAACTCACTGGGGATAACCAAACACTGGGGAACAAAAACAAACTGGGGAAATCTAAAGTCATTGATCAATAGGTTCAGGCATAACCGGCTGACACTTTAGAAGAAAAGATCCTCAAAGCCTTAGGATTGGACTAAAGTAAAACAAAAGCAACATCCTCAAAGCCTTAGGATGAAACAAAGACACAATCCTCAAAGCCTTAGGATTGGACTAAAGCAAGAAGAAAGCAGCATCCTTAAAACCTTAGGATGGAGCAAAGCAAAATCCTCACTGGAAGTAGAACCAAGAGATGGTCTCCAATGGGGGGTATCTAGAATGATTGATCATTAGGTTCAAGCATGGTCGGGTGACATTCAAGAATAGAAAGACAAAATTGGACATAACCCCCAAAGTCTTAGGATTGGACCAAATTAATGACCCTTAAAGCATTAGAATCAAACAAGAGTAACATCCTCAAAGCCTTAGGATGATACAAAGACACAATCCTCAAAGCCTTAGGATTGGCCTAAACAAAGATGCCAACAACAAAAGAAAATGGGTTGATGAAAAGAAAAGTTTCACAAAAGAGTGACATCGTCAAAGGGTTGACGGGAGAAAGCTACCATTGTTAAAGGGTTGACAGACAGATAACTAAACTAAATAGTCACCTCATCAAAGAGTTAATGGGAAGAAAAGTTTCACAAAAGAGTGACATCGTCAAAGGGTTGACGGGATAAAGTTATCATTGTCAAAGGGTTGACGGAAAGATAACTGAACTAAATAGTCACATCATCAAAGAGTTGATGGGAAGAAAAATTTCACAAAAGAGTTACATCATCAAAGGGTTGACGGGAGAAAAACATTATCATCGTCAAAGGGTTAACGAGGAGATAACTGAACTAAATAATCACATCATCAAAGAGTTGGTGGGAAGAAAAGTTTCACAAAAGAGTGACATCGTCAAAGGGTTTACGGGGGAAAGCTACCATTATCAAAGGGTTGACGGAGAGATAACTGAAATAACAATCACATCATCAAAGAGTTAATGGGAAGAAAAACCTCACAAAAAAGTGACATCGTCAAAGGGTTGACGGGAGAGAAACATTATCATCGTCAAAGGGTTGGCGGAGAGACAACTGAACTAAATAGTCACATCATCAAAGAGTTGATGGGAAGAAAAGTTTCACAAAAGAGTGACATTGTCAAAGGGTTGACGGGAGAGAAACATTATCATTGTCAAAGGGTTGACGAAAAGGAATGTATTTGAAAGTCGTCATCAAAGGGTTAATGGCAAATACTGATCGAGGGTAATACCAATTGTAACTATAAAAGGTTGAATAACACCAAGGACGAATAAGCTTCTCAGGAGAGACTGCCACTTATCACCATAAAAAACAAGCTTCTCAAAGAGATTACCACTTGTTGTTGTAAAGGTAGACATATCAAAATAAGCTTCTCAAGGAGACTGCCACTTGTTGTTAAAAAAGTTGAAGGAAACACCCAAAACGGATAAGCTTCTCGGGAGAGACTGCCACTTATCATCGTAGAAAAAATCTGAAGGAAACACCAAAAACATATAAGCTTATCAGGAGAGACTGCCACTTGTTGTCATAAAGGTATAAATTCCAAGGGGATGTTATAACAACCCTGCTGGAGAACGAATTTTGTCTTCAATGGGGATCTGTAAAAGATTGTTCCTGCAAGACACAGTGCAAAATCAATGCACGTTCAAACTAGGTTCAGCGACCTAATTAGGTTTAAAAGCAACACCTCCAGGGACCAAAGTTCAATCTAGGAACAAGCTAGAAAGAAACGGTCAAGCAAGACTCCATCCATTGAGGAATGAACTCGAACGGGGATTTATCTTATCCAAGCATGGAAAAGATAACTGAAGCAACCCATTATCCATGAGGATCAATCTTTGTGGGGAACTTAGAAAGAATGTGCACTTTATGGCTAAAGTTGACGACTCTATTGGGATAGGAGACAAACCCAGTCACTTAGGGAACAAACAAAGCCCAAAGTGAACAAAACAGATAAACGCCAGAAAGTAGCAAAATGCTCGTATGCTATGCATATGTATAAATGCATGTATGTCATGTTTATGCTTATGCTGATAAAACAGGCAAGGGGAAGTAAAACTGGAGATGAAATAAACATCTCGACAAGGATAACCAGCCAACTTCACCAGATTAGAACATCACTAGGGATGAACATGCAGAACAAACAATTCTACTTTAAGGTTTCAACCTTCTCTGGGGAAAAGAGTATTCCACTCGGGTATAACATCATGACTTCACCTGAGGGATTGCCATCACGAGCCTGATTTCCTTGTTGAAAGAGAAAGATCTATGGGAAATTGCCAAGATCAAATGAAGTAACAAATTACTGGGGAGTTGGCAAAAGATATTACAAGAACAATGTAGTTCTACACTTTAATTGCATAATGATCATCACGAACAGGCAACGGCTCTTGCAACAAATAATCTTCAAATCTCTTCTGTCCTAGATTACATGATCTATGGGAAGAAATTACCAAGAGGATTTTACAGAAGAATTGGCATACAAGATGCTTCAGTATCTTCAAACTCTTGGAGAGATTCAACAAATTAAATCTCAACGTAATTGCCGCATATTAACTGTATTTGCAAAACAAAGTCCTAGAACTTGTCCTTTAGACCGTGGGAGTAACAACTGGGAAACAAAATTGCCCCTGCTAGCTGGTTGATCTCTGAAGGAGTTGCCCCAGACTAACTAAACTTCGAGAGATTTGTCTAATCTCGACTTGATTGCTTTTGATTAATTGGTTTTCAAGAGATTTATCAAATCTCGATCTGATTGCCCCGGATTAGCTGAATCTTGTAACAGATTACCTTCCTGTTCAACGGAGTCTTAAGGAGTTTTGCATCTTAGCTTGATCAATCCTTTCATTGCTGAAACCTTCTTTGGGTCAAGTGCTTAATAGCAAGTAAAACTGATCATTTTAAAAATGATAATTTTAATGTAATGCATATAACAGTTTTGAAGTCCAAGTCTGCTCACCGGAAATATATTGCGACATATAGTGAATAAATCACTGATCAGAATGTCACATTGATACCAACATGAATGGTAAGCAAATCCCTTTAGGAGTCACCTTTGACGTGATCTTACCGAAGTATGCTTTCGAAACAACCCCACTTCAATTAGGTCTTTCGAGGGTTGTAATGTGGCCTAGTTCATGGTTTGAGAAAGAAAGGATATAAGGCTCAAAGTTTTATTTTAACCCACCCATTCTCCTTAATATTCTCCAGTCCTACGTTCAGCTAACTTGACACACGCATCTAGAGTTTGGCGGTGTAAGAGTAAAGATGACGATTCAAGATTTTTTGAAGTGACAGTCACCATATTTTGTTTTTGGCCATGAATGTTAATAACCTTTTGATTTTTGACATGGTGGTCACTGAATCTTATTTTTGCCTGAGGATTTGAGGACCACTTTCGATTTTCTTATTTTTGATCCCTAAATTTTGTATGGACTGGTTTTGAAGCTCTTAATCCATCGGGGTTGCCATGATTTTGCCTAAGTCTCCTCTTTGGGTGTTCGACTTATCAGGCTTTCTCTTCTCCTTTTCTTTTGGAAAGGTTTTTGAATGCCAAGTCATTGGTCATTAAAGAACAACCGACACATCTGCATGATCAGATTACCTGAACAATACCCTGCCCCAGGTTAAACTTAAGGGTTTAGAAATTCGAAGGAAACTCCTGCTTCTAGGCTCGAAGTGGTTAACTAGGGACTAACTCCTTATCTCTCTAGTGTTTGGGGGATTTGAAACAATGCATGTACATCATCAGCAAGGTGTTATTCAAAAGTATACTATCGGAGGTTTTTCGTCTTTCGATTTAATCACCCTCCCTCGAATTTTGCTTAAACAAGCATTTAATATTAAAAAGTATGAGTGAACACGAATGGATTTAATCAAAACATGCATATTCATTCCATTAATAAAACCATGTTTAAACAACAATGTCTCAAAGCAATTAGCACTTAACAGAAAAGAAACTACAAAATGCAAAGTAACGATATGATCTAAAAGATTCCAGCATCGGGGACTGGGCTTTCCTTTCTTGATTTCCACTGAGCTAGCCATCTTCAAAGTTGATTGTCGAGATTAGTCTGATAATCATCTTCACATCTATTCTCGGTAATTTCTTTCATAACCGGGACTGATGGACCCGCCTGATTGGGTGAAGGATTGTTGATTTGGATGCCTTGAGGCGTGAATAAGAACATCTCGAAGTTAAGCAGAGTCTGAACCTTGCTCTTGAGCACCTTGTAGTCTTCAGTTGAATGCCCCTGTGCCCCAGCATGATAGTCACATCGAGCGCTGGCGTCAAAGCCTGATGTGTGTGGAGGGATCATTGGATCTATCTCCTTCGGCACTATCAATCCACCTTTGATTAAATCTAGCAAGACCTGATTGTATGACATTGGTAATGGAGTGAAATGCCTCTTTGGCATCCTTGGCCTTTGTCGGGCATGCTGACGCGGCTGACGGCGGTATAACCGTTGATACTGAGGAGGTCTTCGATTTAGAGAAGAATATTGTCCCTATGGAGAGAATGTTATCTGACACGGAGACCCAAAAGATTGCTGACTCTAAACAGTTGAGATGCATGAGTATTAAAGCTGAGGTATCGGAGATTCCCAAATGGAATTACTTTCTTCCTCCCATTTTTCTTGAGAACTGACAACTGATTCATTCTCACTAGCTAGGATGTTCCAGGTGCCTTGTATTTTTCCGCTCTTGAGACCGCTCTCCAGCTATTACCAAGTCAGAGAAGTTTGATGTCCCAATGCTAAACAGCTTTTCCAGGTATGGGCCTTGCAAAGTATGCACGAACAGGTCAACCAATTCTCTATCCAATAGTGGTGGTTGAACACGAGCATTTACTTCACTCCACCTCTGAGCATACCCTTTGAAGGATTTATTGTCCTCTTGAGATAAGCCTAGCAACTGCAGGTTGTTGGGAGCCATGTTAAGATTTTAGCCATATTGCTTCACAAAGGCATTAGCTAGGTCTGACCATGATTGGATGTGGCTACCCTCTAGATGGATGTACCAATTCAGTGATGCCCTACTTAGATTATCCAGGAAACAATGGATAATAAGCTTTTCGTTACAGACATGCGAGGTCATTCTTCTGCAGAACATCACCAAATGCTGCTTTGGACAACTATCCCTTTGTACTTCTCAAACTTCGGTGTCTTGAATTATGGAGGTCTTATAAGGCCAGGTACCAAACACATGTTCTAAGCATTCATATTAAGAGCATCACGACCCTCTAGGGCATCAAACTTCTCTTCCAACGTACGATATCTTTCCATAATCTCAACGGCTCGTGGGTCCTTGGTTTTCATCCTTGGGATCGCCCCCTGGAAATCTAGCCCAGAAAATGCAAAACTCTAATAGTTTGTAACATCAAGAGAAGAGGAGTATCCATCTCAGACAATGGGACATTCTTGTATAACCTGGTTCCCAACAGGAATCTGCACATGCTGAGCTCGAGCAACACCATTCACTTAAGATGGAATGACATTTCCAGTGACTGAAGTTCTTTGAATATAGTCATCTCTCTTTGCCAAGGTTGTCATAGCTTCCACAAGCTGATCCAACTGATCTTTCATCAAATCAACATCTGCTCTTGTCACAAACTGGTTATGCTCTCCTGAGTTCATGATCCTTCAAAAGCTACTTCAAGTCCAATGCTGGCATCAGGAAGTCAACAAGTAGGTTATGGACAAAGGATGGATGAAACTTAAGGTTGAGAAATGAAAATGAAATGAAAATGTGATGACAAGCGCATGCAATGCAAATGCAAGCCAGATGGTTTCAAGGAACTCAAAAGCAAGTTGCAAACATTTTGGAAAAACTGAAAAGTTTCACTTCATAATCCATGATCACTATTGATTTTTTGCAAAGGAATGAACAACTGAATTCCTTGAAACCAAAGGGTTATTTATGAATGCATGAATGTATGCACAAACACATGTATGTACATATTCACATATACGCACATAAATAAACAAGGGCCTAGGTTTGGAGATCACGAGCAAGGAGCCCTGGTCTACCCATCCCAAAGGGTGTATACTAAGGGTTCTTGTACCTGTAGAACAGGGTTCTCAGAGATTCCCAAAGTCGTCAACCCATCTTTCGGATATTATCGACACACCAATTAACTTGGGAATCAATAATGTTCTTAAGAGAGTCTCGTTTGAGTGTAGCATCGCGTATCAATTATTTTGGATTTACACCCTCATAGTCATCACGCTACATCCTAAGACGGACAAAGTGGGGTAATGAGGTAACTAATGCTCCTCAGTCTCATGGGCTCCTAGGTCGAAAGTAGTAATGCATTCACGATGGCTCGTTCAACACTGTTACTTCCAAGAGGGCCTCAACTGAGTGGAAGATCTCAAGTCGACTCTTTCGGGATTAACTCTCTAAAAGTCTCCATGACTATACCACCCATCCTATCGTAAGTGCACTCAAGTCCAGGTATATGATTTATCCTCACCACTCATGGTAACAACCCTGCATACAGAAGAACCCAGGCACAACATATATATATACACAAATATATACAGATATACAAGTATACAAGCAAGCAAACATATAAGTAACACAAATATAAACATGGTGGGCTTAACCCTTTTAGGGCATGTATCCCCAGTGAAGTCTCCATTTCTGTTGCAGTGAGAATCAGATATCAAGCCATTGAATTAACTTGAATCACAAATCTTTGAAGTTCACCACCGAACTTTAATTTATCCAAAGGAAAGGGTAATGATCGAAGAAAACCCTAAGTGCGCTATGTAACAACAAAGCTAAGAGAATCTAAGGTTCGGGGGTTGGTTATACCTAGGGAAGGTGTTAGCATCCTAAGTATCTATAGTACTCTACAGGAACCTCTTATTTGTATTTGTGTTATGTTATTTATTGCTAGGGAAAGACATAAAGTTATTACTAAGTATGCTCTCCAAGACATCGCATCTCGTGCCTACGTATCCTGACTAGGATGGAATCAGAGCATTCGTAGTTCACCAAACTACCGGTGAGGAACTCTTGATAGTGATCAAGGTTCCAAGGGGAGGTAAGTGTCCATACCAATGACACATGCATAGAGTTAAGAAACTCTAATCCTCAGGTTAGGATAAAAGGGAAGGAAAGAAGTGTCCATAGCAATGACACTTACAAAGAGTTAGGCAACTCTAATCATAAGATAGGATGGGAAGGGAAGAAGTGTCCATATCAATGACACTCACATAGAGTTAAGCAACTCTAATCCTAAGGCTATGATGGAAAGCTAAAGACTCTAGCAAGGCCTCAAGGGACCGGTATGCAAGGCTAAACTAGCTTATGACAAAAGTCAACAAGAGAAGATCCTTTCCTTTGGATTAGGATTAAGAAGAGACCATCAAACAAAATAAGCATCATGATAGTAATGTCCCAAAAAGCACAAAGCAAAACCTCAAACATCAAAGCTAAACTCATGAACATATAACAATATGTATATAAGGCAAGCATCAAGACATGTGATCATGCAAGGATGGATCCTAAAGTCAATGGATGGGAAAATTCTACCCTAAAATTGTCATGCTTGGATTCAGAACCTAAATCAATCCTACTTCGATCTTAATAAAAAATTAAGGCGAACTAGGAAATCCTAAGAGAACGTGCGAGGCAACAAGCAGGTAAATAATTGAGGTACAATTCAAAAGTCAAGATTAAGAAGAGAAAGTCAAAACAAAATCGAGATCATAAGCTCAAATAGAAATAATCAAGTCTCTAGCTCACAAAATCAAAAGACAAATAAGTTAATAAAAATTAGAAATCAAAGATTAAAAAAATAAATAATAAAAATCTAAACACAAATTAAAATGGAAAGAGATAATTTACAAAACTATTTGAGGAAGTTTTTTTGTTTTTTTTTTAAATTTATTAACTAAACTTAATAATCTAATAGAAATCTGAAATAAAATTAAAAGATATATATATATATATTAAAACAAAGTTAAAGATTATTTTCTTAAAAAAAACAAAATTAAGGATTACTTTAAAACAAAATTAAAAGATACATAAAAAACTGGGCTAGGGAGAAACAAAAAACAAACCAGCAAAGGGTAAAGCCCACAAGGGCGCTCCATCATTAGTCCAACCCGCGACCTGGTCTGTATTCAAAAGGCAAAAAACATGGAAACCTAATTCTAACATGACCGTTCAGCAGAAAAGGATACGGATGAACTATTCACTCAGAAATCATCACTACAAACAAAAAAGAAAAATGTGATGTATGTTTCAATCATGATTCTCAGTTTCTATCTCTCTCGACCATTACCACTCTCACTTGATCTTGCTGCGGATTTCTCCTTCTCACTTCTTCGCTTTCACCATTTTTCTTCTTCTGATCTCACGTTTTTCCCTCGTATCACATTCTTTCTCTGTTCTGAAATTGACTCAAGGTTGGTGTTGTGATTGTTCGATTTGTGTGGGATGATAGGGTTTAAAAGTTGTTGGATGGATTGTGTTTAAGGTTTGTGTAAAATATTGAGGTTGAATTTGTCTTTCTCATTGCTTCGGATTCGCATGTGGTATAGATTGAGGTCTATGGAAATGATGGTGGTGAAGAGGGTGGAATTCGGTTAAGGAAGAAGGCAAATTTTTATGTGTGAACGATGATGAATAGAGAGAATGAAGGGAGGAATCTTGGTGCGTCGCATTGTGTTTGGAACGTATTATTATGTATGGCAGCAATACCGTGGTTTTGCGGAGTTTAAGTGGTTAGAAAAGAGGAACAATGGACAGAAAAAGGTATGGTGAACAAGATTGTTGTTGTGGTTAAAGGTGATGTTGGGTTGTAGGCAAAATGAGGGTGAAGAGGTTGCTTGAGGTTAATGTTTGAAGAGGAATTTGGTGTACAACTTGTGAAATTAAGAAGGTTTGTGTCGATGTTGTGAAACAAAAACCGACCGGTATTGAATGCGGTGATTGTTTTAAGTTGTTGCTGATGGCAAGGGTGAGACTAAATAGAGCTTTCAGGTTCAGGTTTGTATCCCCCATTTCTTAATGTTTTTTCTCTTTTTATTATGATCTTCCCTCTCTTCTCATTTTCTTTTACAGTGTGTATGTCTGTGTCTTTGTGAAGCAGTGCTTTGGTCCAATTGTGCAGGTTCGCTAGTTTGTCTTGGAGTAACAGACGTTATTGTTTTGCTGTTGATGCAGAGGTTTGCAGGTTGTTGTTGCGTGTTGTCGCTGTTGCTTGCTTATGCGCATTCCTTTGTAGCTGTTGTTGTTGGTTTTTCTAGGTCGTACGGTTTCTTTCTTTTTGAAAGTCTTGTTGTGTTGTTTAGTAGAGGCAGCGTGCCTTGTTGTAGCTAGCATAGTAGTAGCAGTATTTTGGAGGGTAGTGGGCAGGATGTAGTCATGTTGCAGATGTGGGTGCAGGACTTTTTTTTGGTTTGTAATGTCACTGTTGTTAGAAGAGCAGGTACAAGTTTTGTGTAGCTCTTGGCCATAATGGTGTGCATGGCTTCATAATGTTGGTTGTGTCTTTTTTAAATTTTTTGTAATTTTGAAAAAAAAAAAAAGTACAATGGGCTTTTTGTATTTTTGTGTGAATGGATTTGAGCTTTTTGGTGTGATGAAATGTTTGGATATTGACATGAGTGAACATGATTTGCTCTTATTTATAATTGAATTAGATAATGGGTATTTAAAATGGATATGTGGAATTAAAAATGGACAATAAATATGGATTGGATATGGGATGGATATGGTTTAGAAAATAAATTGAATAAAGATGATGGAAATGGATTAGAAAAAAGAGAATTTGGTTAATGAATGGACACTGAAAATATGAATGGCTAAAAATTGGATTTTGAAATGGATTAATGAAGTATGGATAATTGAATCGAATTGGATTAGAATATGAATGAAATGGATTAAGAAAGTGGTTTGGGAATGGGTATGTATTACTGACAAGTGACAAAGTGGATTTAAAAAATGGAAAATGGATAAATTGAATCTAGGAAAATGGAAGTGAAATAATTGGTAAGGAACAAGTTTTGCAATATGTCTCCACAACACTTAAAGCCTTGACAGCTGAACTTGAATGCCACTTATCTTGAATTAAATCAAAGAAGACCTGCCTTGAATGAACTTCTAGTTAATGACATTACAACCTTACATCCACATTGAAATGACCTGAACAACTATTTCGATTTTGAATGGCTCTGCAACCTGATTGTACCTGACGACCTAAACTTGACACAAAAACCCTGATTTGATGATCTTTAAACATAAAATACTGATCCATGACCAATACATCTTTAGAATGAAACATACTCCTCTTTCTTGACCAAGATCAAATTCCATCCAATTGAACTGAACACTACTGCACACACACACACACACACACACACACACACACTTAACCTTCTAGCCTTAAATGAACCTGATTTGCACGACATTTTCCCATCTTAAACACAAAGGGTGAAAAACCCTAATCTTCGCCTTGAGTGCACACTGAAACAATTACTTGATGAGAACCAAAAACCTAATTCAGAATCTTTGCCATGGCTTGATAACCTGATATTGAAACAAACACTTGTTTGACCAAGATTAGGTCAAACTTCCACTGAATTTCAAACCACACCGCACACACCCTTGACTTGATAACCTTGTCCGATCCTTGATTTAGTCTTGCAAGACCCGAGCCTCGAAGAACTTGTGATGAAGCCATATTGCACTGGATTATTGAGAAAGGGAGGTCTCTTGAGTGTATGAAAACTTGATTGGTTGATGATCCATTCAAGACTTTAACTGATCAATCCATTGAGCCTTTTGAAGCAAACCCTAATCCATAGGAAACAAAACAAAGCAAGAACTAAATAATTTGGTTAGCTATGCATGAATGATTGACCTAGAATGTTATACAAAAGATGATTGAATCTAGGGGTAAATTTTGGGGTATGACACTATGGCACTATAGACTTGTCTATCTCAACTTCAAAGACATCAATAATCTAAAGAGAAGAAACCCGGTTTCAGGTCTACCAGAATTTCAAATTCCAAATAAAGCGTGTGAAGAATATGTGCAGGCAAAGCAACACAAGAACAACATCAGAGAAGATACAATAAGTAATTCAAAATCCACTTTTGAGATCATATACTTAAATGTGTGTGGTCTTTTATAGGTAGATTCAATTGGAGGTAACAAATACTTTGTTACATTCTGTTATGGGCCAAATTGTGCATACTTTTGATTATATTTTATGTCCCTTTCTAATGGTTTCCTTGATATTTTAGTAGTAAATCTATTAGTGTTAGTGTAAATATGCAAGTTTCCGAATTTTATTGTAAATATTGTGAATTATGATCATTTTGATGATTTTTTGACAGGTCTTCTTGCTTATATTTGATGATAGGAACCTATGGTGAAGGAAATAAGGCCTAAAAGATCATTTTCGAGGCGATTATGTCGGTAAACCGCGCTTAGCGCGCTATTCAGCGCGGTTCCAGCGTGTTTTTACTGTTGAGGCAGTAGCTAAGGCCTTCAACCGCACTAAGCGGTCTGCTACCGCGTTTTATGGGATTTTTCCTCTGTTTTGCTGACCGCGCTTAGCGCGCTCCTGATGGCGCTTAGCGCAGTGCCATTTACTGCACTTTTTGCACTTGCTATAAATATCTTCCTTAGAAGATATTTTCATGTACGCTTGTAACTTTTACACTTTTCAGCATTCTAGAGATTAGAAAGGGTTTTTAGGTCAAAAAAGCTTAAAAACTCAAGAAGAAGTGAGAATCAAATCTTTGGAGTATCAATCCTCGATTCTTCGGCTTTGATGCTAGCAAAGCTTTCTTTCTTACTTGTTGATCAAGCTACCATGGTGTTGAGTAGCTAAACACTTTTGTTTCAAGATTATAGGTAGTTAACCTTGCTATATGTATTTCTTTTGATTTTTTGTATGAGAACAAGGTTTATGATCAATAGATGATGAAGATCTTTGCTTTTAATGTTGTATTTATGGTTTGAATCACTCCAGACATAGTTTTTCGAAGTCTTGATCTAATTTCTTCATCTATTAATAAACAAACTCTAGACATAGATTTGAAAGTTAATATTTGCTTTGTATCAATCTTTATGTTTATTGTTTTGATTGTTATTTCAAGAAATCATCTAGCGATTAAAACAATAATAACCACGGAGCCGCTTTAGAAATAAACGGATTCGTGAGGATACACGATTGTATTGATCGAAACTAAGTTCACATGCTTGATTAATCGGATACGTATGAAAAGGGTTAATGAGATCTAATCTTGACATGCTTTTCTTAAAACAAAACATCCATTTTCTAGTTTACTCTTTCCTACAAAACTTATGTTACAAAACAAGAACTCTTTGAAAACCTTTCTCTTAGAATGTTAAACTATTGAACGACGAGCATCTATTTATCTGCTAACACAATCCTTGCGGATACGATAAAACAACCCACCGAAAATACATTTCAACAAAATGGCGCTGTTGCTGGGGATTATTGATTGGGATATTGCAAGCATTGCAATAGTTTAGTGATTTTAAGATATTTGTATTCTGAATCTGTTACCTCTGTAATTCTCTTGTGATCTTTAATTTGTTTGGCTAGTGTGCAGAATTTGTTTATGCGAGGGAGTGTACCTGCAGAAGAACTTTTTGGTCCTGAGATTGAAAGAACTGCTCGTAGGCTCAATAGTAGAACACGACGGAGACAACAACTTGCTAGAGAAAGACAAGAGCGAGGAGAACCTTCTTCATCCACACCAATCATGGCAATTCTACCTCCACCACCACCTCATTCTTCAACACCATGTACCAACAGTCCAAGGCATAATGCTCAGTTTGTGCGCAACACCCACAATGGGAGGCATTCTAAGATGAAAACTGGAATTCTTACGCTTCTATATCAAAATCCTTTTATCGGTACGGATCATGAGGATCCTTTCACTCATCTCACAAAATTCTATGAAATTGCGGGTGCAACGGGAGCGCCGGAAGCTGAAGAAGTATCATTGTCCAAGAGACTATTTCCGTATTCCTTAATCGGGAAGGAAAATGAATGGTATCTTGATCAATCCACTTTGATAATGACGGACTGGAATTTGTTGGAAGAATAGTTCCTTGAATGATTTTTTCCACACAATCAATTCATGGAAGTAAAGACGACAATTTCGGTGTTTGCTCAAGGCAGAAATGAATCTCTCAATTAAGCTTGGGAGAGGTTCAAATCCATGTTACGAAAATGAAAAGGCCACAATTTTGATGAACTAACTCAAGTACACATCTTCTGAAATGGTCTCCAATAGGTCCACAAGACTTTGTTGGATGCTACTTCGGGTGGACCGTTAATGTCCAAGAGCGTCGAAGACGCAATTGCTATTATTGATAGGATGGCACTCAATGATCAACAAGGAAATCATAATCGTGGTACACCTCAAAGGAAGTCGGGCATGATTGAGTTGGGAACAAATTGAAATTCTGGTACCAGATATGTGATGTTACGTGTGATGTCACAACAACACACTCTGCAATGGACAATGTAAAACAACAGAAAAGGCACAAAGAATTATTCACCCAGTTCGGTCTAACTACCTACGTCTGGGGGCTACCAAGCCAGGGATGAATTTCACTATCAATAGTATAAAATTTACAGACTCAACAATCCAGTTGACATCTTCTTAACTTAATCACTACTTAATGAACCTTCTACCTAAGAGACCACTTAAGTATGAGAACACTACTCAATCCCTAAATCACCTCAGTGATATAATTCAAAGATCACTCACTTTGAAAAACACAACTTGATTCTGCTTCACAGCTTTGATCAAGAACAACTCAAAACAACAACACCAATTCACACTAGAATGGTTTACAATACAAACACGAAGACTCAAACGACTCTCAGTCTTTAGCTCTCTTTCTTCGTTGCTTTTCCTTCAGGATTGATGCGTTTTATATAGCAATTTGATTTGGTCTTGGACCTGCTACAATATCTGACCTGATTTGTTATTTAAAACTGAATCTTCGACAAATTTTCTCTCTCAAAATCTTCTTAAATCTTCAGCCTTTAAACTCTCCTACAAATCTGTATCAAATCTGTTTGTAACAGAAAATATCTCCTCCAAGATATTCGCATCCAATTACTCTACCAGCTCTTCCAAAATCCAGCTAAAACGCTTAACCCTAAAAGCATCTCAAACCTGATGTTTTACTGATCTGTATATCTGATGTCATGACATCGTATGTGACATCAGTCTTCACAACTTCAACAAGCTAAACACTTAACATAAACCAATGTTAAGACTCAATGTTAAGACATCACCCATGTGACATCAACATTGAACACTTTGTTTTACCAAAATTCTAGCCAATCCAAGAACCAACAATCTCCCCCTTTGGCTAATTTTGGCTAAAACAATCTCTGCAACATCAGAGACTTCAGCAGCGGATAACAATTAGAAAAATTAAAACTCCTAGCAGTTAGCAGAAACAGCACTCCTTCAAAACAGCTCCTACTACAAAATGATGCACATACTTCATCAGCTCAGCAAAGGGTCAAGCTCCCCCTCAAAACCAGAATCATCTTCCAGCTGCACATAGCTGCACAAACTCCCCCTCAACTTCTGCAGCACATAAGGGCTTGGCTAACTCTCCCCCTTTTTAGCCATAATTGGACAACCACCTATTAACTACCAGTTAGTCCTAAGCTAGCTCTCATTGTCAGTCTAAAGTCAACATACAAGACAAGACAAATCATAGAACATAAAATGTGCTTAACAAGCCACAATATTCAAATTACATAATACAGTACAGAACAAAAAATAAAACTAAACTACTATCTAGAAAAAGCAGCAAGGAAACTAGTTTTCATCAGAGCTGGCACCATCTCCACCATCTTTAGTTTCTGAATTTTCAGTATTGACATTAGCACCTTTATCACCATCACCTTGTTCCAAGGATTTTACCAGCAGTTCGATCTTCATCTTTCTTGCTGTGCTGGTACTAATGACCTCATCAAGATCTTTGCAAGTGGCCTTCAGTTCTTCAAGTAATTCGGCCTTGGTACTCTTTTTGCCACCAGCATCTGATGTTACAACAATGTCTGGAACATGATATCCAACAAACAACTTAGGATGCAAGGACAAGGCTGACTCCCTCTTGCAAGTTATATTTGAACTTGTTAAAGTTTCAGGATGTTGCTCCAAGATGATTCCACCAACAAGGGATGGGAATGTTATAGGTAACTTGATAGCATTTGTTTCAGCATGTTTCACCACTTGCTCAAAGATGTATCTTCCAAAGTCAAACTTGATCTTCTTCCCAACAGCATAGATAATCCTACCCAATCCAACAGCTATTGTTGTCTTGTGGTTTGTTGGCACCCAGTTGGCTGCTCCAATTCTGTGAAGAATGGCATACTTGATGCTAAGTTTACTAGCCTTCAACTTCCTTTTCAATGGCCAAACCTTTACCTGACCAGCTGTAATCTCCTTGCAAACATCATTATCAGTGACTTCAAGCTCTGTAAACTCTTCTTTTTTTCTTCCTAGGTAATTGTTGATAACCTCAGGAGAAAATCCAATACATTTTCCTCTCACAAACACCTTCATGAAATCTCCACTCCTTTTGTCAGAGATATTTATAGGAATGTTGACCATGAATTCCTTAACCAGACTGTCATAACATTTGGAGAACCTACAAACAGTCTTCACCAATCCAGCAGCCTTAATCAGCTCCATAATATCCTTCATCTCTAAAGCTTCTTTCCCAAGCTCCCTCTCTAGGGCTAGTCTTCTTTGACATACAAATTTCCACATTGATGCATTGCTGGCATAATGAAAGGAAATGTTGTCAACTGGCACTTCAGGGACTTTGTCAGAGATTCTCTTCAAGATTGACTTTCTCACAGGAGTGATGTCTTAAACATTATCCTCAACATCAAAGTCAGAATCAGAATCTTCCCTGATCTTCCTCTTTTTGGAGGATGTAGCAACCTTGCTCCAAGGTTTTATAGGACCAACAACAACAGTTTTCTTCTTGCCTTAAGAAGACTTCTTTGGAGAGGATTCAACAGTCTTTCCTTTCCTTGTTTTCAGTCTCTTAGCAATACTTGGAACAACATTTCCAATGACTTCATCATCAGATAAATCAACCACATTGATCACATCCTCATTCTTTTCTTCACCAGGAGTAGTTTCAACAGGTGATGTTCTAACATCTGTCTTAACATTAGTTTCCTCATGCACATCATCTTCTTCCACTCCCACTTCAGAATCTTTAATAACAGACATAGCAAGTCTATGAAGATCTGAATTAACTCCTTGCATGTCTACCTTTTCTGCAGGCATCTGATTCAAAGGTACAGAAATTCCTTTCATAGGTATACCTTTGTCCAGGATTTTGGTAGCTAGATTACCCATCTCTTGTCAACATCAAACTTTTCTTCAACAGTTTGAGAAGTGGATGACCTAGGTGCTGTTTTATCGCTAAAAGGTACACTAGTGACTAGCCTCTTAGTCTCATTATCATTAAATTTAGTTCCAGCCCTTTTGGGTTGAAGTTTGGAAGGTCTTGTCATACCAGATTCAGGAAGCATCATGGAGATGGGTTCTACATTCAAAGCTTCTTCTGCAGAACCCTCTTCTGTAGAAACCCTAGCTTTATCTCGCGAAGAGCTTTGAGAAACAAATTTCTTTGATGGAGAGGACATCTGTTTTGACATGGTTCCCTTGAGGCAGTATAGGTTCTGAGACAGATGATTCTTCTTGTTGAAGGAGATGAACAGTCGGGAGATATGAGCTTTGATGAAACGTGATATTGCTACAATAGGGAATGATGGTCTAAGGTATGGCGCCTGATTTTGTGTATCCCTTAAAGACCAATCAATAAGTTTCTCCCTCCCAATTAACTTTCCTTTTAAAAATTTAAAAGGATTCACATTGAGAGTAATTAGCCCTAATTGACCACACTTGTTGTCACAATCTGATGTTACAACATCAACCTTAACATCACCAAATAAGCTGTCCACTTGAGGTACCCATTGATAGCAATTATCTCTGGATCTTATTCCCTTCACAACTACCTCATTCTGCTCATTTGTCACCACACACTCATCTTTGGTGTAGTTGACCTTACACCTTTCATCACACAGCTGACTTATGCTAATTAAATTAGCACTCAATCCTTTGACAAGAAGCACATTGTCAAGATCAGGTCCATCATGACACTTCACTTTTCCAACACCTTTCACCACCCCTTTATCTCCATTTCCAAACGTAACATCAATTGAGGCGCAAGAATTGACATCCACCAATTGGTTTTTAAATCCAGTCATGTGCTTTGAACTGCCATTGTCAAAGTACCATCCATCCTTAGCAGAGTGTCTGTCTGAAAAGCGAGCCAATAGACATTTAACCTCTTCTTTAGGAACCCACTGCTTAACAACCTTGGGCCTGTTATCCTTCTGTCTAGGTTGAGGGATAGACTCTGGATAACCATGAAGCTTGAAGCAAGAAAATTGTATATGGCCAAATCTTCCACAATAGAAGCACCTTACTCTTTCTTTTTTGAAGTTGTTAAACTTCCTGCCACCTTGATGATGAAAATGCTGTGGCTGCCACCCATAATGCTGTCTTCTTCTCCCATAGTTTGATTGTCTTCTATGGTAAGGATGTTGTCCTTTTGGCTGTCTTCTATGGTGATGAGGCTTCCTTCTTCCATAATAATAAGGCACAACATTATTATATCCATAGCCATACATGTTTCCCTAATGTTGAGCCTGCATGCTCTTATGATATTGTGGAGGCATATACTGACTAGCTCCAGAAATATGTGCCTTCCTTTGATGAGGACCATGAGCATGCCTCTTCCCAACATTTTGAGGTTGTGCATGAGCTACCTGCTTAGGTTTAGGATCCTGTCTCTTTGTGTGATGTTGAGACATTGGTTGAGACATCTCCTTCTTGGTTCCTGAAGTGCTTGCTTCAGCAGATACCTTTTCCTCAACCACAAATCCTATGCCTGACTTATCTCCAGTAACCTTTTCTGTCTGAAGGATCTTGTCAAGTGTGTCTGTACCACTGTTTAGCATCCTAACAGATTTGGTCATTTGATCAAGTTGAGATTTAACCAACAAGACTTCATTTTCAAGATCAGCTTTGACAGTCTCAAGTTGAACAATCTGTTTCTTCTGTTTTTCACTTTCTTGACAGGTTTCTGCACTCTTCAGACATAACTCATAATAGGAGGATGCTAACTCCTCAAAAGTCAGTTCCTCATCATTTGATTCTCCATCAGACACACATGTCCCTGTCAACGCTCTGACATGCTTGGCTGCCTCTTCTTCACTTTCACTGTCAATATCAGACCATAAAACTATCATGCCCTTCTTCTGCTTCTTAAGGAATGTAGGACATTCTTTCTTGACATGTCCATAACCTTCACACTCAAAGCATTGAATCCCTTTGTCTTGAGCAGTCTTCTCTTCATCCTTCTCTTTTAATTTGCTGATGTCAGAGGAGATGTTCTTAACATTGGGTTTGTAGTTTCTATCCATTCTCTTGAACACTTTGTTGAACTGTCTTCCTAGCATAGCAATAGCCTGAGATAGCTCCTCCTGAGAATCATCCTCTTTCCCTTTCTTGGCTTCATCAGAACTGGAAACCAAGGCTATACTCTTGGACTTCTTCTCAGGTTCCTCTTTACTTAACCCTAGCTTAAATGTTTGAAGAGATCCAATAAGCTCATCAACCCTCATCTTGCTGATGTCTTGAGCTTCTTCAATTGCAGTCACCTTCATCTTATACCTCTTGGGAAGGGATCTAAGGATTTTCCTCACCAGCTTTTCTTCAGTAATCTTTTCTCCAAGAGCACTAGAGGCATTGGACAACTCAAGAATACTCATATGAAAGTCATAAATAGTTTCATCTTCTTTCATCTTTAGACTTTCAAACTTTGATGTCAGAAGTTGAAGTCTTGACATCTTAACCTTTGAAGTTCCTTCATGAGTAGTCTTCAAGATGTCCCAAGCTTCCTTGGCAACTTCACAGGTATTGATCAACCTGAATATGTTCTTATCAACTCCATTGAAAATAGCATTTAAGGCTTTGGAATTTCCGAGGGCAAGCTCATCTTCTTCCTTGGTCCATTCTTCTTCAGGTTTCAGTTTTGAGCTGCCTTCCTTTTCTTTCCCAGCATCATCTTTCTCAACAACAACAGGTGCTTTCCATTCTTTTATGATAGCTTTCCAAGCCCTGCTATCCAAGGATTTCAAAAAGGTAATCATCCTTTGCTTCCAATAATCATAACTAGAGCATTCCAAAATAGGGGGTCTATTCACAAATCCACCAACTTCCTTGTCCATCTTACCAGAAAGTATCAGCCCTAGACCTCACCCAGATGCAGAGCAGGATGCCTGTTCTGATACCAATTGAAATTCTGGTACCAGATATGTGATGTTACGTGTGATGTCACAACAACACACTCTGCAATGGACAATGTAAAACAACAGAAAAGGCACAAAGAATTGTTCACCCAGTTCGGTTTAACTACCTACGTCTGGGGGCTACCAAGCCAGGGATGAATTTCACTATCAGTAGTATCAAATTTACAGACTCAACAACCCAGTTGACATCTTCTTAACTTAATCACTACTTAATGAACCTTCTACCTAAGAGACCACTTAAGTATGAGAACACTACTCAATCCCTAAATCACCTCAGTGATATAATTCAAAGATCACTCACTTTGAAAAACACAACTTGATTCTTCTTCACAGCTTTGATCAAGAACAACTCAAAACAACAACACCAATTCACACTAGAATGGTTTACAATACAAACACGAAGACTCAAACGACTCTCAGTCTTTAGCTCTCTTTCTTCGTTGCTTTTCCTTCAGGATTGATGCGCTTTATATAGCAATTTGATTTGGTCTTCGACCTGCTACAATATCTGACCTGATTTGTTATTTAAAACTGAATCTTCGACAGATTTTCTCTCTCAAAATCTTCTTAAATCTTCAGCCTTTAAACTCTCCTACAAATCTGCATCAAATCTGTTTGTAACAGAAAATATCTCCTCCAAGATATTCGCATCCAATTACTCTACCAGCTCTTCCAAAATCCAGCTAAAACGCTTAACCCTAAAAACATCTCAAACCTGATGTTTTACTGATCTGCATATCTGATGTCATGACATCGCATGTGACATCAGACTTCACAACTTCAACAAGCTAAACACTTAACATAAACCAATGTTAAGACTCAATGTTAAGACATCACCCATGTGACATCAACATTGAACACTTTGTTTTACCAAAATTCTAGCCAATCCAAGAACCAACACAAATGATTCGATTCTTGCACAAAACAAATTGCTTTCACAACAAGTGGAGTTGTTGACTCAAAAAATGTCAAAACTTCCACAACAAATCAAAGAAATGCAATAAATTCCCAACAACAACAAACAAGTGGTGAGTTGAAAGATTTGTAAGGGAGATCAGTCTATCGGGTATTGTCCTCCGGTTGTGGAAGAGGCAAATTATGCGGGAAATCAAAACCAAGGGTATCAACCTCGAACACCTTACCAACAAGGTAACCAAGGTTACCAACAAAGAGGTAATCAAGGTTATCAACAACAATGGAGGCCTCAAGATGTCAAAACTTCTAATCGACAACAACAATATCAAAACTACACTCAACCTCCACAACCTCCAAGGGGAATTTCAAAGATAGAAGACACTCTCAATCAATTCATGCAAATGTCAATGTCTAATCAAAAGAACACCAATGCGGCTATAAAGAACCTTGAGACCCAAGTGGGGAAAATATCTAAACAATTGGATGACCAACACAAAGGAAGTTTTCTGGCGAATACTCAAGTGAATCCAAAAGAGCATTGTAAGGCTATTCTTACTATAAGTGGTAGAGAACTTGATATGGGCATAAGTGAGGAAGTTGTAGAAAGAGAGGGAGTAGTTGAAAAAGAAAGAGATTGATGAGAAAGAAGTAGAAAAGAATGTTGAGGGAGAATTAGTTGAAAATGAAAAGAAAAAGAGTGAGGAAGAAGAAAAGAAAATTAGAGAAGAGAAAATTAAAAAGACTAGGAAGGGGAAGGAACAAGTGAGTACTATTCCGATTCAAAATTTGCCTTATCCTCATGCTCCGCCGAAGAAAGATAACGAGAGACACTATGCTCAGTTTTTAGATATTTTTAAGCAATTGCAAATTAATATTCCATTTTCCGAGGCATTGGAGCAAATGCCAAAATACGCAAAATTCACGAAGGATATTCTCACCAAGAAGAAAAGGTACACGAATCAAGAAATGATCATGGTTGATGCTAGTTGTAGCGCGATCATTCAACGGACTCTTCCGCGGAAAGAAAGTGATCTGGGATGAGTTACTTTGCCAGTTACAATAGGAAATATTTATGTTGGCAATGGGTTGATCGATTTGGGCTCTAGTATAAATTTGATACCGTTGTCCATTGTGAAATGGTTGGGACATATGGAGTTGAGAGCTATTCAAATGACATTGCAACTAGCCGATAAATCCACTACGCATCCTCACAGTGTAGCGGAAGATGTGTTGGTTAAGGTAGATAAATTCTTGTTTCCCATTTGTCGTACTTCAAAAAATACGATCCTAGCGATGGACGCAGAAAAAAATGTTTGAACAGAGTCGCCACCGAACTTTATTCATTCCAAGGAAGGAATAGGAAAATATCGATAAAACATTTAAAGATAAGAAAATGGTCATCGCAACCAAATTCTAGGTTCGGGAGTCAATTACGCAAGAGGAAGGTACTAGCACCCCCTACGTCCGTTGTACTTAACGGGAACCTCTTGATTCGATTCGTGAGAAAAGTTAGCTAGGCTTGTTTGTTTTCTTCTAAGGGAGTAACTACTAAAGGATTCGATTCTAAGGGGAAATAGGCGGTTTTTTATTAGGGTGCTCTCCAAGGATTGAGGCCATTGAGCCTACGTATCTTTCATTTGAAAAAATGAAGAATCAGAGCGTCCGTAGTTTGTGGGACTACGAGAAATGGTTTGGGATAAAAAGGAAAAAGGTAACTCGCTAGGATCTCGCAATCCTATGTCTATGTACCCTCACAGTGTAATGAGGAAGTCAGAGCAATCGTAGTTCGGAGGACTACAGTTGGTTGGTTTGTGTTTTTTAAGCGAACGAGTGTTTAGGTCGCAATCTAACTGCTAAATGTTGGCTTGTCTGCTCGCTAGGGGAGGCGGAAGCACTAGTTTCTATGTGTGATAGAAGGGACTAAACAATGTTCTTTTGAAAAATTATTTGAGTATGGATTAAGTGTATTAGGGATTTTGATTGAGAAAAAGAGTTTGATTTGAGTAGGTTTAGGGTTTCGATCGTGCGGGAGTAAGAACATGGGGTTTAATTTGTTACGTATTTTGAGAAGAATGACGATTATTCGATAAATGAGACGTCGGCCTCGCAACCAATTAATCAGGGTATTACTGGGATGCTAGATCCCAACAACACCTTTTTCATTCAATTAATTATGAAATTGTGTTTGATGGACCACTAACTTCTTTGTCCAAATAATTAGGGCAAGTATTTTAGGAACGAATGATCGAATGACCTATAACCCAAGGCGTGCACCCCAAGAGCAGTCACTCAAGAACCCAAAGAATGCGAGACTCCAAGAATTCAGTTCTTTCGTAATTTAATTAAGAAAATATTTTGATTCGATTAGGGTATTTTGATTAAATTAAGTGTTTTAATCGGATTAAGTATTTTTTAGAAATGAAAGACAGTGCGAACACAACCCAAGGCGTGCACCTCGAGAGCGGTCGTTCAAGGATCCAAGGAGTGCTAGACCCCAAAAACCCACTACCTTCATTATTTAATTAAGAAAAGGTTTTAGTAGTATTAATCAAAATGGATTATGATTTTAATTTAGTTAAGAAAGTATTTTTAAAGGTTAAGTGTTTTCGATTAGATTAAGATTTGAATGAATTAAAAGTTTTTAGAGATGAAAGACGGAACGAACATAACCCAAGGCGCGCGTCTCAAGAGTATTCGCTCAAGAATCCAAGGAGTGCTAAACCCCATGAACTCACTATTTTCGTTATTCAATTAAGAATAAATTAAAAAAGGATTAATTGATTGAAACTTGATTAATCGTGTAATGAAATCAAACAACTCAGTCATAAATTTACATTTACAAATCAAAATTAGACCAAGAATTAATTAAACAAAAAAAAGTAAATAAAATAATTCTTGGGTCTAACGTACATTATTTGGCTCACTAAACACCCTATTCCAATTTTAATTTATGCAAACATAATGTGAGATAGAAAAAGTTATGAGTATTTACATACTCAAATACCATATAACATCAACATAATGCAATGCAATCAAAGTTGAACTCACATCGACTCCACAATAGAATTAGAATTCAGAAACAACAACTTCCAAATCCAATCATGTTCACCACATTGTAATTTGTTACATCATTCCCCTATCTTAAAAATATAGTGTAATTGGATTTGAGAAATTTAAAATACTAAACAATGCAATGCAAAACATCTAGGGAAACAATTCAAGAAGGTTACCACAATGTAGTGGCAATGCTGAGTCTGCTTTGCTTCTAATACATGAATTAAAACTGGTCTGAGTGAGTTGGAGCTGGCCTTAAAAATTGTCAATGCCAATTCCTTCATAGCAGGTCCATTTACAATGAAATTATTTTCCACACAAACTATTGTAACCAAAAAATAACTCAACCATTATCACAAAGGTAATACGAAATGTCGAACGAAAACTAAACAGATTGAATATCGAAGCAGATAAATGCCAAACGCCATAAGCAAACTACATAAACAACAACATTGTAATATACAAAAATATCGAAGCAACCGAACAATACGCGAAGCCAAGCATGCACAACATAGTATTCAAACATAGCAGGAGCTCAGATTAAATATCGGTTTACAAGTTCAATGTTGTGTGACGTGAATTGTTAGCGAAAGAACGAAATGATCCAGCAGCAAAATATAACTATCTTTGAACATTATATAATAGTTCAAAATGGTCCACTAAATGAATCGACGGCGAGAGGAGAAGAGTGGTGATGATATTGTTTTGACGGTGAAGAGAAGAAGAAGGTTTTGGAGATGTTTCAAGAGTATGAGGGAGAATATTCCGAAGTGAAAAAAACAGTTTTTTATTCCCTCTACAGCTGAAACGCGTCCTTTTTTAAGAGAGAATATTTCGAAGTGAAATTTTTTTATGGAAATGCACCAAAATATTTATTGTTGATAATAACCAATAAAAAGAGAGAAAAATTTTAATTTATTATAAATTTAATTTCGATTTTAATTGAAATCATGTGACGGTGGTTATTATGCAGGAGAGAGACAATATTATTTTTTATTTTTAATTAATAAAAAAGTATTATTGGTTATTTGTAAATATACGTGTTATGTTCGTTCTTAGGCAAGTATTTTTCATATTCTGAATTTTTTTTACCAGATCTCCTTGTGTCACGCGTTGCCAGCTGCCATAATCAATCCATTTTTTATTTAAATTGTTAGATTTTTATTAATAAACAATTAATTAATTTTCATTTTTTTGTTATTATTATTTTAAACAAATTTTCCAACACACAAAGGCCACGTGTCAACCCATAATTGGATAAGGTGACACAAATTTTTAAAACCAAATAATTGAAGATGGAAGAGATAAATAAAATATTTATATTTTCTAATTTTATCAATTTAAATAAATAAAATAAAATGCTAATTTATGATTGGTTAATAAAAAAAAGTGAGGATAAAGCATGTGGATATTTGATTAAATTCGAATTGATGATTCAGATTAAATCAAAGAAGCACACTTAATTTAAAATGGCAAAATTGCCCCTTCTAGAAGCTTTAATTAATTTAAATAGAATTAAATCAATTAAAAACCACTAAAATTCACAACTTATTAAATAAACATGATAAAACTAAAATGCAAGCTGGAAAATTCTAATTTATTATTCTGAATATTTTGGGGTGAAGATAGAAATAAATCGGCTGAAAATGAATACAAAATCGACTGCACTAAAATGATTAACACGAAATAAACGACTCGGAAAAATACAACGTTTGGTCAGATTTTGAAATAAATTGGGACCGATAAAATTACCCAGACTGATCGAAATGTGACTGAAAAGTCGTCGAAAAATAAGACGAGCGCGTCAGGTTAAACTATGTGAATAGTAGATTAATATTATTGATGTTTGCAAGCTTAAATTCGAAACTTTTCAACCACCGATTTTTGTATACTTGAGAAACAATCTAACCCGTCCGTCTGTATATCCAAGAATTCATTCTGGCCGATCATTTTAGGACTTATTCATGCTGAAAAACAAGTTATGCTTATGCAGGCGATGTGAAATGAAAATAAAGGCAGAAAAATGAAAATTTTAATAAAAAGGTAGGACAAATTTGGGGTATGACACCATCGACTTTGTGGTGATTGATATAGAAGAAGATGATGATGCTCCCTTGATTCTTGGAAGACCTTTTATGAAGACCGCTAGAATGGCCATCGATATGGATGACGGTCTCATGAAAGTGAGAGTTCAAGATGAGGAGATTTGTTTTAATCTATTTGAAGCCATGAAGCATTCGAAGAACAAAGGTGATTGTTTTAGAATTGATGCAACTGAGGGGGTGATTGAAGAAGTGACAAGGCAATTACAAGTTCCTACCCCATTAGAAAAAGTTCTTACAAATGCTCTTCAAAGTGTCAATGAGAATGAAGATAAAGAAATCGAAAACTGTTTGCGGGAACTTGAAGAATTGCATGAGATTCCTCCCTTGAAAGAAAAGGTGGAAATTTTGAAAAAGGAAACTAATGAAGAAATCAAGCTTGAATTGAAGTTGTTGCCCTCTCATCTTAAATATGTGTTTCTTGATGATGAGGGGCATAAACCGATGATCATATGCAATGAGCTAACATAAAAAGAGGAGGACAAATTGATTTGTGTGTTGAAAAAGAATCAAGATGCACTACAACAGATAAGACCTTAGACAACGCTTTTTTTGCCCTTAGACAGCGCTTTTAAGCGCTGTATAAACCTGCGCTGCTATAGGTTTAGACAGCGCTTTGGTTAATACCAAAAGCGCTGTCTAAAGGTGGGTATATTTAATGAAAAGCGCTGTCTATGGTACCTTTATATAAAATTTTTCGTATACCTTAGACAGCCCTTTTGGTGAAAGCGCTGTCTAAGCCCTACCTTGTTTGACTTTTTTTGGTATACCTTAGACAACGCTTTCACCAAAAGCGCTGTCTAAGGTTTACCTTAGACAGCGCTTTTGGTAAAAGCGCTGTCTAAGGTATACGAAAAATTTTATATAAATTTTTTAAAACCTCAATTTTTACCAGGTTTTTTCAACCAGAATTTGACCTGTTTTTTCAACCTGTTTTTGACCTGTTCAGAAAAATACCACAATTTGGAGATTCAAATCAATCCAATTTATCCTATTTAAATGTACCAATTTACATCCAAATTATATATCCAAAACAATTGGCAATTCAAACCAATATATATATTTAAAATTACAAACCAAAATTATATACTAGTACAAATGCACATATCACTTATACTAGTACTTTTGCATCCAACCAAAGGTATGCTTCAAATCTACATTATAGGTCCTGAAAACACAAAGATTGTAATTCAATTAAAAGAATACATAAACAAAGTTACACATATTTAAATTCTCATCAATTAAAGTAAGAGTACAATATTATACCTTGTAAAATTCCGAGCTCCATAATGAATTGACATCAATCCTCTTTAATTTCATCCAATTGAGAAATTAAGTAATGAGCACACTTGCATTCTTCAAAGTACTACATAATAATATAACATAGTTTGATTTAGTTTTAACTATTTCATTAGACATGAGAGATATGTGTTAATATTAAAATAACTCATAAGTTAGAAATACATACATCGGATGGAATCTCTATTCGATCCAACAAAAGAGTGTCTCTCATAAACCTCAACATGAAATAGCCGCAATCTATTTGATTGCGTTGCCGAGGACACTACAAATGAAAAGAAAACATGGATAAATCCTAAGTTTTATCAAGTAGCATCACAAATATAATAACACATGTGATAATTAATATACCTTCACTGTATTCCATGTAATAATGGGGTTGACTCTCCGCTGTGGTAGATGGCTAGCTCGTAGTGCTAGGAAAGCTTGTATAGCGCTAATAAAATATAAGTGAATATTTAGAAAAATTCACATAAATAAATAAATAAACAAATAAATATACACATTCATATTTAGAACAATCTCACTTACGTGTCAATACACTTCTTCAAATCCGGGTATGTTGTCCAATCATTTCCTAACGAATCCAGATAATACACCATTGCTCTGCTAGGATTAATTGCGACCAACAACCAATGTCCATTGTAAGATTAAACAAGTGTTAGATGGAAAATTTCTACACGACGTCAAAATACAAAAAAACTATAATAGGTGAATTTAGAAT
Source organism: Lathyrus tuberosus (assembly GCA_022829125.1). NCBI lineage: Eukaryota > Viridiplantae > Streptophyta > Magnoliopsida > Fabales > Fabaceae > Lathyrus > Lathyrus tuberosus. Next base: position 762,171 of record JALAZF010000639.1, read on the forward strand.
GAAAATCTAACCCAGTATTAAACGGTAAAAAGAACAACTTTTCCGTTTCTTGGTTGTCCATAAAGACGTCACGTATATACGCCAGGACCTCATCTGGTTTATTGATTATTAAGGTTAAGTTGACAGACGTCGGGCATAGGAATGCAAATCTTTGCTGCAATCCGTGTGGGCGCATAACTCTGTCATACAGAAACCTTAAATAAAAACATCATTAACATTAGACTATTCATTTGAAACATAAAGTAAATAAGTTGTTCAATTAATATACCAAAGTAGATCGGATATATACCTCACGTATGTATTGACAACAGTGCCGCCCAATTCTTCATGATTGAAAACTTGCTCGAAGTCTTCATTACTAATAATTTGGTCATGTTCAAAGCCATAGATACCTTTCTCCATATGTATAAGACGAACACCTCTGGTGATAATATCTGTCACTTGTAGATACGTCTGGAGGCACGACCTAAACTTGGAGATAGGTTGTTTTCTACCCCTGCTCTTCTTAGCACCAACATTTTTTTGCATTGAAATGTTGCTAATCTGTTTACCAGGCAGCTATATATCATATAATTTGTTAGATGAAGTATAAGATATCCAATTTAACATTTTCTATGCATAAATATCATATAATTGTGATGTACCTGTTTTTTTGAAACAACGGACTCGGTATGCTCCGGAATTCGCTTATCCTTTGTTTTGGATTTTGTTGGAGTCTAAATAACATTACCATGTAAAAAATGAAAATAAAATGCTCGTAAAATATTTGAATCTACACATTAAGGTTAACAAAGGTTTATAATGGTTTTAAGCATACCTCATATCCTACGAGTATGAGGTTTGACGGCCATGCAACATACGACCCTATAGCATCTCGCACCAATGTTACATCCGAATCATCGTCAGGATAGGGTAATGGTGCTTCCTCCTCTATAGCAATATCAACTGATACTTTCAAACTTCCAGTAGGGAGGGATTTATTGTGAAGTAATTGTACCCCATTGTTATACACTTTTCCCTTTGCAACATTCCGATAAGTTGGTGAAGATAAGAAGAGCTGACATTGGGAAACGCCCTAAAACCAAAAATAAATATGCCATTGTTAATGTGTATATATGTCATTTAAATAATTTAAGCTACTAATTTAATTTCATAAATATATATATAAATACCTCTGGAATAATCGGATGAAAGATGCAGTTGATATTATCTTTCTCCGATCCATCTCTAACACATGCAGCGTTATCCCTTTCTTTTTCCTTTCGTAATTCCCGAACCTCAGCTTCTAGTGCTTCCACTTTAGCTTGAAGTTCTGCATTACTAGCAACCTTTCCCTTTTTAATATTCAAGGAGGTCGGGGTGATCCCAAATGCCTTACCCCTCACCCGACCAGAATACTTAGGGACATCTAATGCCCGACTAAGTATGCTCCTGGTATCGTCTGGAGATACAGACTGAGATAACGCCTCCTGAAAATCCGATGAATATCGAATATTTGTCAAATATTTGTTAATAAAGTTTTGATTTAATTAAAGAAATATTGTTATACTTACACATTTCTCAAATACTTGTAGAACCTCTACTGCAACAACTCCAGACTTGCCCACACGGGCTTCCTTCCACAAGACATGTGCAGGAAGAGATATTTCAGAGCTATTCGCCTGTTGTAACTACATATAAAGCCAAATAATATGATCAACTATAACTCATGATGAACAATTATTATAGCATTGCAATATATTGATACTTACCAAAGATTGCTCCAAACGTCCATATCCAACACGTCCTTTCCTGTATTTATACTTGGGAGCTGATGCTCTTTCCCGATTAATTGCACTTAATCGCGTAAATTCTGGGGTTTGTCGTTTGGATTTAAACGTTACCCATTCTTGTGGTGAAATCAAACTTGCATATTTAGATGGATACTCTCCATCAACAAAGTTATCGTCAGCATCCCTAAGATAGGTGCGGTTTAAATATGTCCTAAACCCTCTTAGGAGCTTCCCTGCCAATCTCATCAAAAAAGCTTTTCTTTCTTCCTCGACGTTGAAGCACATCTAAAAAAACCGTACACATTGGTTAGTACAAATAATTTGAAGGACATAATTAGTTGGCATAATTAAAGACATAATTATGGTACCTTTATCTCATTCCAAATTTTTTCTTTGGTTTCCTTCAACTGTTTGGATCTCCAATCATCACAAGTAATAGGAACCGCATTCCTTACAAGTGCACCAATGAAACTTGTCAAAGTATGACCGTTAGGCTCAATAAGTGTATTCTGGGCGCTCCAATGCACATTATAAGTGATGCCTTGATCTCTAGCATGGATCACTCTCTTCATAATGGTTATTCCTCTTCTAATCTCTGCTTCCATAGATCTGTTACTTCCAACCTGAATATCGGGATCATCAGCATGTAGGTGATCATCATCATGTGGGTGATCATCATCATGTGGGTGATCATTGTTAGTAGCCATCTAACCTGTAATAAATAAATCAAGGATATCAAATATAATATATAACAAATATAATAAAGAAATCAAGGATATCAAATATAACAAATATGACATAATATATAACAAATATAAGAAAGAAATCAAGTATATAACAAATTTTACCTCTTTAGCTATAATGGCTAAAGAGTTGGATATGTTTTAAAATAAAAGTTTTTTAGAAGATTTAATAAAACTAAACTAAACTATTTAGAAGATGTTTTAAACAAAACTTCATTAAACTAAACTTCATTAAACTAAACTATTTAGAAGATGTTTTAAACAAAACTTCATTAAACTAAACTAAACTAAACTAAACTAAACGATTTAACAAATATAATAAAATATGTTTTAAACAAAAATACTTGGAGTTAGCTCACTAAAACTAACCTAAACTAGCATGTTAACAATTCAAATTCCAACAACAGTCCAACTAATTTCGACCTAAACAATAACTTCATTAACAAAACTCATCAAACATACTCATCAAACATACACATTCACTACAAAACTTCATTAACAAATCTTCATTAACAAAACTCATTAACAAACTCATCAAATATACTCATTCACTACAAAACTTCATTAACAAAACTTCAAACATACTCATTCACTACAAAACTTCATTAATAAAACAGTCCAACATAACTTCATTAACAAAACTCATCAAAGAGCAGAAAGAACGAAAACTCATTTTCATTAACTTCATTAACAAAACTCATTTTCATTAACTTCATTAACAAAACTTAACAAAACACAACAACGACGTACCTTTAACGACGGTAACAACGGCAATGCAAGAACGAAATGTATCAAAGAGCAGAAACGGACGGACGACGGCAATGAGCATAAACGAACGACGACGGAAATGAGCAGAAACGGACGGACGGCAAGGATTTTCGGTGAAGGTTTACGGTTGACGGACGGTTGACGGTGAAGGTTTTTCGGTGAAGGGTTTTGAGCTCGGTTCGCATGCAGGGGGAGAAGAAAGAGCGGAAATATGAAAATGAATACTGACTATTCATATATTTTAATTTTATTAGACCTTAGACAGCGCTTTTAATAAAAGCGCTTTCTAAGCTGGACCTTAGACAGCGCTTTTAAAAGCGCTTTCAAAGGTTGGCCTTAGACAGCGCTTTTGATTTTATTTTTTTTAATTTTTAAGACCTTAGAAAGCGCTTTTAACTAAAGCGCTGTCTAATATTTTCCATTAAATTTTTTTTTAAAATTTATAAGACCTTATAAAGCGCTTTTTACCAAAGCGCTGTCTAAGGTCTTATATTTTTTTGCGCTTTTACTTTTATAAATGGCTAGTTTCCTTGTTTTTAATTTATAGCAGCGCTTTTGTATTAAAGCGCTGTCTAAGGTGCGATGTTATAACGTACTTTTGTTGTAGTGATGCTATGGGGTGGACTCTTTCCGATTTAAAAGGAATAAGTACTTCATATTGTATGCATCGGATACTCATGGAAGACGATTTCAAACTGGTATCTCAACCTCAACGCCGCTAGAATCCGACCATGAATGGAGTGGTTAGGAAGGAAGTGGTGAAAATGTTGGACGTCAGAATGATCTATTCGATTTTCGATAGTCCGTGGTTTAGCCCAGTGCAAGTGGTACCAAAGAAATGAGGGATGACGGTAATCCGAAATGAGAAGAATGAGTTGATCCCTATAAGAACCATGGCCGGTGGAGAATGTTCATTGATTATCGTTGGCTAAATCAAGCTGCGAGGAAAGAACATTTCCCTCTTCCATTCATGGATCAAATGCTCGAGAGACTTTTCGGTCAAGAATTCTATTGTTTTTTGGATGGTTATTCGAGTTACAATCAAATTATTGTGAACCCGGAGGACCATGAGAAAACTACTTTCATTTTCCCTTTTGGAATCTTCTATTATAGGAGGATGTCATTTGGGTTGTGTAATGCGCCAGCCACTTTTCAATGGTGTATGCAAGCAATATTTTCGGACTTGATTGAAAAGTCAATTGAGGTGTTTATGGACGACTTCTCAGTTTTTGGACCATCGTTTGATCTTTGTTTGAAAAACTTGGATGTGGTATTGGAAAGGTGTGTGGAAACCAACTTGGTTCTTAATTGGAAAAAATGCAATTTCATGGTAACAGAAGGAATTGTGCTTAGCCACAAAGTTTCTTTACGAGGGCTTGAAGTTGATCAAGCCAAGGTGGACGTAATTGAAAAATTGCCACCACCATTAAATGTGAAGGGTATAAGGAGCTTCCATGGTCATGCGGGATTTTATCAGAGATTCATCAAAGATTTCTCAAAAACCGTAAAGCCTTTGAGCATTTGCTCAACACAGATAAGTTGTTTGAATTTGATGAGTCTTGCATGATAGCTTTTAATTCTTTAAAACAAAGTTTGACTACCGCGCCCATAATCATCGCGCCAAATTGGAAAATTGATTTTGAACGCATGTGTGACGCGAGTGATTATGCGGTGGGTGCGTGTTAGCTCCTAAATTCGACGTCTATATTAAGTTATAAGAGTTAATTGAAGTGTTAAGCTCTTTGAGGAAGTTTGAAGTAGTTTCGACCGGATCTTCATAGTGGAAGCCTAAGTCGAAGGCATGCTTACATGAGGAGAAGATAAGCATGGGACTTAGAAATATTTCCAAGTATTGGGAAATATTATTCAACGGACACTACTGATGGTGTTTGACGCGAAGTAATTCAAATTCAAATAAAGAAGGGAGTAGTTATCCTTGTCTGCTCCTGAAAAAGACAAGTGGCGCATATTCAACGGATTAGAAGCATGCAGGGCGACACTTGTTGTATGTTAATTGTTTTGGAAGTTAACAGCAGTTAGTTTAATTATTATAAATAGGAGTTCTAGTAATATGATTCGGTGTGTTATGTTCAATTGGTACAAGTTATTCCAAATTTACTCAAAGTATCCGCGTGTAGAGAAACGAGCCTTGTGAGAATGTACGTGATGTAAACACCATTTTCCATTTCAATGCAATTTATTTAAGTTTTTACTAAGAATTTCTCTTTTATCTCATGCAAGTTACCTTTCTGCATTTTATTTAATCTCTACAGTTTCAGCCTTTTCGACTTAGAGTTTTCACGCATTCCTTTAATCATATCTTAGACAAACATTCATTTATGAAAATTGTCGAAGTGTTTTGTTTTATAGAATTTACTTCAAACAATTTGTTAGCACATGTCCTAGGATCAATCTGATCGATCCTGTGAGTCATCAAAGTTAGATTTGGAAGATCAGCGGTTGTTTACCAATTTTCACGGTAAACAGTGCGATACTAGGTCAACGAAGAACAAAATGTTTTCATGTTATACACTACGCAAGCAAGGTCTTGAATGAAGCTCAAGTAAAATATGCCACAACAGAAAAAGAGTTGCTTGTGATGGTGTATGCATTGGAGAAATTTTGGTCATACTTAATTGGGTATAAGGTTGTGGTTTACATGGATCATGCGGCGATTAAGTATTTGCTTACCAAGCCGGATTCGAAACAAAGGCTAATTCTTTTGGTCCTTTTGTTGCAAGAGTTTGATTTAGAAATTCGCGACAAAAAGGGATCCGAGAATTTGGTGTCAGATCACTTATCTCGCCTTGTTAATGTTGAGGTGACCAAGAATGAAAGAGAGGTCAAGGAAGAATTTCCTTATGAAAAGTTGTTTATGGTGCAAGTTAGACCTTGGTTTACCGACATGGTAAATCACAAAGCTGTCAGATTAATACCGGAAGGTCTAACTCGTAACCAAAAAAAGAAAATTTTATCTGACGCCAAGTACTTTGTATGGGATGAACCGTATTTGTTTAAGCTTGGTGTCGACAACATTTTGAGAAGGTGTGTGTCGAAAGAAGAGGCTAATAACATCCTTTGGCATTGTCATAACTCTCCTTTTGGAGGACATTTTAATGGTTTGATAACGGAAATGAAAGTCCTCCAATAGGGCTTTCATTGGCCTTCTTTGTTCAAAGGTGCGCATGCGCATACACAAAGTTGTGACAAGTGCCAAAGGAGTGGTGAAATTTCAAAACGGAATGAAATGTTGTTACAAAACATGCTAGAGGTTGAGGTGTTTGATTGTTGGGGCATAGACTTTGTTGGCCCATTTCCATCATCGTTTTCCAATGAATACATTTTGGTCGCAGTGGACTATGTGTCCAAATGGGTAGAAGCGATAACGTGTTCTAAGGCAGATGGATAAACTGTGATGAAATTTTTAAAGAAAAACATTTTTTCTCGATTTGGTACTCTAAGAGTGTTGATAAGTGACGGAGGATCCCACTTTTGCAACACTCAGCTAGAAAAAGCATTGGAGCAGTAAGGTCAAAGCATAAAGTTACAACACCATACCATCCATAGGCAAATGGGCAAGCGGAGGTATCAATCTAGAAATTAAGAGGATTCTTGAGAAAACAATGTCAGCTTCTACAAAAGACTGGTCAAACAAACTCGATGGTGCTTTGTGGGCCTATCAGACAGCTTTCAAAGCTCTGATTGGTCTCACACCTTTCAAAATGGTCTATGGTAAGAACTGCCATTTACCGGTGGAGTTAGAACATAAGGAATTTTAGCCCTTAAATTTTTTGAATTTCAATCCAACTTTAAGCAGTGAAAAAAGGAAGGTACAATTGCATGAAATGGAAGAATTGCGCCTTCAAGCGTATGACTACAACAAGTTGTACAAAGATAGAGTGAAGACAGACCATGACAAAAAGATTGTAACCAAAGAATTTAAGGAAGGGCAACTGGTCCTACTGTTCAATTCGCGATTGAAACTGTTCCCTGGGAAGTTGAAATTTAAATGGTCCGGCCCGTTCCAGATTAAGGAGATCAAACACTATGGGGAAATTGTCATTGAAGACACACTGTCAAATGAGAGTTAGACTGTAAATGGTCAGGGGATGAAGGTTTATCTTGGTGGAGATTTCGGGCGAAATATCGCCAAGGTGCCTTTTTGCGATCCTTGAGGTCGCATTGGACCATCGAGCTCAAACGACGTTAAACAAAGTGCTTGCTAGGAGGTACCCCAACATTGTGAGTATTATTTTTTTTAGTATTTTGAATTTAATTGGGAAGAAAAGTCGGGAGAACACAGCCTAAAGCCAAACTTCATTGGTTATGTTTCACTAAGCGCGCTTAGCGCGCTGCTGAGGCCGCTTAGCACGGTCACGTGAACATGACCAATGAATTGTGGGCCTGAGTGAAAAAAATGAGGGAAGTGGGTCATGGGTCTGTTTCGGTTTAAAAGGTTAAGAACCAGAAAACCCTTATTTCCCTCATTTTGTCTTCTCACGGCTACTTTTTTCTTGTGCTTCTATTTCATTCCCTCAACTCAACTCTTGCTCTTCTAGCTCCCATTCATCCTTCTCTCATTCACTAGTAGGTTTGCATAGTTTTATTTTTATTTATTCTGATAAAGTAGATTGCATGCTTCTAGGGTGTTGTTGGATTAAGATGGATTTGATTTTTAGAGTTTGTTTTTGAAGAATTGGTTCTAAACCCATTTGACCAATGTTAGGGTTAAGTCACAAACTAATTTATTTGTTGTTTAGTGATTGTTTCTGTGGTAGTTTGATAATACATGTCTTAGGGTTCAGTGTGGGTCAATTAATTTTTGGTTGTGCAGCTCCATTTTAATGGCAAAGGAATTTTTTTTGCTTGTTGTCACAGGCACGCTTAGCGCGCTATGAGCCAGCTAAGCGCGCCCCTCTTGCCTTGTTTTGATTATTTTCATTTTTCTGATGTTTTCTGATTGAAATGTGTTGGGTATGTTGTTTTTTTGATGATTTTTGTGCAGGATATGTGAGTTTGGGGCAGGTTGACTGTAGAGCACATTGTGCTTTCAGGCCTAATCATGCTAAGTGTGCTCTGGCTGCGCTAAGTGCGCCCCTTTGGGATCAAAATCCTTGATTTTTCATGTTTCGTCGACTGTTTGACTGTTTTGTGTTGACCTAGGGTTTCTTATGATTCTTTTTGAATTTCCTGGCTAGTTGTTTAACTTCTTTGGTGTTGTTTTGGTCTGTTTTTTCTTGGTTACAGATGGCTCCTAAGTGTGCCCATTTTAGCACTGGACAATCATCGCAACGAAGACAGTCACTTGTGGAGTACGATTCACACATACTTTTGGGGGCAGAGTAGCAGGGTCGATACCTCGAGCTGACCAGAAGAAGTATTTGGACGGAGCGTATTTTCAGGATTAACCTGCAAGAAGAGTTTCGCGGCTGTCAAAACATCATTGAGTCGCATGGTTGGTAAGCTCTCCTAACTCCACCGAACCTGCTCAACAATGAGATAGTGCGTGAGTTCTATGCAAACTCCATTCCAATGGAGGGTCAAATGTACACTTTTATGACATTTGTAAGCTCTGGTGTTTTGAACAAATTTTGGTAAAACATAAATGTTAACTCAACAAGGAGATCAAGCTAAATAATTCTGCTGATAACGTGATGTCGAACAAGATGTCTTAACATGCATCTTGACATCCTGGACTGAATGGCTTAAGTTAGTTTTTAATCTGTTGCAACACTCAAGGAGAAATTGCTGCATGGATCAAGGACAGAAGACTGAAGCCCAAGGAAGCAGAAGACTCTATAAATAGAAGACTTAGACCTAGGTTTTCATGATGCCTTAGTACGCCTTTTGTAACCTTGCTTTCTTGCGTAAGAAACAAGGGTTTAGGGTTTTGAGAGTCGTTGGCTCTCTAGGTTGTAAGTCTCCCTTTGTATCAGTTGATACATTGTGGTAGATATAGGTGTCACACAAATCCACAAGCCTTGAGGTATTGGATTGTGTATTGTTCTTGGATGAAGCTTTTAAGCAAATCCAAGTTAGCTTGTTTGTCAAGTAAGCTTGACAGATTTCTGTATTGATAGGGATGATGTAGAAATCATAGTTGGTGATTAAGGGAAGTGAGTGGGGTATCTCATATCAGGTTTCTAAACGTTTGAGTTTAACCTTGGTAAAGATGTTCATTGGGTAGATGTTAGGGATAAAGTTGTAAACGGGGGAGTTTAACTTTGTAACAGTCTACAGATAGTGGAGTCTTCTTCCTGGATTGGTATCCCCCAGATGTAGATGAGTTGCACCGAACTGGGTTAACAATTACTGTGTTCTTTATCATTATGCAGATTTACGTTTTCTGTTAGGGTTCATGATAAACATGTTGGACCAGATGTCGTGACATCTGTGAGTGTGCAGTTCTGATATTCAAGGTATCAGTCTGCTATTGCGCCTCTGAGTATAAATGATTATGTAGCACAATGTCTTGACATGTGTTAGGACATTTACTGTCTGCATAGGCCAGAATTTCAATTGGTATCAGAGCAGGCATCCTGTCTGGTTCTGGATGAGATCCATGGGAGATACTTTCTGGTGTTTTAAACAAGGAGGAGTTTTGGAGATCAGATCAATCAACTCAGACATACTCAAGGGTATTAATGGATGAGATGGATGTTCTGGATCGAAGGGAGCAACCCGGAGGTTGTTCATGTTATTGAGGAGATTCTACAACAACTACAGGTGAAGTGGCTAGTTCTCCTATTGGTGAGTCTTATAAGATGTTGTGACATCTTATTAGGGCAAGCAGGATCTGCTCCTTGGTGGTTCCACTGCATGTGTTTCTGATGGAAGAGCTATAGAATTATGGGATTCTGGAGTTGTTACTGAAGACAGTTGGTGGAAGGTCTCAATCGTCGGCCTCTATATTTGAAGATATCTGCATTCTTTTATTCCAAAGTTAGGAGCGATGGAATGAAGGGCGTTGTTGGTTGATATCTGTTATGGTGACTTGGTACCTGGAAGCTTAGTTCTTGGTGCATTTGAAGTCAGTTGAAGAGGAGAGGAGTTGAGTTTAAATTTATCAAGTTCTTGCTCTGGGAGTTTGATAAATTATTGGTCGGCTAAGTTGTCAAATATACTTGAGAATTATCTCAAGTCCACTCATAAAGGCATCTCAGTCGTGTATATGGAGTTTTCTAGTTATTCTTCTGACTAGAAGGTGTTTCTTTGAAACATAATCTGAAGAAAGTGGAGGTGATTTATTTTCACCATCCAAAAACAGCAAGGAAGGATTCATCTCTCTTGACCCTAAGAGTGAATCCAATATGATTGAAGAATTGTTGAGGTAAATATGATTTGTTCAGAGAAAGTCTTAGTTACTTGAGTCAAGGGTGGCAACCTTGGTATCTCAACTTTGTCAAAGAAGATACTTGCAAAAAGATTGAATACTTGATAAATATTCATGATTTGATCTGGTGGAGCTCAGCTACAACAGTGAAGAAGGGTTATTGTACAAGGATTTAAGATCAATTGCTATTTGTGGAATCCACAATTATTTAATTGATTATCCTTGAAAGTCAAGATTGCTGATGTTCAACAAGATGTTGGAACATCTCATCATCAGAGTTTGTGTAGAATCATGGGAAGGGTACTGCATACGCTATATCATCTGTTTTGTCTTTGGTGGTAACCTAAGAAGTGGCTTCAGTCGTGTGTGACATAAGCATGTGTTCTCTGGAGAGTTTCCTGGCAAGAAACTGGTCTGGACTTTGATGCTATTGAAGATGAAGATGAAGACATCATAATCTTGATGGTTACTTCTTGGATCAGTTTATTTCTGATCTAGGTATTTGGGAGCATGGATCTTACCCTACTTGTGAAGGTCGAGGATAAGTGGAAATTATCTCTGGCTTTCTACTGATGGCTCTACTAAGGGATGTGGCATTCTTTGGCATTGCTATGGTGTAGTCTTTGACTACTTATTTTCTGAAGATTCAGACGTGGCAGGTTTGGAGTCTTTGGAGTTTCAAAGAAGGATGGAGGTTGTCTACTCAAGCTTGATTGTTGAATCAAGTCTATGAGAGCATGGAACTCTTGTTCTGCAAAGGGATGAGGTTCTTCTAAGTGGCAAAAGGAGGAGTTGAATTCAACTGTTGGATGTCATATCAAAATGTTCTGACATCTAGCTTAACATCAGAAGTCTCAGCTAGTGATGTAGCACATCAGATTAAGATAGAAGCGGTCTACAGGAATGGAAGATATGAATGCTTCAAAAAGGTCTATCTCATGCAGTTTGCGGGAGCTGTGGATGGGAAGATGTTACATGACTAAGAGTCTTGGTGGATCCAAGATGTCATGCTATGGGGCAAGTAGTTCATGTGACTTGAAGATCAGATTTCATCAGTGGATCAGTGTATTTTATGGGAGTTCTGAAGATGAGTGAGGTCAATCAAAAGGTGGCATTTGGTTGGTTTCACAATGTGCATTCAAGCAGGATGCTTGAAACTGATTGCTTTTGTGCAGAAGAGTAGTTAGTGGAAAATGAAAGGAGGTTCTGGTTCTCTGGGAGCTTGTGGCAGAAGTTCTGGGTTGAGAATGGAAGTACACATTCTTTTGGTGGATGAGAGTTTATTTCTCTCTGGGTTTCTGAAGTTTTCTTTGTTCAAGCTGGTGGCGCAGTGTTGTGTGAAGATCTTCAGTGTGGATTACTATGATGATGTAAGTCCAATGGTGGAGCATATCAAGAACCATGGTGTGTGGTGTCTCTGATATGTGGAAGATGTCCTAAATGATGTTGGAACATCTTTGGGTTAGTTATCCTTGGTGAAGGATTTCAGGTTCTGTGAGGAACTGGTTACTTGCATCGTGTCTGAGAAGTATCTACATTATCATATGGGAGAATGATGGAGTAGAAGAACTGTCTTGGAAGTCTGATGTAAGGTATTGAAAGACTGGAGTGGATCATTTGTTGATTGCATGAAGGTCTGATTTCTGATGCGTTCAAAAGTGGATATTCACCATAAATCAGAAGTATTCCAGGTTATCATACGGGAGCATGATGAAGGAATGATTGTCTTGGATTGTTGGGTGTCTATCTCTATTGCTGGCTGGGTAAGGTCAGTGGAAAATCTTGCGAAGGGGATGTTGCCCCTGGCTGCAAGTCATGCTAGTAGTGGATCCGTTTAGCAGCTGTGAAGTTCTGGAGCATGCATACGATAGCTGACATTGTTATAACAAACTAAGGGGCCCTGTGGGTCTCTTTGAGGAATGTGAAGCATTCTGATTCAATTGGTTTGTGACTCAAGCAGCTGGAGGTCTATACATGAGAATTCAAGAGGAGTTCGTTTGGTGTATAGATGGTTACAGGATTGGGGGGGGGGGGATCAATGAGACTTTGATCTTAAGCCAAGAGTTTGTTATGGTTTGTATACACTTCCTCATGGGTAGCATGATGGTGATCATATGTGAGTGATTATTGTTTCTTGTCAGAGGAAGCAATAAGAGAGTTGATGATTGCGTTCAGCAGGTGTGTTGAACAGAGGGTGCGCTCTTGAAGACATGAAGATGTGTCTTATGTTTTCTAGTCATTAGCTTAGGTGTTCTAGGGAGGAGCACCAGTTACCTTAGAAAGGGGGAGAGGCTCCTTGATCTAAGATGAATTACTGCGAGAATGCAGTTGAAGTTCCAGTTTGCATTTGTGCGTCAAGCAAGCTGAGATGTCAAGGAGGATGTCTTGACATTGTTATATGCAGTTGAAGTTCCAGTTTGTATTTGTGCGTTAAGAAAGCTAAGATGTCAAGGAAGATGTCTTGACATTGTTGTATGCAGTTGTAGTTCCAGTTTGCATTTATGCGTCAAGCAAGCTGAGATGTCAAGGAGGATGTCTTGACATTGTTGTATTGTTGCAAGTTGTGGGAAACTTGGCAGTAAATGTGTATTGGTAATGGTTCTTATTGGATGCTTAAGAATCATTGATTGAGTCTGGGAGAATTTATTTTTCACTACAGACCGTGATCATAAAACTGTGGATTTATTGGTCAATTCATAAAATTTCTTTAACCTTGTTGGGTATGACATGATCGAGGACGTCATTGCAGTAAAGAGTGTCCGGAGAATCTTTGACAGTCAGATGACAGAGGAACTGATTCCTTCTTGGGAAAAGGCTTGGGATGTATTCTGATCAGAAGGACGTGTAAAATCTTGTCCTTGAATATGCATTCACATGTATTGGAACTTGTACTTTAAGAAGAATCAGTCCAAAAATAAGTAAAGACATAAAGACCGGGTAGTGGTTGATACAATTCAAATAAGGGGATCTCAAAATTCATCTTACTCATCGTTGTATCTCTCTTACTATTGTCTTTATGGCTTATATAAGGTTCTGGGTGAGAACTCTTTGGATCTGGATATATCTTGGTAATATTTGTCAAATTATGTCTAAAAAGGGGGAGAAATGCTCTGATCTTCTCATGAGAATCTTACGTCTGATAAAGCAGCTTGGCAAAGATGCTCAACAGGATGTTACAACATTCTGTGTCTCAGTTCTCAAATGGACTTTTGTGTCTTGTGTTTTAAGTTATGAACACAGTCATGTCCTGTGTTCTGAGTTACCCAAGGTAGTACTTTGCTGCTAAGGGTATTGCTACTGCTTTTTCCTAATGGTTTTCTTATGCCTCTTAAGAGGAAGATTTACCCTTTCGTGACAAGTATTGGTTCATGAGTTGAGGGGGAGCATTCTGCATCTTCTTTCTCATATACTTCTTGAAGGTATTTGGAGTCCTCACTGCGTGCACCATCGATCTGGAATTTCACCGTGCATATGTGTTTTAGCCAAAATTTCCCAAAAAGGGGGAGATTGTAAGCTCTGGTGTTTTGAACAAATTTTGGTAAAACATAAATTTTAACTAAATAAGGAGATCAAGCTAAATAATTCTGCTGATGACGTGATGTCGAACAAGATGTCTTAACATGCATCTTGACATCCTGGACTGAATGGCTTAAGTTAGTTTTTAATCTGCTGCAACACTCAAGGAGAAATTGCTGCATGGATCAAGGACAGAAGACTGAAGCCCAAGGAAGCATAAGACTCTATAAATAGAAGACTTAGACCTAGGTTTTCATGATGCCTTAGTACGCCTTTTGTAACCTTGCTTTCTTGCGTAAGAAATAAGGGTTTAGGGTTTTGAGAGTCGTTGGCTCTCTAGGTTGTAAGTCTCCCTTTGTATCAGTTGATACATTGTGGTAGATATAGGTGTCGCACATATCCATAAGCCTTGAGGTATTGGATTGTGTATTATTCTTGGATGAAGCTTTTAAGCAAATCTAAGTTAGCTTGTTTGTCAAGTAAGCTTGACAGATTTCTGTATTGATAGGGATGATGTAGAAATCACAGTTGGTGATTAAGGGAAGTGAGTGGGGTATATCATATCAGGGTTCTAAACGTTTGAGTTTAACCTTGGTAAAGATGTTCATTGGGTAGATGTTAGGGATAAAGTTGTAAACGGGGGAGTTTAACTTTGTAACAGTCTACAGATAGTGGAGTCTTCTTCCTGGATTGGTATCCCCCTGTTTACCATGAAAATTGGTAAACAACCGCTGATCTTCCAAATCTAACTTTAGTGACTCACAGGATCGATCAGATTGATCCTAGGACATGTGCTAACAATTGATCTAAGGAAAATTCTAAAGGAATAAACACTTCGACGGTGTCGCTCTCGGGATTTTCATCCTGGTACAAAGGCAAAAGTGGCACTGAAACAAAGTCGCCAGCTGTCGCTCCCGGGATTTTCATCCAAGTACAAACGCGAAAGTGGCACCGAAACAGAGTCGCCATCAATGTGTATTTATCCCAAGAGAGGGAAAGGAAACACTACGTCAACCTGAGGGAAAGGAAAAGCATGGTTTCGCGACCAAGAGAACTGGGTTCGAGAGTCGGTTACGCATGAGGAAGGTATTAGCACTCCCACGCGTCCATAGTACCCGATGGGATCCACGCTTGCTGCTTCGATCAAAGGGTGTAGGAAACTGGAAATGAAATGCTACTGGAAAGAAAAAGGAATGGGTACGGGAAAGAACGGAGAAACAAATGTAGGGAAAATAAAAAAAGTGCTCGCATGGGCCCTACCCCACTGCCTACGTATCTCATCGGGAGCATGAGAATCAGAGCGACGTAGTTCCCCTCACCTAGGGAAGACTGTTTGTGTTTTTTAGGGAACGACTGACGTTCTAGCTCAGGTGTTGCAGGCTCGTTGCATCGAGTGCGTTACCGTCTTGCAAGAGAACGAGGAGAAGCACATTCATACGTTGAGAGTGAGTGAGATGAGAAGAGAATTCCCGAAGGAAAGACGTTATTGTTCGTTTTTGTCTTTTAAGAAAGAAATGTTTTGATTGTTTTTGTGTTTTGTAACTCGTATTGTATTTAAGTCCTTCATATAGGATCGAATGCCTCGCATATCGACCCAAGACGGGACGTATGCTAAACATTCTAAGGAAATGAGAGAAGACCCCTCACCTCCTTGTTCCCACATGAAAGGCCTAAATACAATAGGTATTATGCCTTTATTAAGTGTTTTTTACTTTTATTATAAGATGAGAGAGAAGAGACTCAAAAGAGGATCAAAGGTGAAACTAATAAGGGAGACTAAGACTCAAACCCTAGTGTTAGCATGCTTGGAGATCCTATGGTTAATGTGGTTTAACAAACCTACTTCTAAAAGAAAGAAGAAGAAGAGCAAAAGAAGCAACTTACTTCCAAAATGGAAGTTAAGTTGATCTTAAAGAGGGATGAAGAAGAAGTCGTTCAAGGAAAGCATATAAATGCTTATCAAGATCACAAGTTGAAATATTAAAAGAAATAATAGAAGATGAGAGAAAGAAGTGTATGTGGAAGCATATCCACACATTTACTTACCATTTGCACCTACATGAAAAGGTTAGTTCAAAAACCAATTACAAGTAATGAAATAAGGAAAAGATGACAAAACAAGAATAAATGAATAAGGATTCTAAGAGATTAAAATCAATCAAAGTCAGAACCTATGTCTAAAGGATGTTCTCTAAGGTTAAGATGCCTAATGAGATCAAACTATGTCAAATTATGTACCAAAACTTTACACAAATGTACATTGTTCACAAACTTGAAGAAAATAGATGCCTAGGCATCATGTAAGTGAATTAAAGCATGATTATATCTCAAGGTCAGGAGTGGATGAAGTGTATTAAGATGTGGAAATGTCATTAGAAGCATATGGAAGTCATATATCCAAGCAATCTCAAAGTTTGAACAAGTTATGCACAAGTATCATCACCTAAAGTGCAACATACAAGTCATGCAACTTTAAAAAGAATAAGATGAGATTAGAAGTCAAGTGAGTATGGTTAGTAATGCTAAAAGTCAGTACCTACACCATTCATTATTGAACTTTCAATTTCCAAAAAGAAATGGTAAAAGAAAGTGTTCAAAAGGTCTTAAAAGAATGCACAAAATCAAACCTAAGTCTAGGTATTTTCAACCAACTAAATCACCAAACAAAATTCCATGAGAAATAGTTGCATGCTTTGGAAAATTATGGTATTTTAATCAAAGAACAATGGAGTCAGTAGTAATGCATAACCAAAATATAGGACAAAAATTCGTCTTTTAACAAGCTCAAATTAAATCAAACAATTCACTCATAGTCGATTAACAAACATATACAAAATGGTGTCAAACATGCCATCAAATATAGTCTAAAAATTCATAAAAAAATGCATAAGGGTCTCCGTTGTGTGATTAATACATGTACCAAATGGCCTGTAAAAATTCAGTTCCTAACTAGTTACAAAAAATCAAATATGCAATAAGTATCCCAAAGTATGAACACATGAATACACCTTAAAGAAAATTCAATAAGAAAAACAATATGAACAAAAATGGAAAATAAAAATCACCAAAAAATACATGACATGTTTATGATCAACCATGAATTTATTCAAAATTTTTGAGCAATGTTTGCTATTTTTAGAATTTGTGTTTTGAACAATACAGAAAAAGGAATTAAAAAGAAAGAACGAAGCCATGGGGCGCAGTTAGTAACATGTTAGTTCAAAGTCCTTGCTGGGCTCAAACATGGGGTGTAATTAGCAAGGGGAGATAAGTCCAAAGAACACTTGTGGCCTGGGGGTGCACGGTGGAGACACGGTCAAACTATTGACCAGGGGGTTGAATCAAGGCCATTGATTCGCATGGCTAATGGTGATGGATGAACCTACTGGTGATGGTCATAGGGTGCATGGTAAAACTGGTAGGGATGCGTGCATGGGATTAAAAGTAAAAACCTACCAGCCGGTGACAAGTTTCACCGCCGGTGTGGACCGCCACCATCAACCTTATCTCCTCAATCTCTTAAGAATCACAAGAATGAGAAATCCTCAAATGTCTTTCTCTCTTTCAATCGTCCGTTTCTCTCTCTCTCTCTCTCTCTCTCTCTCTCTCTCTCTCTCTCTCTCTCTCTCTCTCTCTCTCTCACTCGTCCTTCCCTGAAACCTAAACTGCCGGAGAAGGCCGGTGGCCGTCGGCGGAGCCGCCGTCTTCTCCGGTGATCCACCACCTCCAAACACTAAACCTTAAGCATAAAACCTAGTTATCTTTACCTGGTGATTACGAATCCGACCTCCGTTTCTTCTAAATCTTAACCAAACTACTGGATCGGAGGAGATATAATTGAGAACCAAAATCCACAAAAGTTCCATGCATTAATCATAAAAACACAACGGATTCTGAATCCGAGGTCGCATCTAAAGAGAGAGCGAAGTTTACGTACCTACCGGAGACAAGTCCGGCGCTTCTTCCAGTTCGCGACGAGAAACAGAAAACCAGAGGTGAGATAATATTCTTCTTAATTTCTTGTTCTGCTTCTCCTTCTTCGATCGATGATTATTGATTATTGCTCATTTTTATTCCTCTGATTCCACTCGCTTACGGATTGATGATAAATTCTTGAATCGGTTGTTGTTGTTATTTCGATACAGGTTCTTGAATTGATGACGAAAATCAAAATTGAAATCCGTTGAACAATTGCGGAATTGTTGAGACGTACCGACTTCGAACCAGATGAAGGTTGGAGGTTTTTGCAGCGGAGTGTTGATGAGCGATTTTGGAGAATTTTCGGTTGAAGATGAAGGTTCGGGTTGAAGATTGCTTGGAGACGATTAGAGAATTGAAAGAGGATTTTCTATGGCGTTTTTCTCTGGTTTATTTGTTGAAACGACTAATGCAGGTTGAAGATGAATAAATGAGAAGAGAAGAAGAATTCAGAGAATGAAGAATGGTGAAACAAAAATGGTGAAGAAGACCCTGAAGAATGAAGATGATGAGGTTTTTATATCAGAATTCATGGAGGGTCAAAATGGTATTTCACATTAAAATCCGGTTAGAGTTTTCTTGGAGTTTGTTAAATTCTATTAGGGAAATTGGAGGAGGTTCTGTTATGACAGTTGGTGGGAAAATTCCTATTGAGTTTATCAGTTGAAACCGTTATGGTGACAGTTAGTTTTTGTTTAGAGGAATTCTGTTAGTAGCTAGGTTAGATTGTTAGAATTAGGGAGTGAAAACTGTTGGAGGAATAAAGCTGTAACTGTTATTGGAATTTTTTGAATTTTCTGGTGTGTGATTGGTGTTATTGGGAGCCGCTGTTTGTCAAGTTAGATTAGGAAAAATGGGCTTGTGATGTTAACATGTTAATTTGTAACTGGTGCGCTGCCTGCTATTGGTTTTCTTTTGCTGATACGAGCTGCTGTGCATTCTCTTTTAATTTTCTGCAGCTTGGATTTTTTTGCTTGTAATTTTCTGATGTGGAAGTTTTTTTATCAG
Source organism: Lathyrus tuberosus (assembly GCA_022829125.1). Classification (NCBI taxonomy): domain Eukaryota; kingdom Viridiplantae; phylum Streptophyta; class Magnoliopsida; order Fabales; family Fabaceae; genus Lathyrus; species Lathyrus tuberosus. Next base: position 781,289 of record JALAZF010000639.1, read on the forward strand.
CTGATATGCTACTTCATTGCTATGAATGAGGTTCCACAATTCTGTTATTAAGAACTTCACATTACTAACATCAAGTGGCCTGTCAGTAGCCCTTGGAACATTTCTAGCGACACAAGCGTGATAGGATACCTGCCTCTCCTCTACTGCTTAACCTCCCAAAATCCAATGAAACAATTTCTAACTTTGAAGCTTCCAATTTCACTTCACCTTCAAGACCTACGTAGAGAATCTCCGTTAAAGTTGGGTCCACTGTCAATCCTTCCATTAGAATCAAACGGTTTATCGCAAAATGCTAAGAGAATAACAACAAGCTTCTTCAGCGCCGCCATTGATTCTTGATTTCTTTATAACACTATAATGTATATAATGGAAAATAACACAACATGCATGTGCGTAGTATATCAAAGAAAAAGAAGAATTTTGGAGCAGCTTTATTAGCTTGAATAACACCAACATCTTAACACTCAGGTACTTCACCGAAAGCTTATCAATAGCCTCAGCAACAAACCCTCCCGAATTGTTCAGAGTGTTGCACAATTAGCTTTCTAGCAAAGACAGCAATAGGGTAGTCAAGCCAGTTACCTTCGCATGAAATTTTTTGCCTCAATGCGGCATATAAACTCAAGATCCCTCCAATATGACCACTCAATATCAACACATCACGCCAATCTGATCCAGGCTGAACTAGGCGACATTCAGGCCCTTGTAATATTCCAAAAGGTGCTTGCGTATTGGATCATGGTTTAAAAAGGTTAAAATAGATTATTGGAATTTGATTTTTTTTTTTGGGATTGAATTGGATATTGGAACTATGGATTTTGGTCTTATAAATGGACATGCTTTTAAGAGGATATGACTTAAGGAATTGTAATGGATTTAAAGATGGTTAAAATATGAATGTGGGCTAAAAATGTGGTTTTGAATATGGATAAGAAAATGAATGTAGACTTTTGCAATGGATTAATCAGAGAAAATGGTTTAAGAAAAGGTTATGGAAAAAAATGGATTTACAAAATGGATATTGGATATTGACTTTGGAATTAATGCAAAATAGTATTAAATGAATATGGGTTAGGAAGTGATTTAAGATGAATATCAAAATGGTTACGGGTTAGAAAAAAGGAGTTGTGTCTCGAATTCCAAGCAAGTCACATGATCACATTCAATCCACATCCAACTTCAGATCCAAAGTGACTAGGAAAACCTCAGATCACGAAGATTACAACGAGGAGAATTCAACCTCTTGCTCCAACTTAACCGGGAATAGAAACCGAATGATTCCCTTATGAATAAGGCCAAGAAAATCCTTTGATCCCATGTCTCAGAAGACCAATGCAATGATATGATTATGAGTTATGACCTAATGGATATGCAGGATGAACGCGAAGCGAAAGCCAGAAAAAGGTAGGGCAAATTTTGGGGTGCTACACCAGCAATGTGTATTTATCCCAAGAGAGGGAAAGGAAACACTGCATAAACCTGAGAAAAAGGAAAGAGCATGGTCTTGCGACTAAGAGAACTGGGTTCGGGAGTCGGTTACGCGAGAGGAAGGTATTAGCACCCCCTCGCGTCCATCGTACCCGATGGGATCCACGCTTGCTGCTTCAATCAAAGGGTGTAAGGAAAGGATACTGGAAAAGGAACGGCTAGATGGAGAACTGGAAAAGGAAAGGAGAAAGAAAGAGAAACAAATGTAGGGAAAATAAAAGAAGTGCTCGAATGGGCCCTACCCCACTGCCTACGTATCTCATCGGGAACATGAGAATCAGAGCGACGTAGTTCCCCTCAGCTAAGGGAAAATTGTTTGTGTTTTTTAGTGGAATACGTCAACGTTCGCGTCCTAGTAGTTAGGTGTTGCAGCTCGCTGTATGGAGACTTAGACGTTACCTGTTTGCAGTAGAACGGAAATGACGCATCCTTAAGGAATGAGTGAATGAGATAAGAAGAGAATAGCTTGTTTGTTTTTGTCTTTCAAGAAAGAAGTGTTTTGATTGTTTTTTGTGTTTTGTAACACATATTGTATTTAAGTCCCTCAAGTAAGATCGAATGCCTCGCATATCGACCCAAGACGGAACGTACGCTAAAGATTCTAAGAAAGTGAGAGAAGACCCCTCACTATCTCATTCTCACATGAAAGGCTCAAATACAATATTTGTTATGCCTTTATTAAGTGTTTTTTTACTTTTTGTTTAGAGATGAGAAAGAGAGACTCAAATGGGAGCAAAAGGTGTAAACTAAAGGGGACTAAGACTCACCCTAATGTTATCATGCATGGATGTTCCTATGGTTAATGTGGTTTAAGAAACCAAATCCGAAAAGAAAGGAGAAGAAGAGCAAAATAAGCAACTTACTTCCAAGATGAAAGTTAAGTTGATCTTAAAGAGGGATAAAGAAGAAGTTATTCAAGGAAAACACATAAATGCTTATCATAATCACAATTTGAATTATTAAAAGAAATAAGTGAAGATGAAAGAAAGAATTGCATGTGGAAGCATATCCACACACTTACTTACCATTTGCACCTACATGAAAAGGTTAGTTCAAAAGCTATTTACAAGTAGTGGAATAGGGAAAGAATACCAAATAATGATCAAACAAATTAATAACCAATGAATAAGGATCCTAAGAGATGAAACTCAATCAAAGTCAGAACCTATATCTAAAGGTGTTCTCTAATGTTAAGATATCAAACACAAATGAACTATGCGCATGCCAAGTCTTAAACATCAAATAAAAGCACCTATGAAAGGAATAGATGAAAAATGGATGAATATGCAAGGTGATCATGCAATAATGCTTCACACAAGATCAAAGTCAGAACCAAATATCATTTGTCAATGTATTAAGATGCACATGGATCATCATACAAATCATGAATAAACGGATACAAGTAGGAGAAAGAAGATGAAGAAGAAGTAAGTATAAGAGAGACATGTTCAATTAGGTGCACAAAGTGACATATTAGAGATGCATAACAAGTGAAATGATTAGTGAGTGCATATGGGCAGTGGCATACCATTGATGAGATGCTAGTGGATTGAGAGAAATGTCATATAAAATGCACACATGAAACATGTAGAGCATAAGAGGAGATAAGAGAAGGAAACATGTCAAAGTTCAAGTTATAACAGACAAACTCATATTAAATGCAAACACAAGTTACATGACCTATAATGAAACAAAGATGACCTATAATATCATGAAAATGACATACAAACAATCATGCAAAGTAAACACAAAGGTGGCATAAATGCCTCATCAAAACATGTGAGAATGAGGTAGAATAAAGTGCACAAAAAGTGACTTCAAATGCAAGGCATCAACCATTATCAAAGCATATGATAAAATTGTGAAAATTAAGTCCTAAACAATCCAAGTCAAAGGAAAAAACATGTACAAAGATTCATGGCAAACACTCAAGAGAATACATGCCTCAAAGAATTCACAAAATCACACTGATCAAACCAAAAGAATGCTCAAATAAGAACATCAAAAAACATTATGAAATATCTTTAAAAATCAAATGAAAATTTTATTACATGCTTCAATGTGTTATCTAACAAATTCAAAAAGAATGGATGAAAAATATTGTGTGAGATGAGAGAAATAAAATGTACAAATTTGAGTATCAAAGAAGAACATCAATTAGAAAGAAATTAAAAGAAAATAATGCAATTATATGAAAAAATTCATGAAATTAGAATTAAAAAATGCAAACAATTATTTAAATGTGTCAAGATCACACATGAATTTATTTAGGATTTTTAGAGATGATTTACTATTTTTAAAATCAGAAAATCAAACAGATATGGAAAAGAAAATAAAAATAATAAAAGAATGAAGAGGGGGTGTAGTGAAAGCAATTTGCACGTTTTAAAATGATTGGGCCTGAAAAGGTGGTGTGCAGATAGTAATTAAGACCCAGTTCACTAAAGCGTGTTTGTGTGTGATAGAGTGTACATGCTATCAACCTGAGGATGCAATCATGGCCATTAGATCCCACAGTCAATAATCAATCCAAAAATTATGATAATAAAACGAATGAGAACGCGCGTACATGTTAATCACCAAACACGCATACACATGCAAGCATATGAAGCAAAAAAGAGAGAACACATACAAGACCACATTTTCATTAATGCGTTGGCAACATAATAGGCGTTGGATTAATCTCATGTTGATCAAGCATGCAAGATGAATGGATCAGAGGTGAGGCATACTATAACAATCATGGAACACATGCGCACAAACACTCAGGTCATAAAATCAAACACGTGAGACGCACATGATATTTTAATGCGTTGGCAATGCTACAACCACACGATGAAAACAATCCAATGGTCATGATTTAAAGCTAGAAACCCTAGCTGATAAATGTCACCGGCCGGAGAAGGACCTCCGGTCGTCTTCTCCGGCGATACGCCACCACCTGTAAACGTTCACATGTCCAGAAATCCACAAATCGCATACCAAAATGAAGAGGAAGTGAAGGAGATCATGAATCCACACTTAGAATCATCAAACCATGCACACACAGCAAGAAACATCCACAAACACTTTTGCTCTAATTTTTGAAACTAAGCATCTAGCATGCCTATCAACTAGCCGAATTCAACATAGCTTATAATAAGCTCAAATCAGTGTGAAACAACTTAAAATTAATGAAAATCGAGTGAGATAAGTTTGAGTATTTTGGAACCTGAAACTTGAAGGTCTTTGAATTCTTCAGAAAACCAGAGAAGCACTTGATCTTAAGCTTGATTTGGCCAAATAAAGGCTTTTGTTCCTTAGATCTTGAAGAGAACAGAGCTGAAATGATTACTGCAATGAGGTTATGCTTGAAGAGGTGAGGGTATTCTTGCTTGCTCTTGCTCGATAATGATCAAATGATGAAGATGATTGATGAAGGTGATGGGATCGTGTGAGATCAGAGAGAGAGAGAGAGAATAGAGAGAATTTGAGAGAAAGAGTGAGAATGAATTGAAATGAGAGTGAAAAATGAAGTCCCCTTGAAATTGTGTGTGTGATTTGAATATATAGGTTGAGTTAAATGTGTTAACTGGTGTGGTTAATTGAGTTCTGAGTGAGTTAAGTGAGTTGCCTCTAACTAACTGAGTCAAGTTAGTTAGGGCGAGTGGGTGAGGTTGTGATGTAGTGTGGTTGATGTTTATGATGTTATGGCGAGGTTGAGAAGGAATGGGGGTGATGAAGGCATGCTGCAGCAGGAACTTGTTGAGCAAGTTTTATTCATTCCCTCTTTAGTGTATGGCAAGGCATGTATGTATGTGTGTATAGGAATTTTGCTTGGCCAAATGAAGTAAAGGAATGGATGATGTAGAAACATGCGTGTGGTTGTTCAACATCAAAATTGTCCAAATGGAAAAATGTCCAACATCAAAATTGAAGAGGGCATTGAGATGAACAACTTTGATGTTCAACATTTTTTCATTTGAAGCCTCCTTAAATGAGAAAAATGGCTGGACATTCTGCCCACCATGTGTTTGACAAAATTATGGCGCATGGGCCTGGTCTTGCCTTGCCATGACTTGGTTTTTGACCTAGTTTTGTCAAACTTTGCTTGGTCATAACTCCTCAATTTTGATCCAATGGAAGAGTTCTTTATATGGATTTGAAGCTTAGAATGTGAGATTTAATTGGCTCAACTTGGACCTGAAGTTTGGATCTTTTATCATGGAGAAAGAAAGCCTCAAAGTGTGGTGCAAAATGGTCCAAACTTGCCATTTTTAGAAACCCTAAATTTCCAAAAAAGGAAACTTTGTACATTTCTTGATTTTTCATGATTCCTCCATCATTTCTTGATCAAATCTTGTCCAATGAACATATATAACTTGAATTTCATGAATTTGACCTTAAAAAGTCAGGAGTTGACATTTTTTCACTGCATAGTTGACTTTTTCCCTAATTTCTTGATTCTCAAGCAACTGACCAATTGAACCCCTTCTGAAATGAACCAATTGCCAATCTTCCATCCATAGATACTTGACATCATGTAGAAAACATTGAGATCAAGTTTGAATCAAAATTTCCTCAGGAGACTGCTGGAACCAAAAACCCTAATTTGGACTGTTTGTTAGGAGATGATGCACTGCCCAATCTTCTTGATGAATTCCCATCTTCTCATGACTTGTGGGGTCAATTGAGATGACATATGATATAAGAGACCCTTTCTTTTCTCTGGCTTTCAATTGTTCACACCTTGAAGCACTAGATACCATGCCTTGCAACCAATGATATGCAATTTATGACCTACCATGGAATGCAAATGAGTAAAGCATAGACCAAATTATTGAGAAAACATGAGGGCAAATTTTGAGGTATTACAGCTGCCCCTATTCAATCAACTGTGAATGTTAATGGATGAAAGCAACAACTATCAGGAATTCAAGATACATAGGGATTGAATACAAAAATAACCAATAAAATTTGAGTTGTGTGGGTAAAAAGAAATGTTGTAAATGAAGCCACGACAAGGAAGAAAAATTTGTGAAAAAGAAATTGGAACCATTGGACCCCATAAGAAACCTGTCGGGAACTGGTGAACTACCTGTCGGGAACTGGTGAACTACCTGTCGGGAACTGGCGAACTACCTGTCGAGAACTGGTGAACTACCTGTCGGGAACTGGCGAACTACCTGTCGGGAACTGGTGAACTACCTGTCGGGAACTGGCAACCTTGGACCTGGGTTACCTATCAGGAATGAGTAAGTGGACCTGTCGGGAACTGGCAAGGTTCAAACTAAAGGGAGCTGTCGGGGACGGCTACAGTTTATAACCAAGGGCTTACCTATCGGGGATGGGTAAATGGACCTGTCGGGAACTGGTATGGTTAAAACTCAAAGGTGCTGTCGGGGACGGTTACAGTTTATAACCAAGGGCTTACCTATCGGGGATGGGTAAATGGACCTGTCGGGAACTGGTATGGTTAAAACTCAAAGGGGCTGTCGGGGACGGCTACAGTTTATAACCAAGGCTTACCTATCGGGGATGGGTAAATGGACCTGTCAGGAACTGGTATGGTTAAAACTCAAAGGTACTGTCGGGGGACGGCTACAGGAATCCTATCGGGAATGGTTCCAAGAAACTTGTAAGCTGAGAGATGTGACTCTGTGGGGAGAAAAATGATGAAACCCTTTGCGCTGCTTTGAGATATCTGTTGGAGAATGAAGCATGCATTCTTTCTGGCTTTGTCAATGATAGAAGGGAAAAAATTTTGGGCTCTCGCACGAGTTATACAAACTGGCCTATGCTTCACATGCATATGTTTGAATTTTTCCATGGCGTAATGCTCCATCTCGATGGAAATGCTACACGTTTTGAGGATGCTATGCATACTATATGCAAAATGCAAAGATGTCCTCAGCAAAATAAATGTTGAGGAAAGGTAAGTAACTCCGCTGGGGATAATGAGCTTACAACAAACTCTGCTGGGGAATAATGAGCTCACAACAAACTCTGCTAGGGAATAATGACCTCACAACAAACTTTGCTGAGGAGAACAACTTCAAAGTGTCTCGTGCTAGGGAATGTTTCTTAAGAGAATTTTACAAAAGATCCAACATCTTCCAATTCTTAAACAAAAACTGAAACTTGAGCCAAAATGCTGTAATTGGGAGGCCACTCTACCGGGGATAATAGACTTGAAAACACCTCCTGCTGGGGAATTTTCCAAAATGCTCCATGCTTGGGATGGTCAACAACTTGCTCTTGCCCCATGATACCAGGCTGATCTGAAGAAAACGTCCCAAGAGGATTTTACAGAAGATTCGACATCTCCAAACTCCTGGACACTTACTGAGTCTTGAACATCAACTGTAAGGCATGTGAAGCAACTCTACCGGGGAGTTTACAACCGTTATCGACACAGAAAAGCTTGTAGCTGTTGGAAGTACTGAATAGGAGAATCGACTTAATAAGATACAACACTACCCATTTGAAATTGACTTGTCAATATCGAATAGTTGTGCGCGACCGTCGGTCAGACGATGGATTCACTCAGTAAACGTTGTGACAAAAGCGTGAAATGAGAACCCTTTCCTGAACATGATGGCTTCAGTACTACCATTTGACAATGTTGCTGGGATCATGAAACTCTATAAATACGTTGGGGATGACCACCTCCAAGAAGTACTTTCCTGCTGAGAAACCATCTCTACTTGGGGAGGAATGATCATTTGCGCTTCGTAAAGGATTTTAGCTTTAAAGACGTCATACACCTTTGCATAGCTATCCAGTGAACTCTCAACACCTGCAAACAAAAGAATACGCACATATGCCCCAGGGTAACATGGATTTTGTAGTATTCTCCCAAGCACACCCGTCATTTAAAGCAATTTTAAATGTTTTCCTTTTATGCATGTTATTGTAGAACCCCAATGTTTTCGTATGCAAATGTTTATCAAAAGTTTTTGGACGTCTGTGTAAACAAAACAAATTATAAAACAAAACAAACAGATAGAATTATTCTGAATAACGACCATTTTATTGATTGAAAAGCCTGAAAATAGGAATTTACATCAAGAAGCAATTCCTGGAAAGAGGTAATTGCCAGAACAGAAAAGAAACTGTCCTAATGGCAATGTGAAACTGGAACTCCATTGAGTTTCAACCCTGCTATGGTTCATATATCTTCAAGACTCTCCAATAGCTTTGCCTTCAAAGGGGGACAATTAAACTGATTCCTATCCTTCGGAATGCTCATTGATTGAGACAATACAATACAGATTACTCTGATCGCAGTTTTCGCTAAATCTCTCTTTTGCCTGGATCACCCTTTACGGGTTTTCAATCCACCGAGATACCCTTTTTTGCCTAAGTTGCCCTTGCGGGTTTTCAACTTACCGGGTGTACTTTCTTTTTTTTTTATTTTTATCCCTAATTTTTGCCCGAACCTTTTCTTTTTTCTCTTTTTTTTTTCATGGTTCGCCGGGATGCCCCTTTTTGCATGGACTCTCTTTTTACTGTCCAGCGGGTCTCTTTATGCGAAGTATTTTTTAACTGCGTCTAAGTTCACAGGTGACGGAAAATCTTCTCCGTCAATTGTTGTAAGCATCAAGGCTCCGCCCGATAAAACCTTCTTAACAACATATGGACCTTCATAATTAGGAGTCCATTTGCCCCTGTGATCTATATTCGGAGGAAGAATCCTTTTCAATACCAAGTCGCCCGTCTGGTAAGTCTGAGGACGCACTTTCTGGTCAAATGCCCATTTCATTCTCCTCTGATACAGTTGTCCATGACATACTGCAGCCAATCATCTTTCTTCGATGAGACTAAACTCGTTGAACCTCGCTCGAACCCATTCAACCTCGTCAAGTTTAACATCCATCATGACCCTTAAAGAAGGGATCTCAACTTCAACCGGTAGCACTGCTTCCATACCGTAGACAAGCGAAAATGGGGTTGCCCCAGTAGATGTATGAACAAAAGTAAGGTACCCATGCAAAGCGAAAGGTAACATTTCATGCCAATCCTTATACGTCACCACCATCTTTTGCACAATCTTCTTGATATTTTTGTTGGCTGCCTCAACGGCACCATTCATCTTCGGGCAATAAGGAGAAGAATTGTGATGTTCAATTTTGAAGCTCTGGCATAGCTCTTGCATAATCTTATTGTTGAGATTAGAACCATTGTCAGTAATGATCCTTTCGGGCACCCCGTATCGGCAAATAATCTCCTTCTTAATGAATCGGGCTTCCACCTGCCTGGTGACATTTGCAAAAGAGGCAGCTTCCACCCACTTGGTAAAGTAATCAATAGCCACCGAAATGAATCGATGCCCGTTGGAAGTAGTAGGCTTAATCTTCCCAATCATATCAATGCCCCACATAGCAAAGGGCCACGGAGAACTCATCACATTCAGGGGATTTGGTGGCACATGCACCTTGTCAGCATAGATTTGGCATTTGTGACATTTTCGGGCATACTTAAAACAATCAGCCTCCATAGTTAGCCAGTAATACCCGGCTCGCAATAACTTCTTTGCCATAGCATGCCCACCAGCATGGGTACCGAAAGATCCTTCATGCACTTCCTGCATTAACAAGTATGCTTCGTGTCTATCCACGCATCTGAGCAATACCATGTCAAAGTTTCGCTTGTACAACACATCCTCATTCAAGAAGAAGCTTCCTGCTAATCTCCTCAGAGTCTTTTGTCATTGTTTGATGCCCCAGCCGGATATTCTTGACTCTTCAAGAAACACTTGATATAAAAATACCAAGGTTTATCATCAGTCGTCGTATCGGCGACAAACACATGAGCGGGTCTGTCTAGCCTCATCACATCGATCTTGGGTATATGGTTCCACCAATTCACCTGAATCATGGAAGACAATGTTGCTAAAGCATCAGCCATTTGATTCTCATCACGAGGTATATAGTACAATTTTACTGTTGTAAAGAAAGGTAACAGTCTTCTCGCATAGTCTCTGTAAGGAATCAAGTTCTGCTGGTTGGTATGCCAATCTCCATTGATCTGGTTGATCACCAAAGCAGAGTCCCCAAATATCTCAAGAGTCTTGATCCTTAAATCAATGGCTTCTTCAATACCCATGATACAAGCCTCATATTCCGCTTCATTGTTGGCGACATCAAAAGTCAACCTGGCAGTGAAAGATATATGTGATCCTTTCGGAGTGATAAGGACTGCCCCAACACCACTTCCATTCATGTTAATGGCCCCATCGAACACCAGTTTCCATTTGTCATCAGGATCCGGTCCTTCGTCAACCGGTGGTTCTTCACAATCTTTAGCCTTGAGAAAAATGATGTCTTCATCAGGAAAGTCAAACCTCATTGGCTGATAATCTTCAATAGGCGACTCGGCAAGATAATCAGACAACACACTCCCTTTGATAGTGAAATTCTGGTACATGTGCAGAGTTCAGATGTTCTATAACATGCCATTCGACATCTGGTCTGACATGAACATAAATGGCAAGGTATATAGCAATAGTCATTGTACTGAAAAGATAAAAACAAGACAGACAAAATTGTTAACCCAGTTCGGTTTAACACACCTACTCTGGGGGCTACCAAGCCAGGGATGAAGTCCACTATTAGTAGTATCAATTCAAAGCTAAACTCTCCGTTTACAGCTTATCACTCAATCACTACCCAATGACCCTTCTACCTAGATCCTCTCTAGCTATGAGAAACTCTTCTCACTCCCAATCATCGCAATGATGTCTAGCAGTCGATAATCCGTCACTGCATCAACGACTCTTTAACTATACAAAAATTCAACAAGGAAGACACCCTTTCAAGACACAACTTAGAGTTACTTAAAAGCTTCCTCCAAGAACAATACTCCTCTTACTTAACAGCTTTGAGGATCACAATTACACACTGTCCAACTCACATGTCGAGTGGTACAGGAACCAACCCTAATACTAGAACTTTTACATCTTTGGTTGCGTTCCAAAACTAGGTTACAATGTATCTATATATAACCTATTCCCAACTGGATTTTGGGCCTTTAAAAACATAACAAATGAGCTGCTACAAATTAGCATGGACTTCTGCTACATAATAGGACTTCAATCTTTAACTTCCTAAAATATCTCCATATTTAGAAAGTGTATATTTTCCAATATTCTTCTCAATTTCAGACTTGAATCTTCAGACCTTTTAATTCAGCGCCACATAGAATTTTCATATAATTTCCTGAATCTTCTGCATCTGTTAAGACATAACAGAATTCTAAATTCTCTTCAGTTTTGGCGCGATGTCGAATGAACCTGCATGGGACATCTTGATACGACATGTTGTTCTAGATGTTGAAACTACTTCAGCTTAACATGTTCCATTGCACACTAGGACTTCTTGCTCAATCTGTTCTTCTTTAGCAAGATAAACTATCCTATCTAACATATTGCTTCTATTATTTGTTTTACAAAATTAATACCAACCCTTAAAATTAAAGAACTAACATTCTCCCCCTTTGGCAAATTTTGGCTAAAACAAATACATAAACATTACAACTCAAATTACAGCAGCAATCATACCTCTATACTACTATCAGTAGTCATCAGTAACTACTGAACCTAACAGTAGCCATCAGTAGCTACTGAGAACAGCAAACAAGGAGAATCATCTTCTTGGGAATACTTGAATGATGTTAGGACATCATGTTTGACAAATCTTCAAGCATCACCTTCGGGCACCACAGGACAATAACTTCAGGCATCACATTAGGACCTTAGGAGTAGAAAGTCCTGAAGTCATTTGGTGCACATGAGGAAGAAGATATCTGGTGTACATGAGGAAGAAGATATCTGACACTCCCCCTTAATACAACACATTTCTTTTTCCTTCCAGCTCAGACCTGGATTAACTGTAGAAGACTCCTCCAGAAAAGAAATGTCTGTCTTGACACAAAGGACCAATGGTGGCATAAGAGATTTCTGCCCACCTTAATTGATCAGACGCCCCCAGTCGACCTGCGGCATAAGATGAAACTTAAGATGTATCAATCTATCAACCCAGGTAACTCAGAACACAAGTCACAACTGTGTTTATAACTCAGGACACAAGTCACAAGGAACTCAACACCAACTCAAGGAAGGGACACCCTCTTCGACATCTCTGCACACAATTGGAACTGCAGACTCCAGACAAGGCATCTGCACAACCCTTTTCACACACCCTTTCTCCCCCTTTTTAGCCAAAAATTGGCAAAGAAGGCCCTCACAGAACCAGACCCAAGTGATGCTAACCCAAACACGAACAAATGCCATAAGACTTGTGAAACAAGGACACTCACTTGGCTGGAGGAGAAGAGAACAATCCCCCTATAAATAGCTGATCAGTTACTTTGGAATTAACGAGCTTTGAATATGTTAAGGTTCTTGGTCAAAGAAACGCTATTTTAGGTACCAAAAACTCCATTCAATATTCAATGCCTACCTTCCAAAACAGCCTTGACTACCTTTAATGTTTCTCAACTGAATCTTACCATAAATTAGGCCAATAACGCTCCATGCATAGGCAGAGACATGAGTTTCGCCTTATCCTTGCACTACCGACCAGAAAAATTCCTTGTTTGGCTCAAGAGAAACATGTCCTGTACCATGTTCTGACGTCTTACCAAAACAGTTGTTAGCTAGCTCATAAAATTATCAACCCAAGACTCCACAGAAACACATCTTCTTATCTAATGGATACTGAGACGACTTCTCACAATCCCTTCTAGATTCCTTCAAACCAGCAGAGAAAAATAAAGTCACCCAGATACACCAATTCTGCTTTTCAGACCTCTCTTGCATAAGCACTAACTCCACACAGCTATGATATATCCCATCAAGATGTTTGACATCACACTGCACAACCTTGAACTTCCCACAGGCTACTTGCAGCAATAGGCTTATAGACAACAGCCTTAATAATCAATGCTCTTTATGCTATCACAACGATATTGCCACAATTTGGTATATGTTGAGCCAGACCTCACCATGTTGATTTTGGGATACATGGTCTGCCAATTTCAGAAAAACAAAAGCCCACTTGATTTGAAATTTCTCACATATTCCATAACAAATGTCTTTAGATTACTTGCAACACAAGATAAGGACTGCCACCACCTTTTACTTCTATTAGAAGGAACCTCCTTATCTTTAGCCATTCTGATCAGATTGCACCACTGGCAACAACCTTCTGTCCTTACATTCATAACACCCTAATTGAGTCTTCAACATGAGAGTAGTCATGTATTACCAGAACTACTTACCATCAAGATCAGAATCTGCCCATTCTAATCCACATTATGTCAAAACTGCCACTTCGGACGATAATGTGCTTCTTCCAACTCTACAAACTACGATGTTGCAACAGTATGTAGGACATCAGCATAAGACAAAGGAACACACCACTTGCTCACAACCAGCACCCGCAGCAAACTAAAGGGAATCACATCAGACAACTAGACAGGACCTAGTCTCATCCTTTTAGTTACAAAAGGACAACCTCTACCAAGGCACCAAACACGAAGTTCTGACATCTAATGACATGGTTAAAAACAGATTCCCAAGAAAACAAGTTTCCAACCCAAAGACCACTTTGACTGGTCAGGCGATACAAACAAGGACTCTTATGCAGTATAAAAACCAAGCCTCCTCGCTCCTAACCGCACATCACAGATAGAGCCATGAGTCAATCTAACAAGGATGCAAAAAGGAGTCACATGCAAGAAGTCAAGAAACCAGATCCACAGAGGTTGAAGGACCAAACATTGTCCACAACTGGTACAACTTTAGGAGCAAAAAGAACAAGAAAAACATCAGAGACAAGGATGAAGACCATCAAGAAAAACCAAGTGCAACTTCAAGCTTCTGATGATGAATGGGATGAAGATTGGAAAACTTTTCTTGATTCGGGGGGTTGGGATAATCTTTAGACTCTTGTTTGTTGCTTTTTCTAATCTTGTATGCTTTCACCAGTGCAATAAAATTCTGTTTCAATTCTGTTTCCTAAACACATGCAATAAAGATCGTAACTGCACAAGACACATCCCAGTACACTTAATCCTCATGTATGCCAATTCCTAAGTGCCAACACCAAAAGCTGCAAAATTATCAATCTCCCCCTATCAAGAATAACATGTGCTTCTTCGTACCTGGAAGAATGGAAAACATAAGACGCATCTTCATGTCTTCAAGAGCTCACTCTTTGTTCAACTCACAAGTTGAACACAATCATCACTTGTACCAATACTCACATGATCCCAATCTGATCAACTTTTCTCTATCTAAGACCACCAGTACTCCTTTGCAAGAAGAATACCTTAAATGAATGGAGAATATGAGACTCATCTTCATGTCTTCAAGAGCGCACTCTCTATTCAACACACTTGCTGAACACATTCACCTACTGCTTGACCCTTACATTAGTACATAAATCAAGTAGAGACTTGTGATCTCAGGAGACAAACACCATAACATTCTGAACAGAATGTTTTGTCAATAGATGATACGACATCAGTCTTGACAGAGTCCAACTATACTAAGAAAAAAAACACCACATTCCAAAACCGAATCTCCAAACTCCCCCTTTAAGCCTCGGGACCAGAAACAACCATCATAACCCAACGCATCACAAAAGATCACAAGAAAAGTATTCTTTCATCCAACTCTCCAAAGGCAATCATTCCCAATCATTCTCCCATATGATAATTTGGAATACTCCTGATCAGTTCATGAGTATCTTTACCTTCATGTCCAAGATGTCGGCTAGAGATAATACTTCTTGAATCTCAGCGTCTCCACTCCTGCAGTAAGGACCAGAAATAAACTGACCTCAGGAGTAAATAACATGTTGATCACACCTTGACCAACTCACATATCTAAGATAAGTTCCAGGGCCAGAAATGTCTTAGACATACCACCCAAATGCCTCCTCTTCCAGATCAGGAGTAGGTTCCAAACTCATGTGATCAAACCACATTAGTTTAGCACCCAGACCATCTGCTATGCCATTCCTTCAGACAACTGAATTCAGCACAATTCTGACGTGATGTTCTAACATAAGATAGGACATCATCAAGAGATCAAAGACTGGAGATTAGCCCTTTTAGGAATAGAGGCAAAAGTAAATTACTTCTCTTCCTTACAACTTCACTTATCAATGCCTTTATGAGTGGAATTGAACAATAATCTTCAAGTATCGTTGACAAAGTAAGTTGAAGCAGTCTTGCAAATATCCCATCGCCATAGTATATACATTTAGAGAAGAACAACCTTCTCAATTGCAACCTCAGGAGTTTTTAGATAGATACGCAGCGGATCAAAACACAAACTCCTCAAAACCTTCAGGTGTCACATATCAACCCTAGCATCATAATCCATATGACACCACAATACCACAGGTTTGAAAATAAATCAAACCTAACATAACCACAACACAACAGCTTTTCAACCAAACCTCCAAGCCTTCAGCACATGCCACTGCCTGTCACGAACAGTCCATCCTCCACTTCTTGGGACCATTCTCACACCTATATGAACTTCTCCAAGTTCAAACAACTTTTCAGTAGAAAGCTTCTACCTTGACCATGAACCAGAAAGTATCTTCCCTCGGATCTCATCCAGATATAGAACAGAATGACCTGCTCTGATACCAATTGGAATTCTGGTACATGTGCAGAGTTCAGATGTCCTATAACATGCCATTCGACATCTGGTCTGACATGAACATAAATGGCAAGGTATATAGCAATAGTCATGGTACTGAAAAGATAAAAACAAGACACACATAATTGTTAACCCAGTTCGGTTTAACACACCTACTCTGGGGGCTACCAAGCCAGGGATGAAGTCCACTATTAGTAGTATCAATTCAAAGCTAAACTCTCCGTTTACAGCTTATCCCTCAATCACTACCTAATGACCCTTCTACCTAGATCCTCTCTAGCTATGAGAAACTCTTCTCACTCCCAATCATCGCAATGATGTCTAGCAGTCGACAATCTGTCACTGCATCAACGGCTCTTTAACTATACAACAATTCAACAAGGAAGACACCCTTCCAAGACACAACTTAGAGTTACTTAAAAGCTTCCTCCAAGAACAATACTCCTCTTACTTAACAGCTTTGAGGATCACAATTACACACTGTCCAACTCACATGTCGAGTGGTACAGGAACCAACCCTAATACTAGAACTTTTACATCTTTGGTTGCGTTCCAAAACTAGGTTACAATGTATCTATATATAACCTATTCCCAACTGGATTTTGGGCCTTTAAAAACACAGCAAATGAGCTGCTACAAATTAGCATGGACTTATGCTACATAATAGGACTTCAATCTTTAACTTCCTAAAATATCTCCATATTTAGAAAGTGTATATTTTCCAATATTCTTCTCATTTTCAGACTTGAATCTTCAGACCTTTTAATTCAGCGCCACATAGAATTTTCATATAATTTCCTGAATCTTCTGCATCTGTTAAGACATAACAGAATTCTAAATTCTCTTCAGTTCTGGCGCGATGTCGAATGAACCTGCATGGGACATCTTGATACGACATGTTGTTCTAGATGTTGAAACTACTTCAGCTTAACATGTTCCATTGCACACTAGGACTTCTTGCTCAACCTGTTCTTCTTTAGCAAGATAAACTATCCTATCCATCATATTGCTGCTATTATTTGTTTTACAAAATTAATGCCAACCCTTAAAATTAAAGAACTAACAGATAGCTTTCTGGGAAGTGTATTATATATCATACTCAGTAAAAACCATCTGCCATCGAGCGACCCTTCCATTAAGAGTTGGCTTCTCGAAAATGTACTTGACTGGATCCATCTTTGAAATCAGTAGGGTTGTATGAGTCAGCATGTATTGTCTCAATCGCTTAGCAGCCCATGCTAGTGCGCAGCACGTCTTCTCAAGCATCGAGTACCTGGACTCGCAATCAGTGAATTTTTTGGTCAGGTAATATATAGCATGCTCTTTCCTACCTGTCTCATCGTGTTGACCGAGAACACAACCCATTGATCCATCAAGTACAGAGAGATACATAATCAGTGGCCTCCCAGGAACTGGAGGCATGAGAATCGGAGGATTTTGCAAATATTCTTTTATTTTATCAAAAGCCTTTTGACAGTCATTGTTCCACCGGATTGATTGATCTTTTCTCAATAATTTGAATTTTGGCTCGCAAGTCGTGGTAAGATGAGATATAAATCTTGCAATATAATTCAGTCTTCCCAAAAATCCATGAACTTTTTTTTCTGTTCTTGGCTCCGGCATTTCTTGAATGGCTTTTACCTTTGCTAGATCCACCTCGATTCCTTTTTCACTGACAATGAAGCCCAGAAGCTTACCAGATCTTACCCCGAAAGTACACTTATTCGGGTTCAGCCTCAGTTGGAAATGTCTCAACCGTTCAAACAACTTTTTCAAATTTATCAAATGCTCTTCTTCTGTTTGTGATTTGGCAATCATATCATCCACATAAACTTCAATTTCTTTGTGAATCATATCGTGGAAGAGCGTCATCATGGTATGCTGATACGTTGCCCCAGCATTCTGTAACCCAAACGGCATCACCTTATAGCAGAATGTGCCCCACGGGGTAATAAATGTAGTTTTCTCCATATCCTCTGGCGTCATCTTGATCTAGTTATATCCGAAAAACCCATCCATGAAAGAAAACACATAGAATTGAGCCATATTATCTACCATTACGTCAATGTGTGGTAATGGAAAATCATCTTTTGGACTTGCCCTGTTCAAATCTCGATAATCCATGCACATTCTCACTTTGCCATCCTTCTTTGGCACAGGCACAATATTAGCGACCCATGGTGGATAACTAGTAATAGCTAGAAACCCCGCATCCAACTGCTTTTGTACCTCCTCTTTGATTTTGATGGCCATTTCAGGTTTGTTTCTCCGAAGCTTCTGCATGACAGGAAAACAACCCTCTTTTAGCAGCAATCTGTGCACAACGATGTCTGTATCCAACCCCGGCATATCTTGATAAGACCATGCGAAGATGTCAACATACTCTCTCAACATCTTAATCAGCTCTTTCTTTATATTCTCTGCCAGGCTTGCCCCTACTTTGACCTCTTTCTTTACCTCTTCAGTACCGAGATTGACAACTTCTATAGATTCCTGATGAGGCTGAATGACTCTTTCTTCCTGTTTTAATAACCTAGCCAACTCTTCAGGAAGTTCACAGTCTTCCTCATCCCCCTCTTCAACTTGGTATATTGGATTATCAAAGTCATAATAAACCATAGCAGGGTCGTGATCAACAAGTTCCAGAGAATTATTTCTGCATGAATGATAATTCATGCTTTTAGAAATTGCTTTTTGAAAGGAAAAGGCAAAATGCAAGAAAACTGCGAAGAAGACATTGCCATTTTTATTTAAAAAATAAAATGAAAGACAGGGAACACAATTTTGAATACAAAACGTCCATTTATTAATGATAAAATTTTGTATGAGAACAAATGGGGGGCCCTACAATGAAGTCATTATGCCTTGGGCAAAGCATAGGACCTTTGCATGCTTAATGAAAGAAAACATAGAAAATTACTTATTCGGCAGAGTAACTTGGATGAGATCCTCCGAAAACCAATTGTTCAGCTTCACTCCTGGGGCGCATGGGCGCACCCAATTGTCCAGGTCACAGTCAATATCTTCACCGTCTTCAACTGCTGCACAAATCTGGCTTGGATGTATGACTCCTCCACTTGAGAAAATAACTGGCCCTTGGCGCTCTTGACCCTTTATCATTGGAACTCGAGGAGGTTTATAACCAATTCCGCTCTTATCATCCTTGAAAGGTAGCTCAATCACTTGACCCCAACCTTCGGTATGACCAGACTGCACCACTTCCAAAGCCTGCTTATACGAAGTCATAGAGGTTCCCACCCTTGCCTCACTAGACGGAGAATCTTTCACCATATTCATAGTTTCAAATGCTTGATAGAGAGTTTCGTGGATTTCTCCGTCCATCTCCACGTACTTGAAGGATGACAGATGACTAACGAAAATATCTTCCTCCCCGCATACCGTAACAACCTGACCGTCAACTACAAATTTTATCTTCTAATGCAAGGTTGAAGATACGGCCCCTGCAGCGTGGATCCATGGAGGACCTAATAGACAACTATAGGCCGGTTGGATGTCCATCACATAAACCACTGTATTAAACACCTGGGGTCCGATCTGGACAGACATCTCTACCTCTCCAAATACTAATCTCTTTGAACCATCAAATGCTTTCACCACTAGATCACAAGGCCTCGGTACAACCCCTTCCACATCCAGCTTTGCCAATGCTTTCTTAGGCAACACATTGAGGGACGAGCCAGTGTCCACCAATACATGGGATAACATAGCACCTTTACATTCCATCGATATGTGGAGAGCCTTATTGTGGTTCCTTCCTTCTGGCGTTAAGTCAAGATCTGTGAACCCTAGACCGTTACCGGCATTAACATTGGAAATCACACTTTCAAGCTGGTTCATTGATATTTCTTGCGGCACGTACGCCATATTCAAATTTTTTAGCAAAGCATTCCTATGTGCTTCGGAACATAGCAACAATGACAATATAGAGATCTTAGGAGGAGTTTGATGTAGGTGGTCAACGATCTTATAATCGCTCTTTCTGATTATTCTCATGAATTCCTCAGCATCTTTCTCCAATGAATTATCAGGTTCCGCCCTTGGCACTGGTTCATCACTTATCACCTGCTTTCCTTTTGCTTTCACTAATGCTTCAGTATCGTCTCTCCTGAGTATCTGAGGAGCAAAAAGCCTTCCGCTGCGAGTAAAACCACCCAATCCTCCAACATTTCCGATACTTGAACCACTTTCTTTAGGAGTCTGTACCTCTTTCCCATGACTATTAGTTCCATAATACCACGGGATAGCAACCTTGTTCTCATTTGGGACATGTCCGGGAACAGTTATAGTTATAGGAGCTACTCGTTCAGGCGCAGATGTCTGTACAGGAGCAGGCACTGGAATTTCCACAGGATCAAAGTAGATTGTAATAGTAGAAACTTCACCATCACTCTTTTTCAACTGATCAAATTGTAGACTTCCTTCATCCATCATGCTCTGGAGGCTATTTCTCAACTTCACACAACCATTATCAGCAATCAAACAATATTCACAACTTTCTGACCAACCAGGAAATACAGCCCCTTTCAGCAGGCGATCCTTCACAACTTTCAACGGAGTCTTGACATCATTAATGTTCCTCACCAGATTCAAACCTCCATCTTCTTCAATGGAATTCACCCTTGGTCCACCATGCGGAGGTATGGGATTTTGAATTACATTAGGCCTCAGAGCAAAATTAATAGCCTTTGAATCAACAAAGTCTTGAACCACATGTTTGAAAGCTTTGTAATTTTTCACATTGTGTCCTGGCGCATTTGAGTGAAATTCACACTTTTCATTTGCATCATACCCAAAAGGTAATTTGCCTACTGGGGGAGCCAAATTCCTCAATTGTACCAACTTCAAACAAAATAAATTCTGTAGCATTTGTGAGCATGTCATAGGGAAAGCATCAAAATGTCGGTCATTCATTATCTTTCTTGGGTGATATTGCCTCTGAGCTGCAGGTTGAGCCTCAGTATCCGGAGTTAGAATAGTTATAGATGCTGATTGATATATGGACCCTGCCGTCCTCTACCTCTCCCCCCTTGTGCATATGCAGCATTAGCGTCACCTTCAGGCTTTCGGTTATTGTTACCAAAAAACTTCTTCGCGGGAGCTGAACTTGTACCACTTCCGTCCTGAATCTTCCTCATATTTAGCAAACTCTCGATCCTCTCCCCAGTAATTACTATGTCAGCAAAACCAGTGGATGGACAAGCAGCCAACCGATCAAGATACAGACCTTGCAAAGTGTTCATGAACATATCAGCCATTTCTCTATCTGCCAATGGAGGTTGCACCTGAGCAGCAAGTTCACGCCACCTCTGGGTGTATTGCTTAAAACCTTCCTTAGGGTCCTGTGTCATGCTCTGTAACTGAGTGCGATTCGGTGCCATATCAATGTTATACTGGTATTGCTTCAAGAAAGCCAAACACATCTCTTTCCAACTTCTGATGCGAGCCCTGTCCAACTTTATATACCACTCCAGTGTGGCTCCAGACAAGCTGTCTTGGAAAAAGTACATCCATAACTTCTGATCATCAGAATAAGCCGCTATCTTTCGATTATAGGCCTGGAGATGAGTTTTAGGACAAGTGCTACCATTGTACTTGTCAAAAGTGGGTGGTTTAAACTTCGGGGGAATCTTGACACCCTGTACTAGTCCCATATCTTCAACATCAATTCCCATAGGACTCTGACTTTCTATAGCTTTCACCCTTTCAGCCAGCCCCTCGTACTTTCTGTCATCATTATGGAATCCCATATCAGCATTAAGTAGTGAAAACTGATCATCCTAACGATCTTCCACCAGCCCATTGTTGCCAGGAACAAAACCCAAGTTAACTCCAACCGGAGGAGGAGTAACAACAGGAGGATTGCCAACAGGAGGATTGACAACAGGAGGGTTAACCCTAGGGGGATTAACGTGATCACCAGTAGGAATCTCTGTCTCCAACCTCTGGATGGTAGCCCACATGTCTTCTTGCCCTGCTCTCAGGTCCTGCTGCCCCTGGGCAACGCCCTGCATCAAATTCATAAATTGTTCCATGCGTGCCCTTAACTCAACCAACTCTGTCTGTACCTGATGCATGACCCTTGTTTAGTTTCGTCTGGTTGCGTATCGGTGAATGTGGGAATCAGCTATTATGCCTGAAACCAAATAAAGGTTAGAGGACCTGCCACGAGTACCTAAAAAGCAAACAACAAAAATGAAAAATGATATGCAATGCAATGCAAATGCCATGTTTATCATTTTCGAGGTGCTCTACACCCTGATTCCAATCTTAACCACAGAAATCTGAAGATCAGAAATCGTGATACGAAAAGACGTGTCGTGGCTATGTGCTTGTGTACAGATAACGGCTAAAGGAACATTTCTGAATAAACTGCTCATTTCAAATAAAAAGGAAACAGACATACACGTATCGTTCAACAATGAGTTCAAACAACATACATCCAAATAGTGGATTGATCAACAAGCCTAATGATATCCATCAACAAAATTACATTAAGAGAAAGAGAGAAAAACTGTCAATCTGATAGCTATAAAACCTTCAACTTTTTGCTTGAACACTTGACTTTCTCGAAGAGTATGCGAGTGCGCTGGTGATTTGGTCTTTCGATTAACTCCTTAATCAGAACATTTCTCTTTGCAAGGGCTTCAGTCAACGAATCCATATTCATCAGGAGAGCTTCATCATCACATACTCCTTTGTGCCTCTTCACACCGACTTGCATCTTGAGTTTCCCCATATCTGCCATAGCCTCTTCAACCTTCGTCTTGGAAGTCTTCAGCTCCTCTCTGGTGCTTATCAATTGCTCTTGACTATTGCCGAGATTCTCCCGATACTTCCTCCTTTGCTCATGTGCCTTTTTAAGCTCGTCATCCTTGATCTTCAGCTGTTCCTGCAATTCTGCATTTTCGATCCTAACCTCATCCCAGGCTTGCTGAAGCTTAGCTAGCATGTCCTTGGTCTGAGGTAAAGTCGTTTGGTCTTCTTATGAGCTTGAGTGGCAGCATCGGCACCTTTACTAACCTTTTGGAAATGTTGGGCTCTTTCACCAAAGTCCTTTTCTCTTGCAGCTAAGATTCTTTCGGCGTCTTGGGCTTTATGCTCCAATTCTTTGTTGGCATGCAAAGCGTTTTGAAGAAGACTACTCAGATCTAAATTCTCCACCCGAAGTTCCTTTACTAATTTCTGCAGCTTGTCAAACTCCTCGATGGCTACCGTGGTAGGCTGCTCTGGCCTTACGGGATAAAGAGGGGGTTCCCTTGAAAAAGGCAAGAGTAATTCATTCACCTTCATTTCAAACCACCTTTCGTACTCAAGATAAGATCTGCAATCCATTTTTCCAAAAACTGTTTTTCCTGTTTTGCGCTGGTGACCCCAAGCATTCACAATTTTTCGCATCATTTCCTCATTATCAGTCCCTGTAAAGAACAAAGATTTCTCAACATCACGATCTGTGGGAGGAGACCTGTAAGCGTATCCAAATTGTCTAATAGCCAGGATCGGGTTATAGTTGATTCCCCCTTTCCTGCCGATTAGAGGCACATTGGGAAAGTTCCCACAACTGGTGATAATCTCTATTCCCATCAGCTTATGATCGAACCAGATGATGTTATCAGCAGTTAATCCCATTATCCGCTTGGACCATTTTAAGGAATCCTTTGTTTCTACAAAAGCACCTGTCTTAGGTAAATGTTTCAAAAACCAATGAGAAAAAAGTGGAGTGCAACAATTGACAGATCCTCCCCTTCTTTTTTCATTCTTGAAGTGCACCGAGTAGTAAAAATCTCCTAACAAAGTGGGAATCGGGTTTTTGAGAACAAAAACTCTTATAGCCTGTATATCCACAAAATTTTGTTGATTAGGGAAGAGAACAATGCCATAAATGCACAAAGCCAGGATGGAATTGTAAACTGCCCAATCCTTTGCTCCAGCAGCCTCTTGAGCTTGACTGGTAAGAAAGGCTAAGTGAAAACCTTTGACTCCATTTTTGATAGCCACATTTCCTTTTAGCGCTGAATCTTTCACTTGTACCGCATCTGCAATCTCGTCTAGGCTAGGATGACTACCAGAAAAGAATGGCAAAGCTGATTCGATCGGAATTCCCAAAATAAATGAGAACTCTTCCAAAGTAGGCATCAGAATATAATCCGGGAATAGAAAGCATCTCAGCGAAGGCTCATAAAACTGTAGCAACGTGTGAAGAGCATCATGTTCATACTATGTGATTCTGCGGACCATCTCAACCAATTTCCCATATTTCTTCTGGAATTTGACAAGAACACCCGGGTCAGCCATGGCTATCATTTTGTGTAGTAAATCCAAAGCAGGTTCTGGGAACTTGTAGTTAACATTGCTCTTTCTCTTGACAACCGTCTCTGCCGGGCCCATTGATTAGAATCAGAAGTGTAATGAGCACCTGTAAATGACAAACATGAATGTTATAACATGATAATGCAATGCAAAAGGGCATGGTATCAGCGTGCTCTGTGTCTGTGCTGGACTGTGTGCACGGTGTATGTACAAATTTGAGAATAATGCTGTAGATAGAAGCCCACTGACTATAACAAGTTACATCATCTGTCTGTGAAAATACCAGAGTATCAGGGTATGTGGGAGGCATGGTCACCTGGAAACCTGTAAACACCCGCCCATACTCACACGTGGGTACTAAAACAACGGTTCCTCAGTTTTGGATTCTCTATTTTGAGAAGCAATAACACATTCAGCCCGTAGGATACAATGCTATCGCCAAACAAAGAGATCGTCCACTGATTCCCCAAAAATAAAGGCCATCCTATGCAAGTTCCAAAGTGGGCCCTCGGGTGCGAATAAGTTTGCCACAGAATGTGGGCTGCCACTGTCACCACTAAAGAGGGATGTTTCCACTAAGGTCCTCAATGATCGGTGACCAGAGTCGACAACTTTCTAGGTTAACACCCCAAAATGCACAAGACGCGCAAATCAGAGCATCTCCCAAGAAAACCTCGTCTGGTTGTGAATTTCGTGTAAACCATACATAACAAGACGTTACGTAGGCCACACTGCCGTCCACTCTAGTCCTATGTATGTACTCAAGCCTGTGTAATGGGCTTATCTCTCAGAATACCCATCCCGCCAAACAGAAAACCAGCACAACACAGTCCAGTATAATAATGATATGTAATGTAAAGAATGCGATAAATACAGTAATACAGTAAAGTAATAGTACAGTAAATAGTAATACAGTACAATAGTAAATACAGCAAAAAGTAAACACCCAATGACAGAAAACAGACAAGCGCTAGGATTGACTCGCTAAGGAAACCAGAGATTTTGGGTTCAATCCCCAGCAGAGTCACCAGCTGTCGCTCCTGGGATTTTCATCCTGGTACAAACGCGAAAGTGGCACCGAAACAGAGTCGCCAGCAATGTGTATTTATCCCAAGAGAGGGAAAGGAAACACTGCATAAACCTGAGAGAAAGGAAAGAGCATGGTCTTGCGACCAAGAGAACTGGGTTCGGGAGTCGGTTACGCGAGAGGAAGGTATTAGCACCCCCTCGCGTCCATCGTACCCGATGGGATCCACGCTTACTGCTTCAATCAAAGGGTGTAAGGAAAGGATACTGGAAAAGGAACGGCTAGCTGGAGAACTAGAAAAGGAACGGCTAGCTGGATAACTGGAAAAGGAAAGGAGAAATAAAGAGAAACAAATGTAGGGAAAATAAAAGAAGTGCTCGAATGGGCCCTACCCCACTGCCTACGTATCTCATCGGGAACATGAGAATCAGAGCGACGTAGTTCCCCTCAGCTAAGGGAAAATTGTTTGTGTTTTTTAGTGGAATACGTCAACGTTCGCGTCCTAGCAGTTAGGTGTTGCAGCTTGCTGTATGGAGACTTAGGCGTTACCTGTTTGCGGTAGAACGGAAATGACGCATCCTTAAGGAATTAGTGAATGAGATAAGAAGAGAATAGCTTGTTTGTTTTTGTCTTTTAAGAAATAAGTGTTTTGATTGTTTTTTGTGTTTTGTAACACATATTGTATTTAAGTCCCTCATGTAAGATCGAATGCCTCCCATATCGACCCAAGACGGGACGTACGCTAAACATTCTAAGAAAGTGAGAAAAGACCCCTCACTATCTCATTCTCACATGAAAGGCTCAAATACAATATTTGTTATGCCTTAATTAAGTGTTTTTTTTACTTTTTGTTTAGAGATGAGAAAGAGAGACTCAAATGGGAGCAAAAGGTGTAAACTAAAGGGGACTAAGACTCACCCTAATGTTATCATCCATGGATGTTCCTATGGTTAATGTGGTTTAAGAAACCTAATCCTAAAAGAAAGGAGAAGAAGAGCAAAAGAAGCAACTTACTTCCAAGATGGAAGTTAAGTTGATCTTAAAGAGGGATAAAGAAGAAGTTATTCAAGGAAAGCACATAAATGCTTATCATAATCACAATTTGAATTATTAAAAGAAATAAGAGAAGATGAAATAAAGAATTGCATGTGGAAGCATATCCACACACTTACTTACCGATTGCACCTACATGAAAAGGTTAGTTCAAAAGCTATTTACAAGTAGTGGAATAGGGAAAGAATACCAAATAATGATCAAACAAATTAAGAACCAATGAATAAAGATCCTAAGAGATGAAACTTAATCAAAGTCAGAACCAATATCTAAAGGTGTTCTCTATTGTTAAGATATCAAACACAAATGAACTATGCACAAGCCAAGTCTTAAACATCAAATAAAAACACCTATGAAAGGAATAGGTGAAAAATGGATGAATATGCAAGGTGATCATGCAATAATGCTTCACACAAGATCAAAGTCAGAACCAAATATCATTTGTCAATGTATTAAGATGCACATGGATCATCATACAAATCATGAATAAAAGGATACAAGTAGGAGAAAGAAGATGAAGAAGAAGTAAGTATATGAGAGACATGTTCAATTAGGTGCACAAAGTGACATATTAGAGATGCATAACATGTGAAATGATTAGTGAGTGCATATGGGCAGTGGCATACCATTGATGAGATGCTAGTGGATTTAGAGAAATGTCATATAAAATGCACACATAAAACATGTAGAGCATAAGAGGAGATAAGAGAAGGAAACATGTCAAAGTTCAAGTTATAACACACAAACTCATATTAAATGCAAACACAAGTCACATGACCCATAATGAAACAAAGATGACCTATAATATCATGCAAATTACATACAAAAGAGGCACAAACAATCATGCAAAGTAAACACAAAGGTGGCATAAATGCCTCATCAAAACATGTGAGAATGAGGTAGAATAAAGTGCACAAAAAGTGACTTCAAATGCAAGGAATCAACCATTGTCAAAGCATATGATAAAATTGTGAAAATTAAGTCCTAAACAATCCAAGTCAGAGGCAAAAACATGTACAAAGATTCATGGCAAACACTCAAGAGAATACATGCCTCAAAGAATTCAGAAAATCACATTGATCAAACCAAAAGAATGCTCAAATAAGAAAATCAAAACACATGATGAAATATCTTTAATAATCAAATGAAAATTGTATTACATGCTTCGATGTATTATCTAACAAATGCAAAAAGAATGGATGAAAAATATTGTGTGAGATGAGAGAAATAAAATGTACAAATTTAAGTATCAAAGAAGAACATCAATTAGAAAGAAATTAAAAGAAAATAATGCAATTATTTGCAAAAATTCATGAAATCAGAATTAAAAAATGTAAAAAATTATTTAAATGTGTCAAGAACACACATGAATTTATTTAGGATTTTTAGAGATGATTTACTATTTTTAAAATCAGAAAATCAAACAGATATGGAAAAGAAAATAAAAATAATAAAAGAATGAAGAAGGGGTGTAGCGAAAGCAATTTGCACGTTTTAAAATGATTGAGCCTGAAAAGGTGGTGTGTAGATAGTAATTAAGACCCAGTCCACTAAAGCGTGTTTGTGTGTGATAGAGTGTACATGCTATCAACCTGAGGATGCAATCATGGCCATTAGATCCCACAGTCAATAATCAATCCAAAAATTATGATAATCAAACGAATGAGAACGCGCGTACATGTTAATCACCAAACACGCATACACATGCAAGCATCTGAAGCAAAAAAGAGAGAACACGTGCAAGACCACATTTTCATTAATGCATTGGCAACATAATAGGCGTTGGATTAATCTCATGTTGATCAAGCATGCAAGATGAATGGATTAGAGGTGAGGCATACTATAACAATCATGGAACACATGCACACAAACACTCAGGTCATAAAATCAAACACGTGAGACACACATGAGATTTTAATGCGTTGGCAATGCTACAACCACACGATGAAAACAATCCAATGGTTATGATTTAAAGCTAGAAACCCTAGCTGATAAATGTCACCGGCCGGAGAAGGACCTCCGGTCGTCTTCTCCGGCGATACGCCACCACCTGTAAACGTTCACATGTCCAGAAATCCACAAATCGCATACCAAAATGAAGAGGAAGTGAAGGAGATCATGAATCCACACTTAGAATCATCAAACCATGCACACACAGCAAGAAACATCCACAAACACTTTTGCCCTAATTATTTAAACTAAGCATCTAGCATGCCTATCAACTAGAAGGATTCAACATAGCTTCTAATAAGCTCAAATCAGTGTGAAACAACTTAAAATTAATGAAAATCGAGTGAGATAAGTTTGAGTATTTTGGAACCTGAAACTTGAAGGTCTTTGAATTCTTGAGAAAACCAGAGAAGCACTTGATCGTAAGCTTGACTTGGCCAAATAAAGGCTTTTGTTCCTTAGATCTTGAAGAGAACAGAGCTGAAATGATTACTGCAGTGAGGTTATGCTTGAAGAGGTGAGGTTATTCTTGCTTGCTCTTGCTCGATAATGATCAAATGATGAAGATGATTGATGAAGGTGATGGAATCGTGTGAGATTAGAGAGAGAGAATAGAGAGAATTTGAGAGAAAGAGTGAGAATGAATTGAAATGAAAGTGAAAAATGAAGTCCCCTTGAAATTGTGTGTGTGATTTGAATATATAGGCTGGGTTAAATGTGTTAACTGGTGTGGTTAATTGAGTTCTGAGTGAGTTAAGTGAGTTGCCTCTAACTAACTGAGTCAAGTTAGTTAGGGCGAGTGGGTGAGGTTGTGATGTAGTGTGGTTGATGTTCATGATGTTATGGTGAGGTTGAGAAGGAATGGTGGTGATGAAGCCATGCTGCAGCAGGAACTTGTTGAGCAAGTTTTATTCATTCCCTCTTTAGTGTATGGCAAGGCATGTATGTATGTGTGTATAGGAATTTTGCCTGGCCAAATGAAGTAAAGGAATGGATGATGTAGAAACATGTGTGTGGTTGTGTAAACATATAACAACAATATAAAACACTTCCTTTTGGACAGCATGATATCAATGAAAGCATGGAGGTTTGGTGATGAATTTCTCTATGTATGGTGAATGAAATGGCATGGTTTGGGTGTCATTATAAAGAAGAGACATAAGAGAATAGGTTTGATGTTGGAATGAAGTTGAAATGAAGCTTTTAAGATGATGGAAAATGGCCATGAACTCAATGGATCCAAACTGGTGCATGGGCGTGTAACTTGGTTTGCAGGCAAGGCAACATGGCCTATGAATTTTCAGCATGACCACCTCAACTTTGGCCCATCATAACTCCATCATAACTTGCTCTAATGGAAAAATGTCCAACATCAAAGTTGAAGAGGGAATTGAGATGAACAACTTTGATGTCCAACATTTTTTCATTTGAAGCCTCCTTAAATGAGAAAAATGGATGGACATTCTGCCCACCATGTGTTTGACAAAATTATGGCGCATGGGCCTGGTCTTGCCTTGCCATGACTTGGTTTTTGACCTAGTTTTGTCAAACTTTGCTTGGTCATAACTCCCTCAATTTTGATCCAATGGAAGAGTTCTTTATATGGATTTGAAGCTTAGAATGTGAAATTTAATTAGCTCAACTTGGGCCTAAAGTTTGGAGCTTTTATCATGGAGAAAGAAAGCCTCAAAGTGTGGTGCAAAATGGTCCAAACTTGCCATTTTTAGAAACCCTAAATTTCCAAAAAAGGAAACTTTGTACATTTCTTGATTTTTCATGATTCCTCCATCATTTCTTGATAAAATCTTGTCCAATGAACATATATAACTTGAATTTCATGAATTTGACCTTAAAAAGTCAGGAGTTGACTTTTTTCACTGAATAGTTGACTTTTTCCCCAATTTCTTGATTCTCAAGCAACTGACCAATTGAACCCCTTCTGAAATGAACCAATTGCCAATCTTCCATCCTTAGATACTTGACATGATGTAGAAAACATTGAGATCAAGTTTGAATCAAAATTTCCTCAGGAGACTGCTGGAACCAAAAACCCTAATTTGGACTGTTTGTTAGGAGATGATGCACTGCCCAATCTTCTTGATGAATTCCCATCTTCTCATGACTTGTGGGATCAATTGAGATGACATATGATATAAGAGACCCTTGCTTTTCTTTGGCTTTCAATTGTTCACACCTTGAAGCACTAGATACCATGCCTTGCAACCAATGATATGCAATTTATGACCTACTATGGAATGCAAATGAGTAAAGCATAGACCAAATTATTGAGAAAACATGAGGGCAAATTTTGAAGTATTACAGATGGTACTCATAAAGAAAAGTTCGTTGAAAACACAATCTAAACAACTTTTTAAAATGTTAAGTTAAAAGGCTGAAAATGTAAAAGAAATGGTCGAAGGCGTGCAGTAAAGGTTGAAAATATGAAAAGTGCAGAAACATAACTTGCGTTAAATAGAAGATGCGGACTTAATGGAAAGTTGAAGTAAATTGCATTGAAAATATAAATGGTGTTTAAATCACGTACATTCTCACAAGACTCTTTTCTCTACACGCGGATACTTTAAGTAAATTTGGAGTAACTTGTACAAAGTGAACACAACACACCTTGAATCCTATTGCTAGAACCCCTATTTATAATAATAAAACTAACTGTTGTTAACTCCCTAAGACAATCAACATATGACAAGTGTCGCGTTGCATGTTTCTAACCATTGGATATGCACCACTTGTCACTTCAGGAGCGAAACACAAGTAACTACTCCCTCCTTTATTTGAATTTGAACTTCTCAGCGTCGGTTGTCGTTAGTATTCTCGGTCAAAGGTGACTTCTCAAACTTTTAGAAATATTCTCTAAGTCCCAAAAGTATCTTCCACTCTTATGAGCATCTTCGACTAAAACCTCTCACAACAATCCAGTCAAAAGCTCTTTTAAACCTCTTCAAGAGCTTAGCTTTCCAATCAACACTTCCAACTTAATGTGGGCGTCGAATTTATAAGCTAACAAATTGCCCCCCAAAAATTCCATTTTCGACAATACTGGAGGAAATGTCATTTTTTGATAGTGTCCATTCGACACCATCTTTTGACCATGCAAAAGTGTCCATCAAAAACTGACTAACCCACATTCTAAAAAAACTATTCAGTTTCTTTTCAATCAAATTCATGACGTCACAGCCAATTATGACTAAAACGTCTCCTCGGAAATCACATCAAAACCCAACCCTCATAACCTCTCCTAGAGTCTAGGAGATCGTGGACATAGGTAGCAACTGTCACCGCCCCTACTTTGGCTCCTGAGAGGACACATGTCCCACTAGCTTTAGCTCCTTAATGATGGTTAGTTACTTTTTAGTATCTCCAAAACACTTTATAAATAGCTTCTTCAGAAACTATTTTATTTTTTCCACTCCCAAGTTTTCACTACGTCATTTCTCATCTCTTTCAAAACTTTCTTCAGCAAACCCACTTTCTTCAAATTTTCAACAGCGGCATCTTCAACTGCTACCACTCAAGACCCAAAGAAAATCCAGAAGTTCAGAGGGCCAAAGAGAGTGCCACTACTTCCTCCATTCGTTACATTGAATGGACCCAAGGTGGTAAAGAATCAGCAATTCATCCCTGAGCCTCTGAAGGAGGAGAAAAGACATATCTACGAAACCCAGGTACTGATTCCTGTTACCGTTTCTGGGAAACCATTAGCTTTATCTGGCCCCTTGTCTTCTTTAGATACAGATTATACAGCCATTAGTGACTTCTTTCCATCATATCGTAAAACCAAACCTTTAGGGCAGAAAGACAAAGCTAGGGTAACATCTGAACCCCATGACAATGTTTCCCTAAAGAACATAGATTTGAAGTATCTGAATGATGGGTCTAGGCTATTTAGGGCAACCCCGTATTTTAAGGACTCTGACCTCTATTTGAACTGGTTGACCAAGTTAGAGAAAGTGAAAGCAGAAACATGGAAGAGCTTAGGAATCTACGACTTGATTATGATGTTGAAGACAGGTCCCGCTTACTGTCCAACTTTATTGGCGTCATCTTTTTACTTTTGGGATAGTACCCATTATACTTTCCATCTCCCTTGTGGGATGATGACACCCACCCTATTCGACATAGCCGCTATCACAGGGCTAAGACCATATGGGTTAGTTTATGACCCTGAAATAGATGCTCTAGACACTATAGGATTCACAACCACCAAACATACTTACACTCATTTCATAAACCATTACCACGACAAGCAAACCGACACAGTCGAAGATAAAGAGCACATAGCATTCCTGGCTATGTGGCTTTCTCGCTGTGTATTCTGTACCAAATCCTTGCAGGTGGCAAGAAAATATCTGACTCTAGCCAATCAATTCCACCTTAATCGAGGCATTTGCCTAAGCGAAATGATATTGGCTAGTCTGTACGAGTCTTTGAGTGAAGGCACTAGTCTTCTAAAAGACCAAGAGAGTAACGAGAACTTCCTGCTATCAGGACCCTTTTGGCTACTCCAGCTTTGGCTTAACACCACTTTTGAAGCTAGCCTCTCCAACAAAGGGTCTGTGGACGAAGAGGCTGCAGAAATTAAAGAGAGACGAGTCGAGTGGATTCGACTGGTGCAGCTAACCCCAAACGAAGAAGGGCAGACACTTAGGGTATACTTCTCTGGCTTTATCAAAATGTTTGCCAAGCGCTATGAATTCACACCAAGGATGGCGTCCTTTGTTGAAACAAAAAATTGTCCTGAATGGTTTACCAGGCCTTTCCTTCCTCCATTTAAGAAACATGAAGAAGAATCGAAGCATGTATGGGAGGCATTCCTGATCCCTCGACTCATCGTTCATTGACTCAACCTGCTAAAGGGCCAAACATCTCTGATTACCTGCCAACCAAATCTTGTCTCTCGACAATTTGGTCTGGTCCAGACTCTACCCAAGTGCCTGTACGAGAAGAAGGTTCATGTTATCCTTCCTAACACTATCTATGATGCCATAGAGTGTTCGATGCACCTCGCTCAACATGCTCATCGATCACTCCTAACCCCCGTCTATTTTGAACCTTCTCACCTCTGCACCCAAGAATTCCATGACTGGTGGTCGAAACATTACGTTACAGAGTTCCTTGATGTCTCTAGCTTTGCTCAGTTGATTGACCAAGCTTTTGTTGATGTGCAGGAGAAGATCAAGAAAGGTACATCTACTCATATTAAAGAGATTCAAGCCTTCCAGAAGTACTTTGAAACTGTTTATCGACCAGATGATATTAGTCGAACCGTCCGTGAAGCCGCAGTTACACTGAGGGAGAAATTTTTAAAGAAAATGGAGAATTTGAAACTCGCTTCATACGTTCCTCTTGAGAAACGTTATGAAGTGGATTTCGCCCTATTTCCTCCAAAGACTCCTCGACTGCCATCCGCTGATTTTGGAGTGGCACTTGCCCCTCCATTTCCAGATTGGTTCATCTGTGGGGATTCTATAAAGATCCTTCACCAGCAGTCAAAACCCAAGGCTCAGCGGGTGGTTCCGACTAAGCATACGCTAGACAGTTTCAAAGGACACCTTCATGTCGGTATCGAAGATGTTCGCATCGAATCCGAAATGCATGAAGGTTTGAATACTTCGATTTTTATGTTCTTTTATTCGAACTTTATCATTACTGACTTGTGGTAACTTGGTTTGTTTTGCAGCTGTACCAAAAAAGAACACACCTCAGCAACTGGTCGAAGCCAAAGTTAAAGGCAGCAAGGTACATCTCACACCATTTTCCTTTCACTGATTATTCCTTCTTCCCTTAACGCTTCTCATCATTTCAGGCTTCTCGCAAACCACCTCCGACACCTCAAAGGAAATCAAAGAGGGGCACTGCCCAAATCATCATTGATTCGGAGGACGAGGACCAATCTCCTCCTGAAGACTTGAAAATCAAGAAAAGGAAGAAACCAAGCCAAGAATCAGATGCTGCTGGTGGCCAACCTGAGCCTAAAATGGCTAAAGTCCCCAAAAAGACCACTACTACGAGTAAAGTTGCAGAAGCCTCTTCTGGAGCCGCCTCTAAACATGCCACAGGTCATGCTGAAAGCAATAACTCTAGCCCTGATGCTGAAGGTGTCAAGGTAACTTGTCATATTTTTCCTTTAAAGAGTCAACTTATTTACCTTGTTTCATTTGATCTGACTTGCTTCAATTTGATTCAGGCTGATGCAAGTGGTTTAAAGCCACCGGTGGATAATCCTCCTTCTCCCATTACTCTCCTAAATAGACAAGGTGAGCCCACATACCATGCCACTTCTGACTTGGGCTCTGGAATGAGTTCACTAGGTGAAATTAACAAACCTGGCTTTGAAACAGCTCCCCTTTCGCCAGCAAAGACTGCTACCCAGCAGTCTCAAATAGACGGCTCCGACCATGAAGAAGATGATGGCCAGCAGAATCCTGAGACAGAAACTCCAAGAGCCGCTGCCATGGACGAAGACACAACCTTGGTCGATGAGGAGGGTTCCCCAATAGACGAACCCGTTGGGGCTACTAATGCTAACCCAGAAGGAGAGGAAGAGATGGAAGAAGATGATGATGAGACAATGCACCAGTCTGAACTTGATGGCCAAAGTGATGAAAATGCTGATGACAAAATGGATGAAGATGAAGAAGAGGAGGACAAAGGGAAGGAGGAGAAGGCTGACAAAGGACCTCTCAATGAGCCAACCCATGTCGAAGCTACTACCACCCCAGCAACTACTGATGTGACTGAAGGCAAGGCAAACTCAACTGTGTATGGAGCAGGACTTTCTGAAAAGGAACTGGATGCCTTGAAAACTAGCAACCCTTGACAATACATAAAGACCCTTCTTGGCCGTCGAGGGAGTTCATCTAATAAAACTCCCAGTGCTTCGACTACCTCTAGGGACCAGTCTTCAAGCAAAGCTGAGGACAATATCCTTCTGAAGATTAAAAATAAGATCTTTAAGGGTGACCTTTTCACACTCTTACAGATGGATGATGTCACTCATATCTCTCTGAAAAATATCCTCCAACAAGTTGACATCCATGTTATTTCTCCAGAATCTGCCAACATCATTTTACAGCTTGGCACTATGATTGACCAAGTCTATGGTGACCTCAAGCGCCTGCCCCAAATCGAAAAGGCTATTTCAACCAAAGTTGGAAGTGAGGCTGCTGCTTGGGCTGCTGCAGTGACTCTGAGAATAAGGTAGCATAATTGAGGAAACCAAAGAAAAGAACATACAGGAAATCACCTCCAATGAACAGAGTATTGCTTCCTGGGAGCGAAAGATCAAGAAACTTCTAGCCAGGATCTCAAAGGCCAAAAAGCGTAATGCTGAATTATGTGCCTTTAATGACTCTGGCTCGTCGAAAGAGCTTGAAGATGACATCGCTTTTGTTGAGAAAGCTCAACAACCGGAGAAGGAAGTTGCACATCTAAAATATGACAAGGCCTTGTGTGAATAGCGTCTTGATCTCCAGAAGTCGAAGTATTTGAAGATGAAGGAGAACCTCCCCTTTTAGCTTGTTATTTTTTTTTGTAATTTTCTTTTAATTTGATGCTCCATAGCTCTTTGAGGCTTTTATATGTAATGACTTTTAAGCCATTTTGGCATTCATAAATACCATTGTTGGCTTTGCCTTTGTTACGCCGAATTACTCTTTAGCAATTTTAATTTCTTGAAGTGCTGGTTTATATTTTTTCAAATACTTGCCATTTACTTTCAAGATTCTTTTATCCTTATTTAATTCTTCGACTTCATAGGCTCCATTAGAAAATACTTGCGTAATTTGAAATGGGCCTTCCCATTTTGGGGACCATTTGCCCAAGGCTCTAACCTTTCGATCCATAGGCAGGATTACCTTCCAAACTAAATCTTCAGGGAAAAAGGTCTTAACCTTAACCTTTTTATTATAAGACTTTTCCACTCTTTTCTTTTGTCTTTTCAAAAATTCTAAAGCTTTAAGTCTTTCTTCGTCCAAATCTACCAACTCATCTAGCATCATATTGCAATACAACTCAGAGGGAATCTCATGATGTCTCTGAATCCTCGTCGACTGGAGATAGATCTCAACAGGTAATACTGCATCGTGACCAAAAGTCAAACGAAACAGAGTAGTGTTAATAGCTTCTTTGGGAGAGGTTCGACATGCCCAGAGGATCTGGTCCAATGTATTATGCCAATTTCTAGGCTTCTTTCCCACGTGTTTTTTGATCAAACCAATCACCACTTTATTAGCTGCTTCGACCTGACCATTAGCCTAAGCATAATAAGGTGTAGAGGTTAAAAGTTTGAAACCCATTTCTTTGACAAACTCCTGCATTTTTTGACCAGTAAAAACTGATCCTTGATCTGTCGTGATCGTTTATGGGATTCCAAACCTATAAATGATGTATCTTTGGATGAATTCAATCACATCTTTTTGATCCATATTTGCCAATGGTATCGCTTCGATCCACTATGTAAAGTAGTCAATTCCTACCAAAATGTATCTCTGATTCTTTGAGGATGCAGGTCGAATCTCTCCGATTAAATCTAAAGCCCAACCTCTAAAAGGCCATGGTTTAACTATGGAATGCAGCTCATTTGCAGGGATATGCTGTATGCCAGTATGAACTTAAAGAAGGGATCTCAACTTCAACCGGTAGCACTGCTTCCATACCATATACAAGCGAAAACGGGGTGGCCCATTAGATGTACAAACAGAAGTACGGTACCCATGCAAAGCGAAAGGTAACATTTCATGCCAATCCTTATACGTCACCACCATCTTTTGCACAATCTTCTTGATATTTTTGTTGGCTGCCTCAACGGCACCATTCATCTTCGGGCGATAAGGAGAAGAATTGTGATGTTCAATTTTGAAGCTCTGACATAGCTCTTGCATAATCTTATTGTTGAGATTAGAACCATTGTCAGTAATGATCCTTTCGGGCACCCCGTATCGGCAAATAATCTCCTTCTTAATGAATCGGGCTACCACCTGCCTGGTGACATTTGCAAAAGAGGCAGCTTCCACCCACTTGGTAAAGTAATCAATAGCCACCAGAATGAATCGATGCCCATTGGAAGAAGGAAGCTCAATCTTCCCAATCATATCAATGCCTCACATAGCAAAGGGCCACGGAGAACTCATCACATTCAGGGGATTTGGTGGCACATGCACCTTGTCAGCATAGATTTGGTATTTATGACATTTTCGGGCATACTTAAAACAATCAGCCTCCATAGTTAGCCAGTAATACCCGGCTCGCAATAACTTCTTTGCCAAAGCATGCCCACGAGCATGGGTACCGAAAGATCCTTCATGCACTTCCTGCATTAACAGGTCTGCTTCGTGTCTATCCACGCATCTGAGCAAGACCATGTCAAAGTTTCGCTTGTACAACACATCCTCGTTCAAGAAGAAGCTTCCTGCTAATCTCCTCAGAGTCTTTTTGTCATTGTTTGATGCCCCAGCCGGATACTCTTGACTCTTCAAGAAACGCTTTATATCAAAATACCAAGGTTTATCACCAGTCGTCGTATCGGCGGCAAACACATGAGCGGGTCTGTCTAGCCTCATCAGATCAATCTTGGGTATATGGTTCCACCAATTCACCTGAATCATAGAAGACAATGTTGCTAAAGCATCAGCCATTTGATTCTCATCACGAGGCATATAGTACAATTTTACTGTTGTAAAGAAAGTCAACAGTCTTCTCGCATAGTCTATGTAAGGAATCAAGTTCTGCTGGTTGGTATGCCAATCTCCATTGATCTGGTTGATCACCAAAGCAGAGTCCCCAAATATCTCAAGAGTCTTGATCCTTAAATCAATGGCTTCTTCAATACCCATGATACAAGCCTCATATTCCGCTTCATTGTTGGTGACATCAAAAGTCAACCTGGCAGTGAAAGGTATATGTGATCCTTTCGGAGTGATAAGGACTGCCCCAACACTACTTCCATTCATGTTAACAGCCCCATCGAACATCAGTTTCCATTTGTCATCAGGATCCGGTCCTTCGTCAACCGGCGGCTCTTCACAATCTTTAGCCTTGAGAAACATGATGTCTTCATCAGGAATGTCAAACCTCATTGGCTGATAATCTTCAATAGGCGACTCGGCAAGATAATCAGACAACACACTCCCTTTGATAGCTTTCTGGGAAGTGTATTGTATATCATACTCAGTCAAAACCATTTGCCACCGAGCGACCCTTCCATTAAGAGTTGGCTTCTCAAAAATGTACTTGACTGGATCCATCTTTGAAATCAGTAGGGTTGTATGAGTCAGCATGTATTGTCTCAATCGCTTAGCAACCCATGCTAGTGCGCAGCACGTCTTCTCAAGCATCGAGTACCTGGACTCGCAATCAGTGAATTTTTTGCTCAGGTAATATATAGCATGCTTTTTCCTACCTGTCTCGTCGTGTTGACCGAGAACACAACCCATTGATCCATCACGTACAGAGAAATACATAATCAGTGGCCTCCCAGGAACTGGAGGCATGAGAATCGGAGGATTTTGCAAATATTCTTTTATTTTATCAAAAGCCTTTTGACAGTCATTGTTCCACCGGATTGATTGATCTTTTCTCAATAATTTGAATATTGGCTCGCAAGTCGTGGTAAGATGATATATAAATCCTACAATATAATTCAGTCTTCCCAAAAATCCACGAACTTGTTTTTCTGTTCTTGGCTCCGGCATTTCTTGAATGGCTTTTACCTTTGCTGGATCCACCTCGATTCCTTTTTCACTGACAATGAAGCCCAGAAGCTTACCAGATCTTACCCCGAAAGTACACTTATTCGGGTTCAGCCTCAGTCTGAAATGTCTCAACCGTTCAAATAACTTTTTCAAATTTATCAAATGATCTCCTTCCGTTTGTGATTTGGCAATCATATTATCCACATAAACTTCAATTTCTTTGTGAATCATATCGTGGAAGAGCATCACCATGGCACGCTGATACGTTGCCCCAGCATTCTTTAACCCAAACGGCATCACCTTATAGCAGAATGTGCCCCACGGGGTAATAAATGTAGTTTTCTCCATATCCTCTGGCGCAGTCTTGATCTGGTTATATCCGGAAAACCCATCCATGAAAGAAAACACAGAGAATTGAGTTGTATTATCTACCAACATGTCAATGTGTGGTAATGGAAATCATCTTTTGGACTCGCCCTGTTCAAATCTCGATAATCCACACACATTCTGACTTTGCCATCCTTCTTTGGCACAGGCACAATATTAGCGACCCATGGTGGATAAGTAGTAACAGCTAGAAACCCCGCATCAACCTGCTTTTGCACCTCCTCTTTGATTTTGATGGCCATTTCA
This sequence comes from Lathyrus tuberosus, assembly GCA_022829125.1. Classification (NCBI taxonomy): domain Eukaryota; kingdom Viridiplantae; phylum Streptophyta; class Magnoliopsida; order Fabales; family Fabaceae; genus Lathyrus; species Lathyrus tuberosus. The sequence goes on from JALAZF010000639.1 coordinate 821,136, forward strand.
GGTTTGTTTCTCCGGAGCTTCTGCTTGACAGGAAAACAACCCTCTTTCAGCGGCAATCTGTTCACAACGATGTCTGTATCCAACCCCGACATATCTTGATAAGACCATGCGAAGATGACAACATACTCTCGCAACATCTCAATCAGCTCTTTCTTTATATTCTCTGCCAGGCTTGACCCTACTTTGACCTCTTTCTTTACCTCTTCAGTACCGAGATTGACAACTTCTATAGATTCCTGATGAGGCTGAATGGCTCTTTCTTCCTGTTTCAATAACCTAGCCAACTCTTCAGGAAGTTCACAGTCTTCCTCATCCCCCTCTTCAGCTTGGTATATTGGATTATCAAAGTCATAATAAACCATAGCAGGGTCGTCATCAACAAGATCCAGAGAATTACTTCTGCATGAATGATAATTCATGCTTTTAGAAATTGCTTTTTGAAAGGAAAAGGCAAAATGCAAGAAAACTGCGAAGAAGACATTGCCATTTTTATTTAAAAAATAAAATGAAAGACAAGGAACATAATTTTGAATACAAAACGTCCATTTATTAATGATAAAATTTTGTATGAGAACAAATGGGGGGCCCTACAATGAAGTCATTATGCCTTGGGCAGAGCATAGGACCTTTGCATACTTAATGAAAGAAAACATAGAAAATTACTTATTCGGCAGAGTAACTTGGATGAGATCCTCCGAAAACCAATTGTTCAGCTTCACTCTTGGGGTGCATGGGCACACCCAATTGTCCAGGTCACAGTCACTATCTTCACCGTCTTCAACTGCTGCACAAATCTGGCTTGGATGTATGACTCCTCCACTTGAGAAAATAACTGGCCCTTGGCGCTCTTGACCCTTTATCATTGGAACTCGAGGAGGTTTATAACCAATTCCGCTCTTATCATCCTTGAAAGGTAGCTCAATCACTTGACCCCAACCTTCGGTATGACCAGACTGCACCACTTCCAAAGCCTGCTTATACGAAGTCATAGAGGTTCCCACCCTTGCCTCACTAGACGGAGAATCTTTCACCATATTCATAGTTTCAAATGCTTGATAGAGAGTTTCGTGGATTTTTCCGTCCATCTCCACGTACTTGAAGGACAACAGATGACTAAAGAAAATATCTTCCTCCCCGCATACCGTAACAACCTGACCGTCAACTACAAATTTTATCTTCTGATGCAAGGTTGAAGATACGGCCCCAGCAGCGTGGATCCATGGACGACCCAATAGACAACTATAGGCCGGTTGGATGTCCATCACATAAAACACTGTATTAAACACCTGGGGTCCGATCTGGACAGGCAGCTCTACCTCTCCAAATACTGATCTCTTTGAACCATCAAATGCTTTCACCACTAGATCACAAGGCCTCAGTACAACCCCTTCCACATCCAGCTTTGCCAATGCTTTCTTAGGCAACACATTGAGGGACGAACCAGTGTCCACCAATACATGGGACAACATAGCACCTTTACATTCCATCGATATGTGGAGAGCCTTATTGTCGTTCCTTCCTTCTGGCGTTAAGTCAAAATCTGTGAACCCTAGACCGTTACCGGCATTAACATTGGAAATCACACTTTCAAGCTGGTTCATTGATATTTCTTGCGGCACGTACGCCATATTCAAAATTCTTAGCAAAGCATTCCTATGTGCTTCGGAACATAGCAACAATGACAATATAGAGATCTTAGAAGAAGTTTGATGTAGGTGGTCAACGATCTTATAATCGCTCTTTCTGATTATTCTCATGAATTCCTCAGCACCTTTCTCCAATGAATTATCAGGTTCCGCCCTTGGCACTGGTTCATCACTTATCACCTGCTTTCCTTTTGCCTTCACTAATGCTTCAGTATCGTCTCTCCTGAGTGTCTGAGGAGCAAAAAGCCTTCCGCTGCGAGTAAAACCACCCAATCCTCCAACATTTCCAATACTTGAACCACTTTCTTTAGGAGTCTGTACCTCTTTCCCGTGACTATTAGTTCCATAATACCACGGGATAGCAACCTTGTTCTCATTTGGGACATGTCCGGGAACAGTTATAGTTATAGGAGCTACTCGTTCAGGCGCAGATGTCTGTACAGGAGCAGGCACTGGAATTTCCACAGGATCAAAGTAGATTGTAATAGTAGAAACTTCATCATCACTCTTTTTCAACAGATCAAATTGTAGACTTCCTTCATCCAACATGCTCTGGAGGTTATTTCTCAACTTCACACAACCATTATCAGCAATCAAACAATCTTCACAACTTTCTAAACAACCAGGAATACAACCCCTTTCAACAGGCGATCCTTCATAACTTTCAACGGAGTCTTGACATCATTAATGTCCCTCACCAGATTCAAACCTCCATCTTCTTCAATGGAATTCACCCATGGTCCATCATGCGGAGGTATGGAATTTTGAATTACATTAGGCCTCAGAGAAAAATTAATAGCCTTTGAATCAACAAGGTCTTGAACCACATGTTTGAAAGCTTTGCAATTTTCCACATTGTGTCCTGGCGCATTTGAGTGAAATTCACACTTTTCATTTGCATCATACCCAAAAGGTAATTTGCCTACTGGGGGAGCCAAAGTCCTCAATTGTACCAACTTCAAACGAAGTAAATTCTGTAGCATTTGTGAGCATGTCATAGGTAAAGCATCAAAATGTCGGTCATTCATTCTCTTTCTTGGGTGATATTGCCTCTGAGCTGTAGGTTGAGCCTCAGTATCCGGAGTTAGAATAGTTATAGATGCTGATTGATGATATAGACCCTGTCGTCCTCTACCTCTCCCCCTTGTGCATATGCAGCATTAGCGTCACCTTCACGCTTTCTGTTATTGTTACCAAAAAACTTCTTTGCGGGAGCTGAATTTGTACCACTTCCGTCCTGAATCTTCCCCATCTTTAGCAAACTCTCGATCCTCTCTCCAGCAATTACTATGTCAGCAAAACCAGTGGATGAACAAGCAGCCAACCGATAAAGATACGGACCTTGCAAAGTATTCATGAACATATCAGCCATTTCTCTATCTGTCAATGGAGGTTGCACCTGAGCAGCAAGTTCACGCCACCTCTGGGCATATTGCTTAAAACCTTCCTTAGGGTCCTGTGTCATGCTCTGTAACTGAGTGCGATTCGGTGCCATATCAATGTTATACTGGTATTGCTTCAAGAAAGCCAAGCACAACTTTTTCCAACTTCTGATACGAGCCCTGTCCAACTTTATATACCATTCCAGTGAGGCTCCAGACAAGCTGTCCTGGAAAAAGTACATCCATAACTTCTGATCATCAGAATAAGCCGCAATCTTCCGATTATATGCCTGGAGATGAGTTTTAGGACAAGTGCTACCATTGTACTTGTCAAAAGTGGGTGGTTTAAACTTCGGGGGAATCTTGACACCCTGTACTAGTCCCATATCTTCAACATCAATTCCCAAAGGATTCTGACTTTCTATAGCTTTCACCCTTTCAGCCAGCCCCTCGTACTTCCTGTCATCATTATGGAATCCCATATCAGCATTAAGTAATGAAAACTGATCATCCTAACGATCTTCCACCAGCCCATTGTTGCCAGGAACAAAACCCAAGTTAACTCCAACCGGAGGAGGAGTAACAACAGGAGGATTGCCAACAGGAGGATTGACAATAGGAGGGTTAACCCTAGGGGGATTAACGTGATCACCAGTAGGAATCTCTGTCTCCAACCTCTGGATGGTAGCCCGCATGTCTTCTTGCCCTGCTCTCAGGTCCTGCTGCCCCTGGGCAACGCCCTGCATCAAATTAATAAATTGTTCCATGTGTGCCCTTAACTCAGCCAACTCTGTCTGTAACTGATCCCTGGCCCTTGTTTGGTTTCATCTGGTTGCATATCGGTGAATGTGGGAATCATCTATTATGCCTAAAACCAAATAAAGGTTAGAGGACCTGCCACGAGTACCTGAAAAGCAAACAACAAAAATGCAAAATGATATGCAATGCAATGCAAATGCCATGTTTATCATTTTCGAGGTGCTCTACACCCTGATTCCAATCTTAACCACAGAAATCTGAAGATCAGAAATCGTGATATAAAGAGACGTGCCGTGGCTATGTGCTTGTGTACAGATAACGGCCAAAGGAACATTTTTGAATAAACTGCTCATATCAAATAAAAAGGAAACATACATACACGTATCGTTCAACAATGAGTTCAAACAACATACATCCAAATAGTGGATTCATCAACAAGCCTGATGATATCCATCAACAAAATTACATTAAGAGAAAGAGAGAAAAACTGTCAATCTGATAGCTCTAAATCCTTCAACTTTTCGCTTGAACACTTGACTTCCTCGAAGAGTATGCGAGTGCGCTGGTGATTTGGTCTTTCGATTAACTCCTTAATCAGAACATCTCTCTTTGCTAGGGCTTCATCCAACGAATCCGTATTCATCAAGAGAGCTTCATCATCACATACTCCTTTTTGCCTCTTCACACTGACTTGCATCTTGAGTTTCCCCATATCTGCCATAGCCTCTTCAAGCTTCGTCTTGGAAGTCTTCAGCTCCTTTCTGGCGCTTATCAATTGCTCTTGACTTTTGCCGAGATTCTCCTGATACTTCCTCCTTTGCTCATGTGCCTTTTTAAGCTCGTCATCCTTGATCTTCAGCTATTCCTGCAATTCTGCATTTTTGATCCTAACCTCATCACAGGCTTGCTGAAGCTTGGCTAGCGTATCCTTGGTCTGAGCTAAAGTCTGTTCGGTCTTCTTATGAGCTTGAGTGGAAGCATCGGCACCTTTACTAACCTTTTGGAAATGTTGGGCTCTTTCAGCAAAGTCCTTTTCTCTTGCAGCTAAGATTCTTTCGGCGTCTTGGGCTTTATGCTCCAATTCTTTCTTGGCATGCAAAGCGTTTTGAAGAAGACTACTCAGATCTGAATTCTCCACCCGAAGTTCCTTTACTAATTTCTGCAGCTTGTCAAACTCCTTGATGGCTACCGTGGTAGGCTGCTCTGGCCTTACGGGATAGAGAGGGGGTTCCCTTGAAAAAGGCAAGAGTAATTCGTTCACCTTCATTTCAAACCACCTTTCGTACTCAGGATAAGATCTGCAATCCATTTTTCCAAAAACTGTTTTTCTTGTTTTGCGCTGGTGACCCCAAGCATTCACAATTTCTCGCATCATTTCCTCATTATCAGTCCCTGTAAAGAACAAAGATTTCTCAACATCACGATTTGTGGGAGGAGACCTGGAAGCGTATCCAAACTGTCTAATGGCCAGCATCGGGTTATAGTTGATTCCCCCTTTCCTGCCGATTAGAGACACATTGGGAAAGTTCCCACAACTGGTGATAATCTTTATTCCCATCAGCTTACGATCGAACCAGATGATGTTATCAGCAGTTAATCCCATTATCTGCTTGGACCATTTTAAGGAATCCTTTGTTTCTACAAAAGCACCTGTCTTAGGTAAATGTTTCAAAAACCAATGAGATAAAAGTGGAGTGCAAGAATTGACAGATCCTCCCCTTCTTTTTTCATTCTTGAAGTGCACCGAGTAGTAAAAATCTCCTAACAAAGTGGGGATCGGGTTTTTGAGAACAAAAACTCTTATAGCCTGCATATGCACAAAATCTTGTTGATTAGGGAAGAGAACAATGCCATAAATGCACAAAGCCAGGATGGAATTGTAAACTGCCCAATCCTTTGCTCCAGCAGCCTCTTGAGCTTGACTGGTAAGAAAGGCTAAGTCAAAACCTTTGACTCCATTTTTGATAGCCACATTTCCTTTTATCGCTGAATCTTTCACTTGTACCGCATCTGCAATCTCGTCTAGGCTAGGATGACTACCAGAAAACAATGGCAAAGCTGATTCGACCGGAATTCCCAAAATAAATGAGAACTCTTCCAAAGTAGGCATCATAATATAATCTGGGAAAAGAAAGCATCTCAGCGAAGGCTCATAAAACTGTAGCAACGTGTGAAGAGCATCATGTTCATACTGTGTGATTCTGCGGACCATCTCAACCAATTTCCCATATTTCTTCTGGAATTTGACAAGAACACCCGGGTCAGCCATGGCTATCATTTTGTGTAGTAAATCCAAAGCAGGTTCTGGGAACTTGTAGTTAACATTGCTCTTTCTCTTGACAACCGTCTCTGTCGGGCCCATTGATTGGAATAAGAAGTGTAATGAGCACCTATAAATGACAAACATGAATATTATGACATGATAATACAATGCAAAAGGGCATGGTATCAACGTGCTCTGTGTCTGTGCTGGACTGTGTGCACGGTGTCTATACAAATCTGACAATAATACTGTAGATAGAAGCCCACTGACTATAACAAGTTACATCATCTGTCTGTGAAAATACCAGAGTATCAGGGTATGTGGGAGGCATGGTCACCTGCAAACCTGTAAACACCCGCCCATACTCACATGTGGGTACTAAAACAGCGGTTCCTCAGTTTCAGATTCTCTATTTTGAGAAGCAATAGCACATTCAGCCCGTAGGATACAATGCTATCGCCAAACAAAGAGATCGTCCACTGATTCCCCAAAAATAAAGGCCATCCTTTGCAAGTTCCAAAGTGGGCCCTCGGGTACGAATGGGTTTGCCATAGAATGTGGGCTGCCACTGTCACCACTAAAGAGGGATGTTTCCACTAAGGTCGTCAATGATCGGTTACCAGAGTCGACAACTTTCTATGTTAACACCCCAAAATGCACAAGACGCGCAAATCAGAGCATCTCCCAAGAAAATATCGTCTGGTTGTGAATTTCATGTAAACCATACATAACAAGACGCTACGTAGGCCACACTACCGTCCACTCTAGTCCTATGTATGTACTCAAGCCTGTGTAATGGGCTTATCTGTCAGAATACCCATCCCGCCAAATAGAAAACTAGCACAACACAGTCCAGTATAGTAATGATATGTAATGTAAAGAATGCGATAAATACAGTAATACAGTAAAGCAATAGTACAGTAAATAGCAATACAGTACAACAATAAATACAACAAAAAGTAAACACCCAATGACAGAAAACAGACAAGCGCTAGGATTAACTCGCTAAGGAAACCAGAGATTCTGGGTTCGATCCCCAGCAGAGTCGCCAGCTGTCGCTCCCGGGATTTTCATCCTGGTACAAACGCGAAAGTGGCACCGAAACAGAGTCGCCAACAATGTGTATTTATCCCAAGAGAGGGAAAGGAAACACTGCATAAACCTGAGAGAAAGGAAAGAGTATGGTCTTGCGACCAAGAGAACTAGGTTCGGGAGTCGGTTACGCGAGAGGAAGGTATTAGCGCCCCCTCGCGTCCATCGTACCCAATGGGATCCACGCTTGCTGCTTCAATCAAAGGGTGTAAGGAAAGGATACTGGAAAAGGAACGGCTAGCTGGAGAACTGGAAAAGGAACGGCTAGTTGGAGAACTGGAAAAGGAAAGGAGAAAGAAAGAGAAACAAATGTAGGGAAAATAAAAGAAGTGCTCGAATGGGCCCTACCCCACTGCCTACGTATCTCATCGGGAACATGAGAATCAGAGCGACGTAGTTCCCCTCAGCTAAGGGAAAATTGTTTGTGTTTTTTAGTGGAATACGTCAACGTTCGCGTCCTAGCAGTTAGGTGTTGTAGCTTGCTGTATGGAGACTTAGGCGTTACCTGTTTGCGGTAGAACGGAAATGACGCATCCTTAAGGAATTAGTGAATGAGATAAGAAGAGAATAGCTTGTTTGTTTTTGTCTTTTAAGAAATAAGTGTTTTGATTGTTTTTTGTGTTTTGTAACACATATTGTATTTAAGTCCCTCATGTAAGATCGAATGCCTCCCATATCGACCCAAGACGGGACGTACGCTAAACATTCTAAGAAAGTGAGAAAAGACCCCTCACTATCTCATTCTCACATGAAAGGCTCAAATACAATATTTGTTATGCCTTAATTAAGTGTTTTTTTTACTTTTTGTTTAGAGATGAGAAAGAGAGACTCAAATGGGAGCAAAAGGTGTAAACTAAAGGGGACTAAGACTCACCCTAATGTTATCATGCATGGATGTTCCTATGGTTAATGTGGTTTAAGAAACCTAATCCTAAAAGAAAGGAGAAGAAGAGCAAAAGAAGCAACTTACTTCCAAGATGGAAGTTAAGTTGATCTTAAAGAGGGATAAAGAAGAAGTTATTCAAGGAAAGCACATAAATGCTTATCATAATCACAATTTGAATTATTGAAAGAAATAAGAGAAGATGAAAGAAATAATTGCATGTGGAAGCATATCCACACACTTACTTACCGATTGCACCTACATGAAAAGGTTAGTTCAAAAGCTATTTACAAGTAGTGGGATAGGGAAAGAATACCAAATAATGATCAAACAAATTAAGAACCAATGAATAAGGATCCTAAGAGATGAAACTCAATCAAAGTCAAAACCTATATCTAAAGGTGTTCTCTAATGTTAAGATATCAAATACAAATGAACTATGCATAAGCCAAGTCTTAAACATCAAATTAAAGCACCTATGAAAGGAATAGATGAAAAATGGATGAATATGCAAGGTGATCATGCAATAATGCTTCACACAAGATCAAAGTCGGAACCAAATATCATTTGTCAATGTATTAAGATGCACATGGATCATCATACAAATCATGAATAAAAGGATACAAGTAGGAGAAAGAAGATGAAGAAGAAGTAAGTATAAGAGAGACATGTTCAATTAGGTGCACAAAGTGACATATTAGAGATGCATAACATGTGAAATGATTAGTGAGTGCATATGGGCAGTGGCATACCATTGATGAGATGCTAGTGGATTGAGAGAAATGTCATATAAAATGCACACATGAAACTTGTAGAGCATAAGAGGAGATAAGAGAAGGAAACATGTCAAAGTTTAAGTTATAACACACAAACTCATATTAAATGCAAACACAAGTCACATGACCTATAATTAAACAAAGATGACCTATAATATCATGCAAATGACATACAAAAGAGGAACAAACAATCATGCAAAGTAAACACAAAGGTGGCATAAATGCCTCATCAAAACATGTGAGAATGAGGTAGAATAAAGTGCACAAAAAGTGACTTCAAATGCAAGGCATCAACCATTATCAAAGAATATGATAAAATTGTGAAAATTAAGTCCTAAACAATCCAAGTCAGAGGCAAAAACATGTACAAAGATTCATGGCAAACACTCAACAGAATACATGCCTCAAAGAATTCACAAAATCACATTGATCAAACCAAAAGAATGCTCAAATAAGAACATCAAAACACATGATGAAATATCTTTAATAATCAAATGAAAATTGTATTACATGCTTCGATGTATTATCTAATAAATACAAAAAGAATGGATGAAAAATATTGTGTGAGATGAGAGAAATAAAATGTACAAATTTGAGTATCAAAGAAGAACATCAATTAGAAAGAAATTAAAAGAAAATAATGCAATTATATGCAAAAATTCATGAAATCAGAATTAAAAATGCAAAAAATTATTTAAATGTGTCAAGAACACACATGAATTTATTTAGGATTTTTAGAGATGATTTACTATTTTTAAAATCAGAAAATCAAACAGATATGGAAAAGAAAATAAAAATAATAAAAGAATGAAGAGGGGGTGTAGCGAAAGCAATTTGCACGTTTTAAAATGATTGGGCCTGAAAAGGTGGTGTGCAGATAGTAATTAAGACCCAGTCCACTAAAGCGTGTTTGTGTGTGATAGAGTGTACATGCTATCAACCTGAGGATGCAATCATGGCCATTAGATCCCACAGTCAATAATCAATCCAAAAATTATGATAATCAAACGAATGAGAACGCGCGTACATGTTAATCACCAAACACGCACACACATGCAAGCATCTGAAGCAAAAAAGAGAGAACACGTGCAAGACCACATTTTCATTAATGCGTTGGCAACATAATAGGCATTGGATTAATCTCATGTTGATCAAGCATGCAAGATGAATGGATCAGAGGTGAGGCATACTATAACAATCATGGAACACATGCACACAAACACCCAGGTCATAAAATTAAACACGTGAGACGCACATGAGATTTTAATGCGTTGGAAATGCTATAACCACACGATGAAAACAATCTAATGGTCATGATTTAAAGCTAGAAACCCTACCTGATAAATGTCACCGGCCGGAGAAGGACCTCCGGTCGTCTTCTCCGGCGATACGCCACCACCTGCAAACGTTCATATGTCCAGAAATCCACAAATCGCATACCAAAATGAAGAGAAAGTGAAGGAGATCATGAATCCACACTTAGAATCATCAAACCATGCACACACAGCAAGAAACATCCACAAACACTTTTGCCTTAATTTTTGAAACTAAGCATCTAACATGCCTATCAACTAGCCGGATTCAACATAGCTTCTAATAAGCTCAAATTAGTGTGAAACAACTTAAAATTAATGAAAATCGAGTGAGATAAGTTTGAGTATTTTGGAACCTGAAACTTGAAGGTCTTTGAATTCTTGAGAAAACCAGAGAAGCACTTGATCTTAAGCTTGATTTGGCCAAATAAAGGCTTTTGTTCCTTAGATCTTGAAGAGAACAGAGCTGAAATGATTACTGCAGTGAGGTTATGCTTGAAGAGGTGAGGTTATTCTTGCTTGCTCTTGCTCGATAATGATCAAATGATGAAGATGATTGATGAAGGTGATGGAATCGTGTGAGATCAGAGAGAGAGAATAGAGAGAATTTGAGAGAAAGAGTGAGAATGAATTGAAATGAGAGTGAAAAATGAAGTCCCCTTGAAATTGTGTGTGTGATTTGAATATATAGGCTGGGTTAAATGTGTTAACTGGTGTGGTTAATTGAGTTCTGAGTGAGTTGCCTCTAACTAACTGAGTCAAGTTAGTTAGGGCGAGTGGGTGAGTTTGTGATGTAGTGTGGTTGATGTTCATGATGTTATGGTGAGGTTGAGAAGGAATGGTGGTGATGAAGGCATGCTGCAGCAGGAACTTGTTGAGCAAGTTTTATTCATTCCCTCTTTAGTGTATGGCAAGGCATGTATGTGTGTGTGTATAGGAATTTTGCTTGGCCAAATGAAGTAAAGGAATGGATGATGTAGAAACATGCGTGTGGTTGTGGTAAACCTATAACAACAATATAAAACACTTCCTTTTGGACAGCATGATATCAATGAAAGCATGGAGGTTTGGTGATGAATTTCTCTATGTATGGTGAATGAAATGACATGGTTTGGGTGTCATTATAAAGAGGAAACATAAGAGAATAGGTTTGATGTTGGAATGAAGTTGAAATGAAGCTTTTAAGATGACGGAAAATGGCCATGAACTCAATGGATCCAAACTGGTGCATGGGCGTGTAACTTGGTTTGAAGGCAAGGCAACATGGCCTATGAATTTTCAGCATGACCACCTCAACTTTGGCCCATCATAACTCCATCATAACTTGCTCAAATGGAAAAATGTCCAACATCAAAGTTGAAGAGGGAATTGAGATGAACAACTTTAATGTTCAACATTTTTTCAATTGAAGCCTCCTTCAATAAGAAAAATGGCTGGACATTCTGCCCACCATGTGTTTGACAAAATTATGGCGCATGGGCCTGGTCTTGCCTTGCCATGACTTGGTTTTTGACCTAGTTTTGACAAACTTTGCTTGGTCATAACTCCCTCAATTTTGATCCAATGGAAGAGTTCTTTATATGAATTTGAAGCTTAGAATGTGAAATTTAATTGGCTGAACTTGGGCCTGAAGTTTGGAGCTTTTATCATGGAGAAAGAAAGCCTCAAAGTGTGGTGCAAAATGGTCCAAACTTGCCATTTTTAGAAACCCTAAATTTCCAAAAAAGGAAACTTTGTAAATTTCTTGATTTTCATGATTCCTCCGTCATTTCTTGATCAAATCTTGTCCAATGAACATATATAACTTGAATTTCATGAATTTGACCTTAAAAAGTCAGGGGTTGACTTTTTTCACTGCACAGTTGACTTTTTCCCCAATTTCTTGATTCTCAAGCAACTGACCAATTGAACCCCTTCTGAAGTGAACCAATTGCCAATCTTCCATCCTTAGATACTTGACATCATGTAGAAAACATTGAGATCAAGTTTGAATCAAAATTTCCTTAGGAGACTGCTGGAACCAAAAACCCTAATTTGGACTGTTTGTTAGGAGATGATGCACTGCCCAATCTTCTTGATGAATTCCCATCTTCTCATGACTTGTGGGATCAATTGAGATGACATATGATATAAGAGACCCTTGATTTTCTTTGGCTTTCAATTGTTCACACCTTGAAGCACTAGATACCATGCCTTGCAACCAATGATATGCAATTTATGACCTACTATGGAATCCAAATGAGTAAAGCATAGACCAAATTATTGAGAAAACATGAGGGAAAATTTTGAGGTATTACAGACGGTACTCATAAAGAAAAGTTCGTTGAAAACACAATCTAAACAATGTTTTAAAATGTTAAGTTAAAAGGCTGAAAATGTAAAAGAAAGGGTCGAAGGCGTGCAATAAAGGTTGAAAATATGAAAAGTGCAGAAACATAACTTGTGTTAAATAGAAGATGCGGACTTAATGGAAAGTTGAAGTAAATTGCATTGAAAATATAAATGGTGTTTAAATCACGTACATTCTCACAAGACTATTTTCTCTACACGCGGATACTTTGAGTAAATTTGGAGTAACTTGTACAAAGTGAACACAACACACCTTGAATCCTATTGCTAGAACCCCTATTTATAATAATAAACCTAACTGCTGTTAACTCCCTAAGACAATCAACATATGACAAGTGTCGCGTTGCATGTTTCTAACCCTTGGATATGCACCACTTGTCACTTCAGGAGCGAAACACAAGTAACTACTCCCTCCTTTATTTGAATTTGAACTTCTCAGCGTCGGTTGTCGTTAGTATTCTCGGTCGAAGGTAACTTCTCAAACTTTTAGAAATATTCTCTAAGTCCCAAAAGTATCTTCCACTCTTATGAGCATCTTCGACTAAAACCTCTCACAACAATCCAGTCGAAAGCTCTTTTAAACCTCTTCAAGAGCTTAGCTTTCCAATCAACACTTCCAACTTAATGTGGGCGTCGAATTTATAAGCTAACAAATTGCCCCCCAAAAATTCCATTTTTGACAATACTAGAGGAAAGGTCATTTTTTGACAGTGTCCATTCGACGCCATCTTTTGACCATGCAAAAGTGTCCATCAAAAACTGACTAACCCACATTCTAAGAAAACTATTCAGTTTCTTTTCAATCAAATTCATGACGTCACAGCCAATTATGACTAAAACGTCTCCTCGGAAATCACATAAAACCCAACCCTCATAACCTCTCCTAGAGTCTAGGAGATCGTGGACATAGGTAGCAACTGTCACCGCCCCTACTTTGGCTCCTGAGAGGACACATGTCCCACTAGCTTTAGCTCCTTAATGATGATTAGTTATTTTTTAGTATCTCCAAAACACTTTATAAATAGCTTCTTCAGAAACTATTTTTATTTTTTCAACTCCCAAGTTTTCACTACGTCCTTTCTCCTCTCTTTCAAAACTTTCTTCTACAAACCCACTTTCTTCAAATTTTCAACAACGGCATCTTCAATTGCTACCACTCAAGACCCAAAGAAAAGCCAGAAGTTCAGAGGGCCAAAGAGCGTGCCACTACTTCATCCATTCGTTACATTGAATGGACCCAAGGTGGTAAAGAATCAGCAATTCATCCCTGAGCCTCTCAAGGAGGAGAAAAGACATATCTACGAAACCCAGGTACTGATTCCTGTTACCGTTTCTAGGAAACCATTAGCTTTATCTGGCCCCTTGTCTTCTTTAGATACAGATTATACAACCATTAGTGACTTCTTTCCATCCTATCGTAAAACCAAACCTTTAGGGCAGAAAGACAAAGCTAGGGTAACATATGAACCCCACGACAATGTAGCCCTAAAGAACATAGATTTGAAGTATCTCAATGACGGGTCTAGGCTATTTAGGGCAACCCCGTATTTTAAGGACCCTGACCTCTATTTGAACTCGTTGACCAAGTTAGAGAAAGTGAAAGCAGAAACATGGAAGAGCTTAGGAATCTACGACTTGATTATGATGTCGAAGACAGGTCCTGCTTACTGTCCAACTTTATTGGCGTCATCTTTGTACTTTTGGGATAGTACCCATTATACTTTCCATCTCCCTTGTGGGATGATGACACCCACCCTGTTCGACATAGCCGTTATCACAGGGCTAAGACCATATGGGTTAGTTTATGACCCTGAAATAGATGCTCTAGACACTATAGGATTCACAACCACCAAACATACTTACACTCATTTCATGAACCATTACCACGACAAGCAAACCGACACATTCGAAGATAAAGAGCACATAGCATTCCTGGCTATGTGGCTTTCTCGCTGTGTATTCTGTACCAAATCCTTGCAGGTGGCAAGAAAATATCTGACTCTAGCCAATCAATTGCACCTTAATCGAGGCATTTGCCTAAGCGAAATGATATTGGCTAGTCTGTACGAGTCTTTGAGTGAAGGCACTAGTCTTCTGAAAGACCAAGAGAGCAACGGGAACTTCCTGCTATCAGGACCCTTTTGGCTACTCCAGCTTTGGCTTAACGCCACTTTTGAAGCTAGCCTCTCCAACAAAGGGTCTGTGGACGAAGAGGCTGCAGAAATTAAAGAGAGACGAGTCGAGTGGATTCAACTGGTGTAGCTAACCCCAAACGAAGAAGGGCAGACACTTAGGGCATACTTCTCTAGCTTCATCAAAATGTTTGCCAAGCGCTATGAATTCACACCAAGGATGGCGTCCTTTGCTGAAAGAAAATATGGTCCTGAATGGTTTACCAGGCCTTTCCCTCCTCCATTTAATAAACATGAAGAAGAATCGAAGCGTGTATGGGAGGCATTCCTGATCCCTCGACTCATCGTTCATCGACTCAACCTGCTAAAGGGCCAAACATCTCTGATGACCTACCAACCAAATCTTGTCTCTCGACAATTTGGTCTGGTCCAGACTCTACCCAAGTGCCTGTACGAGAAGAAGGTTCATGTTATCCTTCATAACACTATCTATGATGCCATAGAGAGTTCGATGCACCTCGCTCGACATGCTCATCGATCACTCCTAACCCCCGTCTATTTTGAACCTTCTCACCTCTGCACCCAAGAATTCCATGATTGGTGGTCGAAACATTACGTTGCAGAGTTCCTTGATGTCTCTAGCTTCGCTCAGTTGATTGACCAAGCTTTTGTTGATGTACAGGAGAAGATCAAGAAAGGTACATCTACTCATATTAAAGAGATTCAAGCCTTCCAGAAGTACTTTGAAACTATTTATCGACCAGATGATATTAGTCAAACCGTCCATGAAGCCGCAGTTACAGTGAGGGAGAAATTTTTAAAGAAAATGGAGAATTTGAAACTCGCTTCATACGTTCCTCCTGAGAAACGCTATGAAGTGGATTTCGCCCAATTTCCTCCAAAGATTCCTCGACTGTCATCCGCTGATTTTGGAGTGGCACTTGCCCCTCCATTTCCAGATTGGTTCATCTGTGGGGTTTCTATAAAGATCCTTCGCCAACAGTCAAAACCCAAGGCTCAGCGGGTGGTTCCGACTAAGCATACGCTAGACAGTTTCAAAGGACACCTTCATGTCGGTATCAAAGATGTTCGCATTGAATCCAAAATGCATGAAGGTTTGAATTCTTCGATTTTTATGTTCTTTTATTCGAACTTTATCATTACTGACTTGTGGTAACTTGGTTTGTTTTGCAGCTGTAACAAAAAAGAACACACCTCAGCAACTGGTCAAAGCCAAAGTTGAAGGCAGCAAGGTACATGTCACACTCTTTTCCTTTCACTGATTATTCCTTCTTCCCTTAATGCTTCTCATCATTTCAGGCTTCTCGCAAACTACCTCTGACACCTCAAAGGAAATCAAAGAGGGGCACTGCCCAAATCATCATTGATTCGGAGGACGAGGACCAATCTCCTCCTGAAGACTTGAAACTCAAGAAGAGGAAGAAACCAAGCCAAGAATCAGATGCTGCTGGTGGCCAACCTGAGCCTAAAACGGCTAAAGTCCCCAAAAAGACCACTACTATGAGTAAAGTTGCAGAAGCCTCTTCTGGAGCCGCCTCTAAACATGCCGCAGGCCATGCTGAAAGCAATAACTCTAGCCCTGATGCTGAAGGTGTCAAGGTAACTTGTCATATTTTTCCTTTAAAGAGTCAACTTATTTACCTTGTTTTCTTTGATCTGACTTGCTTCGATTTGATTCAGGATGATGCAAGTGGTTTAAAGCCACCGGTGGATAATCCTCCTTCTCCCATTACTCTCCTAAATAGCCAAGGTGAGCCCACATACCATCCCACTTTTGACTTGGGTTCTGGAATGAGTTCACTAGGTGAAATTAATAAACCTGGCTTTGGAACAGCTCCCCTTTCGCCAGCAAAGACTGCTACCCAGCAGTCTCAAACAGATGGCTCCGACCGTGAAGAAGATGACGACCAGCAGAATCTTGAGACAGAAAATCTAAGAGCCACTGCCATGGACGAAGACACAACCTTGGTCGATGAGGAGGGTTCCCCAATAGACGAACCCGTTGGGGCTGCTAATGCTAACCCAGAAGAAGAGGAAGAGATGGAAGAAGATGACGATGAGACAATGCACCAGTCTGAACTTGATGGCCAAAGTGATGAAAATGCCGATGAAAAAATGGACGAAGATGAAGAAGAGAAGGACAAAGGGAAGGAGGAGAAGGCTGACAAAGGACCTCTCAATGAGCCAACCCATGTCGAAGCTACTACCACCCCAGTAACTACTGCTGCGACTGAAGGCATGGCAAACTCAACTGTGTATGGACCAGGACTTTCTGAAAAGGAACTGGATGGCTTGAAAACTAGCAACCCTCGACAATACATAAAGATCCTTCTTGGCCGTCAAGGGAGTTCATCTGATAAAACTCTCAGTGCTTCGACTACCTCTAGGGACCAGCCTTCAAGCAAAGCTAAGGACAATATCCTTCTGAAGATAAAAAATAAGATCTTTAAGGGTGACCTTTTCACACTCTTACAGATGGATGATGTCACTCATATCTCTCTAAAAAATCTCCTCCAACAAGTTGACATCCATTCTATTTCTCCAGAATATGCCAACATCATTTTAGAGCTTGTCACTATGATTGACCAAGTCTATGGTGACCTCAAGCGCCTGCCCCAAATCTAAAAGGCTATTTCAACCAAAGTTGGAAGTGAGGCTGCTGCTTGGGCTGCTGCCACTGACTCTGAGAATAAGGTAGCAGAATTGGAGGAAACCAAAGAAAAGAACTAGCAGGAAATCACCTCCAATGAATAAAGTATTGCTTCCTGGGAGCGAAAGATCAAGAAACTTCTAGCTAGGATCTCAAAGGCCAAAAAGGGTAACGCTGAATTATGTGCCTTTGATGACCCTGGCTCGTCGAAAGAGCTTGAAGATGCCATCGCTTTTGTTGAGAAAGCTCAACAACTGGAGAAGGAAGTTGCACATCTAAAATATGACAAGGCCTTGTGTGAATAACATCTTGATCTCCAGAAGTCGAAGTATTTGAAGATGAAGGAGAACCTCCCCTTTTAGCTTGTTATTTTTTTTTGTAATTTTCTTTTAATTTGATGCTCCATAGCTCTTTGAGGCTTTTATATGTAATGACTCTTAAACCATTTTGGCATTCATAAATACCATTGTTGGCTTTGCCTTTGTTACGCCGAATTACTCTTTAGCAATTTTAATTTCTTGAAGTGTTGGTTTATATTTTTTCAAATACTTGCCATTTACTTTCAAGATTCTTTTATCCTTATTTAATTCTTCGACTTCATAGGCTCCATTAGAAAATACTTGCGTAATTTGAAACGGGCCTTCCCATTTTGGGGACCATTTGCCCAAGGCTCTAACCTTTCGATCCATAGGCAGGATTACCTTCCAAACTAAATCTCCAGGCGAAAAGGTCTTAACCTTAACCTTTTTATTATAAGACTTCTCCACTCTTTTCTTTTGTCTTTTCAAAAGTTCTAAAGCTTCAAGTCTTTCTTCGTCCAAATCTACCAACTCATCTAGCATCATATTCCAATACAACTCAGAGGGAATCTCATGATGTCTCTGAATCCTCGTCGACTAGAGATAGATCTCAACAGGTAATACTGTATCGTGACCAAAAGTCAAACGAAACGGAGTAGTGTTAATTGCTTCTTTGGGAGAGGTTCGACATGCCCAGAGGATCTGGTCCAATGTATTATGCCAATTTCTAGGCTTCTTTCCCACGTGTTTTTTGATCAAACCAATCACCACTTTATTAGCTGCTTCGACCTGACCATTAGCCTGAGCATAATAAGGCGTTGAGGTTAAAAGTTTGAAACCCTTTTCTTTGGCAAACTCCTGCATTTTTTGACTAGTAAAAACTGATCCTTGATCTGTCGTGATCGTTTATGGGATTCCAAACCTATAAATGATGTATCTTTGGATGAATTCAATCACATCTTCTTGATCCACATTTGACAATGGTATCGCTTCGATCCACTATGTAAAGTGGTCAATTCCTAACAAAATGTATCTCTAATTCTTTGAGGATGCAGGTCAAATCTCTCCGATTAAATCTAAAGCCCAACCTCTAAAAGGCCATGGTTTGACTATGGAATGCAGCTCATTTGCAGGGATATGCTATATGCCAGCATGAACTTGACATTCCTGGAAGCCCTTAGCAAATTCAATGCAATCTTTTAGCATAGTAGGTGTTAGCTCGTAAATTCGACGCCCATATGAAGTTAGAAGTGTTGAGGGGAATGTTAAGCTCTTGAAAAGGGTTAGAAAAGCTTTCGATAGGATTTGTGTGATAGGTTTGAGTCGAAGGTACTCATAAGAGGAAAGGAGATCTTTTGGGACTTAGAAAATATTTCTAAAAGTTGAAGGGGGAACCTTCGACCGAGAATGTTGATGATGTCTGACGCTGGGAATTCAAATTCAAATAAAGGAGGGAGTAGTTACTTTGGTTCGCTCTTGAAGAAAGACAGGTGGCGTGTATCCAAGCAATGGAAGCATGCAATATGACACTTGTCATTTGTTGATTATTTCAGGCAATTTATAGCAGTTAGTTTTAGTATTATAAATAAGGGTCCTAGCAATAGGATTAGGGGTGTTGTGTTCGCTTTGTACAAGTAACTCCAAATTTACTCAAAAGTATCCGCGTGTTGAGAAAAGAGTATTGTGAGAATGTACATGATGTAAACACCATTTATCCTTTAACGCAATTTACTTTGATCTTTACTTAAATTTTTTATCTTTTATTTGAAGCCAGTTACGTTTCTGCACTTACTTTCGTTTTATACCTTTGATCTTTATTGCACACGTTCGACCCTTCCTTTTACATTTTCAGCCTTTTAAATTCACACTTTGAAGTGTTGTCTTGTACTATATTTCCAACAAACTTTCGTTTTTGAGTATTGTCGAAGTATTCATTTCTTTAGAATTTAACTTAGATCAACTATTAGCACATGTCCTAGGATCAATCTGATCGATCCTGTGAGTCACCGAAGTTAGATTTGGAAGATCAGCGGTTGTTTACCAATTTTCACAGTAAACAAATTGGCACGCCCGGTGGCACAGTGCTAACTATATAAAGATTTTTCTAAATTTTGAAAAATCATCATTCATCAATCTTTTTCTCCTTAAAAAGCTTCGTTGCATATTATTAAGAAGTGGTAAGGTAGCCACTACAAACGAAGAAAGACCAAGGAGAAGATATACTAGAAAAATGGTGACGAACACTAGTCAGCCAAATAATCCAAATCCTCAAGGGAGTGGTTCTAATCCACAGTCAAGTAATTCGAATGCCTAACCTAGTAACACAAACCCTCAAAATGTGTCTAGGAATGATGTGGTACCACCCCCAGTTCCTTCAATAGAAGAGCCAATCCCACCTCCTGTTATGTTCGACCCATCAATGACAGGAGCAGAGTCGACATATATAAGGGCTTACACTTAACCTGTTTTGAAGTACATAGGCCCACAAGCATCTAATCCCTAAACTCCACCAGGAGGAACTTCGACATTTAGGCATCTTCCTTCTCCAGGATTTTCACAACCCTTACCAAGGAATCCACCTTATGGAATGCCAACGTCAATAATGCAAAGCCTCCAAAATGCCCCCCCAGTATTCTCAGACAATGTAATGTCTTCGCCATTACAGGGGTTGGGATATGGGATAAATGTGGGTCGAAACAGGCAAAGTGTAGGCATAGGATATTCCACTCAAGGTCCTAGTCTAACAAACACGTCTATAGCATGTTTAAGACAAGAAATGGATGAGAGTAATCTACAAATGGTACAAACTTTGTCGGAAACTATGGGGGAAATTTTCCAGCCTTTGATTCAGAACACTACCCAGACCAACCAACAACTAACGGCGCAATTGGCACGCATGGCAGAATTTATGGGGGTGCCGACCCCTGTGCGAGGTGCGACGGTGGTGGAGAATATCCCACGGCAAAACCTAGAGACTATGCCTGAGGCCAACCTGGAACCCCCTAGAGTCGAACTCCCCAGAGTCGAACCACCTAGGAACCAAGGGCCAATTCCTGAAGAAGGGGAACAAGGGGTAGTGATAGTGAATAGAAACCAAGATGCTGATCAGGTTGTACAACAGGTTCGACGTAATAACATAGCAGCGGATAACAACCTAGCAAACATGGTCGAAAGAATAATGGCTCGAAATGGGGTAAATTTTGGCTTTACTAGGCCAAACTATACCTCACCCATAGTGGATTATATCCTGTAATCAGAATTACCCCCTAGGACGAAGGTCCCAAAGTTTACCAAGTTCTCAGGAGATATAACTGAATCTACTGTCGAACACATAGCCCGGTATATGATCGAGGCTGGAGAGATCGTAAATGACGAAAGTCTTAGGGTGAAATATTTCCCAAGTTCTCTCACCAAAAACGCTTTTACTTGGTTTACAACCCTACCTCCTAACTCAATCTGTAATTGGACCCAGTTAAAGCGCTTGTTCCATGAACAATTCTACATGGGACAAACTAAGATTAGTTTGAAGGAGTTGGCCTGCATAAAGCGAAAATTTACTGAACCAATAGACGATTACCTAAACAGGTTTCGATTACTTAAGGCTAGGTGTTTTACTCAAGTTCCAGAGCATGAACTGGTCGAAATGGATGCTGGTGGCCTTGATTACTCTATTAGAAAGAAATTGGATACCCAGTATCTGAGAGATATGGCCCAACTGGCTGATAGGGTTCGACAGTTAGAACGTCTGAAAGACGAAAAGGCTAAGTTCAATAAGGGTAAAAAGATAGCTTATGTTGAATATAATGAGGATGTCGAAGGTTTGTATGACGAACCATTATATTTCGACGAGAATGAGGTAGACGTTGCTGAGTTAAAGCAAGGTCCGCCATATGCTTGTAAAATGTTAGCCCCTTAGACTGGAAAAAATTATGTCGAATTTGAAAAGAATGATAAGTTTCCCAAGAAAACATATACTTTCGATATCACCAAATGTGACGAAATTTTTGATTTGTTAGTAAAAGATGGGCAGATGATAGTGCCTTCTGGCGCTAAAATGCCACCTTTAGAACAAAGGAAAAAGAGAGGATTTTGTAAGTACCATAATTTTTTGGGTCATAAAACTTCTCAATGTTTTCTTTTCAGGGATCTGGTGCAAAATGCTATTAAGGAGGGAAGGCTGAAATTCGGAGAAAAGAGCAAAGGTCAGACGAAAATTGACTCCGACCCATTGCCAACAGCAGAGGCCCATTATGCTGGGCCAGAGATACATATGGTGGAAATTACTGAAGATTTCGCCAATAACACTGTGATAGCCAAGGTTACTGAAGACCTTGACATTTATGCTTTAGAGAAATTCATGAGCAAGGCCGTGGATGGTTTCGACAAAACCACTGAGGGCTTAAATGATGGGATTACTGAGGGTTCCAACATGATACTGGTTACTAAAGAAACTGCTGAGAGTTTCATTAAGATGGACAAGGCTGCTGAGGGCCTTGATATGGACTTCTGCGATCTGAATCTTGGTGCTTATGTCGACATGGACATAAATATGGTCGAGATTACACAACATAAGACTAGAGAGGTTGATGAAGCAAGCTGCCAAGAAGAGCGTAACAAAGTGGTGTATCCAAAACATGATGAAACTATCATTGAATTCCTTCACCGCTGCCAAAAGAAGGGATCATGCGTCATGTTATGCCCCAGATGCAGTGCAATCTTCGATCAGAAAGCTGCCCATAATCTTGAGGGGGTTAGGAAGGCTAAAGAAAGAAGGGAGCAAGGAATGTCCCAGGGTCAAAGGGGTTTCGACCCTAGAAGGTCCTCTTCAAAATAATTGGGAGGAAAAACACAGTTCCCAGGGACCAGACCCAGTACCTTCAAACCAACAAGCAATGCACCAATAGGGAGCTGGATGAAACCTGTCGAAGGAAAGGAAAAAGGTCAGAGAAAGTGGCAGAAGTTTGATGTGGGCAGAGGCTATTCAGTAGAATATCGAAAGGAGTTTCAGACTTCTAATAAATTAGCGTATGTTTCTGAAAACTATAAAGGGAAGAAGCCGATGTCACGATCTCAATGGAGGAGAAAGCAACGTCGAAGGAAGGCTCTCAGGGAGGCCCAATCGAAGGATCAAGGAGAGTCCAGTACTAATATCCCTACTGACAATAATGGAGGGTATCCAACAAGGGTTGCTAAAAAAATACTTGTAGGACGAAAACTGTTTGCCTCTCAAGAGGATAAACCTGAGAAGACTGTCGGAGAGGATGACGAAATGACAGACAACTTCGACTCTGAATCTGATGCTTCTCTTGACATCATAGTCAATGTGGTATCTGTGATGCCTAGAGAGTTCGACCAGCTCACAGAAGTTTAAGATTTAGATGCCTGCACTAAGGCAGAGATGGCAGCACACAAGCCGGTATGCTACTATATTATGAACAATGGGTGTGTCGAAGAGCAGAACGCTTTTTTCGAGCGACCCACAGAGGAAATGAGGAGTCACCTAAAGCCCCTCTAAATTACTGGCAAGGTGGAGAATGTGCCAATAAATAAAATATTAGTCGATTGTGGCGCAACAGTGAACTTGATTCCACACTTCTTACTGAGCAAGATTGGCAAGTACGATACTGACACTAAGCCACATAACATGGTTCTTTCGAATTACGAAGGAAAAGTTGGCTCTACTCTGGGGTGATACAAGTCGACTTAACAGTGGGGACAATCACTAGGCCTACTGTCTTCATGGTAGTAGAAACAAAAGCCAACTACAATCTGCTCTTAGGACGAGAGTGGATACATGACATTGGTGCAGTGCCATCTTCAATGCATTAACGCATCACCATCTGGAGACCAGACGACATAGTCGAAAACATTGAGGCTGACCAGGGGTATTTTAAAGCACCAATCAATCATGTAGACAGACGTCAGTTTGACAAACATTTGGCTCACATTGCCCCCTATGGTCCAGCCGATTTTGAGTTTGTCCCAGACGAAGAGACATTTTTCTCATTGTACTTACATCCCGTCGAGGGTTTCGGTTGGGATAAGGAGGTGCCAGGGGAAAGACTTCCATACCTTGGCGAGCCTGCAGTAGACCCCACAGGGTGGGGAAGTGAATTCAGTGATAATGATTGAGTTCGAAGCATTGAGAAGAATTTCGGCCTACGTGGCTGAAACCAGACCACAATCGGCTTTGGAGGCTGCTAACGAATATATGGCTGGCGAAGCCAATCCTGAATTCCACCAAGAAGGTCCCGGTAAGGACTTCGACCCAAAGCCACCTGATAAGGTTCAGGGTGTAGAACAAGGCCAGAGGCTTGACGCTATTTATGACGATGAGCCTTTGGGATTTGAAAAAGATCCGCTGGCAAATAATGTTAAGTTGCTGGCGCAAGATCCGTTAGAAGAAATCGACCTAGGCGAAGGGGCAACCAGAAGGCCGACATATGTTAGTGCCAAGCTTGACCCACAACTTAAGGTCGAAATTACCCAGTTGTTGCAGGAGTTTAAAGACTGTTTCGCCTAGGACTACAATGAGATGCCAGGTTTGAGTAGAGAGTTGGTCGAACTTAGGTTGCCGATCAAGCCTGGGAAGAAGCCAGTTAAACAGAATCCAAGACGGTTTGCCCTAGAGATTCTCTCAAAGATAAAGGAGGCAGTCGAAAGACTCCTTCGATGCAAGTTTATTCGCATTGCCAGGTATGTCGAATGGTTAGCTAACATTGTACCTGTTATTAAAAAGAATGGTTCCTTGAGGGTTTGCATAGACTTTAGAGATTTAAATTCTGCAACCCCTAAGGATGAGTATTCCATGCCTGTGGCAGAAATGCTAGTCGATTCTGCCGCAGGACATGAGTATCTTAGTATGCTAGATGGGTACTCTGGCTATAACCAAATATTCATTGCTGAAGATGATGTCCTCAAAACAGATTTTCGTTGCCCTGGAGCCTTAGGCACCTACGAGTGGGTGGTGATGCCTTTCGGCCTTAAAAATGCTGGGGAAACATATCAGCGAGTAATGAACACTATCTTCCATGATTATATAGAGACTTTCATGCAAATATACATCTATGATATCGTGGTTAAGTCTGTTTCAGGGAAGAGACACTTAGACCATCTTCGACACTCCTTTGAAAGGATGAGAAGGCATGGCCTTAAAATGAAACCTCTTAAATATGCGTTTTGTGTGCAGGCAAGGAATTTTCTAAGCTTTGTGGTCCATAAAAAGGGGATCGAGATCAACCAGAATAAGACCAAGGCCATCATGGAAGTGAAAGCGCCATCAACAAAATAGGAGCTGCAGTCGCTGCTGGGCAAGATCAATTTCTTGAGGACATTCATATCAAACCTAAGCAGAAAAACGCAGGCCTTTTCACCATTGCTTCGATTCAATAAAGATGGATTCGAATGGGGGCAGGAGCAGCAGGCAGCCTTTGACAAGATCAAGGAATACCTGAGTCATCCTCCAATTATTTCCCCACCTTGTAAGGATAGGAGTATGAGATTGTACATAGCTGCATCAGACAAAACCATAGGGAGCATGTTGGCTCAAGAGGATGAGGATGGTGTCGAAAGAGCCATTTATTACCTCAATAGAGTTTTGAATGATGCAGAAACTAGGTATAGCATGATAGAAAAATTATGCCTATGCTTGTATTTCTCTTGTACAAAATTAAAGCAATATATAAAGCCAGTTGATGTTTATGTTTTGTCTCATTTCGATGTTATTAAGCACATGTTGTCAAAACCTATCTTGCATAGTCGAATCGGTAAATGGGCACTAGCATTGACTGAGTACTCTTTAAAGTATAAGCCTCTGAAGGCGGTTAAGGGACAAGTGGTAACATACTTTATAGTCGACCACTCCATAAATGAAAGCATGTTGAATTATGTCGAATTGGAACCTTGGAAGTTATACTTCGATGGCTCCAGCCACAAAGATGGCACAGGTGTAGGTGTCCTGATTATTTCTTCGGATAAAATTCCAACAAAATTCAAGTACAGGGTCAAAGGATTTTGTTCCAACAACGAGGTTGAGTATGAAGCCTTAATAGCTGGACTTGAAATTTTGTTAGAATTGGGGGCGACTCGAGTCGAAATAATGGGAGACTCAGAGTTGGTCATAAAGCAAATTACAAAGGAGTACAAATGTGTTAAGGAGAATCTTATCATGTACTTCGTAGTGGCCAACAGACTATTGAAGAGATTCGAAATAGTGAGCATTCGACACGTACCTCGACTAGAGAATCAAGTGGCTAATGACTTGGCTTAGGTTGGTTCTGGGTATAAGTTTTTGAAGGAAAATTTACAAGAGGCAATCGAAACTAGAGGTAAAGTGGTATCTGTTGGATTATGCCCATCAGACCTAGAAGTGACAAAGCTTGGATATGCTGACGAAGAAAATTTTGAGATTTTCGCAATAGACAGCTTGACGGATAAAGACTGGAGGAAGCCTATAGTCGAGTATTTGAAAAACCCGACAGCATCCAATCAGCGAAAGGTTAGGTATCAAGCCTTAAGTTATGTCCTTCTAGGAAATGAATTGTTTAAAAAGACCCCTGAGGGGGTCTTACTTAAGTGTCTTAGTGAAACAGAAGCATATCTGGCCTTTTCTACTGTCCATAGTGGGGCATGCGAGGCGCATCAGGTAGGCCATAAGATGAAGTGGCTATTGTTTCGACAAGGCATGTATTGGCCTACGATGCTAAAAGATTGCATTGAATTCGCCAAGGGTTGCCAAGAATGTCAAGTTCATTCTGGCATACAACATATCCCTGTAAGTGAGTTGCATTCCATAGTTAATCCATGGCCTTTTAGAGGCTGGGCTTTGGATCTGATTGGAGAGATTCGACCGGCATCCTCCAAGAATCAGAGATACATTTTTGTAGGGATCGACTACTTTACGAAGTGGATCGAGGCGGTACCTTTACCAAATGTGGATCAAGAGGATGTGATCGAGTTCATTCAAAAATACATCATTTACAGGTTTGGAATCCCAGAAATGATCACAACAGATCAAGGATCAGTCTTTACGGGTCGAAAGATGCAGGAGTTTGCAAAAGAGATGGGTTTCAAACTCTTAACCTCTACACCTTATTATGCTCAGGCTAACGGTCAAGTCGAAGCAGCTAATAAAGTGGTGATTGGTCTGATCAAGAAACATGTGGGAAAAAAGCCTAGAAATTGGTATAGGACATTGGACCAGATCCTCTGGGCATGTCGAACCTCTCCTAAGGAAGCAACCAACACTACTCCTTTTCGATTGACTTTTGGTCACGATGTAGTGTTACCTGTTGAGATATACCTCCAGTCGACTAGGATTCAGAGACATCATGAAATTCCTTCTGAGCTTTATTAGAATATGATGTTAGACGAACTGGTAGATTTGGACGAGGAAAGACTTAGAGCCTTAGAACTTTTAAAGAGACAAAAGAAAAGAGTGGAGAAGTCTTATAATAAATAGGTTAGAACCAAGACCTTCTCACCTGGAGATTTAGTTTGGAAGGTAATCCTGCCTATGGATCGAAAGGTTAGAGCCTTGGGCAAATTGTCCCCAAAATGGGAGGGCCCGTTTCAAATTATGCAAGTATTTTCTAATGGAGCCAATGAAGTTGAAGAATTAAATGAGGATAAAAGAATCTTGAAGGTAAATGGCAAGTATTTGAAAAAATATAAACCAGCAGTTCAAGAAATTAAAATTGTTAAAGAGTAATTCGACGTAACAAGGGCAAAGCCAATAATGGTATTTATGAATGCCAAAATGGCTTAGTAGTCATTACATATAAAAGCCTCAAAGGGCCATGGAGCATCAAATTAAAAATTACAAAGAAAGTAACAAGCTAAAAGGGGAGATTCTCCTTCATCTTCAAGTACTTCGACTTCTGGAGATCAAGACGCCTTTCACACAAGGCCTTGTCAGATTTTAAATGTGTAACTTCTTTCTCTAGTCATTGAGCTTTCTCAGCAAAACTTATGGCACTTTCAAGCTCTTTCGACAGGCCAGATTCATCGAAGGCAGACAATTCAGCGTTACGCTTTTTGGCCTTTGAGATCTTGGCTCGAAGTTTCTTGATCTTTCGCTCCCAGGAAGCAATACTTTCTTCATTGGATGTGATTTCTTACTTGTTCTTTTCTTTTGTTTCCTCCAACTCTGCTACTGTGTTCTTAGAATCAATGGCAGCAGTCCAAGCAGCAGCCTCACTTCCAGCTTTGGTTGAAATGGCCTTTTCAATTTGAGGCAGGCGTTTCAGGTCACCATGGACTTGATCAATCATAGCGCCAAGCTCTAAGATGATGTTGGTAGATTCTGGGGAAATGGCATGGATGTTGACTTGTTGGAGGAGGTTTTTTAGAGAGATATGAGTGACATCATCCATCTACAAGAGTGTGAAAAGGTCACCCTTAAAGATCTTGTTTTTGATCTTCAGAAGGATATTGTCTTCAGGTTTGCTCGAAGGCTGATCCCCAGAGGTAGTCAAAGCACTGTGAGTTTTATCAGATGAGCTTCCTCGACGCCCAAGAAGGATCTTTATGTATTGCCGAGGATTACTTGCCTTCAATGCATCAAGCTCTTTTTCAGAAAGGCCTGCTCCATACACAGTTTATGTGGCCTTGCCTTCAGTAGCAGTAGTCGTTGCTGGGGGGAGTAGCTTTGACATGAGTTGGCTCGTTGATAGGTCCTTTATTAGCCTTCTCCTCCTCTTTATCTTCGTCCATTTTGTCATTATCATCGACATCACTTTGGCCATTAAGTTCAGATTGGTGTATGGCCTCATCATCATCTTCTTCCATGTCTTCCTCTCCTTCTGGGTTAACGTTGGCAGCCCCAATGGGTTCATCATATGGGGATCCCTCTTCATCGACCAAGGTTGGGTCTTTATCCATGGCAGAAGTTTTTGGATTCGCTGTGTCAGGATCCTGCTGAACGTCGTCATCTGCCTTAGGGTCGGAGCCATCTGTTTGAGATTGTTGGGTAGTAGTCTTTGCTGGCGAAGGGAGAGCTGTTTCAAAACTAGGCTTGTTAATTTCACCTAGTGAACTCATTCCAGAGCCCAAGTCTGAAGTAGGATGATATGTAGCCTCAGCTTGGCTATTCAGGAGAGTGATGGGAGAAGGAGGATGATTCATCGTTGGTTTTGAACCACTAGCACCAGCCTGAATCAAATCGAAGCAAGTCAGATCAAGGGAAACAAGGTAAATAAGTTTTTATTTAAAGAAAAAATATGACAAGTTACCTTGACTCCTTCAACATCAGGGCTAGAGTTATTGCTTTCAGCATGACCTACAGCTGGTTTAGAGGCGGTTCCAGAAGGGGCTTCTGCGGCTTTACTTGGAGTAGTGGTCTTTTTGGGGACTTTAGCCGTCACAGGTTCAGATGGGCCACCAGCAGCACCAGATTCTTGGTTTGGTTTCTTCCTCTTCTTGAGCTTCAAGTCTTCAGGAGGAGATTGGTCCTCATCCTCTGAATCGAAGATAATTTGGGCAGTGCCCCTTTTTGACTTCCTTTGAGGTGTCGGAAGTGGTTTGCGAGAAGCCTGAAATTGAGAAGCATTAGGGGAAGAAGGAATAATCAACGAAAGGAAAAGGTGTGTAATGTACCTTGCTGCCTTCGCCTTTGGCTTCGACCAGGTGTTGAGGGGCGTTCCTTTTGGGTACAGCTGCACAACAAACCAAGTTACCACATGTCAATAATGATAAAGTTCAAATAAAGAACATAAAATCGAAGAATCCAAACCTTCATGTATTACGGATTAGATGCAAACATCTTTGATACCGACATGAAGGTGTCCTTTGAAACTGTCTAGCGTATGCTTAGTCGGAACCACCCGCTGAGCCTTGGGTTTCGACTGCTGGCGAAGGATCTTTATAGAATCCCCATAGATGAACCAATCTGGAAATGGAGGGGCAAGAGCCACTCCAAAATCAGCAGATGGCAGTCGAGGAGTCTTGGAAGGATGTAGTGCAAAAGACACCTCATAGCGTTTCTTAGGAGGAACGTATGAAGGGAGTTTTAAACTCTCCATTTTCTTTAAAAATTTCTCCTTCTGCGTAATTGCAGCTTCACGGACGGTTCGACTAATATCCTCTAGTCAATAAGCAGTTTCAAAGTACTTCTGGAAGGCGTGAATCTCCTTAACATGAATGGATGTACCTTTCTTGATCTTCTCCTGCACATTAACAAAAGCTTGGTCAATCAACTGAGCAAAGCTAGAGACATCAAGGAACTCCACACCATAATGTGTCGACCACCAGTCATGGAATTCTTGGGTGCAGAGATGAGAAGGTTCAAAGTAGACGGGAGTCAGGAGTGATCGATGAGCATGTCGAGCAAGGTGTGTCGAACTCTCTATGGCATCGTAGATGGTGTTGGGAAGAATAACGTGGACCTTCTTCTCATAAAGGCACTTGGGTAGAGTCTAGACCAAACCAAATTGTCGAGAGACAAGATTTGGTTTATAGACTATCAGAGAGGTTTAGCCCTTTATCAGGTTGAGTCGATGAATGATAAGTTGAGGGATAAGGAATGCCTTCCAGATGCGCTGCGATTCTTCTTCATGTTTCTTTAACGAGGGAGGAAAGGGCCTAGTAAACCATTCAGGGCCATATTTTCATTCAGCAAAGGGCGCCATCCTTGGGGTGAACTCATAGCGCTTAGGAAATATTTTGAAGAAGCCATAGAAGGACGCCCTAAGTGACTGTCCTTCTTCGTTTGGGGTCAGTTGCACCAGTCGAACCCATTCGACTCGTCTCTTTTTAATTTTAGCAGCATCTTCGTCCACAGACCCTTTGTTGGGGAGGCTGGCTTCAAAAGTGGCATTAAGCCAAAGCTGAAGTAGCCAAAATGGTCCAAATAGCAGTAGGTTCCTGTTACTCTCTTGGTCTTTTAGACGACCAGCACCTTCGCTCAAAGACTCGTACGGACTGGCCAATATCATTTTGCTTAGGCAGATGCCTCGATTAAGGTGTAGTTAATTGGCTAGAGTCAGATATTTTCTTGCCACTTGCAAGGATTTGGTACATAATACGCAGCGAGAAAGCCACATAGCCAAGAATGCTATTTGTTCTTCGTCTTCGACTGTTTCAGTTTTCCTATTGTGGTAATGGTTTATGAAATAAGTATAAGTGTGTTTGGTGGTGGCGAACCCTATAGTGTCTAGAGCATCTATTTCAGGGTCGTAAACTAAACCATGAGGCTTTAGCCCTGTGATAGCTGCTATGTCGAACAGAGTGGGTGTCATCATCCCACAAGGGAGATGGAAGGTATAGTGGGTACTATCCCAAAAATACAAGGATGATGCCAGCAAAGTTGGACAGTAGGCTGGACCAGTCTTCGACATCATGATCAAGTCGTAGATTCCTGAGCTCTTCCAGGAATCACTAAAGGGCTCACTAATCATCATTAAGGAGCTAAGGCTAGTGGGACACGTGTCCTCCCAGGAGCCAAAGTAGGGGCGGTGATAGTTGCCACCTATATCCACGATCTCCTAGACTTTAGGGGAGGTTATGGAGATTTGTGGCTTGATGTGATTTACGAGGGGACGTTTCAGTCATAATCATAATTGGTTGTGATGTCATAAATTTGATTGAAAAGAAACTGAATAGTTTCTTGGAACGTGGGTTAGTCAGTTTTGATGAACACCTATGCATGGTCGAAAGATGGCGTCGAACGGACACTATCAAAAAATGCCCTTTTCTTCAGTACTGTCGAAAAAGACATTTCTGGGGGGAAATTTGTTAGCTCGTAAATTCGACGCCCATATGAAGTTGGAAGTGTTGAGGGGAATGTTAAGCTCTTGAAGAGGGTTAGAAAATCTTTTGACAGGATATGTGTGATTGGTTTGAGTCGAAGGTACTCATAAGAGGAAAGGAGATCTTTTGGGACTTAGAAAATATTTCTAAAAGTTGAAGGGGGAACCTTCGACCGAGAATGTTGATGATGTCTGACGCTGGGAATTCAAATTCAAATAAAGGAGGGAGTAGTTACTTTGGTTCTCTCTTGAAGAAAGACAGGTGGCGTGTATCCAAGCAATGGAAGCATGCAATATGACACTTGTCATTTGTTGATTATTTCAGGCAGTTTATAGCAGTTAGTTTTAGTATTATAAATAAGGGTCCTAGCAATAGGATTAGGGGTGTTGTGTTCGCTTTGTACAAGTAACTCCAAATTTACTCAAAAGTATCCGCGTGTTGAGAAAAGAGTGTAAACACCATTTATCCTTTAATGCAATTTACTTTGATCTTTACTTAAAAAAATTTTATCTTTTATTTGAAGCCAATTACGTTTCTGCACTTTCGTTTTACACCTTTGATCTTTATTGCACACGTTCGACCCTTCCTTTTACATTTTCAGCCTATTAACTTCACACTTTGAAGTGTTGTCTTGTACTATATTTCCAACAAACTTTCCTTTTTGAGTATTGTCTAAGTATTCATTGCTTTAGAATTTAACTTAGATCAACTGTTAGCACATGTCCTAGGATCAATCTGATCGATCCTGTGAGTCACCAAAGTTAGATTTGAAAGATCAGCGGTTGTTTACCAATTTTCACGGTAAACAGTAGGCCAATACATGCCTTGTCGAAACAATAGCCACTTCATCTTATGGCCTACTTGATGTGCCACGCATGCCCCACTATGAACGGTGGAAAGAGCAAGGTACGCTTCTGATTCACTGAGGCATTTAAGTAAGACTACCTCAAGGGTCTTTTTAAATAACTCATTACCTAGGAGGACATAACTCAAAGCTTGATACCTGACCCTTCGCTCTATGGACGCTGTTGGATTTTGCAAGTATTCGACTATAGGCTTCCTCCAATCTTTATCCGTCAAGCTGTCTATTGTAAAAATCTCAAAATTTTCTTCATCAGCGTATCCAAGCTTTGTCACTTCTAGGTTTGATGGGCATAATCCAACAGATACGACTTTACCTCTAGCTTCGATTGCCTCTTGTAAATTTTCCTTCGAAACCTTATACCCAGAAGCAACCTGAGCTAAGTCATTGGCCACTTGATTCTCTAGTCAAGGTATGTGTCGAATGCTTACTACTTCAAACTTCTTTAGTAGTGTATTGGCTACTACAAAGTACATGATAAGATTCTCCTTAACACATTTGTACTCCTTTGTAACTTGTTTTATGACCAACTCTGAGTCTCTCATTATTTCGACTCGAGTTGCCCCCAATTCTAACAAAATTTCAAGTCCAACTATTAAGGCTTCATATTCAGCCTCGTTGTTGGAACAAAGTCCTTCGACCTTGTACTTAAATTTTGTGGAAATTTTATCCGGAGAAATAATCAGCACGCCTACGCCTGTGCCATCTTTATGGCTGGAGCCGTCGAAGTATAACTTCCAAGGTTCCAATTCGACGTAATTCAACATGCTTTCGTTTATGGAGTCGTCGACCATAAAGTCTGCTACCACTTGTCCTTTAACTGCCTTCAGAGGCTTATATGTTAAAGAGTACTCAGTCAATGCTAGTGCCCATTTACCGATTCGACTATGCAAGATAGGTTTAGACAACACGTGCTTAATAACATTGAAATGAGACGAAACATAAACATCAACTGGCTTTATATATTGCTTCAATTTTGTACAAGAGAAATACAAGCATAGGCATAATTTTTCTATCATGCTATACCTAGTTTCCGCATCATTCAAAACTCTACTGAGGTAGTAAATGGCAGGTGCAGAATTCAAAACTCTACAGGCATAGAATACTCATCCTTGGGAGTTGAATAATTTAGATCTCTAAAATCTATGAAAACTCTTAAGGAACCATTCTTTTTAATAACAGGTACAATGTTAGCTAGTCATTCCACATACCTGGCAGTGCAGATGAATTTGCATCGAAGGAGTCTTTTGACTTATTCCTTTATCTTTGAGAGAATTTCTGGGGGAAACCGTCTTGGAATTTGTTTGACTAGATTCTTCCCATGCTTGATCGACAACTTATGTTCGACCAACTCCCTACTCAAACCAGGCATCTCATCATAGTCCCAGGCGAAACAGTCTTTAAACTCCTGTAACAATTGGGTAACATCGACCTTAAGTTGTGGGTCAAGATTAGCACTAACATATGTTGGCCTTCTGGTTACCCCTTCTCCTAGGTCGATTTCTTCCAACGGATCCTGGGCTAGCATCTTAGTGTTATTTGCCAGCGGATCCTTTTCGAACCCCAAAGGCTCATCGTCATAAATGGCGTCAAGCCTCTGGCCTTGCTCTACGCCCTGAACCTTATCAGGTGGCTCTGGGTCGAAGTCCTTACCAGGACCTTCTTGGTGGAATTCAGTATTGGCTTCGCCAGCCATATATTCGTTAGCAGCCTCTAAAGCCGCTTGTAGTCTGGTTTCAGCCACGTAGGCCGAAATTCTTCTCAATGCTTCGAACTCAGTCATTATCACGTAATTCACTTCCCCACCCTGTGGGGTCTACTGCAGGCTCGCCAAGGTATGAAATTCTTTCCCATAGCACCTCCTTATCCCAACGGAAACCATCGACGGGATGTAAGTACAATGAGCAAAATGTCTCATCATCTGGGACAAACTCAAAATCTACTGGGCCACAGGGGGCAATGTGAGCCAAATGTTTGTCGAACTGATGTCTGTCACATGATTTATTGGGGCCTTAAAATACCCCTGGCCAGCTTCAATGTTTTCGACTATGCCATCTGGCCTCCAGATGGTGATGCGTTGATGCATCGAAGATGGCACTGCACCGATGCCATGTATCCGCTCTCGTCTTAAGAGAAGATTTTAGTTGGCTTTTGTTTCTACTACCATGAAGACAGTAGGCCTAGTGATTGTCCCCACTGTCATGTCAACTTGTATCACACCCAAAGTAGAGCCAACTTTTCCTTCGTAATTTGAAAGAACCATATTATGTGGCTTAGTGTCAGTTTCATACTTGCCAATCTTGCTCAGTAAGAAATGTGGCATCAAGTTTACTGTTGCGCCACAATCAACTAATATTTTATTTATTGGTACATTCTCCACTTTTTTGGTAATGTAGAGGGGCTTTAGGTGACCCTTCATTGCCTCTGTGGGTCACTCGAAAAAGGCGTTCTGCTCTTCAACACACCCATTATTCATAATATAGTAGCACACAGGCTTGTGTGCTGCCATCTTTGCTTCAGTGCAGGCATCTAAATCTTTGACCTCTGTAATCTGGTAGAACTTTGTAACACCCCCAATTAAATTAAAAGCAATAACAATTAATCAGAGTATAATAAAACATTCACGGCATAGACGGAGGCGTCACATCAATTTGAAACAAAATACAACAAACTACTCATAAAGATATGCAACAATCAGGTAGCAATTAACAGAGGAACTTAGTTCCTACAACCCACAATTCAGATACAGAATAAAAGCGGAAAATCAGCAACTGAATCTCATATATATATATATATATATATATATATATATATATATATATATATATATATATCATAAAAGTTTGTCTGTCATATACAACATCATACATGTACAATCCAAAAGATACATATACATAATAATCACACTCGATCACCCCGACTACCCGGTGCTACATATCAGAGCCGACCAACAAAAGAATGAAGACCTAAGCTTCACAAAAAGACCTCCAGCATCTAATCTGCAATGCCTCATAGAGCATTCAAAACAGCAGAAGGGTGAGAAACACAATCATAATACAGTTGCATAAAATTATATAATACCACAAAATACACATACAAAACGTTCTCACCACAATTCCACCTTAGATCAAATACAAAACAACACAATACATATCTCATATATTCATCACCAAGGTATATCAACCATGCACAATGCATTTATCACCAACATATAAATATATCTCAACTCATCAATTGCATTCACAATTCCACACAAAATCAATTCATTCATGATTTATACAAATGCACAGAGACCGACACAACGACTCTATGCAATGCAATGCGGTACCATCCATCCATCATCTCATCACTAGGTCACTCAGGAACTATTGGAACCATCGCTTGTTACTTAGTGTAACTCCCCGTCAGGCAAACGATGTTCCCCGTCGCTTTAGGTCCTTTTGGTATAAGGCGCACGACGTTTATGGATTGCTTTAGGTCCTCTTTGTATAAGGCGCACAATTCGATCGCTTTAGGTCCTCTTTGTATAAGGCTCACGATCGTCTATAATCATCACTTTAGGTCCTCTTTGTATAAGGTGCACGATGTTATAGTGGATTCCCTCTGGAATCTTTTCGTCGCTCACACCCACTAGGGCACACGACATCACAAGAATGCATATCATGATGCTTGGCATACAATGACTCATGACATTCAAATGCACACATATACACATCCATAATCATGCATATATAATCAAACACAACAACTTGCATTTACTTGCCCTTAGGTCACTAACCATCATCACAACCTATCATCACATGCATTCACGTCATATAACATCACACAAGTCATACGACATATATATCAATAGCACATTGCGTGATACACATCAATTACACACAATTAAGACGGTAAAAGTCAGCAAAACGACATCATTCCAAATTCCTGACATAATTAAATCGGCTAACAATCTCAAAACCATTTTAATAAGAAAGAACATTTCATTATCTCTTTAACGCATCAAACCGCGCCTCAAACCGACTCACGACCCAACAGTTATAAAGAAAACAAATTTGAAAAGCTGTCATGTTCGCAATGCGAAGCCCCTAGCGAGTCCTTCGCTTTCATCATTCGCAGGGCAAATACTCCAGCGAACCATGGCAGAAAGAAAAAACAACCTAAAGTTCGCAGTGCAAACTCCCAGCGAGCCTTCGCTGTCCCCTTTGTAGTGCGAATCCCCCAGCGAACCGTGGCAGAAAGAAAAACAACACAACGTTCGCAGTGCGAACCTCACGTGAACGTTCGCTTTCCATTTCGCTGGCCATTCGCAGTGCAAACCTGCGAGACCAGAAAAAACCAGCAGCGCTATAGATCACTCCCAACCAACATTTCAACCCTCAAAACACCTCCAAACCAATACATAACAATCAGAACATAACCCAATCATGGTAACAAGTATTCTACAACATTTATATCACATTTCAACCGTGAACGCATCGATTCTATCATTCCGACCTAGAATTGAAAAGCTATGGAACATAACAAACATTCACACAAACATATACATAATCATACACAAACATAGTATAACTGAGTTTCGCACCCTTACCCGATTAAATCGTGTTTGAAAAGTCGGTTGATTGATTTTCTTCTATTCCAAGTTTTTCTCTCTTTTCTTCTTTCTTTCTCTTTTCTTTCCCTTTTCCTTCTTTCTTTTTCTTTCTCTCTATTTTTCTCTCTATGTTTCTATTATATGAAAAATATATTATCTAACCAAACAAAAGACCAAAATACCCCTACACTCAAATATCTCGCAAACGCTTCCAAAACGCGATAAAACATAATCACAATGAAAAATAATATTTTAACAAATAAAAGTCAAAAATAAAATAATATAATAATAAAAATAATTAAATCGACTCGATTAAATAAAACTAACAAAACTGGGGCGTTACAACTCTCCCCCACTTAGAGATTTTCGTCTCCGGAAATATTACCTGAGACGAACAACTCCGGATATGACTCCCGCATCGGACTCTCCAACTCCCAAGTAAATTGCCCTCGGCAGCGCCTCCCCACGCTACTTTCACAAGCGCAATATCCTTGCCTTTTAACCGCTTTAACTCGTGATCCAAAATCCTCACTGTTAACGCCTAAACCGTAAGGTTCTCCCTTACCTCTACTTCATCCATCAGAATCACATGCGACGGATCCGGAACATACTTCCGAAGCTGTGAAACATGGAACACATCATGCAAATTCGAAAGATTCGGCGGCAACGCCACCCGATAAGCCACAACACCCACTCTCGCAGATATCTGGTCAGGACCAATAAACCGAGAAGTAAGTTTCTTCGACTTCAATGCACGACCAACACCCGTCATCGGTGTAACTCTAAAAAATACATGATCGCCCTCTTGAAACTCAAGATCTTTCCGCCTCCGATCATGATAACTCTTTTACCTACTCTGAGAAGCCTTCATTTTCTCACAAATATGTTTCACTTTGTCCGTAGTCTGTTGCACCAACTCCGGTCCAACCACCGAACTCTCACCAGATTCATGCCAACACAAAGGTGTTCGACATCTCCTTCCATATAACGCTTCCAAAGGTGCCATTCTAATACTTGAATGGAAACTGTTATTATATGTGAATTTCACCAACGCAAGATAAATATCCCAAGCACCACCTTGCTCAAGAACACAAGCCCGCAACAAATCTTCCAACGACTGAATAGTTCTTTCGGTCTGACCATCCGTCTGCGGATGATAAGCAGAACTCAACCTCAACTTGGAACCTAACGCCTTTTGCAAACTTTCCCAAAATTTGGAAGTAAACCTCGGATCTCGATCTAAAACAATACTCAACGGAACACCGTGTAATTTCACAATCACACTGATATAAATCTTAGCCAACCATTCCAAAGAAAAATTGATGTCAATCGGAATGAAATGCGCCGATTTAGTCAGTCTGTCCACAACTACCCAAATGGCATTATGTCCCCTCTGTGTATTCAGCAACCCTGTCACAAAATCCATAGAAATACTATCCCATTTCCACTCGGGAATATCCAATGGTTGCAACAAACCACTAGGCTTCTGATGTTGCACTTTCGACTTCTGACACGTCAAACACGAATACACAAACTGAGCCACATATCTTTTCAATCCAGGCCACCAAAAGATCTTCTTCAAATCTTGGTACATCTTATTAGCTCCCAGATGTATACTCAAATTACTCCGGTGTCCTTCCTCCAAAATCATCCTTTTCAAGTCCAAGTCATCGGGAATACAAATTCTCTCACGAAACCTCAAAACACCCTTATCGTCCACTTTAAAATCACCATTCGCACTTTGATTTCCAGCCAACATCAAATCAACAAATTTCACATCCAGCTTCTGCTTCTCGCTAACGGTCAACAGAAAATCATTAGTAACCTTTAACATACCAAGTCTCACGCTGTCATATGTCAATTCACACACCAAACTCAAATCCCTAAATGCTTCCAAAAGTTCCCACTCTTTAACCATCAAAGCGGACATATGCAAAGATTTTCGGCTTAATGCATCAGCTACCACGTTAGCTTTACCAGGATGGTAATTCAAGCCAAAGTCGTAGTCCTTCAAAAATTCCAACCATCTCCGTTGCCTCATATTCAATTCTTTCTGATCAAACAAGTATTTCAAACTTTTATGATCACTAAAGACTTCGAATCTTGCACCATAGAGATAATGCCTCCAAATTTTCAACACAAAAACCACTGCCGCTAATTCCAAATCATGAGTAGGGTAGTTTTTCTCATACACCCTCAATTGCGTCGAAGCATATGCCACAACCTTACCTTCTTGCATCAACACACCACCCAAACCAATCAAAGACGCATCACAATACACCACAAACGGTTCAGTAGGATTCGGTAAGATCAAAATCGGAGCTGTAGTCAACCTTCTCTTCAGCTCACTAAAACTTTCCTCACACTGAATATCCCAAATGAACGCTTTACCTTTACAAGTCAATTGGGTCAATGGAAGTGCTAGCTTGGAAAAACCTTCAATGAATCTTCGATAATATCCAGCTAAACCCAAAAAGCTTCTAATTTCAGTAACAGATCTAGGAGCCTCCCATTGTAGAACTGTATCTACTTTAGATGGATCCACAGCAATACCATTACCTGAAATCACATGCCCAAGAAAACTCACTTCTGACAACCAAAACTCACACTTGGACAACTTGGCAAAAAGTCTCCTTTCCTTCAAAATTTGCAACACAACACGCAAATGCTCCGCATGCTCTTCCCGGGACTTAGAATAAATCAAGATGTCATCAATAAACACAACAACAAGCCGATCCAAATGCTCATGGAAAATACGATTTATATACTCCATAAACACACCTGGCGCATTAGAAACCCCGAACGGAATCACAGAATATTCGTAGTGACCGTATCGTGTCCTAAAAGCCGTCTTCTGAATATCCTCCTCTTTCACTCTAATCTGATGGTAACCTGACCTCAAATCAATCTTACTAAACACACACGCACCTACCAACTGGTCCATCAGATCATCAACTCTCGGAAGAGGATACTTATTCTTAATCGTCACCTTATTCAACTGGCGATAATCAATACATAATCGCATACTTCCATCTTTCTTTTTGACCAATAAAACTGGAGCAACCCAAGGCGACACACTTGGCCTCACAAACCTCTTTTCTAACAATTCATTCAACTGCTTCTTTAACTCAACAAACTCAGATGCCGACATACGATAAGGTGCCATAGAAATAGGTCTAGTACTAGGAACTAGATCTATAGAAAACTCCACCTCTCTCTCTGGCGGCACATCTGAAATATCCTCTAGAAACACCTCTGGAAACTCACACACAACTGGAAACACATCAAGTGCAACTTGAATATCCATGGTCAACGATGCAAACAACCCGAACAACTGAGCTTCATCTGCCAAAAGTTTTTTCAACTCTTTGGTAGATAAGAAACTCGATTCCTCATCTTCTTCAAGAGAAGGAAATCTTACCAACTTATGATAACAATCAATATGAACCCGATTGAACTGCAACCAATTCATTCCCAGAACCACATCTAAACCCTCCAACGACAAACATACCAAATCCATCTCAAAATATTTACCATAAATGGTCAAAGGACAACTTAAACAAACCAAAGAAGTAGTTACCGACCCCATTGCTGGAGTATCAATAACCATCTCTCCACCCATGGAAGACAACAAAAGATTCAAACTCTTCGCGCACTCAGACGAAATAAATGAATGAGTCGGTCCGGTATCAATAATAGCAACTAAAGGCGTACTATTAATAAAACAAGTACCTCTGATCAGACGATCTGCACTAGTAGTCTGAGTCCCCACCAATGCAAATACTTTCCCTCCAGTCTGAGCTTGCTTTGGTTTCGGACACTTCGTACTAATATATCCAGGTTCACCACAGTTGAAACACTTCGCCATATTCTTCCTCTTGCACTAAACTGTTACATGACCTAAACCTCCATAATTGGAACACTACCTCATATCTTTTCTGCATTCAAACTGACGATGTCCTAACTCACCACACCTAAAACATCTCGGAGAATTAGACATACCTCCCCTACTTGGCCTTTTATCAAAATTACCTATTTGCTTACCCTTGCCGGCTGGTGTCACATAAGGACCACCACGAAACGATTGCTTCCCTTTCCTTTCGTTCACACTCTTATAGTGAGTAGAACGAGCTTTGCTATCCTCCTCAAAAATCCTACTACAATCCACCAAATCTGAAAACCTCCTAATCCTTTGATAACCAATTGCCTGCTTAATCTCAGGATGCAATCCGTTCTCAAACTTCACACACTTAGAAAAATCTCCAGTTGCTTCAGCATAATGAGGATAAAACTGCACAAGCTCCACAAACTTAGCAGTGTAATCAACAACAGACATATTACCTTGTTTCAACTCCAAGAACTCTATCTCTTTTTTTCCTATTACATCTTCAGGAAAATACTTCCTCAAAAACTCCCTGCTAAACACAGTCCAAGTGACCTCTTCATCTCCAGCTTCCAACACAGGACGTGTACTAACCCACCAATCATCAACCTCCTCCTATAACATGTGAGTACCCATTCTCACCTTATGTTCCTCAGCACAATCCATCACTCAGAAGATTCTTTCAATCTCTTTAAGCCAAATCTGTGCACCATCAGGATCATATCTCCCTTTGAAGACAAGCGGTTTGTTCTTCCTGAATTCATCATTCTCACCAGCATTAGGTGCACCCTGCACAGCCCGAGCCATAGCTTGCATAGCAGCAGCCAAAACAGCATCATTCCTACCAGCCATATTCTGTTCATGTCTAATAACAATGACTATGGTTAAACAAACAGCTCACCCAACCACAACGACCAATAAGGACTGACACAAACTGACACGGACTGGCTCTGATACCACTTAATGTAACACCCCCAATTAAATTAAAAGCAATAACAATTAATCAGAGTATAATAAAACATTCACGGCATAGATGGAGGCGTCACATCAATTTGAAACAAAATACAACAAACTGCTCTTAAAGATATGCAATAATCAGGTAGCAATTAACAGAGGAAGTTAGTTCCTACAACCCACAATTCAGATACAGAATAAAAGCGGAAAATCTGCAACTGAATCTCATATATATATATATATATATCATAAAAGTTTGTCTGTCATATACAACATCATACATGTACAATCCAAAAGATACATACACATAATAATCACACTCGATCACCCCGACTACCCGGTGCTACATATCAGAGCCGACCGACAAAAGAATGAAGACCTAAGCTTCACAAAAAGACCTCCAACATCTAATCTGCAATGCCTCATAGAGCATTCAAAACAGCAGAAGGGTGAGAAACACAATCATAATACAGTTGCATAAAATTATATAATACAACAAAATACACATACAAATCGTTCTCACCACAATTCCACCTTAGATCAAATACAAAACAACACAATGCATATCTCATATATTCATCACCAAGGTATATCAACCATGCACAATGCATTTATCACCAACATATAAATATATCTCAACTCATCAATTACATTCACAATTCCACACAAAATCAATCCATTCATGATTTATGCAAATGTACAGAGACCGACACAATGACTCTATGCAATGCAATGCGGTACCATCCATCCATCATCTCATCACTAGTTCACTCAGGAACTATTGGAACCATCACTTGTTACTTAGTGTAACTCCCCGTCGGGCAAACAATGTTCCCCGTCGCTTTAGGTCCTCTTGGTATAAGGCGCACGACGTTTATGGATTGCTTTAGGTCCTCTTTGTATAAGGCGCACAATCCGATCGCTTTAGGTCCTCTTTGTATAAGGCTCACGATCGTCTATAATCATCACTTTATGTCCTCTTTGTGTAAGGCGCATGATGTTATAGCGGATTCCCTCTGGAATCGTTTCATTGCTCACACCCAATAGGGCACACGACATCACAAGAATGCATATCATGATGCTTGGCATACAATGACTCGTGACATTCAAATGCACACATATACACATCCATAATCATGCATATATAATCAAACACAACAACTTGCATTTACTTGCCCTTAGGTCACAAACCATCATCACAACATGTCATCACATGCATTCACATCATATAACATCACACAAGTCATACGACATATATATCAATAGCACATTGCATGATACACATCAATTACACACAGTTAAGACGGTAAACGTCGGCAAAACAATACTATTCCAAATTCCTGACATAATTAAATCAGCTAACAATCTCGGAACCATTTTAATAAGAAAGAACATTTCATTAGCTCTCCAACGCATCAAACCGGGCCTCAAACCGACTCACGGCCACACAGTTATAAAGAAAACAAATTAGAAAAGCTGTCATGTTCGCAATGCGAAACCCCTAGCGAGTCCTTCGCTTTCCTCATTCGCAGTGCGAATACCCCAGCAAACCATGGCAGAAAGAAAAACAACCTAAAGTTCGCAGTGCAAACTCCCAGCGAACCTTCGCTGTCCCCTTCGCAGTGCGAATCCCCCAGTGAACAGTGGCAGAAAGAAAAACAACACAACGTTCGTAGTGCGAACCTCACGTGAACGTTCGCTTTCCACTTCACTGGCCATTCGCAGTGCGAACCTGCGAAACAAGAAAAACCCAGCAGCGCTATAGATCACTCCCAACCAACATTTCAACCCTCAAAACACCTCCAAACCAAAACATAACAATCAGAACATAACCCAATCATGGTAACAAGTATTCTACAACATATATATCACATTTCAACCGCGAACGTATCGATTCTATCGTTCCGACCTAGAATTGAAAAGCTATGGAATATAACAAACATTCACACAAACACATACATAATCATACACAAACATAGTATAACTGAGTTTTGCACCCTTACCTGATTAAATCGTGTTTGAAAAGTCGGTTGATTGATTTTCTTCCTTTCCAAGTTTTTCTCTCTTTTCTTCTTTCTTTCTCTTTTCTTTCCCTTTTCCTTCTTCTCTTTTTCTTTCTCTCTATTTTTCTCTCTATGTTTCTATTATATGAAAAATATAATATCTAACCAAACAAAATACAAAAATACCCCTACACTCAAATATCTCGCAAACGCTCCCAAAACGCGATAAAACATAATCACAATGAAAAATAAAATTTTAACAAATAAAAGTCAAAAATAAAATAATATATTAATAAAAATAATTAAATCGACTCGATTAAATAAAACTAACAAAACTGGGGCGTTACAAACTCCCTGGGGATTACAGAGACCACATTACTATAATTTCGGGAGAAGCATCAGACTCAGAGTTGAAGTTGTCTGTCATTTTGTCATCATCTTCAACAATTCTTTTCACGTTCGTCCTCTTGGGAGGAAAATAATTTTCGCCCCACGGGCACTTTTTCAGCAGTCTTTATTTGATTCCCTCCATTATTGTCAGTGGGGATATTAGTACTGGACTCTTCTTAATCCTTCGACTAGGCCTCCCTGAGAGCCTTCCTTCGATATTGTTCTCTCCTCCGTTGGGATCGCAACATCGGGTTCTTCCCCTTATAGTTTTCAGAACATACGCCGATTTGTTGGAAGTCTGAAACTCTTTTCAGTATTCTATTGAAGAGCCTCTACCCACATCAAACTTCTGCCACTTTTTCTGACCTTTTTCCTTCCCTTCGCTAGGTTTCATCCAACTATCGACTGGCACATTACTTGTTGGTTTGAAGGTGTTTGGTCTGGCCCCTGGGAATTGTGTTTTTTCACCCACTTGTTTTGACGCAGACCTTCTAGGATCGAAACTCCTTTGACCCTGAGACATTCTTTGCTCCCTTCTTTCTTTAGCCTTCCTAACCCCCTAAAGATTGTGAGTAGCTTTCTGGTCGAAGATTGCACTGCATCTGGGGCATAGCATGACACCTGATCCCTTCTTTTGGCAGCGGTGAAGGAATTCAATGATAGTCTCATCCTGT
Source organism: Lathyrus tuberosus (assembly GCA_022829125.1). Taxonomy (NCBI): domain Eukaryota; kingdom Viridiplantae; phylum Streptophyta; class Magnoliopsida; order Fabales; family Fabaceae; genus Lathyrus; species Lathyrus tuberosus. The sequence goes on from JALAZF010000639.1 coordinate 865,807, forward strand.
TTTGGATATGCCACTTTGTTACGCTCTTCTTGGCAGCTTGCTTCATCAACCTCCATGGTCTTATATTGTGTAATCTCAACCATATTTATGTCCATGTCGACATCAACACTAAGATTCAGATTGCAGAAGTCTACATCAAGGCCTTCAGTAGCCTTATCCATCTTAACGAAACTCTCAGCAGTCTCTTTGGTAACCAGCATCATGTTGGAACTCTCAGTGATCCCATCATTTGAGCCCTCAGTGGCTTTGTCGAAGCTATCAGCAGCCTCACTCATGAGTTTCTCCACAACATAAATGTCAAGGTCTTCAGTAACCTTGGCTAACACAACATCGTTGGCGAAATCTTCAGTAATTTCCACCATGTTGACTGAACAGTCGAAGTCATCAGCAACCTCAACCATATGTACCTCTGGCTCAACATAATGGGCCTCTACTATTTGCAATGGGTTGGAGTCAATTTTCATTTGACCTTTGCTCTTCTCTCCGAATTTCAGCCTGCCCTCCTGAATAGCATTTTGCACCAGATCCCTAAAAAGAAATCACTGAGAAGTTTTATGACCCAGAAGGTGGCATTTTAGCTCCAAGAGGCACTATCATTTGCCCATCTTTTACTAACAAATCAAAAATTTCGTCACATTTAGTGATATCGAAAGTGTATGTTTTCTTGGGAAACTTATCATTCTTCTCAGTTTCGACATAATTTTTTCCGTTCGAAGGGGCTAACATTTTACAAGCATACGGAGGACCTTGCTTTAACTCAGCAACGTCTACCTCACTCTCGTCAAAATATAATGCTTCGTCGTATAAACCTTTGACATCCTCATTATATTCAACATAAGCTACCTTTTTACCCTTATTGAACTTAGCCTTTTCGTCTTTCAGACATTCTAACTGTCGAACCCTATCAGCCTGTTGGGCCATATCTCTCAGATACTGGGTATCCAATTTCTTTCTAATAGAGTAATCAAGGCCACCAGCGGCCATTTCGACCAATTCATGCTCTGGCACTTGTGTAAAACATCTTGCCTTAAGTAATCTGAACCTATTTAGGTAATCGTCTATTGGCTCGGTAAACTTTCATTTTATACTAGCCAGTTCCTTCAAACTAATCTTAGTTTGTCCCATGTAGAACTGTTCATGGAATAAACGCTCTAACTGGGTCCAATTACAGATTGAGTTGGGAGGTAGGGTTGTAAACCAAGTAAAAGCATTTTTGGTAAGGGAACTTGGAAGATACTTTACCCTAAGACTTTCGTCATTTGCAATCTCTCCAGCCTTAATCATATATCGGGCTACGTGTTCGACAGTAGACTCAGTAGTATCTCCTGAGAATTTAGTAAACTTTGGGACCTTCGTCCTGGGAGGTAATTCTCACTGGAGAATGTAATCTACTATGGGCGATGTATAGTTTGGCTTGGTGAAGCCAAAATTTACCCCATTTCGAGCCATTATCCTTTCGACCATGGCTGCTAGGTTGTTATCTGCTGCTATGTTGTTACGTCAAACCTGTTGTACAACATGGTCAGCATCTTGGTTTCTATTTACTATTACGACCCCTTGCTCCCTTTCTTCAGGAATTGGCACTTGGTTCCTAGGTGGTTCGACTCTGGGAAGTTCGACTATATGGGGTTCAACTCTAGGGGGTTCTAGATTCGCCTCAGCTATAGTCTCTAGGTTCCGCCATGGGATATTCTCCACCACAGTCGCACCTCGTACAGGGGCTGGTACACCCATAAATTCTGCCATGCGTGCCAATTGCACCGCTAATTGTTGGTTAGTTTGGGTAATGTTCTGGATCAAAGGTTGGAAAATTTCCCCCGTAGTTTGGGACAAAGTTTGTACCATTTGTAGGTTACTCTCATCCATTTGCTGTCTTAAACATGTTATAGAAGTATTTGTCAGACTAGGACCTTGAGTGGAATATCCCACACCTACACTTTGGCTGTTTTGAGACGCATTTATCCCAGATCCCGATCCTTGTAATGGCGAAGATATTACATTGCCTGAAAATACTAGGGGGGCATTTTTGAGGCTTTGCATTATTGACGTTGGCATTCCATAAGGTGGATTCCTTGGTAATGGTTGTGAAAATCCTGGAGGGGGAAACTGCCTAAACGTCAACATTCCTCCTGGTGGAGTTTGGGGATTAGATCCTTATGACCCAACGTACTCCAAAATGGGTTGAGTATAAGATCTTATATATGTTGACCCTGAGCCTGCCACTGATGGCATTGGTTCAGACATAACAGGAGGTGGTATTAGCTCTCCTGTCGAAGGGACTGGGGGTGGTACCACATCATTTCTAGACACATTTTGAGGGTTAGTGTTACTAGGCTGGGCATTCGAATTACTTGGTTGAGGATTAGAACCACTCCCTTGAGGGTTTGGATTATTTGGCTGACTAGTGTTCGTCGCCATTTTTCTTGTGTATCTTCTCCTTGGTCTCTCTTCGTTTGTAGTGGCTACCTTACCACTTCTCAATAACATGCAACGAAGTTATTTAAGAAGGAAAAGATTAATATGTACAGATCGTTTGTAAAGATCTTTATAGAGTTAGCACGGTCCCACTGGGTGTGCCAATTTGTTTACCGTGAAAATTGGTAAACAACCGTTGATCTTCCAAATCTAACTTTGGTGACTCACAGGATCGATTAGATTGATCCTAGGACATATGGTAACAATTGATCTAAGGCAAATTCTAAAGAAATAAACACTTCGACGGTACTCATAAAGAAAAGTTCGTTGAAAACACAATCTAAACAATGTTTTAAAATGTTAAGTTAAAAGGCTGAAAATGTAAAAGAAAGGGTCGAAGGCATGCAGTAAAGGTTAAAAATATGAAAAGTGCAGAAACATAACTTGCGTTAAATAGAAGATGCGGACTTAATGGAAAGTTGAAGTAAATTGCATTGAAAATATAAATGGTGTTTACATCACGTACATTCTCACAAGACTCTTTTCTCTACACGCGGATACTTTGAGTAAATTTAGAGTAACTTGTACAAAGTGAACACAACACACCTTGAATCCTATTGCTAGAACCCCTATTTATAATACTAAACCTAACTGCTGTTAACTCCCTAAGATAATCAACATATGACAAGTGTCGCGTTGCATGCTTCTAACCCTTGGATATGCGCCACTTTTCTCTTCAGGAGCGAAACACAAGTAACTACTCCCTCCTTTATTTGAATTTGAACTTCTCAGCGTCGGTTGTCGTTAGTATTCTCGGTCGAAGGTGACTTCTCAAACTTTTAGAAATATTCTCTAAGTCCCAAAAGTATCTTCCACTCTTATGAGCATCTTCGACTAAAACCTCTCACAATAATCCAATCGAAAACTCTTTTAAACCTCTTCAAGAGCTTAGCTTTCCAATCAACACTTCCAACTTAATGTGGGCGTCGAATTTATGAGCTAACACCCCCAGATGTAGGTGAGTTGCACCGAAATGGGTTAACAATTACTGTGTTCTTTATCATTCTGCAAATTTACATTTTCTGTTAGGGTTCATGATAAACATGTTGGACCAGATGTCGTAACATCTGTGAGTGTGCAGTTCTGATATTCAAGGTATCAATCTGCTATTGCGCCTCTGAGTTTAAATGATTATGTAGCATAATGTCTTGACATGTGTTAGGACATCTGCTGTCTGCATAGGCCAGAATTTTAACATTTGTGAGAGGGAGACAAGTGTGGTTCTCTAGAGATGCGATTAATGATTATCTGGGCAACCCATTGGTTATGGATAAAGGTGAACAGTGCTCCTACTATAGGAGAGTGGCTAGAAAGAACTGGAATTTGGAGAATGTGTGCTTGGCCTTGGCACATCCGGGTCGAGGATTTGAGTTGAATAGGGCGGGAAGGACGAAGATATTGAAGAGAGGAGACATGAATACTATAGGTCAGGTTCTGATGACCCTTTTCGTGCATAACATTAGGCCAAGGAGTCATACCTCCTCCATTCCGGTTGACATTGCATGTATGCTTTACTATATCATGCAGGAGAGGCAGATTGATGTTGCTAGGATTATTTCTGATGAGATCCGAGCCATAGATCCTAGCGGACATCGCTTGGATACTAAGGTCCCTGCGATTTTGGTATTTCCAGGACTTATTATGGGCCTGTGTGCGCGAGCGGGTGTCCCAAACCCGGGTGTGGTCCACAAGACCATAAAGGGGGTAGTGACGCACACATGGATCCAAAGTCACTTTATGCTTACCAGCCACCACCACCACCACCAGTCCACCCAGATCAGCCACCAAAGCAGCACGACGAAGCTCCACCCGATAATCAGGCATTTGATAAGTGTTTCACGTGCATGTACATATGGGATATACATATGGCTCATAAGAAGGCCTTTACATTTTTGCACTCATCCATGCGAGCTTTACATTTGCAGGTTCGTGAGCCACATGTTGAGCACCCGTTCCCGACATAGGAGGATTTTGACGCTTATGTAGCTTGGCCTAGGGACATGCCTTTCCATTTTCAGAGGGGGAAGGTTTCGCCTCAGGGTGCTCAGGTGCCCCAACCAGAGGCTGCTAGGGATAATGAGGATGCAGAGGATGATGTGGTTGCGAATGTCGATGATGATGATAGTGGGGAGACCATATGGGAGATTGGGTCAGAGGCCAGTTTTGAGTAGTTGATCCTGGGTTTATCTTATCTTTTGTTTACTTTATATTACATTTATGTTTGAACTTTCTGGATTTTGTTGTTCTGTTTTTATTGTACTTCAAGATCATTTTGTACCATCCTTGAAAGGATGAGGAACATATGTGTGGCACCATTGTTTTGGGTGTTGCAAATTTTGTCTTTATGATAATATATTTTAGTATTTTGAGAAATTTTTTGCAATTGTTAGTTTTGGTAGAAATTTTTTGATTTTATGTTGTTCCTAAGTTGAAAACTTGAAGGAACCTTGTGACTAATGCCAAAATTGATGAATCAGTTGGCAATTGAGTGGTAATGATAAGATTGACTAAAGGTACCGTGCAAGGTACATTTTTATCGCTTTCTAAACTAAGCATGGAAATGAAACTTGTGATGAGTGTAAAAATTGTAGTCATTACTTCTTTTGAAATACTTGTTCAATTATAAATCATTTAGAACATTGCCTTTGTGAGGAAGCTTTCATTGTATAATATATGCGGGATATTGACATTCTTGTTTAACCCGTTCTTATTATGTTGAAATCACGCATGTGTGTTAATTTGTGGAAAAGGAAGAAATTGATCAAGGCAATTTTTATGTATTTTGAGAAAACCACTTGAACAAATAAGAATGATCAATCTACCTTGTTAGTGAGCGAGTATTTGATAACCCCATTGAGCCTTTGTATCAAGATCCGTGTGAATAATTGAATTGTGTAAATATTGTGCATGGAAAATAGGTGAATTTTGAAATGGATCTTGAAATTTTGTTGTGAAACTTTTGAACCCCAACCTTAAGTACATTTGCTTTTGTTGTTCCTTGCCTTAGATGTGTGAGAGCATTCTTAATTATCATGTTTTGGTTGTGTTCAAAGTTGGGGAGAAAAAGGTAGATTGATGCATCATGAAATTGGCGCTGTTCTATTGTGTTGATTCTGATTTCTTGTGCGGGTTTTCAGGTTCATTTTTAGTTTGAGACACTTTTGTTTGAGGACAAACAAAATAATAAGTTGGGGAGAGTTGTTAAGGGCCAAATTGTGCATACTTTTGATTATACTTTATGGCTCTTTCCAATGGTTTCCTTGATATTCTAGTAGTAAATCTATTAGTGTTAGTGTAAATATGCAAGTTTCCGATTTTATCGTAAATAGTGTGAATTATGATCATTTTGATGCTTTTTGATAGGCCTTCTTGCTTATATTTGATGATAGGAACCTTTGGAGTATCAATCCTCAATTCTTTGACTTTGATGCTAGCAAAGCTTTCTTTCTTACTTGTTGATGAAGCTACCATGGTGATGAGTAGCTAAACACTTTTGTGTCAAGATTAGAGGTAATTAACCTTGTTATTATGTATTTCTTTTGATCTTTAGTATGTGAACAAGGTTTATGATCAATAGATGATGAAGATCTTTGCTTTTAATGTTGTATTTATGGTTTGAATCACTCTAGACATAGATTTTCCAAGTCTTGATCTAATTTATTCATCTATTAACTAACAAACTCTAGCCATAAATTTGAAAGTTAATATTTGCTTTGTATCGATATTTATGTTTATTGTTTCGATTGTTATTTCGAGAAATCATCTAGCGATTAAAACAATAATACCCACGGAGCCACTTTAGAAATAAACGGATTCACGAGGATACACGATTGTATTAATCGAAACTAAGTTCACATGCTTGATTAATCGGATACGTATAAAAGGGGTTAACGAGATCTAATCTTGACATGCTTTTCTTAAAACAAAACATCCACTTTCTAGTTTACTCTTTGCTACAAAACTTATGTTACAAAACAAGAATTCTTTGAAAACCTTTCTCTTAGAACATTAAACTATTGAATGGCGAGCATCTACATATCTGATAACACAATCCCTACGGATACGATAAAACAATCCACCGAAAATACTTTTCAACACATTTATAGATGAATATAGGAGAAAATTATGGACTTACGTGATCAAGAAGAAAAGTGATGTGGTTGAGGTATTCACCAAGTTCAAAGTTATGGTCGAGAGACAAAGTAGCCACAAGATCAATACCTTGAGGACCGATGGCGGTACAGAATGTATTTCAAAAGGCTTTGATGCGCTATATGAAAAAGAAGGGACTATGCATGAGGTGGTACCACCATGCACTCCTCAACAAAATGGTACTGTTGAAAGAAAGAATAGGACAATCATGAATATTGTGAGAAGTATGTTGAAAGGAAAGCATCTACCAAATGATTTATGGAGTGAAGTTGTGTCTACTCCAACATACATCTTAAACAAATGTCAAACTAAGAAGCTAGAAGGAACCACACTAGAAGAATGTACGTCTGGTGTCAAGTCTACCTTAAGTCATCTTAAGGTGTTTGGATCCATAGCACATAGACATGAGCCTGACCAATTGAGAAGGAAGTTTGATGACAAGTCAATCAAGGTGATCCTGATAGGATATCACTAAACTGGTGGATATAAACTGATGTGAAATGGGTGTACAAAGTGAAGTTGAATCTAAAGGAGAAGAAACCAGACACAAAGCAAGACTTGTAGATAAAAAAAACCTGATATATATACCATATGGATGTGAAATGTGCAATTCTAAATGGCCTATTAGGTGAAGAAGTTTATGTAGCATAACTAGTCAGTTTTGTGAAGCAAGGCCAAGAAAGCAAGGTATACAGGTTGCATAAAACCCTATATGGACTTAAACAAGCTCCAAGAGTTTGGAATAAAAAGATAAATGGTTTTATAAGGGATAAGGAGTTTTTAAAGTGCACAACTTAGCATGGTGTATATGTTAGAAGAAGCAGGATATAATTGCTCATACTTTGTCTATGTGTAGATGACCTGTTGATAACACGTAGCTATAAGAAGGAGATCTAAGACTTCAAAAGTGACCCGAGTAAGGAATTTGAAATGTATGACATGGTTATGTTGATTATAAATGAAGTTCACATGCTAGATTAATCTAATATATATGTAATAGGTTGATGAAATCTAGTCTTGATATGCCCTTTTAACGTTAATCCAAATATTTTACCAATGTCACATAATTTTCATGCAAATGATAATTGACTGGATGTTAATTTTACCAACCAAAAAATTTTTGAAACCCTAACTTAAGACAACGTTAAACTGTAGAACGAAGTTAATATCACACCAATCCCTATGGAGACGATAAAATACTTACTCACCATAAACACTTTCAACACCAACTCAGCTTCTTCAGTCCATGACAATACCATAGCCTTTCTAACAGTGGGGGCAGACATCTTAGGTATGTTTCCTATGGTTCCAGGTCAACTTAAATTTGTGATAGTAAAAGTATATTACTTTAAAAAGTGGATAAAGGAAAAAGTTTTCACCAAAATAATAGTATAAAGAGATCGCCATTTCTACTGGTAGAAAATTATGTGCAGGTTTGGGTTTCCCAGAGCAACTGTCTTCGACAATGGAACCCAGATCGCAAGCTATATGGTCATTGACTTTTTTCGAGATTTAGGAGTACATACGATATCTGTATCCATTGTGCACCCTCAATCCAGTGGGAAAACTGAATCGACGAACAAGGCAATCCTTAAGGGAATTAAGAAGGAGCTTGATGATGCCAAATACTTATGGGTAGAACTACTCCAGGCAATATTATGGTCATATCACACCACCCCTCACTCTTCTACCAAGGAAACTCCATTCACCATGGTGTATGAAGAAGACACCATGCTGCCCATAGAGATTGACACACGCTCGAGGTGACACTCCTGTTTTGATCAAGATTTAAACATGGCAGGAATAGAATACGCGACTAACCTGGTTGATGAATTAAAAGAAGCCACCCATGTGCGAGAATGTGTTGCAAAGCATATAGCTGCTAGAAGATACAACTCCAAAGTCAAACCACGGGAGATGTGAGAGGGTGGTATGGTCTTAAAGCAAGTGGTTCTACCTGCACAACAGGGAAAACTACAGCCCAACTGGGAGGGGCCATATCTCATATTCTAGAAGCTCCCGCACGGGGCATACAAGTTTCGGGAATTGGACGGACAAATCTTGCCCAGAACATGGAATGCTCTCTATTTAAGTATTGTTACAACTAAGATTGTTTGTAATTTCTTAAGAAAGATAAGTATTTATCTATGAATAATTGCCTGAATATTTATGACCAAAGAGAATATTTTTAAATATTTTGTATGTTGGACTTCATAGCGAACATTCTTGGCGCCACTTAAGGCAATATTTGTATGGTGGACTTCATGGAAAAAATCCTTGACGCCTCTTAAGGAAATATTTTGCATGTTAAACTTCATGGAAAAGATCCTTGCTGCCTTTTAAGGTAATATTTTTTATTCTAGAATTCACGGAGAAGATCCATGCCACCTTTTCAGGCTATGTTTTGTAAGCTAGACTTTATGGCGAAGATCATTTCCGCCTATTAAGGTAATATTTTGTATGCTAGACTTTATGGCGAAGATCCTTGCCGCCTCTTTAGGTGATATTTTGTATGCTGAACTTCTTGGAGAAGATCCTTGCTACCCTTCAAGGCAATACAAATAAACTATCTTAACTCCCCACCTAAGAGACTTGTAGTTTCCCCGGGCAGGACCAAACATATAAATCCCGCCCAAGAGGCACGATCGAAGTCTAGCTTAAGAGACTTATTCTTAAGTCTTGTATGATGTCTTGATAAAAGTCTTGTCCGAAAGGTCCAACACCTCATCTGAGGGACTTGTAGTCTCATCAGTCAGGATCCACATAACTTCTCCTAAGGGACTAAGATTTCCCAGGCTATCTAAAATCCCCATCCGAGAGACTTGGAGTTTCCTCAGGCCGGACCAAACATATAAACCTTGCCCAAGAGGCGAGACCGAAGTCTAGCCTTATAGACTTAATCTTAAAGTCGTGTATGAGGGCTTGATAGAAGTCCCGTCTAAGAGGTCCAATGCCTCGCCTGAGGGATTTATACTGTCATCACACTACAAAAAATAATAAATTTTATGACAACACTTTCACCTCACCCAACAAAAAACTGAGGTATAAGTCCTAGACGTGCCACGTTTTCTTTTTCTAAAAAATACCATATATTCCCTTGATTGTAGTGAATAATCGAGGGATAAACTAATTAGGGGTACATGCTTCGAATCCTAACAACTTTCGTTTATGTTTTTATTTTCTTAAAAATGGCGTCTTTCTTTTTATTTTGTTTTATATTTAATTGTTAAATAATCTATTCTTTCGATTAAACCCATACCCGAAGGGTATGATACACATATTTAACTATAAAATGATTTGCTCACTAAATTTTTTCCCTAAACCTAACTCATATACAACCGCTTCATACTCGTAAACATCATTCTTTGGGATGGATTTCAAGACAGAAAAATACTTTGGTTATGTGTTGTTATTTTCCTAACACCAACCTTTAACAAAATATTTTTTTGTTCTTGCAATCTATCTCACATAATATTGTTTCCACCACCTGCTAATATTTAATAGTAAAAAGAAATATTGTTGTCAATCAAAGAAAATATTATATAATATATTGCTTTCTTTGGTTGACAACATTGAGAAATTTATTCCTAATCATACTGCAGTTTGTTTTTAATGTACTCATTTGTTTGATTATTGCAACACACAAAAGAAATTGGTGAATGGTAAAAAATTAAAAAAAGAAACAATAAATGTTTCTTTAAATTTTTTTCATTCATCATTTTTTTGCAATATAAATAATCTTTTACCTCGGTTGGATTAGCAACCAAGGGAAAAAGTCCCTATTTAATTTAAGATTTATTTAAAAAAATAAATAACATTTTTTAACTCGGTTTTTGCCTCAATCAACGGGTCATGCAAGCCAGTTTTTCCATCCATAAAGAAATATTTATTGTCTCTTTATTGAGGAATAACACTCAAGAAACTCCCAACACATTAATCCCCAAGAAAGATTAGTTATCCACGTAAAACCGTCACTACAACCATTTAAAATGAGAACACATTCTATACTTATTTGGATCACAAACAATTTAAATCACAAACATTGGTAATAAAAACATCAGGAATGAAACTTAAAGGCGCGTGGAAATAGTCTTTAAGATGGATTACATGAGTAGAAAATAGTATTGGTGCAAGGTACATGTTATTTATAAATCTCTTGTCTTTATGCATCATTAAAAATTATCCCTATCAATAACCATTGTTAATTTTATATCCGAAAAAAAAAATGAATTAGAAGCAATAGAGAATATATTGCAATATACGAATATGCAACAAATTCTAATATTTGTTCTTCACCAATATTCATAAGGATGACGATGAATAAGTTTCAGAATTTTTCTTCATAAGTGTACTTGTAGATTTAAATAAAATTAATGTAAGGTTATGAAAATTTGTATTTAAATAAAAGTGTGAAACACACACACACACACACACACACACAAACACACACACAAACACAAACACACACACAAACACACGTCTAGATATTATTTCGCTCTTAGTACCTTCCTCTCGCCTAGATATGGAAACCATGGAAAAAGACGTTTCTTGGGAAGAGAGAAGTCAAGGTCAAATGGTGGTCCACATCTCCCTATGAAATAAGGATCCAATGATCCGCCATTGATTGAGTTGGCGATGACCCTTCCCGAGAAAAGCCTAGGCCCAAGGCCTTGATCAATACTTCTTCTCTAATGGGATAAAAGACATATCACAATTGACACATAATACCCAAAGCACTACATGACACGCTGCAAGTGTATGATTGGTGTTTTGTGAAAAACATAAATAAAAAGCTCTTTTTGGAAAAACAACTTAAATGAAAATCACTTAAAATATTATGAGCAAACAAGACTTAGGGTCCATGATCCCTACTCTGAAATATTCATATGATCCTTTTGCTTCTATTACGAGAATTCGGTTAGTGTTATAGAAAATAGATGAATATGGACAACACCTACTTTCGTTAATGTGTTGTCATATATATGGCGAATGGTCCGTCTACTTTTGCACGACCAATTTATTCATCAGAGATTACTTTCTTTGCTCATATATAAAAGATGGAACATTTTTCTATCACACATGATCACTTTCGTTGTATCATACTTAATTTTTTAAAAATATACTTCCGTGTACCGATACACATCCTTTCAGATTCGAACGGTACCTGAAAAACCTTTTACTTTCATTTAAGGGTTGGAATGAAAATTTCACGTTTTAAAATAATGCATGAATGAAATCTTGTAATCGATTTTAATGGATCATTCGAACAATCATGAGATATGTCTCATGACCCTTAGTCCCTAGTGGACTACTCACTCATGGTTGGAAACATCACAATCAGAGCAATATTCATAATAAAAAACATGATTAATTGTAAAAGCATAAATCAATACTGATAAATAATGGAAAATATAACCTGACTGACAAGAAAATAGATTGAATCGTTAAACGATACAGGTGCTCTAATGGAGACTTGAGTACAACAATACCGAAGAACTTGAAAAATAAAATACGTGAAAGTAAAACCAAAAACAAAAGGATGCCAAACTATTACATACTATGAGTTTTTGAAGAAAAAATCCCGATTGTGGAACAAATATCTTTAATAAATGGCCATCAAGATGAAATATTCTGAATCAGGAAGTGAACAAATCCCAAAACAACAATAGAAGACGTCAGAAAAGGAAAGAAAAGACGGGGAAAATTCGTCTGCATGATACACCACGTAGTAGCTTCTACGACAGCCCATAGCAGGCCTTCGGAAAATGTATGGGAGGAAAATCCAACTTTCGTCTTTGTTCTGCAATTTGCTCATTTTGGGTCCTCTTATGTCCGGGACACATATTTAAGTCTGAAAACATCAAAAACACACAACCAAAGCGTAAAAGATGATAAAAGAAGGTAAATCGGAGAAAAACGGGAAAATAACGAAGTAAAACAACTAATAAAAGTGATGCGAAAACCACTTATCACTACGCTGATATATAGAACCTCTCACCTCACGTGAGCGGGTCTTTCAAAACCACCGTAGCATCACCATACAAAGCGTCTCGCCGCAGTGGGTAAACCCTAACTACTCTAAATTGTTATAAAGCTACTAAGACCTCTGAGTAGCCTCTACCAATGTAGGAATATCATGCACACCTATATTTTTTTTTACCATTACAAATAATAATCATAATTTTAATTTCAACCTATGCACATAAGAATTATTTTATATATTTATAGTTTATTTAATTAATTGTTCTCTTCATTTTTTGTTTATTCTTTTTACAATTAACTATATGTAATAAAATATAAATAAAAAATAAAATATCAAATGTATTTTGCATAAAGTTTGGATCAAATTCATTTAAAAAAAATAATAATAAATGAAATATTTTTATATGTGAGACGTGTATATTCTTGTTCCAATATACGTACATTGTTAGTATATTCTTTTCATTTATTTATAAAAATTTCACAAACCTAATATATGAACTCCTCAATTAATAATTACTATTTTCTCCTACAATTTACTTAGAATGACTTTTTTATAAAATTAATTCAATAATATAAATATTCATATCCAATGAATTTTCATTTTTCAATATATCAATTTGAAATAATTATAAAGAAAATGGGATATGCACTGACATTGTAAAATAATTTTACACTGCAACCAACCGCCATCATGTATCCTGCCACATCAGACTGTAAATTTTAAATTAATGGTATAATATGGTAGATTGATAATTCCTATTGAATGACAATGTAAAATTATTTTACAATCCCAATACATACCAATTAAACTCATAATTATATTTGTCTCGAACATTAAATATAAATAAACATCAATAATATTTTTTGACCTGTCTCATGGTGTAATAGAAGTTACCAAAATATAATATTTAAAAAATCAAATATTCAAATAAAAATTTAAAATATTAAACACAAAAAGAATCACAATATCTTATAAAAAGGGAGATTAGGTCATAAATGTTTCTTATCTTTTGATCAATTTTTTTTCTTTATTTTTCTCTTTACAATATAAAATAGAAGTTTATCAAAATTCAGATATTCAAAATATGATTTTTATTTTTCTTGTTTCAAGTAAGAAACGCAAAGATATGACCAAGAAATTACGAAAATTTGAGAAAGTGGCGTTGTACAAGAGCAATAGTTGGAGCATTGGTGATGAGGTTAAAAATAATACGAAGACTAACAACATCAATACTACTAGGATTTTGATATCAATCAATATCGTCGGTAGTTCAGGACCATTAAAAATAGTGGTTAATGAAGATGATGTTGTTTGTGATGTCATTGACAAAGCTCTCAAGTTTTATGCACGTCAAGGTAGATTACCTGTTTTGAAATCTGATGCATCTGATTATGTTCTACATTGCTCAAATGATATCTCTGATGGTAAGATTTTCTAATATGGTAATTACTTTTGTGTGTTAATTTTTGGGTGTTTAGAGAAAATGGTTGAATGCTTTACTTTAATGTAATGTATTTTTTGTTTTTTTTAATTAAACTATTATGTTTCTTCTTGTGTTTGTAGTTGTTATTTATTGTATTTGTTTTGATGCAAATGTTTTTTCTATGTTGAATTATGCATTTTTCTATGCTCAATTATGCATGAGCAATCTAATCTATTACACATTTTTTTCTTTCTTATATCAACATTTTGATTTTAAGAGAAGTGCCTTCATAAAATAAGTAAAACCAATGTATAAACATGTTTGTGAATAATTGTGCGAATGGCGAGGCCTTTTTTGTCAAAAAAAGAAAAAACAAAGCCTCTTCATTCACACAATTATTCACAAACATGTTTATACATTGTTTTTACTTATTTTATGAAGCCAATAAAAAAGTTATTTTATGAAATGTTGAAAATTTATTTGATCTAAATTTTATATTAAATACATTTGATATTTTATTTCATTATTTATATTTTATTATAGAGAGAGTAAACTGTAAACAAAAAAATAATAAATAAAGAGAAAAAAATTGAAATTTTAAAAATATTTGACATTTTATTTTCATAAGATATTTTACCCTCTCAATTAAATTAGTTTTTTGTTAAATAGATTAATGAACAAATTCATATACTCAAAGCGTGGAAAATCCGTGTTCAAACTTAAACTCTTAGCTAAAGTAATTCTAAATTGATTTCAATATTCACAAAACAATTAAATTAATATTTATTCTAGATGTTTACCTTTTTTTTTTCCATTAAATTACTAAAGAATAAAAATAGTTACTTTATTTTATTTTATTTTTCTTTTATGGGTTAGGATTTGACTATCATTATTTCTCATTTTTTTAATAGATTTTTAACTTATACACAAAGTATGAATAATTTTACATTTAATTTTTGTTATACGTGTTTGGTCCAAGGTTTGTATCAAATACATTTCACAATTCAATATTTTTTGTGTTAATATTTTGTTACAACGAAGTTAAATCTTAAAACATACACAAAATAATATATATTTAGACATTTTAAAAAGACATCACACAATGTTCTTATATAATTATTTCCTTTCAATCAAAATATTTATTTTTTGTATTATCAATAATCTAGTAGTTGTTAGATTCACACATTTTAATTGTATAATTTTTAATTTTTTTTATGTTTAAATATAAATGATCTAAGATGTTAGTTAAACAAGTGCTTAAATTATTTATTTTGTTTGTTTGTTTTAGGAATATCTCTAGGTTTAAATGAACGCATAGGAATTTTTAGGACAAGAAAATTTGTGCTATCTGAGAATCATGCATCATCAACAAAGACAGAAGAAGTAGGATCAAAGGGAAGAAATGGTAAATGGAAATTGTTTAGTTTCAAAAAAATTTGTTTCACACTGCTTTGTGTAAATATTGGTGGTGGTGTTGGTAGAGATTAATTTTCTTCAGAGATGCATTTTACAAAAGTTATGAATCAATATAGAAATGGTTGAAATAATGCAAAATGTGAATAAGAAATAAGTGATGAACCAATATAGTTATTGTTACCTTGAGTTTATAAAGCATAAATAAATTTATTCTATACATGTAAATCGTGTTTTAATAATGTTAAGTGTTATATGTTTAAGTCATGTCATTTGTGTTTTTAAACTACGTGTTCAAAAATACAATTTTTTTTATAAAATATTTTAACTTTTAAATTATTTAATACATAATTTTTAAAACTAAATTTAAAAGAATTTAATGGATAACTAACCGTAGACGTAATTTTTTTAATCATATTTAAAATATCACCTTGCGATTTGTTGTATGTTAAATATGTAATTGTTTGTGTTAAGCATGTTTGTAAAATGCAGGATTTGACAGAATCAAAGTCGAATGTATTCAATAAAGCAGTAGTCGAATATAGCATGTAATAGTTGAATATGCATGTATTTGACAGCCAAATCGAATACAACTTATAGTAGACGAAGGTGCATGTATTCGACAGAGTCAAATACAGCTAGTCGAAGTCAGCTAGTTTGAGGTTACTTGATGTGCAAGTGTTGTTTCACGGTTTTGAAAATTAGACACAGAAGAAATTACTTAGTCAAGTCACAGACTAGGTTGCTCACTTGAAGACGTTTCGCGACATTGCCCAATGTTATGCAAAACAGTCGAACTACCACGCCGCCTCCAGGATAAAACAACTTAGTTCTATACTCTACAATTACAACTTGCACGGTAGATATTGGTTTAGAAATACACCCTATCATGGTGCAAAAACCATTCAAATATGGTATGAATACCACTCGTAGTATCTGGTATAACGATCAGTCGTAATAATTTTTCAAACCAATCAAAATTCCAAAAATTCTCCAAAGAGAATTCAATAATGATCATTTGAGCACAAAAAAAGATTTTTTAAACAAAGAGAAGTTCAAATAATTCTCCAAAGAGAATCCAAATATTAATACTTATAATTTCTCACCTCAAACGAGGAGAAATTAACATAGTTTTCTAAAGAGAATTCAAGAAAATACTCGGAAAAATCAACGAGTAGAAAAAAGGTTAGAAGTCGGCGTTTCGAAAATTAGAAAGACACTGAGTTATGAGAGTGATGAAGGAAAAACTCAAAATAAGGTTTTGGTGTGTTTTGGAATGAAATAGAGAATTTCCTTATATAATAAAGTGAGGAAAGAAATATATCTCACCTAAGCAATGTGCGACTAAGGAGTTTTTTCCAACTAACACACGATGTGAGACTTGACTTAAGGAACTTTTTCAAATTCATCTCCCTATATTAAAATATTGGCATAATGTTCCAACAATCCCCCACTTGAATTTAAAAAAAGTGTTTCAGAAGTAGCGTCAAACGTTTCTAAGATTGTGCATAAACAAAGGTGTCTACGACTTGAACCATTGCATAGCAAGTAAGATTCCGATTCAACAAGACTGACACAATTGTCTTGAACTCTATTTCAGACATCAAATTTGCACACAACCTTTTCTTAAGGTGTATTCTAATAGCCCGTGCTTTAATGGCCTTGCACATGTATCCCGATTTAGTGAAGGCTCTAGGAATTCTGCCTCAAAATTTCATAGGATACGGCCTAAATTCCACAATCACATAGGTGAGTCTTTCAAGAGTACTCATGTAGCCTAGGTACTCCCTCATATAAAGTATAGATCTCATTAAGAGTTTCTATTATCTCATCCTCTTATCTCTTTAGGATTCATGTTTCTCTTATTTACTTTAGCATGATCACCTCATATTACTCACAACTTGTTATTATCCATTGAACCTATTTCTTGGGATATCTAGTCATTTAGGTCGTTTTACCATAATGAGCAACTATTTTTTCTATAGGCATTAGTCTCATCTTATTGGATGTATTATAGACTTCATCTCTGGCTAATCCTTTCGTCAAAGGATCTGCTAAAATTTTCATCAGTGTGTACATGATTCACTTTTACAACTCCTTTAAAGATGTAGTCTCTAACAGTGTTATGCTTCCTTCTTATTTGACATCATAGCTGCGATACTATCATAGTGGATCAACACAACTGGCATAGGTTTTCCCATAAAGGGATATCAACTAGCAAGCATCTTAACCAACTTGCTTCTTAACTAGTAGTTGCTAATGCTATCATCTCAGAATCCATCGCGGACTGAGTCAGGATAACCTGTTTCTTTGAATTCCAAGATATAACTTTTCCAGCTATATTGAATACATACCTGTTAGTTCTGTGCTTTTGGAATTGGCAACAATTTTGTTAAAACATGTATCACATCAAGATGTAGAATAAGATGTCTTGACATGTTGGTCAGACATCATTGCAGAGATGTTAAGCATGATGTCGTGACATGTTGGTTAGACATCACTGCAGGTTTTAGGGTTTTTATTCTTGGAATATTTGTCTGTTAAATATGAGATTCCTTCTGGTTTTAGCTCAGATTTTGTCACAGCCCAAGAAGGTTATTTTAGGAATACCTGTTATGTTCCAGATGTTCATCTGTTTCATAAAAAGGACTTTGAGACATTTTAGGAAACTTGTGATTTGTTCTTATTTTTATACAGAAGATTATGCAGAATATTTACAGTTGCTGTTTAGGATATGTTGCACCCTAAGCCCATGCTTACCAAAGGCTATTTAAAGAGGACGGTGCTAAACCTAATTTGTACAACACAAGAAAGAGATATGCTTGAGTTTATTGGAATTAGGGTTTAGTTGTTCTTTGTTATTTTTGATCCACTCTTATATCATTCTTGATATCTAAGTTGGACTATGTTTATTTGTGAGCCATTCATGCATCACTTAGATGCTTGAAGGGGAATGAGTTTATTGAGTTGTAATTGTGAATCACTCATGAGCTTTTAAGAAAGAGTGGATCCTGTGTCATTGGAAGTGTGTCTTCTATTGTTCATTATTATAAGTTTTATCATTGGTGTGTGATTGAAGGGAAGTGAGAGGGGTCTCATATCTAAGAGTATCTTAGATAGAAATATCACGTGTAGTGATTAGGTGAGAAGATTATAAACCGGAGGTTGTTTACTTGGGCTTTAAACTAATACTATTATAGTGCGTTTCCTTCCTGACTTGGATGCCCTCAGATGTAGGTAATGTTGCACCGAACTAGGTTAACAATTGATTGTGTTATTTACTTCAAGCCATTTAAATTAACTGCATACTTGTTTGTGTTGTGCTACTAACCCGATCCCAGTGTCGTGACATCGTACTCGACATTTGGTGTTTGATTGCAAGAATTTCAATTGGCATCAGAGCAGGCACCCTATTCTGTTAAGGGTGAGCTCCATGGAAGATACTTTCTGGTACTATGAAAAAGGAAGGAGGGGGAAATGTTAACATACCCCCAGTCTTAGATGGCACCAACTATGACTATTGGAAGACACGTATGGTAGCTTACCTAAAATATATGGATAGGAAAACTTGGAAAGCTATCATCAAGGGTTGGGAACATCCTGTTGTTAAGGATAAATATAGGACGAAGAATTTGAAGCCATAGGAGGACTGGTCTAAGGAAGAAGATGAAACTGCTCTTGGAAACTCCAAAGCCTTGAATGCTCTATTCAATGGAGTTGACAAAAAATGTTCAGATTCATAAACACCTATACTGTGGCCAAAGATGCTTGGGATATTCTCAAAACCACTCATGAAGGCACATATAAGGTAAAGATGTCTAGACTTCAGCTGTCTACTACCAAATTTGAAAATCTAAAGATGAAAGATGATAAGAGCATTCATGAATTTCGTATGAATATTCTTGAAATAGAAAATTCTTTTAGTTCCTTGGGAGAAAAGTTGACTGAAGAGAAGCTTTTTAGGAAAATTATCAGGTCTCTACCTAAGAGATTTGACATGAAGGTAACAACCATTGAAGAAGCCCAATACATCAACAACATGAGAGTGGATGAACTTCTTAGGTCACTTCAAACTTTTGAATTGGCTATTAGTGACAAATCTGAAAAAGAAGAACAAGAGCATAGCTTTTGTCTCCAACACTGAAGATGATGAAGATCAATGTAATATGGATACTGATAAAGGAATGTCTAATTCTATTGTATAGCTTGGAAATAAATTCAACAAGGTGCTAAAAAGAATGGACAAGAATTCAAGACCTAATGTCAAGAACATCGTATCTGACATCAGCAAGAACTATGATTCTCAAAGAAAAGCAATGATAGAAGAGAGGTCCAATCAAATAAAAGGAGTTCAGTGTCATGAATGTGAAGGCTTTGGACACATTAGTGCAGTATGTCTTACCTACTTTAAGAAACCACATAAGGGGTTGTCTATTTCTTGGTCTGATGATGAAAGTGAACCTGAGGATGAATCTGCTAAACTTGTAACTACGTTAACTGGAAGGCGGGCTTCTGATGAACCCTCCTGTGATGAACATATTTCATATAAAAAACTGACTGCCTCTTACAAAGAACCGTGCATCAAAAGTGAAGATGTCTGTCAACCAGGAGAAAAGCATAAGGAAATTATATCTCAACTGCAGGTTGAAAAGGAAGAATGCTTATCTAAAATATCTGGTCTATAGAATGAAGTAACCCTGTTGACCTCAAACTTGAAAGCATGACCAAGTCTATGAGGATGTTAAACAATGGATCTAATGTTTGGATGAGATACTTCAAATTGGAGAAAGAGGAAGAATATTTATTTGTATATGGTTTTATTATCAATCTTTAAATAGTCAAGGAAAAACCCATGTGACAAAATTTGTTCCTCCTAGAAGGAAGGCATAGCCAATGATGTCTAATCAAATCTCTCAACATTATGCCAAACATTACAATACTCAAACTAGAGGAAATCTCTTGCATTGGAGATGTGATTACTGTGGTGTATTTAGTCATATAAAGCCTTTCTGTTTTAAACTGCATCGCTATCCAAAAGGCCTAACACAACCTAGGGTTAATCAAGTAGTGGTTAAAACTAGAAAAAAATGGATACCCAGGGAAGCTGCTACTTGTCTTATTGCTCAAACTTCTCTCAGAACTTTAGCTAGAGAAGACTGGTATTTTGACAGTGGCTATTCTAGACATATGACTAGAGTAAAGAAGTTCCTGGAGGACATTAAGTCTTACTCCAACAGTTATGTCATTTTTGGTGATGGTTCCAAAGGTGAAATTAAAGGAGTTGGAAGACTAGCCTGTACAGGATTCCCTAGTCTTGATAATGTTCTTCTTGTAAAAGGTCTGACTGATAGCTTGATAAGCATAAGGCAATTATGTGATCAAGGTCTGAAAGTTAATTTCACTGAGTTTGAATGTTTGGTCACTAATGAGAAGAATGAATTACTAATGAGGGGAGTTAGATCTAAGGATAATTGTTACTTATGGACAACTCAATTAGCAAATTGTTCCTCCATGTGTCTGTTGTCCAAGGAAGATGAAGTCCAGTTGTGGCACCAAAAACTTGGTCACTGCATCTAAAAGGTATGAAGTAGATTGTGTATACAGAAGCTATCAGAGGCATTCCTAAGCTCAGAATAGAGGAAGGAAGAATCTGTGGTGAGTGTCAAATTGGGAAGAAAACCAAGATGTCACACACGAAGATCCAACATTTGACTACTTCAAAAGTTCTGGAACTTCTTCATATGGATTTAATAGGGCCTATGCAAGTTGAAAGCCTTGGTGGGAAGAGGTATACTTATGTTGTTGTTGATGATTTTTAAAGATTCACTTGGGTGAACTTCATCAAATAAAAATCAGATGTTTTTCAAGATTTATGTCAAAGTATTCAAAGAGAGAAGGAAACTAGAATTGTCAGGATTAGAAGTGACCATGGAAAGGAGTTCAAAAATAGAAAATTTGTTGATATTTGATCATCTGAAGGTATTAGTCATGAATTCTCTTCTCCCATCACCCCCAGCAAAATAGAGTAGTTGAGTGGAAGAACATGACCCTTCAAGAATCGGCTAGAGTCACGCTTCATGCTAAGCATCTGCCATATCATTTTTGGGCTGAAGCAATGAATACTGCATGCTATATTCATAACAAAGTTACCTTGAGAACTGGTACTTCAACTACACTCTATGAGTTATGGAAAGGAAGGAAGCCTACTATCAAATACTTCCATGTTTTTGGAAGTAAATGCTACATTTTGGCTAATCGTGATCAAAGAAGAAAGATGAATCCCAAAAGTGATGATGGAATATTTCTGGGTTACTCAAAAATAGCAGAACCTATAGAGTTTTCGATACCAGAATAAAGGTCATGATGGAATCTATTAATGTTGTGATTGATGATTCAGCCATAGAAAATAATACTGATGTCGAAGACGATGTTGAAACATCATCTCAGATGAATGATACTTCAGAAAATATGGTTGATATTGAGACCAACAATGAAGCTACAACTATTGATGATGATAACAATCAAGCCAACAAAGGTCCCTCTATCAGAATTCAGAAAGACCACCCTAAGGAACTCATCATAGGAAATCCTAATGAATGAATTATCACTAGATCAAGGGAAGTGTTATCTAACTCTTGTTTTGTTTCTAAGACTGAACACAAGAATGTGAAGGAGGCTTTAACTGATGAATTCTGGATCAATGCCATGCAAGAAGAATTAGATCAGTTCAAGAGGAATAAACTTTAGGATTTAGTTCTTAGGCTTGAAGGAACAAATGTCATTGCAACAAGGTGGATCTATAAGAATAAATCTGATAAAAATAGAGTTGTCACCAGAAATAAGGCCAGACTTATGGCTCAAGGATACACTCAAATTGAAGGAGTATATTTTGAT
Organism: Lathyrus tuberosus; assembly: GCA_022829125.1. NCBI lineage: Eukaryota > Viridiplantae > Streptophyta > Magnoliopsida > Fabales > Fabaceae > Lathyrus > Lathyrus tuberosus. The sequence continues at coordinate 888,147 of JALAZF010000639.1, forward strand.
GAGACTTTTGCTCCAGTTGTTCGACTTGAATCTATAAGACTATTGCTAGGAGTGGCACGTTTACAAAAGTTCAAGCTGTTTCAAATGGATGTAAAAAGTGTCTTTTTGAATGGGTACTTACAAGAGAAGGTATATGTTGAACAACCAAAGGGGTTTATTGATCCTACTTTTCTAGACCATCTGTTCAAATTGAAGAAAGCTCTCTATAGACTAAAGCAAGCTCCTAGGGCTTAATACGAAAGGCTGACACAATTTGTTGTCAGTAATGGGTACATGAAAGGAGGAATAGACAAGACATTGTTTGTTAAAGAACAGGATGGCAAACTCATTATTGCTCAGATATATGTTGATGATATTGTGCTTAGAGGGATGTCAAACCATATGGTCCAACATTTTTTCAAGCAAATGCAATCTGAATTTGAGATGAGTCTTGTAGGTGAGTTAACCTATTTTCTTGGACTTCAAGTAAGACAGATGAATGATTCTATCTTCATCTCTCAATGTAAGTATGCCAAGAACATAGTGGAGAAGTTTGGTATGGAGAATGCTAGTCACAAGAGGACACCTGCTGCAACACATTCAAAGCTCTCTAAAGATGAAAAAGGTGTTTGATGAAGTGAAAATACATCATTTATTTAACTTGATCAATGTATGTTTTCTAGTTGTTTTGATTTGTATTTGCACTATTATGTTGGTATTTTGTTTGTTTTCAGGTATTTATCCATTTAAGAGTCACATGCGAAGAAACAAAGCAATTCAGATGAAAAAAAGAAAGAAATGGAGCAATTTGCACACAAGGCGTTTGCTATAGAGAAAGCCAAAAACGAGAAAAGGGAAGGAAAAGTACAAGAAAGGCAAGGGAAAGCCCACACGACAATTGTAATACCCCCAATTAAATAAAGCGAGAAAAATTTCATCAGAGTATAATTAAACATTCATGGCATAGATGAAGGTGTCACATCAATTGAGACAAAACACAATAAATCTGCTCAAAAAGATATGCAACAATCAGGTAGCAAATAACAGAGGAACTTAGTTCCTACTACCCACCATTCAGATACAGAATAAAAGCGGAAAATCTGTAACTGAATCTCATATCTACACATCATAAAAAGTTTGAAATGTCATATACAAAGTCACACAAGTACGATCCAAAATATGTGTATATATAATACAATTAATCACACTCGATCACCCCGACTACCCGATGCTACATATCAGAGCCGACCGACAAAAGAATGAAGACCTAAGCTTCATAAAAAGACCTCCAGCATCTAATCTGCAATGCCACATAGAGCATTTAAAAACAGCAGAAGGGTGAGAAACACAATCATAATATAATTGCATACAATTATATATTAACCAAAAAATACACGTATAAAATATTCTCACCACGGCTTACACCATGATTCACGTACAAACCAACACAATGAATTTTCTCATATATCCGTCACAAAGGCATATCAATCATGCACAATTCAATTATCACCAACACACACACACACACACACACACACACACACACACACATATATATATATATATATATATATATATATATATATATATATATATATATATATATATCCCAACTCATCAATTCCATTCACAATTTCACACAAAATTAATCCATTCATGATTTATGCATATGCACAGAGACCGACACAACGACTCTATGCAATGCAATGCGGTACCATCCATCCTTCATCTCATCACTAGTTCACTCAGGAACTATTGGAACCATCGCTTGTTACTTAGTGTAACTCCCCGTCGGGCAAACGATGTTCCCCGTCGCTTTAGGTCCTCTTGGTATAAGGCGCACGACGTTTATGGATCGCTTTAGGTCCTCTTTGTATAAGGGGCACGATCCGATCGCTTTAGGACCTCTTTGTATAAGGCGCACGATCGTCTATAATCATCGCTTTAGGTCCTCTTTATGTAAGGCACACGATGTTATAGCAGATTCCCTCTGGAATCGTTTCGTCGCTCACACCCACTAGGGCACACGACATAACAAGAATGCATATCATGATGCTTGGCATACAATGACTCATGACATTCAAATGCACACATATATGCAACCATAACCATGCATATATAATCAACCACAACACTTGCATTTACTTGCCCTTAGGCCACAAACCATTATCACAACATGTAATCGCATGCATTCACATCATATAACATCACACCAGTCATACAATACATATCACAAGCATATTGCATGATAACCCATCAAATACACACCCTTAAAATGGTATAAGTCGATACAAAGATACATTTCCAAATTCTTGACATAATTAAATCGGCCAACAATCTAAAAAAAACATTTTTAATAGGAAAGAACAACTCAATAGCTTCCTAACGCACCCAACCGCGCCCCAATCCGACTTACGGATCAAAAGTTATGAAGAAAACAAAATTGCACAAACTGCCATGTTCGCTAGGCGAACCTTCTAGCGAGCACTCGCTACCACCTTCGCTAGGTGAATGTCCAAGCGAAACCATAATCAGAACAAAACTGACACAAAGTTCGCTAGGCGAACTACTTGGCGAACCCTCGCCTTGCCGTTCGCTTCTTGAATCCCTGGGCGAACCAAGGCAGCAACAACCATAACCAAAAAGATACAAAGTTCGTTAGGCGAACAACGTTAGCGAACATTCGCTGACCTTCGCTAACTGGCTCGCTAGGCGAACAATGTTAGCGAACATTCGCTAACTGGCTCGCTAGGCGAACCCGCGAAAATCATTCGCTTTTGCTTCGCCCCAGGTTCGCTAGGCGAACCAAGGAAAACCCAGAAATTCTGCAGCGCTGTTTTGGATACAACAAACCAAATTTTTCAACCAAAATCTCTTCCAAACCAAAACATAACAATCAGGACATAACCCAATCATGGTAACAAGTATTCTACAACATTTATATCACATTTCAACCGCGAAAACATCGATCCCTAATCATTTCTCTCATTCCAACCTAGAATTGAAAAGTTATGAAACACAATGAACATTCCAACACACACATACATAATCATACACAAGCATAAGATAATCGAGTTTTGCACCCTTACCCGATTAATCGTGTTTGAAAAGTCGGTTGATCGATTTTTCTTAAATCCCAAGTTTTCTCTCTTTTTCTTCTCTTCTTTTTCCTTCTTTCTCTCTTTCTTCTTCTCTTTTTCTTTATCTCTAATTTTCTCTCTTTCTATTTCTATTTTCTAACTTAAGGAAAAATAAAGTGAAATGACCAAAATACCCCTACACTCAAATATCTCGCAAACGTTCCCAAAACGCGATAAAACATATTCACGATGAAAAATAACATATTATCAAATAAAAGTCAAAAATAAAATAATATAATAATAAAATAATCAAAACGACTCGATTAAATAAAAATGACAAAAACTGGGGCGTTACAACTCTCCTCCACTTAGAAATTTTCGTCCTCGAAAATATTACCTGAGACGAACAACTCCGGATACTACTCCCGCATCCGACTCTCCAACTCCCAAGTCAAATTGCCCTCAGCAGCGCCTCCCCACGCTACCTTCACAAGTGCAATATCCTTGCCCCTTAACCACTTCAACTAGCGATCCAAAATCCTCACTAGTAATGCCTCAACCGTAAGGTTCTCCCTTACCTCTACCTCATCCATCGGATCACATGCAACGGATCCGGAACATACTTCCGAAGCTGTGAAACATGGAACACATCATGCAAATTCGAAAGACTCGGCGGCAACGCCACCCGATAAGCCACATCACCAACTCGCGCGAATATCTGGTAAGGACCAATAAACCGAGAAGTAAGCTTCTTCGATTTCAATGCACGACCAACGTCCGTCACCGGTGTAACTCTCAGAAATACATGATCGCCTTCTTGAAACTCAAGATCTTTCCTTTTTCGATCATGATAACTTTTCTGCCTACTCTGAGAAGCCTTCATTTTCTCACGAATAAGTTTCACCTTTTCCGTAGTCTGTTGCACTAACTCCGGTCCAACCACCGAACTCTCACCAGATTCGTGCCAACACAAAGGTGTTCGACATCTTCTTCCATACAACGCTTCAAAAGGTGCCATTCCAATACTCAAATGGAAACTGTTGTTATACGTGAATTCAACCAACGAAAGATAACTATCCCACGCACCACCTTGCTCAAGAACACAAGCTCGCAACAAATCCTCCAACGACTGAATCGTTCTCTCGGTCTGACCATCCGTCTGAGGATGATAAGCAGAACTCAACCTCAATTTAGATCCTAAAGCTTTTTGCAAACTTTCCCAAAATCTTGAAGTAAACCTCGGATCTCGATCTGAAACAATACTCAAGGGAACCCCATTAAATTTCACAATCACACTGATGTAAATCTCAGCCAACCTCTCCAAAGAAAAACCGATGTCAATCAGAATGAAATGCGCCAATTTAGTCAGCCTATCCACAACCACCCAAATAGCGTTATATCCCCGCTAAGTATTCGGCAACCCTGTCACAAAATCCATAGAAATGCTGTCCCATTTCCACTCAGGAATATCCAACGGTTACAACAATCCACTAGGCTTCTGATGTTCCACCTTAGACTTCTGACACGTCAAACATGCATAAACAAACTGAGCCACATCCCTCTTTAATCCAAACCACCAAAAGATCTTCTTCAAATCTTGATACATCTTATTAGCTCCCGGATGTATACTCAAACTACTCCGGTGTCCTTCCTCTAAAATCATCCTTTTCAACTCCGAATCATCTGGAATGCAAATCCTACCCTGAAATCTCAAAACACCTTTATCGTCCACTTTAAAGTCCTCATTCACACCTAGATCCCCAACCTTCATCAAATCAACAAATTTCACATCCATCTTCTGTTTCTCATTAACAGTCAACAGAAAATCATTAGTAACCTTTAACATTCCAAGCCTCACGCTATCCGAGTCAATTCACTTACCAAACTCAAATCTCTAAACGATTCCAAAAATTCCCACTCTTTAACCATTAAAGCGGACATATGCAACGATTTCTGGCTTAAAGCGTCAGCTACCACATTAGCTTTACCAGGATAGTAATTCAAGCCAAAGTCGTAGTCCTTCAAAAATTCCAACCATCTCCGTTGCCTCATATTAAGCTCTTTCTGATCAAACAAGTATTTCAAACTTTTATGATCACTAAAGACTTCGAATCTTAAACCGTAGAGATAATGCCTCCGAATCTTCAACACAAAAACCACAGCCGCTAATTCAAGATCATAGTAGGATAATTTTTCTCATGAACCCTCAATTGCCTTGAAGTATAAGCCACAACCTTACCTCCCTGCATCAACACTCCACCTAACCCAATCAAAGACGCATCACAATACACCACAACGGTTCACTAGGATTCGGTAAGATCAAAATCGGAGTTGTAGTCAATCTTCTCTTCAGCTCACAAAAACTTTCCTCACACTGAATATCCCAAATGAACGCCTTACCCTTACAAGTCAACTGGGTCAAAGGAAGTGCTAACTTAGAAAAACCTTCAATGAACCTTCGATAATAACCAGCTAAACCCAAAAAGCTTCTAATTTCAGTAACAGATCTAGGAGCCTCCCATTGTAGAATTGCATCTACTTTAGATGGATATGCAGCAATACCATTACCTGAAATTACGTGTCCAAGAAAACTCACCTCTGACAACCAGAACTCGCACTTGGACAATTTGGCAAAAAGTTTCCTTTCCTTCAAAATTTGCAACACAATGCGCAAATGCTCCGCATGCTCCTCCCAAGACTTAGAATAAATCAAGATATCATCAATAAACACAACCACAAATCTATCCAAATGCTCATGGAAAATACGATTCATATACTCCATAATCACACCTGGCGCATTAGAAACCCCGAACGACATCACAGAGTATTCATAATGACCGTATCGTGTCCTAAAAGCCGTCTTCTGAATATCTTCTTCTTTCACCCTAATCTGATGATACCCTGACCTCAAATCAATCTTACTAAACACACACGCGCCAACCAACTGGTCCATCAGATCATCAATTCTCGGAAGAGGATACTTATTCTTAATCGTCACCTTATTCAGCTGGCGATAATCAATACACAATCGCATACTTCCATCTTTATTTTTCACCAATAAATCTGGAGCACCCCAAGTCGATACACTTGGCCTCACAAACCTCTTTTCTAACAATTCATTCAACTTCTTCTTTAACTCAACCATCTCAGATGCCGACATTCGATATGGTACCATAGACACAGGTCTAGTACCAGGAACTAGATCTATAGAAAACTCCACCTCTCTCTCTGGCGGCACATCTGAAATATCCTCAAGAAACACTTCCGAAAAATCACACACAACTGGAAACACATCAATTGAAACTTGACTATCCACAGTCAACGATGCAAACAACCCAAACAACTGAGCTTCCTCCGCCAAAAGTTTCTTAACCTCTTTGGTAGATAAGAAACTCGAGTCCACATCTTCCTCAAGATAAGGAAATCTTACCAGGTTATGATAACAATCAGTATGAACCCGATTGAACTGTAAGTAATTCATTCCCAAAACCACATCTAAACCCTCCAACGGCAAACACACCAAATCCATCTCAAAGTCTTTACCATAAATGGTCAAAGGACAATTTAAACAAACCAAAGAAGTAGTTACTGACCCCATTGCTGGAGTATCAATAACCATCTCACCATCCATCAAGGACAACACAAGATTCAAACGCTTCGCGCACTCATACGAAATAAACGAATGAGTCGCTCCGGTATCAATAATAGCAACTAAAGGTGTACTATTAATAAAACAAGTACCTTGGATCAGACGGTCTGCACTAGAAGTCTGAGTTCCCACCAATGCAAAAACTTTCCCACCAGCTGGAGCTTGCTTCGGTTTCGGAAACTTCGTATAGATATGACCAGGTCCACCACAGTTAAAACACCTCGCCACACTCTTCCTCTTACAATCAGCTGCGACATGTCCTAAACCTCCACAATTGGAACACTTCCTCATATCCTTTCTACATTCGAACTGACGATGTCCTAATTCACCACACCTAAAACATCTTGGAGAATTAGACATACCTCCTCCACTTGGCCTTCTCTCAAAATTACCCCTTTGCTTACCCTTGTTGGCTGGTGTCACATAAGGACCACTACGAAACGACTGATTCCCTTTCCTTTCGTTCACACTCTTATAGTGAGTAGAATGAGCCTTGCTATCTTCCTCATAAATCCTACAACAATCCACCAAGTCTGAAAACCTTCAAATTCTCTAATAACCAATTGCCTGCTTAATCTCAGGACGCAACCCACTCTCAAACTTCACACACTTAGAAAACTCCGCAGTCGCTTTAGCATAATATGGATAAAACTGCACAAGCTCCACAAACTTAGCAGTATAATCAACAACCGTCATATTACCTTGTTTAAATTCCAAGAACTCTATTTCTTTCTTTCCTCTTACATCTTCAGGAAAATACTTCCTCAGAAACTCAACACTAAACAAAGCCCAAGTGACTTCTTCCTCTGCAGCTTCCAACATATGACGAGTACTAACCCACCAATCATCAGCCTCTTCCTGCAACATGTGAATACCCAGTCTCACCTTCTGATCCTCAGCACAATCCATCACTCGGAAGATTCTTTCAATCTCCTTAAGCCAAATCTGAGCACCCTTAGGATCATGTCTCCCTTTGAAAATAGGCGGTTTGTTCTTCCTGAACTCATCATTCCAAGCAGCATTAGGTGCACCCTGCACAGCCCGAGCCATAGCTTGCATAGCAGCAGCTAAAATAGCGTCATTCCTACCAGCCATATTATGTTCATTTCCAATAACGACACTATGGTTAAACAAACAGCTCACCCAAACACAAACACCGACAAGGGCTGACACAAACTGACACGGACTGGCTCTGATACCACTTAATGTAACACCCCTAATCTATACCCCCAATTAAATAAAGAGATAAAAATTTCATCAGAGTATAATTAAACATTCATGGCATAGACGAAGGCGTCACATCAATTGAGACAAAACACAATAAATCTGCTCAAAAAGATATGCAACAACAGGTAGCAAATAACAGAGGAACTTAGTTCCTACTACCCACCATTCAGATACAGAATAAAAGCGGAAAATCTGTAACTGAATCTCATATATACACATCATATAAAGATTGTCTGTCACATACCAAGTCACACAAGTACGATCCAAAATATGTGAATACATAATACAATTAATCACACTCGATCACCCCGACTACCCGGTGCTATATATCAGAGCCGACCGACAAAAGAATGAAGACCTAAGCTTCACAAGAAGACCTCCAACATCTAATCTGCAATGCCACATAGAGCATTTAAAAACAACAGAAGGGCGAGAAACACAATCATAATATAATTGCATACAATTATATATTAACCAAAAAATACACGTATAAAATATTCTCACCACAGCTTACACCATGATTCACGTACAAACCAACACAATGAATTTTCTCATATATCCGTCATAAAGGCATATCAATCATGCACAATTCAATTATCACCAACACACACACACACACACACACACATACACACACATATATATATATCCCAACTCATCAATTCCATTCACAATTTCACACAAAATCAATCCATTCATGATTTATGCATATGCAAAGAGACCGACACAACGATTCTATGCAATGCAATGCGGTACCATTCATCCTTCATCTCATCACTAGTTCACTCAGGAACTATTGGAACCATCGCTTGTTACTTAGTGTAACTCCCCGTCGAGCAAAAGATGTTCCCCGTCGCTTTAGGTCCTCTTGGTATAAGGCGCACGACGTTTATGGATCGCTTTAGGTCCTCTTTGTATAAGGCGCATGATCCGATCGCTTTAGAACAAAACAGACACAAAGTTCGCTAGGCGAACTCCTTGGCAAAACCTCGCCTTGCCGTTCGCTTCGCGAATCCCTGGGCGAACCAAGGCAGCAACAACCATAACCAAAAAGATACAAAGTTCGCTAGGCGAACAATGTTAGCGAACATTCCCTGACCTTCGCTAACTGGCTTGCTAGGCGAACCCGCGAAAATCATTCGCTTTTGCTTCGCCCCAGGTTCGCTAGGCGAACCAAGGAAAACCCAGAAATTCTGCAATGCTGTTTTGGGTCCAATAAACCAAAATTTTCAACCAAAATCTCTTCCAAACCAAAACATAACAATCAAAACATAACCCAATCATGGTAACAAGTATTCTACAACATTTGTATCACATTTCAACCGCGAAAACATCGATCCCCAATCATTTCTCTCATTCCAACCTAGAATTGACAAGCTATGAAACACAATGAACATTCCAACACACACATACATAATCATACACAAGCATAAGATAATCGAGTTTCGCACCCTTACCCGATTAATCATGTTTGAAAAGTCGGTTGATCGATTTTTCTTAAATCCCAAGTTTTCTCTCTTTTTCTTCTCTTCTTTTTCCTTCTTTCTCTTTTTCTTCTTCTCTTTTTCTTTCTCTCTAATTTTATCTCTTTCTATTTCTATTTTCTAACTTAAGGAAAAATAAAGTGAAATGACCAAAATACCCCTACACTCAAATATCTCGCAAACGTTCCCAAAACGCGATAAAACATATTCACGATGAAAAATAACATATTATCAAATAAAAGTCAAAAATAAAATAATATAATAATAAAATAATCAAAACGACTCGATTAAATAAAAATGACAAAAACTGGGGCGTTACAACAATCGATTGCAGTCTTAGTGAAACCAAAGATGTTGTTTTTCCCTTGTAGCGCTGTCTAAGGATTCTGGCCATAACTTTTGATCCGTAAGTCCGAATAATGCCCCGTTAGAAGCGTTGGAAAGCTAACGTTGAGATCTACATCATGGGAAATGGACCCATGGAGGTCACCCTCTGTACACATGGCAGACGCCATGTAGAGATGGCGGGCATTATCTTCCCAAAACATGGATCAGTCAAGGACAGTTAGAGAAAGTGCCCAATACTACCACTTACACACATGGCAGACGCCAATGGAAGATGACAGGCGCCATCTTCCTAAAATGCGCTTCAGTTAAAGGAAGTTGGAAAATCACTCTCATGATCACCATTTTTCTCTCATACGAATATAGAAGGAGTTACGTGCATTCCAAAGCATGTACCATTATAAATAGGATTTAGTTCATTAGTTTTAATCATCCAATCTTAGTTGCAGCATTAGACATGAATTCACTTTGTTAAAGCGATAATTCTTCACACCGGGGAGTTATCGCACCATTGTTGTAATCGAGTTTGAATCGATTTATTTTATAGCTTTTAATCTTGCTGCCATTTACTTTCCGTCAAAATTTATTTCTTGTATCAGATTCAAGTCTCCGGTTTGGAGCAGGTTCTTAATATATTCCGCATTGCTTTACTTTATATTATTTCCTTGCACTGCTTTACTTCATTTATTTCTTACCTTGCCTTAAATTTGTTTACTTTATTGCTCTGCTTTATATTCTTTACTTTATCACACTACTTATTTTAATTCCTTTATCGCAAAAAGATCCATTTTCAAACTGAACTTAAGCGTGATACTTTCGTTCTTACTTTTGAAAACCAATCTCACACTTACCAAATTTTTATTCCCTAAATGACTTATTATGCAAATCAATTATATGCCATGTTTACCAGAGTCATGTCTAGATAAATCCGTTGTGCTGGGATGTGAGGACCGTCATTTCGACGGTGCTCCGTATGTTGTATATGTAGAAATGCTTTAGGGCTGTTTTGATTTTAATACAACTTTTTTGAATTTAACTTGATCGGCCATTATATAAATGGGACCGTGTTTCTGTTTACGTGATGACCGTGACTATGTCGGGTAAGATCGAAAGCCGTCCGATACTTAAGATAAAAGTTGGTTAGTTGTTAATTGATAAAAACAGTGAAATCGCTTTGTTAATTAACTAGGGAAATTTAATATTATTAGAAAGTGATTTTAAAACTATTTACGAAAGCGCGCCATTTATAGATTTAGGATTCGGTTCTCTGAGTGAAAGCCCGAAACCCTTTTTATTTAAACTTTCAAATCAAAATCACTTTTCTGTTAAGTTAAGAGTTTAATTTCTTAAAAAATGAGTTTACTACTTTAACTCGGTAAGCGCCGGCCATATGTGACAAATGGAAGGTATAAATTAGAGAGTGAAACTCGGTCCTGAATACGCGAAAGCGACAGTTCATGTTAAATTAACTCTTTTCTATATAGGAAGCAATGCCCCGTAAGTAACCTTAGTGGAGACGATTAGAGTATTGTTCATTGATGTGAATTATATTTCAGCATTGTCATTTATCTGATTTTATTTACTTCATCATTCTTAATTCAATCACCTTAAATAAACATCGTAACAACTAAGTAACGATAGGTTTGAAGATTGGTCTCTGTGGGTTCGACAATCTTTTATATTATTTCGATAAGTCCATGCACTTGCGAAATCCATCCATCAAGTTTTTGGCGCCGTTGCCGGGGACCAATTTCGTCAAATATCGTAACCCTGTTGTTACACCGTCTAGACTAAGGCACCATTTTATCTATTACTATGTATCACCCAAATTTTCCCCATAATTACCACTCTCAGTAGTTTGAGGAACCGCAATATTCCTATAAATCCGACCTCGAAATAATAATGGAGAATTTCATTGAGACGCAGACTCTCTGTAGGCTAGAATCTACGTGGAGGAGGTTTGCGGCGATACAAACTCTCCAAAATAAGGAGTTTAGAAAATAAAGTCTTCAGATTAATGAAAACCTTAGGCAGGTAAGCACTATGGTCGAGTCCCTCGCCACTCATAGCATGGCATTGGAGACTCAAATTTCCTTGCTCGCACAAACAACCCTAGGATTCTTCCCTGAGAGACACGTGGATGTTCTAACAACCAGTAGTGAAAAAATTCGAATATCCTAAGGAGAGTGATAATGAGGTTGAGGAGATTTTTGATGAGAAAAGAGTAGAGATTGAGAAAAATCCACCGACACCACCCGAAATGGAGGTTGTCGAAGAGGTAGAGAAGGAAGCACCTATTGTTGTTCCTCCTCCCTATAACTCGCCGATTCTTTTCCCCCAAATACATATGGAAGTTAAGGCAGACTCCCAATGCAAAATGTATATTGAGGTATTGGAAGATATCCACACCAATGCACCTTTGTCTGAGTTCATGCATAAAAAGCGACAATTAAAGGACCATGGAACTAGGGGAATCTTCAGTATCAAGAGGGAAATGTTAGATTTTGAGGTAGTGGATGAAAGAACTAAACTCAAACCTGAGAAGCTAATACTTAGGATAGATCCAGAACCACCACAAGTTCAAAAGAATGAACCACCCCACAGAAGGAAGAAAAGAAAAGGTGAAGGATATGTGAGATGGCTTGATAAGTGGCCATGGAAACCAAAGATTATTAAAAGTTTGATCGAGGAATCATTCTCGAAAGAACCACCATGAGTACTTACACTCTTGGGCCATCGAGTTAATGACGTAAAAAGAAGCGTTGCGTGGGAGGCAACCCACGAGCTTTTAATTTAATGATTTCCTTTATTGTTTGAATTTGCAAAAAATAAAGAGATGGATTGCTTGTCATGTCTCAGCTACTTCTAGGTGAAAAACCTCTAGATAACAATCCTAGAGATAAGCTGGTGCCCACGGTGATTCCTACGAATTTCGCTGTTGGTGGTGACACCGATGAGGAGTATGATAAGAGAGAGCATGTCTCTCCCGTTCGTAACTCACCTCCTCCTCATTCTTCTCAAGGTCAACTTCCACCTGCACACACCGCACTGTATTTTTATAACACTTTTTGCAGGTACTTCCTCTGGAAACGGGCAACAAGACGAGCTGCTTTAAGAAACAAAAATTTCAACAAATAAAGGTATCTCAAAATTCCCGTAGCCGAAGTAGAAGTGGCCAGTGAAGACATGAATAACAAGAGTAGGATCAGAGAGGATTTGGCCATGGTGGAATGTAGTAGCATTCATACAGGTTCTTCCACCCCTTTTCCACCTTATTTCAAAACATTGAGGACAATGTTTGGTTTAAGTGTGGGAGGGATTTTACTCGCTTTCTAGTTAGATTTATCGCTTTCTTTATTTTTCTTTGTCTGTTATCGAGTCATTGCATGCACTGTCGAGTCATTCATGTGTGTTTCCTATCGTTTATCCCGTTTTCCCTCTTTCTTGAGCCCTACCTAAAAAATTGAATAAATTTTGGAAAAAGTGAATAAATTTTGAAATATTTTGAAACTTTTGGAACAAACAGAGGATAGGTTACAAAGACTTGGGAAAGTTTCTAAAAGATCGGTATCGTCTTAACGTCGTAGGTATCTTGAATATAAGAATCGATTTGCATAATTATTATTCGAAAGCTTTGAATTCTCATTTCTGAAGTAGTCTTTAGTAGTTTATTTTAGAAGTCAGCACCATCTTGGTTACCGCAAAGCAAATGAACCAATGCAAATAAGTGATTGATTCCGTAAAAAGAAAGAAAAAAGAAGAAAAATAAGTAATGAAAAGAAAACGATTTGAAAAGAGAATCCGCCTTATAAGTTAGGTAACCCTCACCAGGTTATTTAGCCCAAACGGCAGAGAAACCTTTGTAATTATGCTTGTGCGTCTGTATTGAAAAAGATAGCAAAAGTGTTGAAATTAGGCATAAAAATCGGAATCATAATCACCAACAGGGTTGTTCACCATACGAGTACAAGATAACGGGCTTAATGTGATTGCGCCTAAATGAAAAAGATGAAAGGTGAGATGAGTAAGTTTGGCTTGAGCATAATAGTATGATGCATATCGGTAAGTATAGGAAAGAGACCTATGATCGAAAAAATGTGAAGTTTGTTGTTACGATATCCTTAATTTTTGAGTTAGTACCTATCAGTGTGACTTTTCCAAAGTAAAGTCCATAAGCTTAGTCACTATAAGAATCATTGTTCTTTCTGTTTACACAAGTCTTGCTTGAGGACAAGCAAAAGTTCAAGTGCGGGAGAGTTTGATGACGTGAAAATACATCATTTATTTGAATTGATTAATGCATGTTTTCTAGTTGTTTTGATTTGAATTTGCACTATTATGTTGGTATTTTGTTTGTTTTTAGGTATTTATCCATTTAAGAGTCACATGCGAAGAAACGAAGCAATTCGGATAAAAAACGGAAGAAATGGAGCAATTTGCACACAAGGCATTTGCTATAGAGAAAGCCAAAAACGAGAAAAGGGAAGGAAAAGTACAAGAAAGACAAGGGAAAGCCCACATGAAAATTGATTGCAGTCTTAGTGAAACCAAAGATGTTTTTTTTCCCTTGTAGCGCTGTCCGACGATTCTGGCCATAACTTTTGATCCGTAAGTCCGAATAACGCCCCGTTCGAAGTGTTGGAAAGCTAACACTGAGATCTACATCATGGGAAATGGAGCCATGGCGTTCACCCCTTGTACACATGGAGGACACCATGTAGAGATAGCGGGTACCATCTTCCCTAAACGTGGATCAGTCAAGGACGATTAGAGAAAGTGCCATGACCACCACTTACACACATGGCGATCGCCAAGGGTAGATGGGGGATGCCATCTTCCTAAAAAGTGATTCATTCAAAGGCAGTTGGAGAATCACTCCAATGATCACCATTTTTCTCTCACACGAATATTGAAGGAGTTATGTGCATTCCAAGGCTTGTACCACTATAAATATGACTTAGTTCATTAGTTTTAATCATCCAATCTTAGTTGCAGCATTAGGCATAAATTTACTTTGTTAAAGCGATAATTCTTCACATCGGGGAGTTATCGCACCATTGTTGTAATCGAGTTTGGATCGATTTATTTTATAGCTTTTAATCTTGCCGCCATTTACTTTCCGTCAAAGTTTATTTCTTGTATCAGATTCAAATCTTCGGTTTGGAGCAGGTTCTTAATATATTCTGCATCGCTTTACTTTATTTTATTTCCTCCCACTGATTTACTTTGTTTATTTCTTTCCTTGCCTTAAATTTGTTTACTTTATTGCTCTGCTTTATATTCTTTACTTTATCGCACTAATTGTTTTAATTCCTTTATCGCAAAAAGATCTGTTTTCAAACCGAGCTTAAGCGTGACACTTTCGTTCTTACTTTTGAAAACCAATCTCACACTTAACACGTTTTTATTCCCTAAATGACTTATTCTGCAAATCAATTATATGCCATGTTCACCAGAGTCATGTCTAGCTAAATCCGTTGTGCTGGGATGTGAGGACCGTCGTTTTGAAGGTGCTCCATATGTTGTATCTGTAGAAATGCTTTAGGGGATGTTTTGATTTTAATATAACTTTTTTGAATTTAACTTGATCGACCATTACATAAATGGGACAGTGTTTCTGTTTACATAATGACTGTGACTATGTCGGGTAAGATCGAAAGTCGTCCGATACATAAGATAAAAGTTGGTCACTTGTTAATTGATTAAAACAACGAAAGCACTTTGTTAATTAACTAAGGAAATTTAATATTATTAGAAAGTGATTTTAAAATTATTTACGAAAGCGCGTCGTTTATAGATTTAGGACCCGGTTCTCTGAGCGAAAGCCCGAAATCCTTTTTAGTTAAACTTTCCAATCAAAAATCACTTTTCTGTTAAGTTAAGAGTTTAATTTCTTAAAAAAGGAGTTTACTACTTTAACGCGGTAAGCGTCGTCCATATGTGACAAATGGAAGGTATAAATTAGAGAGTGAAACTCGGTCCTGAATACGCGAAAGAGACAGCTCCGTTTAAATTAACTCTTTTCTTGATAGGAAACATTGCCCTGTAAGTAACCTTAGTGGAGACGATTAGAGTATTGTTCATTGACGTGAATTACATTTCAGCATTGTCATTTATCTGATTTTATTTACTTCATCATTCCAAATTCAACTGCCTTAAATAAACACCGTAACAATTAAGTAATGATAGGTTTGACGATTAATCTCTGCGGGTTCGACAATCTTTTATATTACTTCAATAGGTCAGTGCACTTCCGGAATCCACCCATCAGCGTTGATGTGGATAAAATTTTATACAAGAGTATGATTGGTAGTCTGTTGCATCTTACAACTAGCAGACCATATATCACCTTTTTTGTAGGAGTTTGTGCAAGATATCAGGCTGAGCCAAAAATGAGTCACACTACTCAAGTAAAGAGGATCTTAAAATACATCAATGGTACTAGTGATTATGGAATGTTGTATTATCATAGTCCAAACTCCATGCTTGTAGGGTGTTGTGATGCAGACTGGGTAGGTAGTGCTAATGGTAGAAAAAGTACTTCGGAAGGATGTTTTTTCTTGGGAAACAATCTTATCTCTTGGTTCAGTAAGAAGCAAAATTATGTGTCTTTGTCTACACCTGAGGCTAAGTATATTGCTCCAGGAAGAAATTGCTCTCAGTTGATTTGGATTAAGTAGATTTTAAAAGAATATAATATCAAACAAGATGTCATGATATTATACTGTGACTACTTGAGTGCTATCAACATTTATAAAAATCCCGTGCAACATAGCAGCATAAAGCACATTAACATCCGTCATCATTTTATCAAGGATCTAGTTGAAGACAAAGTTATTACTCTTGAACATGTGGCCACTAAGAAATAACTGGCTGATATTTTCCCCAAAGCTCTAGATGCAAACCAGTTTGAGAAGTTAAGGGGTGAATTGGGAATTTGTATTTTTTAGGAATTATAGCAAGTAGTCTTATTGTTGAAGGAGATAAGGAAGAGGAATATGCTGCTGCAGGAGATGTCTAATTTATGCCTTTGTTTGTTGTTGTCTAATTTATGGCTAAAAAGGGGGAGTAATGGTGTTTGGTATAGTAGTAGTGAAATTCTGGCATAGCAGACATCATATGTCCTAACACATGTCAAGACATTGTTCTACTTAATTATTAAACAAGGAACAAAACAGGAAATTGATATCCAGAATATCAGTAACTACAGAAAGACAGATGTTTTAACATCTGTTCCAACATGCTAATCAAAACTGAACTGTAAATTGCAAAATGATAAACAACACAGAATATGATAACCCAGTTCGGTGCAAATCACCTACACCTGGGGGAATACCATGCCAGGAAGAAGAATCCACTATCAGTAGTATAGTTTTATGTAAACAACCGCTGGTTTAGAGTAAACACCCACGTTTACCTATCACTACCCAATGAAAACTTTATTTAAGAACTCAATCCTAGATAAGAGAAACCCATCTCACTCCCTAAATCACAACCTGTGATTATCTAATAGTTACAACAACTGTATCATCCTATTGAAAGACACCCCTTTTAATACAAAGTTCAGTCAAGCATCCTTGACTAACAAGTTAACTTGGATTTTCTTAAAAGCTTCATCCAAGAACAATACAATTCATTACCTACAGGTTTCTGAATCTGTACAAGTACCTATGTCTACCACAATGTATCAAATCGATACAGAGGGAGACTTACAAGAGAAACCTACGACTTTCAAAACCTAGACCCTACTTTACAAAATATGATTCCTAAGTCTATGTCGTTCTCTCTCTCTCTCTCTCTCTCTCTCTCTCTCTCTCTCTCACTTTGCCTTAGGTCTTGGTCTTCTTTTATAGCCTACTGCTGCGTTGGGCTTCATATCTTTGTTCCTTGATCCACTACCAATCCCGCCTTAAATCTTGGAACAGAATTAAAAACAAACCTGCTATGATAGTCATGATGTCGAGTCTTCATGTTGTGACATTTCATTCGACATCTTTGGTCTTGGACTGAAACCTTCATGTTGGAACATCTTTCACAACATTATGTTTTACCAAAACTTAGTCAAACTCTTGGAGCATTCAAACTCCCCCTTTTGAAATTTTTTGGCTAAAACATTCTTCAGTTTGATGATGCATACAGTGGGAAAATACTTGAAGCAATTGCCAAGGAAGAGGGAGAAGATAATTTCGAGATACCCTCTTCATTCCCTTGTGATACCGAATACATAGAGAATGTAACTCATATCACAAAACACAACTTGCTTCTTAACTCTGATCATAAAACACAAGTTCCCAAGATGTTAGAACCCAGAACGTTAGAACATCCTTTGAGACATTTTGCAGATCAGCAGCACAAGTTGGCAAAAATGACCCATGCAGACCCATACCCAGATCGTGCTTACCCAAACACGAACAAAACCCATTTGCTCTCAACATAACAAGAAAGATGTTCTAGCACGATCCTCCTTAAATATTGAAGAAGCTACATTAGTAGAGCCAATCCTTTTGAAAGAAACAAAAGACTAGTCAATGAATGCAATAACTGCTGGTCAAGTTGGTTTCGAAAGATTCCACTTTTTCTGACTTGTCCTTGAAACCACTGCTCCTTTGATTGTCTTTATCTGAAACAAATTCTGACCAAAGTCCTGATACCTAATCTGACTTTGTCAGTTTTCGCATGAATGATTCGTAGACCCCACAACCTTGTTATTTAGCACAGATATAGCAGGTTTACACAGATAGACTTCAACTTCTTCTCTTTATCCTGAATCAATTTCTTAATCCAGAAATTAGCAGACTTGATCACTACAGAATGCTTCCATTCAACTTTCCATCAGTAGAGAAAACTAATTTCTTCAAGACAGCAACAGAGATTCCCAAGATACTTGTACTACTTTCGATTCAATCCATTGACACCCAATGACAGAATCAGAATAACCTGATAAGTTCACCAAGAACTTAACCTGTAGAGCAATGTCACAACATCTCGTCTGACATATCATCTTCACTTGAGGTAATAAATCACAAACTGCTTGAAACCACAAACAATCTTGATAAAAAATCTGCACCACTGCAGCCATATATCCAAAACAGAAGTCTAACCCCCCTGTCGTAGATAACCAGTGCTCTTATGTAGGAAGAACACCCTGAATGAATGGAAAACATAAGACGCATCTTCATGTCTTCAAGAGTGCACCATCTGTTTAACACACCTGCTGAACGCATTCACCTAATGCTTGAACCTCAAGCAATCCATGTACCACACTAGTACATTTAACAGACAGAATTTCTCCCTCTATCTTTCTCAACAGATGCTTCTTCACCAAGAAACACCCAAAAACACCACATGATATCCCATGACAACTTCATGCTCATATAGTGAGAGTACCGGGAACACATCCTTGTACCGCAACCAACAAACTCTTGGATTGAGACCAAAACACCATTGATCCCTCTCATCCAGAAACCATCCATACATCACACGAATTCCTCCTGAATTCTCATGTATAGATCTCCTTGTTCTCTGAGATACAACCCAATTGAATATGAATGCTTCACATTCCTCAAAGAGACATACATAACCCCTTAGTTTTCTAGCTCGCCTAGATGTTCTTCACACTTGAAGGACATCAAACACATGCTCTAGAAATCTCCAGCTTATTTGCTCCACAAGCACCAAACTGGTCCACTTCTCTCTAGCATGCCTTGTAGCAGAAGAAGCCACTTCTCCACAAGTATTCTGACTTCAGCAAGAGTTAGTCTTCTAGATAAACACCCCATGATCCAAGACAGTCTTCAATCTATCATTCTCTCATATGATAAGATAGAATACTTCTGATTCAACTGGTGAATATCAGCTTCCATATTTTGAACACATCAGAATCTAGAACTTCATGCAATCAATCCATGATCCACTTCAGTCTGACACCACATTCACACCAGACTTCCAAGACAATCCTTAACCCATCATTCTCCCGTATGACAAGATCAATACTCCTTAGACAAGATGTGAGTGTTAAGTTCCACCCTCAGAACTTAGAATCCTACTCCAAGGATAACCAACCCAGAAGATGTTCTAACATCAGTTAGAACATCCTTCACATATCACAAACACCAACCAATACGGTTCTTGATATGCTCCACCACTGGACTTACTATCTTCATAGTAATCCAACTGAAGATCTTCAAACAACACTGCGCTACCAGCTTGGTCAACAAGAACTTCAGATAACCGAAGAGAGAAATAAACTCTCATCCACCAAAAGAAGTTAATCTTCCATAATCAACTTAGAACTACTACCACAAGCTCCAAGATAGAACTGATCCAGAACCTCCTTAAGTCTTCAACCAACTACCCTTCTGCCCAAGAGTAATTAGTTTCAAGCACCCTGCTTGAATGCACACTAAAGATCAACCAAATGCCACTATTTGGTTCATCTTAACATTTCTTCAAAGTTTTAGACAATCTTCTGATCCACCAATAAAACTTAATCTTCAAGTTACATGATCTACTTACTCCTTAGGAAAACATCTTGGATCCACTAAGCCTTAGACATGTAACATCTCCTTCTTCCACAGCTCCTGCAAACTGCATGAGACATGCGTTTTTGAAGCATTAATTCCATTTATATCTAAGAAGATCAACTTATCTTACGATGATGCGCCACAGCATCAACTAAGACCCTGAAGTTTCTGTTTGATGTCATGACATCTGATGAGACATCCAGCTGAGGAATTCAGCCCTTCCTTCAGCCACTTAGAAGAACCTCCTCCCTATAACAGAACAAGAGTTCCATGTTCTCATAGACTTGATTCAACAACCAAGTTTGAGTAGAACACCTTCATCTTGCTTAATCATATCACATGTATTCAATTCAAGCTCACACCTTAATGAATATCTGCTTCACAACTCCAAAGAGCTCAAACGTGCCAAGTCTAAATCATCAAAAAAGAAGTAGTCATAGACTAAAGCACAACTGTAGCAAAGGAATGCCACTTTTCTTAAGTAGAGAACTTTGCAGAAAGTCAGAGATAATTGCCACTTATCCTTGACCTCCAAGATGAGCAAGATCACATGCTCCTATGTACCTAGATTAGAAATAAACTAATCCAAGAACTATTCATCAAGATTATGATGTCTTCTTCTTCATCTTCTACATCACCATTGTCTAGACCAGTTTCTTGCCAGGAAACACTCCAGAGATCAGATGCTTCCGCCACACCAAACTGAAGCAGATTCTTAGATCAACACCCAAGAGAAATAGATCCAAAAGCTTATGCAGTACCCCTCCCATGATTCTGCACAAACCCAGATGAAGAGATGTTTCAACATCGTATTGAACATCAGCAATCTTGAACTTCACGTACAAGGATAATCAATTAAATACTTTTGAATCTCACAAATAACAATTGATCTTAAATCCTTGTTAAAATAACCCTGCTTCACTGTTGAAGCCATACTTCAACAGATCCCTCCATGAACACTTATCAAGTATTCAATCTTTACAAGTATCTTCCTTGACAAACAAAGTGTTGAGATACCAAGGCTGCCATCCTTGACTCAAGTAACTAAGATTCTCTCTGAACGAACCCTATTTACCTCAACAGTTCTGAAATATCCATTCAGATTGGATTCATCCTTAGGATTAAGATAGATGAATCCTTCCTTACACTTTTGGACAATGAAAATAAATCACCTGCACTTTCTTCAGGTTTATGTTTCACAGAAACACCCTATAGTCAGAAGAGTAACTAGAAGACTCCAGATGCACGACTGAGATGACTTTATGAGTGGACTTGAGATAATTCTCAAGTATCTTTGACAACTTAGCCGATAAAATTTTTATCAAATTCCTAGAGCAAGAACTTGATGAACCTAATCTCTACTCCCCTTCTCTTCAACTGACTTCAAGCTGCACAATGGAACCAAGCTTCCATGTACCAAGTCACCATAACAGATATCTACCAACAACTTTCTTCATTCCATCGCTCCCGACTTTGGAATAAAAAGATGCAGATATCTTCAAATATAGAGGCCGACGATTAAGATCTTCCACCATCTATCTTCAGTAACAACTCCAGAATCCCATAAATTCCAGAGCTCTTCCATCAGAGACATATGCAGCAGAACTACCAAGGAACAAATTCAACTTGCCCTAATAAGATGTCAGAACATCTTACCAGGCACCCAACAAGAGAACTAGCCACTTCTCCTGTAGTTTTTGTAGAACCTCCTCAGAAACATGAACAATCACCAAGTTGTTGCCTTTGATCCAGAACATCCATCCCATCCATTAATACCCTTGAGTATGTCTGAGTGAATGATCTGATCTCCAAAACTCCTCCTTGTTTAAAATGCCAGAAAGTATCTCCCAAAGATCTCATCCAGAAACAGACATGATGCCTGCTCTGATACCAATTGTAATTCTGGCATAGCAGACAACAGATGTCCTAACACATGTCAAGATATTGTTTTGCATAATTATTAAACAAGGAACAGAACAACAAACTGATATCCAGAATATCAGTAACTGGAAAAAGATAGATGTTTTGACATCTGTTCCAACATGTTAATCAAAACTAAACTGTAAATTGCATAATGATAAATAACACAGAATATGATAACCCAGTTAAGTGCAAATCATCTACATCTGGGGGCATACCAAGCCAGGAAGAAGAATCCACTATCAGTAGTATAGTTTTATGTAAACAACCGCTGGTTTACAGTAAACACCCACGTTTACCTATCGCTACCTAATGAAAACTTTATCTAAGAACTCTATCCTAGATAAGAGAAACCCATCTCACTCCCTAAATCACAACCTGTGATTATCTTATAGTTACACAACGCCAAAATTGTGTTTTGGCAGCACTACAAAGACAACGATTTTTGGGAGAAGCGTTGCTATAAGTTTCGCTAAAAACAAAAATAAAAAAACAAAGGAAAAAAGCGCTGCCATATGGGGGTCCTACGAAAGCGCTTTTAAAAAGCGCTGCTAAAGGGCTAAGGAAGGTGAACTTTAGAAAGCGCTTTATGAAAAGCACTGCTAAAAGGATACCATAAGCCAACGCTTTTGAAAAGCATTGCTAAAGGCCCAAGGTATACCATACTTTAGGCAGCGCTTTCATAAAGCGCCGCTAAAGGCCCAATTCACTACACACCTTAAAAAGCGCTTTTCTCTGAAAGCGCTGCTAAATCCCAGTCTACGAAAGTGTTTTCTAAAAGTGCTGCTAAAGCTGCTTTAGTTAGTAAAAATTAAAATGCAGAAACCAGTAACAAATCATTTCTAATTTTTAACCCTATCATTGTTTTCACTCTCGCTCTCACTGTTCACTATCGCTCTCACTCCCACTCTCGCTCTCACTGTTCACTCTTCATCCTCCGTCATTGTTCACCACTGTTCGCCACCATCCTCTGTCGTTGTTCCTGCGTCACTATTCCGGCTCGCCGTCGCTGCTCCTCCGGCTGTCACTGTGAGTCACTGTGTGCAATGTATCTTCCATTTGATTTCTTGTTTCATTTCCATTTCCATTTCCATTTCATTTTTTATTTCATTTTTCGTTTAGCATTTGTTCTATGTTGATGTTGAAACAAATCAAATAGAAACTTGTTAAGTTGTTGTATGTTGCTGTTAATAAAAAATTTGTTCCCAAACAAAACTTAATAAAAAATGCAACAGAACCAATCATTCATTTTAATTAGTTTTTTAGTGAATTAGTTAGATACTTATGTATAACACAACCGATTTTTAGTGAATTATTTTATAAATTTGTATTTTGAGAAATTTGTTCCCAAACAAAACTTAATAAAAAATGCAATAGAAACAAATCAAATAGAAACTTGTTGAGTTGTTGTATTGGCTTATAAGCTAAGCGAGAATGATAATGAATAAAATAATTCATTGTTATGCATAAAAAAATAGGTTAAATTTCGATTTCATTTTTCTATTTAGAAAACAAGGTTAAAATTGAGAGAAAAAAATAAATTATAAAGTATTTGAATTAGTATATCAAAACATACTTTGAGAGAATAAAGAAACTAGTGATTTGATGAGTTGATGTAGAAGAGATTTGATTGTGGCCTATGCTCACAAGGCTTTGATATGAAAAAGATATTTAGGAACACAAACATAATTGACGTCAAAAATGGACAAGTCTAATACTTTGTGTGTTTGTTAGCACCTTAAAATCTTGATATGGTTATGGCCTAGAAAGATCCTTAAAATCTTGATAATCACCTCAAGAAAAAAAATTGAGTTTAACTTTTAAATATAGTATAGTTGATTTATTTATTTATTTATCATAGTCATAGAATGAAAAGGTGCTTAGTTGGTTAGAGTCTTAGATATGAAAAAAAAATAAATTATAAATTATCAAACAAAAACTATGTAGAAATAGGTGAAATTTTAAGATTTTGTTCATAAAACTTTTTACAACCAAGATTTTTAGGTTACTAACTTACGTTCATTTGCTATAGGGGTTGCTTGTGAAGAGTGAATTCGGATTGTTTTCAAGAATCTTACACTTTGTGGTTCAGTTCATAAGTTGCTGACTTCTATATATACATGTACGTACTTATAATTAGTTGTTCTTTTGGGTTTGTTTAGCTTACTTATTAAGACGTCCATGGATAAAAAATGGATGTCGTCCAATCGATTTTCGAAAGAGTACGAGAATGGGGTATCAAAATTCATTAAGTTTGCTGTTGAACACGCCAAAGAACCCAGTCGAATCACATATCCTTGCTTGGGTTGCTGTTTTGGGCGTCGAATTGACGCAGGTCAGATGGAGTCGCATTTAAAGAGGCATGGAATTGAGAAAAGTAACGGGAATGTTGAACCAGGGGATAATACGACCTATGCTTCAAACGACAATGTCACAGATACATACGATTGTGATCGAGTCGAAGAGATTGCAGAAGCACTTGAAGAAAATCTTCAGGATTGTCCCAAAATGTTTGAGAGGTTGCTAAGTGATGCAGAGAAACCGTTGTATAAAGGTTGCACTAAATTCACAAGATTATCTGCGGTATTAAAGTTGTATAACTTAAAGGCGGGTAATGGATGGTCGGATAAAAGTTTCAAAGATTTATTAGCCCTTATCAAAGATATGCTTCCGGAGGATAATGTTCTTCCCAATCGAACATATAAGGCCAAAAAGATGTTGTGCTCTATTGGCATGAGCTATGATAAGATACATGCCTGTCCAAACGATTTCATTTTGTTTCGAAATGAGTATGCATCGTTAAATGAGTGTCCTAAATACGACGTCTCTCGATATAAGAAAAAGTTGTCTCCAGCAAAAGTCTTGTGGTATTTTCCTATAATTCCGAGATTCAGAAGCATGTTTTGTAGTGAAACTGATGCAAGAAACTTGAGTTGGCATGCAGATGAAAGAATTATAGATAGAAAGTTTCGACATCCGACAGATTCACCACAGTGGACGAAAATTGATAATGATTATCCTGAATTTGGAGAAGAAACAAGAAACCTTGGAATGAACCCACACGGTCTTCAAAGTATCTCACATAGCACATGGACTGTGATTATTATGATTTATAACCTACCTCCATGGCCATGTATGAAGCGTAAGTACATGATGTTATCTATGTTAATTTCTGGGCCTAAACAACCAGGGATTGACATAGACGTATACTTGACACCCTTAATCGAAGATTTAAAGATTTTGTGGGAGAACGGTGTGAAGGTTTATAATGGATATAGGAAAGAAAGTTTCAACTTGAGGGCGATGTTGTTTGCACAATTAATGATTTTCCAGCATACAAAAATCTATTAGGGTATAGCATAAAAGGTCAATGTGTGTGTCCTATTTGTGAAGATAAAACAGATTGGACGTGATTGGAGTTTGGTCAGAAGAATGTCTTTCTCAGTCATCGTAGATTCTTAAATTCTAATCATCACTACCGTGGGTGGAGAAAAGCCTTCAATGGAGAGGCAGAACAAGGTAGAGCTCCACCTATATTGACAGGTGATCAAGTTTTTGAAAAGGTGAAAGATGTGAGTACTCAGTTTGGCAAGCCTTTTGCACATACGCTTGTCAAGAGTGGGTGAAGAAGAGGTCTTTTTTTTTTTAATTTCCATATTGGAAGTCGTTGTATGTAAGACATTTTCTTGATGTTATGCATATTGAAAAAAAATGTAATTGACAGTGTTATTGGTACGTTACTCAATATACAAGGAAATTCTAAAGATGGCCTTAAAAGAAGAAAGGACTTGATAGCGATGGGGATAAGAACTGAATTAGGACCCTTGAAGAAAGGAAAACGAACATATCTACCACCTGCTTCCTATACTCTATCTAGAAAGGAGAAAAAAATATTGTGTAAGTTTTTAAGTGAAGTTAAAGTTCCAGATGGATACTCTTCAGATATTAGAAGACTTGTGTCTAAGAAAGACCTCAAATTAAAGAGTTTAAAGATGCATGATTGCCATGTTATAATGGAACATTTTCTACCAATAGGTATACGTTCTATTTTTCCAGAAAAAGTAAGACGCACAATAACTAAATTGGGTTTCTTCTTCAGGTTAATTTGTAGTAAGGCGATCGATCCTGCGATGTTACCAACATTGCAAAAAGAAATAGTCATTACATTGTGTGATCTTGAAATGTTTTTTCCTCCCTTATTTTCTGACATAATGGTACATCTAGTTGTTCATCTTGTGAAGGAGACACAATTGTGTGGACCAGCTTGAATGAGATGGATGTACCCTGCTGAACGGTATATGAAAATATTAAAAGGGTATGTGAAAAATCGAAGTCGACCAGAGGGTTGTATTGTTGAATGATACATTGTTGAAGAAGCGATTGAGTTTTGTACTGAATATTTGTCCAATGTTCAATCCATTGGACTCCCCAAATCTCACGTTGTTAAAAAAAAGAAGAAAAAAAGTTAATTGGAAATAAAATTGTGACCGTATCAAGGGCTGAACGGGAGCAAGTGCATTTGTATGTTCTGCCCAATGACAATGAGGTTGAACCGTATGTTGAAATGCACAAGGATTTTCTTCGAGGTTTAAATCCGAATAAAAATGAAAATTGGATAGTACGAGAGCACAATTGAAGTTTCATATCATGGTTTAAAGATCATATTTATTCAAAGTTTTGTGTAGATCCCGCTTCAATAACAGAAAGGTTGAGATGTTTAGCATATGGTCCAAGTTTGCATGTGTTTTCTTATGGCGCATACGCAATTAATGGATACACATTTTATACCAAATAACAAGATGATAAAAGTACAATGCAAAATAGTTGTAACGCCCACATATAGATACATATGTCAAAGCATATATTATACATGAATAATACGTTTGGTACTGAAATATACAATAAGTTCCTAGTAAACACATTATAGGTATACATGCCCAAAAGAGACTAAATACAAATAACTACGGCATAGTATATCTACAAGATGTTCCAATGACAAATACTAAGAACTAGATCAAATAATGATCTCAAAAATCTTCACAACAGAAGCCTGCTAACCAAAAGCTACGATCCGTAAGGAAAGTCAAATAACCTTGTCCTTACCCTTCGCCGAACCTGCAGAACCTGTGATGTAAACAACAACAGTGGGGTGAGATACATCAAATCTCAGTGAGTTCTCTATCTTATAGTCCTCTCGGCTTTACAAGGTTCTAACATCCTAACTTAAGTCAAAAGGGAAGGGAAAAGGCTTTGAGTACGCACACGCCATATAAGCATTCACACTTGTGAGCCTGTTAACTCACAATAGTACCAAAGTAAATCCTGAGCCTGTTAACTCAAGAATCTCACTAATCAATAACCGTACCAAGGCATCCCCTGTTCCCGTCCGCTTCTATGTCTAGAACACGACCCGAGTCATGGATCCTCGTATTTACTTGGCATACGAATTGGATTCGGGATCATCGGTCTGTTAACCGTGAACCGTCACTTCTCATGGCCTGTTAACCATCACAAGTCTCTTTACCCGTAGGTTCCAATCGTACTATACGTGGGAATTAAACCTGCCAAGTAATTGTGCATACGTTTCAGAGGAGGTGCTCGAGTCTCATGAAACTACACCGCAAGATCAATCGGTTATGATTACTAGACACACGCCTCGGCCTCTTTGCACGAGCGTTGTCACCATGTCATTTACACACTTTTGATACCATTTACGGAAATGTTCCTCACTCTACCTATTCATATTTTAACATGCATACATATTCCAACATGTTTAACAATAATAACATAGGCATGTAATCATCAATCACATAATGGAACACCAAAATTCAACATACCACAATTTATACCAATTTACGGCTCCCTCCGATTCATT
Source organism: Lathyrus tuberosus (assembly GCA_022829125.1). Taxonomy (NCBI): domain Eukaryota; kingdom Viridiplantae; phylum Streptophyta; class Magnoliopsida; order Fabales; family Fabaceae; genus Lathyrus; species Lathyrus tuberosus. The sequence continues at coordinate 916,229 of JALAZF010000639.1, forward strand.
TAATCGGGCAATAAACATATATTTCTCACTACCATCAGCTAGAATATGTTCTTAACTTCACAACGATACCAAGAATACGCAAAACGGATAACCGAGTCAAAAGTTATGCAAGAAACAAAATGGATGTTCTGCTATGTTCGCATTGCGAATAAGGCAGCGAATGCTTGCTACTTCCTTCGTAGTGCGAAGCGTACAGCGAACGCCTAGCCAACACTTGCTCGCTGCACCATTCGCAGTACGAATGCTGGCGAACCAAGGCAGTAGCAAAAACAACGTAAGGTTCGCAGTGCGAACCACTGGCGAACGTTCGCTACCTCATTCGCACTACGAAGCTGCCAGCGAGTCCACGATTTCCCCTTCGCTGGGGGATTCGCAGTGAGAATCTGGGAAAATGAAAAAGTTCATCAGCGTAACAGCTGATCTCCCATGGTTCCAAAACCCCACCAAAACATATCCAAACATCCCACAATCAAACATAAATGATTCTACACTCATATAACTCATACTACTCAGTTTATAACACATTTCAACCGTTAATTTTCAAGATTTTCAATTTAACCAATTCTCTTACAACTCTAACCTAAGTCTTAGAATCCAAGAAAATCTAAAACAAAAGCATCTATCTAGAACCCACCTTGAATAGATGAAGATGGTGAAGATTTGAAGATGATTGGATGAAGATTTGATGATGTTCTTGATCTTGAGGTTTCCTCTTTTTCTCTTTCTTTCCTTCTCTTTTCTTTCTCTCCACTTCTTTCTATCTTTTTCTCCCTTTGCTTCTAAAGAGGAAAATGAGAGGAAAAGGAATGATATAGTAAAACATCATCAAATATCAACACTACTAATTGCCCAAAAAGTCTCTAAAGTCCAAATATTTAAATATCCCAGAGTCAGATAATATTAATTGGATTTACTCTAAGTTCAACAGTTACCCTAATTACCTCTGCAGATAATTTCTCAGAGCACACTGGGACTCAGTTGATCACAACTAATATTATCCATAGTAACAGAATTTACGGGGTATTACATCCTCCCCCCTTAAATAGAAATTCGCCCACGAATTTAAAACAATTACCTGAAAAGATGAGGATAAACCTCCCGCATCTCTGATTCCAATTCCCAAGTTGCATCACCCGGGTGCGTCTCATCCCACTAGACCTTAACAAGGGGAATCTCTTTATTCCTTAACACTTTAGTTTCTCTTCCGGTGATACGACTCGGTTGAGGCTCAAAGGTCAAATTTGCTTCTATCTCTATTGTATCTGGTAAAATTGGCTGAAGAGGATCTGGGACAAATTTTCGAAGCTGAGACACATGAAAAACGTCGTGCATCTCTGACAGAGAAGACAGTAAGGGCAACCTGTAGGCTACTTTCCCAATTCTTTCCAAAATCTGATATGTGTAGCACCCCAAAATTTGCCCTCCTTACTTTAGTATTAACTGGCTTATGTTTCATTTCATTCGGCATTATCATGTGTGCATATCATTGGTTCTTAACATGGGGTCAAGGTGCCTGAGGCAGTTTAAGAGGAGAAGATGTTCTTCAAAGAGTCAAGCAAGAGTCCTTGTATTGTGGATCACTCTCTCCTAACCAGTGCAGAAATTAGGGTTTTGAGATTCTTGGGTTTATTGCTCCAATGGGCAAGCTTCTTGGGTTTTTATCATCACCAAATGGCATATCTTATCTTTGTTGGAGACGATACACATCATATTCAGAGGAATTTGGATTTGGAGACTGTGTTATTTCCTCCTAGACTGAGGGTACCAAAATTAGGGTTTGCTATAAATTCAGTTTATTTATTATTTTTTGGGCAAGTCTTGATTCCATGGTATTCCTTGGATCCCTGAGTATCTAGGAATGGAAGATTGTCCATCAGTTTGGTTCAGGAGAAGTTCAATTGGCCAATGGACTGGGAATCAGGAGAATTGGAGAAAAGTCAACAGTGAGAGGGGAAGTCAACTGTGAAATCTTGAGGTTCTCTTCAAGATTTTCAAGGTCTCACGTCCTCATATGGTCTTCAAGGGTCAAGTTCCATACCATTTATCAATAATCAAGGGTTGGTACAAAAGTTACTAAATATGGAAATGACCTATAATTTGAAAGTTTCCTTTTTGGGAAAGTTCTTACACTACTTTCAACTTGACTTTTCATCATCAAAGATGCTTCAAATGAATTTTCCTCAAACATGAAAGTTGAAGATATTTTTCTCCCCTTTCCAACAAGTACTAGTGGGCCTCCATATCATTTGTGAAACTCAAGTTATGATCAAAAGAAGGCAAAGTGGTTTTTGGGGTTTTCTCATAGTTCCATTTTCACTTTGGGACATAGTGACCTATATTTGGTTCCATTGTCTCATGTCACATTCTAACATCAAAGAACATTCCTTAAGGATCATTTTGGGCCTTTGAACCAAGAAATTTCATGACTTATTCATTACTTATTTCACATGGTGCCAAAATTGCAAGATCATTGAAAACTCATGAACCAAGACATCTCAAGGCCCAAATCCAATTCAGGTGTGATTAGCAATTGTTAAATAAGTGATCCATCATCAAAGGCTTGGATACACATGCATGGAGGAGGTTGTATTTCACATTTTTCAAATTTCCAAAATTACCCAAAACTCATTAAGTGAGGAATTAACAAGGCCCAAGTGATCATCAGTGGATTAACCCTAAGTATTTAAGTTAACTCATGCACTTAGGAGAGGAGGACACATGTGATTTTGAGGAGAAAAAAGTTTGAACCCTAAAAACTTCTCTCCTTCGTATCTCTCAATCAACAAGAGCTTTTTCAAAACTTCTTTCACCATCTGAGTCATGAGGGTCCATAGAACACAAAGCAATCATCACTTGAAGCTAATAGCAAGGGAATAGGTGGCGTGATCTCAGGTTGGTATCATTTTTCATGATCCTAAAACTCTATTTTTATATATGCATAGTGATTTGTGGTGTGTACTGATCATCCTGGTATGTTTTATATTAAATATGGACGTGTAATTTGGTTGCTGCGTGAGTTTTAAATTTTTGATCCCTAGCTTGTTCCATTCGTTTTTCATTGTATGTTGATTATTTGTGGTTTTTTATTGGATATTTGAGATCGTGGTGAAATTCTGGTCAGGAAGGTATATTTTTTTGCATGTTCTGGGTTTCTTTTGGTTGCAGGTGGCCGGAAGTGGTGGCCGGAACCCTAGCTCCGGCGACTGGTAAGGGTTCCGGCGAGGCTAGGGTTGCAGAGGTGGAAGACATAATCTCCACTGTCCATTGCCTTAATCGTGTTGCCCTCACCTTGCCATGTTTTTTAATTTTTTATTTTATTTAATTGGTTTGTGTGTGCGTCCGTTCATGATAATTACCATGCTCCATAGATCTGAGCCTTTCATTTCCTTTGACTTTTGACTTGATGATGCGATCTGAGGCGTTGCCTTAATCTGATGGCCTATGTAGTGACAACGCATTAATGATTTCACGTGTCCCTCACGTGTGATTTTTTTTATTTCTGGGCAATTGTGTATGCGCGTGCGTATGTTAGATATGGTGTGTCTGGTAATCATGGCCATTGATTTCTCTTACTTTGTTTTGGGTGACTTAATGAAAAGCGCGGGATTAATCTAATGGTGAGTAGTGAGTCAACTGGGTTGACTGGGTTCACGTGTTCTTTTTTTATTTTTCTGATGGATTTAAATGTTTGGGCTTACTATTTACACACCCACCTTCCAGCCCATTTCGATTACCAACGTGATTCTTCTGCTTTTCACCCCCCCCCCCCCCCCCCCCCCAATGTTATTTCAATTTATTCATTTTATTTAATTGTATTATGTTCATTTTAATCATTTTAAAAATAGTTAATTGCATTAAAAAATTACAAGAAAATTCATGAATCGTATTTATAGTTTTATAAAATTTTCTCAAATTTTATTTTTTTATTTTTATTTTATTTTTATCATCTAAATTAATTATTTGAATGATTTCTTCTTGAATTGTTTTTATTATGCATACCCTAACTTGTCTATTTTATTTCTCATCATCCATAAAACCTTTTGAATTCATTCCTTTTTCATTGTTTCTTCAACACATTGAATTGCATTAAAATATTTTTCTCTCATTTTAAAAATCATTTCATATTGCATTTTAGTCCTTTCCTTTTGCACATTGAGCCATGTTTCTTGTCTGAACTTTACATAATTGTTTGAGTGACCTATCTGGGGAATTTTGGCATGAGTTTTTGATATGTTGTTTGTTTCTGGTTGAGATATGTTGATAATTAATTTGGTGATTTTAGAAGGTGTGTTGCTAATTGTCTAAGTGCTCTTTGTGTGAGATCTTCTTATATGCACATCCTTAATCATGTCTGATTATTTGTTTGAGAAGGCACTTGTGCCATTGGTTGGGATCGCTTCTTTGAATTCATGAATCATGCTTGGATTGTTATAGGTCATTTGATTACCATTATATGTCATTGCTTGGGTTTCATTAGTCTTATTGTTGCTTATGTCTGTTTTGTACTAACCTTGTTTGCAGAGGCTGAGGTAAGTTATTTAAGGGTGTGGATGGTATCCATGTCCACTCTCATTCTTTCTTTCTCTCATATTTTCTTTTCCTTAGGCTTAGGTTGTTGTCAAACTTCCCCTTAGGGCCATCTTTGCATGATAACATTAGGATAGATTCTCCCCGTAGTGTTTTTCTTTTCTTTTGAGTCCCTCTTCTCACCTCAAAACATTTCTAAGATACTTAATAAGGTCAACTTGCCTTGCACATAAGCCTTAAACATAGGAAATGAAGATTGAGGGGTCCCCCTTCTCTCTTCTAGAGTGCTGAGCATACGTCCCATTGGGGACGACCATGCGACGCATTCGTTCCCGTGTAATAGACTTTGGTTCAAGTTGAGTTACGAACTAACTCAAGTCACTTCTGTCCTAAAAAATACAAACAAACTTCAAACCTTTTTATCCTGCGGGATTGTCAAACTAAAGGCTATTTTCAAAAAGGGCACATTACTTTCCGTCTGAGTCGCAAACAGGCATCGACCCTAACTGTCGGACGCGAACTTAACGTCGCTCATAAAAAACACAAAAAAGAACTTGGTCCGAACTACGTTGACTCTGAATTCCCCATTGCACAAAGGGGGTACATAGGCCTAGGACGACGACGCCCTACCGAGTCTGTCTTTGTCTTTCCTTTCCCCGTTTTAGTGCAGCTATAGATTCTAGGATAACTCACCCTTAGAATAGACAACAAGCGTGGATCCCATCGAGTACGATGGACGCGTGGGATGCTAGCACCTTCCCCTCGCGTAACCGACTCCCGAACCCAGGCTATGGTTGCGATGACCATTCCTTTCCCTCTTCCTCAGGTTTATGCGGTGTTCCCTTTCCCTCTCTTGGGATAAATTTACACGGCTGGCGACCCTGTTTTTCCGCGCCACTTTCACGTTTATACCTGGATGAAAATCCTGGGAGCGACAGCTGGCGACTCTGCTGGGGATCTGGTTGACCTATGCTGGTCCATCCCCTTTAGCGAGTTTGTCCTAGCGCTTGTTTGCTTTTGTTCTCTTTGGGTGTTTTTGTTTTTGTTTGCTTTATTTGTCGTATTTTATTTTTACCGCATTTTCTGCATTGCATATTATTATCATCTGCTGCACTGTTCTTCTGTTTAGCGGGTTGGGGGTTCCGAGAGATAAGCCCAATACCCAGGCTTGAGCGTTTGCGTAGGATTAGCATGGAAAGTAGTGTGACTTGTGTGGAATTTGACCAGACGTAGTATACATGAAAACTCCACATCCAGACGAGGTTTTCTTTAGTAATGTTCTGTCCTGCGCTTTGGTGCAGATGATTGAATGTAATTTGGAAAACTGTCGACTCTGGCGGCCATTCCCGAGGACTCAGTAACGAAACTCCTCCCGAGACATGATAATGGCAGACCAGAAATGGCAAACCCATTACACATGTTGATCCGAGGACCCAATGCTGGGAACTTGCTATAGGGTTTCCTTTTCGAAAAGAATCAGTGGAAGCACTCCTCGATTGGCGATAGTACTGTACCCCGAGGGATGAATGTACTATTGCTTCTCGACCTCAGTGCCGAAACTGAGGACTTACCATAGGATGTTTTCTTTTGAGAGGAATCAGTTAAGGCCTCCTCGATTGGTGATGATGCCAAACCAGAAATGGTGAACGTATCATCATTTCTCAACCTGAGAGCCCGTGATATTGAGGATCCTTGGCTTTCTAGTACCCACATATGAGAGGGAAGGGTGTTTACAGGTTTGTAGGTAACCTTGACCTTCAACATACCCGGTTTTCTGGTCAGCAGATTTATCAGTGTGGTATTATGGTTATTCTGGTATTCTAGGTATTTGGGCAGATCTTTGAGATTATACAGTTGTTCAGTACAGCAGTTGTTCAAAACTTATGGACACCTTGGTCCCATGTCCGTTGCATGTGCATCATCATTCTTGCATACATGTTCTCGTATTTCCAAGGATATCATTGTTGAGGCTCACGGTTGAGCATTTCCATTTATTCCTTGTGGTTCTTCCAAAAAGTCTTGAATTAAAGCAGAATGATTCCTTGGAAATATTCGAACATGGCATTTTGCATTGCATTAGCATACTCATGTGCATAACAGGTGTTCAAGGCTGGTTATTCTTGTTCTGATCTGGTTTTCTTCGGAATTGTAAACTTAACTCCTCAGGCCATTCAAGAGTTGATCATGGAGCAAATTCAAGCTAAGTTGAGGGAAATGCGAGGCCAGATGGGGCAATTTATGGGGAACATGCAAACTTTGGTTCAAGACCAGAAAGTGATGAAGGAAGAGGTCAACCAACTGAAGACTCAGATGAGTTTGGTTATGGAGGTTGTGAGAGGTGTGCTAAGCAAAGATAATACTCTCGTGCCTGAAGCTGCAGCTGGAATTGTCTCTCATCCATTATTTAAGGGATCCCTCCTAAAGAGTGAGCAGATTGCCACTGTGACTGTCCCGGCTGTATCTCAACGGCAAAATCAGGCCCCTCGCCAGTATCAGCCAAGGCCTAAGCAGAATAGGCATTTTGAGACTCCACCAGTGCCATATTCTCAACTATTACAGCATCTTCTTCAGCTGCAAGTGGTACAAAAAAGGACTCTGGCTCCCCTTACTGTATTCCTCCACCGGGTTATGATGCAAGAGCCCACTGTGATTTTCACTCTGGTACGTCGGGGCATAATATGGAAGATTGTAGGGCATTTCAGCATGCTGTCCAGGATCTGATCGATTCGAAGGCAATTGAATTCACGCCGAGCGGCATAAGCATACATGGTGGTCCTACTCTAGCTTCAGAAAAAGAGGTGGATATCCCTGTTGCCTCTCCCAAAGCTACATCAAGTTAGGGGCATTTCTCGCCGTCCTTGGTCTTAGAATCTCGACGCCCGCAATTGCTGCCTACTCCTCGATTAAGTCTGAGGGGTAAAGCACCTGAGCCAGAGGAACACGCGAATCAAAGTCAACAGCAGAATAGTTCCAAAGGGGGTCGACGGGAGCCAAGAAACAGACAGTTCTCTGTGCTACCAAGGCTGCAAGGTTAGATATTGCCAGAGTTGGTTAAAAGAGGTTTGATTGTGCCGAGGAAACTAGATCCGATCATTCCTCCATATCCTCCAGGTTTTAATGCCAATGCTCGATGTAGGTACCATGCTGGGGCACAAGGGCACTCAACTGAGGATTGTAAGGCGCTCCCACACGAAGTGCAAAAGCTGATTGATGCAGGGGTCATTACTTTCTATACGAATGGTATGCACTTCAGCTGAAGCCTCCCAAGTGGGCACTTGGGATTAAAAGGATATTATCAGAAGCAATCAGTCCAGACAGAATCAAGCCTCCTCGGCAATGGCAATCTTCAGCTTCTTTACTGCATTTTCATTTGTAGTTTTTCATTTCTTGTTAAAGCATTGTACGCATGTAAGACTTGTTTGTTTTTAATGATGATATTAATGCAATGAATATGTTTTCTTGAAGTAATTCTTTTTCATTCCTATGATATTTTTGTGCATTGCAATACCAATTTTCTTGCTTAAACTCTTTGAGGGAGGATGATGAAGTAAAAACGCAAAATCTTTGGTTGTATGCTTTCGGATAAAACCCTGTTGAGGATGTACAGGCATTGTTTCAAATCCCTAAACACTAGAGATATAAGGGAGATAGACCCTCGTTAACCCCTTTGATCCTTGAAGTAGGAGTTTCTTTCGTACAAAAAAAAACCCTCATACTTAACCCAGGGGCTGGGTAGGCGTCAGTTAGTTTGACCGAGCGTTCAAATGCCAAGGTTGTTTTAACCAAAATTTGCCAAAGGGAGAGATTGTTAGTTCTGTGTTTTTGGGATTGGCAACAATGTTGTAAAATTATGTATCATAGCAAGATGTTGAGCAAGATGTCTAGACATATTGGCCAGACATCATTGCAGAGATGCCAAGCACGGTGTCTTGACATGTTGGTTAGACATCAGTGCAAGTTTTAAGGTTTTACTTCTTTTAAGATTTTTCTGTTAAATATGAGATTCTTTCTAGCTTTGGATCAAATTTTGTTGCAACCCAAGAAGGTTATTTTAGGAACACCTGTTCTGTTCCAGATGTGCATCCGTTTCATAAAAAAGACTTTGAGACATTCTAGGAAACTTGTGATTTGTTCCTATTTTATACAAAATATTTGTAGTTGCTATTTTGAATCTGTTGTGCCCTAAGACCATGTTTACCAAAGGCTATTTAAAGAGGACGGTTCTAAACCTAATTTATACAATACAAGAAAGAGATACGCTTGAGTTTATTGGAATTAGGGTTTAGTTAATCTTTGTTATTTGTGATCCACCCTTATATCATTCTTGATATCTGAGTTGGAATGTGTTTATTTGTGAGCCGTTCATGTATCACTTAGATGCTTGAAGTGGATTGAGTTTATTAAATTGTAATTGTGAATCACTCATGAGCTTTTAAGCAAGAGTGGATTCTGTGTCATTGGATGTGTGTCTTCTATTGTTCATTATTATAAGTTTTATCTTTGGTGTGAGATTGAAGGGAAATGAGAGAGTGTAGCGTACTATTTTTGTCGGTGACGCGACCACCTTATCGCAATGGGATTTCCTCACCTCAGTGGGAGGAACGTTAGGTGCTACTTTCTGATTTCTTATTTATCCCGTGAAGCTGGAAGGGAAAGGGAAAGCTATCTAAAACTAACCTTGCACGTGATTATTTAACTGAACAAATGCTTGACAGAGATTGGGGAGTCCGGGGTCAGGTTATACAATGGGGAGTTGTCAGTTACCCATCCTATACATGGTTATCCATGAGGTGATAGTTTTTGGGTTCTGCTTTCATAATTGATTGTGTTTATCTGTGAAATGGGAAAGTTTCTTCTTTGTGGATATCTGAGAGAGAGAGAGAGTATTTTTGCTGTTTTCGGGTTTTCCGATGTTTTTGGTAAGGTCAAAGACCTAAGCTTTTTTTGATAAGTGCTTGCTAAGATTTCGCAATCTTATGCCTACGTATTCCCTGTTATGAAGTATAGGGAAATCAGAGCGATCGTAGTTCCTCCTATTCTAAGGAAGAAATAGATGTTTGGTGTCTTGTTCAAAGGCCAAGATTGAAGCTAAAGGGTTGTTTGTTTGTGTCTTGTTCAAAGCCCAAGATTGAAGCTAAAAGGATTTGACTGAGAGAGAATTTGTCATCTCTAAAGAGAGACATCTCATCTGTTTATCACAGTGGTTTGGGTGATCGATTATAAAGGATAATTACTTTAACTGGAATGTATGGAATCCAGCAATGCCATAATTGCCTTTACAAGGTGATTTGTCCTGAAGGAGAAAACTTTAACTCAATGTGAGTAATGCCATTTTTCCTTAGGAATTCATGCTAAGAGAGGGACATTGGCTTGGATGTTTGTATCCAGATGTTTGCCACTTACAGCAATTAGATGAGGTTTTAACCAGGATAATGCGGGACAAACAGCTTGGATGTTTGTATCAACAAGTGTGCCAGTTACAGTAGTTATCTGGGATTAAGGTCTTTGTTTTGATTGACTGTTTTGAAATGTGATTATACAGAGAAGTATCTTCCTGCAGAGAGATTTTGATTTCCTCTGAGGGGATGTTAATTTTTGTGTGCCTTGATCAAAGCCCAAGGTTGAAGCTAAGAGGTTGATTGTATTCCACTGGGGAAATCATTATAAAAAGCCTAAGAGGAGGCTAGAGGATTGACTGACTCAACAAGAGAGTGTCTATTTGTATCTTGTTCAAAGCCCAATATTGGGGCTGAAAGAGGTTTGACTCTTTGGGGAAAATGTTTTATCTGTCTTGTACAAAGCTCAAGATTGAGGCTAAAAAAAGACTTGACTCCACAGGGGAGGACATTTAGGTGTTTCTTGTACAAAGCCTAAGATTAAGGCTAAAAAGGATTGACTCAGCTGGAGAATATCTGTCTTGTACAAAGCCCAAGATTGAGGCTGAAAGGCTCTTGAGGGATGATCATTATACAAAGCCTAAGAGGAGGCTGGTTGGGGAAATTTCTTATATAAAGCCTAAGAGGAGGCTCACTTATGCTGAGGATTATTGATATCCAAAGACAGGTCCAAATTAGGGAATTCAACTCTAGCTGGGGATTACAAAAGAGTTGAGATATCAGATACCTTGGGGTTCTGATTCTGTTGGGGATTTTGTTAATATTGAATTAACAGTAATTGACCCTGACTGGGGAAAATTTAAAGGGAAGGTTTAAAGATTGAGTTGTGAAACCTATTGAGATTTCAACTCGGTTTGGAGATTGATCAGATAATCAGGGTTATTTCATGTTCTTTAAGGAAAAGGGTTTCATTGAAATCCAAAGGGAAATGAGACTGTCCAAGTCTACTGGTATGAAGAGATTGGTTTTCAGTTGATGAATGATCTTTGTATGATGCCCAAGGGAAGGCTGTTATGTTAAGGGATGAAGGTCAACCCTTAACTAATTTGATGTTTTGACTCAGAAAGACTGCTCTATCAAAGGATGACTAGGTTATGTCCTATACCTTCAAGAGGCCTTTGGGTCCTTGTACTAAGACCAAGAGGAGGCATGAGAACTTCTAGGAAGCCTGAGGGTTCTTGTACAAAGCCCAAGAGGAGGCTAGGGATGCTTTTAGGAAGCCTGTGGGTCCAAACCTAAGAATGTTCAAGAAAGGTTTCACCGGGAATTAATCCTTTATTTAGTGAACAGTTCTAGCGTTTGAAGAAATTGTAGAGAAGTTTCACCGGGAATTAATCCTCAATGGGGAAATGAATTTCTTTTTCAATTTCTAATAGTGACAGTTTGAGAAAAGTTTCACCGGGAATAATTCCTTTCTCTTTGTTCCATATTGTTTAAGCCCAAGAGAAGGCAAGACTGTATCTGGAAAGTCCTATGGGGAACTAATTTTGACTGTATTGAAAGTGTGATCAACTGGCTTTACCTAATTCTAGACTTAGTTGCCGGGGAAAACTCTAAACTGATATACAAGTATATATACAGTTGATATATGACAAGTATTTAAAAGGATATGAAAGAAGGACTTACATGTGTGCAAGCTTCCAACAATACAATTATATATATAAAGCATGTAAATGAAAGCTGACAAAAACTTACAGGTGAGCAAACTTCCATAGCTGTATGGTTAGTTGATCAAAGAAATTAAAGAAAGTTTTGATAACAACTATGAATTAAAAGAAACAATTATCTTAAAACAAAAGCTTCGGGGCTTATTCAACATGAGATGCCCAGATGACTTATTTGATAACATTGATCAGACTGTATTATTAACAGATGTTGGGGGACTTATAGCAAAGCAGAGGCCCAAGGTTATTGTAATTTACAAAGAGTATTGGGTCTTACACTCTCTTAGAGGCCCAAAGATTATTTTTGTACAAGAGATGGGGCTTACAACTCAAGGAGAGGCCCATGAAAGATAATGATCACACTGTCGCTTTGTAAACTGTATCGGGACTTATACAATATCTGAGGCCCAAATTTATTTATGTACAAATGGGGGTTGGGTCTTACACTCTATTAAAGGCCCAAAAAATGTTTTTAAAAAATGGAATGTGACTTATAGCTCAAGGAGGGGCCCAAATTTTTTTGCTTTTGAAATGGTGATCGTGCCGAGTTTTTTTGAAATCGCAGTGGGTCTTATACAATGACTGAGGCCCAAAATGGTTTTGGTTAAAAAGGGATTGGGTCTTACACTCTATTAGAGGCCCAAAGTGTGTTTGAAAAGATTTTTTAGGGTGATAGTGATCAAAAACCCTAATTTGATTGAAAAATACATTTTTATTTGAATAAAAATCATTTTAAATAATCAAAATTACCAAACATGTAAAAAATAAGTTATAATCTAGGATAAATGTTTGAAAAATCATGTTTTATCCCTAGAATGATTTAAAAATCATTTGAGTTTGAAAAATCAAGAGAAAAGAAATATTTTCAATTGTTTAAAAACAAATAAAATAAATACTTTATGAAAATATTAAATATATAAAATAAATACCATTTTGTGAAATTTTGGCAAAATAAAATATTTTACCATTTTTATGAATTTTGAAAAAAAGAATTAATTCAAAAACATAAAAACTCAAAGAGAAATTAATTTTTCAAATCATTTAAGCAAGAAATATGAAAAATATAAGGAAATTGGACAAGTGATAAAAATTTGGTCATGGGTGAGGATTGAACCCACGACCTCTCGCCCTCCAATTCTCAAAACACGCCTTTGCCAACTGACCCAGCGTCTGCTGGTTATAACCAAATCAAACCAACACATAATATATGAAAAATGCGTGACAAATTCAAATTTCGTGCTAGTCTTCATCTTCTTCCTTGAGCCAAATGCGTGAAGCTTCCTATCTCACTCGTTTCTCAATCATTTCATATGATCCAAATATGAAAATCATGCGTTTTTGAACAAGGAATACAATGGCAATACTCAATTTTGTTTAAATTGATTGAATCAAAAGATAATATGATAAAATCAGATGAACCCTAAAAATTGTAAAACTTAATGAAATAACATACAAGAATCATAAACAGCAATTGATTGAGGGTACATGATCTACACATAACCAGAAACACAATGGTAATCACAAAATATGTTTATGATGCATGATTCAATGAGTTTGGAAGTTTGAGGCTTACCTCTTGTAGCTGGTGATTGAGCTTGCTGATGGAGATGTTGTAAGTTGGTTCCAATGATTTGGATAGCTTCCTTAGATGCCAAAGAGTGTGTCTGAATGCTTGGAGTGATTTGAAATGGGCTGGAATTTGATATGGTACCTTAACTGCAACTCTGTCAAGAACTTGAGAAGTTGGAGGGTGATTTGATGAATTTGATGTTCCAGATGTTATGTTAGTGTTTGGATCAATTACATATGATGTTTATGAGGCGTGTACATGGTTGGTTTGGTTTGAATCACTCTCAATCTCAAAATCCGATGTTGACTTGAGTTAGAAGGCAAAATTGGAGTGAAAGTGTGATCTTGAGTAAAGCCTCAGTTTGGGGGCTTTGGTGTACTTAAATTGAGCATAAATGAGCTCTATTTATAGCAGAGCAAATTTGTTTTGGCATCAATAGTGTTTGGCAGCTTGGATCAGATTGTATTGAATGCCTTGATTCTTTGGTCAATGGTCTCCTCTAGCCATTGACTTGTTCCAGGTTTTGCAGGTTTAGGTCCTCTAATTTTTGGATTCATCTTGACTCAATTAGATTGGTTTGTGGTTCATTCATCCCACCTCAATGCATCACTTTAATGCTTGATGCCAAATTTTAATTTTAAGATTCCTTTCATGATGATTTTGCACATGGAAGGCTAGGTCTTTGGCATTTTGTGTTATGGATCAGATCATCCACCCATTTGTGTTGTAATTGAACCGAATTTCAATGATCAAAGTGTTCAAAATCAGTCCAAGGAATTGTGGGGTGCAAGTTTGCACCAAATTTTGTCACGAAAACAGTTGCAACAAGGCAACTTGGAAGATCCATAACTCCTAGCTCAAATGGAGTTTGATGGAGTTCTTGGTCAATTTAGAAAGCTTGCATAATGTACTTTAACTTTGATGTCCATCATTGGTTCTGAATCACCTTGGATCATAGTGAAAAATTCCTCTACATTTTGGAAAAAGTAAGACAAATTCTGACTTAGTGAAAATTTCACTAAGTGTTGAAAAAATGTCATTTTCATGTTTTTGTGGTTTTGATCAATCCATAACTCAAAATCCATAATGAATTGGAATGAGGTCTAGTTGACATATTTGAAGTATGTAAGATGAAATTCAATCTGAGTTTTGAATGGGAGAAAAAGGCTTTAGGGTTTGGGAGATATGGCCTTGCAAAGTTGGTACCCTAGCCACTTCTTTTCATAACTTAGAAAAAATTAAGTTTTCCATGGTTGCCCCTTTTACAAGTTAACTCAATTTTCTTGATTTTTCTTGATGAATGATGATTAAAATCACATGTTAACATCATTTTAGGGTTGAGGAAGCCATCGTTGACCAAAAATTTCAAAAGTCAAACTTGGTTTTGGCACAGTTGACTTTTTCATCAGATGAATTTTAAATTTTGTGATCCCTTTGTGAAATCAATCCTTGGGCCTAATTAAACATCATGGATGGCCTTTAGGGGCATTTAAGAATGTCTTGGACCCCTCCCCAAGGTTTGAGATCATGGGTAGGTCCAAAGTCAATGGTAGGGCTGACTTTTTCATCAAAAACCCTAATTTGTGATCAAATGGTTTTGAGTTCTTGTGGCTTATGAATCAAGCAATTTGGGTCAATCAAATCTTGTAAATATATCAATATGATGTATTTGAGGTCCTTGAAGTTCATCTTTAAGCTTCAAGTCATGCCTCACTTCACAAGTTAACTAAAGGGTTGAATTAGGTCAAAACCCTAATTCCTGATTTTCTAATAGATGGACCTTCAAGATGATTTTGCCATTGTGGATGGGTTCTTGAGGTTCCTTTGAGCTTATTGGACCATACATTGAGGTATTTGCTCATGCCCAGATGAAAATTTTCATCTGGAGGCCTTGGTCGACCAAAACCCTAATTTGGTGACACTGGTGATCCTGAGGCTTCATCCACTTGGAATACTGCATATATGTGCTTAATTCTTGATATTGGAGACCCCTTGATCCTTCATAGATGTTTGAGAGACTTAGACAAGTTGAAAATCATGTCAATTCTTTGATTGATCCTTTGTCCAAATTCTCTGAGAGGGGTTAAAACCCTAATCCTTGATTGCAGAGAAGGCTCAATAATCCCTGAGGAGATTAATGAGGCATGATGGTATATCTATACTGTGGTGATGATTCTCATAATGATGGGAAATCTTGATGGTCAAAATTTGGGGTATGAGAGATGCCACTATTTAATCTTCTTGGACCCGAAGGTGTGAATGGCGAAGATATTCGGACATTCAGGGTGCAAGAGGATTAAATATCGAAATACCCAAAATTTTGACGATGGTTATGAATGGTAGTTTGCTCACTCATATTATTTTGCTAAGCGTTGATACTTAGAAAATGTAAAATTTCCGCTCGACCCCGGTCTTCGACCAAGGAATTGGTCTCAGTTTCTGAAATAAACTTCCCCTCGATCCTGGTCTTCTACCAAGGAACTGGTCTTAGTTTCTGAAATAAACTTCCCCTCAATCCTGGTCTTCTACCAAGGAACTGGTCTTAGTTTCTGAAATAAACTTCCCCTCTATCCTAGTCTTCTTCCAAGGAACTGGTCTCAGTTTCTGAAATAAACTTCCCTTCGATCCTGGTCTTCTACCAAGGAACTGGTCTTGGTTTCTTCTTTTTGAGTTTCTTTTCTTGACAAGGGATGCTATCCATAGCGGTTTTTATCAAACTTCTCGCCGATTTTTACTGGGAGATGCCATTCGATATAAAATTTGATGTCAGATCCACTGGAGAAATCCATTGATTTGAGCTGTAGAGGTGCGCAAACACCTTTGTTGGAGATGCCATTTGTTGACTCTACTGGGGAAAATGAGTCTTTCGGGAGACTGCTTTTGCTCGGAGATATCACACTTTCCTTTGGGATTCTCACCGAGAAATGTGACGTAATCCAATTTTTAGGTGCTGATGACTTCATTATCATCGAGTTTCTTTGGAGAAAAACCGATGCATTGCTGAGAGTCTTTTGTTAAGAGGCTTTCTCTGGGGATTTTCCTTAATCCGGGAAAGCAAGGTGTCGCTCCTGGGATTTTCATCCAAGTACAAACGCAAAAGTGGCACCGAAACAGAGTCGCCAGCAATGTGTATTTATCCCAAGAGAGGGAAAGGAAACACTGCATAAACCTGAGGGGAAGGAAAGAGCATGGTCTTGCGACCAAGAGAACTGGGTTCGGGAGTCGGTTACGCGTAGGGAAGGTATTAGCACCCCCACGCGTCCATCGTACCCGATGGGATCCATGCTTGCTTGTCTCGATCAAAGGGTGTCGTCGTTTGGAGCTCCGCTGCTACTGGAAAGGGAAAGGAACAGGAAAAAGGGAAAGTAAAAGAGAGAGAAAAAGAAACAAATGTATGGAAAATAAAAGAAGTGCTCGCATGGGCCCTACCCCACTGCCTACGTATCTCATCGGGAGCATGAGAATCAGAGCGACGTAGTTCCCCTCAACGAGGGTCGCTTTGTTTGTGTTTTTAGGGAACGACTAATGTTCTAGCTCAGGTGTTGCAGGCTCGCTGGTCCGAGTGCGTTACCATCTTGCAAGAGAACGAGTAGGAGCACGTTCGTACGCTGAGAGTGAGTGAGATGAGAAAAGAAAAGAATTCCCGAAGGAAAGACGTTATTGTTGGTTTGAAGTTTTTTAGCAAGAAGTGTCTTTTACAGTTATTTGCAACTTGCATTGAACCAAAGTCTTAAATATAGGAACGAATACTTTCGCGCATCATCCCCAACAGGACGTACACTAGGTATCCTAGAAAAATGAGAGGAAGCCCCTCGTTCCCCACTTCCCACATATAAGGCTCAAGCGCAATACACGTTAACCTTTATTAGGTGTCTTTTACTTTTCTTTTGAGATGAGAAGAGAGAAAACGCAAAGGAAACTCTAAAGGGAGACTAAGAGTCCTAATGTTATCATGCATGGATGTCCTGTCGTTAGTGAGGTTTAGGAGAAAAGACTACCTAACCTAATGCTAATCCTACTCCAAGCTTAATCAAAAATTAAGTTGGACTAGGTATCTCTAAAGGGAAAGAATCCAAGACTTGAACAAGTCTTGAGATTCATGGGATGATAAAGAGTGAAAGAGAAGAAAAGAGAAGGAGAAGAAGAGAGATGAGATACAATAAATGGCAGCAAGCACATCATATCATAAATGTCCAACTCAAGTCAATCAACATGCCTCAAAGATCAATGCAAAACAAATCAAGTAATCATGCAAAGGTAAACATGGAAGGATGCAAGCATACTTGAATTAAATGCACAATTAAACACACATGGATTTCATATCAAAGTGAAATGAAGGAGACAAGATGAAAATGAAACAAGACCAGAACTCACATCATATCATCATCAATAATTCACATGTGCAAAAGAGGTTCACATTATGCAATAAAGAAAATACAAAGCGAAGGGGATGGTATGCATCACATAATTCAAACCATGATGATCAAGTGAGATGAAAACCAATTAATGAACCCAAAGGGAAGTAGCATACACATTAGTATCATGCCAAGATCAAACTCAAATCATACAAGATTAATCATCAAGCAACACATTCAAAACATGCATCAAAATTGAGAAAGACATTCACTTATCATTCATGCAAGCAAGCAAAGAAGTGTGAGGCATAAAGTGAAATGAAAATCACATAATGAACCCTAAATCAAGAGGACTAGAACCTTAAGCATATCATACAAGTCAAACAAAATATTTCATACATGAGTGAGATCACACAAAGAAACAATCACAAGATTGGGTTGAGTATACCATAAGATTCAAGTCCAAAACAACATCAACTTGTAAAATCAAGAACAAATTGGAAAATGATCAAATGAGGATGATTCCAAAGCTACAAGTAAGCTCAAACAGAACATGTTCATACCATCAAAACATATCAAGCATCACTCCATCTAAAGTAAGCAAATGCACTCAAACTAGATCATGAATCAAAGTATACCTCAATCAAACTTGCATCACAAGAAAAATTCAACCAAAAATAGCAAAGTGGCTCAATAAAATCCCCAAAAATAATCAAACAGAAGTTAACTCCGTCAAGTAACACATGCAAAAAGATCAAACCAAAATTCACAAACTAAGTACCTCAAGCAATTAGGTAAAGATCACATAAGAAACATGGTTCAACATTAAAAAGAGAGGAACCAAAATGCAACATGAAATGAGTTTAAAAATGAAACAAAAATGTTTTTATGCATTCTAATATGTCATCTAATAAATGCAAAAAGAATGGATTGAAAATGTGTTGTGGATGAAGAGAAATAAAATTTGCTAGTTGGAGTGTGCAAGTGAAATAATTAAAAAGGAAAATAAAGCAATTAATTAAACCAGAAGCCAAAAATAAAATAAAATGAGAAAATAAAATATGGAAAAATTTTATAAAACTAAAAAGAAGTTTCATGAATTTTTTTATGATTTTTAGATGCATTAAAATGATTTTAGAAATTAAAATGCAAAACAAACAAATAATAAAAATAAAAAGAAATGAAAGAAGCATGGGGGGTCCAAACAGTAAGAAAAACACGTAGGAAATAAAACAGGCCTAAAGGAGGGGGGTGCGAAAAGAAAAGCCCAGCCCAAATAAAATCCAATGCGCAGGTCAAAGAGAAACAAAGACTCAGTCAACAATCAACATTCATACCAGCCAATGGATTGATCTCATGCTCATTATTATTCAATCAAAACACAAAGTAATTATGATCAACGGTCAGATCCCCAAAGCACAGCATAACTACGTGGATACACGCACACACAATCAAGCAGCACACAATACTCTCCCACGTGACAGCCACATGCCCTCATTAATGCGCTGCCACCTTAATATCCACAGGATGCATCCAATGCGCCACATTAAATCATCAACTCAAAACTTAAACGCAATCAAAATCCAGGATTAGATCACACGGTAACACACGTGGAGTGGCAAGCACACAATTACTAAAATAAAAACAAAAAATAAAAAAACGTGGCAGTGTGAGATCCTTTGGATCAACGTGATGGACGGACGTGATTGTCTCTTCTTCCTTTAGCCCTCGCCGGACTGATCTTCCTCCAGCCGCCGGAGCTAGGGCTCCGGCCACCCTCTCCGGTGAGCTGCTGCGTGATTTTTCCCAGAAAATACGTATGTGTACATCATCTTGACCAGAAAAATGCAAGGATCATGGATATCATGTTCATTTTATCCAACAACAAACACATAAACAGAATCGAACGAAAACAAGTTTAGGTCTAAAACTTTAAATCCACATTACACACAATTCACACGTCGAAACTTCAAATAAAATAGATCAGAGTGATCAGTGAACATCACAGCTCATTATGCACATCAAAAATTCAAGTTCTATGATGGTGAAAGTTACACTAACCTGAACTTTGAAGAGCTTAAAATACGTCAAGAAATCCCTCCAAAGACTGCAGATCTACTCCTTGGAACCTCTAGTTGCAAAATAAATGCAACTAGAGCTTGAAATCGTGCTAGATCTTGAGATTTAAGTTGAACCTTTTTGAATGGAACTTGGTGAAATCCTTCCTTTCAGCTTAAAATAATGGATGATTCGTGCTCCTTTCAACTCACTGATCAAGAATATGCCAAGAGATCTTCAAAAACCCTAAAGGAATGAGAGATTTGAAGGAGAGAAAGAGAGAGTGAGTTTTTGAAATTCTGAGCCAATGAGAGTGCATGACCTAATTTCTGAGGCATAAGTTAACTTATATACTCTTCATTAATCCACTGATGGTGATTAGCAAGTGGTTAATCCTTTGGTTAGTGAGATTTGGGTGAAAATGCAAAAATGCATTTTGTACTACCACCACCAATCCGCACGTGCCACACCCTTGTACTCAGCATGATTCATTTCCAATTCACTTATGGATCACTTCTGAATTGATTTTGGGCCTTGTACTTTCTTGGTTTGCAAGTTTTGAATCAATTTGCATTTTTGCACTTTGTGAAAATAATGAAAAATATTGCATGGAATGAATTGATTCAAAGGCCACAATTGATCCTCTTGACTTGTATTTTGATGTTGTAATATAACATGAAGCAAAAAAGATCAATTACAAGTCCATTTGTGCCAAAATGCAAAAGGTGGAAAAAAGGAACCATATGAAAACCTCAAAATGCACCTTGCCATCTTTTGACCATAACTTGAGTTCTACAAATGGTATGGAAACCATCGAGTACTTTTTGGAAATGGGAGAGAAAGAAATTCAACTTTCATGTTGGAGGAAAATTCATTTGGAGCTTCCTTGATGATGAAAAGTCAAGTTGAATGTGGTGGAAAAATTGCCAAAAATGGAAAGTTTTCATTATAGGTCATTTTCTAAATTTAGTAACTTTTGCACAAACTCTTGATTCTTGATGAATGACATGAAACTTGGAATTTGAAGACCATAAGAGGATATGAGACCTTGAAAACCATGAAAAGAACCTCAAAAATCCACAATTGACTTTCTCCTTTTGAACTGTTGACCTTTGCTTGTTACACAAGTAACTGATCCATTGAACATCTTCCTCAAAGAACCAATGGCCAAGATTCCCTCCATGAACACTTAAGAATATAAGGAATGCCATGAGATCAAGTCCTGCCCAAGAAATCAGAAATAAACTGATTTTAGGTCAAACCCTAATTTTGGCACCCTCTGGTTAGGAGGAAATAGCACATCCTCCAAATCCAAAATCCTCTGAATATGTTGTGTATCCTATCAAAAAAAGTTGAGATATGCCCTTTGGAGATGATAAAAATTCAAATAGCTTACCCATTTGGGGGTCAGATCCCAACTTTTGACTGCCTTGTGTAGGAGGTCATGCACTGCCCAACCTTCTTGATGAACTCTCCTCTCCCTATGACTTGTGAGGGCAAATGGAGATGACACATGATGTAAGAGGTCCTTGAAGCTTGTGAGAAACACTTGGTCTTCTTCTTTAGCTGATCAACACCTTAGAGAAACACCTAATCATATGCCCTTATGCAGGATGCAATGCTAAATGCTTGATGTTTTGTTTTTCTATGCTTGAATGCAATGCAATGCAATGAAAGCTCATGCTAAGAGACATGAAGAAAAGAGAGGGCAAATTTTGGGGTATTATAGCTGTCCCTATTCAATCACTATAGACCTGAATGGATGATAGCGATTGCAGTCATACTTTCAAGGTATGGAGAGATTGAATACCGACAATAACCCAAAAATTTGCACTCTGCAGGGAAGAAGAAAAAAAAGGATATAAACCCAACCAAACGAACTCTGCTTGAAGAAAACTCTGGTGATGAATAAAACCACTGAAGAGATGTATTTTATACAACGCCAGACGACTACTGGCCTGCCACACTACGAGTGGACCTTAACAACGTCTTTTGGAACAACGCCAGACGACTACTGGCCTGCCACACTACGGGTGAACTTTAACAATGTCTTTTGTATAACGCCAGACGACTACTGTCCTGCCACACTACGGGTGGACTTTAACGATGTCTTTTGTATAACGCCAGACGACTACAGGCCTCCCACACTACGGGTGGACTTTAACAACGTCTTTTGTACAACGCCAGACGACTACTGGCCTGCCACACTACAGGTGGACTTTCGCCAATCTATGGTTGGACTTTGCAGCTGAATTACCACACTACGGGGGACTTTTTCCAATCTACGGTTGGACTTTGCTGAGATGCCACACTACGAGGGACTTCTGCCAATCTACGGTTGGACTTTGCTGAGATGCCACACTATGGGGGACTTCTGCCAATCTACTGTTGGACTTAGCTGCGGTCTTTTAAAGGAGTCAGACGACTACTGACTTGCCACACTACGGGTGGACCTTCCCTTGCTTTGCCACCCTTGGATGGACCTTTTACCAAACTATGGTTAGACTTTAAGAATTTGCCACCCTTGGATGGATCTTTTGCCACTCTACGGTTGGACTTTAAGAAATTGCCACCCTTAGTGGACCTTTTGCCAATCTACGGTTGGACTTTAAGAAATTTCCACCCTTAGATGGACCTTTTTCCAATCTATGGTTGGACTTTAAGAATTCCAAAATTGGATTACTCTCTGCATCCGTGTCAGACATCTCTGCTGACTCTGCTGAGAAACAACAATCAATGATTTGATCTCGGAGACTCCTGAAAGGATAATATCTCTGCTGGAGAATGAATGAACAATCCGTCTGTTTCGAATCGTCAAGTTTGCCAAAAATAAATTGGACTTTGGAATATAGGGAGTGATGATTCTACCAGGAATTACTTCATCTGTTTGGGGATGGACTCTGGTCATAGCAACTCTGCTGGGGATGAAAATTTCTTTGCCTGACGTCTTGCTAAGGAAGAAAAGTCATTAAAACTCTGCTTGAGGATCTATCAAACCCAAGATCCTTTGCGGGGAGATTCAACCTTCTACCTGGTTGGGGCAAGAATATACTATCACTCTACTGAGGAATACATTTTGTTGATCAATAAGCCTCTGTGGGGACAAAAAACAACTCAGCTGGGCGTATTGTTGACAAGATTCAATGCTGGACTCTGTGGGGATACCAATACCAGAGATACGATCCTGCTGGGAATCCTACTGGTCAGAAAATTTCACTGCAACTTACTGGGAGAGTCCTTAGATCTACTGGAGAAACCCAAGGCCACTCCACAGTAATCTGCTGAGGAGTAAGACTGTCAAGCTTAAGACAAGTACCATAATGCCCCATGTTAGGCGAACTTCCCATTTGACGACTCCGTTGGGGATAATGAGTTTATAATAAACTCTGCTGGAGAAAACCGCTTTAAAGCGTCTCGTGCTGGGAAATGCCTCTCGAGAGGATTTCACAGAAGACCAAATGTCCTCAAACTCTACCGGGGATGATGGATCTGGAACAAATCCTGCTAAGGAAAATCACAATGCCCCATGCTTGGGAAGGTCAATAACTTGCTTCCTGCTCCATGATACAAGGCTTACCTGACGAAACGTCCTAAGAGGATTTTACAGAAGATCAAGCATCTTCAAACTCCGAACGACTTTACTGGGTATTAACCATCAACCTCGGTGTCTACAAAGCAACTCTACTGGGAATTCACAACCGTTATCAACACAGAAAAGCTTGTAGCTGTTGGAAATACTGAATGAGTGAATCGACTTAATAAGATACAACGATACCCAGTGGAACTCCACTTACTGATATCGAGACGTCGTGAACGACCGTCGACCAAATGATGGACTCAATCAGTAAACGTTGTGACAAAAGGGTGACAGGCGAACCCTTCTCTGAACATGATTGCCCCAGTCTTCTGCATGGGGATAAGTGATTACTTGTCTAGCTTGCAATCATCTGAATCTGTTACCTGCAACAAAGGAAGACACATACATGCCCTAGGATATGACTTCTGCAACTGAGGAAATCTAACTCGGAACCATCATTTGTTGGGGAGAAAGGTTTTGATGCATCTCTTGCTGGTAATATTATTAATGAAGCCTGCTGAAGACGGGGGCCAGAAATGCCTTGGGTTGGAATGCCCCTTTGTTTCAAGCCTTTTAGCTGATTGATTGCATATGCATGAACAACAGTTTTTCTTTCATTTGCCCCAGACCAACATGGTCTGCCCAGAGAAATTGTCTCTAGAGGATTTTACAGAAGACTTGACATCCAAAACTCCTCAATGTCTTCAAACTCTTGGAGAGATTCGTCAGATCTCGATGTAACTGCCCCAGACTGTGTGGTCTACAGAGGAATCTTAAAGTAATTGCCCCAGTTTGGCTGAACTCTGAAGAAATTTCTCGACGTGATTGGCTCAAATTGGCTATACCTTAAAGAGATGGTTCGATGTGACTGCCCCAGATCGAATACGCCTTAGCACAACTTGTTGGGAAAGACCCTACTCAACAAAGTTTCCTGAGGAAATACCAATGGATGTGGCTGCCCTTTGGGAGTTTCCGGATTCTCAACTCGGCAAGATTAAGCTTCTGGACTGAATTTCCATATGTAAACTTCTTTTGATGTCAAACAGATGTATGCAAGCAGAAAATGTTTTAATCTGAGAATGAAAATTCTAATGCAACACACATGTTGATCTTGAAGTCTTTATTGAAAAGATGTCGCAAACCCTTTGTGAGCGAATCACGGGTTAGGATACGACGTTAATCTTTGAATGAAAGAATGCAATGCACACGCAACACCAACAAAGATCTTTTAACACAACTCATAGGAGTCAGGAACGCTATCTCTTGGTAGTGTGCTCTTGAAATAACCCTGTTTCAATTAGGACTTTTGAGGGTTGTATAGTGGTCTGGTTCACGGTTTTGAGAAAAAAAGGGTTTAAGGCTCAAGGTTTATTGGTGCCCACCCACTCTTCGTGACGTTCTCCTGTCCTACATTCAGCTAATTTGCACAAGCGTTCGCCGCTCAAAAAAGGTTTTGTGACCTTTAAGGAACCCATGCATCTGACGGTTTGACACCTAATGAGGCTTTGGAGTGACAGTCACCCCTTTGTCTTTTTGTTCGTAGTCACACGACTTTGTTCTTGCTCGAGGATTTTCTTGGGTAATCCTTTTGTTTTTCACTTTCTCATTCTTTTTTCTTATCCCTAACTTTTGCCTGGACAGATTCTTTTGAATCTTTGATTTTGAAGTCCAGCGGGATGCCCCAACTTTTGCCTAAGTCGCTTGTTTTCAAGTTTTGACTTAGCGGGCTTTTCTTTCTTTTTTTCTCTTTCTTTTTCTTTTTTCTTGAACACGTCGTGTGACACCGGCTCGTCTTAACTTTGTTGAAAGGGTTATGACTACCTCAGTCTTCGATTATTGATGGATAACCATTGAGGTTTCACATCTCTTGACCTCTTGACAGTGGAATAAAAGGTAATGGATCCTCAGATGCACACTCTTTTAGAAATTTGAACGCTCAGTCCAATTAACTGAAGACTACCCTGCCCCTGGTTAAATGTGAGGGTTTTTTTTCATACGGAAGAAACTCCTACTTCAAGGCTCAAAGGGGTTAACGAGGGTCTATCTCCCTTATCTCTCCAGTGTTTGGGTATTCGAAACAATGCCTGTACATCCTCAAGAGGGTTCTGTTCAGAAGCAGACAATTAGAGATTTTTGCGTTTTTACCTCATCATCCTCCCTCACAGAGCTTAAGCAAGAAAAATTGGTATTGCAGTGCACATTAGCATTAAATGAGTAAACACAAATGAAATTAATCAAGAAAACATGTCCGTTGCATTAAAATCATCAAACCAAATACAAACAAGTTTTAACATGCAAACAATGTCTGAACAAACAAATAAAGACTACATATGCAAATGCAGCAAAGAAACTAAATGATTGTCCTTGTTGAGGAGGCCTGACTCCGTCTGGACTGACTGCTTCTGATGATGTCTTTCCCTTTTTACGTGCTGGCTTGGGAAGCTTTAGTTAACATACAGCCCATCTGCAGTGAAAAAAATAATCCCAGCATCAATCAGATCTTGCACTTTATGCCTGAACACCTTACAATCTTCAATGGCATGCCCCGGTGCCCCTGAGTGGTACCCGCACCTAGCATTCTTGTCATAACCTGGCGGAAGAGGATACGGGACAGGAGCAACTTCCCTTAACTGAATCAAAGAGTCTTGAAGCAAACGGTCAAGCAGCTGACTGTGAGGAACAGTAATAGGATCAAATTTTCTCTCATGCCTTCTAGGTCTCTGATACCTCCTCTGGGAGCTAGCCTGCTGCTGATACTGATTCGAGTACTCTTCTTTTCCCAACACTTTTCTTTTCAAACTTGGCCTATGATCGGGAACAAGCTGCTGACATGGGGATTTTGAGACCAAAGACTGCAAGATATTCCCTTGACTTGATGCCGCTTCAAGAGGGAATGCCAGGGAATTCACATTTCCTACAGCAGTAGGAGTAGAATTACTCTGTATGCTTACGCCGCCCGGCGCAAAATTTATTGCCTTTGAATCAATCAGATCTTGGACCACATTATGAAAGGCTTTGTATTTTTCCACATTGTGCCCCGGCGCACCAGAGTGAAAGTCGCAATGGGCACTTGCATCATAATTGAGTGGGAGCTTTCCATCAGGGCGATTTATCATCCTAAGTTCAACCAATTGGAGCTGAAGCAGGTGCCTCAACAGCTGAGCATAAGACATGGGAAGCGGATCAAAGATTCTATCAGGTTTCTTTGACTTTGGTAGGTACTTCCTAGCCTTGGGACCGTCTGGGGAAACAAGAGGTAACTGTTGGTGAGTAAGTTTCAGAACTCCAGGTGGTGCAGAAAATCCGTGAGACACATCACTCTTGGGAATAGGTTCCACAGGCAAGGGTGGAACGACAACTTCTGTTACAACCTCTGGTGTGGGATTACCATCCTTTCTGAGCACATTTATCACAACTTCCATAACAAAACTCATCTGGGTCTTCACTTGATCGACCTCTTCCTTCAGCATTCTCTGGCCCTGAATCAAAGCTTGCATGTCCACCATAAATTGCCCCAGCTGGGCTTTCATCTCAGTCACCTCCGCTCGGAGTTGTTCCACATCTGAACCCTGATTGTGATGAATAGAGTAGTCGGAAGAAGTCATGTTTGCTACCCTGCAGAGAATACCCAGTCAGAACAAGAAATCCGCTCCGGAACACCTGTTATGCAAAAATGCTTATGATTATGAGGATGCAAACGCAAAATGCAAACAATCATATTTAAACATTTCCAGGCCGAATCTGCTTTGATTCCAGCTTTGGGCAAGGGATCGGACACAACGTCGGAAAATAAATCCGAATCCAGAAATACTGCGGAATCAATCAAAAGATAACCCCTTTCAAACAACTGATAACCATTGAAACAAACGTTGCAATACATAGCATAAGAAGTCATACAAATAGGTTCAATACCATCAAAAGTGATTCCATCAACAATCCTGATGGTAATCACAACAAAAACAAGCAACAGAATTACTACAAGTCAATTCCAAATAAACCGGCTTCAATCTCCTCAAGAAGGTTCACAGTATCTGGATGATCAGGTCTTTCTAGCAAACCCTTGATCAACCTGTTCCTCTTCTCAACATCTTGCTTCAGCCTAGCAATCTGCTCTTCAACATCGTTGCCTTCGTGTTTTGGTTTCTTGATTCCTGCTTGCAGCTTAAGCTCTTCAATTTCTTTCCGGGCTTCTTTCCATTTGGCAAAGTAACGGTCTTTCCTTGATTTCACTACCTGAAGCTCTTCTTGCAGCTCTTCATTCTCAATCTTGGCTTCTTTCCACATATCCTGATACGTGGCCAACTCGTCCTCTGCTTTAGTCAAAAGCTTCTTGTTTTTCCTTTTAGCTTTGACTGACGAATCAGTAGCCATACTGATCTTTTTAAAGTGTTGAGCCCTATCAGCAAAATCCTTCTCTTTTTTCTCCAGGTGCGTAGTCATGTCTTGGACCTTCCATTTCAGCTCCAAGTTGTCTTGTAGAGCACCCTGTAGTCTGCTACTCATACTAGAGTTTTCCACCTTCAGATCAGATACCAACTTACGCTGCTTATCGAATTCTTCAAACAGAACAATGAGTCTTTCATCCACACTTTCTGGGTACAACATAGGTGCTCGATCAAAAGGCAAGTAACACTCCTCAACTCTCTGTTTTATCCAGTCCACATAAGGGAGAAAAGCCTGATTGTTAGGTTTGCCCAGAACGACCTTGCCTTTCTTTAGGATACTACCCCAAGCTTCAGAAGCTCTCTGAGCCTCCTCCAATCCTTCAGATGAGTGAAAATACAATGATTCTTCCACATCTCGCTTAACAGGTGGTCCTACTAGAGCGTAACCAAACTGTCTTATGGCCAAGGAAGGGTTATAGTTAATTCCTCCCTTCCTCCCTATCAAAGGAACATTAGGGTACTTACCACAGCTGTGAATGATATCCTTGCCAAGCAATCCTTGATTTATCCACACGATGTTTTTACTGACCAATCCCATCAGGCGCTGACTCCACTCTAGAAAATCCTTAGAATCAACAAAAGCACCAGATTGAGGTAGACGACTTGCGAACCATTTATAAAACAATGGAACGCAACAATGAACCATCCTCCCTCTCTTCTTTTCATTCCTATTGTATAGGGCATAATGGAGATCTCCCAACAGGGTTGGCACAGGATTCCTCATCATGAATATTCTGATAGCACCTTCATCAACAAAATCAGGCTCATTGGGGAACAACACAATACCATAAACACAAAGGGTTAACAGTGCATTGAACACGATCAAATCTTTGTCCTCTGCTGCTTTCTGAGCCTTCTTCGTTAGATACCCCAACTTGAAACCACGGATTCTTCCTTTGTCAGAAATGTTGGCTTCTATCTCTGATTTGCTCAATTAAAGAGCACCGACCAATTTCCCACAATCCAGCTCTCTTTTTGAACCAAAGAAAGGAGGTACTTCCTTGATAGGAATTCCTAGCATGTTAGAGTATTCCTCCAAGGTGGGCACCAAAAAATAATCCGGGAACAGAAAACATCTCAGCGGAGGGTCATAGAACTGCATCAGAGTATGAAGACCTCGAAACTCATAATCGTTGATATTGCGAACAAAAGACAGAATCCACCCATACTTCTCCTCGAAAGCATTTAACACTTCAGGACTCGCCATTCCCTTCAGGATCGTGAGAGGACCTATTGCTGGCTTGAAAAACTTGTAGATAATAATATCTTTCTTACCTCTTGAAACGTCCATCCCTAACACTGCCCTCTGACTGGAATCAAAGACTAGATACTACCTGAAAATGCACAAACATGAATGTCAGAAAAAAAGAATGCAATGCAGAGCATGTGATCAAGGTGTCCACACAAACTGGCTGCACTGCGCTGACTGAATAAAACAAGGCTCTGTACCAAAACTCAGAACAATAACCACCATAGAACCAGAAAACCAGATAGGTTGAAGGTCACGGTTACCTGCAAACTTGCAAACCCCATCCCTCTCACATGTGGGTACTAGGATGTTCAGTATCCCGGGCTCTCAGGTCGAGAAATGATGATACGTTCACCATTTCTGGTTTGGCATCATCATTAATCGAGGAGGCCTCAACCGATTCTCCAAGACGAAAGATCCTCAGCTTCAGAGGTTTGAGAAGCAATAGCACATTTAGCCCGAAAGATACAATGCTATCTCCAATCAAAGAGGTCGTCCGTTGATTCACTACAAAAGGGAAATCCTATAGCAAGTTCCCAGCATTGGGTCCTCGGATCGAGAATGTGCAATGGGTTTGTCATAATGTGTGGTCTTCCACTGTCACATTTCGAGAGAAGTGCCACAACTGAGTCCTCGGGAATGGTCTCCAGAGTCGACAATCCCTCAAGAGAATACCTACTGGCCTGTACCAACGCACAGTAGCAGGTAGCTCCTGATAGAACCTCGTCTGGTTGTGGGTCTCATGAACAACAATACATGGCCACCCCCATGCAAGCGTCATGACTATCCACTCTAAAACCTGTGTGTATGCTCGAGCCTGGGTAGTGGGCTCATCTCTCAGAACATCCCAACCCGCCAAACAGAAAACCAGCCAGCACAGCGCAGTAATATCCAGTATGACAGCAATGCAGTAAAATGCTATAAAAATAGTAAAGCGGTAAAGCAAAAAAAAATAGTAAACAACAATACAGTAATATACAACAAAGCCAAGCACCTGAATAAATACCCAAAGAAAGAAAACAAACAAGCGCTAGGATTGACTCGCTAAGGAAACCAGAGATTTTGGGTTCGATTCCCAACATAGTCGCCAGCTGTCACTCCCGGGATTTTCATCCAAGTACAAACGCGAAAGTGGCACCGAAACAGAGTCACCAGCAATGTGTATTTATCCCAAGAGAGGGAAAGGAAACACCGCATAAACCTGAGGGGAAGGAAAGAGCATGGTCTTGCGACCAAGAGAACTGGGTTCGGGAGTCGGTTACGCGCAGGGAAGGTATTAGCACCCCCACGCGTCCATCGTACCCGATGGGATCCACGCTTGCTTATCTCGATCAAAGGGTGTCGTCGTCTGGAGCTCCGCTGCAACTGGAAAGGGAAAGGAACAGGAAAAATGAAAAGGAAAAGAGAGAGAAAAAGAAACAAATGTAGGGAACATAAAAGAAGTGCTCGCATGGGCCCTACCCCACTGCCTACGTATCTCATCGGGAGCATGAGAATCAGAGCGACGTAGTTCCCCTCAACGAGGGTCGTTTTGTTTGTGTTTTTAGGGAACGGCTAACGTTCTAGCTCAGGTGTTGCAGGCTCGCTGGTCCGAGTGCGTTACCATCTTGCAGGAGAACGAGTAGGAGCACGTTCGTACGCTGAGAGTGAGTGAGATGAGAAAAGAATTCTCGAAGGAAAGACGTTATTGTTGGGTTGAATTTTTTTTAGCAAGAAGTGTC
The DNA here is from genome assembly GCA_022829125.1 of Lathyrus tuberosus. Taxonomy (NCBI): domain Eukaryota; kingdom Viridiplantae; phylum Streptophyta; class Magnoliopsida; order Fabales; family Fabaceae; genus Lathyrus; species Lathyrus tuberosus. Next base: position 946,791 of record JALAZF010000639.1, read on the forward strand.
TTTTACAGTTATTTGCAACTTGCATTGAACCAAAGCCTTAAATATAGGAACGAATACTTTCACAAATCATCCCCGACAGGACGTACACTAGGTATCCTAGAAGAATGAGAGGAAGCCCCTCGTTCCCCACTTCCCACATATAAGGCTCAAGCGCAATACACGTTAACCTTTATTAGGTGTCTTTTACTTTTCTTTTGAGATGAGAAGAGAGAAAACGCAAAGGAAACTCTAAAGGGAGACTAAGAGTCCTAATGTTATCATGCATGGATGTCTTGTGGTTAGTGAGGTTTAGGAGAAAAGACTACCTAACCTAATGCTAATCCTACTCTAAGCTTAATAAAAAATTAAGTTGGACTAGGTAGCTTTAAAGGGAAAGAATCCAAGACTTGAACAAGTCTTGAGATTCATGGGATGATAAAGAGTGAAAGAGAAGAAAAGAGAAAGAGAAGAAGAGAGATGAGATACAATAAATGGCAGCAAGCACATCATATCATAAATGTCCAACTCAAGTCAATCAACATGCCTCAAAGATCAATGCAAAACAAATCAAGTAATCATGCAAAGGTAAACATGGAAGGTTGCAAGCATACTTGAATTAAATGCACAATTAAACACACATGGATTTCATATCAAAGTTAAATGAAGGAGACAAGATGAAAATGAAACAAGACCAGAACTCACATCATATCATCATCAACAATTCACATGTGCAAAAGAGGTTCACATTATGCAATAAAGAAAATACAAAGCAAAGGGGATGGTATGCATCACATAATTCAAACCATGATGATCAAGTGAGATGAAAACCAATTAATGAACCCAAAGGGAAGTAGCATACACATTAGTATCATGCCAAGATCAAACTCAAATCATACAAGATTAATCATCAAGCAACACATTCAAAACATGCATCAAAATTGAGAAAGACATTCACTTATCATTCATGCAAGCAAGCAAAGTAGTGTGAGGCATAAAGTGAAATGAAAATCACATAATGAACCCTAAATCAAGAGGACCAGAACCTCAAGCATATCATACAAGTCAAACAAAAGATTTCATACATGAGTGAGATCACACAAAGAAACAATCACAAGATTGGGTTGAGTATACCATAAGATTCAAGTCCAAAACAACATCAACTTGTAAAATCAAGAACAAATTGGAAAATGATCAAATGAGGATGATTCCAAAGTTACAAGTAATATCAAACAGAAAACGTTCATACCATAAAAACATCTCAAGCATCACTCCATCACAAGTAAGCAAATGCACTCAAACTAGATCATGAATCAAAGTATACCTCAATAAAACTTGCATCACAAGAAAAATTCAACCAAAAATAGAAAAGTGGCTCAATAAAATCCCCTAAAATAATCAAACAGAAGTTAACTCAGTCAAGTAACATATGCAAAAAGATCAAACCAAAATTCACAAAATAATTACCTCAAACAATTAGGTAAAGATCACATAAGAAACATGGTTCAACATGCAAAAGAGAGGGACCAAAATGCAACATGAAATAAGTTTAAAAATGAAACAAAAATGTTTTTATGCATTTTAATATGTCATCTAATAAATGCAAAAAGAATGGATTGAAAATGTGTTGTGGATGAAGAGAAATAAAATTTGCAAGTTGGAGTGTGCAAGTGAAACAATTAAAAAGGAAAATAAAGCAATTAATTAAATCAGAAGCCCAAAAAATAATAAAATGAGAAAATAAAATATGGAAAAATTTTATAAAACTAAAAATAAGTTTCATGAATTTTTTTATGATTTTTAGATGCATTAAAATGATTTTAGAAATTAAAATGCAAAACAAACAAATAATAAAAATAAAAAGAAATGAAAGAAGCATGGGGGGTCCAAACAGTAAGAAAAACACGTAGGAAATAAAACAGGCCTAAAGGAGGGGGGTGCGAAAAGAAAAGCCCAGCCCAAATAAAATCCAATGCGCAGGTCAAAGAGAAACAAAGACTCAGTCAACAATCAACATTCATACCAGCCAATGGATTGATCTCATGCTCATTATTATTCAATCAAAACACAAAGTAATTATGATCAACGGTCAGATCCCCAAAGCACACCATAACTACGTGGATACACGCACACACAATCAAGAAGCACACAATACTCTCTCACGTGACAACCACATGCCCTCATTAATGCGCTGCCACCTTAATATCCACAAGATGCATCCAATGTGCCACATTAAATCATCAACTCAAAGCTTAAACGCAATCAAAGGCCAGGATTAGATCACACGGTAACACACGTGGAGTGGCAAGCACACAATTACTACAATAAAAACAAAAAATAAAAAAACATGGCAGTGTGAGATCCGTTGGATCAACGTGATGGACGGACGTGATTGTCTCTTCTTCCTTTAGCCCTCGCCGGATTGATCTTCCTCCAGCCGCCGGAGCTAGGGCTCCGGCCACCCTCTCCGGTGAGCTGCTGCATGATTTTTCCTAGAAAACGCGTATGTGTACATCAACTTGACCAGAAAAATGCAAGGATCATGGATATCATGTTCATTTTATCAAACAACAAACACATAAAGAGAATCGAGCGAAAACAAGTTTAGGTCTAAAACTTTAAATCTACATTACACACAATTCACATGTCCAAACTTCAAATAAAATAGATCAGAGTGATCAGTGAACATCACAGCTCATTATGTACATCAAAAATTCAAGTTCTGTGATGGTGAAAGTTACACTAACCTGAACCTTGAAGAGCTTAAAATACGTCAAGAAATCCCTCCAAAGATTGCAGATCTACTCCTTGGAACCTCTAGTTGCAAAATAAATGCAACTAGAGCTTGAAATCGTGCTAGATCTTGAGATTTAAGTTGAACCTTCTTGAATGGAACTTGGTGAAATCCTTCCTTTCAGCTTAAAACAATGGATGATTCGTGCTCCTTTCAACTCACTAATCAAGAATATGCCAAGAGGTCTTCAAAAACCCTCAAGGAATGAGAGATTTGAAGGAGAGAAAGTGAGAGTGAGTTTTTGAAATTCTGAGCCAATGAGAGTGCATGACCTAATTTCTGAGGCATAAGTTAACTTATATACTCTTCATTAATCCACTGATGGTGATTAGCAAGTGGTTAATCCTTTGGTTAGTGAGATATGGGTGAAAATACAAAAATGCATTTTCTACTACCACCACCAATCCACACGTGCCACACCCTTACACTCAGCATGATTCATTTCCAATTCACTCATGGATCACTTCTGAATTGATTTTGGGCCTTGTACTTTCTTGGTTTGCAAGTTTTGAATCAATTTGCATTTTTGCACTTTGTGAAAATAATGAAAAATATGGCATGGAATGAATTGATTCAAAGGCCACAATTGATCCTCTTGACTTGTATTTTGATGTTGTAATATAACATGAAGCAAAAAGATCAATTACAGGTCCATTTGTGCCAAAAATCAAAAGGTGGAAAAAAGGAACCATATGAAAACCTCAAAATGCACCTTGCCATCTTTTGACCATAACTTGAGTTCTACAAATGGTATGGAAACCATCTAGTACTTTTTGGAAACGGGAGAGAAAGATCTTAAACTTTCATGTTGGAGGAAAATTCATTTGGAGCTTCCTTGATGATTAAAAGTCAAGTTGAATGTGGTGGAAAAATTGCCAAAAATGGAAAGTTTTCATTATAGGTCATTTTCCAAATTTAGTAACTTTTGAACAAACTCTTGATTCTTGATGAATGACATGAAACTTGGCATTTGAAGACCATAAGAGGATATGAGACCTTGAAAACCATGAAAAGAACCTCAAAAATCCACAGTTGACTTTCTCCTTTTGAACTGTTGACTTTTGCTTGTTACACAAGTAACTGATCCATTGAACATCTTCCTCAAAGAACCAATGGCCAAGATTCCCTCCATGAACACTTAAGAACATAAGGAATGCCATGAGATCAAGTCCTGCCCAAGAAATCAGAAATAAACTGATTTTAGGTCAAACCCTAATTTTGGTACCCTCTGGTTAGGAGGAAATATCACATCCTCCAAATCCAAAATCCTCTGAATATGTTGTGTATCCTCTCAAACAAAGATGAGATATGCCTTTGGAGATGATAAAAATTCAAATAGATTGCCCATTTGGGGGCCAGATCCCAACTTTTGACTGCCTTGTGTAGGAGGTCATGCACTGCCCAACCTTCTTGATGAACTCTGCTCTCCCTATGACTTGTGAGGGCAAATGGAGATGACACATGATGTAAGAGGTCCTTGAAGCTTGTGAGAAACACTTGGTCTTCTTCTTTAGCTGATCAACACTTTAGAGAAACACCTGATCACATGCCCTTATATAGGATGCAATGCTAAATGCTTGATGTTTTATTTTTCTATGCTTGAATGCAATGCAATGCAATGAAAGCTCATGCTAAGAGACATGAAGAAAAGAGAGGGAAAATTTTGGGGTATTACACAAGGGTATCATCTTCAATGGTGAAGGGTGATGTTCCAAGGATATCTGTTAAACGTCTTCTTGTCTTTCAGAGGTTCAAGTTATCAAAGTAGTCGAAGGCAAACTCTCTTCCAGAAATAAACTGGGGAAGGGATTATTCAGACAAAACATTTCCTGACGAGGAAATTACTGACGACTCGATTGACAAGAGGACTTTATCACTTTGGAGACGAGACTGGCCAATGTGATAATAATGCAAAATGAATATGAGTATGAATAAATAATGCATGATGTATATATGTTTATGCTGACAAAACTGACGCGACATACAGACTAGTGAATTAACAGGATTGGATACTCGGCCTCTGTGGGGCAGTGAAAAGTATCATCGTTCAGGGCAGCAATTCTTCCTTGCTTAGGAGGAGTAGACACCATGGGGAGAAAGAAGTTGTTGGTTGGTCTTAGGAGGTAAGAACTCTGTCGGGGATATCAGGTGGGACCTGATACCTGAAACAGTGGATCCTTCATTCAGGTACATTGGCTGAGAAAGAGTATTTTGATTCTGTATTTTGAAGTTTATCACCTTCGGGGAAGCGGTCGATGTTCTTTCACATGTTTAAAGTCAAAAGGAAATGCCATCTTTATTTTAAAAGCAGAAGAAAAGTTTTGCAAGTAAATTCGTTTTTGTTTTATTTTAAAAGTCGTTGATCATGTTAAATGTCATTCTATAAACCAAAAACAAATAAGAGTTGCGAGCAAAAGTACAAGGGCTCAAATTTTATTGATAGAATGGTAATCACCCAAGCGCGTGATACCATAGAGCATTTACAAAGTTTAGAAAATGGTAATTTACGGGAAAAGGCCTACATTAAAACATAACGACCGTTATCTTTCTACCAACTTTGAATTCTGGACAATCTGGGCTTCTGTCGAAGATGACCTTGACTGAAGTTCTTCTGATGGAAAGTATTACCGATGGGGAATTTACCCGTGTTAGATGTAGTTACTTGCCATGAATCCCTAATTTTTTGCCTGGATTGTACTTTGGGATATCCAATCCACTAGGATGATTATTCGCTTATGTCTCTAATTTTTACCTGGACCACCCTTTCGGGTTTTCAATCCACCGAGACCTTTTTTTTAGGCGAAGTATTTCTTGACTACATCAACATTTGTTGGGTAGAAAAATTCTTCTCTGTCCATGGTTGCGAGTCTTACGGCACCGCCTGAGAAGGCTTTCTTGACCACATAAGGGTCGTCATAATTTGGAGTCCATTTGTCCCGAGAATCAGTGAGAAATGATTATATCTTTTTGAGGACAAGGTCTCCTTCTCTGAAGACACGAGGTCGGACCTTTTTGTCAAACGATTTATTCATACTCTGTTGATACAACTGACCATGGCATCGAGCCGTTATTCATTTTTCTTCGATCAGATTCAGTTCGTCGTGCCTGCTTTGGCACCATTTAGCTTCCATTAGTTTTGCCTCCATTAATACCCTAATTGATGTGATTTCTACTTCTATGGGGAGCATTGCCTCCATGCCATATACTAGAGAAAAAGGGGTTGCCCCAGTTGAAGTGCGAACAGATGTGCGATAACCGTGAAGAGCAAAGGGTAGCATCTCGTGCCAGTCTTTGTAGGTTACAACCATCTTTTGAACGATTTTCTTAATGTTCTTGTTAGTTGCTTCTACCGCGCCGTTCATTTTAGGTCGGTAGGGAGATGAGTTATGGTGTTCGATCTTGAACTCAGCGCACAACTCTTTCATCATCTTATTGTTCAAGTTAGATCCATTATTCGTAATGATCTGGCTTGGAACACCATAATGGCAGATGAGATTGTTTTTTATAATGCGGACTATCACTTGTTGGGTTACATTAGCGTATGACGCTGCTTCGACCCACTTGGTAAAGTAGTCAACGGCTACAAGGATGAACCAATGTCCGTTTGAAGCTTTTGGTTCAATCATGCCAATCATGTCGATTCCCCATATAGAAAAAGGCCATGGGGAAGAAAGAACTTTGAGACGCGTTGGCAGTACATGGATTTTGTCTGCGTATATCTAACACTTGTGACACTTTCTCATGTACTTGTAGCAATCGAATTCCATTGTCCTCCAATAGTACCCTGCTCTCAGAATTTTTCTCGCCATTGTATGTCCATTGGCATGAGTGCCAAAGGATCCTTCGTGAATTTCTTTCATCAACATGTTTACTTCTGGTCTGTCTACGCATCTAAGAAAAACCATGTTTTTCTTATAGAGTGTATCACCATTTAGAAAGAAGTTTCCAGACAGTCTCCTGAGAGTCTTCCTGTCCTTTCTCGATGCCCCAGGTAGGTACTCTTGTTTTTGAAGAAAGCATCTGATATCATGATACCAGGGTTTGTCGTCTGTGACTGCTTCGATTGTGAAAATGTTGGCAAGCCTTTCTAGGTGCATGATGTCAATCTTAGGTACGTCGTTCCATTAACCTACACTAATCATGGAAGAGAGAGTGGCTAATGCATCAGCCATGTGATTTTCTTCACGAGGGATATGGTGAAACTCGATTCTGTTAAAGAATGGTAACAACCTTCTCACGTAATCTTTGTAAGGAATTAGCCTGGATTTTTATGTGTTCCAATCTCCTTTGATCTGATTGATAATCAGGGCTAAGTCGCCATACACATCCAAGTTCTTAATCCTTAAATCGATCGCATCTTCGAGACCCATGATACAAGCTTCGTATTCGGCCTCGTTGTTCGTGCACTTGAATTTCAGTCTGGCAGTGAAAGGAATATGGATACCCTGGGGTGTAACAATGATTGCCCAAGTTCCATTTCCATAAGTGTTGACAGATCCGTCAAATATTAGTCCCCATTGGGATCCTGGCTCTGGCCCTTCATTAGGTAGTGGTTCATCGCAATCTTTCATTTTCATGTACATAACATCTTCGTCTGGGAAATCAAATCTGACTGATTCCTGATCGTCAATCAGTTGATGAGCCAAATGATCGGCTAAAATACTTCCTTTGATGGCTTTTTGAGCATGGTACTTAATGTCGTATTCTGATAGTAACATCTGTTAGAACAAGAGTTATTTCTGCAAGTCGTCTCTATATTTTGATGATAACTGTAGCGCGCAATTTTTGTCGGTGACGCGACCACCTTATCATGAAATTTGGGTTTTCTCCTCAATGAACAGGAGGGGGGGTGCTACTTTCTGATTTCTTATTTATCCCATGAAGCTAGAAGGGAAAGGGAAGCTATCTAAAACTAACCTTGCACGTGAATGTTTAACTGAACAAACACTTAAAGAGATTCGGGGAGTCTGGGTCGGGTTATACAATGGGGGGTTGTCAATTACCCATCCTATATGTGGTTATCCACAGGATGTTAGCCTTAGGCTTCACTTTGTACTTGATGGTGTTTATCCGTTAATGGGTTCGGAAATTTTCTTGGGAAAATATGAGAGAGTGAGTGAGTTTTTTTTGATGTTTAGGTTTTCCCGATGTTTTTGGTAAGGTACTAGACCTAATGTTTGATTGATGTATGAAGGTACTAGACCTAGAGTGTTTGTTTGATATGCTCGCTAATATTTCGTAATCTTATGCCTACGTATTCCCGTTTAAACGAAAATGGGAAATCAGAGCAATCGTAGTTCCTCCTATTCTAAGGAAGGAAAATATGTTTTGGTGTCTTGTTCAAAGGCCAATGTTGAAGCTAAAAGGTTGAGTATTTGTGTCTTATTCAAAGCCCAAGATTTAAGCTAAAAGGTTTGACTGAGAGAGAATTTGTTATCTTTAAAGGGAGGCATTTGGTCTATTTATCACTACTGTTGGGTGTTTGTTTATAAAGAAGGATTATTTTAACTGGGATATATGAATCCAGCAATGCCATAATTTCCTTTATAAGGGATGTTGATTTTTGTGTACCTTGATCAAAGCCCAAGGTTGAAGCTAAGAGGTTGATTGACTCCACTGGGGAGGTCGTTATACAAAGCCTAAGAGGATGCTGAAGAGATACTGACTCTTCGGGGATATCATTATACAAAGCCTAAGAGGAGGCTAAAAGTTTGGCTTTTCTGGGTAAAATGTTCTATCTGTCTTGTACAAAGCCCAAGATTGAGGCTAAACAGAGACTTTACTAACTCGGTTAAGGATATTTTAGGTATCTCGTACAAAGCCCAAGATAGAAGCTGAAATGAGTTTGACTCTATGGGAGAGTATTATCTGTCTTGCACAAAGCCCAAGATTGAGGCTGAAAAGAGGATTGACTCTGCTTAGGGTATTATTTCTCAAAGCCTAAAAGTAGGCTGAGAGGAATTAACTCCGTTGAGGAATATATTTATTCCAAGCTTAAGAGAAAGTTATGAAGATCTATGTCATGTACAAAGCCCAAGATTGAGGCTAAAAGGGTTTTAATCAATAAGAGAGTGCTTTTATCTGTCCTGTACAAAGCCCAGGATTGTGGTTGAACAAGCTGGAGAAATCATTATACCAAACCTAAGAGGAGGCTGACTTCTGGTAGGGGAATTCCTTATACCGAGCCTAAAAGGAGGCTGGAAAAGATTGACTCAACAAGAGAGTGTTTTCATCTGTCCCGTGCAAAGCCCTGGATTGAGGCTAATAGGGTTGACTCAACAAGAGAGTGATTGACTCAACAAGAGAGTGATTGACTCAACAAGAGAGTCTGAAAAAGGTGATTTACTCAACAATAGAGTCTGAAAAAGGTGATTGACTCAACAAGAGAGTTTGGAAAGGTGATTGACTCAACAAGAGAGTCTAAAAAGTTGATTGACTCAACAAGAGAGTCTGAAAAGGTTAGCTCCGCTGGGGAGAATCATTGTACAAAGCCCAAGAGGAGGCTAGCTATGCTAAGGAAAGATCATTATACAAAGACTAAGAGGAGGCTATCTTCTGCTGGGATTTATTGAGATCTCGAGGCAGATCCCACTAGGGAATCAACTCTTGTTGAGGGTTACAGAAAAGTTGAGGTATCAGATGCCTTGAGGTTCCGATAGTGTTATACTGATAATAAACTAACCCTGGTTGGGGGATTTTTAGGAGAGAGACTGGAATTTTGAACCCAAGGGTTTTAACTCCTTTGGAGATTGATCCAAAATGACCGGTGTTTCTCCTATGTTTGTAGGGAACTTGAGAATGTCTTGGAGACTCAAGAGGAGATTTAGACCGTCCAAGTCTATTGGTGTGGAAGAGTTTATCTTTGTATGATGTCCAAGGGGAGGCAAGTGTTTTAAGGGATGAAAATTAACCCTAAATTTGTCTGAGGTTTTGACTCAAGAAAGACTGCTCTAGCAAAGGATGACTAAGTTTTGTCTTATGCCTTTAGGATGTCTTCAGGGTCCTTGTATTAAGCTCAAGAGAAGACATGAGAACTTCTAAGAAGCCGGAGAGTCCTTGTACAAAGCCCAAGAGGAGGCGAGGATGCTTTTAGGAAGCCTGTGGGTCCAAACTTAAGAAGAGTTCAAGAAAAGTTTCACCGAGAATAATCTTTTCTTTGGTTAACAGTTCTAGGGTTTGAAGAAATTATAGAGAGGTTTCACCGGGAATTAATCCTCTTTGGGGAACTGAATTTCTTTGACAAGTTCTAATAGTGATAGTCTGAGAAACGGTTCACCGAGAATACTGCCTTTCTCTTTGTTCCATATTGTTTAAGCGCAAGAGAAGGCAAGACTGTATCTGGAAGTCCTATGGGGATCTAGTTTTGACTGTATTTAAAGAATGACTAACTAGCTTTACCTAGGTCTAGACCTAGTTGCCGGGGAAAACTCTAAATCACTATACTGGTGTATATACAGTTAGTATATGACAAGTATTTAAAAGGGTATGAAATAAGAACTTACAGAGGAGCAGCTTCTCACAATACAGTTATATATATTAAAGCATGTAAATGAAAGCTGATAAAACTTACAGGCGAGCAAGCTTCCATGCTGTATTGTTAGTTGTTCAGAGAAGTTAAAGAAAATTTTGATAACAACTGTATATTTGAACCTAAATCAAAAGAGAAGTTGTTTTGAAAAGATTGTTGGGGCTTATACTCAAGGAGAGGCCCAAGGTTTAACAGTGATCGCACACTACTACGAAAACCTCATTTAACGACGCCAGCTTTACCACGGTTTCGTATCCCACCGTTGTAACAGGATTAAAAATTTATAACGCCATATTTAACGACTGTTGTATTACATAACCTTTGTAATACAAGCTGTGTAACAAGCTTTAATTCCCAGCTCTATATTTTCTTTCCATATTTTTACATTTTAACACGCTTGTATTAGAAGACCGTTGTACTACATGTATCACGCTTCGATTCACAACAATGTATTCTTTAGTATTTTTAAGTGCAATAGAGTATATATATAACTTTAAAAATAAAACTGTAAGAGATGAACATATATAGACATAATTTTATTTTAATATTCCATTGAGAGTACATTGATAAACATATTACATATCAAGATCATTGTCAGAGCCCATAACATAAAATACATCTTCATAATCTAGACATCTCTCCTCACTCCCCTCATCGGAATCATAATATACAGGCCTCCTTTTCTTCTTTATCTTCTTCTTCTTCGGCTTCTTCTTCTTCTTCTTCTTCTTCTTATCTTTCCTTACCCTTAAGGCATCCCTGAAGTTGGCAGTTGCTGGTTGGACGACCTCCTGGATTGGCGCCTGACGTTCCTCATTGAGGTTTCTAGGATTCTCATTTGTTGAACTCATTGTTACGAAGAATATATTATTTAGATATGTAAAATTGTCTATTTATAGATGAGGTTGAATATGAAAAGACTAATAGTTTAATGCTTGTAATGATGATAATTAACTTGTAAACCATTCATATTCTGGAACTATATTTTTTGTAAACCGTTCATATGTTGGGAAGTGCAACGACGGTTATAAGTAATGACCGTAGCGATATCACTTATAATCCAGGCGTAATTTTAGGAAAATGTTGTTGCCTGGTGTCGAACCTTGTACCACGTATAAGGGGTATCGCTACGGTTATTATAACTTACCATTGTGATATTATTAAATTAATATATAATCTATCATAACGGTTATTTAAGAAAACCGCTGTGAAACATTTACCTATATAAGGGAATTAACTTTCCCTTTTTGACAGTCGCGCCGTTTCCTTCACAGCGAAACCCTAGCACCCAAACTTCATCTTTTTTTAGAATCTGCGAGAAGAAATACAAGAAGTATGAAGCTTTTGATTTAAGCTTCTTCCTCCTTGTAGTTCTTCCTGCAAAATCTAAAACTAGATGAACATGGTGATGATGTTGGCGGTAGCAAGCATAATGTACATATTGTTTATGGAAAATAAGGTAGTCTTCTACTTCAATCTTTTTGTTAAATAGTTCCCATTATCTCGTTTGCTTCATGTTGTTTTTGTTAATTGTTCTCATTTTGTGCAGATTCGACTTCAATGCTTCACAAGCAAGGTGAACTTCATTGTAATGGTACAGTCCCACTTCTTAGGGTTTTGTTTCAACTTTTGGTTGTTTTGTTTTAAATACTAAATAATTTTCTTCATTGCTTCCCACTTCTTAGGGTTTGTTTCACATGGTGATGATGATGGTGGTAGATATATATATGAATTCATTCTGATAAGGTACATATATATGAATTCATTCTTATATTGTATATGAAATTTAGTTTATTATATACTATGTACATTGTTTGTTTTACTATCCTTTTATTGAAAATGCAATCAGTTAAATTGATATAGAACATTAGTTTATTATATATATACTATGTATATTGTATATAGTTAAATTTAATACTAACTAATTTTCATCATTGCTTCCCACTTCTTAGGATTTGTTTCACATGGTGATGATGATGGTGGTACCTATATATGAATTCATTCTGATAAGGTACATATATATGAATTCAATTTGATATTGTATATGAAATTTAGTTTATTATATACTATGTATATCGTTTGATTCATTATCCTTTTATTGGAAATGCAATCAGTTAAATTGCTATAGAACATTATAATCTGAAAATTAGGATGTATTTGAAAACCAACCTTTATCATGTCAATGTTTTCCGAATTGCATCCATTTCATTCCGCACATTTTATGTTCCTTAACATAAAATTTATGGTTCGATGGTCGGTTTCCTTCAATCCATCGATATCTTTTATTATAATTTACCTCATCGTCGTCACTAATCGCCGTGGTTGTTAAGATCATGATCATTGTTATGATGATAAAATCGTGGCGATTTTTGGCGATGATGAGGTAAACTATAACAAAAGATATCGATGGATTGAAGGAAACCGACCATCGAACCATAAATTTTATGTTAAGGAACATAAAATGTGCAGAATGAAATGGATGCAATTCGGAAAACAGTAGTGTGTTTAAGTTGGTTTTCAAGAACAGTTTAATTTTCAGATTATATAGTTCTTTACCAATTTTAATGGTTGTATTTCTTTAATAAGGTGGATGGTAAAACAAGCAATATACATTTGTATTTAATAAACTAAGGATACATTCCACAACGGTTGAGACAAATAACCGTTGTGATAGTTAACATATATGACAACGGTTCATACTGATAACCGTTTTGATAGTTAATATATATTACAATGGTTGAAATACCTAACCGTTGCAATATATCGCGCGCTTCCAGAATACAACAACGGTTTCCAGACCGTTGTAGAAACGGCGAACTTACAACAACAATCTACATAACAACGCCTTCGCCCGCGTCATTATATGTCATTCCCAACCATTGCTAAATGGGTTTTTCGTAGTAGTGGCATCGTTGTTTTGAAGATCATATCGGGACTTATACAACGACTGAGGCCCAAAAAGGTTTATTTACAAAAGAGTTGGGTCTTACACTCCTTCAAGAGGCCCAAAGATGTTTTTGTACAAGTGATGGAGCTTACAACTCAGGGAGAGCCCTAGTTGATTTGATTTTGAACTGGCGATCGCGCCGAGATTTTTTGAAAACACAGTGGGACTTATACAATGTCTGAGGCCCAAAAATGGTTTTGGTTAAAAAAGGGATTGGGTCTTACACTCTATTAGAGGCCCAAAAGTGTTTAAAAAAGAAAGATGGGACTTAGAACACGAGGGGATGCCCTGATGATTTTGTTTTAAAAGGCGACGACTGCGCCCTAATTTTTAAAATACAGTGGGACTTATACAACATCTGAGGCCCAAAAAGATTTATTTACAAAAGAGTTGGGTCTTACACTCTATTAGAGGCCCAAAGATGTTTGAACATTTAAAATCAAGAGAAAACCCTAATTTTAAATAAAATGTTATTTTTCAAAGGAAATTAAATGAAAAATATGATATAAAATACCAAATATATACAAAAATAAGTTGTACACTTTGAAAAATATTTTGAAAAATCATGTTTAATTACATGAGAGTTTGAAATTCAATTGGTTTTGAAAAATCAAAGTGGGAATTCCATTTAAAAATGTTATAAAACAATTAAAATGAAATTAATTACAAAAATTCTAACTATATTAAATAAATAATATAAATTGGATTTTTTTGTAAAATAATATATTTAAACATTTTAGTGAATTTTGAGAAAAAGAATCAATTCAAAAATTTGAAAAAGGGCGCCAAGAACACCAAGCTCTTGCCCGCGCCCTCTGTTTTTCCAGATTTGTGTTTTCTCACTTTTCTCCATGATTTCTCAATGGTTTTGAAGGAATCAAGTATCAATCTTGTTCGTTTTTGAACAAGGATCATAACCATATAGATTAATTACATTTATATTAAGTATTGAGTGAGAAATCAGAAGAAAACCTCAAGAACCCTAATTTCAACATGAACACAATGAAATTCCATACATGATTGATTCATGGCAATTGATTGAGGGTCATCACTCCATACATGATTAGGAACATATGGAAAAATTATTGTGCAGTAAAATATGCATGCATCATGGAGTTTGAAGAGCTCATGCTTACCTCTTGCAGCAGGTGATCGAGTTTGATGATGGAGGTGTTGTAAGTTGGTTCCAATGATCTGGACAGCTTCCTTAGGTGCCAAGGAGTGTGTTTGAATGCTTGGAATGGATGGAAATAATCTGGAACTTGATATGGCACTTCAACTGCAAATCTGCTAAAGGCTTGTGCAAGTGGCTGGTGATTTTGAGAATCTGATGTTTCAGATGTGATTTTGTGTTATGGATCACTTCTATATGTTATATGTGAGGTGTGTGAACCATTGGTTTGGTTGGAAATGCTCCCAAATTCAAAATCCGATGGTGACTTGAGTTAGAAGGCAAAATTGGAGTGAAAGTGGTGATTTTGAGGAAAGCATTAGTTTGGGTGCTTTGGTGTACTCACACTAATCACAAATGAGGCCTATTTATAGTGGAGAAAGTTTGTTTTACAAGTAATAGTGTGTGGCAACTGCAGCAGGTTTATGGCCAATTGTGATCAAATGGAATCTCAAGTCTCCTCTAGCCATTGACTTAAGATTAGAGCACAGGCTTTGTAGCTTTGGTTCAGAGATAAGCCTTGACTGAATTCAGTTGAAATAGGCTCAGTTCATGCCACCTAGGTGCATCCATTAAAGGCTTGGAAACAAAATTGGAGCCTTGGCACTTTTTAGCCTTTTTAGGTTTGTTAGGGCTATTTGTAGATTCTTGGACTTTGGAGGCTTGGAGATCAGATCATCCCCCTTGGATTTGATCCTCTGATGTGTCCAAATTGATGACAAGGCTTGGAGTTATCAGATTTGGACAAATCGAGCAAATGTGCACACTTCTGCCTTGTAAAACCAGTTCATGATGCCATGTTTCAAGGGCTGTATCTCCCTGCTCAAATTGAATTTGGAGATGATCGGGTACTTGTTGGAAAGCCCTTATGGCATACTTTAACTTTTATGTTCACCCCTAGACCTGGTTTGACTTGGATCAAGGTGAAAAATGTCCCTACATTTTGGAAAAAGTAAGGCAGATTCTGACTTAGTGAAAATTTCACTAAGTGTTGGAAAAATGTCATTTTCATGTTTTTAGCCATTTTGATCACTCCATAACTTAAAATCCATGAGTAATTGGAGTTTGATGTAGTTGAAGCTTTTGTAGAGTGTAGCAAGACCAATAAATCCAGCTTTGGATCATCCAAAATGGTTGCTTGGATCTCAAGTTATGGTCCTTGGAAGTTGGTACCCTAGCCACTTTGTTCCATAACTTAGAAAAATTCTAAGTTTTTTATGGTTACCCCTTTTACAAGTTAACTCACTTTCTTTGATTTTTATTGATGAATGATGATTCAAATCACATATTAACATTGTTTTAGGGTTAAGGAACCTTGGTTGACCAAAAATCCAAAAAGTCAAACTTGGATTTTTGTACAATTGACTTTTTCAGCAGGTGAAATTTTGACTTTGTGATCCTTTTGTGAAATCAACCCTTGGGCTTAACTAAACTTAATGGATGGCCTTAAAGGGTATTTAGGAATGTCTTGGACCTCTCCCCAAGGTTTGAGATCAAGGGTAGGTCAACAGTCAAGGGTAGGGTTGACTTTTTTCATTAGAAACCCTAATTTGTGATCAAATGGTCTTGAGTTCTTGTGGCTTATGATTTGAGCTCTTTGAGTCAATCAAATCTTGTAAACATGTCAATATGATGTATTTGAGGTCTTTGAAGGTCATTTTGAAGCTTCAAGCCATGCCTCACTTCATAAGTTAACTAAAAGGGTTGAATTAGGTCAAAACCCTAGTTCCTGATTTTTTGATAGATGGACCTTCAAGGTGATTTTGCCATTGTGGGTGGGTTCTTGAGATCCTTTTGAGCTTATAGGGCCATACATTGAGGCATTGGCTTATGCCCAGATGGAAATTTTCATCTAGAGGCCTCAGTCGACCAAAACCCTAATTTGGTGACACTGGCGATCTTGAGGCTTGATCCACTTGGAATGTTGTAACCTTGTGCTTGATTCTTGATGTGGGAGTTGTAACGCCCCAATTTCGATTATTCCAATTTTTTTTTAGTCCTTTATTTAATTGAATGTTAAATTATTCTAATTATGACTTTGGTGTGATAATATGCTTTTATGCTATGTTATGATGTATTATCTCGTTTGAGAGCGTTTTCGGGAATTTTGGGCTTAAGGGCATTTTGGTCATTTTATAACTATTAATGAGTTAGAGAAAATTAAGGAAGTAATTTGTAGAGGAAATTTATTAGAAAATGAATTAAGTGTAGAAATTGAATTAGAGGAAATTTTGTGAGAAAATAGAAAATAAAAGAAAAGAAATAGGAATAAGAGGAAGGAAATAGGAGAGAAAGAGAAAAAGGGGAAATAGAAAGAAAAAGAAGAGAAAGAAAGAGGAAGAGAAGAAAAGAGAGAAAGAGTGGAAATCATCAAGAACAAGAGCTAGATCATTTGGAATCCGGGTAAGGGTTAGAAACATTGTTATCTTGTCTATGTGTGTAGTTATGTATGTGTATGTTTGTGGATTGAAAGATTTTTATGAGTTTTTAGAAAACCCTAAATTAGTGAAATGATGTGATGATGATCAAAATGTGATTTTGTGTTTATAAATGTGCTTCTAATGATGTTTACATGTTGGGTAATGGTTTGGATGATGTTTTGGGTTGAAAAATATGGATTTTGGGTTTTCAACAGCGCTGGAGAAATCTGAGTTTTCCTTGGTTCGCCTAGCGAACCTGGGGCGAAGCAGCAGCGAGTGAGGTTTTCGCGGGTTCGCCTAGCGAACGATTCAGCGAAGGGTAGCGAAGGTTCGCTACGGGGGTTCGCCTAGCGAAGGCATGAGAGAAGGTTCGCTAGAGTGTTCGCCTAGCGAACTTTGGGTGTTTTTGGCTCTGTTTGGTTATGACTTGGTTCGCCAAGTGCTCGCCTAGCGAACTTTGTGTCTGTTTTTAGCTAACAGTTGGTTCGCTGGAACATTCGCCTAGCGAAGGAGCTAGCGAATGCTCGCAAGGGAGGTTCGCCCAGCGAACAGTGCTGTTCGTGTAATTTTGTTTTCTGCATAACTTTTGATCTGTGATTCGGTTTGAGGCGTGGTTTGATGCATTGGAAAGATATTGAGCTGTACTTTCTCAGGATGGGGAGTTTGAGGTTGTTGGCCGATTAAATAAAGTCGAGAATTTGGGAATAGTGTCATTTACCGACTTTTGTCGTTTTAAATGTGTATATTGGTTGTGTAACATACAATGTGGCCTTGACATTAATGTGTATGCCTTGTATGATGTTGTGTGATGATAATGCATGTGATGACATGTTGTGATGATAAAGTGTGGCCGAAAGGCAAATGAAAGTGATATGTTGAAATTGGTTTTATATGCATGTTTATGATTACATGTATGTGTGAAAATGAATTGCTTACGTGAAGTTCAATGTATGTTAATTGGTGGCCGTATGGCATGAAAAATGCATTGTTGGATTGATTCATAATGCATGAATGAAGATGGTGAAATAATTCATATTGATGAATTGTATGTGATTGTAAGGGATGAATGCATGACAATGTTTGTATACATGTATGCATTATAAGAATGTCATGAATCATTTTGTATGTGAAGAATAATGATTGCATTCTTGTGTTGAGGGATTCAAAGAGAATTCCGCTATGACATCGTGTGCCTATGTGAGGACCTAAAGCGATGGTTATAGATGATCGTGTGCCCAGGTGGGGACTTAAAGCGATCGGATCGTGTGCCCAGGTGGGGACTTAAAGCGATCGGGTTGTGTGCCCATGTGGGGACCTAAAGCAATCCATAATGTCGTGTGCTCATGTGGAGACCTAAAGCGACGGGTGAACATCGTAGGCCCGACGGGGTGTTACTTGAGTGATCCTCAGTAACGAGCGATGGTTCAGCAGAGTTCCTGAGTGAACTAGTGATGAGTCGGTACCGCATATGTAATTGCATAGAGTCGTTGTGTCGGTCTCTTGCATTTACATGAATCATGATTGCATTGTTATATGTGGAAAGTCATGATTGATTATTTGTGTGGAAAATGGAGATGTACATTTATGATAAATGTATTGTGCATGTTTGATATGCATTGCTAAATGGTTGATTTTATGATTGAGCTTATGATAAGCCTTTGGGAATTGTTGTGCCATGGTGTTGGATGTAGTGAATTGTAAATGATATGTTTTGTGTATAAACGTATGTATTGTATGAGAAGAGGTGATTATGTGCATAAATGATATGCTTGGGTTGTGATAGATGTTATATAATGGAATTTGTGAGTAATAGTGCATGTGGTAATAAATGTGTTATGTGTATTTTTATGTTGAAATATATAATTATATGCATCGATATTATGATAATGTTTCTTACCCTTCTGCTGTTTTATAATGCTCTATGAGGCATTGCATAGTAGGTTGCTGAAGGTATTTTGTGAAGCTTAGGACTTCATTTCTTTTGGTCGGTCGGCTCTGATATGTAGCATCGGGTAGCTAGGATTACATGATTATTTTGTGATACATTTTGTATATGTATCTTGACTTGAATTGTTTATGTAAACATGGTTCCGTGTTGACGGATAGTATTTGATATATATATATATATATATATATATGATGTTATTCGGTATTTAGATGTTTCCGCTTTTATTCTAAATATTGAGATGTGGGTGTAAGGACGAAGTTCCTATGTGCAAGTTACCCCACTGTTGCATATCTCTGTTGAGCAGGTGTTGATTGTTTTAATTTCACGTATAATGTGACATGCCTCTTTTATGCCATGCTTTGTAATTATACTCTGATGAAATTTTTATTATATGCGTAAATGATTAATACGTGATTATTTGGGGGTATAAAAGGGGGTGTTACATTAAGTGGTATCATAGCCAGTGTCGAGTCAGTTTGTGTCTGTCTTGTTGTTGTTGTTGGTTGAACTGTTGTTTAACCGTGTTGTCGTTGTTGGGAATGATCAGAATATGGCTGGTAGAAACGACAATGCGATGGCTGCTGCTTTGGAAGCAATGGCTAGGGCGGTGCAAGGTGCGCCGAACGTGAATGCTAATGACGAGTTCAGGAAGAATCAACCACCGGTCTTCAAGGGAAGATTTGATCCGGATGGTGCTCAGATATGGTTGAAGGAGATTGAAAGGATCTTCAGAATTATGGATTGTGCGGAGGAGAATAAGGTGAGGCTTGGATCTCACATGTTGAAGGAAGAAGCCGACGATTAGTGGGTCGGTATGCGTCAAGTTCTTGAGGTGGATGATGAAGAGATTACTTGGGATTTGTTTCGTACTGAGTTTCTAAGGAAGTATTACCCTGAACATGTTAAGGGAAAGAAGGAGATGGAATTTCTAGAACTAAAGCAAGGTAGTATGTCTGTTGTGGACTATACTGCGAAGTTTGTGGAATTGGTACAATTTCATCCTCACTATGCGGCGATTACTGCCGAGTTTTCCAGATGTGTGAAGTACGAGAATGGTCTACGCCCTGAGATTAAGCAAGCCATTGGTTATCAGAGGATAAGAAGGTTTTCCGACTTGGTGGAATGTAGTAGAATCTTCGAGGAAGATAGCAAAGCTCGTTCTGCTCACTACAAGAGTATGAATGAGAGAAAAGGGAAACAACAAGCTCGTGGTGGTCCTTATGTGACACCCGTTGATAAGGACAAGCATAAGAGTAACTTTGAGAAGAAGTCGAGTGGAGGGGGTTTTAGTGCTCCGAAATGTTTCAAATGTGGAGAGATTGGTCATAAATCATTGGAATGTAGGAAGACTCTTGAGAAGTGTTCCAACTGTGGAGGCTTGGGGCATGCTTTCGCCGATTGTAGAAGGAACAGGGTGAAGTGTTACAATTGTGGGGAATCGGGTCACATTAGTACTAATTGTGCTAAGCCGAAACAAGCTCAAGCGGGCGGAAAAGTGTTTGCATTGGCGGGTACGGATACTACTGATGTGGATCGTTATACTACAGGTACTTGTCTTATTAATGGTATGCCTTTAGTTGCTATTGTTATTATCGGAGTGACTCATTTGTTTATTTCACATGAGTAAGCGAAGCGTTTGAATTTGTTGTTTGTTCCTTAGTACCTGATGGGTGTGTGAAACACCGTCAGTACTTTCTGGTTTTTCTGTTCGGTGGTCAGCAGGAGTTAGGATGAGATAAGTGGGGGAGAAGCCGGTACTTCTCCGTGTTTCCTCGGATGTGGAGCGTTAACTCGGTGTGTTGTGGATTGCGAGATCGTAAGTGTTATTTGGACAGAGTAGTTTCCGGTTTCAGGAAGGATACAGAGGTAAAAATTATGTCGACTAAGGATTTGTGCCTTAGGTAGTTTTGTGCATGGGATGTAAGAAAGGCTATTATAGTTTAGTGAAGATGGTTTATGCCCCATCATGATTGTCGGCTGTCTATTGACAAATTGAGGAACTGATCACCCTTAATCTATTGTTGATAGCAGACGGGAATTGTGTTGGATGGGATAGACGTATCTTTCCGGCTTTAATAGTGAAATGGAATACATTGTTCGGAATTAATGAAGGATTATGGATTGATTTTGATGAGTTGATGAAGATTTTCATATTTGAAGACGAGACATATTAGAAGTTTTAGTATGTTGGGAAGCCATTAAGAGAGTACGATTGAGTATTATTATTGGTTGCTTTCAGAGTTGTTGGTAACAAAAGGAAAAGATGATTGCACGAGATAATGAGCATGCGGTGTATGAGGGAATTTATGAGACTTGGGATGTCAAGGGAAGAAATTGTATTTGAATTGTTGAGAAATGAATAAGGTGACGATTGAGAATAAGATAACTAGGATGGTTTGGATCATTTGATGGAAGTAGTGATTTGTTTGGGTCGTGGCTTAGGTTTTCAGCATTTGAGAATTCATGAAAGGATTAGTACTATTGTGGAGTTGGAATTGGTTACGGTTGTGTTGTGTTGGAATATTAGAAGTATTATCTTTATAATTTTGAAATTCGAAGTGTTTAGTGATTTCGAGAGTATTGAGTACTTGTTTGGTCCGAAGGAATAGAGTATGAGACAACAAAGATGATTAAGATTCATGGCGAGTTATGAATTTGGTTTGGTTTTGGGAGAGGCAATTGTTAGGCCTAGTTTGTAAGTCAAAAATCTTTATGTATGTCGGTTTTGATGGCAAGAGAGCTAGAATCGTTGAGCAGTTCAGAGACTTGTACCTAGTGAGAGAGGGTTAGACTTTGGGAGCGAGATTGATGGACTCGATAGTTTTGAGCACTCAGAGTGCGCAGAGGAAGCGTGATGTGATCCATTTTGTATGAATGTGTGAGACTTGTAAGAGTTCATAAGTTGGACATTGGAGACATGTTGGAATGATGAAATTATTGGATGTTCCGGAATGGAAGTGTTAAGTGAAAGGTTTAAATTTGTTTCGTGGACTACAATGTAGATCGATGTGTTGGTGATATGTTCGATTGGTGAATCGTAGTATAGATATGTGAACAGGGAGGCTGGTCTTGTGGTTATGTAGGAGTTCGTGAACGATGTTGTGTCGTGGAACTTTATGTTCTTGTTTGTGTTGTTGCCTCGTTTCCATGGTGAGGGTTCGAGTACGTGTAGTTAATTCCTGTGTGGGGAATTAGGGGAGTGTTACCTAGAATACGGTAACGATCTTGTTGTGTTTTGGTTCTAGAGTGAACCTGTGTGTTGGTATCTTGGGTTTCCTTGAGTTGTGAGTTTGTCGTCAAGTGCATTGTATGGGCTTTGCATCTTGTCGTTGTAGTTGTCGTTGTTGTAGTTAGCAAGTTGGTTTGTCAGTTGTGTTATTCGTGGTGTGCCTTTTGTTGGCATGTTGGTTTGTGGGTCGGATGCGAGAGTCGTGTCTGGAGTTGTTCGTCTCGGTATATTTTCGAGGACGAAAATGTCTAAGTGGGGGAGAGTTGTAACGCCCCAATTTCGATTATTCCAATTTTTTTTGAGTCCTTTATTTAATTGAATGTTAAATTATTCTAATTATGACTTTGGTGTGATAATATGCTTTTATGCTATGTTATGATGTATTATCTCGTTTGAGAGCGTTTTCGGGAATTTTGGGCTTAAGGGCATTTTGGTCATTTTATAACTATTAATGAGTTAGAGAAAATTAAGGAAGTAATTTGTAGAGGAAATTTATTAGAAAATGAATTAAGTGTAGAAATTGAATTAGAGGAAATTTTGTGAGAAAATAGAAAATAAAAGAAAAGAAATAGGAATAAGAGGAAGGAAATAGGAGAGAAAGAGAAAAAGGGGAAATAGAAAGAAAAAGAAGAGAAAGAAAGAGGAAGAGAAGAAAAGAGAGAAAGAGTGGAAATCATCAAGAACAAGAGCTAGATCATTTGGAATCCGGGTAAGGGTTAGAAACATTGTTATCTTGTCTATGTGTGTAGTTATGTATGTGTATGTTTGTGGATTGAAAGATTTTTATGAGTTTTTAGAAAACCCTAAATTAGTGAAATGATGTGATGATGATCAAAATGTGATTTTGTGTTTATAAATGTGCTTCTAATGATGTTTACATGTTGGGTAATGGTTTGGATGATGTTTTGGGTTGAAAAATATGGATTTTGGGTTTTCAACAGCGCTGGAGAAATCTGAGTTTTCCTTGGTTCGCCTAGCGAACCTGGGGCGAAGCAGCAGCGAGTGAGGTTTTCGCGGGTTCGCCTAGCGAACGATTCAGCGAAGGGTAGCGAAGGTTCGCTACGGGGGTTCGCCTAGCGAAGGCATGAGAGAAGGTTCGCTAGAGTGTTCGCCCAGCGAACTTTGGGTGTTTTTGGCTCTGTTTGGTTATGAATTGGTTCGCCAAGTGCTCGCCTAGCGAACTTTGTGTCTGTTTTTAGCTAACAGTTGGTTCGCTGGAACATTCGCCTAGCGAAGGAGCTAGCGAATGCTCGCAAGGGAGGTTCGCCCAGCGAACAGTGCTGTTCGTGTAATTTTGTTTTCTGCATAACTTTTGATCTGTGATTCGGTTTGAGGCGTGGTTTGATGCATTGGAAAGATATTGAGCTGTACTTTCTCAGGATGGGGAGTTTGAGGTTGTTGGCCGATTAAATAAAGTCGAGAATTTGGGAATAGTGTCATTTACCGACTTTTGTCGTTTTAAATGTGTATATTGGTTGTGTAACATACAATGTGGCCTTGACATTAATGTGTATGCCTTGTATGATGTTGTGTGATGATAATGCATGTGATGACATGTTGTGATGATAAAGTGTGGCCGAAAGGCAAATGAAAGTGATATGTTGAAATTGGTTTTATATGCATGTTTATGATTACATGTATGTGTGAAAATGAATTGCTTACGTGAAGTTCAATGTATGTTAATTGGTGGCCGTATGGCATGAAAAATGCATTGTTGGATTGATTCATAATGCATGAATGAAGATGGTGAAATAATTCATATTGATGAATTGTATGTGATTGTAAGGGATGAATGCATGACAATGTTTGTATACATGTATGCATTATAAGAATGTCATGAATCATTTTGTATGTGAAGAATAATGATTGCATTCTTGTGTTGAGGGATTCAAAGAGAATTCCGCTATGACATCGTGTGCCTATGTGAGGACCTAAAGCGATGGTTATAGATGATCGTGTGCCCAGGTGGGGACTTAAAGCGATCGGATCGTGTGCCCAGGTGGGGACTTAAAGCGATCGGGTTGTGTGCCCATGTGGGGACCTAAAGCAATCCATAATGTCGTGTGCTCATGTGGAGACCTAAAGCGACGGGTGAACATCGTAGGCCCGACGGGGTGTTACTTGAGTGATCCTCAGTAACGAGCGATGGTTCCAGCAGAGTTCCTGAGTGAACTAGTGATGAGTCGGTACCGCATATGTAATTGCATAGAGTCGTTGTGTCGGTCTCTTGCATTTACATGAATCATGATTGCATTGTTATATGTGGAAAGTCATGATTGATTATTTGTGTGGAAAATGGAGATGTACATTTATGATAAATGTATTGTGCATGTTTGATATGCATTGCTAAATGGTTGATTTTATGATTGAGCTTATGATAAGCCTTTGGGAATTGTTGTGCCATGGTGTTGGATGTAGTGAATTGTAAATGATATGTTTTGTGTATAAACGTATGTATTGTATGAGAAGAGGTGATTATGTGCATAAATGATATGCTTGGGTTGTGATAGATGTTATATAATGGAATTTGTGAGTAATAGTGCATGTGGTAATAAATGTGTTATGTGTATTTTTATGTTGAAATATATAATTATATGCATCGATATTATGATAATGTTTCTTACCCTTCTGCTGTTTTATAATGCTCTATGAGGCATTGCATAGTAGGTTGCTGAAGGTATTTTGTGAAGCTTAGGACTTCATTTCTTTTGGTCGGTCGGCTCTGATATGTAGCATCGGGTAGCTAGGATTACATGATTATTTTGTGATACATTTTGTATATGTATCTTGACTTGAATTGTTTATGTAAACATGGTTCCGTGTTGACGGATAGTATTTGATATATATATATATATATATATATGATGTTATTCGGTATTTAGATGTTTCCGCTTTTATTCTAAATATTGAGATGTGGGTGTAAGGACGAAGTTCCTATGTGCAAGTTACCCCACTGTTGCATATCTCTGTTGAGCAGGTGTTGATTGTTTTAATTTCACGTATAATGTGACATGCCTCTTTTATGCCATGCTTTGTAATTATACTCTGATGAAATTTTTATTATATGCGTAAATGATTAATACGTGATTATTTGGGGGTATAAAAGGGGGTGTTACATTAAGTGGTATCATAGCCAGTGTCGAGTCAGTTTGTGTCTGTCTTGTTGTTGTTGTTGGTTGAACTGTTGTTTAACCGTGTTGTCGTTGTTGGGAATGATCAGAATATGGCTGGTAGAAACGACAATGCGATGGCTGCTGCTTTGGAAGCAATGGCTAGGGCGGTGCAAGGTGCGCCGAACGTGAATGCTAATGACGAGTTCAGGAAGAATCAACCACCGGTCTTCAAGGGAAGATTTGATCCGGATGGTGCTCAGATATGGTTGAAGGAGATTGAAAGGATCTTCAGAATTATGGATTGTGCGGAGGAGAATAAGGTGAGGCTTGGATCTCACATGTTGAAGGAAGAAGCCGACGATTAGTGGGTCGGTATGCGTCAAGTTCTTGAGGTGGATGATGAAGAGATTACTTGGGATTTGTTTCGTACTGAGTTTCTAAGGAAGTATTACCCTGAACATGTTAAGGGAAAGAAGGAGATGGAATTTCTAGAACTAAAGCAAGGTAGTATGTCTGTTGTGGACTATACTGCGAAGTTTGTGGAATTGGTACAATTTCATCCTCACTATGCGGCGATTACTGCCGAGTTTTCCAGATGTGTGAAGTACGAGAATGGTCTACGCCCTGAGATTAAGCAAGCCATTGGTTATCAGAGGATAAGAAGGTTTTCCGACTTGGTGGAATGTAGTAGAATCTTCGAGGAAGATAGCAAAGCTCGTTCTGCTCACTACAAGAGTATGAATGAGAGAAAAGGGAAACAACAAGCTCGTGGTGGTCCTTATGTGACACCCGTTGATAAGGACAAGCATAAGAGTAACTTTGAGAAGAAGTCGAGTGGAGGGGGTTTTAGTGCTCCGAAATGTTTCAAATGTGGAGAGATTGGTCATAAATCATTGGAATGTAGGAAGACTCTTGAGAAGTGTTCCAACTGTGGAGGCTTGGGGCATGCTTTCGCCGATTGTAGAAGGAACAGGGTGAAGTGTTACAATTGTGGGGAATCGGGTCACATTAGTACTAATTGTGCTAAGCCGAAACAAGCTCAAGCGGGCGGAAAAGTGTTTGCATTGGCGGGTACGGATACTACTGATGTGGATCGTTATACTACAGGTACTTGTCTTATTAATGGTATGCCTTTAGTTGCTATTGTTATTATCGGAGTGACTCATTTGTTTATTTCACATGAGTAAGCGAAGCGTTTGAATTTGTTGTTTGTTCCTTAGTACCTGATGGGTGTGTGAAACACCGTCAGTACTTTCTGGTTTTTCTGTTCGGTGGTCAGCAGGAGTTAGGATGAGATAAGTGGGGGAGAAGCCGGTACTTCTCCGTGTTTCCTCGGATGTGGAGCGTTAACTCGGTGTGTTGTGGATTGCGAGATCGTAAGTGTTATTTGGACAGAGTAGTTTCCGGTTTCAGGAAGGATACAGAGGTAAAAATTATGTCGACTAAGGATTTGTGCCTTAGGTAGTTTTGTGCATGGGATGTAAGAAAGGCTATTATAGTTTAGTGAAGATGGTTTATGCCCCATCATGATTGTCGGCTGTCTATTGACAAATTGAGGAACTGATCACCCTTAATCTATTGTTGATAGCAGACGGGAATTGTGTTGGATGGGATAGACGTATCTTTCCGGCTTTAATAGTGAAATGGAATACATTGTTCGGAATTAATGAAGGATTATGGATTGATTTTGATGAGTTGATGAAGATTTTCATATTTGAAGACGAGACATATTAGAAGTTTTAGTATGTTGGGAAGCCATTAAGAGAGTACGATTGAGTATTATTATTGGTTGCTTTCAGAGTTGTTGGTAACAAAAGGAAAAGATGATTGCACGAGATAATGAGCATGCGGTGTATGAGGGAATTTATGAGACTTGGGATGTCAAGGGAAGAAATTGTATTTGAATTGTTGAGAAATGAATAAGGTGACGATTGAGAATAAGATAACTAGGATGGTTTGGATCATTTGATGGAAGTAGTGATTTGTTTGGGTCGTGGCTTAGGTTTTCAGCATTTGAGAATTCATGAAAGGATTAGTACTATTGTGGAGTTGGAATTGGTTACGGTTGTGTTGTGTTGGAATATTAGAAGTATTATCTTTATAATTTTGAAATTCGAAGTGTTTAGTGATTTCGAGAGTATTGAGTACTTGTTTGGTCCGAAGGAATAGAGTATGAGACAACAAAGATGATTAAGATTCATGGCGAGTTATGAATTTGGTTTGGTTTTGGGAGAGGCAATTGTTAGGCCTAGTTTGTAAGTCAAAAATCTTTATGTATGTCGGTTTTGATGGCAAGAGAGCTAGAATCGTTGAGCAGTTCAGAGACTTGTACCTAGTGAGAGAGGGTTAGACTTTGGGAGCGAGATTGATGGACTCGATAGTTTTGAGCACTCAGAGTGCGCAGAGGAAGCGTGATGTGATCCATTTTGTATGAATGTGTGAGACTTGTAAGAGTTCATAAGTTGGACATTGGAGACATGTTGGAATGATGAAATTATTGGATGTTCCGGAATGGAAGTGTTAAGTGAAAGGTTTAAATTTGTTTCGTGGACTACAATGTAGATCGATGTGTTGGTGATATGTTCGATTGGTGAATCGTAGTATAGATATGTGAACAGGGAGGCTGGTCTTGTGGTTATGTAGGAGTTCGTGAACGATGTTGTGTCGTGGAACTTTATGTTCTTGTTTGTGTTGTTGCCTCGTTTCCATGGTGAGGGTTCGAGTACGTGTAGTTAATTCCTGTGTGGGGAATTAGGGGAGTGTTACCTAGAATACGGTAACGATCTTGTTGTGTTTTGGTTCTAGAGTGAACCTGTGTGTTGGTATCTTGGGTTTCCTTGAGTTGTGAGTTTGTCGTCAAGTGCATTGTATGGGCTTTGCATCTTGTCGTTGTAGTTGTCGTTGTTGTAGTTAGCAAGTTGGTTTGTCAGTTGTGTTATTCGTGGTGTGCCTTTTGTTGGCATGTTGGTTTGTGGGTCGGATGCGAGAGTCGTGTCTGGAGTTGTTCGTCTCGGTATATTTTCGAGGACGAAAATGTCTAAGTGGGGGAGAGTTGTAACGCCCCAATTTCGATTATTCCAATTTTTTTTGAGTCCTTTATTTAATTGAATGTTAAATTATTCTAATTATGACTTTGGTGTGATAATATGCTTTTATGCTATGTTATGATGTATTATCTCGTTTGAGAGCGTTTTCGGGAATTTTGGGCTTAAGGGCATTTTGGTCATTTTATAACTATTAATGAGTTAGAGAAAATTAAGGAAGTAATTTGTAGAGGAAATTTATTAGAAAATGAATTAAGTGTAGAAATTGAATTAGAGGAAATTTTGTGAGAAAATAGAAAATAAAAGAAAAGAAATAGGAATAAGAGGAAGGAAATAGGAGAGAAAGAGAAAAAGGGGAAATAGAAAGAAAAAGAAGAGAAAGAAAGAGGAAGAGAAGAAAAGAGAGAAAGAGTGGAAATCATCAAGAACAAGAGCTAGATCATTTGGAATCCGGGTAAGGGTTAGAAACATTGTTATCTTGTCTATGTGTGTAGTTATGTATGTGTATGTTTGTGGATTGAAAGATTTTTATGAGTTTTTAGAAAACCCTAAATTAGTGAAATGATGTGATGATGATCAAAATGTGATTTTGTGTTTATAAATGTGCTTCTAATGATGTTTACATGTTGGGTAATGGTTTGGATGATGTTTTGGGTTGAAAAATATGGATTTTGGGTTTTCAACAGCGCTGGAGAAATCTGAGTTTTCCTTGGTTCGCCTAGCGAACCTGGGGCGAAGCAGCAGCGAGTGAGGTTTTCGCGGGTTCGCCTAGCGAACGATTCAGCGAAGGGTAGCGAAGGTTCGCTACGGGGGTTCGCCTAGCGAAGGCATGAGAGAAGGTTCGCTAGAGTGTTCGCCCAGCGAACTTTGGGTGTTTTTGGCTCTGTTTGGTTATGAATTGGTTCGCCAAGTGCTCGCCTAGCGAACTTTGTGTCTGTTTTTAGCTAACAGTTGGTTCGCTGGAACATTCGCCTAGCGAAGGAGCTAGCGAATGCTCGCAAGGGAGGTTCGCCCAGCGAACAGTGCTGTTCGTGTAATTTTGTTTTCTGCATAACTTTTGATCTGTGATTCGGTTTGAGGCGTGGTTTGATGCATTGGAAAGATATTGAGCTGTACTTTCTCAGGATGGGGAGTTTGAGGTTGTTGGCCGATTAAATAAAGTCGAGAATTTGGGAATAGTGTCATTTACCGACTTTTGTCGTTTTAAATGTGTATATTGGTTGTGTAACATACAATGTGGCCTTGACATTAATGTGTATGCCTTGTATGATGTTGTGTGATGATAATGCATGTGATGACATGTTGTGATGATAAAGTGTGGCCGAAAGGCAAATGAAAGTGATATGTTGAAATTGGTTTTATATGCATGTTTATGATTACATGTATGTGTGAAAATGAATTGCTTACGTGAAGTTCAATGTATGTTAATTGGTGGCCGTATGGCATGAAAAATGCATTGTTGGATTGATTCATAATGCATGAATGAAGATGGTGAAATAATTCATATTGATGAATTGTATGTGATTGTAAGGGATGAATGCATGACAATGTTTGTATACATGTATGCATTATAAGAATGTCATGAATCATTTTGTATGTGAAGAATAATGATTGCATTCTTGTGTTGAGGGATTCAAAGAGAATTCCGCTATGACATCGTGTGCCTATGTGAGGACCTAAAGCGATGGTTATAGATGATCGTGTGCCCAGGTGGGGACTTAAAGCGATCGGATCGTGTGCCCAGGTGGGGACTTAAAGCGATCGGGTTGTGTGCCCATGTGGGGACCTAAAGCAATCCATAATGTCGTGTGCTCATGTGGAGACCTAAAGCGACGGGTGAACATCGTAGGCCCGACGGGGTGTTACTTGAGTGATCCTCAGTAACGAGCGATGGTTCCAGCAGAGTTCCTGAGTGAACTAGTGATGAGTCGGTACCGCATATGTAATTGCATAGAGTCGTTGTGTCGGTCTCTTGCATTTACATGAATCATGATTGCATTGTTATATGTGGAAAGTCATGATTGATTATTTGTGTGGAAAATGGAGATGTACATTTATGATAAATGTATTGTGCATGTTTGATATGCATTGCTAAATGGTTGATTTTATGATTGAGCTTATGATAAGCCTTTGGGAATTGTTGTGCCATGGTGTTGGATGTAGTGAATTGTAAATGATATGTTTTGTGTATAAACGTATGTATTGTATGAGAAGAGGTGATTATGTGCATAAATGATATGCTTGGGTTGTGATAGATGTTATATAATGGAATTTGTGAGTAATAGTGCATGTGGTAATAAATGTGTTATGTGTATTTTTATGTTGAAATATATAATTATATGCATCGATATTATGATAATGTTTCTTACCCTTCTGCTGTTTTATAATGCTCTATGAGGCATTGCATAGTAGGTTGCTGAAGGTATTTTGTGAAGCTTAGGACTTCATTTCTTTTGGTCGGTCGGCTCTGATATGTAGCATCGGGTAGCTAGGATTACATGATTATTTTGTGATACATTTTGTATATGTATCTTGACTTGAATTGTTTATGTAAACATGGTTCCGTGTTGACGGATAGTATTTGATATATATATATATATATATATATATATATATATATATGATGTTATTCGGTATTTAGATGTTTCCGCTTTTATTCTAAATATTGAGATGTGGGTGTAAGGACGAAGTTCCTATGTGCAAGTTACCCCACTGTTGCATATCTCTGTTGAGCAAGTGTTGATTGTTTTAATTTCACGTATAATGTGACATGCCTCTTTTATGCCATGCTTTGTAATTATACTCTGATGAAATTTTTATTATATGCGTAAATGATTAATACGTGATTATTTGGGGGTATAAAAGGGGGTGTTACATTAAGTGGTATCATAGCCAGTGTCGAGTCAGTTTGTGTCTGTCTTGTTGTTGTTGTTGGTTGAACTGTTGTTTAACCGTGTTGTCGTTGTTGGGAATGATCAGAATATGGCTGGTAGAAACGACAATGCGATGGCTGCTGCTTTGGAAGCAATGGCTAGGGCGGTGCAAGGTGCGCCGAACGTGAATGCTAATGACGAGTTCAGGAAGAATCAACCACCGGTCTTCAAGGGAAGATTTGATCCGGATGGTGCTCAGATATGGTTGAAGGAGATTGAAAGGATCTTCAGAATTATGGATTGTGCGGAGGAGAATAAGGTGAGGCTTGGATCTCACATGTTGAAGGAAGAAGCCGACGATTAGTGGGTCGGTATGCGTCAAGTTCTTGAGGTGGATGATGAAGAGATTACTTGGGATTTGTTTCGTACTGAGTTTCTAAGGAAGTATTACCCTGAACATGTTAAGGGAAAGAAGGAGATGGAATTTCTAGAACTAAAGCAAGGTAGTATGTCTGTTGTGGACTATACTGCGAAGTTTGTGGAATTGGTACAATTTCATCCTCACTATGCGGCGATTACTGCCGAGTTTTCCAGATGTGTGAAGTACGAGAATGGTCTACGCCCTGAGATTAAGCAAGCCATTGGTTATCAGAGGATAAGAAGGTTTTCCGACTTGGTGGAATGTAGTAGAATCTTCGAGGAAGATAGCAAAGCTCGTTCTGCTCACTACAAGAGTATGAATGAGAGAAAAGGGAAACAACAAGCTCGTGGTGGTCCTTATGTGACACCCGTTGATAAGGACAAGCATAAGAGTAACTTTGAGAAGAAGTCGAGTGGAGGGGGTTTTAGTGCTCCGAAATGTTTCAAATGTGGAGAGATTGGTCATAAATCATTGGAATGTAGGAAGACTCTTGAGAAGTGTTCCAACTGTGGAGGCTTGGGGCATGCTTTCGCCGATTGTAGAAGGAACAGGGTGAAGTGTTACAATTGTGGGGAATCGGGTCACATTAGTACTAATTGTGCTAAGCCGAAACAAGCTCAAGCGGGCGGAAAAGTGTTTGCATTGGCGGGTACGGATACTACTGATGTGGATCGTTATACTACAGGTACTTGTCTTATTAATGGAATGCCTTTAGTTGCTATTGTTATTATCGGAGTGACTCATTTGTTTATTTCACATGAGTAAGCGAAGCGTTTGAATTTGTTGTTTGTTCCTTAGTACCTGATGGGTGTGTGAAACACCGTCAGTACTTTCTGGTTTTTCTGTTCGGTGGTCAGCAGGAGTTAGGATGAGATAAGTGGGGGAGAAGCCGGTACTTCTCCGTGTTTCCTCGGATGTGGAGCGTTAACTCGGTGTGTTGTGGATTGCGAGATCGTAAGTGTTATTTGGACAGAGTAGTTTCCGGTTTCAGGAAGGATACAGAGGTAAAAATTATGTCGACTAAGGATTTGTGCCTTAGGTAGTTTTGTGCATGGGATGTAAGAAAGGCTATTATAGTTTAGTGAAGATGGTTTATGCCCCATCATGATTGTCGGCTGTCTATTGACAAATTGAGGAACTGATCACCCTTAATCTATTGTTGATAGCAGACGGGAATTGTGTTGGATGGGATAGACGTATCTTTCCGGCTTTAATAGTGAAATGGAATACATTGTTCGGAATTAATGAAGGATTATGGATTGATTTTGATGAGTTGATGAAGATTTTCATATTTGAAGACGAGACATATTAGAAGTTTTAGTATGTTGGGAAGCCATTAAGAGAGTACGATTGAGTATTATTATTGGTTGCTTTCAGAGTTGTTGGTAACAAAAGGAAAAGATGATTGCACGAGATAATGAGCATGCGGTGTATGAGGGAATTTATGAGACTTGGGATGTCAAGGGAAGAAATTGTATTTGAATTGTTGAGAAATGAATAAGGTGACGATTGAGAATAAGATAACTAGGATGGTTTGGATCATTTGATGGAAGTAGTGATTTGTTTGGGTCGTGGCTTAGGTTTTCAGTATTTGAGAATTCATGAAAGGATTAGTACTATTGTGGAGTTGGAATTGGTTACGGTTGTGTTGTGTTGGAATATTAGAAGTATTATCTTTATAATTTTGAAATTCGAAGTGTTTAGTGATTTCGAGAGTATTGAGTACTTGTTTGGTCCGAAGGAATAGAGTATGAGACAACAAAGATGATTAAGATTCATGGCGAGTTATGAATTTGGTTTGGTTTTGGGAGAGGCAATTGTTAGGCCTAGTTTGTAAGTCAAAAATCTTTATGTATGTCGGTTTTGATGGCAAGAGAGCTAGAATCGTTGAGCAGTTCAGAGACTTGTACCTAGTGAGAGAGGGTTAGACTTTGGGAGCGAGATTGATGGACTCGATAGTTTTGAGCACTCAGAGTGCGCAGAGGAAGCGTGATGTGATCCATTTTGTATGAATGTGTGAGACTTGTAAGAGTTCATAAGTTGGACATTGGAGACATGTTGGAATGATGAAATTATTGGATGTTCCGGAATGGAAGTGTTAAGTGAAAGGTTTAAATTTGTTTCGTGGACTACAATGTAGATCGATGTGTTGGTGATATGTTCGATTGGTGAATCGTAGTATAGATATGTGAACAGGGAGGCTGGTCTTGTGGTTATGTAGGAGTTCGTGAACGATGTTGTGTCGTGGAACTTTATGTTCTTGTTTGTGTTGTTGCCTCGTTTCCATGGTGAGGGTTCGAGTACGTGTAGTTAATTCCTGTGTGGGGAATTAGGGGAGTGTTACCTAGAATACGGTAACGATCTTGTTGTGTTTTGGTTCTAGAGTGAACCTGTGTGTTGGTATCTTGGGTTTCCTTGAGTTGTGAGTTTGTCGTCAAGTGCATTGTATGGGCTTTGCATCTTGTCGTTGTAGTTGTCGTTGTTGTAGTTAGCAAGTTGGTTTGTCAGTTGTGTTATTCGTGGTGTGCCTTTTGTTGGCATGTTGGTTTGTGGGTCGGATGCGAGAGTCGTGTCTGGAGTTGTTCGTCTCGGTATATTTTCGAGGACAAAAATGTCTAAGTGGGGGAGAGTTGTAACGCCCCAATTTCGATTATTCCAATTTTTGTTGAGTCCTTTATTTAATTGAATGTTAAATTATTCTAATTATGACTTTGGTGTGATAATATGCTTTTATGCTATGTTATGATGTATTATCTCGTTTGAGAGAGTTTTCGGGAATTTTGGGCTTAAGGGCATTTTGGTCATTTTATAACTATTAATGAGTTAGAGAAAATTAAGGAAGTAATTTGTAGAGGAAATTTATTAGAAAATGAATTAAGTGTAGAAATTGAATTAGAGGAAATTTTGTGAGAAAATAGAAAATAAAAGAAAAGAAATAGGAATAAGAGGAAGGAAATAGGAGAGAAAGAGAAAAAGGGGAAATAGAAAGAAAAAGAAGAGAAAGAAAGAGGAAGAGAAGAAAAGAGAGAAAGAGTGGAAATCATCAAGAACAAGAGCTAGATCATTTGGAATCCGGGTAAGGGTTAGAAACATTGTTATCTTGTCTATGTGTGTAGTTATGTATGTGTATGTTTGTGGATTGAAAGATTTTTATGAGTTTTTAGAAAACCCTAAATTAGTGAAATGATGTGATGATGATCAAAATGTGATTTTGTGTTTATAAATGTGCTTCTAATGATGTTTACATGTTGGGTAATGGTTTGGATGATGTTTTGGGTTGAAAAATATGGATTTTGGGTTTTCAACAGCGCTGGAGAAATCTGAGTTTTCCTTGGTTCGCCTAGCGAACCTGGGGCGAAGCAGCAGCGAGTGAGGTTTTCGCGGGTTCGCCTAGCGAACGATTCAGCGAAGGGTAGCGAAGGTTCGCTACGGGGGTTCGCCTAGCGAAGGCATGAGAGAAGGTTCGCTAGAGTGTTCGCCCAGCGAACTTTGGGTGTTTTTGGCTCTGTTTGGTTATGAATTGGTTCGCCAAGTGCTCGCCTAGCGAACTTTGTGTCTGTTTTTAGCTAACAGTTGGTTCGCTGGAACATTCGCCTAGTGAAGGAGCTAGCGAATGCTCGCGAGGGATGTTCGCCTAGCGAAGGAGCTAGCGAATGCTCGCGAGGGAGGTTCGCCCAGCGAACAGTGTTGTTCGTGTAATTTTGTTTTCTGCATAACTTTTGATCTGTGATTCGGTTTGAGGCGTGGTTTGATGCATTGGAAAGCTATTGAGCTGTACTTTCTCAGGATGGGGAGTTTGAGGTTGTTGGCCGATTAAATAAAGTCGAGAATTCGGGAATAGTGTTATTTACCGACTTTTGTCATTTTAAATGTGTATATTGGTTGTGTAACATACAATGTGGCCTTGACATTAATGTGTATGCCTTGTATGATGTTGTGTGATGATAATGCATGTGATGACATGTTGTGATGATAAAGTGTGGCCGAAAGGCAAATGAAAGTGATATGTTGAAATTGGTTTTATATGCATGTTTATGATTACATGTATGTGTGAAAATGAATTGCTTACGTGAAGTTCAATGTATGTTAATTGGTGGCCGTATGGCATGAAAAATGCATTGTTGGATTGATTCATAATGCATGAATGAAGATGGTGAAATAATTCATATTGATGAATTGTATGTGATTGTAAGGGATGAATGCATGACAATGTTTGTATACATGTATGCATTATAAGAATGTCATGAATCATTTTGTATGTGAAGCATAATGATTGCATTCTTGTGTTGAGGGATTCAAAGAGAATTCCGCTATGACATCGTGTGCCTATGTGAGGACCTAAAGCGATGGTTATAGATGATCGTGTGCCCAGGTGGGGACTTAAAGCGATCAGATCGTGTGCCCAGGTGGGGACTTAAAGCGATCGGGTTGTGTGCCCATGTGGGGACCTAAAGCAATCAATAACGTTGTGTGCTCATGTGGAGACCTAAAGCGACGGGTGAACATCGTAGGCCCGACGGGGTGTTACTTGAGTGATCCTCAGTAATGAGCGATGGTTCCAGCAGAGTTCCTGAGTGAACTAGTGATGAGTCGGTACCGCATATGTAATTGCATAGAGTCGTTGTGTCGGTCTCTTACATTTACATGAATCATGATTGCATTGTTATATGTGGAAAGTCATGATTGATTATTTGTGTGGAAAATGGAGATGTACATTTATGATAAATGTATTGTGCATGTTTGATATGCATTGCTAAATGGTTGATTTTATGATTGAGCTTATGATAAGCCTTTGGGAATTGTTGTGCCATGGTGTTGGATGTAGTGAATTGTAAATGATATGTTTTGTGTATAAACGTATGTATTGTATGAGAAGAGGTGATTATGTGCATAAATGATATGCTTGGGTTGTGATAGATGTTATATAATGGAATTTGTGAGTAATAGTGTATGTGGTAATAAATGTGTTATGTGTGTTTTTATGTTGAAATATATAATTATATGCATCGATATTATGATAATGTTTCTTACCCTTCTGCTGTTTTATAATGCTCTATGAGGCATTGCAGAGTAGGTTGCTGAAGGTATTTTGTGAAGCTTAGGACTTCATTTCTTTTGGTCGGTCGTCTCTGATATGTAGCATCGGGTAGCTAGGATTACATGATTATTTTGTGATACATTTTGTATATGTATCTTGACTTGAATTGTTTATGTAAACATGGTTCCGTGTTGACAGATAGTATTTGATATATATATATATATATATATATATATATATATATATATATATATATATATATATATATATATCTATATATATGATGTTATTCGGTATTTAGATGTTTCCGCTTTTATTCTAAATATTGAGATGTGGGTGTAAGGACGAAGTTCCCATATGTAAGTTACCCCACTGTTGCATATCTCTGTTGAGCAGGCGTTGATTGTTTTAATTTCACGTATAATGTAACATGCCTCTTTTATGCCATGCTTTGTAATTATACTCTGATGAAATTTTTATTATATGCGTAAATGATTAATACGTGATTATTTGGGGGTATAGAAGGGGGTGCTACAGGAGTCCTCTTGATCCTTTGTGGGTGTTTGAGAAACTAGAGAAGTTGAATATCATGTCATTTCTTGATTGATCCTTGTCTAAATTCTCTGAGTGGGCTCAAAACCCTAATCTTTCATTGTAGTGAGTGCCCAACCATCTTTAAGGAGATTGATGAGGCATGATGGTTCATCCATATTGTGATGATGATTTGCAAAATGATGGGAAATCCTGGTGGTCAAAATTTGGGGTATGACAATAACAATGAGTATTTGTGAGAGAACTATTTTATGTTATAATGTTTGGTTATGTGCAGACCATATTTATTAAAGATATTAGATCAAACAAACATGAGCAAAGATGTGCATAAAAGATTACATGCGAGTTACTATGTGTAACACAAGTTGCAAGAAGCAAGTTTGCTTATGTATCTGGAAACAAGCAGAAAGATCCAAGGATGCTGATATTGTTGTTGCAATTCTCTTGTGGATTATGTTCTGAAGGTGTTTCAGGTTCTGAAGATAAGCAAAGCTTCTGAAGAAAGACTCTGAAGAACTAAGTGCTGAAGACTCTGATGACTTGAAGTTCTGAAGGCTGAAGGCTCTGAAGACTGAAGTGTTCTGAAGATTAAGATCCAAATGATCAATTGCTGAAGACTCTGAAGACAACGTTCTGAGCGAACATGTGTAACACCCACATATAATAAACATACATCAAAGCGTATATACTATACATGAATCTAAGTTTGGTACTGAAATACCAAAAGTTCCTAGTTAACACATTGTATACATTACATGCCCCAAAATACAAAGTGCTAAAAGTTTATGGCATAATATATACAATATGACCCAATACAATAAGAACTAGATCAAAACAATGATCTCAAAATAAAGCTCCAAAGCGGAAGCCATGCCATCCCAAAAAGCCAAGGAAACTAAGGAAAACCAAACGACTTTATCCTTACCCTTTGCGGAACACGTAGTACCTGTAATATAATCAACAACATGGGGTGAGATATTAAATCTCAGTGAGTTCCCTATCTTATGGGCTCTCTCGGCTTTATGAGGTTCTATCAATCCTAACTCAAGTCAAAGGGAAGGGAAATGACCTTGAGTTCACAATCTCACACTATATGGAAACATGTTCATGAGTTCATTAACTCAAAATATCACTAATCGATAACCATACAAAGGCATCCTCTTTTCCCGCCCGCTTCTACGTCTAGAAGGCGACCAGAGACATGAATGCTCGTAACTTACTTGGCATACGAAATGGATTGGGGATCATCGACCTGTTAACCATGAACCGTCACTTCTCATGGCCTGTTAACCATCTAAAGTATCTTTACCATATAGGCTCCATTCGTACCAAACTCGGGAATCAAACCTACCAAATAATTATGCATACGTTTCAGAGGAGTACGAGACTCATGGAACTGTAACTCAAGGGAAAGCGGTTACGATTACGTGATCACACTCAAACACACACAGACGTGATTGTATTCGACAATCACAAGGCCACATTTTCCTTAAGGCCCTTTCGCCTTATCACCTATACTAGGTTCACACATGTTCCATACTAGTGTTTCACTCTCATCTAGACCATTACTCGTCAAGGATGCACATCTATACATCGAATGCCCGAGCATCGCCATTTAGAGTTTTCTATCAATTTCTAGTCACCTTACTAGATTCTACTAAAGTTTCATGTTGAGGTTTCCTCACTCTTTCTATTCCATATTTTAAACATTGCATATCTCTCATTCATGTTAAACAATAATAGATTAGCCAAGATATAACATAATTATACAATAAGTACATAATAATAAATCAATCATACTTTCAACACATTTTTGGGTTTTCCTCCGATTATTTAATCGGGCATCAAAACCGATATTTTTCACTTCCATTGCATAGAATATTTCCATAGCTTTCCATCGGTATCAAGAACACCTCGATCGGAATCAAGGTTTGAAAGATATTAATTTTCGAAAATAATTTTTCAAAGTATAATAGTGGTAACCGGTTACTCTATATAAGGTAACCGGTTACTTCAAAACAGAACCAAAATGAGAGTTAGAGGCACTTTTGGGTAACCGGTTACTCGAGATAAGGTAACCGGTTACTTCATTCATTTTCTGCGCAGGACACCAATTTTCAAAGGGTAACCGGTTACTCCCCAGAGGGTAACCGGTTACTCTGGGCGCAGAGTCAAAAATACTTGTTTTAATGGATACTTCTCCATTCAATCTCAATCCAACCAAGTTCAAACATGATAACAAGTTCCAACAGATGATTCTACACACATATTGATCATTCTATGCAATTTATATCTCATTTTATCCGTTAGATTTTATTGATTTGAAAAATTAACCATTTTCTCAAAAATCCAACCTAACTCTAGAAACCTAAGAAATTCCTATAACAATGTCTCTATCTAGAACCCACCTTAGAGTTGGATGATGATGAGGAAGATGAGATGAAAAGATGAAGAGTAGATGATGATTCCAAGCTTCTTCTTCTTCCTCTAGGTTTTCTCTTCTTTCTCCCTTCTCCAACTTCTCTCTAACTTCTCTCTCTCAAATGTTACTATGTTTGGCAAAGGAGAGAAATGAAATGATATAGAGAAATGTCATTAATTAGTAACACTACTAAATGTCCAAAAAGTCTTTATAGTACCAATTAATAAAACCTTAGAGTCAGATAATATTAATTGGATCTGCTCTGAGCTCAACAGTTACTCAATTTATCTTTTCAGATAAATTTCTCAGAGTACACCGGTACTCAGTTGACCACAACTAATATTATTCAGAGTAAATTAAAATATGGGGTATTACAACATGGTTCTGAAGACTCTGAAGATTTGAAGATATTAAGACAAAGGGTTTCAAGACAAGTGCTGAAGTTCTGAAGACAAGACTCGGAATGAGCAAGTACTGAAGACTGAAGACTTGAAGATTCTGAAGACCCAACTAAAGTTTCTACTCATGCTTCAACCAATTACCATCAGAAGCCTCTGAAGATTTAAAGACAAATGTTACCGTTAGCAATGACTGTACACCGTACTAAAAAGATCTATCCCATCACTTCTTCTACAGTAAAAAGAAGATATGGTAGTACAACTTTCATCATTGCATAACGAATCTTTTCAAATAGCCAACGGCTCTATTTTACACTCAGCTAGTTAAAGGAAAGAAGAAATTGCTTCTGAGTGTCGTGATGTTGCGCATCGACGTCGTCTTTACGATCAAGATCAACATTGTCAAACACAGCTGCTGCTGTTAAAATGGAAACACGACCATTGTTGTTGAAACACAAAGAATCATTTATCAACACAACAACAATCAGAAAGTACAGAAGTTGATGAAAAAATATATTGTTGAAAACAATCAAGTCATCAACCACTTCATCATATGTGCTACATTGAAGATCAGAAGCAAGGAGTTGTTGCTCGAAGCTTGCTTAACAAAGAAGATGAAGAAGATCTACAAAATGTCATCAACTGTAAAATCAACATACATCTTTGTAGAATCTGAAGAAAGCAAGGAGCTGTTGTTCATATCTTGCTAGAACACTTGTGTGTTCATATGTACTTAAATGTAGGAGTTTATCAGTTTATTTAGAAGCAATTATGTAATCTCCAGAAAAACTAATTCTATGTGAATTAGGATTCCTCAAGTGATCAGTGTGATCGGAGACTTGAGAAGACAATGGCTTGGTGTCATTGTGGAAATCCCGAAATATGGTCAATGATAGTCATATCTCAAAGAGGACCAATTGTGGGTCAGACTCTTGTGATATCACTGATGGAACTCATTGAAAATCTTGGAAGAATGGTCAATAAATGTTATATCCGTTAACTCGGATCCCTGAACGTTTAGCTGTGAAATCCTGATAGGAGATCTTGCGAGATTAGATTCTATTAGGTCAATGTTTATTATATCTATTAACTTGGATCCCTGAACGGTTCATTGTGGGTTAGTCATAGTTGCGGTTGTGCACGTTGTTAGTCACCGACGTTAACCCGTGCATCTGTAATCTGATTTGATTATAGTGGATTAAGTCCTTGTGTTCAAAGAGAAATCACCTTGGAAGGGTGGACTGGAATAGCTTGAGAGATGCTCAAGTGAACCAGGATATATCGCATGTTCTTTACTCTTGCTTATGCTTTGATTTATTATTTATGTTCCGGTATCTATTATCAGAACCTTGCAACCTAACTCTGATAAGCTTTCGCATTGCAAGTCTAAATCATGCATTGCTAATTTAGATTCTCCTTGTTGCTTATGCTTCAGCATCACATAGTCTGAATGACGCATCGCAAGTCAGAGTCTCTCAATGTAACTCTGATATTCTCTTGGTGCATTAACGATAAGAGGCGAAAAAGTTTTAAGAGTTAAAACACAATTCAAACTCCCCCTTTCTTGTGTCTTTCTCACACCTTCAATTGGTATCAGAGCCCTGGTTTTGTTTTTGATGGATATCAAACACTTTACAGTGTCAGAAAAAGATCCAAATAT
The DNA here is from genome assembly GCA_022829125.1 of Lathyrus tuberosus. Taxonomy (NCBI): domain Eukaryota; kingdom Viridiplantae; phylum Streptophyta; class Magnoliopsida; order Fabales; family Fabaceae; genus Lathyrus; species Lathyrus tuberosus. Next base: position 988,325 of record JALAZF010000639.1, read on the forward strand.
GGTGTGTAGAAATTCTCTGGGTGAGATTTCAATCCACTTACAATTCAGTATCAGTTCAGAAGATGACTGTGTACTAAATTGTAATCAAACGGATTACCTGAGCAAGTCACTGATTCTTGAAGTTCAGTAGTTGTCAACAATAGAATCTTCTCACTACAGCTTGGAAGAAGATTGAAGAATCAGCTGATAAGATAGATTCATCAGATAAGAAGTAGTATCTGTTGAATGCTTATCTTAGAAAATATGTTTGAACAAATAACGTATGTGCTCAAGATTAAATCATCAGAAAACAAGAGATCTTGTTTGCTGAAGATTAATTCTTTATGTGTTTTGAGATGTCTTCAAGAAACGGATTAGTCCACCCTTGAATTTCTCTATTTAGAGCTTATTAGGAAATTCTTCATGTAAAGAAGAGAGATTGTTGTTCTATGATTTTGAACATCATAATGAAGTCTGCAGAAAAAGCCAGAAAAACTGTAGAATATTCAGAAAGAGAAAATCTAGTGATTCTTCAGGAATCTGATTCAGGATGAAGTCTAAGTATTGAGTGAAATAACATTGACGATTGAGTTTTGTTAACTTGAGATTCTATCTTGGTTGAAGCAACTATAATTCGTCAGAATGTTATCTGATATTTCTCTCAGAAGTTCATGTTGCATAAATACTGAAATTAGAAGATGCTTGACTAGATGCAAAGACAGAAGTCATCTACTCAAGGCCCAAAAAGATTTAACTTACTGATGTTTTTCAAGATGAAGAAATCAGTAGACATTCTTGTTCAGAACCTCTGGAAAGTCAATTTGAAGAAAGCAGGTGCAGAACAAGGCTGATCAAAAGCTCTATCAAGGACGCTCGTATCAGACACTTGAGAAATCATAATGGAGATCACTCAAATATAGAATCGCTGTAAAAAGATTTCAGAATCTCTAAGGTATGTTTTTTTTTTCATGATCATCTTTATTCTCTGAATTTTAAACAATAGCAATATTGTGAATCTTGTCTTAATCACTGATCATTCACTGACATATTAGGTTTCGTAAGGATTATTAAAAATAGAGTAAGATTCTCACGCATTTATGACTAGACGAATATTGAGAGTTAAATAAGCGGTTATGATTACTTTGTATCAGTCACTCCCTTACGGCTCATAAGTATACATCGATTCATATTCTTATTTACGATCTGCTCTGACAACCATTATATAGATTCAATCACATGTTTTTCCGTCTTGAAGCTGACTGCCATCGCTACTCATAGCTAGTCTCGAAAATGATGAACCTCACTTGTTCCAGCTCATTAAATAGCTATCAATCCTAAGTCCTCCTCTTATCCTTTCCTCTAGTCAAAGAAGAGTCATTCTTTAACTATCTCACATTCCTTCTTCTATAATCTCCTGCTCTCAAACAAAATCACTCCTGATCAAGATGTCTTCCCACAACATCAGAGGAGAAATTTTTGATCTTGAACTCTTGAAGGAATACACTCTGAATTTAAGTCATCTGCAACAACTCAACAAAACAAGTATCCTCTCTGGGATTGAATTTCAGAACTAGGAAAACTATTTCAACATGCTTACTGGACCGGTCATCCCTGAGCTTGTAACTAAGTTCTAGGCAAACGCTTGAGTACTAGAGTATGATTATAGCAAGAAAGCTATTTTGTCTGTGGTTGCTGGTTGTCCAGTTTTGATCAACCCTACCATCATTGCCAAAGCCATTGAGTGTAATGAAGATGGTTTGATAGTTGAAAGCCACATCAATAATGCTTGTTTCGACAAGCACTTGCATGTGATTTTTGAGACTGAAGGTCATCCCACTCAACCATGTACCCTCACTCCCGTAGCTAAAGATTGGCACAAGTTAATGGTAACTAATTTAAGACCAAGAGAAAGTGGAGCGGGATGGTTATCTGACAAGGAGAGATTATTTATTTTCTTCTTAGTTTCTAGGATCAAAATAAACTTACCCTAATCCATGTAAAATCATCTGAAGGATGAAATTATCTTGTCTAGGGAAGACACAGTCTATCAAGTTCCCTACTGCCGAGTCATCTCCCACATTCTTGATCTTCAGGGAGTGATCAGTCACTGCATAAGAAATGGAATGACTGAAAAAACTTTTCCTGAGTTCTGTCAACCTATGACATTCTTAGTCTAAAATAGGAAGTTAAATTTCCTAGAGTCATAGTTTTTCAACGTCTTTGTTTGTCTGTCCTTTTGTTTTGAATTCGACTTGTATCTCCTTGATCAATCAATGATGTAACCCTGTTTGTGAACTGCTTATCCTTATGAATGATTAATCTTATGTTATCTTATCACGATGGATTGTTTAATCTACACTTCATAAGTTCACTATAATTTAGAATAAAATAATTAAGCATTATAATCAATTACATGCATCTATTGTTAGTCACATGAAATGCCTTAGGGTTATCAATAAATTGCAATATCTCTTTAGGTCATAAATATGCGACAGTTACTCTCGTCACTCATAAGAGAACGATTATGCTTGATGATCGGTTAATTCTCCCTCATTAAAGAAACCAATCATTCACTTTCTTTTCCCACGTCCCTTAACCGACCTAGGAAAGATCAACTGTCACCCTCTCAAATTCTTAAGCCTTTACTCTCCTCATTATTCTATAAATAGGCTCAACCTTAAATCACTCTTCACAGCCTTCACATCATCTAAATCTTGAGTAAACTCTGTTAGTGTGTTTCAACTTCAACAATGGCCTCCTTCTGTTAAAGTGTATGTCCCATCACTGCCAAGACACCAGTTGAGAAATTCATTGTTAAATCTGAGACAATGGTGAATTTTAAGAGTTTGAAAGCAAACGGATGCAACGTGACTCACTCCATGGAAGTTCAGGGGTGGAGCAACTATTTCAAAAGGTTGGAAGGACCAACCTATGCTCATATGGTCAAAGAATTCTAGATCCATGCTACAACCGGCATAACTGTTATAGTATCTTCTGTGTTCGGGAGAAAAATAGTATTATCTGAAAAGACCCTCTCAGATTTGCTGATGCATGATAACACCGAAATAAGAATCATCAAGGCTCAACTAAGTAAGGAAAGAAAAGAAAAAGTTAGGGCTTCTATTTTTAAATAAGGAACTGTAGTTGATGTTGAGGATCCAATATTCTCAAGACTAAAGGATCCTTTACAAGTATGGTTCAGAATCCTGCAACAAAATATGTTTCATCACCTTCCTTCAGATCAATTCAATGAGACTCAGAAGTATGTCCTATACCTTCTTCTAAAAGGAATCAAGATTCATCTTCCAGCAATCTTGTTCAAACTCCTAAAAGAATCTATCAAGGAATCCAGAATCGGTTCTTGCACAGAAATTCGTCATATTCCTTATGGGAGACTCATCTCTGACATTCTTGTAGAATCAGGAATTGTTGAGGATATTCTAGTCAACGAAGGAGAGTCAAGCAAACTTCTAAATATTGCAGGATGAGTTCTCAGATTTAAGGATCTAGGTACAAAGGAAGAAGACACTGATCTTGATGATACGTCACTAAGGCATGTGACGATGGCTATAAGGGTTCCTGTTGAAGGATTTCCGAACTTCAACAAAGCACATGATCAAGTAGAAGTGGCAAACTATCTGCAAAAATTCAAAGATGAAGACATTGGTGTATGGATTAATCTGGAGAACATTACAGATGTTCTTCAAGAACTCTCAGAATGGAAGAAAAAAGGAAAGAAGCTGAAAAGTGCTGATAGCGAAGAACCTTCTTCGAAAAGATCAAAGACCGTTAATGAAGTATTAACATCCTTCAAGGGTAATGCTATCAACAGAATCCAAAACTTAATAGATATATCTAGTTCCAGCATGGATCCCACTGCTATGGGAAATATCTGGACTGAATTTCATGGATGGATGTCTGAAGAAATTGTGAAGAACAAGCAGTTGACAATCACACAAGCTGAAGATAAACAGATGCATGCTTCAAGAACCGATGAGTCTATAAGCTCGTCTTCCACCTCCTCCCTATCCTTAGGCACCTCCTAGATTATCCCCTAGGAATCTATTTTCATAGCCTATGTTTTGATCGCTTCAAACCACTTAGGGTTAAGAATAATCTATATCTTGTTATAAATGAAATATCTTTTGAATTTATTCGAAAATAGCATATTTTATGATAGATTGTTCATCATCATGTTACTCAGGCTCAAATGCATAAATGCTCTAACTTTTTGATGATGTCAAAAAGGGGGAGAAATAGAAATATGATTTTGATAGAATGTAAAACTCAAACAAGTAAATCAATGATATAAAATGCGTTTTACCACTAACGTTTGTTTGATGTTTAACCGAGGAACTCTGAACAAGTTCACTAGGCATTCTTAAGACATGTTAAATTGAAAGAACTCTGTTAAAAGTTCTTATGAAATGTTCATATAATCGAAGTTGTACACTTCGTGAATATATGTTCAGAATCAGATTGACCCAGTACTGTTCAAAAGTTGAGAAATTTCTGAAAGTTAAAGTTATCGTGATTCTTGTTTCATATTGTTCGGAAGTTGTAAGCTGTCTGAAAATATGATATTCAGAACATAAGAATCTGAAAACAGTCAAGACAAAGTCTACCATCAGAAATGCTTTTCAAAAGAACTGTGCAAATCAGAAGTTGAAGACTGTCTGAAGAACTGGATAGAATATCCAAGAAGAAGTTCTGATAAACCAAGAATTGGTATCAGACTCGGTCTACAATTGGTATCAGACTCAGTCTACAATGATATCAATTAGAGTTAAGTTGTGAACTATTCTTAAATACCTTCATTGGTATCAAACTCAACAACTTTTGGTATCAGACTAAGAATCTAAATTACGATTGGTATCAGATTCATAATTAAGCTTCGATTGATCACAAAAATATCTTTCAATCAGATCAAGAATCAAGTTGTGATCCTCCATCGAGTTTTGATAGAAACATGGTTCTGAGATGAAGACCTATTGTCTATTCAAACTCTGAAAAGTCATGATCTTAATTGGTGATCGTAATTGGTATATCTGAATTATGATTCTGAAGATCCCAATATCTGACTTATAGCAATCAAAGGGAGACTACCCAGAAGATTCACATGTTAAAATCTATAATCTTCACCAAGTATGAAACTCAGGGGAAGTTTCTTATAAGACAGTGTCTGTTTCTGATAAATAACGTGGCTAAGTTATTAGAAGAGAACTGCTCTATCTCTGTCCTACATTGATTCTGCTGAAAAGTAGAAATTGTTTCAGAAGACTCTAAAGTTATGAGATTATGATACGATGTCTAAAGGAAATAAGTTCTAAAGATCTGAAGACTAGAAGTTCTGATGAACAAGTCCAGATGCTAAAGACTTTTGTCCTTCTAGATGATAGGGAAGTATTCCTTCTCTATTCTATGTTCTGACAACTCAAAATTGTTATTCTGTGAGTCTTTGGATCAGATAAAATTCTAGATGATCACAAATAAAACTTTGGAATTAACACATTTAGGGGGAGCTGCTGTTCCAGACTCTGAATATGTTTAGTTTTGGTGATTACCTTGTATAAAATGTTCTATCAAAATACATGGTTTTGTCATCATCAAAAAGGGGGAGATTGTTAGAACAAGAGTTGTTTCTGCAAGCAGTCTCTATGTTTTGATGATAACAATGAGTATTTGTGAGATAACTATTTTATGTTCTAATGTTTGTTTCTGTGCAGATCATATTTATTAAAGATATTAGATCAAGAAAACATAAGCAAAGACGTGCATAAAAGATTACATGCGAGTTACTATGTGTAACACAAGTCACAAGAAGCAAGTTTGCTTCTGTATCTGGATACAAGCAGAAAGATCCAAGGATGCCGATATTGCTGTTGCAATGCTCTTGTGGATTCTGTTCTGAAGGTGTTTCAGGTTCTAAAGATAAGCGAAGCTTCTCAAGAAAGACTTTGAAGAACTAAGTGCTGAAGTCTCTGATGACTTGAAGTTCTGAAGGCTGAAGGCTCTAAAGACCAAGTGCATAAAGACTTTGAAGACTGAAGTGTTCTGAAGAATAAGATCCAAATGATCAAGTGCTGAAGACTCTGAAGACAACGTTTTGAGTGAACATAGTTCTGAAGACTCTGGAGATTTGAAGTTATTAAGACAAAGGGTTTCAAGCAAATGTGTTGAAGTTCTGAAGACAAGACTCGGAATAAGCAAGTACTAAAGACTGAAGACTTGAAGATTCTGAAGACCCAACTAAAGTCTCTACTCATGCTTTAACCAATTACCATCAGAAGCCTCTGAAGATTTGAAGACAAATGTTACCGTTAGCAATGACTGTACACCGTACTAAAAAGATCTCTCCCATCACTTCTTCTACAGTAAAAAGAAGATATGGTAGTACAACTTTCATCATTGCATAACGAATCTTTTCAAATAGTCAACCGCTCTTTAACGACTCTATTTTTCACTCGGCTATTTAAAGGAAAGAAGAAAGTGCTTCTGAGTGTCGTGATGTTGCGCATCGAAGTCGTCTTTACGATCAAGATCATCATTGTCAAACACAGCTGCCGCTATTAAAATGGAAACATGGCCATTGTTGTTGAAACACAGAGAATCATCTATCAACATAACAATAATCAGAAAGTACAAAAGTTGATGAACAAATATATTGTTGAAAACAATCAAGTCATCAACCACTTCATCTTCTGAGCTACATTGAAGATCAGAAGCAAGGAGTTGTTACTCGAAGCTTGCTCAACGAAGAAGATGAAGAAGATCTACAAGATGTCATCAAATGTCAAATAAACATACAGCTTTGTAGAATCTGAAGAAAGCAAGGAGTTGTTGCTCACATCTTGCTAGAACACTTGTGTGTTCATATTTACTTAAATGTAGGAGTTTATCAGCTTATTTAGAAGGAATTATGTAATCTCCAGAAAAACTAATTCTATGTGAATTAGGGTTCCTCAAGTGATCAGAGACTTGAGAAGACAATGGCTTGGTGTCATTATGGAAATCCTGAAATATGGTCAATGATAGTCATATCTCAAAGAGGTCCAATTGTGAGTCAGACTCTTATGAGATCACTGATGGAACGTATTGAAAATCCTGGAAGAATGGTCAGTAAACATTATATTCGTTAACTCAGATCCCTGAACATTTAGCTGTGAAATCCTGATAGGAAATCTTGCGAGATTGGATTCTATTAGGTCAATGTTTGTTATATCCATTAACTTGGATCCCTGAATGGTTCATTATGGGCTAGTCACAGCTGCGGTTGTGCAGGTTGTTTGTCATCGGCGTTAGCCCGTGCATCTATAATCTAGTTTGATTATAGTGGATTAAGTCCTTGTGTTCAAGGCGAAATCACCTTGGAAGGGTGGACTGGAATAGCTTGAGAGATGCTCAAGTGAACCAGGATATATCGCGTGTTCTTTACTCTTGCTTATGCTATGATTTATTATTTATGTTTCGGTATCTGTTATCAGAACCTTGCATAGCAAGTCAGAACCTTGCAACCTAACTCTGATAAGCTTTCGCATTTCAAGTCTGAATCATGCATCGCTAATTCAGATTCTCTTTGTTGCTTATACTTCAGCATCACGCAGTCTGAATGAAGCATCGCAATTCAGAGTCTCTCAACGTAACTCTGATATTCTCTTAGTGCATTAACGATAAGAGGCAAAAAAGTTTTAAGAGTTAAAACACAATTCAAACCCCCCTTTCTTGTCTCTTTCTCACACCTTCAACATCTGCCAACGGGCAATCCTTCCCGTAAGAGCAGGTTTTTCAAAGACATACTTGATCAAATCCATTTTGGAGATTAACCAAGTAGAGTGGAAAATCATATATTGGCGAAGACGTTTAGCTTCCCAAGCTAGAGCGCAATAAGTTTTCTCAAGCATAGTGTACCGAGCTTCACAGTCGGTGAATTTCTTGCTTAAATAGTAAATGGCAGACTCTTTTCTTTTTGTTTCGTCCTATTGGCCAAGTACACAACCCATCGACCCTTCCAAGACTGTCAGGTAAATGATCAGTGGTCTTCCTTCCACTGGGGGTGACAAGATTGGTGGATTCAACAGATATTCCTTGATACTGTCGAAAGCTTTCTAGTAATCTTTTATTCATACACAATCTTGATTCTTTCTGAGTAGTTTGAAGATTGGCGCGCATGTCGCGGTCATAAAGGATAAGAATCTCGAGATGTAATTCGGACGTCCCAGGAATCCTTTGACTTGTTTCTCAGTCTTTGGTGAAGGCATTTCTTGAATGGCCTTGACCTTATCATGATCAACTTCAATCCCTTTCTGGATGACGATGAACCCTAGGAGCTTTCCTGAGTGAACACCGAATGTACACTTGTTAGGATTCAAGTGGAGTTTGTATATTCTTAGACGTTTGAACAATTTTGACAAATGTTCAACGTGTTCCTCTTCTGTTTTTGATTTGGCAATCATATCATCGACATACACTTCGATTTCCTTGTGCATCATGTCGTGAAACAGAGTCATCATGGCCCTTTGATAGGTTGCCCCAGCGTTCTTCAAACCGAACGACATTACCTTGTAACAAAAGGTCCCCCATGGGGTGATGAATGAAGTTTTCTCCATGTCTTCCGGCGCCATTTTGATTTAATTATAGCCCGAGAATCCATCCTTGAAGGAGAAAACTTTGAATTTTGTTGTACTGTCTACCAGCATGTCAATGTGTGGTAAAGGGAAGTCGTCCTTTGGACTTTCTTTGTTCAGATCCCTGTAGCCTACACACATCCTGACTTTTTCGTCTTTTTTCGGAATTGGCACTATGTTAGCTAGCCATTGAGGATATTCTGAGGTGGCGAGGAAACCTACATTTATTTGTTTCCACACTTCCTCTTTGGTTTTGATAGCCATGTCCGGGTGAGTTCTTCTCGACCTTTGCTTTACTGGCGGACATTCTGATTTTAACGGCAAATGATGTTCCACGATGCTGGTATCCAACCCTGGCATGTCCTAATAGGACCAAGAAAACACATCGGGAAACGTTTTGAGAAGTTTTATCAAGTCTTCTCTGACTGTCGGAATGATCAGTGCCCCAATCTTAATTTCTCTTCTTTCTTCCTCTGAACCCAAATTTACCGTCTCCAACGGCTCTTTGTGAGGGTCAATAGACCTTTTCTCTTATCTGAGTAATCGGGAGATCTCTTCTGGAATTTCTGCGTCCTCTTCTTCTTCAGCTCCAAATTCCGGAAATTCAAAGTTGGGAGAAGGCATGGGATCATATGTTTCAATGGGGTTTAAAATAGGCAATCTGCAAGGCGTGATGATTTATATTTTAGAAGAGATAGAGAGAAATGCAAGAGTGTGGGCAGTGTATTTTTTTTTAAATGCTTATTTTTTAATTGAGTTTGTTTTAGGATTACCATTTTCTGAAAAGCGAAAAGAGAAAACAGCAATAAATGCGGGAATGACAGAATGACATTTATTTATTCATGATTTGTCGATTCTTGAAATTACACCCCTATAAAACAAAACTCTATAGCTTTGGGAGAAGCGAAGAGGGACATTTACAGAAAAATGAGCCCTATAAAAACATCTGTTTCACATGGGCAGGGTGAAAGGTTAAAACAAAGATGGCAATTACTTAGACTCATGGACGACTTTTGGGACATCGACAACAACCCATTGGCGACGAACTCCTCGGTGAATCACAAAGTCTGGCACCTTCTTTCTTGATTTGTCCTTAGAAATGACACTGATTTCTGGAGGATCAGGATTATTGGAGACTTCCTCCCATGCAGAGTTGTCATAAATGAAATCTTTTGATGTATCTTCCATAGTTTCCTCATTCTCAGAGGAATCTCCCCACCTAGTTGGATGGATATCTTCGAGTTTGATACGAGAGCTTTCAGGAGCAGTGTACTTGATTAAGAATTCATACTTGCCGCTTGGCTGTCCTAAAGTACCCCATACTTCAGCGGGAGAAGAGGATTCATCTTCCTCGATGACGTTAACCTCTAGAAAAGCATAGTTGATGAACTCTTGTCCTGTAGTCTGTGCAGGTTCGTCGTTGTTATGAGTGTTTTCTAAATATCCTGAGTAATGATCCCATGACTGGGTGGGGACGCAGACATTCTTTTCAATGTTGCTCAACTGATATGCCTCGTTGGGCCGACTCTTTTGCCCCAAGTCTTCTAGGTATGGCTGCCAAACAGGAAAGTCATCCAGTGGGTCATAATAGTCATAGTCGAAATTGTCTTTCATCGGATCGTCTTCTAATGAGTTAGGTAGAGCACGACATCCCTCAGGATCACAATCTCCGTACATCATCCTGACATCCGATCTGGGCATGTATTTCGGACTTTGCGTGGGAAAACAAAATGGTGTATGTACCTCTCCCTGAGACTGGTAACCATCCTCGTTGAGATATGATTTCCATTCTTCATCCATATCGGAGGAGTTACTATTATTGATAGTGTGTACTTCTTGAGACACTGGGTGAAGGAATCCTCCGCTGAGGAAGAAATCCTGAATGGGACGAAAACTTTCGTTTTTCTTAGCAGTCTGGGCATAGGTCGAGGAGAAACCAAGACCTTTCTTTGTCTTGTAATTTGTAGGAATCACAAGTTGTCCCCATCCTTTTACGTCATTAGTTTTGATCACTTCAAGAGCGTCCTTGTATGAGGAAATCGACGTTCCTTTCTTAGGTCGATTCTCATTACTCACCGAAAGTGCCTGGAACTGGGTTCCAACAACCTCTTCTGGTTCTACACAAGGGAAAGATGATAAGTTGCTCACGATTAAGGCTTGCTTTTCATAGACTATAACTATCTTGTCATTCTTGACGAACTTCAGCTTCTGGTGAAGTGTCGAAGTGACTGCCCCAGCCTCATGTATCCAAGGTCTTCCTAATAAACAGTTGTAAGCTGCCCGGATGTCCATGACCTGGAAAGTGACTTGAAAAGTGTGAGGTCCGATGGTTATGGGAAGATCAACTTCACCGATAACTATTTTCCTGGATCCGTCAAAAGCTTTGACAATGATCTCGCTGCCTCTCATCGGAGCTCCTTGAAATGATAGTTGTGTCAGAGTCGATTTAGGCATAACATTCAGAGATGATCCTGCGTCAACTAGTACACTGGCTAAAGCATCGTCTTGGCAGTTGATTGTAATGTTAAGCGCCATGTTATGATTCTTGCCTTCTTCCGACAGTTCTTCATCGCTGAATCCTATGTTGTTGCAGGAAGTGATGTTGGAAATGATACTGTTGAACTATCCTACAGTTACACTTGTTCCACGTAGGCTTACTCTAAAACTTTCTGCAGAGCTTCCCTGTGAGCTTCAGAACTTAGTAGGAAAGATAATACAGAGATTCTGGAGGGAGTTTGCAATAGTTGGTCTACAATGTTGTACTCGCTTTTCTGGATGAGCTTCAGCATCTCATCGTTGTTCTTTGTAAGTTTGGGACTACTGGATTGCCTGATTTGCTGATTCGGAACTTCCACATGAGGTTCCTTTTCTTTGGCAGGTTTTCCAACTCCTCGGTTGAAGATTCGACCACTCCGTGTGACTCGACTGATGTCGGTAAAGTTTACGACGGAGGGTAATGGAGTTTCCTTTCCATTTTTGATTATTGTTGCACCGTATTTGTATGGGATAACTTTATCTGATTTGTACGGTAATGGTCCTGGCAGGTAGATAACCACATGAGCCTTTTGATTTCTCTGACCATCATAGGTAGCCTCAATTAGTTCGAGGTTGAGATTTTTTCTACCGTCAAGAGGAACTTTCGACTCGCTGAGCAGAGGGATTATGGCGCAAACATCTTCGGCCATTTCATGATTGGAAATGATGACAACATTTTCACTTTGATCAGGAAGATAGTCTTGTATCACCTTGATCGACCCAGAACTGGAGCATGGTCAGATCTCTTTCCGGTCTAACTGATCTTGAAGAGCTGGCCGTACAAGATAAAACCCTTGGTTGTTCTCTGAACAAACACTACAACATTCATAGTTATGTGGTGGCACCCGACCATGTCCGCTTTGTATGCAGTGCATTTTAACCAGATCTGTTTCCATCGAGCGGACATCTTGACTCTGATGTCTACTAGGATTTCTGTCAGTCATACTGATCTGCTGTGTAGCTTCGTCCAACTAAATTTGAAGCCACCAGTGGTCCAATAAGTGTTGAAGTGTTCTTCGGATAAGCGCACAGCCTTGGTTGTCCTCTTGACACTCTTCACAGTCCTGATAATCATGTGAAGCCAGAAAACTGAGTCCGACTTGCTTAGCATGTAATTCTACCAGACTGGTGTTCATCAAGCGTATGTCGAATATTTGAACCATATTGACGTGATGAGTATTTCTTTCCTGATAATCCTAGATCCATCTGAGATCCATCTGACGTTGGAGGGCCTCTTGTACAAAAGAGCATCCCTGATTGCTTGTTGAGCAGATCGGGCAAGTGTTGTAATCGTGTCGTGGCATATTATGATATTGACTTTGCCTTGAGTGCATGGCTACCAAATTGATGTTCATCGCAAGGATATTGCGGTTCTGAACAATGTTGGGATTTGAATGTGCCATGTTGACTTCTCAGATTCTGTGATCTTGAATCCATCCGAGATTCATCTGTTCCTGTAGAGCTAACTGTACAACAGAACACCCTTGATTATTCTTTGAGCAGATATCACACGAGTGATAATTGTGAGGTGGTACGTGACCATACCCGCTCCGTTGGCAATGCATCTTGACCAGATTAGTCCCCAACCGGAGTACATTGCAAATTTGATAACTGCGGCTAAATTCCTCCACTATTAAATTTACTGCAGCCTTGTCATGTTGTGGCAACGGGTTCGTCTGAATATTCAGATTAGTCTCTTTAAAAGATAAGACCCCGTTCCTGACAAGCTTCTATACGTCATATTTGAAACTAAGACAATTTTCGATGTTGTGCCCCGATCCTCCTTGATGGTAAGGGCAAGTTTGATCCGCTTTGAACCAAAAAGGAAGATTTTCTGGTACTGTAAGAGGAGACCTAGTCTGGACGTGCCCTTTGGCCAGTAGCAGTGGAAAAAATTCCGCGTACAACATTGGTATAGGGTCAAACCCTGGTGGTCGTGTTGTACGATTGTTATTGTTGTACTGTGGACAAGCCTGCTGAAGAGGCTGTTGAGTCCTCTGCTGGTACTGTTGTTGACTAGGTTGATTTTGAACAACATGAGGTTGATAAGTCGGCATTGGCTCAGGGTTGATAGCGGGAGTTATTTCCGCTACTAGTTGATATCTCTGCCTCTGTTTTCCTTGGGACATATTGCTGATCTCGTGTTCTTTCTTTTTCGGAAAAGCACTACCGTATCTTTTGGTACTCCTGGAGGGTTCGGCCTCTTTGGCTAAATGTCCTTCTCGGACTGCCTCTTTAAGGCGTACTCCCATGTTTACCATCTCGGTGAAATCACTGGGCGCACTGGTGACCATTCGGTCGTAGTAAAATGAGCTTAAGGTTTTCAGAAATATCTTTATCATCTCTTTTTCCTCAAGAGGAGGACAAATCTGGGCGGAAATTCACGCCATCTCTGAGTGTATTCCTTAAATGTCTCTTTGTCCTTTTGCAACATTGCCATGTACAGGTTATATTTGTATTGTTGGACGAAGGCAGCGCCGAGATCTCTGAAAGTATTGATCTTAGTGCGGTTTAAACCCATGTACCACCTGAGAGCAGCACCGGTTAAACTGTCTTCGAAATAGTGGATCAGTAGCTGTTGATTTTCTGTCTGAGTAGACATTTTGAAGCGTACATCACGAAATGGCTTTGAGGGCAAGAATTGCCTTTGTATTTTTCAAAGTCAGGCACCTTGAATTTGTGCGGGATTTTGACATTCGGGACCAAGCAGAGGTCCACAGCATCCTTTCTAAATAAATCCAGACCGCAAATGGGATGTAGTTCCTTTTGCATCTCCAAAAACTGTTCCTGGAACACGTTTATATTTTCATACATCTCTTCGTTTAAACCAGAGATTTCCTATGGAATCTGTCCTCCCGGGACAGTGTGTACCACTGCTTGTGGTATGGTCATTACGGCTGTGACTCTGGGTTCTTCAGAGCCTTGAAGTTTGTAACCTTCAGGAATTCCTGTTGTAAACCTTGCGTCTTCACTTTCCCAAAGTTTGTAACCTTCAGGACCACTGGCTCCTGCTATAGTTTTCGGGTCTTCCGAGACCGGCGGAATGTATCCTTCAGGGATAAAGTTAGGAGGCATGCCCCAGGGGCGACCCTTAGGCATGTTGTACTGCGGATGAATCTCATGTGCCTCCACCATGGGCGTAGATGTGATCTCTTAGATCACAGTCCTTTGACGTTGCTCCTGAGCTGCTGCCAGGGATTACATGTCACTATGAAGTTTCTTCAGATCGTCCTTTAGAGAGTCGATTTCTTCTCTCAGCTCTCTATTCTCTTCCTCGAGATCGTCCATTTTCTTTTGTCAATTGGCCCGAGTATTGTACGAGTGAGACAGTTTGACTCTAGAATCGAGACGCGCGCGTGAGACTCGAGAGAATGCGTTATATGAGCATGATGAATGCAATGATATATATATTTTAGTTTATTTGCTTTAATAAAAAAGAAACTTTAAATAAATTGCAAATATCATACAGAGAGGGGAGACCCCTTTTTATTGAAATGAAGGATTGCGATACATTACAAAGAAAAGTATAGTACTTTACAAAGTGCTGGTAAAAGGAAAATTCTAAGCTTAATGGTCCTGAGTCCTTTCTTAAGAGAGCTCAGAAGCAGGTTCTGGTAGTTTCCTTTTCTTCGATCGAGGTTCCTCAACCGTTGTCGGGTTATCAGTTCTTTTCCAAATGAAAGGAGTGAGTAAATTTCTTTGATCTTCTCGGCTCTCTTTAGCATGTTGTTCTAATATTTTGATCTGAGCATCCTTTTCTTTTAACAGTTCTTGGAGTTTGATACACTCCACATTGAGAGTTCGGTATTTGTTTTTCCAAGAGTTCTTTTCTTGTTGAACTTTGTTGAGAGCGACCTGGAGTTTTTCCGTTTCAGACATGAAATAAAGGGCAGATTCCTTTAAGGGAAAGACTTCTTGGCGAGGGTAAGGCATCCTCAGCTTGAGGGCTCTAGTTTGTACCCAATGGAGATAAGGCTCCAATGAGATACAGTCTGGTTTTCCTAGAGACTCTCGTCCTTTCCTGTGAATGTGTTTCCAGGCATGCACTATTTCCTTCTTAAGTGCTCTGTCATGAGGGGTACATTAGGGAAGTTTCCACATCGGTCGATGATTTCTGCACCCTCACAAATCCTATTTGACCAATCTATGTCCGAGTTGGTGAGAGACATGATTCTCTGTGACCAACGTAGAGTGTTCTTATGATCCCAAAAAGTAGCAGACTTGGGTAGATGGGAA
Organism: Lathyrus tuberosus; assembly: GCA_022829125.1. Classification (NCBI taxonomy): domain Eukaryota; kingdom Viridiplantae; phylum Streptophyta; class Magnoliopsida; order Fabales; family Fabaceae; genus Lathyrus; species Lathyrus tuberosus. The sequence continues at coordinate 1,003,699 of JALAZF010000639.1, forward strand.
ATGAACCACTTGTAAAGTAAGCGTACACAGCATGTGATCATTCCTCCGGCGTACAAATTCCTTAAGTGTACGGAATGATAAGAATCTGCGAGTAGTGTTAGTACAGGGTTTCCAATCAGGAATATCTTAATGGCATTGATATCGACGAAGTTATCAATGTTGGGAAAGAGGAATAATCCGTAGGTGAGTAAAACAAAGATATCCTCGAAAGCGGTTAGGTTTCCTATACTGGAAAAGTATAGGGCTTTCTCTATCAGGAACTTAGCTGGTAAGCCCTGGATTCCTCCTTTAATGGTTAAATGAGTCTTGACCTCTGACTCGTCCAAATGGATTGCTCTTGCAATGAGTTGTTCCTTTGGAATTTCTTCCAGTCCTGAAAAGGGAGGTTGGTCAGTAATTGGTAAATCAATCAGGTGAGAGTACTCCTCTAGGGTTGGTGTCAGTTGGTAATCCGGGAAGGTGAAACAGTGATAAACCGGAGCGTAAAACTGAATTAGCTTAGATAGAATTCCTTCAACTACATGGACCCTTAACAGAGACAACAATCCTCCGTGCTTGGCTCTGAAAGCCTCCGAGTTGGTAATCATCATTGCCAACTTCATTAAATCCTCTAGTTTTGGAATCTTGAAGGTGTACTTGTGCGTCTTTCTTCTACCAAAATCCATAACGCAATCCTTCTGATATTTGCAATTTATCGTTTAGTTTAATTTTGAAAAAGGAGAGATAAGAAGAGAAGAAATTTTTTTCTTGTTTTAAAGTTTTTTAGATGAATGCATGAATGCAGCACACAAAAACATTGAAAAAACATGGGTTCAAAGGTTCAGCGTCACGAGCATGGAGTCATGGCTCTACCCATCCACAAAAGGTTGTACTATTTTGGTGATTTTTGTACCTGTAAAACGGGTTAAGGTTCTCAAAAATCACTGACCTAATCTGGAAATAACAACAGCAAGCTGGTTCACCCGAGCGAGCTATAGTATTCCAGAAGAAATCTCAAATTGAGTGTAGTATCGCGTGTCGACTATTTCCGATAGCCACTGCACTACCAAAAGGCCACATGGTTAATGTCTACTAAATCCTCAGTTTCATGGGTCACCGCACTATGATATCGTCTACTTTCACAACAATCGGTTGTTCAACATTGTATCACACGGGTACCTCCACTGATTTGATGGTCTACCAGGTTCAACTTATTCGGGAATCACTCCCTATAAATGTTCCCCGTCTCTGCCATCACTTATATTATGGTTTCTCTCAAACTTTCCAGATGCGACATCACTCGCATTCCCATTGACAGAAAAATAAACACGGATATCAAGTAGAAAAAAAAGTATATATAGTATATATAATTCCTAAACTAACATCCTAGACCTCTTAGAAACTAGTCTTAATTTGGATCCCCAGCAGAGTCTCCATTTTTCTGTAGTGTACGATTTATGTCGGAGACGCAACCACCTTATTGCAATGGGATTTCCTTACCTCAGTGGAAGGAACATTGGGTGCTACTTTCTGATTTCTTATTTATCCCGTGAAGCTAGAAGGGAAAGGGAAAGCTATCTAAAACTAACCTTTCACGTGATTGTTTAACTGAACAAATGCTTGACAGAGATTGGGTAGTCCGGGGTCAGGTTATACAATGGGGAGTTGTCAGTTACCCATCCTATACATGGTTATCCATGTAATGATTGTTTTTGGGTTGTGCTTTGATACTTGATTGTGTTTATCTGTGAAATGGGAAAGTTTCTTCTTTGTGGATGTCTGAGAGAGAGAGAGAGTATTTTTGTTGTTTTCGGGTTTTCCGATGTTTTTGATAAGGTCAGGGACCTAAGGTTTTTTTTATAAGTGCTCGCTAATATTTCGCAATCTTATGCCTATGTATTCCCTGTTATGAAGTATAGGGAAATCAGAGCGATCGTAGTTCCTCCTATTCTAAGGAAGAAACAGATGTCTGGTGTCTTGTTCAAAGCCCAAGATTAAAGCTAAAGGTTTGTTTGTTTGTGTCTTGTTCAAAGCCCAAGATTGAAGCTAAAAGGATTTGACTGAGAGAGAATTTGTCATCTCTAAAGAGAGATATCGCATCTGTTTATCATAGTGGTTTGGGTGATATATTATAAAGGATAATTACTTTAACTGGAATGTATGGAATCTAGCAATGCCATAATTTCCTTTACAAGGTGATTTGTCCTGAAGGAGAAAACTTTAACTCAATGTGAGTAATGCCATTTTTCTTTAGGAATTCATGCTAAGAGAGGGACATTGGCTTGAATGTTTGTATCTAGAGGCTTGCCACTTACATCAATTAGATGAGGTTTTAACCAGGATAATGAGGGACAGACAGCTTGGATGTTTGTATCAACAAGTGTGCCACTTATAGCAGTTATCTTGTATTAAGGTCTTTGTTTTGATTGACTGTTTTGAAATGTGATTATACAGAGAAGTATCTTCCTGCAGAGAGATTTTGATTTCCTCCGAGGGGATGTTGATCTTCCTGCAGAGAGATTCTGATTCTGTTGGGGATTTTGTTAATATTGAATAAACAGTAACTGACCCTGACTGGGGAAAATTTAAAGGGAAGGTTTAAAGATTGAGTTGTGAAACCTATTGAGATTTCAACTCTGTTTGGAGATTGATAAGATAATCAGGGTTATTTCCTGTTCTTTAAGGAAAAGGGTTTCATTGAAATCTAAAGGGAAATGAGACTGTCCAAGTCTACTAGTATGAAGAGATTGGTTTTCAGTTGATGAATGATCTTTGTATGATGCCCAAGGGAAGGTTGTTATGTTAAGGGATGAAGGTCAACCCATAACTAATTTGATGTTTTGACTCAGAAAGACTGCTCTATCAAAGGATGACTAGGTTATGTCATATACCTTTAAGAGGTCTTTGGGTCCTTGTACTAAGCCCAAGAGGAGGCATGAGAACTTCTAGGAAGCCTGAGGGTCCTTGTACAAAGCCCAAGAGGAGGCTAGGGATGCTTTTAGGAAGCCTGTGGGTCCAAACCTAAGAATGTTCAAGAAAGGTTTCACCGGGAATTATTCCTTTCTTTAGTGAACAGTTCTAGAGTTTGAAGAAATTGAAGAGAAGTTTCACCGAGAATTAATCCTCTCTGGGGAAATGAATTTCTTTGACAATTTCTAATAGTGACATCCTGAGAAAAGTTTCACCGGGAATAATGTCTTTCTCTTTGTTCCATATTGTTTAAGCCCAAGAGAAGGCAAGACTGTATCTGGAAAGTCCTATAGGGAACTAATTTTGACTGTATTGAAAGAGTGATCAACTTGCTTTACCTAATTCTAGACTTAGTTGTCGGGGAAAACTCTAAACAGATATACAAGTATATATACAGTTGATATATGACAAGTATTTAAAAGGATATGAAAAAAGGACTTACAGGTGTGCAAGCTTCCAACAATACAGTTATATATATAAAACATGTAAATGAAAGCTGATACAAACTTACAAGTGAGCAAGCTTCCATAGCTGTATGGTTAGTTGATCAAAGAAATTGAATAAAGTTTTGATAACAACTATGAATTAAAAGAAACAGTTATCTTAAAATAGAATCTTGGAGGCTTATTCAACAAGAGATGCCCAGATGACTTATTTGATAACATTGATCAAACTGTAATATTAACAGATGTTGGGGGACTTATAGCAAAGTAGAGGCCCAAGGTTATTGTAATTTACAAAGAGGATTGGGTTTTACACTCTATTAGATGCCCAAAGATTATTTTTGTACACGAGATGGGGCTTACAACTCAAGGAGAGGCCCATGAAAGACAATGATCGCACTGTCGCTTTGAAAACTGTATCGGGACTTATACAATATCTGAGGCCCAAATTTATTTATGTACAAATGGGGGTTGGGTCTTACACTCTATTAGAGGCCCAAAAATGTTTTTAAAAAAAAGGAATGAGACTTATAGCTCAAGAGAGGCCCAAATTATTTTGCTTTTGAAATGACGATCGCGTCGAGTTTTTTTGAAATCGCAGTGAGTCTTATACAATGACTGAGGCCCAAAATGGTTTTGGTTAAAAAGAGATTGGGTCTTACACTCTATTAGAGACCCAAAGTGTGTTTGAAAATATTTGTTAGGGTGATAGTGATCAAAAACCCTAATTTGATTGAAAAATACATTTTTATTTGAATAAAAATCATTTTAAATAATCAAAATTACCAAACATGTAAAACACAAGTTATGATCTAGGATAAATGTTTGAAAAATCATGTTTTATCCCTAGAATGATATAAAAATCATTTGAGTTTGAAAAATCAAGAGAAAATTAATATTTTCAATTATTTAAAAACAAATAAAATAAATTCTTTATGAAAATATTAAATATATAAAATAAATAACATTTTTGTGAAATTTTGGCAAAATAAAATATTTTACCATTTTTATGAATTTTGAAAAAAAGAATTAATTCAAAAACATTAAAACTCAAAGAGAGATTAATTTTTCAAATCATTTAAGAAAAGAATATGAAAAATATAAGGAAATTGGACAAGTGATAAAAATTTGGTCATGGGTGAGGATTGAACCCACGACCTCTCGCCCTCCAACTCTCATAACACGCCTTTGCCAACTGAGCCAGCGTGTGCTGGTGAAAACTAAATCAAACCAACACATAATATATGAAATACGCGTGGCAAATTCAAATTTCATGCCAGACTTCATCTTCTTCCTTGAGCCAAATGCGTGAAGCTTCCTATCTCACTCGTTTCTCAATCATTTCATATGATCCAAATATGAAAATCACACGTTTTTGAACAAGGAATACAATGACAATACTCAATTTTGTTTAAATTGATTGAATCAAAAGATAACATGATAAAATCAGATGAACCCTAAAAATTGCAAAACTTAATGAAATCTTATATAAGAATCAAAAATAATAATTGATTGAGGGTAAATGATCTACACACAACCAAAAACACAATGGTAATCACTAAATATGTTTATGATGCATGATCCAATGAGTTTGGAAGTTTGAGGCTTACCTCTTGTAGCTGGTGATCGAGCTTGCTGATGGAGATGTTGTAAGTTGGTTCCAATGATTTGGATAACTTCCTTAGATGCCAAGGAGTGTGTCTGAATGCTTGGAGTGATTTGAAATGGGCTGGAATTTGATATGGTACCTTACCTGCAACTCTATCAAGAACTTGAGCAGTTGGAGAGTGATTTGATGAATTTGATGTTCCAGATGTTATGTTAGTGTTTGGAACAATTACATATGATGTTTATGAGGTGTGTACATGGTTGGTTTGGTTTGAATCACTCTCAATCTCAAAATCCGATGGTGACTTGAGTTAGAAGGCAAAATTGGAGTGAAAGTGTGATCTTGAGTAAAGCCTCGGTTTGGGGGCTTTGGTGTACTTAAATTGAGCATAAATGAGCTCTATCTGTAGCAGAGCAAATTTATTTTGGCATCAATAGTGTTTGGCAGCTTGGATCAGATTGTATTGAATGCCTTGATTCTTTGGTCAATGGTCTCCTCTAGCCATTGACTTGTACCAGATTTTGCAGGTTTAGGTCCTCTGATTTTTGGATTCATCTTGACTCAATTAGACTGGTATGTGGTTCATTCATGCCACCTCAATGCATCACTTTAATGCTTGATGCCAAATTTGAATTTCAAGATTCCTTTCATGATCATTTTGCACATGGAAGGCTAGGTCTTTGGCATTTTGTGTTATGGATCAGATCATCCACCCATTTGTGTTGTAATTGAACAGAATTTTAATGATCAAAGTGTTCAAAATCAGTCCAAGGAATCGTGGGGTTCAAGTTTGCACCAAATTCTGTCATGAAAACAGTTGCAACAAGGCAACTTGGAAGATTCATAACTCCTAGCTCAAATGGAGTTTGATGGAGTTCTTGGTCAATTTAGAAAGCTCGCATAATGTACTTTAACTTTGATGTCCATCATTAGTTCTGAATCACCTTTGATCATAGTGAAAAATACCTCTACATTTTGGAAAAAGTAAGACAGATTCAGACTTAGTGAAAATTTCACTAAGTGTTGGAAAAAATGTCATTTTCATGTTTTTGTGATTTTGATCAATCCATAACTCAAAATCATAATGAATTGGAATGAGGTCTACTTGACATATTTGAAGTATGTAAGATGAACTTCAATCTGAGCTTTGAATTAGAGAAAAAGGATTTAGGGTTTGGGAGATATGGCCTTACAAAGTTGGTACCCTAGCCACTTTTTTTCATAACTTAGAAAAAATTAAGTTTTCCATGGTTGGCCCGTTTATAAGTTAACTCAATTTTCTTGATTTTTCTTGATGAATGATGATTCAAATCACATGTTAACATTATTTTAGGGTTGAGGAAGCCTTGGTTGACCAAAAATTTCAAAATTCAAACTTGGTTTTGGCACAATTGACTTTTTCATCAGATGAATTTTAAATTTTGTGATCCCTTTGTGAAATCAATCCTTGGGCATAATTAAACTTCATGGATGGCCTTTGGGGAATTTAGGAATGTCTTGGACCCCTCCCCAAGGTTTGAGATCATGGGTAGGTCCAAAGTCAATGGTAGGGTTGACTTTTTCATCAAAAACCCTAATTTGTGATCAGATGGTTTTGAGTTCTTGTAACTTATGAATAAAGCTATTTGGGTCAATCAAATCTTGTAAATATATCAATATGATGTATTTGAGGTCCTTGAAGTTCAACTTGAAGCTTCAAGTCATGTCTCACTTCACAAGTTAACTCAAGGGTTGAATTAGGTCAAAACCCTAATTCCTGATTTTCTGATAGATGGACCTTCAAGGTGATTTTGCCATTGTGGATGGGCTCTTGAGGTTCCTTTGAGCTTATTAGACCATACATTGAGGTATTGGCTCATGCCTAGATGGAAATTTTCATCTGGAGGCCTTGGTCGACCAAAACCCTAATTTGGTGACACTGGTGATCCTGAGGCTTGATCCACTTAGAATGCCGTATATTCATGCTTAATTATTGATATTGGAGACCCCTTGATCCTTCATGTATGTTTGAGAGACTTAGACAAGTTAAAAATCATGTCAATTCTTTGATTGATCCTTTGTCCAAATGCTCTGAGAGGGGTTAAAAGCCTAATCCTTGATTGTAAAGAAGGCTCAATAATCCCTGAGGAGATTGATGAGGCATGATGGTATATCCATACTGTGGTGATGATTATCATAATGATGGGAAATCTTGATGGTCAAAATTTGGGGTATGACAGAGGGGTCTCATATCTAGGAGTGTCTTAGATAGAAATATCACGTGTAGTGATTAGGTGAGAAGATTATAAACCGGAGGTTGTTTACTTGGGCTTTAAACTAATACTATTATAGTGGGTTTCCTTCCTGACTTGGATGCCCCCAGATGTAGGTGATGTTGCACCGAATTGGGTTAACAATTGATTGTGTTATTTTCTTCCAGCCATTTAAATTAACCGCAAAATTGTTTGTGTTGTGTTACTGTCCTGATCCCAGTGTCATGACATCATACTCAACATCTGGTGTTTGATTACTAGAATTTCTATACCCACTAGTTACTTTGGAATCATTTGATAAGGTATTCCAATCTACATCATTGTATATTTCAAGTACATCAGAAAATATCTAATAATGAATATCGAGATTCATGGTCTTTTTAAGGTATCACATGACTCGCTCAATAGCTTGTCAATGATCATTACACAATTTACTAGTAAACTTGCACAACAATCGTACGACATATGCAATGTCGGGTCTAGTACAATTAATGACATAACTAAGATTGCCAATGATGCTCGTATATTTTGTTTATCTGAAACTTTCACCAGTGTTCGTAAACAGTTTCACGCTTGGATCGTATGATGTGCTCGCGAGTTTATAATCAAAGTAATTATATTTCTTTAATAACTTTTCCACATAGTGTGATTGATCCAAAGAAATTCCTTGCTCGGATATCCTGATCTTGAGACAAAGAATCACCTCACTTTTCCAAGGCCTTTCATATAAAAGTTATTACTCAACAATGATTTCACATCATTAACGGTCTAAATGTTTGATCCAAATATGAGTAGATCCTCTACATAGAGATATATTATAGTGCAAATGTGATTCACACATTTGTGATAAATGTATTTGTCACTTTCATGCACTTTGTACTCATTCGATATCATTAAATTATCAAACTTTTCATGCCATTGTCTTGGAGCTTATTTTAGACCATGCAGAGACTTTTCTACTTTACAGACCTTGTTTTCTTGTCCATGAATCACAAACCCTTCTGGTTGGTCCATATGGATTTGTTATTCTATGTCACCATTTAAAAAAGTTGTCTTTTCACCCATTTGGTGTGCTATTAAGTTATAAATAGCAGCAATTGAAATTAAAATTCTAATGGATGTAATTCTAGTGACTAGAGAAAAAGTATCGAAAAAATCTATGTTTTCTCTTTTCCTAAAACCCTTGGCTACAAGGAGAGCCTTGTACTTATCAACAGTTTCATCAGGTTTTAGTTTCTTTTTCAAAATCCATTTACAACCGATTTGTTTGCAACCATGAGGCAAGTCTACTATGTGTCGGGTCCTGTTAGACTATAGAGAGTCTATCTCACTGTTCTTGTCATAAATCTACATCCAGAGATGACAAGGCTTCTTGAAGATTTGTTGGATCTTCCTTTACTGTATAGGATGCATAATTGGACTCATAATGTTTTATAAATCTTACTCGTTTACTTTTTTGAAGTTCTTTTTATACTTCGTTGTTGCTTTCAGTGCTTTTTATCACATAAATGTGATTCAATTCAGTGCCCCCACTATTTCTCAATTTGAAAGGAAATTCGTCTTCATAGAAATCAACATCATTCGATTCTATGATCACTTTACCATTTAGGTCATAACACCTATATGCTTTATTTTTTGCTGCACACACAATGAATACACATTCATAGGCTCTACTAGCGAGTTTGACTCAATTCAGAACCGGAATTCTGACATAATCCAGACAACCCCAAGTTGTTAAATAAAACAAGTTTGGTTGCCTTTTCTTTAACATCCCATAAGGAGAGATCTTGCTTTTTGACTTGAGAACTCTATTCAATACATAGCAAACAATCAACAAAATTTCCCCCCACCAGTGAGGAGCTGCACCTGAATTCAACATAATTGCAACAATAAGTTCAGTAAGAGTTCTAGTTTTTTCTGCTTTACCATTCATTCTAGGAGAGTATGGTGCAGCCGTTTCATGTACAATTCCATGTTGTTTATAAAATTCATTAAATAAACTGAAACAATATCCAGTTCCCCTATCACTATTAATTATCTTAATCTTGTTACTAAATTGAATTTCAATTTCTCTAACAAAAGTCTTAAACATAGTAATTTCACAAAAATATATTTTTTAGTGATTGTGTACAAATCTACTCTAATAGACTGTCTAAACTCTGCCTTATTTAGAAGTAAACCAGAAACAAGATTCTTTATAATCTTTGAAGTATACATGACATCCTTCAAGATTAAAGTCTTTTTAGAGGTGGACACTATTCCATTTCTCAATACTGACAACATTAGTGGTGTGGACAACTCCCAACAACACTTTCTTATTCGTGTATGTTTTAAACATTGCACGATCATAACAGGCATGGCGAGAATAGCCAATATCCATCCACCAACCATTTGATTCACCAATCATGTTAATTTTAGTGATTAAAGCAATAAATTGTTCATCAATCAGGTTAACCTATGCATTAGGGAAAACACAAGGTTTAACTAGATCTTTCATTTCTTAATCGTATGACCTGGTTTTCCACAATTTAAGCAAGAGAAAATACCAATGTAATTTCTTTGTGGTCGTGATTGTTGCCTATCAATTGGAGTAATTAGGACCCTTGAAGGCTTCTCATTCTTAATTCGTTTCACAACATTGCGGTTCTGGTTCTTTAATCATTTGCCAAATGGCTTCAAAACTACACTGAAATTATTTTTGTTGTTTGAAATAACCAAGACTTTTCTTTTTGATCTTGTCTTTGAGACTTCAACTCGAAGGCGAATAATCAGACTCTCAATTAAAAATTCTTTTGTTTTTGAGGTGAAGCAGAATTTTAAAAAACTTTCATAGGGGTAATTTGTTAATAATAAAAGAATTTAAAATTGTTCATATAAACACATACCTTTTGTGATGATCTTATAAGAAATCTTTTGAAGTTCAGAACATTGAGCCTCCACACACCTTTCATTTATACCACTTGATACTTTAGGTAGCAGCTAATGACATACTTCTTTATTCCAGCTTCCTCGTTGTCATACTTCTTTTGCAGAGCCTCCCAAACCTTTTTTCCAATATTGCAGATCATCTGCGAGTCCATTAAAAATATGATTTTGTAGAGAAAATCTTTCTCTTTCTATAAGGCAATTTCTTTTCTGAGCTGGAAATCGTTGCTTTAATCTGTGCAGCAAATTCGGCTTCAACACTATTAAGCTTTCCATCTGAATCCACATATTTATTACCGTTAATTTGCTTGGTTGATCCATAAGGAGCAACAGAAATATCATCATTAGAACATTGACAGCCTTTTTATCAGAAAAAAATGCAAATTTTGTTGCCAACATTTGAAGTGACTTCCCTCAAACTTGAACGGTTTGTCAGAGACAACAACCGCAAAAGTACCAATAATTTCTTCGGTAGCCATGGCAGTTCGAAACATCTTAAAATAATTCTTTCACGGTTTTGAAAATTAGCCACAGAAGAAATTATCAGATCGAGTCGCGGACTAGGTCGCTCTCTTTAAGAAGTTTCGCGGCACTGCCCAAAGTTATGCAAAGCAGTTGAATTACCACGCCGCCTCAGAATAAAATAACTCAGTTCTAGACTGTATAATTACTACTTGTATAGTAGATCATCGTCTATAAATATACCCTCTGATGGTACAAATTCCTTTTGAATATGGTATAAATACCACTCGTAGTATTTGGTATAACGATCAGCCGTAATAATTTCTCAAACCAAGAGAAATTCCAATAATTTTCCAAAGAGAATTCAATAACGGTCATTTGACCACTGAAAATGATTTCTCAAACAAAGAGAAGTTCAAATAATTCTCCAAAGAGAATCCGAAAATTAATACTTGTAATTTCTCAACTCAAAGGAGGAGAAATTAACATAATTCTCTAAAGATAATTCAAGAAAATACTCGAAAAAATCAACGAGTAGAAAGAAAGGGGGAGAAATTGGCGCTTCGACAATTAGAAAGACGCAGAGTTATGAGAGTGGGGAAGGAAAACTCAAAATAAGTTTTTGATGTGTTTTGGAATGAAATAGAGAATTTCCTTATATAATGAAGCGAGGAAGGAAATATATCTCACCTAAGCAATGTGGGACTAAGGAGTTTTTTTCAACTAACACACAATGTGGGACTTAACTTAAGGAACTTTTTCAAATTCATCTCCCTATATTAGAATATTGACATAATGTTCCAACAACAAGTAATCTCATTTTAAATGGGGAGTCACCTTGCATTTGTAATCACTATAACACATAGACACAGACACAGACACACACACATACACATACATACACACACACACACACACACATTCGTTGGGAGTGAATATGGAAGTGAAAAACAATCTAGAGGGGGGGTGAATAGAATCAATTTAAAAATTCGACCGTTGTTTTCCAAAATTCAGAGTGTTTTCAAAAATGAGTTGCTAGCGGAAGGTTTGATGCGAAAATGAAATTTATACAGTTTGAATATTAATCAAGTCAACATGAATCGTTTCACAAATATCAAAGATTAATATGATTGAAACACTTGGTATGAATTGATTCAACTGTGTAATGCACGAGAAGTGTTTACACAATGCAATTAATTGAGTTCAAAATTCGATTCGCTTCAGATTATTAATCACAAGACTAGCTTAACCAGTTATCCAATTCCAACAAAACCTAATATTTACATAATAAATCACTATCAAGAACAAACAATATAATACGATGGAATTTAAAAACATATGTATGCAATCACTACGAATTTAAATGCAAGAGTAAGAGATAGATATAAATGACACCGAGATTTATAGTGCTACGACATTCGTCCTCGCCTTGCCTACGTGCACTCTTCAATGGTTTCCCATTGGAACTTACATAGTTCCTTGTTATTTGAAAAATATTTCTAAGAGTTCATAAAATCACCAATTCACAATACAGTTGAGAAAATAAATCTCCTATTTGGGTCTTGACTTGTATACAATACACTTGCCATACTCCTCCATGTAATCTTTACTCGAATATGTTTCTTTAATCTTCCAATAACACCAATTCTGATCTAAGCCTTTGTGTGTGGCTATCAACCCCTTGACCCTACCGATTCCATGAGCAGTGAAATTGTCCGAAGATCTAAGAAGAACTCCGCCTTATTCATAGCCTTCACAAAGTCACTACTAAGGTAATTCTGGAGGGAAGTGAAGGTGTGAAAAACACAAGAAATGGGGGGTTTGAATTGGGTTTTAAGACTAAAAATGATTCTTCAAAAATAATCACCTTTTAAAATAACCTCCACTACTTGATAATAAAGCAAGAGAAACTGAAAAGAAAGAACACAATATGTTTATACTAGTTCACTTGAGGAACCCTCAAGCTAGTCTAGTCCACCCGCCAAGGTGATTTTGCCTCTCTCAAGCGAGGTCTTAATCCACTAATCAAACTGATTAATACAATTCACAAGCCAAACTGCAAGTGACTAACAACAATCTATAAGACACACTAGTCCTAGACTTCTTAAGAATTCTGACCTAACCGGTCTCTTAAGGAAATCAAACAACTACTTGAAAATACAATGCACAAGCTAAACTGGCAGTGGCTAACAACACTAAAACTCACTGTCTTAGTCTTCCTAAAGCTTCTGACCTACCCGGTCATTTAGGGAACACAAATCTTCCTAAAGCTTCAGACCTAACAGGTCCTTTAGGAATCACAAACAAATGTTTGTTACAAAGGTTTGTTTACAATAATGATGCTTCTACACAAGCTGATAAGTAAACAGATTTAAGAACAAAATGACTTAAGATTGATAATAACTATAGAGCGTATGAACAGTAAATTCGCAGCATTGAACCATTTCATTCTTGAAGTCTTTAAGCCTTTATATAGCCATGCATGATGTGACCGTTGAAGGATATTTCTGACATTTCAGAATTATGGCAGCTACGTGGGGGACAAATGGTACATTTGCGTCCGCCCTATCTGGAGTGGAGCAAAGCGTCCTCATCGTACTGTTGTACTGTTGTACCATGTTGCTTAGTCTTCTCAACTTCCTGACTTCAGAGGCTTCTGATAGCATGAGTTAGAAGAAGGGAAAACATAACTTGGGTCTTAAGAGCTTCAAGTCTTTAGAGTCTGCAGAGCTACATCTTCAGAGTCTTCAGCACTTGGTCTTCAGAACCCGTTGTCTTAAAAATCATAAGTCTTCAGCATTTGGACTTATTCAACAGAATTTCTGTCTTAAAATCTTCAGAACTTGTTTTCTTTAGACATCGTATCAGAGTCAACAACTTCAGAGTCTTCTGAAGTAAATGCTACTGTTCAGCAGAACAAATGTAGCGCAGAGGCGTAACAATTCTCTTCTAATAACTTAGCCACGCTATTTATCAGAACCAGAACCTGTTTGTTAAAACCATTAGAATAACAAACGTTAGAGTACAAAAATTGTTCTCACACAAATACTCCATTGTTATCATCAAAACATAGTGATAAGATGCAGAACCAAATCTTGTTCTTACAATCTCCCCCTTTTTGATGATGACAAAACCATGTATTTTGATAAAATAATTTATACAGGGTAATCACCATAGCTGACAAATTCAGAGTTTAAGCTCTCAGCTCCCCTGAATCTGTTAATCTCAAAATTTCATTTATGCTTGTTCATTTATGCTGACAAATTTTGAGTTCTTCAGAACATAACAATAGAGAAGGAATACTTCCCTACAACAACTCATCAGAGTCTGACTAGAACACTAGGTCTTCATCTTAGAACCTGGTTACTATCAGAACTTTGATAAAAAATCAAAACTTGATTTTGAGTCTGATTGGATGATGTCGCGCATCTCGTATCAGAACTTCTTATCAGATTTTGACTTGTTCAACAGAGTTTGATTAGAAATGACTTCTCTTTTGTCAATCTTTTCTTAGATTCACCAATCTTATCAGATTCAAAGCCTGGTTGATTTTATCAGAATATCATCCGTTGCAGAGCGTATCTTCTGAATAGTATCTTTGAATCAGAGAATTGACTTGACTTGTTTTTAAGGAGATATCTGCTTCTGACGCTTTGAGTCTGAATTTCATACTTTCAGAAAGTTTGCAACTTCTGAACACTATGATATCAAACAAGATTTCTTGACTTTCAGAAAGTTCACAACTTCTGAACAGTATTGGAACATCTGTTTGAATAAACATATATTTTTGAAGTGTACAACTTCTTAACCATGAATTATCAGAGTTGAAATTATCCATAAAATTTTCAATCTTTAGAGAGTAGGATCTTTTATATTCAACCTGTCTAGAATGCTAAGTGAACTTTTTCTAAGTTCCTTAATTGAAACATCAAACAAACGGTTAGTTGCAAAAGCATTATGTAATGTTTGAGTTTGAGATTCTAAGAATGAGTACTATCAAAATCATTTTACTTTCTCCCCCTTTTTGTCATAATAAAAAAAGGGTAATCAAAATTTTAACTGAATCATTTTGATTTGAATGAATTTAGATAAGTTAAATTTAGTCATTTTCTTCCTTTTTATGGTAATCATTATGGAATGCAGTAAGACAAGATAAAGAAAATAAGGAAAGTACTTCATTGATAGAACAACAAAACGTCGGAGCGCAGTACAGGAACCGAATCATAAAACAGGAAAACAAACAACAACAAGGACAACGGACAGGAAAAGCAATGATAAACGGAAGAAAGGCCAAGCAACCAGCAACAAAAAGACCAAACAGTGATGAAACGCATGACAACCAGCTATCTCATTCCCTGATGATGGTTTCAGAATAGTTCATGGGAGAACACCATTCAGTATCGAGTTTCTCATTCATTCTGATTTGTCTTAAGTGAGCAACAACTCCTTGGAGATAAAAAATGTGAGAAATAACTCTACTGTAAGGAATCTGAAATGACAACTCCGCTCTTGACGAAAGAATTTCTCCTTTTAAGAAGTTGAATATGGATTGAGGCAAATTAATCTTAATATTGGAGATTAAGAAGAAAATGAAAAGCCTATCCATAGCAGAGAGTCGTCCTGTTCCCTTTTCTCTGGGTCTAAGATTTGTTCCCATGATTTGGTACCATATTTTAGCCTCGGGAGTGAGAGAAGAGGGACTGTCAGCATGTCCTTCTTGAAGATAAATGATGTGAATATGTTTAGCAAACCAGTTATTTCCTCTGTAGTATTCAACACATTCACTATCTTCTTTGCATTCAATAGCTTGAGAGATGATTGAGGAGTTGATCATGATGGGAAATCTATATACAGTAGACAGAATGCAATAAGCATCAGATTCATATGCAAGGATGCGAGCATTGGCCCAGAATTCTTTTACAAGAGCTAGATAGATAGGTCCATTGAGAATTTCAAGATATCTGTCCCAATTATTGTAGATGATGTCTGAGAGAATGTTGGTATGACCATTTTCAACAAGATCATTAAGATCAATAGAGTATTCTTTCAAGAGATCCAAATTATAGATTCCTCCTCTAATGGTTTTAGAAGACATCTTGAAAGTAAGAAGGATAGGAGCAAAAAGCATGTTTAGAAATGGATGACAGGTTATGTGATATATAAAGAGAACAAAGAGTGATAGAAATAAATAGCAATAAAGAATGGATGAATTTAGATGAGAAATTCATCATTTCCAATACACGGGATACAAACAAGAACGAAGAATGATGAAAGAGTGTATCAGTCTCCAAAAGATTATGGAATAGTATACGTTATTGATATTATGACATCAGTCAATAAATATGAATAAATGTATACTCGAAAATGAGAGGGCATAATCTGACAAAGAATAAAGGAAGGAAGACAAGTGTTAAGTCCCAAGAAATCTTTGTCTTACACACATCTTTATGAATGCCTAAAGAGGAAGGAAGACGTAAAGATTTAAACAATTATCAAGTAAATTTTCAAATCCAATGTGTTAAACATGATATTAAGGAGTAATAGGTAATAATTACTTGAAACCTAGTCTCACGAAATCACAATGCTTGAGGTGTCTCTTCAACAGTAGATATGATTTGATTTTGGACACGTTTTGATATCCTCAGAGTCTGGAAAACTAAAAGGTTTCCATTTGATCAGAGACACTTCTGACAAAATCAACTTCTGATGACTAAGGTTAAAAACACATGTTTCTTAGTTTAAATGAAAATCTGATTCCTTCAGACTCTGACTAAACACATCTGATTCTGATGAAATCTTACTCTGGACAGTAGTCCATTTTCAGATGCTTCAGAATAAATAGAAATCTATCTTCAGCCAAGGGTTTTGTAAAAATATCAGCCCATTGATGGTTTGTATCTATAAATTTTAACCATAAGATTCCCTTCTAAACATAGTCTCTAATAAAATGATGTTTAATTTCTATGTGTTTAGCCCTAGAATGTAAGATTGGATTCTTACTTAAACAGATAGCAGTTGTATTATCACAAAAGATAGGAATGTTACTCTCCTGTATCTGATAATCTTCTAACTGGTTCTTCAACCACAGCATCTGCGTACTGCATAGAGACGCGGATATGTACTCTGCTTCTGTTGTTGAGAGAGCAATTGTTGATTGCCTCTTGCTTGATCATGAGATCAGATTCTTCCCGAGAAACTGACAGTTTCCAGAGGTGCTTTTTCTTTCCAATCTGTCTCCTGCGTCATCTGCATCACAATAACCAGAAAGAGAGTACTCTGATGTTTTCTCATACATCAAGTCAAGGTTACTAGTTCCTTTCAGATACCTTAGAATTCTTTTAACAGCAGTTAAATGAGATTCTCTAGGATCTGATTGAAATCTAGCACACAAATAAACACTGAAAAGAATATTAGGTCTAGAAGCAGTTAAGTACATAAGAGAGCCTATCATGTTGGATGCATTGGAGTCTTAGCTGGTTTACAATCCATCATGTTGAATTTCTTCAGAAGTTCTTTGGTGTACATACTTTGATGAATGTAAGTAGCCTCTGATTTTTGGTCAATTTGAATTCCCAGAAAGAACTTCAATTCACCATCAGACTCATCTCGAATTCTTCCTGCATTAGCTTAGAAAACTCTTCACAAAGAGAGGGATTAGCAGAAACAAAAATAATATCATCAACATAAATCTGAACTATAAGCATATCATTTTTGAACATTTTACAAAAGAGGGTGGTGTCAACCTTGCCTCTGGTGAAGTTATTTTCTAAAAGAAAATTACTCAATCTGTCATACCAAGCTCTGGGAGCTTGTTTCAGACCATAAAGAGATTTTTTAAGTTTAAAGACAAAATCTAACTTCTCAGAATTTTCAAATCTAGGAGGTTGTTTGACATAAACTTCTTCTGAAATATAACCATTCAAAAATGCACTCTTAACATCCATCTGATATAAGATGATGTTATGATTTACAAAAAAGGAAATTAGTAGGCGTATGGCTTCTAACCTGGCGACTGGAGCAAATGTTTCTGTATAGTCTATTCCTTCTTGTTGACTATAACCTTGTGCAACCAGTCGTGCCATGTTTCTGACAACCTCACCCTTCTTATTGAGCTTGTTTCTGAATACCCATTTAGTTCCAATAACGTGGACATATTTAGGCTTCTAAACAAGATCCCAAACATCATTCTTTAAAAACTGGTTAAGTTCTTCTTCCATCGCCATAATCTAGTCTTTGTTCAGTAGAGCTTCATCAACAGATGTTGGCTCTATCAAAGACACCAAATCCAGAAGTGTTTCTTCAGAAGGTTTGAAGGCTGATCTGGTTCTGATATGAGCGTCCTTATTTCCCAGAATCAATTCTTCAGGGTGTGACGTTGCAACTCTGCTTTTCTTTTGTTGTGGAGGATCAGTGGGAGCAACAACAATATCAGAAGTAAGAGCTTCTGAATTTTTGATTTCTTCTGCCTTTTCCTTAGGTTCTGAAAAGCTGATCTCCAAATCTGCAAACTTTTCAACTAGCTTTGACTTTTCAGAGTCAACCTTATCATTGAATCTGACATGAATTGATTCTTCCACAATTCGTGATTTTGTGTTATAGACTCTATAGCCTTTTGAGCATTCAGAATATCCTAACAACAGACACTTCTGTGCTTTGGAATCAAACTTGCCCAGATTCTCTTTAGTGTTTAACATAAAGCAGGCACATCCAAAAGGATGAAAATAAGAAATGTTGGGCTTTCTATTCTTCCACAATTCATAAGGAGTCTTACCCAAAATAGGTCTTATTGAGATTCTATTTTGAATGTAACATGGTGTGTTAACTGCATCTGCCCAAAAGTGCTTAGCCATGTCAGTTTCTTGGATCATGGTGCGAGCCATTTCTTGCAATGTCCTATTCTTTCTTTCTACAACCCCATTCTGATGTGGAGTTCTAGGACAGAAGAAATCATCGGATATGCCATAAGAATAAAAAAGTTTTTCAAAATCTTTATTCTCAAATTCTCCACCATGATCACTTCTAACTCTGATAATTTTGCAATTCTTTTCATTTTTCACTTGGGTGCAGAAGGAAGCAAACACAAAATGTGACTCATCCTTGTGTCTTAATAATTTTACCCATGTCCAACGACTGTAATCATCAACGATGACTAGTCCATATTTCTTTCCATTGACTGAAGCAGTTTTCACTGGTCCAAATAAGTCAATGTGAAGAAGTTCTAATGGTTTAGAGGTAGAAATAATCATTTTTGCTTTAAAGGAAGTTTTTGAAAACTTACCTTTCTGACATGCTTCAAAAAGAGCATCTGAAGAATACTTCAGATTGGGCAAGCCCCTGACAAGTCCTAGCTTTTTCAGCTGAGAAATTCTTCTCAAGCTAACATGAACCAGATGTCTATACCAGACCCATTGCTCTTCATTAACAGACAGAAGACATTTTACATTCTGATTTTTCAAATCTGATAGTCTGATTTTGTAAGTATTGTTTTTCCTCTTACCATTGAACCAAACAGACCCATCCTTCTGACTAACAGCCTTAGAGGACGTTTGATTAAAGATAACGTCATAACCATTGTCACTAAGTTGGCTAATTGACAATAAGTTATGCATTAGACCCTCAACTAAAAGAACGTTGTTAATGGAAGGAAGTTTACCATTACCAACAGTTCCAGAGCCAATGATATTTCCCTTTTGGTTTCCTCCGAAACCAACTATACCTCAAGACTTAAGTTCCAAATCTTGGAACATATGCCTTTCTCCCGTCACGTGTCGTGAGCATCCACTGTCCAGGTACCATGACTGGTGTTTCAGTGGCGCCATCAAGGATGTCTACAACATAGATTATCTCACTCTTAGGTACCCATTTTTTGGGTCCTTTCTTGTTAGTCTTTCCAGAGGTTCTGACACCTTTGGATTTCTATGCAATAAGATAATCAAGTGGAATTTGTAGATGATATTTAGGCTTAGAAGTTTCCTTCTGTGTCTGTGATTGTGGTGCAACAGAATCAGAACCTTTTAGTTCTAAACATTTTAGTTTAGTGCTAGCAGGCACAAAATGTTCAGACAGAGGTTTTAGTTTGATACTCAGAGTCTCATCAATTGGTTTTGATGGTCCTGAATATCCCAGACCTCTACTTCCATTTCTACTAACTCAATAGATCATTGAAGCCATCTAACTTCTATCTATACTTTTAGCAAGGAATTGTTGAAAAGCTCTATCATATCTGATTACTTTATCAGTAATAGATATGTTAGAAGTAATCTCTTCTTCTAGCTTAGAGACTTTACTTTTTAGAGCAACACTAGATTTTTCTTTCATTTAAATCAGAAATATTTGGCTTGCTCTTAGTAGAGTTCTCAGAAGCAGCCACAAAAGTCTTTTTCAGAGTTTTGTGTTTACTTAGAAGAAGTTGATACCTTTCCATAAGTTCTGATAAACCTAATTCAAGTTCAGAAAGAGATAAGGAAGAAAGTACCTCTTTGTCGTCATCAGAATCTGATTCTTCATCAAGTGTCAATTCATCCTCTGATGCGGCTTCGCTTATGCTGGTGTTTGCCATGAGTGCCACGTTGGCATGTTTTTCATCAGAATCTTCTTCTTCTGACTCTAAATCATCCCATGTTGCCATAAGACCCTTTTTAGCTTTGAAAACCTTCTTAGGTTTTCTATCTTTCTTGAGCTTTGGACACTCGTTCTTATAATGTCCAGGCTCCTTGCATTCGTAACAAGTAACTTCTTTTTCAGAAGCTTTCCTTTGACTAGATGTAGACTCAGGTCTACCTTTTCTTCTTGGCCCTCTGAACTTGCTCTTCCTGTGTTTCCACAGCTGATTTATCTTTCTTGACATGAGAGACAGTTCATCTTCGTCTGAATCTTCTTCAGAGTCTTCTGAGTTCTCCTTTGCTTGGTAAGCCTTTATCTTTTCAGACTTAGACTTCAGAGCAATAGACTTACCTCTTCTCTGAGGTTCATCATCTTAAAGTTCTATCTCATGACTTCTTAAAGAACTAATCAGTTCTTCAAGACTCGTGTTGTTCAGATCCTTTGCCATTTTCAAAGCAGTTACCATTGGTCTCTATTTTACAAGCAGACTCTTGATAATCTTCTTGACATGATCAGCAGTAGAATAACCTTTGTCCAGAACTCTGAGTCCTGCAACAAGCATCTGGAATCTTGAAAACATAGTTTCCACAGATTCGTTGTCTTCCATTCTGAAGGCCTCATACTTCACGATTAGGGCCAAAGCCTTTGTCTCCTTGACTTGAGCGTTGCCTTCATGAGTCATCCGAAGAGAGTCAAAGATAGACTTTGTAGTCTCTCTATTTGTAATCTTTTCATACTCTGTAATGAAATAGCATTTAGCAGAATCGTTCTCGCTCTGTGATGATTCTTGTAGGTTTTCTTTTGAGCCTCTGAAAATGAGCTTCTGTCAATCTTTTTGCCTTCTGAGTCTACTGGATGACTATAGCCATCAACTACCATATCCCATAGATCCAAATCAAATCCCAGAAAGTAACTTTCGATTCTGTCTTTCCAATAGTCAAATTTCTCGCCATCAAAGATAGGAGGTTTTGCACTATATAAGTCTCTTTCATTATTATCAGATACGGAAGCAATTGTTTTTCACACTTTGGATCGGTACTAAACACTGTTAGGTGCTTGATGAAAATTCAAACTTTTTATCTTCTCAGAACCAGGCTCTGATACCAATTGATGGTGTAAAAAACACAAGAAAGGGGGGGTGGGTGGGTTTGAATTGGGTTTTAAGACTAAAAACGATTCTTTAAAAATAATCCCCTTTACAAATAACCTCCACTATCATATAATAAAGCAAGAAAAACCGAAAAGAAAGAACACAATATGTTTATACTAGTTCACTTGAGAAACCCTATAGCTAGTCTAGTCCACCCGCCAAGGTGATTTTGCCTCTCTCAAGCGAGGTCTTAATTCACTAATCAAATTGATTAATATAATGCACAAGCCAAACTGCAAGTGACTAACAACAATCTCTAAGACACACTAGTCCTAGACTTCTTAAGAATTCTGACCTAACCGGTCTCTTAAGGAAATCAAACAACTGCTTGAAAATACAATGCACAAGCAAAACTGCAAGTGGCTAACAACACTAAAACTCATTGTCTTAGTCTTCCTAAAGCTTCTGACCTACCCAGCCATTTAGGGAACACAAATCTTCCTAAAGCTTCAGACCTAATCGGTCCTTTAGGAATCACAAACAACTGTTTGCTATAAAGGTTTATTTACAATAATGATGCTTCTACACAAGCTGATAAATAAACAGATTTAAGAACAAAATGACTTAAGAATGATATTAACTACAGAGCGTATGAACAATAAATTCGCAGCACAGAGCGTATGAATAATAAATTCGCATCAAGCCTTTATATAGCCATGCATGAGGTAACTGTTGAAGGATATTTCTGACATTTCAGAATTATGGCAGCTTCAAAGAACGTGGGGGGCAAATAGTACATTTGCGTCCGCCCTATCCGGAGTGGAGCAAAGCATCCTCATCATACCGTTGTACTGTTGTACCACGTTGCTTAGTCTTCTTAACTTCCTGACTTCAGAGGCTTCTGAGAGCATGAGTTAGAAGAATGGAAAACATAACTTGGGTCTTAAGAGCTTCAAGTCTTCAGAGTCTGCAGAGCTACATCTTCATAGTCTTCAGCACTTGGTCTTTAAAACCCGTTTTCTTAAGAAGCATAAGTCTTTAGCATCTGGACTTGTTCAACAGAACTTCTGTCTTCAGATCTTCATAACTTGTTTTCTTTAGACATCGTATCAGAGTCAATAACTTCAGAGTCTTCTGAAGCAAATGCTACTGTTCAGCAGAACAAATGTAGCGCAGAGGCGAAACAATTCTCTTCTAATAACTTAGCCAGGTTATTTATCAGAAGCAGAACCTATTTGTTAAAACCATCAGAATAACAAATGTTAGAGTACCAAAATTGTTCTCACACAAATACTCCATTGTTATCATCAAAACATAGTGATAAGATGCAGAACCAAATCTTGTTCTTACAAGAAGAACCTACTTCTTTTCAATGGAATTTGTCACCACCATTGACAATCCCTTAATCTGGATAACATTATGAAAAACTCAACAAGATCTCCTAGAACGATTAGTTTCAAGAATGTGCCTCATTCAATCAATTACAGAACTCTCGTTATCAAGATTTGAACTCAATTAAAGTTGAAGATGCAAGAATTTTGTAGCATGACTTTGAACACTCAAAACAGAGGAAATTGATTTTTCACTAAATCACAATGAAAATTATGATCAGAATGATAGATGTTATCATGAGAAATGATGATAATTTTTTTAATACATGCTTGAGATTAGGCACACAAAAGGGTTGGAAAAGTCAGTTAGATTCAAATCAAGAGAAATCGATTATTTGAATCAAATGAGCAAGTGTAGTGGAATAAAAAGAAGAACATAATTTTGAAGAACTGCTAGTTGATTCTAATCTGGCAAAGGGTGATTTGAATCAAATGCCATGTAATTTGAAACATGTGTAAATGTTGATTTGAATCAAATGCCACAGTTTGACAATGAAGTTTTTGAAAAAGAGACTGATTCAAATCATGTACAAAGTTTGATTTGAATTAAATCAATCATAATTTCCACCATGAAAATGATTCAGATCATGTGTAAATATTGATTCGAATCAAATGATTAGGTTTCACTTCTTTCCAAATTGATAAGAATAGAAATTTCAGTGTAAAACTGAATTCTTCGAATCAATCATATAAAATCTCAAATTTTCAGAATTTTAGAGGCACTTTGAGATTTTACTTTGAATCAAACTTAAACCAAAACAAAAAATGTTTTCATTCCACTAACATATGCTATTGATCAAAGAACATCATTATCAATATCAAATCTAACCAAATGCATGCTAAAAATGAATATTTTCAAACTTGATTCCGAGAAGTGCAATCATGAAGGAGACTCAATGAATCAAAATAAAATCAAAGATGAAAGCGACAAGACAAGTAACAAAATAAACGAATATATATGCTCCCACTGATTGAAGTAGTCACATGCAATTACAATCTCCCCTTTTTTATGCTTGGCAAGCTTTCACTTGGAATTGAGTCGACCTTTAAGTATAACACGTATGCTCCCCTAAAACATTGCGCAAACTACTCATATCATAAAAAGCATAAAACAGTTCTAGACTCATGACAACTTCTCCCCCTTTGACAACATCAAAAAGAGATAGTTTAAAATGCATTTAAAACCAAGAAAACAACCACTAACAGATAATTCCAATGAATATAAGAGCTAAACAACTAAGAATTATATATAATAACAATGATCTCATATTCAACAAAGATAGACATGTCACAAGCAACACAATGCAAATAGACAAGCAACACCAACATTAAACAACTAACAATAAAGTGATTAAACTTGTAAATCAAGGTATGCATTAACAATCATAAAGGATGCATGAACAGGTAATCAAAAGTTCAAATGCACATAAATATCAACACGCATTTAAAAGACTTAAATGCAAATAAGAACAATCAAATACATAAACTAGAGATGAATGAGTAAGATATGGAGGAAATAATCAAACCAATGCATAACTCTAGCACAAATACATAGAAAGATACAAGTGTTATAGAGACATACAAGTGTTATAGTTTGGTAAAAATAGCGATTTGCTACAAAATAGTGTTAATGCAATCAAAATATATATAGCAAGTGAAACTAAAACCAAATCCTCTTTCTATTTAAGGCATGAAGAGTCTAAGACTCCTAAATCCCTACAACTCTTGTGGAAGGATTCCAATGACAATGGTTTTGTAAAAATGTTAGCAAGTTGACTTTTAGTGTCAACGCACTCAAAATCAACATCTCCTTTTTCCACATGATCTCTTAGGAAATGGTGCCGAATCTCAAATTTTTTGGTCCGTGAATGTAGTATTGGATTCTTAGTATGACTTATAGCACTAGTACTATCTCACTTAATAGGAACGTAGGCAATTTTTAATTCATAGTTAAATAATTGTTGCTTTACCCATAAGACTTGTGTACAACAACTACCAGTGGCTACATGTTCAGCCTCGAAGGTGGAAAGAGCAACACTATGTTGGTTCTTACTATGCCAAGAAACTAAATAGCTTCCAAATAAGTGGCCAAAATAATTAGTATTGTTCCTATCCGACTTACACCCCACAAAATTGGAATCAGAATAGTCTGCTAAGCTACAAACACTTCCTTTATGATACTGTAAGTTCTATGGTTTTTGGATTGGCTGCATTTTGATAAAACAACATGCTGTTAGCAAGATGTTAAACCAAATGTTCTGTCATGACAGTCAAACATCATGTTCTGCATGCTGTTGTAACATGTTCCAAGTCATGTTATACTAGAAAGTTAGGGTATGACTATTTTGGTATTTTTGGTGTGATTTTTTAGTGTGTTCTAATTCACACACGTGTGTTATTCATAGGAGTATATTCTGGGACTTTCTATTATGACATATTATGTTACTTTTCATAAAAAGGATCTTTGAGCCTCTTTAGGAAAGTTTGTATTTTGCTCCTATTATTGTGCAGGATGATTTGCAGCTAGTTTATACTTATTGCTGCTATTTGTACGCCTCAAAAAGCCCAAGTCTAGTAGGTCTGAAGGCTATTTAAAGTGAAGACCAACCCCTATTGATGTAGAGAGCATAACATGAAGAATTTTGGGAATAAGGATTAGCCATTGTTTTGGTTGGTCTTTAGGGTTTTCTGCTTGTTATTTGTATGCCACTCATGTATCTTCTGATGCTTTGAGGTTGACTGATTTTTCATTGTTCATTATCCACTCTAAAGCTTTTAAGCAATAGTGTATTGTTATTGATTGAAGATTTTAAGCAAGATCAAGTATTGTCTTGGAAGTGTGCTACTTCTATTATTTGCTGTTGTTGAATTGTCACTGGGATTGTGACTGATTAGGAAGTGAGAGGGGGATCTCATATCTAGAGGGTGTCTAGGTAGAAGTTGCACAAGGTAGGGATTAGGTGAGAAGTTGTAAATGGGCGAGTTTAGCTTTGAACTAATACTATCATAGTGAATTTCCTTCTTGGCTTGGTAGCTCCCAGATATAGGTGAGTTGCACTGAACTGGGTTAACAATTCTTGTGTTGATTTTATTTTTTTGTCATTTAATTTTCTGCAGTTTTTACTTGTGTTAATCCTAGTGTTGTGACATCTGTCTCGACGTTTGGTATCTGCGTGCCAAAATTTCAATTGGCATCAGAGCAGGTCACCCTATTCTATTTTTTGGGTGAGCTCTAAGGAGTTTGTATTCTAGTACTATGGACAAGGAAGGAGGAGCAAATGTTAATAGGCCTTTACTCTTGGATGGTACAAATTATGACTATTGGAAGGCATATATGGTGGCTTTCTTAAAATCAATGGATAACATAACTTGGAAGGCTATCATCAAGGATTGGGAGCACCCTGTGATTAAAGATAAAGATTGGACCAAGGAGGAAGATGAGATAGCTCTTGGAAACTCCAAAGCCTTGAATGCTTTGTTTAATGGAGTTGATAAAAACATGTTTAGGATGATCAACACTTGTACTGTGGCTAAGGATGCCTGGGAGAATCTCAAGACAACTTATGAAGGAACATCTAAGGTGAAGATGTCTAGGCTTCAGCTTCTCACTACCAAATTTGAGAATCTGAAGATGAGAGAAGAAGAAAGTATTCATGAATTTCACATGAATATGCTTGAAATAGCTAATGCCTTTAGTGCCTTGGGAGAGATGATATCAGATGAGAAGTTGGTGAGGAAGATCCTTAGGTCTCTTCCTAAGAAATTTGACATGAAGGTCACAACCATCGAAGAGGCTCAAAACATCAGAAGTATGAGAGTTGATGAGCTTGTGGGATCACTTCAAACATTTGAATTGACCTTGAATGATATAATTGAAATGAAGAACAAAAGCATTGCTTTTGTATCCAATGCTAAAGATAAAGAGGGACGGGCTAACCTGGATACTGATGATGGACTGTGAAATACAATTATTTTACTTGGGAAGCAATTCAATAGAATTCTAAAGACAATGGATAGAAGAGGAAGGCCAGGTGTCAAGGAAATCACCTCTGACATCATAAATAACCTTGATTCTCAAAGAAATACCAAAACTAAAGAAAAGATAGATCAAAGTAAAGGGATTCATTGTTATGAGTGTGAAGGTTTTGGTCACATTAAGCCAGAATGTCCTAACTATCTCAAGAAGCAGGAAAAGGGATTGGTTATTTCTTGGTGTGATGATGATGAGTCAAAAGATGAATCCAACTTAGAAGATATTGAACCTGTTACTGCTCTCTCTGGCAGATGGGTTGATGAAGTGGAAATATATGATGATAATGACCTCTATCAAGATCTGGATGTTGAGTACCAGGAAGCCTTTAACAGATGTGAAGAACATCAGAAGACAGAGGAAAATCAGAGAAAGGTCATAACTGAACTGGAGAATGAGAAAAAGGAACTTTTAGGTATTGTCTCTCATATTCAAAGTGAGATAAATCTCTTAAATTCCAAGCTCAATAACGTAACAGACTCATTGAGGAGGATGGAAAATAAGGCTGAAAAAAAAGAAAGATTCTGGAGATACAAAAGTCCATTATCATTCTGGTAACAGACAGAGAAGAGTGACTGAAGAAAAGTTCTTTCCTTCTTGATGAGTCCAAGCCTTTGAGGTTGGCATCAATTTTGGTAAAACTAACTTAAGAGAAAGATGTTGGACAAGATGTCCAAACATGTTGAACTAACTGCATGTTAAGGTGTTAGACAAGACGTCATATCATGTTGATTCGACATCTTTGTCTGTTACAGTTTGGAATATCTGTTTCTGTTTTCCAGGCTTTATGGGAATATGATTTGGTCCTAGGTGGCATTTGAGATTGAGGAATCAGAGATTCTGATTCTAAAAGGAATATGATGTTTCTGAGTATGGAGACAATTTGGAAATTTAGGATTGAAGAAACTATTCTAGAGAAGAATAGGTCGCAGATTCTGTGGAGCTGAATTGCTACAATTCTGAAGCCCAAATCCAGTTCTGTTTAGTGATATAAATAGGATGGGTTTAACCTAGAATAGCCACTGAAGATATACAGTTGTTATTGAGTACTATAATTTCTACTTTTATGAGTCTCTTGTATTGTGTGAATACCTGAGTTGGACAGTTTATTGAGTTGTAATTTTTCAGTCACTGCTGTGATTGAAAGGGAATTGAGAAGGGTCTCATACCTAGGAGAGTCTTAGGTAGAAATCTAGTATGGGTAGTTTCTAGGTGTCAAGTTGTAAACGTTGGATTTAGCATAGAACCAATTCTACTTAGTGGATTTCATTCCTGGCTTGGTAGCCCCCAGATGTAGGTGTTGTTGATCACTGAACTCGGTTAACAATTCTTGTGTGTTGCTTTCTTTATGTTGTTTGAATTATGTTCTTCATTATTCTTATGTGAGAAGCAGAGATCAAGTGTAACGACATCCTGTCCGACATCTTAGTGATCTGCTTAACCAGAATTTCAATTGGTATTAAAGCATGCAACCTGCTCTGTATCTAGGTGAGATTCAGGGACAATACTTTCTGGTTCTATGGATAAAGAAGGAGGGATTTTAAATAGACCACCCATACTTGATGGTTCCAATTATGAATATTGGAAAATGTGCATGGTGGCATTCATCAAGTCCATGGATGGTAAAGCTTAGAAGTCCGTGGTTAAAGGGTGGGATCCACCAAAGGCCAAAGATAAAGATGGGAAGGCTACTGATGAGCTGAAACCTGAAGAAGACTGGGATGATGAAGATGATAAGCTTGCTCAAGGTAATTCCAAAGCCTTGAATGCCTTGTTCAATGCCATGGACAAGAACATCTTCAGGCTCATCAAGAACTGCACTCTTGCAAAGGATGCCTAGGAAATCTTGAAGACTGCTCATGAAGGAACATCTCGGGTTAAACCCTCGAGACTTCAACTTCTCACCTCCAAGTTTGAGAACTTGAGAATGAGGGAGGAAGAGAGCATTCAAGAATTTCATATGAATATTGTAGATATTGTAAATACTTCAAGTGACCTTAAAGAAAAGATTCCAGAAGCAAAACTTGTTCAGAAAATTTTAAGATCTCTTCCTAAGAAGTTTGACATGAAGGTGACAACCATCGAAGAAGCTCAAGATATAAACACCTTGAAAGTAGATAAAATCATGGGTTCCCTACAAACTTTTGAAATGGCACTGGATGAAAAGATTGAGAAAAATAAAAACTTAGCCTTGGTGTCCGATCATGATGAAGGAAAGACAAACTCCAAAGAAGAGATGTCTAAGGCTGTTGTGTTTATAGGAAAATAGTACAGTCAATTGCTGAAGAAAATAGAGGGAAAATCAAGAGCAAATGTCAAGTCTCAGTCATTCAATAACCCTAAAAGAAATAATCTTAGAAGAAACTCTAATTATGAAGAAAAGGATGACAAAGGAAAAGGGATCAAGTGTTATGAATGTGAGGGATATGGACACATCAAATATGAGTGTCCTACTTTTCTCAAGAAAGAAAAGAAAGGCCTCATTACATCTTGGTCTGAAGATGATTATGCAAGTGATGAAGAATCACATAAACAAGTTTCTGCTCTTACAGGAGTTTTTGATTATGATATAGAACCAGAAATTGGAGATTTATCGTATAATGATCTATTTAAAACCTTCAAGGAGCTTTACAAGAGATGTGCTGGAGTCTACCAGCTAGGAGAAGGTCAACATAAGATTATTATGCTCCTTAAGGCTGAAAGAGTAAAACAACTTGGTGTCATCTCTGATCTTGAAGAGGAAGTCGTGGTGCTTAACTCCAAACTTGACAATGTAACAAAAAATGTTAGGATGCTCAACAGTAGTTCTGGTATACTAGATGAGATAATACAAGTTAGGAGGAATGCTGGAGATGTCAGAGGACTTGGCTATAATGATCAAGAAATGTCAAGCGAAAAAAAGATCTAGAACGCAGCCTTAATCAGACCAAAAGAAGACAGAAGATGTCTAACAGAATGTCTCAACATCATTATAGACATCAAAGGATACAAGATTGGAAATGTCATTATTGTGGAAAGTATGGTCACATTAAACGTTATTGTTATAAGCTACATGGATATCTTAAGGCTCGTATTGCTGGAAAGAAAAGGAGTTCCAAGAATGAGCCTATGGCCCTAATAGCTCACTCCACTAAAAAAGGGTACACTGAAGAAAAGTGGTACTTTGATAGTGGATGTTCAAGATGTGAGAGCAAGAATTGTCTCTACAAGTCAATCTATGTTTAGATGATAACAATAAGTATTTATGAAAGAACCATTTTATGGTCTAACGTGTGTTGTATGCAGATCATAAGAACTAAAGACATCATAACCAACATACACCAACTAGATGTACTATGATTGAATATATATATATATATATATATATATATATATGCGAAGTTACTATGTGTGAATAAAGTCGCGAGAAGCAAGAACGCTTGTTTATCTAGTCATGATCATCCAGATCCAAGGATACCAAGATTGCTGTTGCAATGCTCTTGTGGATGCTCTCTGAAAGTGATTAAGATTCTGAAGATAGTGAAGCTTTTGAAGAAGTACACTCAGAAAGAACCAAAGTTCTGAAGACTCCTATGACTTGAAGTTCTGGTGGCTGAAGGTGCTGAAGACCAAGTGCAGAAAGAATCTAAAGACTGACGAGTTCTGAAGATCAAGGTTTCAAACAAGAAGTTTTGAAGACTCTGAAGACAGGCTCTGAAGATTCGGAAGACTTAAAGAAGAAAAGGATAACACTCTTAACGACCAAGTACTGAAGTTCTGAAGACTAATTCCTAATGGAGTTCTTCACTTAACGGAAGACTTGAAGCATCAGATATTCTACTATAAAGACTCCACTCATGCTTCATCAAATTAACATCAGAAGCCACTGAAGTTTCAAAGTCTAAATATTACCGTTGTGATTTAAATGTACACACTGCCCAAGAAAAGATGTCTGGTCACTTCCACTTCTGCAAAAAGAAGATGTGTCAGTACAACTCATTATATCACAACGTCTCTTTTCCAAACAGCCAACAGTATTCTCTAACGGCTATATTTCTACTGGCTATTTAATGGAAAGAGCTTTTGCTTCTGATGTATCGATCACTTGTAGAATTACGAACTGAATGTTCATCTACAAAATTGACCAAGTCATTGTCTGAAGATAGCAACAACGATGAGTTCTCGTTGTAACACTTAGAATATCAAAAGCTATCACCATTTACACATGGCCATTGTTGTTGGAGCTTAAGATCAACATTCAACACAACAACAACAAATTGGTACAGAAGCTGTTGATGAAGAAGACAACATTGAAGATCAGTTAAGTCATCAACCTACCTTCTCGTCAGGACTACATTGAAGATCTGAAGCAAGGAGTTACTGCTCAAATCTTGCTCACCCAAGAATACGATAAGAAGAAGATCTACAAGATGTCAACAACTGTCAGATAGTCATACATCTGTGTAGTTTCTTAGAATAGCAAGGAGCTGCTGCTCACATCTTGCTTGAACACTTGTGTGTTCTTTTGTACGTAAACTTAGAAGTAATCTGCTTGTTAAGAAGCATCTTAGTAATCTCCTGTTAACTAATTCTTGGTGAATTAGGATTCCTTGAGTGGTCAGTGTGACCGAAGACTCGAGAAGACAATGGCGAGATGTCATTGTGGGAAAAGCCTGAAATGGGGTCAGCAGCATTATATTCATTGCGATGAATCCCTGAACGTCTAGCTGTGAAAGCCTAGCAGTAGATCTTGCGAGATTGGAACCTGCAGGTCAATGTTCGTTATATTCATTAAGTTGAATCCCTGAACGGTTCATTGCATGTTAGTCACAGTGCGGCTGTGCAAGTGCTTAGTCATCGGCTGTTGCCCGTGCATCTGTAATCGAGATTGATTAAAGTGGATTAAGTCTTTGTGTTCAAGGCGAAATCACCTGAGGAGGGTGGACTGGATTAGCCCGCGTGGTGAACCAGGATATATCGTGTGTCCTTTACTCTCTTGCTTAGTATCTCTATTTATGTTTCTGCGTTGAATATCAGAACCTCATATTAAGCAAAGTCAGAACCTTGCAGCCTATCTCTGATAAGCTTCCACACTGCAAGTTTTGAGTATCGTAACTTATGAACAGAACCTATACGGTTCTCATACTCTTTAGTTAATAGAACAGAATCTCTCAACGAACATTGAAGGTTCTTGAGCGTCAAATTAACAAGATGCGAAAAGTTACAAAAAGAGTAAATACACAATTCAAACCCCCTTTCTTGTGTCTTTCTCGCACCTTCAATTGGTATCAGAGCTCCATTTCTATTATTGATTTACATCAAACACTTAACAGTGTCAGAAAAAGATCCAAATGTGGTGCGTAGAAGTACTCTTGGTGAGATTGAAATCCACTTACAATTTCTGTAACAGTTCAGCAGTTAACTGTGTACAAAATTGTAATCAATCTGATTACTTTATGAGCATTTCACTGATTCGAGATGAAGCCTCACTAAAGTTGAAGAACCAGTTGATAAGATAAATTCATCAGATAAAAGGAAGTATTTGTTGAATGCTCATTCTGGAAAATACGTGTGGATAAAACCATGTATATGATTAAAAGATGAATCATCAGAAAGCAATAAATCTTATTTGCTGAAGATTAATTCTTTATGAGTTTTTGAGATGTTTTCAAGAAACGGATTAGGTCCACCCTTGACTTTCTCGTTTAAAAAAACTCATTCTGGATCTCTTCATGTAAAGAAGGAAGATTGCTGTTCTAAGACTTTGAATTTCAGAAATAAATCTGTTAAACTCAGAATCTGAAAAATTCAAATTATTAGAAATGATTCAATGTCAGAATCTAGAATGATCAAAAGATTCAATGGAGAACTGAATCCCAAAGATTCAGTAATTACTTGATTCCGAACGAACTCTTAAGATCTTAACTGGTTCAGTGATCAAGCTCCAACAACCTGAAATCATCCTAGTAAAGATCAAATGTTGATAATCTTATTTTCAATAAATCAAGTGTTCTCAGAACCACTTGTGCTATGAAATTAGATGCTATCATTTCAGGTATCTAGGTTCTCCAACTAAGATGACGTTAATGATGTTCGTCTGAAGAAATTAGTCAACTCATAGATATGTGTGAACAACCCCAAATAAGTTGATCATCATTGTAAGAACAAGAGGTTCATGCAAATCATGTCTAGTGATGTACACATGGGGCATGATGATGTTTTGGTTCTGAACAAGTTCTGAAACAACCTTGACGAACAAGTCAGATGATGATATGATAATTTCTCCTCGTATAATCTCTCAACGGTTCTTACTGAACTGGTGAAATCAATCATCTTTCAAAGAAAAGAAACTCTAACAAACGCAAACTGAATTCAAGCTTTGAAAGGAAAACTCAACCAATTCTTGAAGTTTGTCGTTTAAGATTCTGATCCATATCTTAGGAACTGTATCGGAACTAAACAGGTTCTATGGATCAAGGAGATGAGAAGTGAAAAATAATCAAAAACAGATGTAATCTGTTGTTTATGAATGAGGTTATCAAATGAAATATACTGTTCACTCAGTAATGCTTCCACACATATGAGTGTCGCCTTATAAAAAAGGATTGCATGTAATTCGCTAAGTTCAATTAAAATGGTCACTCTGATCATGCTAAGTCCTAATCTCGGTTACTGTAACCTAGAGAACTAAAAGACAATGTTGAACAGGAAAAGAGAGAGAAAGCTACAATCCAACTAGGATCACCTTCCAAGAAAATATTCTATTCAGAAGTCAGAAGACAAGCTTATCTTGAAGAATCCTAGAAAAATCTGCAGCTTACTCGAAAATAGGCAGAATCAAAAAGATGCTCAAAGCTTCAGGAGTCAGAAAGGAATGATTTCACGAAAAGTTTTAGCTAAAAGATTTTCTTCAAAAAGGTTAAGCATCCCTAAGGTATGGTCTCACTCATTACTCCTTTTATTATGGTAAGATTATCAAATATTTATGATTTGCAAGACAAACATAATTACGCATGTGTCAGCTACCTTATCTCTAACCTTAGGAATACGGTAACTTAAGTCCATCATATATCCTATCAACTGATCGTCATAGCTATTCATAGCTTGTCTTGGAAATGATAACCTCGCGTGTGCCAAAGCGTGATAAATAATCATCACTCATAAGCTCACCTCACAACACTACTCCTCTTCTAGAAAGAATCACTATCTAGTAGGTTAGAACTCCCTCCTTCGTTTCCTACTCGAAATGTCTTCACACAATATCAGAGGAGAAATTTCCGATCTAGAGCTTCTAAAGGAATTCACATTGGATCTAAACCTTTTACCACAACTCAACAAAACTAGTATTTTCTCTGGTATTATATTTCAGAATTGGGAAAACTACTTCGACATGCTTGTTGGACCTGTCTTCCCTTCTCTTGTAACTGAGTTCTGGGCAAATGCATGTGTACTTGAATATGACTATGGAAAAAATACTATTTTGTCCGTAGTTGTTGGATATCCAGTCTTGATCAACCCCACCATCATAGCTAAAGCTATTAGGTGCGTTGAAGATGGTGTGACTGTGGAAAGAAAGTCCAACAACCATAGCTTCGACAGACATCTGCACGTCATTTTCAAAACAGAGGGGCATCCCACTCAACCTTGCACTCTCACTCCAGTTGCTAAAGATTGGTACAATCTGATGGGAACAAATTTTAGACCGAGAGAAAGAGGAGGAGGATGGTTATCTGACATGGAGAGATTGTTTATTTTCTTTTTAATTTCTAGAATCAAAATAAACCTACCTCAATTCATGTACAACTATCTACCAAGTTCCCTATTGCAGGGTCATCTCTCATATTCTTGATCTTCAAGGAGTGGTTAGTCATTGCAGAAGAAATGGAATGACTGAGAAGATTCTTCCCGAATTCTGTCAACCTATAACCTTCTTTACCTAGATAGAAATTAAGTTTCTCTTAAGATCACAAGTTTTTCTAGGATCCCTCTTTGTATGCCCTTATAATCTAAACTTGATATATATTCTCTTGCCTAAATTACTGAAGTATTCTAATTAAGAAATGCTTTTATGATCAATTTAAATTCACAATATCCTTAATTAAATTTCATTACTTATCTACCAATAGACAGACATATTTTTTTTAACTTGGGACTAACTAGAAATTATAAAACCGCTCACCGGTCATAATTTAGTAGCGGCTTCGTCACTCCATTTTAGGGTTATGATTCTTGATTAATCATTAACTTTCTTTCCCACGCTACCTAATGCTTCTAGGAAAATCAATCGGTGTGGTTTCAAACTCTCCACAAAATTTACCCTAGTTTCCCATCTATAAAAGCACAAGACAGCTACACATCCCTTACTCATCCAAATCTTCATCCTAATTACCTTCTAACTCCTCATTATCTCTAAAAATGGCCTTCGTCTCACAAAATGCTTCAACTCTCACAACCATACAAAATCCAGTTGATCATCTTGTCGTTTTGTCAGAAACGATTGTAAACTTCAATAACCTAAAGTCTAACGGATGTAATATTACTCCCTCAATGGAAGCACAAGGATGGAGTAACTACTTCAAGAGGTTGGAAGGACCAACCTATGGATGTTTGGTTAAAGAGTTCTGGATTCATGCTAATGCAGGCTCGACTCTCATTACTTATTCGGTCTTTGGAAGAAGAGTCTACATATCTGAAAAGACTATTGCAGATCTCTTGGAGCATAAGAATAATGGATTCAGAATTACCAAGGATCTACTCACTGAGGAGAGAGAAGCCAAAGTCATAGCCGTTATTTTCAAAGAAGGAATAACAGTTGAGAACCAGGTATTCTCAAACCTGAAAGAACCACTACAAGTTTGGTTCAGAATCTTGCAGGGAAGCATTTTTCATCATCTTCCTGCAAATCAACTCAACGACACTCAGACGTGTGTCTTGTTCCTTCTCCTAAAAGGAATTAAGCTCAATCTCCCCTCCGTTCTCTTCAAACTTCTGAAGGAAGCCATAAGAAACTCCAGAAGTGGTTCTAATCCGGAGAACAAACTTATTCCTTACGGAAGACTCATCTTTGACTTTTTAGTTGAATCTGGGGTAGTGGATGACATTTTAATCGATGAAGGTGAATCAAGAAAGCTGCTTAAAAGCGCTGGGAAGATTCTCAAGTTTGAGGATCTTATGAAGGAAGACACCACTCTAGACAATACATTCTTTAGGGAACTAAATCTATCTCCCAGGGTTCCAGTTAAAGGTTTTCCAAAATTTGCCACTTACAATCAGGCAGAAGTCAGAAACTATCTGAGTAGATTTAAGGATGAAGATATCAGTGTTTGGATCAACATGAAGAATATTACTGACGTACATCTAGAACTCACAAATTGGAAAGAAGGAAGTAAGAAGCAGAAAATGGTTGACGATGAGGAACCCTCATCTAAAAGATCAAAAACCGTGAATGATGCATTTGAAATTCTGGTATCAGATGTGTGATGTTAAGTGTGATGTCACAACAACACAATCTGCTATATGAACAAGGTAAAAACAACAGTAAATAACACAAAGAATTGTTCACCCAGTTCGGTCTAACTACCTACGTCTGGGGGCTACCATGCCAGGGAGGAAATTCACTATTTGTAGTATCAAATTACAGACTCAACAATCTCAGTTGACATCTACCTAACTTGATCACTACCTAATGACACTTCTACCTAAGAAACCACTTAGGTATGAGAAACCACTCACTCCCTAAATCACCACAGTGATACAATCCAATGATTACACACTAATCACCCAACTTGATTCTGCTTAACAACTTTGATCAAGGACAACACACTCTTGCTTAAAAGCTCTAGAGTGAATACACTTTACAACTCAAAATAGTAACACCATTTCCAACATGAATGGTTTACAAAAACACACACGAAAACTAAAATTGACTCTAGTCTATGCTCTCTGTCTTCGTTCCTTTTCAACAAGGGTTGAGACTGCTTTTATATAATTCTGACTTGGGCTTGGATCTCTTCCAAAAATATCTGATTTTAAAACAAATTTGATCTTCAAATCTTTTTAAATCTCTCCAAATCAGCCCTAATGTTGGTTACAGAATCTGCTCCATAATCTGCAAATATATCTGATTGGAAATCTCTTCTCCAAGATATTCACATCCAATCACTCTAACAAATCTCCTCAAAACTCACTAACACGCGCAGCCTTAAAACATCACAATCTGATGTTCTGATGTTCTGATATAGTGATGTCAAGACATCACTTATAACATCAGCATATAAAACTTCAACCCTGCAACAGCTAATGTTAGGAACCAATGTTATGACATCAGACATATGACATCAACATTGTTCAACTTTGTTTTACCAAAATTCCAGCCAATACAAGAACTAACAATCTCCCCCTTTGGCTAATTTTGGCTAAAACAAACTCTGCCATCATCAGATGTACCTGCAGCGGAAAAAAAGCTTCAAACGAAAAAAACTCCAACCCAACAACAATCACATACAAGCTGCACAAAGCTAAACTCCCCCTCAAGGCAAGAACCAAATCTCTTATAAAATGATGCCTTATATCAATATGCTTAGTTCTGCAATGTTGAATAGGATTCTTAGAGATATTGATAGCACTCAAATTATCACAGTACAATGTCATGACATCTTGCTTGACATTGTATTCTGTTAACATCAGCTTCATCCAAACAAGTTGAGAACAACTACTCCCTGCTGCTATGTACTCAACTTTGGTAGTAGAAAGAGACACACAGTTCTACTTTTTACTAAACCATGATATCTGATTATTCCCTAAGAAGAAGCAACCTCCTGAAGTACTTTTTCTATCATCAGCACTCCCTGCCCAATCAGCATCACAAAAACCACATAACTCAGTGCCTGATCCATGACTATAAAGCATTCCATAGTCACTAGTCCCATTCACATATTTCATAATCCTCTTCACTTGATTCAAGTGACTAACTTTGGGCTCAGATTGATATCTGGCACATACTCCAACAGCAAAAGAAATATTAGGTATGCTAGCTGTGAGATACAATAAGATTCCAATCATGCTTCTGTATAAACTTTGATCCACACTAACACCATGTTCATCCTTGGACAACTTTAAATGAGTTGGAGCCGGTGTCCTCTTGTGATTAACATTCTCTAGACCAAACTTCTTCACTATGTTCTTTGCATACTTGCTCTGAGAAATGAATATGGAGTCCTCCATTTGTCTAACTTGTAGACCAAGAAAATAGTTGAGCTCTCCAACAAGACTCATTTCAAACTCAGACTGCATCTGTTCCACAAAATTTTTCACCATTGCATCTGACATCCCACCAAATACTATGTCATCAACATATATTTGAGCTCTCATCAGTTTTCCTCCTTCCTCTTTACAAAACAAAGTCTTGTCAATCCCTCATTTTCTGTAGCCATTCACAACCAGGAATTCAGTAAGCCTTTCATACCAAGCTCTTGGTGTTTGCTTTAAACCATAGAGAGCTTTCCTTAGTTTGTAAACATGGTCAGGAAATGTTGGATCAATAAATCCTTTTGGTTGATCAACATACACCTCTTCATTTAAGTACCCATTCAAGAAGGCACTCTTAACATCCATCTGAAAAAGCTTGAATTTGAAATTACAAGCCACCCCTAAGAGTAATCTGATAGACTCCAGTCTTGCCACAGGAGCAAAGGTTTCATCATAATCAATTCCTTCAACCTGAGTGTATCCCTGAGCAACTAATCTGGCATTGTTTCTGGTGACCACTCCTTGTTCATCAGATTTATTCTTGTAAATCCACTTGGTGCCAATCACATTAACTCCATCAGGCCTTGGTACAAGATCCCACACTTCATTCCTTTTGAATTGCTCCAGCTCTTCATGCATGGCATTGATCCAAACCTCATCAGTCAAGGCTTCTTTGACATTCTTGGGCTCAATTTTAGAAACAAAACAAGAATTTGACACAACCTCTCTTGATCTAGTGCTAACCCCTGATTTAGGATCACCTATGATAAGCTCCCTTGGATGGTCCTTTAGCACTCTAATAGAAGGTTCTTTATTAGATTGTTCAGGTTCAGGCTCAGCATCAACATGACTAGGAGACCCACTTCTGTCTTTAGTTTCTTGTGTGACTTCTTCGACTGATGTTTCAATATCATCCAGGACATCAGCATCTTCCTGCTTATCAATGTCATCAATCACCACATTTATAGACTCCATCATAACCTTTGTTCTGGAGTTGAAAACCCTGTAAGATCTGCTATTTGTAGAGTATCCTAGAAAGATTCCCTCATCAATTTTAGGATCCAATTTTCTCCTCTATTCACGATCTGACAAAATGTAACATTTACTTCCAAAAACATGAAAGTACTTCACATTTGGCTTTCTTCCTTTCCATAGTTCATACAGAGTAGCTGAAGTGCCCCTTCTCAAGGTAACTCTGTTGTGAATATAGCAATCAGTGTTCATAGCTTCAGCCTATAAATGGTAAGGTAGCTTTTTGGCATGAATCATTCCCCTAGCGGACTCTTGAATAGTTATATTCTTCCTTTCAACAACTCCATTTTGCTGAGGAGTGATTGGAGAAGAGAACTCATGACTTATGCCTTCAGCAGAACAATATTCAGCAAACTTGCTATTTTCAAACTCTCTCCCATGATTACTCCTTATTCTAATAACATTACTCTCCTTTTCCCTTTGGAGTCTTTGACAAAGATCTTTAAAAACATCAAACACCCCTGATTTGTCTTTAATGAAGCTCACCCAGGTGTACTTAGAATAATCATCTACAACAACATAAGCATACTTCTTCCCTCCTAGACTTTCTACCTGCATAGGTCCCATCAAGTCCATATGAAGAAGTTCCAAAACTTTGGAGGTGGTGTTATGTTGAAGCTTCTGATGTTACATCTTGGTCTGCTTCCTTATTTGACAATCTCCACAAATTCTTCCCTCTTCAATATTGAGATTAGGAATTCCTCTGATAGCTTCTGAGGATATTATTCTCTTCATTCCCTTCAGATGATGATGTCCCAACTTTTGATGCCAAATTTTGACTTCATCATCTCTAGCAAACACACATGTTGAGGTACTTGAGTCTTGTTGACCCCATAGATAACAGTTATCCTTAGACCTAACACCCTTCATGAAGACTTCTCCTTTCTCATTTGTGACATTGCACTCAGATTTTGTAAAGTCTACTTTGAATCCTTGATCATAAAGTTGACTAATACTGATCAAATTTGTTGTCAACCCTTTGACAAGTAGAACATCATCCAGTCTAGGAGCACCAGCACAATTCAGCTTTCCCATCCCCTTGATTTCTCCTTTGATACCATCACCAAATGTAACATGACCTGAAGACTGAAGCTTAACATCTACCAACAAATTTTTAACTCCTGTCATGTGTCTTGAACACCCACTATCAAAGTACCAGTCTTCTTTGGTAGAACCCTAAGAGAAGTGTGAGCTATTAAGCTGGTAACTTTACCTTTTGGAACCCATTGCTTCTTAGAATTTAAGGCCTGATTACCTATAGGAAACTTCTGTGTGGGAGTATACTGATGTGCCTTCTGAGGATACCCATGTAGCTTATAACAGTATGCCTTAATGTGTCCAAAACGCCCACAGTGATGACATCTCCAGCGCCTGAATTTCTTCCTATAAGGAATCCTGTTAGGATGTTTAAACATCTGTTTTAACATCACTGGTTTGGAACAGGTATAATATCATTATAAGTTGCAACATTGTTGAATCCCAAACCACTTTTGTCTCCATCAATTTTCCCAATACTAAGAATGTTGTCTAGAGCATCAGTACCATTGTTCAACATGCTGACACTTTTGGTCATAGAATCCAATTTAGAGTTAAGCATCCTAACTTCATTTTCAAGTTCAGTCTTTTCAGCCTCTAACTGCACTAGGGTTTTCTTCAGCTTCTCTCCTTCAAGACACACTTGTTTACTTCTCATGCACAGTTCTTTATACGATGCAGCAAGCTCTTCATAAGTAACCTCATCATCGCACGAATCATCATCTGACTCACAAACCCCAATCATAGCTCTAACAAGCTTAACTGATTCATCTTCAGATTCACTTTCACTATCAGACCAGGAAGCAGATAACCCCTTTTTCTGCTTTTTGAGATAAGTAGGACATTCCTTCTTGACATGACCATACCCTTCACACTCATAGACTCCCTTGTCATTATTGAACTTCTCTTCATCTCTAGTTTTCTTCCCCTGATCTCCTGATCTGTTGGTGTCAGATGTGATGTTCTTGACATTAGGATTATAACTCCTATTTATCCTCTTCATAACCTTATTAAACTGTCTTCCCTGCAAAACAATGGCCTGGGACAGCTCCTCCTGAGACTCAGCACCCTTCTCTTTCTTAGAATCTTCAGAACTAGATACCAATGCTATACTTTTGGTTTTCTTTTCAGGTTCCTCTTCCAATCCTAATTCAAAGGCTTGAAGAGAACCTATCAACTCATCAACCCTCATCTTGCTGATGTCTTGGGCTTCTTCTATAGCTGTCACCTTCATTTTATATCTCTTGGGAAGAGATCTAAGAATTTTCCTTACCAGCTTCTCTTCAGTCATTCTTTCTCCTAAAGCACTAGAAGCATTTGACAGCTCCAGGATGTTCATGTGGAAATCATGGATAGTCTCATCCTCCTTCATCTTCAGATTTTCAAACTTTGTTGTCAAAAGTTGAAGTCTTGACATCTTGACTTTGGAGGTTACTTCCTGAGTAGTCTTCAAGATATCCCATGCTTCCTTAGCTACTTCACAAGTGTTGACCAACCTGAAGATGTTCTTATCAACACCATTGAATATGGCATTCAAGGCTTTAGAATTCCCAAGGGCAAGCTCATCTTCTTCCTTGGTCCATTCTTCTTCAGGTTTCAGTTTTGTGCTACCCTCTACTTCCTTTCCATTCTCATCCTTTTCCACAGTAACATGATGTTTCCATTCTTTCACAATAGCCTTCCAAGCCCTGCTGTCTAATGACTTCAAGAAGGTAACCATCCTTGGTTTCCAATAGTCATAATTAGAGCCATCTAGAATAGGGGGTATATTCACAAATCCTCCAGTCTCCTTGTCCATTATACCAGAAAGTATCAGCCCTAGATCTCACCCAGATGCAGAGCAGGATGCCTGCTCTGATACCAATTGAAATTCTGGTATCAGATGTGTGATGTTAAGTGTGATGTCACAACAACACAATCTGCTATATGAACAAGGTAAAAACAACAGTAAATAACACAAAGAATTGTTCACCCAGTTTGGTCTAACTACCTACGTCTGGGGGCTACCATGCCAGGGAGGAAATTCACTATTTGTAGTATCAAATTACAGACTCAACAATCTCAGTTGACATATACCTAACTTGATCACTACCTAATGACACTTCTACCTAAGAAACCACTTAGGTATGAGAAACCACTCACTCCCTAAATCACCACAGTGATACAATCCAATGATTACACACTAATCACCCAACTTGATTCTGCTTAACAGCTTTGATCAAGGACAACACACTCTTGCTTAAAAGCTCTAGAGTGAATACACTTTACAACTCAAAATAGTAACACCAATTCCAACATGAATGGTTTACAAAAACACACACGAAAACTAAAATTGACTCTAGTCTATGCTCTCTGTCTTCGTTCCTTTTCAACAAGGGTTGAGTCTGCTTTTATATAATTCTGACTTGGGCTTGGATCTCTTCCAAAAATATCTGATTTTAAAACAAATTTGATCTTCAATTCTTTTTAAATCTCTCCAAATCAGCCCTAATGTTGGTTACAGAATCTGCTCCATAATGTGCAAATATATCTAATTGGAAATCTCTTCTCCAAGATATTCGCATCCAATCACTCTAATAGATCTCCTCAAAACTCACTAACACGCGCAACCCTAAAACATCACAATCTGATGTTCTGATATAGTGATGTCAAGACATCACTTATAACATCAGCATATAAAACTTCAACCCTGCAACAGCTAATGTTAGGAACCAATGTTATGACATCAGACATATGACATCAACATTGTTCAACTTTGTTTTACCAAAATTACAGCCAATACAAGAACCAACAACATTAAAATCCTTTAAGGATAATGCAATCACAAAAATCCAAAGCACAGTAGAAGCTTCTAGTTCCTGTTCGG
Organism: Lathyrus tuberosus; assembly: GCA_022829125.1. NCBI lineage: Eukaryota > Viridiplantae > Streptophyta > Magnoliopsida > Fabales > Fabaceae > Lathyrus > Lathyrus tuberosus. The sequence goes on from JALAZF010000639.1 coordinate 1,046,612, forward strand.
ACTCCATGGAAATAAGAACTATCTGGACTGAGTTCCATGAATGGATCTCAGTAGAAATTGTGAAGAGCAAGAAGCTGGCAATTACTCAAGCAGAAGAAAAACTGCATGCCTCAAGAACTGACGGTTCTGAAAGCTTGTTCTCACCTTTATCATCTCTAGGCTAGCTCTAGTCTAACTCAATAGGACCCATGAAAACCCAGCTTTATTAGGACTATGAGTACTTAAAATGTATTTCATTAGGAATATGCGTTCAAATTATCTATGATTTGATTATCGTGAACTTGTCTAGATTAAGCTCAACCTATGCTCTGAATTATAAAACCAAAACCAAATGATGAAATATTAAAATATTGTTACTTCTATCTGTTGTTCATAAATGAAATGATGTAATCTCTATAGATGCTTTAATCCTTCAATTAAGTAATCAGTTGATTCCATCTATCAACCTTCAATTGAAGTTTTAACCTTCAATTAAATACATGCTGAGTATAGATGTGTTTCCCTAAAATGAGTCTAATTGCTTCTGAATGTTTAAAATGACTCTGTGAATCTGTAACTAAATATAAATAACTACATGCTTAAATGCTCATATGCCCTGACACTTTTTGATGATGTCAAAAAGGGGGTGAAATATATTGATTGATTTTGATTGAAAGAAGGAAATCTGAAAGAATGCAGAACTCAAACAAAGTATTCTTATAAAATGTGTTACTACTAACGTTTGTTGTTTGATGTTATCTGAGGAACTCTAAACAAGTTCACTAGGCATTCTAAAGACAGGATAAGAAGAAGAACTACGATCATAGAATAAAGAATCAGATTAAGTAAGAAAACTCTAAAAGCAATCAAGGCAAAGTCTACATTTCAAGATGCTCACTCAGAAGTTCTGTGCAAATCAGAAGTCAAGAACTATCTGAAGATCTGGATTAAAGATCCAAGCAAGAAACCATTCTGATGTTTATAAGGAACCAATTTGAATTAAAGACGATTTGGTATCAGACTAAATCAGATTCAGTGCACAAAGATTAGTATCAGACTCTCAATCAAAGCAAAGTTGTGGATTACTATCAAAGTACCTTCATTGGTATCCTATCAGCACACAAAGGAAATACTCTTCAAAGTAATATCAAAAGAACTCCTTCAGCATCAGAATCAACAAACTTTGGTATAAGAGTCAGCACATCATTTTTACATCCGACTAAAACAAAATGTACTAGATTCAGAATCAAGCGTTGATTGATCACAAGTTTTAACCTTCAATTGGTATCTGATCAAAAATCAAGCTTTGATAATTTAACTGAGTTGTGACAATAACAAGGTCTGAAATAAACCTGTGTTCAAAGTCAAACTCTGAAAAGTCATGATCAACACTGGTGATTAAATTTAGAAACTCTGAATTTCGATTCTGAAAGATCCCAATATCTGACTTATGGAAATTAGGGGGAGATTACCCAAAAGACTAAAATGAAAAATCTAAAATCTTCATATAGCCTGAAACTCAAGGGGAGTGTATCAAAAGACAGTTTCTGATATACAACGAAGCTATGTTTATCAGTCGAAGAACTGCTCTAATTCTGTGCTCAATTGAATCTACTGAAAAGTAGAAATGCTTCAGACGACTCTGAAGATAACAAGCTCTGATATGTCAACAAAGGAAACTGAGTTCTGAAGATCTGAAGATGGAAGTTCTGTTGAACTAGTCCAGATGCTAAAGAGTCTTCGTTTTCCTAAGGACAAGATAGAAATGTAACTCTTTTCTTTTTTCTGTTCTGGCAACTCAAGTTGTTACTCTGTATATCTTTGGATTATATAAAATCCTAGATGATCTCAGATAAAGCTTTAAGGATAACTCATTCAGGGGGAGTCGTTGTTCCATACTCTGAATTTGTTTGCTTTGGTGATTACCTTGTATAAAATGTTCAATCAAAATACTTGGTTTTGTTATCATCAAAAAGGGGGAGATTGTGAGAACAAGAATTGTCTCTACAAGTCAATCTATGTTTTGATGATAATAATAAGTATTTGTGAAAGAACCATTTTATGGTCTAACGTGTGTTGTGTGCAGATCATAAGAACTAAAGACATCAGAACCAACATACACCAGATAGATGTACTATGATTGAATATATATATATATATATATATATATATATATATATATATATATATATATATATATATATATATGCGAAGTTACTATGTGTGACTAAAGTCGCGAGAAGCAAGAACGCTTGTTTATCTAGTCATGATCAGCCAAATCCAAGGATGTCAAGATTGCTGTTGCCATGCTCTTGTGGATGCTCTCTGAAAGTGATTAAGATTCTGAAGATAGTGAAGCTTCTGAAGAAATACACTCAAAAAGAACCAAAGTTCTGAAGACTCATATGACTTAAAGTTCTGATGGCTGAAGGTGCTAAAGACCAAGTGCAGAAAGAATCTGAAGACTGACGGGTTCTGAAGATCAAGGTTTCAAACATGAAGTTATGAAGACTCTGAAGACAGGCTCTGAAGATTCAGAAGACTTAAAGCAGAAAAGGATAACGCTCTTAATGACCAAGTACTGAAGTTCTGAAGGCTGATTCCTAATGGACTTCTTCACTTAACGGAAGACTTGAAGCATCAGATATTCTGCTATAAAGACTCCACTCATGCTTCATCAAATTAACATCAGAAGCCACTGAAGTTTCGAAGTCTAAATATTACCGTTGTGAGTTAAATGTACACACTGCCCAAGAAAATATGTCTGGTCACTTCCACTTCTGCAAAAAGAAGATGTGTCAGTACAACTCATTATATCACAACGTCTCTTTTCCAAATAGCCAACAGTATTCTGTAACGGCTATATTTCTACTGGCTACTTAATGGAAAGATTTTTTTCTTCTGATGTGTCGATCACTTATAGAATTACGAACTGAATGTTCATCTACAAAATTGACCAAGGAAAATATGTCTAGTCACTTCCACTTCTGCAAAAAGAAGATGTGTCAGTACAACTCATTATATCACAACGTCTCTTTTCCAAATAGCCAACAGTATTCTGTAACGGCTATATTTCTACTGGCTACTTAATGGAAAGAGTTTTTTCTTATGATGTGTCGATCACTTATAGAATTACGAACTGAATGTTCATCTACAAAATTCACCAAGTCATTGTGTGAAGATAGCAACAATGATGAGTTCTCGTTGTAACACTTAGAATATCAAAAGCTGTCACCATTTACACATGGCCATTGTTGTTGGAGCTTAAGATCAACATTCAATGCAACAACAACAAATTGGTACAGAAGCTGTTGATGAAGAAGACAACATTGAAGATCTGTCAAGTCATCAACCTACCTTCTCGTCAGGACTACATTGAAGATCTGAAGCAAGGAGTTACTGCTCAAAGCTTGCTCACCCAAGAAGACGATAAGAAGAAGATCTACAAGATGTCAACAACTGTCAAATCGTCATACATCTGTGTAGTTTCTTAGAATAGCAAGGAGCTGCTCCTCACATCTTGCTTGAACACTTGTGTGTTCTTTTGTACTTAAACTTAGGAGTAATCTGCTTGTTAAGAAGCATATTAGTAATCTCCTGTTAACTAATTCTTGGTGAATTAGGATTCCTTGAGTGGTCAGTGTGACCGGAGACTCGAGAAGACTATGGCGACATGTCATTGTGGGAAAAGCCTGAAATAGGGTTAGTAGCGTTATATTCATTGTGATGAATCCCTGAACCTCTAGCTGTGAAAGCCTAGCAGTAGATCTTGTGAGATGGGAACCTGCAGGTCAATGTTCGTTATATTCATTAAGTTGAATACCTGAACAGTTCATTGCATGTTAGTCACAGTGCGGCTGTACAAGTGGTTAGTCACCAGCTGTTGCCCGCGCATCTGTAATCGAGATTAATTATAGTGGATTAAGTCCTTGATTTCAAGGCGAAATCACCTGAGGAGGGTGGACTGGATTAGCCCGCGTGGTGAACCAGGATATATCGTGTGTCATTTACTCTATTGCTTAGTATCTCTATTTATGTTTCTGCATTGAATATCAGAACCACATATTAAGCAAAGCCAGAACCTTGCAGCCTATCTCAGATAAGCTTCCGCACTGCAAGTTCTGAGTATCGTAACTTATGAACAAAACCTATACGGTTCTCATACTCTTTAGTTAATAGATCAGAATCTCTCAACGAACATTGAAGGTTCTTAAGCATCAAATTAACAAGATGCGAAAAGTTACAAAAATAGTAAATACACAATTCAAACCCCCATTTCTTGTGTCTTTCTCGCACCTTCACAAGACACATGACTGGTGTCAATAACTATCTGGTGAATATAGAGCCTCATTCCTCCAACAATGCCACCTTTGGAGATGGATCCAAGGGAATGATTAAATGAGTAGGGAGATTGGATCATGCTGGGAATCCTAGACTTGACAATGTGCTGCTTGTCAAGGGATTAACTGCAAATTTGATTAGCATAAGTCAACTTTACGATCAAGGTCTAAAGGTCAACATCACTAGATCTGAATGTTTAGTTGTGGATGATAAAGATAGGATTACCATGAAAGGTGTCAGATCAAAAAATAATTGTATGGACAGCTTTGTAGATGGAGAAACATCAGAAACACTCCTCAGAACTGAACATGGGTGAATTACAAATTGGAAGGTTAACCAAGATGACACATAGGAGATTGTAACATTAGACTATCGCAAGGGTTGAGAATATTCTTCAAAAGGCCTCTGTGATTAATGAAATTGCTGGAAATAGATGTTCATATGCTGTCACTGTAACACCCCTAATCTATACCCCAAAGCTATTAAAGCGATAAATAAAAATTCAAAATTTCATCAGAGTATATTTAAAACATGCACGGCATAGACCGAGGGGTCACATCAATTTGAAACAAACATACAACACCTGCTCATAAAGATATGCAAAAATCAGGTAGCAATTAACAAAGGAACTTAGTTCCTACTACCCACTTAATTCAGATACAGAATAAAAGCGGAAAATCTGTACTGAAATCTCATATATATATATATATATATATATATATATATATATATATATCAGGAAACGTTTGTCTGCCAAATACAATCATACATGTACAATCTCAAAAGAACATATACATATACACATAAATCACCAACGGTCTCCCTAACTACCCGGTGTCACATATCAGAGCCGACCGACAAAAGAATGAAGACCTAAGCTTCACAAAAAGACCTCCAGCAATCTAATCTGCAATGCCTCATAGAGCATTATAAAACAGCAGAAGGGTGAGAAACACAATCATAATATAATTGCATACAATTATATATAACACCAAAAATACACATACATATTGTTCTCACCACAACTCATACCAGAATTCAAACACACAACAACACAATGTATAATTCATCTTTCCATCACCAAGGTATACCAACCAAGCACCATACAAGTATCACCAACCATATACATATATCAATTTATCAATTTCATCCACTATTACACACATAAACAAACCATTAATGATTTATGCAAATGCAAGAGACCGACGCAACGACTCTATGCATATGCACATGCGGTATCGACTTCCATCAATTCTCAACACCAGTTCACTCAGGAACTATTGGAACCATCGCTCGTTACTTAGTGTAACTCCCCGTCGGGCATACGATGTTCCCCGTCGCTTTCGGTCCTCTTTGTATAAGGCTCACGACGTTTATGGATCGCTTTCGGTCCTCTTTGTATAAGGCTCACGATCCGATCGCTCACACCCCACACGGGCACACGATAGTCTATAACCATCGCTTTCGGTCCTCTTGGTATAAGGCTCACAATGTTATAGCAGATTCCCTCTGGAATCGATTCGTCGTTCACACCCACTAGGGAACACGACATCACAAGAATGCACATCATGATGCTCAGCATACAATGACTCATGACATTCAAATGCACACATATATGCAATCATCATATTCAACATTAATCATGCTTTGGAATTCAAGCCCAAAACAATGCATTTATACCATACAACAGCACGCAAATCATACCATATCCATATCAACAGCACATTGCATGATACACACCAATTACACACAATTATAACGACAAAAGTCAACAAAACGACACTATTCCAAATTCCCGGCATAATTAAATCGGCTAACAATCTCAAAATTATTATAATAAGAAAGTACGGTTCAATAGCTACTCAACGATACCAAGAATGTTAAAAACGGATAAATGGAACACAAGTTACGGACTAAACAAGAAAAGACATCGTGAAAAACTACATTTTGCAATTCCCCTAGCCATACGCGTATTGCCATGAGCCATACGCGTATGCCCTGCTCCCTCGCCCATTCCATACACGTATTGCCCAAGGTCGTACACGTATGGGCAGAGACCCATTTTTCCCAAAATTCCCATTAAAAGTCCAATATGCGTAGTGCCCTACACCATACGCGTATTGCCCTAAAGTCTTACGCGTACCATTACACAAATGGGCAGATGGCCGAGAAATTGAAGCTTCATACGCGTATTGCCCAGTTTTCTTCAATGCCATACACGTATTGCCTTGACCAATACGCGTATTGCCTTGAGTGATACGCGTATGGGTAGTGGAAAACCAAAATTTTTCTGCAAAATTTTGTTCTGCGTTTTCCAACCAAAATCAACCCAATTTCACCTATACACCAGAAAAATTACCAATACAAGCCCTAACAACATGTATCTATCATGTATCAACAATAAGGAACACTAAAACATGATTTCAAACACATTTAATCGATTTCTAATCAATTTTTACATAATATAGTTTTTACTATATATTTCCATTTCAATCCAACAACAACCAAAAGCATACATACATAATCATACACAAGCATATAATAATCGAGTTTCGCACCCTTACCCGATTTAATCGTGTTTAGAAAAGTCGAGTGATTGTTTTCTTGATTTCCAAGTTTTTCTCTCTTTTTCTTCTCTTCTTCTCTTCTCTTTCCCTTTTCCTTCTTCTCTTTTTCTTTCTCTCTATTTTTCTCTCTTTCTATTTCTATTTTCTTAACTTAAGAAAAAAAATAAAGTGAAATGCCCAAAATACCCCTACACTCAAATATCTCGCAAATGTTCCCAAAACCCGATAAAATATCACAACATTGAAAAATAACATATTTCCAAATAAAAGTCGAAAATAAAATAATATAATAATAAAATAATCAAAACGACTCGATTAAATAAAAATACTAAAACTGGGGCATTACAACTCTCCCCCACTTAGAAAGTTTCGTCCTCGAAAATATACCTGAGACGAACAACTCTGGATACGATTCTCGCATCCGACTCTCTAACTCCCAAGTCAAATTGCCCTCAGCAACGCCTCCCCACGCTACTTTCACAAGTGCAATATCCTTGCCTCTCAACCCCTTCACCTCACGATCCAAAATCCAAACGGGTAATGCCTCAACCGTAAGGTTCTCCCTTACTTTAACCTCGTCCATCGGGATCACGTGCGACGGATCCGGAACATACTTTCGAAGCTGTGAAACATGGAACACATCATGAAAATTCGACAGACTCGGCGGCAACGCCACCCTATAAGCCACAACACCCACTCTCGCAGATATCTAGTAAGGACCAATAAACTGAGAAGTAAGTTTCTTCGATTTCAATGCACGACCAACACCCATTACCGGTGTAACTCTCAAAAATACATGATCTCCCTCTTGGAACTCAAGATCTTTTCTTCTCCGATCATGATAACTCTTTTGCCTACTCTGAGAAGTCTTCATTTTCTCTCGAATAAGCTTCACTTTTTCCGTAGTCTGTTGCACCAACTCTGGTCCAACAACCGAACTCTCACCAGATTCGTGCCAACACAACGGCGTTCGACATCTTCGTCCATACAATGCTTTAAAAGGTGCCATTCCAATACTCGAATGGAAACTGTTATTATACGTGAATTCAATCAATGCAAGATAACTATCCCACGCACCACCTTGTTCAAGAACACACGCTCTCAACAAATCTTCCAATGACTGAATCGTTCGCTCGGTCTGACCATCCGTCTGCGGATGATAAGCCGAACTCAATCTCAATTTAGAACCCAACACCTTCTATAAACTCTCCCAAAATCTCGAGGTAAACCTCGGATCTCGATCCGAAACAATGCTCAACGGGACCCCATGCAACTTCATAATCACACTGATATAAATCTCAGCCAACCTCTCCAAAGTAAAATTAATGTCAATCGGAATGAAATGCGCCGATTTAGTCAGCCTATCCACAACCACCCAAATAGCATTATGCCCTCGCTGTGTATTCGGCAACCCTGTCACGAAATCCATGGAAATGTTGTCCCACTTCCACTCAGGAATATCCAACGGTTGCAATAAACCACTAGGCTTCAGATGTTCTACCTTCGATTTCTGACAAGTCAAACATGCATAAACAAACTGAGCCACATCTCTTTTCAAACCAGACCACCAGAAAATCTTCTTCAAATCTTGGTACATTTTATTCGCTCCCGGATGTATACTCAAATTACTTCGGTGTCCTTCCTCTAAAATCATCCTTTTCAACTCCGCATCATCAGGAATACAAATTCGACCTCGGAACCTCAAAACACCATTAATATCCACTCTAAAATCCTCATTTTCACTTTTCTCTCCAACCGTCATCAAATCCACAAATTTCACATCCATCTTCTATTTCTCACTAACAGTCTTCAGAAAATCATTAGTAACCTTCAACATTCCAAGCCTCACGCTATCCGACGTCACCTCACACACCAAACTCAAATCCCTAAAAGCTTCCAAAAGCTCCCACTCCTTAACCATTAAAGCGGACATATGTAACGATTTCCGACTCAACGCATCGGCTACCACATTAGCTTTACCAGGATGGTAATTCAAGCCAAAGTCGTAATCCTTCAAAAATTCCAACCATCTCCACTGCCTCATATTTAACTCTTTCTGATCAAACAAATATTTCAAACTTTTGTGATCACTAAAGACTTCAAACCTCGCACCAAAAAGATAATGCCTCCAAATCTTCAACACAAAAACCACAGACGCTAATTCAAGATCATGAGTAGGATAATTTTTCTCATGCACTATCAACTGCCTTGAAGCATAAGCCACGACCTTACCTTCTTGCATCAGAACACCACCTAGACCAATCAAAGATGCATCACAATACACCACAAATGGTTCATTAGGATTCGGCAAAATCAAAATCGGAGTTGTCGTCAATCTTCTCTTCAGCTCATTAAAACTTTCCTCGCACCGAATATCCCAAATGAACGCTTGCCCTTTACAAGTTAACTGGGTCAAAGGAAGTGCTAGCTTAGAAAAACCCTCAATAAACCTTCGATAATATCCGGCCAAACCCAAAAAGCTTCGAATTTCAGTAACAGATCTTGGAGCCTCCCATTGTAGAACTGCTTCTACTTTAGATGGATCCACAGCAATACCATTACCTGAAATCACGTGCCCAAGAAAACTCACCTCCGACAACCAGAACTCACACTTGGACAATTTGGCAAAAAGCTTTCTTTCTTTCAAAACCTGCAAAACAATACGCAAATGCTCCGCGTGCTCCTCCCGAGACTTATAATAAATCAAAATGTCATCAATAAACACAACAACAAATCGATACAAATGCTCATGGAAAATACGATTCATGTATTCCATAAACACACCTGGCGCATTAGAAACCCCGAACGGCATCACAGAATATTCATAATGACTGTAACGTGTCCTAAAAGCCGTCTTCTAAATATCTTCCTATTTCACCCTAATCTGATGATACCCTGACCTCAAGTCAATCTTACTGAACACACACGCACCAACCAACTGATCCATCAGATCATCAATCCTTGGAAGAGGATACTTATTCTTAATCGTCACCTTATTCAACTGGCGATAATCAATACACAACCGCATACTCCCATCTTTCTTTTTCACCAATAAAACTGGAGCACCCCAAGGAGAAACGCTTGGCCTCACAAACCTCTTTTCCAACAATTTGTTCAACTGTTTCTTTAACTTAACCAACTCAGATGCCGACATACGATAGGGTGCCATAGAAATAGGTCTAGTACCAGGAACTAGATCTATAGAAAACTCCACCTCTCTCTCTGGCGGCAAGTCTGAAATATCCTCAGGAAACACTTCCGAAAAATCACACACAACAGGAAACACATCAAGTGAAACTTGACTATCCACAGTAAATGATGCAAACAACCCAAACAACTGAGCTTCCTCCGCCAAAAGTTTCTTCAACTCTTTGGTAGATAAGAAACTCGAGTCTTCGTCTTCCTCAAGAGAAGGAAATCTTACTAGCTTATGATAACAATCAATATGAACCCTATTGAACTGCAACCAATTCATTCCCAGAACCACATCTAAACCCTCCAACGGTAAACACACCAAATCCATCTCAAAGTCTTTACCATAAATGGTCAAAGGACAACTTAGACAAACCAAAGAAGTAGTTACTGACCCCATTGCTGGAGTATCAATAACCATCTCACCACCCATCGAAGACAACACAAGATTCAAATGCTTCGCGCACTCAGACGAAATAAACGAATGAGTCGCTCCAGTATCAATAATAGCAACTAAAGGAGTACTATTAATAAAACAAGTACCTCTGATCAGACGATCTGCACTTGAAGTCTGAGTTCCTGCCAAGGCAAAAACTTTCCCACCAGCTGGAGCTTGCTTCGGTTTCGGACACTTCGTACTAATGTGACCAGGTTCACCACAGTTGAAACACTTCACCACATTCTTCCTTGCACAATCAGCTGCGACATGTCCTAAACCTCCACAATTAGAACACTTCCTCAAATCCTTCCTACATTCGGACTGACGATGTCCCACATCCCCACATCTATAACATCTCAGAGGACCAGACATTCCTCCTCCACTTGACCTTTTCTTAAAATTTCCCCTTTGTTTACCCTTATCAGCTGGTGTTACATACGAACCACCACGGAACTGTTGCTTCCCTTTCCTCTCGCTCACACTCTTATAGTGAGTAGAACGAGCCTTACTATCCTCCTCATAAATCCTACAACAATCCACCAAATCAGAAAACCTCTGAATCCTATGGTAACAAATTGCCTGCTTTATCTCAGGATGCAATCCGTTATCAAACTTTACACACTTAGAAAATTCCGCAGTCGCTTCAGCATAATGTGGATAAAACTGCACAAGCTCCATAAACTTAGCAGTATAATCAACAACAGACATATTACCTTGTTTTAATTCCAAGAACTCAATTTCCTTATTTCCTCTTACATCTTCGGGAAAATACTTCCTCAGAAACTCAATGCTAAACACAACCCAAGTAATATCTTCCTCTGCAGCTTCCAACACATGACATGTACTAACCCACCAATCATCAGCTTCTTCCAGTAACATGTGAGTACCCAGTCTCACCTTCTGATCCTCAGCACAATCCATCACTCAGAAGATTCTTTCAATCTCTTTCAGCCATATCTGAGCACCATCAGGATCATATCTTCCTTTGAAGACAGGCGGTTTGTTCTTCCTGAACTCATAATTACCAGCAGCATTAGGTGCACCCTGCACAGCCCAAGCCATAGCTTGCATAGCAGCAGCCAAAGCAGCGTCATTCCTACCAGCCATATTCTGTTCATTTCCAATAACAACAACTATGGTTAAACAAATAGCTCATCCAAACACCAAGACCGACAAGGACTGACACAATGTAACACCCCTAATCTATACCCCAAAGCTATTAAAGCGATAAATAAAAATTCAAAATTTCATCAGAGTATATTTAAAACATGCACGGCATAGACCGAGGGGTCACATCAATTTGAAACAAACATACAACACCTGCTCATAAAGATATGCAACAATCAGGTAGCAATTAACAAAGGAACTTAGTTCCTACTACCCACTTAATTCAGATACAGAATAAAAGCGGAAAATCTGTACTGAAATCTCTTATATATATATCAGGAAAATTTTGTCTACCAAATACAATCATACATGTACAATCTCAAAAGAACATATACATATACACACAAATCACCAACGGTCTCCCTAACTACCCGGTGTCACATATTAGAGCCGACCGACAAAAGAATGAAGACCTAAGCTTCACAAAAAGACCTCCAGCAATCTAATCTGTAATGCCTCATAGAGCATTATAAAACAGCAGAAGGGTGAGAAACACAATCATAATATAATTGCATACAATTATATATAACGCCAAAAATACAAATATATATTGTTCTCACCACAACTCATACCAGAATTCAAACACACAACAACACAATGTATATTTCATCTTTCCATCACCAAGGTATACCAGCCAAGCACCATACAAGTATCACCAACCATATACATATATCAATTTATCAATTTCATCCACTATTCCACACATAAACAAACCATTAATGATTTATGCAAATGCAAGAGACCGACGCAACGACTCCTTGCATATGCACATGCGGTACCGACTTCCATCAATTCTCAACACCAGTTCACTCAGGAACTATTGGAACCATCGCTCTTTACTTAGTGTAACTCCCCATCGGGCATACGATGTTCCCCGTCGCTTTCGGTCTTCTTTGTATAAGGATCACGACGTTTATGGATCGCTTTCGGTCCTCTTTGTACAAGGCTCATGATCCGATCGTTCACACCCCACACGGCACACGATAGTCTATAACCATCGCTTTCGGTCCTCTCGGTATAAGGCTCACGATGTTATAGCAGATTCCCTCTGGAATCGATTCTTCGCTCACACCCACTAAGGCACACGACATCACAAGAATGCACATCATGATGCTCAGCATACAATGACTCATGACATTCAAATGCACACATATATGCAATCATCTCATTCAACATTAATCATGCTTTGCAATTCAAGCCCAAAATAATGCATTTATACCATACAACAGCACGCAAATCATACCATATCCATATCAACAGCACATTGCATGATACACACCAATTACACACAATTATAACGACAAAAGTCGACAAAACAACACTATTCCAAATTCCCGACATAATTAAATCAGCTAACAATCTCAAAATTATTATATTAAGAAAGTACGATTCAATAGCTACTCAACGATACCAAGAATGTTAAAAACGGATAAACGGAACACAAGTTACAGACTAAACAAGAAAAGACATCGCGAAAAACTACATTTTACAATTCCCCTAGCCATACGCGTATTGCCATGAGCCATACACGTATGCCCTGCTCCCTCGCCCATTCCATACGCGAATTGTGTAACGCCCCGTTTTGCCAATTTTATATTATTGAGTCTTTTTGGATTATTTTATTATTATTTTATTTTATTCTCGACTTTTATGCGAAAATATGTTATTTTTCGTCGTGATTATATTTTATCGCGTTTTGGGAACATTTGCGGGATATTTGAGTGTGGGGGTATTTTGGACATTTCATAGATATTTTTACTAAGTTAGTAAGAAAGAAAAGAAAATAGAAAAGAAAAGGGAAAGAAAAATAGAGAGAAAGAAAGAAGAAAGAAGGAAAAAGAGAAGAAAAGAGGAGAAGAGAGAAAATTGGAGAAAGAGTGGAAAAATCATCAAGAACAATTTCTAGGAATCGATTAATCGGGTAAGGGTGCGAAACTCGATTATTCTATGATTGTATACGATTATGTATGTGTTTTGTTGTTGTTTTTGGATTGATTTGGAGAATATTAGTAAAACCTAGATTGTGTAAAAATTGATTAGAAATGAATTTGATTGTGGTAAAAATCTTGTTGAATGCATTGTTGATTGTTCATACATGTTTGTGGTATGCTATTACACTTCAAATTGCTGTTTTTCTGAGTTTTAGGTGAAGAAATTGGTTGATGTTGGGTTGGAAAACGCAGAAATTGTTCTGCAGAATTTTTCTGGGTATGCTCTGGCCATACGCGTAAGGGGCATGTCCATACGCGTATGAGCCAAGGCGATACGCGTATCATTGGCTTGTTTTTGGGCCAATACGCGTATGAATCTTGGCATTACGCGTAACATGGGCGAGCCATGGGCCAATACGCGTATGGGTTTTGGAACGAGGAATTTGTGAAGGAAATGGGTTCTGTCCGTACGCGTATGGACATGAGTGATACGCGTATGGACAGGAGAATGTCAAAAATGTGATTTTTCAAAAATGTGTTTTCGGTTTTGTCCGTAACTTTGGTTCCGATTATCCGATTTTTGAATTCTTGGTGTCGTTAGAAAGGTATCGAGTTGTACTTTGTGATTATGAGGTTTTGAGAATTGTTGGCCGATTAAATTTTGTCGGGAAATGTGAATAGTGTGGAATCTCGACTTTTGTTGTTTTAAATGGTGCGTATTTGATGTGTATTATGTTATAAGTTGGTGAATTGGATGTGTATGCCTTATGTGCTGTTGTGGGGATGAATTGTGGCCGGAAGGCAAGAAAATGCTAAGTGTGGTATTTGATAAATGTGCATGATTATGAATATGTGCATGGATGCAATGTGAGTGTCATGAGTCATTGTATGCCAAGCATCATAATGTGCATTGTGGAAACGTCCTGAGAGACGGTTTGATTCCCGAGGGGAATATGCTATACCATCGTGTGCCTCGAAAATATGAGGCGCTGCCTGAGGACTTAAAGCGATAGGTATAGACGATTGTGGGCTCCTTTGGAGACTTAAAGCAATCCTTAACGTCGTGTGCCTCGAAAATATGAGGCGATGCCTGAGGACCTAAAGCGACGGGTGAACATCGTAGGCCCGACGGGGAGTTACTTGAGATTCTCAGTAACGAGCGATGGTTCCAATAGTTCCTGAGTGAACTGATGATGAGACAAGAGACATTGGAAGTCGGTACCGCATGGCATGTGCATAGAGTCGTCGTGTCGGTCTATGTGCATTGCATAAATCATGAATTAATTGTGTGTGAATTTGTGACTGTGATTGATGATTGTATGGTATATGTGTGGTGTGTAATGGTATTTGATGCTTGAGAATTATGCGGTATTATGTTATATGTGGTTGTGGTGAGAATGTGTTACTTGTACAATTCTGTGTTATCGTATATAATTTTATTCAATTATATTATGGTTGTTTTTCTCACCCTTCTGCTGTTTTATAACGCTCTATGAGGCGTTGCAGATTAGAGCTGCTGGAGGTATTCTTTTTGTGAAGCGTTGCGTCTTCATTCTTTTGGTCGGTCGGCTCTGATATGTGACTCCGGGTAGTTAGGGTGGCCGCGTGCTATTATTTTGCATATTTGATGATGTATTTTGGTTGTACATATGCTACCTGATGTATGACAAACTGTTTATATGTGTATATGTATTTATGTTAATCAGATTTTAGATCTTCCGCTTTAATTCTAATTTCTGAAAAGTGGGTGTAAGGAACAAAGTTTCCTCTGTTTGATTGCTACCCCACGGTTGCATATCATTATGGGCAGGTGTTGCATGTTATGCTATGTTTTGGGTACAGTTGATGTGATTCCTCCCTTTCTATGCCGCGAATTCAAATGTACTCTGACGAAATTTCGAATTTTCTTTTAGTGCTTTAATTGCCTGTTAATTGGGGGTATAGATTGGGGGCGTCACATTAAGTGGTATCAGAGCCAGTCCGTGTCAGTCCGTGTCAGTTGTGTCTGTTGTGTCTGGCATATTGGGCGAGTTGTGTTGGACGAGTTGTTGTTTAACCATAGTTTCTGTATTTGGACGAACAGAATATGGCTGGTCGTAATGATGCTGCTTTGGCTGCTGCGATGGAGGCTATGGCACGAGCTGTGCAGGGTGCACCGAATGCTGCAGGTAATGATGAGTTTAGAAAGAATAAGCCGCCGGTCTTTAAAGGGAAACATGATCCGGATGGTGCGCAGTTGTGGTTGAAAGAGATTGAGAGGATTTTTAGGGTAATGGATTGTGATGACGATGATGATAAAGTGAGGCTGGGTACTCATATGCTGCACGAAGAGGCTGATGACTGGTGGGTCAGTACTCGTCAGGTGTTGGAAGCTGAGGAGGAGGAAGAAGAGATTACTTGGGAAGTGTTTAGCCGAGAGTTTCTAAGGAAGTATTTTCCGGAGGATGTCCGAGGAAAGAAGGAGATTGAGTTTTTAGAGCTAAAACAAGGTAATATGTCGGTTATTGACTATACTGCTAAGTTTGTGGAACTTGTGCAGTTTTATCCTCATTATTTGGAAGCGACTGCTGAATTTTCAAAGTGTGTGAAGTATGAAAGTGGCTTGCATCCTGAGATAAAACAGGCTATTGGTTATCAGAGGATCCGAAGGTTTGCTGATTTGGTGGAATGCTGTAGGATTTATGATGAAGATAGTAAGGCCCGTTCTGCTCACTATAAAAGTGTAAGTGACAGGAAAGGGAAACAACAGTTTCGTGGTGGTCCGTATGTGTCACCGGCTGATAAAGGTAAACAAAGGGGTAATTTTGATCGAAGGTCAAGTGGAGGAGGTATGTCTAATGCTCCTAGGTGTTTTAAATGTGGTGAATTGGGTCATCGCCAGATGGAATGTAGGAAGAAAGTGGATAAGTGTTCTAATTGTGGTGGTATCGGACATGTTTTAGCTGATTGTAAAAGGAAGAATGTAGTGAAGTGTTATAACTGTGGGGAACCTGGTCACATTAGCTCGAAGTGTCCGAATCAGAAGAAAGCTCCGACTAGTGGGAAAGTGTTTTCATTGGCAGGAACTCAGACCTCAAGTGCAGATCGTCTGATAAGAGGTACTTGCTTTATTAATAATACGCCTTTAATTGCTATTATTGATACTGGAGCGACTCATTCGTTTATTTCATCTGAGTGCGCGGAACTTTTGAATCTTGGATTGTCTTCGATGGATGGTGAGATGGTTATTGATACTCCAGCGATGGGGTCAGTAACTACTTCTTTAGTGTGTTTGAGTTGTCCTTTGACCATTTATGGCAAGGACTTTGCGATGGATTTGGTGTGTTTACCGTTGGAAGGTTTAGATGTGGTGTTGGGAATGAATTGGTTGCAATTCAATCGGGTACACATTGATTGTTATCATAAGCTTGTAAGGTTTCCTTCTCTTGAGGAAGACGAAGACTCGAGTTTCTTATCTACCAAAGAGTTGAAGAAACTTTTGGCGGATGAAGCTCAGTTGTTTGGATTATTTGCATCTTTGACTGTGGATAGTCAAGTTTCATTGGAAGTGTTTCCTGTTGTGTGCGAATTTCCTGAGGTGTTTCCTGTTGATATTTCAGATGTGCCGCCAGAGAGAGAAGTTGAATTTTCTATAGATCTAGTTCCTGGTACTAGACCTGTTTCTATGGCACCTTATAGAATGTCGGCATCTGAATTGGCGGAGTTGAAAAGGCAGTTAAGTGACTTATTGGAGAAGAGGTTCGTGAGACCAAGTGTTTCTCCTTGGGGTGCTCCAGTTTTGTTAGTGAAAAAGAAAGATGGGAGTATGCGATTATGTATTGATTATCGCCAGTTGAACAAAGTGACGATTAAGAATAAGTATCCGCTTCCGAGGATTGATGATCTGATGGATCAGTTGGTTGGTGCTTGTGTATTTAGTAAGATTGATTTGAGATCGGGGTACCATCAGATAAGGGTGAAGGAAGAGGATATTCAGAAGACGGCCTTTAGAACACGGTACGGTCATTATGAATATTCGGTGATGCCGTTCGGGGTTTCTAATGCGCCTGGTGTGTTTATGGAATACATGAATCGGATTTTTCACGAGCATTTGGATCGTTTTGTGGTGGTGTTTATTGATGATATTTTAATCTATTCTCAGTCTCGTGAGGAACATGCAGAGCATTTGCGTATTGTTTTGCAGGTGTTGAAGGAAAGGAAGCTTTTTGCCAAATTGTCCAAGTGTGAATTCTGGTTGTCTGAGGTGAGTTTTCTTGGGCACGTAATTTCAGGTAATGGTATTGCTGTGGATCCATCTAAAGTAGAAGCAGTTCTACAATGGGAGGCTCCTAGATCCGTTACTGAAATTCGAAGCTTTTTGGGTTTGGCTGGTTATTACCGGAGGTTCATTGAAGGTTTTTCTAAGCTAGCTCTTCCTTTGACGCAGTTGACTTGTAAGGGTAAAGCATTCATTTGGGATATTCAATGTGAAGAAAGTTTTTGTGAGCTGAAGAGAAGATTGACGACAGCTCCGATTCTTATTTTACCTGATCCTAATGAACCGTTTGTTGTGTATTGCGATGCTTCTTTAATTGGTTTGGGTGGTGTTCTGATGCAGGAAGGTAAAGTTGTAGCTTATGCTTCAAGGCAGTTAAGAGTTCATGAGAAAAACTATCCTACTCATGATCTTGAATTAGCGGCTGTGGTTTTTGTGTTGAATATTTGGAGGCACTATCTCTATGGTGCGAGGTTCGAAGTCTTTAGTGATCATAAAAGCTTGAAATATTTATTTGATCAGAAAGAGTTGAACATGAGGCAGCGGAGATGGTTGGAATTCTTGAAAGACTACGACTTTGGCTTGAATTACCATCCTGGTAAAGCTAATGTGGTAGCCGATGCATTGAGCCGGAAATCGTTGCATATGTCCGCATTGATGGTGAAAGAGTTGGAACTTTTGGAGTCGTTTAGAGACTTGAGTTTGATATGTGAAGTGACATCGGTTAGTGTAAGGCTTGGAATGTTGAAAGTTACTAATGAATTTTTGTTGTCGGTAAGTGAGAAACAAAAGCTGGATTTGAAATTCGTTGATTTGATGAGGAATGAGAATGTGGATTTCAAGGTGGATAATTTTGGTGTTTTGAGGTTTCGTGGTCGTATTTGTATTCCTGATGATGCGGAGTTGAAAAGAATGATTTTGGAGGAAGGACACCGGAGTAATTTAAGTATGCATCCGGGTGCGAATAAGATGTACCAAGATTTGAAGAAGATTTTCTGGTGGTCTGGTTTGAAAAGAGACGTGGCTCAGTTTGTGTATGCATGTTTGACTTGTCAGAAATCGAAAGTGGAACATTTGAGACCTAGTGGTTTGTTGCAACCGTTGGATATTCCTGAGTGGAAGTGGGATAGCATTTCGATGGATTTTGTGACGGGATTACCGAACACTCAGCGTGGGCATAATGCTATTTGGGTGATTGTTGACAGGCTGACTAAATCGGCGCATTTTATTCCGATTGACATCAGTTTTTCTTTGGAACGGTTAGCTGAGATCTATATCAGTGTGGTGGTGAAATTGCATGGGATTCCATTGAGTATTGTTTCTGATCGAGATCCTAGATTTACATCTAGATTTTGGGAAAGTTTACAAAAGGCTTTGGGTTCTAGATTGAGGTTGAGTTCGGCTTATCATCCGCAGTCGGATGGTCAGACCGAAAGAACGATTCAGTCTTTGGAGGATTTGTTGAGAGCGTGTGTGTTGGAACAAGGTGGTGCGTGGGACGGTTATCTTGCTTTGGTTGAGTTCACGTATAATAACAGTTTCCATTCTAGTATCGGAATGGCACCTTTTGAGGCTTTATATGGACGAAGATGTAGAACGCCGCTGTGTTGGCACGAAACAGGTGAAAGTTCGGTGGTTGGACCGGATTTGGTGCAACAAACGACGGAAAAGGTAAAGTTTATTCGTGAGAAAATGAAGGCTTCTCAGGATAGACAAAAGAGTTATCATGATCGGAGACGGAAGGACCTTGAGTTTCAAGAGGGTGATCATGTATTTCTGAGGGTTACGCCGGTAACAGGTGTTGGTCGTGCTTTGAAATCTAAGAAGCTTACTTCTCGATTTATTGGTCCTTACCAGATATCTGCGAGAGTTGGTGCTGTGGCGTATCGTGTGGCGTTACCGCCGAATCTGTCGAATTTGCATGACGTTTTTCATGTTTCACAGCTTCGGAAGTATGTCCCAGACCCTTCACATGTTATTCCAATGGACGAGGTTGAGGTAAGGGATAACCTTACGGTCGAGACTTTACCAGTTAGTATTTTGGATCGCGAGGTGAAGCGGTTGAGGGGTAAAGAGATTGCACTTGTGAAAGTGGCGTGGGGAGGCGCTGCTGATGGTAATCTGACGTGGGAGTTGGAAAGTAGGATGCGAGAGTCGTATCCAGAGTTGTTTGAATCAGGTAAGATTTTCGAGGACGAAAATTTCTAAGTGGGGGAGAATTGTAACGCCCCGTTTTGCCAATTTTATATTATTGAGTCTTTTTGGATTATTTTATTATTATTTTATTTTATTCTCGACTTTTATGCGAAAATATGTTATTTTTCGTCGTGATTATATTTTATCGCGTTTTGGGAACATTTGCGGGATATTTGAGTGTGGGGGTATTTTGGACATTTCATAGATATTTTTACTAAGTTAGTAAGAAAGAAAAGAAAATAGAAAAGAAAAGGGAAAGAAAAATAGAGAGAAAGAAAGAAGAAAGAAGGAAAAAGAGAAGAAAAGAGGAGAAGAGAGAAAATTGGAGAAAGAGTGGAAAAATCATCAAGAACAATTTCTAGGAATCGATTAATCGGGTAAGGGTGCGAAACTCGATTATTCTATGATTGTATACGATTATGTATGTGTTTTGTTGTTGTTTTTGGATTGATTTGGAGAATATTAGTAAAACCTAGATTGTGTAAAAATTGATTAGAAATGAATTTGATTGTGGTAAAAATCTTGTTGAATGCATTGTTGATTGTTCATACATGTTTGTGGTATGCTATTACACTTCAAATTGCTGTTTTTCTGAGTTTTAGGTGAAGAAATTGGTTGATGTTGGGTTGGAAAACGCAGAAATTGTTCTGCAGAATTTTTCTGGGTATGCTCTGGCCATACGCGTAAGGGGCATGTCCATACGCGTATGAGCCAAGGCGATACGCGTATCATTGGCTTGTTTTTGGGCCAATACGCGTATGAATCTTGGCATTACGCGTAACATGGGCGAGCCATGGGCCAATACGCGTATGGGTTTTGGAACGAGGAATTTGTGAAGGAAATGGGTTCTGTCCGTACGCGTATGGACATGAGTGATACGCGTATGGACAGGAGAATGTCAAAAATGTGATTTTTCAAAAATGTGTTTTCGGTTTTGTCCGTAACTTTGGTTCCGATTATCCGATTTTTGAATTCTTGGTGTCGTTAGAAAGGTATCGAGTTGTACTTTGTGATTATGAGGTTTTGAGAATTGTTGGCCGATTAAATTTTGTCGGGAAATGTGAATAGTGTGGAATCTCGACTTTTGTTGTTTTAAATGGTGCGTATTTGATGTGTATTATGTTATAAGTTGGTGAATTGGATGTGTATGCCTTATGTGCTGTTGTGGGGATGAATTGTGGCCGGAAGGCAAGAAAATGCTAAGTGTGGTATTTGATAAATGTGCATGATTATGAATATGTGCATGGATGCAATGTGAGTGTCATGAGTCATTGTATGCCAAGCATCATAATGTGCATTGTGGAAACGTCCTGAGAGACGGTTTGATTCCCGAGGGGAATATGCTATACCATCGTGTGCCTCGAAAATATGAGGCGCTGCCTGAGGACTTAAAGCGATAGGTATAGACGATTGTGGGCTCCTTTGGAGACTTAAAGCAATCCTTAACGTCGTGTGCCTCGAAAATATGAGGCGATGCCTGAGGACCTAAAGCGACGGGTGAACATCGTAGGCCCGACGGGGAGTTACTTGAGATTCTCAGTAACGAGCGATGGTTCCAATAGTTCCTGAGTGAACTGATGATGAGACAAGAGACATTGGAAGTCGGTACCGCATGGCATGTGCATAGAGTCGTCGTGTCGGTCTATGTGCATTGCATAAATCATGAATTAATTGTGTGTGAATTTGTGACTGTGATTGATGATTGTATGGTATATGTGTGGTGTGTAATGGTATTTGATGCTTGAGAATTATGCGGTATTATGTTATATGTGGTTGTGGTGAGAATGTGTTACTTGTACAATTCTGTGTTATCGTATATAATTTTATTCAATTATATTATGGTTGTTTTTCTCACCCTTCTGCTGTTTTATAACGCTCTATGAGGCGTTGCAGATTAGAGCTGCTGGAGGTATTCTTTTTGTGAAGCGTTGCGTCTTCATTCTTTTGGTCGGTCGGCTCTGATATGTGACTCCGGGTAGTTAGGGTGGCCGCGTGCTATTATTTTGCATATTTGATGATGTATTTTGGTTGTACATATGCTACCTGATGTATGACAAACTGTTTATATGTGTATATGTATTTATGTTAATTAGATTTTAGATCTTCCGCTTTAATTCTAATTTCTGAAAAGTGGGTGTAAGGAACAAAGTTTCCTCTGTTTGATTGCTACCCCACGGTTGCATATCATTATGGGCAGGTGTTGCATGTTATGCTATGTTTTGGGTACAGTTGATGTGATTCCTCCCTTTCTATGCCGCGAATTCAAATGTACTCTGACGAAATTTCGAATTTTCTTTTAGTGCTTTAATTGCCTGTTAATTGGGGGTATAGATTGGGGGCGTCACATTAAGTGGTATCAGAGCCAGTCCGTGTCAGTCCGTGTCAGTTGTGTCTGTTGTGTCTGGCATATTGGGCGAGTTGTGTTGGACGAGTTGTTGTTTAACCATAGTTTCTGTATTTGGACGAACAGAATATGGCTGGTCGTAATGATGCTGCTTTGGCTGCTGCGATGGAGGCTATGGCACGAGCTGTGCAGGGTGCACCGAATGCTGCAGGTAATGATGAGTTTAGAAAGAATAAGCCGCCGGTCTTTAAAGGGAAACATGATCCGGATGGTGCGCAGTTGTGGTTGAAAGAGATTGAGAGGATTTTTAGGGTAATGGATTGTGATGACGATGATGATAAAGTGAGGCTGGGTACTCATATGCTGCACGAAGAGGCTGATGACTGGTGGGTCAGTACTCGTCAGGTGTTGGAAGCTGAGGAGGAGGAAGAAGAGATTACTTGGGAAGTGTTTAGCCGAGAGTTTCTAAGGAAGTATTTTCCGGAGGATGTCCGAGGAAAGAAGGAGATTGAGTTTTTAGAGCTAAAACAAGGTAATATGTCGGTTATTGACTATACTGCTAAGTTTGTGGAACTTGTGCAGTTTTATCCTCATTATTTGGAAGCGACTGCTGAATTTTCAAAGTGTGTGAAGTATGAAAGTGGCTTGCGTCCTGAGATAAAACAGGCTATTGGTTATCAGAGGATCCGAAGGTTTGCTGATTTGGTGGAATGCTGTAGGATTTATGATGAAGATAGTAAGGCCCGTTCTGCTCACTATAAAAGTGTAAGTGACAGGAAAGGGAAACAACAGTTTCGTGGTGGTCCGTATGTGTCACCGGCTGATAAAGGTAAACAAAGGGGTAATTTTGATCGAAGGTCAAGTGGAGGAGGTATGTCTAATGCTCCTAGGTGTTTTAAATGTGGTGAATTGGGTCATCGCCAGATGGAATGTAGGAAGAAAGTGGATAAGTGTTCTAATTGTGGTGGTATCGGACATGTTTTAGCTGATTGTAAAAGGAAGAATGTAGTGAAGTGTTATAACTGTGGGGAACCTGGTCACATTAGCTCGAAGTGTCCGAATCAGAAGAAAGCTCCGACTAGTGGGAAAGTGTTTTCATTGGCAGGAACTCAGACCTCAAGTGCAGATCGTCTGATAAGAGGTACTTGCTTTATTAATAATACGCCTTTAATTGCTATTATTGATACTGGAGCGACTCATTCGTTTATTTCATCTGAGTGCGCGGAACTTTTGAATCTTGGATTGTCTTCGATGGATGGTGAGATGGTTATTGATACTCCAGCGATGGGGTCAGTAACTACTTCTTTAGTGTGTTTGAGTTGTCCTTTGACCATTTATGGCAAGGACTTTGCGATGGATTTGGTGTGTTTACCGTTGGAAGGTTTAGATGTGGTGTTGGGAATGAATTGGTTGCAATTCAATCGGGTACACATTGATTGTTATCATAAGCTTGTAAGGTTTCCTTCTCTTGAGGAAGACGAAGACTCGAGTTTCTTATCTACCAAAGAGTTGAAGAAACTTTTGGCGGATGAAGCTCAGTTGTTTGGATTATTTGCATCTTTGACTGTGGATAGTCAAGTTTCATTGGAAGTGTTTCCTGTTGTGTGCGAATTTCCTGAGGTGTTTCCTGTTGATATTTCAGATGTGCCGCCAGAGAGAGAAGTTGAATTTTCTATAGATCTAGTTCCTGGTACTAGACCTGTTTCTATGGCACCTTATAGAATGTCGGCATCTGAATTGGCGGAGTTGAAAAGGCAGTTAAGTGACTTATTGGAGAAGAGGTTCGTGAGACCAAGTGTTTCTCCTTGGGGTGCTCCAGTTTTGTTAGTGAAAAAGAAAGATGGGAGTATGCGATTATGTATTGATTATCGCCAGTTGAACAAAGTGACGATTAAGAATAAGTATCCGCTTCCGAGGATTGATGATCTGATGGATCAGTTGGTTGGTGCTTGTGTATTTAGTAAGATTGATTTGAGATCGGGGTACCATCAGATAAGGGTGAAGGAAGAGGATATTCAGAAGACGGCCTTTAGAACACGGTACGGTCATTATGAATATTCGGTGATGCCGTTCGGGGTTTCTAATGCGCCTGGTGTGTTTATGGAATACATGAATCGGATTTTTCACGAGCATTTGGATCGTTTTGTGGTGGTGTTTATTGATGATATTTTAATCTATTCTCAGTCTCGTGAGGAACATGCAGAGCATTTGCGTATTGTTTTGCAGGTGTTGAAGGAAAGGAAGCTTTTTGCCAAATTGTCCAAGTGTGAATTCTGGTTGTCTGAGGTGAGTTTTCTTGGGCACGTAATTTCAGGTAATGGTATTGCTGTGGATCCATCTAAAGTAGAAGCAGTTCTACAATGGGAGGCTCCTAGATCCGTTACTGAAATTCGAAGCTTTTTGGGTTTGGCTGGTTATTACCGGAGGTTCATTGAAGGTTTTTCTAAGCTAGCTCTTCCTTTGACGCAGTTGACTTGTAAGGGTAAAGCATTCATTTGGGATATTCAATGTGAAGAAAGTTTTTGTGAGCTGAAGAGAAGATTGACGACAGCTCCGATTCTTATTTTACCTGATCCTAATGAACCGTTTGTTGTGTATTGCGATGCTTCTTTAATTGGTTTGGGTGGTGTTCTGATGCAGGAAGGTAAAGTTGTAGCTTATGCTTCAAGGCAGTTAAGAGTTCATGAGAAAAACTATCCTACTCATGATCTTGAATTAGCGGCTGTGGTTTTTGTGTTGAAGATTTGGAGGCACTATCTCTATGGTGCGAGGTTCGAAGTCTTTAGTGATCATAAAAGCTTGAAATATTTATTTGATCAGAAAGAGTTGAACATGAGGCAGCGGAGATGGTTGGAATTCTTGAAAGACTACGACTTTGGCTTGAATTACCATCCTGGTAAAGCTAATGTGGTAGCCGATGCATTGAGCCGGAAATCGTTGCATATGTCCGCATTGATGGTGAAAGAGTTGGAACTTTTGGAGTCGTTTAGAGACTTGAGTTTGATATGTGAAGTGACATCGGTTAGTGTAAGGCTTGGAATGTTGAAAGTTACTAATGAATTTTTGTTGTCGGTAAGTGAGAAACAAAAGCTGGATTTGAAATTCGTTGATTTGATGAGGAATGAGAATGTGGATTTCAAGGTGGATAATTTTGGTGTTTTGAGGTTTCGTGGTCGTATTTGTATTCCTGATGATGCGGAGTTGAAAAGAATGATTTTGGAGGAAGGACACCGGAGTAATTTAAGTATGCATCCGGGTGCGAATAAGATGTACCAAGATTTGAAGAAGATTTTCTGGTGGTCTGGTTTGAAAAGAGACGTGGCTCAGTTTGTGTATGCATGTTTGACTTGTCAGAAATCGAAAGTGGAACATTTGAGACCTAGTGGTTTGTTGCAACCGTTGGATATTCCTGAGTGGAAGTGGGATAGCATTTCGATGGATTTTGTGACGGGATTACCGAACACTCAGCGTGGGCATAATGCTATTTGGGTGATTGTTGACAGGCTGACTAAATCGGCGCATTTTATTCCGATTGACATCAGTTTTTCTTTGGAACGGTTAGCTGAGATCTATATCAGTGTGGTGGTGAAATTGCATGGGATTCCATTGAGTATTGTTTCTGATCGAGATCCTAGATTTACATCTAGATTTTGGGAAAGTTTACAAAAGGCTTTGGGTTCTAGATTGAGGTTGAGTTCGGCTTATCATCCGCAGTCGGATGGTCAGACCGAAAGAACGATTCAGTCTTTGGAGGATTTGTTGAGAGCGTGTGTGTTGGAACAAGGTGGTGCGTGGGACGGTTATCTTGCTTTGGTTGAGTTCACGTATAATAACAGTTTCCATTCTAGTATCGGAATGGCACCTTTTGAGGCTTTATATGGACGAAGATGTAGAACGCCGTTGTGTTGGCACGAAACAGGTGAAAGTTCGGTGGTTGGACCGGATTTGGTGCAACAAACGACGGAAAAGGTAAAGTTTATTCGTGAGAAAATGAAGGCTTCTCAGGATAGACAAAAGAGTTATCATGATCGGAGACGGAAGGACCTTGAGTTTCAAGAGGGTGATCATGTATTTCTGAGGGTTACGCCGGGTAACAGGTGTTGGTCGTGCTTTGAAATCTAAGAAGCTTACTTCTCGATTTATTGGTCCTTACCAGATATCTGCGAGAGTTGGTGCTGTGGCGTATCGTGTGGCGTTACCGCCGAATCTGTCGAATTTGCATGACGTTTTTCATGTTTCACAGCTTCGGAAGTATGTCCCAGACCCTTCACATGTTATTCCAATGGACGAGGTTGAGGTAAGGGATAACCTTACGGTCGAGACTTTACCAGTTAGTATTTTGGATCGCGAGGTGAAGCGGTTGAGGGGTAAAGAGATTGCACTTGTGAAAGTGGCGTGGGGAGGCGCTGCTGATGGTAATCTGACGTGGGAGTTGGAAAGTAGGATGCGGGAGTCGTATCCAGAGTTGTTTGAATCAGGTAAGATTTTCGAGGACGAAAATTTCTAAGTGGGGGAGAATTGTAACGCCCCGTTTTGCCAATTTTATATTATTGAGTCTTTTTGGATTATTTTATTATTATTTTATTTTATTCTCGACTTTTATGCGAAAATATGTTATTTTTCGTCGTGATTATATTTTATCGCGTTTTGGGAACATTTGCGGGATATTTGAGTGTGGGGGTATTTTGGACATTTCATAGATATTTTTACTAAGTTAGTAAGAAAGAAAAGAAAATAGAAAAGAAAAGGGAAAGAAAAATAGAGAGAAAGAAAGAAGAAAGAAGGAAAAAGAGAAGAAAAGAGGAGAAGAGAGAAAATTGGAGAAAGAGTGGAAAAATCATCAAGAACAATTTCTAGGAATCGATTAATCGGGTAAGGGTGCGAAACTCGATTATTCTATGATTGTATACGATTATGTATGTGTTTTGTTGTTGTTTTTGGATTGATTTGGAGAATATTAGTAAAACCTAGATTGTGTAAAAATTGATTAGAAATGAATTTGATTGTGGTAAAAATCTTGTTGAATGCATTGTTGATTGTTCATACATGTTTGTGGTATGCTATTACACTTCAAATTGCTGTTTTTCTGAGTTTTAGGTGAAGAAATTGGTTGATGTTGGGTTGGAAAACGCAGAAATTGTTCTGCAGAATTTTTCTGGGTATGCTCTGGCCATACGCGTAAGGGGCATGTCCATACGCGTATGAGCCAAGGCGATACGCGTATCATTGGCTTGTTTTTGGGCCAATACGCGTATGAATCTTGGCATTACGCGTAACATGGGCGAGCCATGGGCCAATACGCGTATGGGTTTTGGAACGAGGAATTTGTGAAGGAAATGGGTTCTGTCCGTACGCGTATGGACATGAGTGATACGCGTATGGACAGGAGAATGTCAAAAATGTGATTTTTCAAAAATGTGTTTTCGGTTTTGTCCGTAACTTTGGTTCCGATTATCCGATTTTTGAATTCTTGGTGTCGTTAGAAAGGTATCGAGTTGTACTTTGTGATTATGAGGTTTTGAGAATTGTTGGCCGATTAAATTTTGTCGGGAAATGTGAATAGTGTGGAATCTCGACTTTTGTTGTTTTAAATGGTGCGTATTTGATGTGTATTATGTTATAAGTTGGTGAATTGGATGTGTATGCCTTATGTGCTGTTGTGGGGATGAATTGTGGCCGGAAGGCAAGAAAATGCTAAGTGTGGTATTTGATAAATGTGCATGATTATGAATATGTGCATGGATGCAATGTGAGTGTCATGAGTCATTGTATGCCAAGCATCATAATGTGCATTGTGGAAACGTCCTGAGAGACGGTTTGATTCCCGAGGGGAATATGCTATACCATCGTGTGCCTCGAAAATATGAGGCGCTGCCTGAGGACTTAAAGCGATAGGTATAGACGATTGTGGGCTCCTTTGGAGACTTAAAGCAATCCTTAACGTCGTGTGCCTCGAAAATATGAGGCGATGCCTGAGGACCTAAAGCGACGGGTGAACATCGTAGGCCCGACGGGGAGTTACTTGAGATTCTCAGTAACGAGCGATGGTTCCAATAGTTCCTGAGTGAACTGATGATGAGACAAGAGACATTGGAAGTCGGTACCGCATGGCATGTGCATAGAGTCGTCGTGTCGGTCTATGTGCATTGCATAAATCATGAATTAATTGTGTGTGAATTTGTGACTGTGATTGATGATTGTATGGTATATGTGTGGTGTGTAATGGTATTTGATGCTTGAGAATTATGCGGTATTATGTTATATGTGGTTGTGGTGAGAATGTGTTACTTGTACAATTCTGTGTTATCGTATATAATTTTATTCAATTATATTATGGTTGTTTTTCTCACCCTTCTGCTGTTTTATAACGCTCTATGAGGCGTTGCAGATTAGAGCTGCTGGAGGTATTCTTTTTGTGAAGCGTTGCGTCTTCATTCTTTTGGTCGGTCGGCTCTGATATGTGACTCCGGGTAGTTAGGGTGGCCGCGTGCTATTATTTTGCATATTTGATGATGTATTTTGGTTGTACATATGCTACCTGATGTATGACAAACTGTTTATATGTGTATATGTATTTATGTTAATTAGATTTTAGATCTTCCGCTTTAATTCTAATTTCTGAAAAGTGGGTGTAAGGAACAAAGTTTCCTCTGTTTGATTGCTACCCCACGGTTGCATATCATTATGGGCAGGTGTTGCATGTTATGCTATGTTTTGGGTACAGTTGATGTGATTCCTCCCTTTCTATGCCGCGAATTCAAATGTACTCTGACGAAATTTCGAATTTTCTTTTAGTGCTTTAATTGCCTGTTAATTGGGGGTATAGATTGGGGGCGTCACATTAAGTGGTATCAGAGCCAGTCCGTGTCAGTCCGTGTCAGTTGTGTCTGTTGTGTCTGGCATATTGGGCGAGTTGTGTTGGACGAGTTGTTGTTTAACCATAGTTTCTGTATTTGGACGAACAGAATATGGCTGGTCGTAATGATGCTGCTTTGGCTGCTGCGATGGAGGCTATGGCACGAGCTGTGCAGGGTGCACCGAATGCTGCAGGTAATGATGAGTTTAGAAAGAATAAGCCGCCGGTCTTTAAAGGGAAACATGATCCGGATGGTGCGCAGTTGTGGTTGAAAGAGATTGAGAGGATTTTTAGGGTAATGGATTGTGATGACGATGATGATAAAGTGAGGCTGGGTACTCATATGCTGCACGAAGAGGCTGATGACTGGTGGGTCAGTACTCGTCAGGTGTTGGAAGCTGAGGAGGAGGAAGAAGAGATTACTTGGGAAGTGTTTAGCCGAGAGTTTCTAAGGAAGTATTTTCCGGAGGATGTCCGAGGAAAGAAGGAGATTGAGTTTTTAGAGCTAAAACAAGGTAATATGTCGGTTATTGACTATACTGCTAAGTTTGTGGAACTTGTGCAGTTTTATCCTCATTATTTGGAAGCGACTGCTGAATTTTCAAAGTGTGTGAAGTATGAAAGTGGCTTGCGTCCTGAGATAAAACAGGCTATTGGTTATCAGAGGATCCGAAGGTTTGCTGATTTGGTGGAATGCTGTAGGATTTATGATGAAGATAGTAAGGCTCGTTCTGCTCACTATAAAAGTGTAAGTGACAGGAAAGGGAAACAACAGTTTCGTGGTGGTCCGTATGTGTCACCGGCTGATAAAGGTAAACAAAGGGGTAATTTTGATCGAAGGTCAAGTGGAGGAGGTATGTCTAATGCTCCTAGGTGTTTTAAATGTGGTGAATTGGGTCATCGCCAGATGGAATGTAGGAAGAAAGTGGATAAGTGTTCTAATTGTGGTGGTATCGGACATGTTTTAGCTGATTGTAAAAGGAAGAATGTAGTGAAGTGTTATAACTGTGGGGAACCTGGTCACATTAGCTCGAAGTGTCCGAATCAGAAGAAAGCTCCGACTAGTGGGAAAGTGTTTTCATTGGCAGGAACTCAGACCTCAAGTGCAGATCGTCTGATAAGAGGTACTTGCTTTATTAATAATACGCCTTTAATTGCTATTATTGATACTGGAGCGACTCATTCGTTTATTTCATCTGAGTGCGCGGAACTTTTGAATCTTGGATTGTCTTCGATGGATGGTGAGATGGTTATTGATACTCCAGCGATGGGGTCAGTAACTACTTCTTTAGTGTGTTTGAGTTGTCCTTTGACCATTTATGGCAAGGACTTTGCGATGGATTTGGTGTGTTTACCGTTGGAAGGTTTAGATGTGGTGTTGGGAATGAATTGGTTGCAATTCAATTGGGTACACATTGATTGTTATCATAAGCTTGTAAGGTTTCCTTCTCTTGAGGAAGACGAAGACTCGAGTTTCTTATCTACCAAAGAGTTGAAGAAACTTTTGGCGGATGAAGCTCAGTTGTTTGGATTATTTGCATCTTTGACTGTGGATAGTCAAGTTTCATTGGAAGTGTTTCCTGTTGTGTGCGAATTTCCTGAGGTGTTTCCTGTTGATATTTCAGATGTGCCGCCAGAGAGAGAAGTTGAATTTTCTATAGATCTAGTTCCTGGTACTAGACCTGTTTCTATGGCACCTTATAGAATGTCGGCATCTGAATTGGCGGAGTTGAAAAGGCAGTTAAGTGACTTATTGGAGAAGAGGTTCGTGAGACCAAGTGTTTCTCCTTGGGGTGCTCCAGTTTTGTTAGTGAAAAAGAAAGATGGGAGTATGCGATTATGTATTGATTATCGCCAGTTGAACAAAGTGACGATTAAGAATAAGTATCCGCTTCCGAGGATTGATGATCTGATGGATCAGTTGGTTGGTGCTTGTGTATTTAGTAAGATTGATTTGAGATCGGGGTACCATCAGATAAGGGTGAAGGAAGAGGATATTCAGAAGACGGCCTTTAGAACACGGTACGGTCATTATGAATATTCGGTGATGCCGTTCGGGGTTTCTAATGCGCCTGGTGTGTTTATGGAATACATGAATCGGATTTTTCACGAGCATTTAGATCGTTTTGTGGTGGTGTTTATTGATGATATTTTAATCTATTCTCAGTCTCGTGAGGAACATGCAGAGCATTTGCGTATTGTTTTGCAGGTGTTGAAGGAAAGGAAGCTTTTTGCCAAATTGTCCAAGTGTGAATTCTGGTTGTCTGAGGTGAGTTTTCTTGGGCACGTAATTTCAGGTAATGGTATTGCTGTGGATCCATCTAAAGTAGAAGCAGTTCTACAATGGGAGGCTCCTAGATCCGTTACTGAAATTCGAAGCTTTTTGGGTTTGGCTGGTTATTACCGGAGGTTCATTGAAGGTTTTTCTAAGCTAGCTCTTCCTTTGACGCAGTTGACTTGTAAGGGTAAAGCATTCATTTGGGATATTCAATGTGAAGAAAGTTTTTGTGAGCTGAAGAGAAGATTGACGACAGCTCCGATTCTTATTTTACCTGATCCTAATGAACCGTTTGTTGTGTATTGCGATGCTTCTTTAATTGGTTTGGGTGGTGTTCTGATGCAGGAAGGTAAAGTTGTAGCTTATGCTTCAAGGCAGTTAAGAGTTCATGAGAAAAACTATCCTACTCATGATCTTGAATTAGCGGCTGTGGTTTTTGTGTTGAAGATTTGGAGGCACTATCTCTATGGTGCGAGGTTCGAAGTCTTTAGTGATCATAAAAGCTTGAAATATTTATTTGATCAGAAAGAGTTGAACATGAGGCAGCGGAGATGGTTGGAATTCTTGAAAGACTACGACTTTGGCTTGAATTACCATCCTGGTAAAGCTAATGTGGTAGCCGATGCATTGAGCCGGAAATCGTTGCATATGTCCGCATTGATGGTGAAAGAGTTGGAACTTTTGGAGTCGTTTAGAGACTTGAGTTTGATATGTGAAGTGACATCGGTTAGTGTAAGGCTTGGAATGTTGAAAGTTACTAATGAATTTTTGTTGTCGGTAAGTGAGAAACAAAAGCTGGATTTGAAATTCGTTGATTTGATGAGGAATGAGAATGTGGATTTCAAGGTGGATAATTTTGGTGTTTTGAGGTTTCGTGGTCGTATTTGTATTCCTGATGATGCGGAGTTGAAAAGAATGATTTTGGAGGAAGGACACCGGAGTAATTTAAGTATGCATCCGGGTGCGAATAAGATGTACCAAGATTTGAAGAAGATTTTCTGGTGGTCTGGTTTGAAAAGAGACGTGGCTCAGTTTGTGTATGCATGTTTGACTTGTCAGAAATCGAAAGTGGAACATTTGAGACCTAGTGGTTTGTTGCAACCGTTGGATATTCCTGAGTGGAAGTGGGATAGCATTTCGATGGATTTTGTGACGGGATTACCGAACACTCAGCGTGGGCATAATGCTATTTGGGTGATTGTTGACAGGCTGACTAAATCGGCGCATTTTATTCCGATTGACATCAGTTTTTCTTTGGAACGGTTAGCTGAGATCTATATCAGTGTGGTGGTGAAATTGCATGGGATTCCATTGAGTATTGTTTCTGATCGAGATCCTAGATTTACATCTAGATTTTGGGAAAGTTTACAAAAGGCTTTGGGTTCTAGATTGAGGTTGAGTTCGGCTTATCATCCGCAGTCGGATGGTCAGACCGAAAGAACGATTCAGTCTTTGGAGGATTTGTTGAGAGCGTGTGTGTTGGAACAAGGTGGTGCGTGGGACGGTTATCTTGCTTTGGTTGAGTTCACGTATAATAACAGTTTCCATTCTAGTATCGGAATGGCACCTTTTGAGGCTTTATATGGACGAAGATGTAGAACGCCGTTGTGTTGGCACGAAACAGGTGAAAGTTCGGTGGTTGGACCGGATTTGGTGCAACAAACGACGGAAAAGGTAAAGTTTATTCGTGAGAAAATGAAGGCTTCTCAGGATAGACAAAAGAGTTATCATGATCGGAGACGGAAGGACCTTGAGTTTCAAGAGGGTGATCATGTATTTCTGAGGGTTACGCCGGGTAACAGGTGTTGGTCGTGCTTTGAAATCTAAGAAGCTTACTTCTCGATTTATTGGTCCTTACCAGATATCTGCGAGAGTTGGTGCTGTGGCGTATCGTGTGGCGTTACCGCCGAATCTGTCGAATTTGCATGACGTTTTTCATGTTTCACAGCTTCGGAAGTATGTCCCAGACCCTTCACATGTTATTCCAATGGACGAGGTTGAGGTAAGGGATAACCTTACGGTCGAGACTTTACCAGTTAGTATTTTGGATCGCGAGGTGAAGCGGTTGAGGGGTAAAGAGATTGCACTTGTGAAAGTGGCGTGGGGAGGCGCTGCTGATGGTAATCTGACGTGGGAGTTGGAAAGTAGGATGCGGGAGTCGTATCCAGAGTTGTTTGAATCAGGTAAGATTTTCGAGGACGAAAATTTCTAAGTGGGGGAGAATTGTAACGCCCCGTTTTGCCAATTTTATATTATTGAGTCTTTTTGGATTATTTTATTATTATTTTATTTTATTCTCGACTTTTATGCGAAAATATGTTATTTTTCGTCGTGATTATATTTTATCGCGTTTTGGGAACATTTGCGGGATATTTGAGTGTGGGGGTATTTTGGACATTTCATAGATATTTTTACTAAGTTAGTAAGAAAGAAAAGAAAATAGAAAAGAAAAGGGAAAGAAAAATAGAGAGAAAGAAAGAAGAAAGAAGGAAAAAGAGAAGAAAAGAGGAGAAGAGAGAAAATTGGAGAAAGAGTGGAAAAATCATCAAGAACAATTTCTAGGAATCGATTAATCGGGTAAGGGTGCGAAACTCGATTATTCTATGATTGTATACGATTATGTATGTGTTTTGTTGTTGTTTTTGGATTGATTTGGAGAATATTAGTAAAACCTAGATTGTGTAAAAATTGATTAGAAATGAATTTGATTGTGGTAAAAATCTTGTTGAATGCATTGTTGATTGTTCATACATGTTTGTGGTATGCTATTACACTTCAAATTGCTGTTTTTCTGAGTTTTAGGTGAAGAAATTGGTTGATGTTGGGTTGGAAAACGCAGAAATTGTTCTGCAGAATTTTTCTGGGTATGCTCTGGCCATACGCGTAAGGGGCATGTCCATACGCGTATGAGCCAAGGCGATACGCGTATCATTGGCTTGTTTTTGGGCCAATACGCGTATGAATCTTGGCATTACGCGTAACATGGGCGAGCCATGGGCCAATACGCGTATGGGTTTTGGAACGAGGAATTTGTGAAGGAAATGGGTTCTGTCCGTACGCGTATGGACATGAGTGATACGCGTATGGACAGGAGAATGTCAAAAATGTGATTTTTCAAAAATGTGTTTTCGGTTTTGTCCGTAACTTTGGTTCCGATTATCCGATTTTTGAATTCTTGGTGTCGTTAGAAAGGTATCGAGTTGTACTTTGTGATTATGAGGTTTTGAGAATTGTTGGCCGATTAAATTTTGTCGGGAAATGTGAATAGTGTGGAATCTCGACTTTTGTTGTTTTAAATGGTGCGTATTTGATGTGTATTATGTTATAAGTTGGTGAATTGGATGTGTATGCCTTATGTGCTATTGTGGGGATGAATTGTGGCCGGAAGGCAAGAAAATGCTAAGTGTGGTATTTGATAAATGTGCATGATTATGAATATGTGCATGGATGCAATGTGAGTGTCATGAGTCATTGTATGCCAAGCATCATAATGTGCATTGTGGAAACGTCCTGAGAGACGGTTTGATTCCCGAGGGGAATATGCTATACCATCGTGTGCCTCGAAAATATGAGGCGCTGCCTGAGGACTTAAAGCGATAGGTATAGACGATTGTGGGCTCCTTTGGAGACTTAAAGCAATCCTTAACGTCGTGTGCCTCGAAAATATGAGGCGATGCCTGAGGACCTAAAGCGACGGGTGAACATCGTAGGCCCGACGGGGAGTTACTTGAGATTCTCAGTAACGAGCGATGGTTCCAATAGTTCCTGAGTGAACTGATGATGAGACAAGAGACATTGGAAGTCGGTACCGCATGGCATGTGCATAGAGTCGTCGTGTCGGTCTATGTGCATTGCATAAATCATGAATTAATTGTGTGTGAATTTGTGACTGTGATTGATGATTGTATGGTATATGTGTGGTGTGTAATGGTATTTGATGCTTGAGAATTATGCGGTATTATGTTATATGTGGTTGTGGTGAGAATGTGTTACTTGTACAATTCTGTGTTATCGTATATAATTTTATTCAATTATATTATGGTTGTTTTTCTCACCCTTCTGCTGTTTTATAACGCTCTATGAGGCGTTGCAGATTAGAGCTGCTGGAGGTATTCTTTTTGTGAAGCGTTGCGTCTTCATTCTTTTGGTCGGTCGGCTCTGATATGTGACTCCGGGTAGTTAGGGTGGCCGCGTGCTATTATTTTGCATATTTGATGATGTATTTTGGTTGTACATATGCTACCTGATGTATGACAAACTGTTTATATGTGTATATGTATTTATGTTAATCAGATTTTAGATCTTCCGCTTTAATTCTAATTTCTGAAAAGTGGGTGTAAGGAACAAAGTTTCCTCTGTTTGATTGCTACCCCACGGTTGCATATCATTATGGGCAGGTGTTGCATGTTATGCTATGTTTTGGGTACAGTTGATGTGATTCCTCCCTTTCTATGCCGCGAATTCAAATGTACTCTGACGAAATTTCGAATTTTCTTTTAGTGCTTTAATTGCCTGTTAATTGGGGGTATAGATTGGGGGCGTCACATTAAGTGGTATCAGAGCCAGTCCGTGTCAGTCCGTGTCAGTTGTGTCTGTTGTGTCTGGCATATTGGGCGAGTTGTGTTGGACGAGTTGTTGTTTAACCATAGTTTCTGTATTTGGACGAACAGAATATGGCTGGTCGTAATGATGCTGCTTTGGCTGCTGCGATGGAGGCTATGGCACGAGCTGTGCAGGGTGCACCGAATGCTGCAGGTAATGATGAGTTTAGAAAGAATAAGCCGCCGGTCTTTAAAGGGAAACATGATCCGGATGGTGCGCAGTTGTGGTTGAAAGAGATTGAGAGGATTTTTAGGGTAATGGATTGTGATGACGATGATGATAAAGTGAGGCTGGGTACTCATATGCTGCACGAAGAGGCTGATGACTGGTGGGTCAGTACTCGTCAGGTGTTGGAAGCTGAGGAGGAGGAAGAAGAGATTACTTGGGAAGTGTTTAGCCGAGAGTTTCTAAGGAAGTATTTTCCGGAGGATGTCCGAGGAAAGAAGGAGATTGAGTTTTTAGAGCTAAAACAAGGTAATATGTCGGTTATTGACTATACTGCTAAGTTTGTGGAACTTGTGCAGTTTTATCCTCATTATTTGGAAGCGACTGCTGAATTTTCAAAGTGTGTGAAGTATGAAAGTGGCTTGCGTCCTGAGATAAAACAGGCTATTAGTTATCAGAGGATCCGAAGGTTTGCTGATTTGGTGGAATGCTGTAGGATTTATGATGAAGATAGTAAGGCCCGTTCTGCTCACTATAAAAGTGTAAGTGACAGGAAAGGGAAACAACAGTTTCGTGGTGGTCCGTATGTGTCACCGGCTGATAAAGGTAAACAAAGGGGTAATTTTGATCGAAGGTCAAGTGGAGGAGGTATGTCTAATGCTCCTAGGTGTTTTAAATGTGGTGAATTGGGTCATCGCCAGATGGAATGTAGGAAGAAAGTGGATAAGTGTTCTAATTGTGGTGGTATCGGACATGTTTTAGCTGATTGTAAAAGGAAGAATGTAGTGAAGTGTTATAACTGTGGGGAACCTGGTCACATTAGCTCGAAGTGTCCGAATCAGAAGAAAGCTCCGACTAGTGGGAAAGTGTTTTCATTGGCAGGAACTCAGACCTCAAGTGCAGATCGTCTGATAAGAGGTACTTGCTTTATTAATAATACGCCTTTAATTGCTATTATTGATACTGGAGCGACTCATTCGTTTATTTCATCTGAGTGCGCGGAACTTTTGAATCTTGGATTGTCTTCGATGGATGGTGAGATGGTTATTGATACTCCAGCGATGGGGTCAGTAACTACTTCTTTAGTGTGTTTGAGTTGTCCTTTGACCATTTATGGCAAGGACTTTGCGATGGATTTGGTGTGTTTACCGTTGGAAGGTTTAGATGTGGTGTTGGGAATGAATTGGTTGCAATTCAATCGGGTACACATTGATTGTTATCATAAGCTTGTAAGGTTTCCTTCTCTTGAGGAAGACGAAGACTCGAGTTTCTTATCTACCAAAGAGTTGAAGAAACTTTTGGCGGATGAAGCTCAGTTGTTTGGATTATTTGCATCTTTGACTGTGGATAGTCAAGTTTCATTGGAAGTGTTTCCTGTTGTGTGCGAATTTCCTGAGGTGTTTCCTGTTGATATTTCAGATGTGCCGCCAGAGAGAGAAGTTGAATTTTCTATAGATCTAGTTCCTGGTACTAGACCTGTTTCTATGGCACCTTATAGAATGTCGGCATCTGAATTGGCGGAGTTGAAAAGGCAGTTAAGTGACTTATTGGAGAAGAGGTTCGTGAGACCAAGTGTTTCTCCTTGGGGTGCTCCAGTTTTGTTAGTGAAAAAGAAAGATGGGAGTATGCGATTATGTATTGATTATCGCCAGTTGAACAAAGTGACGATTAAGAATAAGTATCCGCTTCCGAGGATTGATGATCTGATGGATCAGTTGGTTGGTGCTTGTGTATTTAGTAAGATTGATTTGAGATCGGGGTACCATCAGATAAGGGTGAAGGAAGAGGATATTCAGAAGACGGCCTTTAGAACACGGTACGGTCATTATGAATATTCGGTGATGCCGTTCGGGGTTTCTAATGCGCCTGGTGTGTTTATGGAATACATGAATCGGATTTTTCACGAGCATTTGGATCGTTTTGTGGTGGTGTTTATTGATGATATTTTAATCTATTCTCAGTCTCGTGAGGAACATGCAGAGCATTTGCGTATTGTTTTGCAGGTGTTGAAGGAAAGGAAGCTTTTTGCCAAATTGTCCAAGTGTGAATTCTGGTTGTCTGAGGTGAGTTTTCTTGGGCACGTAATTTCAGGTAATGGTATTGCTGTGGATCCATCTAAAGTAGAAGCAGTTCTACAATGGGAGGCTCCTAGATCCGTTACTGAAATTCGAAGCTTTTTGGGTTTGGCTGGTTATTACCGGAGGTTCATTGAAGGTTTTTCTAAGCTAGCTCTTCCTTTGACGCAGTTGACTTGTAAGGGTAAAGCATTCATTTGGGATATTCAATGTGAAGAAAGTTTTTGTGAGCTGAAGAGAAGATTGACGACAACTCCGATTCTTATTTTACCTGATCCTAATGAACCGTTTGTTGTGTATTGCGATGCTTCTTTAATTGGTTTGGGTGGTGTTCTGATGCAGGAAGGTAAAGTTGTAGCTTATGCTTCAAGGCAGTTAAGAGTTCATGAGAAAAAATATCCTACTCATGATCTTGAATTAGCGGCTGTGGTTTTTGTGTTGAAGATTTGGAGGCACTATCTCTATGGTGCGAGGTTCGAAGTCTTTAGTGATCATAAAAGCTTGAAATATTTATTTGATCAGAAAGAGTTGAACATGAGGCAGCGGAGATGGTTGGAATTCTTGAAAGACTACGACTTTGGCTTGAATTACCATCCTGGTAAAGCTAATGTGGTAGCCGATGCATTGAGCCGGAAATCGTTGCATATGTCCGCATTGATGGTGAAAGAGTTGGAACTTTTGGAGTCGTTTAGAGACTTGAGTTTGATATGTGAAGTGACATCGGTTAGTGTAAGGCTTGGAATGTTGAAAGTTACTAATGAATTTTTGTTGTCGGTAAGTGAGAAACAAAAGCTGGATTTGAAATTCGTTGATTTGATGAGGAATGAGAATGTGGATTTCAAGGTGGATAATTTTGGTGTTTTGAGGTTTCGTGGTCGTATTTGTATTCCTGATGATGCGGAGTTGAAAAGAATGATTTTGGAGGAAGGACACCGGAGTAATTTAAGTATGCATCCGGGTGCGAATAAGATGTACCAAGATTTGAAGAAGATTTTCTGGTGGTCTGGTTTGAAAAGAGACGTGGCTCAGTTTGTGTATGCATGTTTGACTTGTCAGAAATCGAAAGTGGAACATTTGAGACCTAGTGGTTTGTTGCAACCGTTGGATATTCCTGAGTGGAAGTGGGATAGCATTTCGATGGATTTTGTGACGGGATTACCGAACACTCAGCGTGGGCATAATGCTATTTGGGTGATTGTTGACAGGCTGACTAAATCGGCGCATTTTATTCCGATTGACATCAGTTTTTCTTTGGAACGGTTAGCTGAGATCTATATCAGTGTGGTGGTGAAATTGCATGGGATTCCATTGAGTATTGTTTCTGATCGAGATCCTAGATTTACATCTAGATTTTGGGAAAGTTTACAAAAGGCTTTGGGTTCTAGATTGAGGTTGAGTTCGGATTATCATCCGCAGTCGGATGGTCAGACCGAAAGAACGATTCAGTCTTTGGAGGATTTGTTGAGAGCGTGTGTGTTGGAACAAGGTGGTGCGTGGGACGGTTATCTTGCTTTGGTTGAGTTC
Source organism: Lathyrus tuberosus (assembly GCA_022829125.1). Lineage (NCBI taxonomy): Eukaryota > Viridiplantae > Streptophyta > Magnoliopsida > Fabales > Fabaceae > Lathyrus > Lathyrus tuberosus. The sequence continues at coordinate 1,086,523 of JALAZF010000639.1, forward strand.
ACGTATAATAACAGTTTCCATTCTAGTATCGGAATGGCACCTTTTGAGGCTTTATATGGACGAAGATGTAGAACGCCGTTGTGTTGGCACGAAACAGGTGAAAGTTCGGTGGTTGGACCGGATTTGGTGCAACAAACGACGGAAAAGGTAAAGTTTATTCGTGAGAAAATGAAGGCTTCTCAGGATAGACAAAAGAGTTATCATGATCGGAGACGGAAGGACCTTGAGTTTCAAGAGGGTGATCATGTATTTCTGAGGGTTACGCCGGTAACAGGTGTTGGTCGTGCTTTGAAATCTAAGAAGCTTACTTCTCGATTTATTGGTCCTTACCAGATATCTGCGAGAGTTGGTGCTGTGGCGTATCGTGTGGCGTTACCGCCGAATCTGTCGAATTTGCATGACGTTTTTCATGTTTCACAGCTTCGGAAGTATGTCCCAGACCCTTCACATGTTATTCCAATGGACGAGGTTGAGGTAAGGGATAACCTTACGGTCGAGACTTTACCAGTTAGTATTTTGGATCGCGAGGTGAAGCGGTTGAGGGGTAAAGAGATTGCACTTGTGAAAGTGGCGTGGGGAGGCGCTGCTGATGGTAATCTGACGTGGGAGTTGGAAAGTAGGATGCGGGAGTCGTATCCAGAGTTGTTTGAATCAGGTAAGATTTTCGAGGACGAAAATTTCTAAGTGGGGGAGAATTGTAACGCCCCGTTTTGCCAATTTTATATTATTGAGTCTTTTTGGATTATTTTATTATTATTTTATTTTATTCTCGACTTTTATGCGAAAATATGTTATTTTTCGTCGTGATTATATTTTATCGCGTTTTGGGAACATTTGCGGGATATTTGAGTGTGGGGGTATTTTGGACATTTCATAGATATTTTTACTAAGTTAGTAAGAAAGAAAAGAAAATAGAAAAGAAAAGGGAAAGAAAAATAGAGAGAAAGAAAGAAGAAAGAAGGAAAAAGAGAAGAAAAGAGGAGAAGAGAGAAAATTGGAGAAAGAGTGGAAAAATCATCAAGAACAATTTCTAGGAATCGATTAATCGGGTAAGGGTGCGAAACTCGATTATTCTATGATTGTATACGATTATGTATGTGTTTTGTTGTTGTTTTTGGATTGATTTGGAGAATATTAGTAAAACCTAGATTGTGTAAAAATTGATTAGAAATGAATTTGATTGTGGTAAAAATCTTGTTGAATGCATTGTTGATTGTTCATACATGTTTGTGGTATGCTATTACACTTCAAATTGCTGTTTTTCTGAGTTTTAGGTGAAGAAATTGGTTGATGTTGGGTTGGAAAATGCAGAAATTGTTCTGCAGAATTTTTCTGGGTATGCTCTGGCCATACGCGTAAGGGGCATGTCCATACGCGTATGAGCCAAGGCGATACGCGTATCATTGGCTTGTTTTTGGGCCAATACGCGTATGAATCTTGGCATTACGCGTAACATGGGCGAGCCATGGGCCAATACGCGTATGGGTTTTGGAACGAGGAATTTGTGAAGGAAATGGGTTCTGTCCGTACGCGTATGGACATGAGTGATACGCGTATGGACAGGAGAATGTCAAAAATGTGATTTTTCAAAAATGTGTTTTCGGTTTTGTCCGTAACTTTGGTTCCGATTATCCGATTTTTGAATTCTTGGTGTCGTTAGAAAGGTATCGAGTTGTACTTTGTGATTATGAGGTTTTGAGAATTGTTGGCCGATTAAATTTTGTCGGGAAATGTGAATAGTGTGGAATCTCGACTTTTGTTGTTTTAAATGGTGCGTATTTGATGTGTATTATGTTATAAGTTGGTGAATTGGATGTGTATGCCTTATGTGCTGTTGTGGGGATGAATTGTGGCCGGAAGGCAAGAAAATGCTAAGTGTGGTATTTGATAAATGTGCATGATTATGAATATGTGCATGGATGCAATGTGAGTGTCATGAGTCATTGTATGCCAAGCATCATAATGTGCATTGTGGAAACGTCCTGAGAGACGGTTTGATTCCCGAGGGGAATATGCTATACCATCGTGTGCCTCGAAAATATGAGGCGCTGCCTGAGGACTTAAAGCGATAGGTATAGACGATTGTGGGCTCCTTTGGAGACTTAAAGCAATCCTTAACGTCGTGTGCCTCGAAAATATGAGGCGATGCCTGAGGACCTAAAGCGACGGGTGAACATCGTAGGCCCGACGGGGAGTTACTTGAGATTCTCAGTAACGAGCGATGGTTCCAATAGTTCCTGAGTGAACTGATGATGAGACAAGAGACATTGGAAGTCGGTACCGCATGGCATGTGCATAGAGTCGTCGTGTCGGTCTATGTGCATTGCATAAATCATGAATTAATTGTGTGTGAATTTGTGACTGTGATTGATGATTGTATGGTATATGTGTGGTGTGTAATGGTATTTGATGCTTGAGAATTATGCGGTATTATGTTATATGTGGTTGTGGTGAGAATGTGTTACTTGTACAATTCTGTGTTATCGTATATAATTTTATTCAATTATATTATGGTTGTTTTTCTCACCCTTCTGCTGTTTTATAACGCTCTATGAGGCGTTGCAGATTAGAGCTGCTGGAGGTATTCTTTTTGTGAAGCGTTGCGTCTTCATTCTTTTGGTCGGTCGGCTCTGATATGTGACTCCGGGTAGTTAGGGTGGCCGCGTGCTATTATTTTGCATATTTGATGATGTATTTTGGTTGTACATATGCTACCTGATGTATGACAAACTGTTTATATGTGTATATGTATTTATGTTAATCAGATTTTAGATCTTCCGCTTTAATTCTAATTTCTGAAAAGTGGGTGTAAGGAACAAAGTTTCCTCTGTTTGATTGCTACCCCACGGTTGCATATCATTATGGGCAGGTGTTGCATGTTATGCTATGTTTTGGGTACAGTTGATGTGATTCCTCCCTTTCTATGCCGCGAATTCAAATGTACTCTGACGAAATTTCGAATTTTCTTTTAGTGCTTTAATTGCCTGTTAATTGGGGGTATAGATTGGGGGCGTCACAAATTGCCCAAGGTCGTACCCGTATGGGCAGAGACCCATTTTTCCCAAAATTCCCATTAAAAGTCCAATACGCGTAGTGCCCTACACCATACGCGTATTGCCCTAAAGTCTTACGCGTACCATTACGCAAATGGGCAGATGGCCGAGAAATTGAAGCTCCATACGCGTATTGGCCAGTTTTCTTCAATGCCATACGCGTATTGCCTTGACCAATACGCGTATTGCCTTGAGTGATACGCGTATGGGTAGTGGAAAACCAGAATTTTTCTGCAGAATTTTGTTCTGCGTTTTCCAACCAAAATCAACCCAATTTCACCTATACACCAGAAAAATTATCAATACAAGCCCTAACAACATGTATCTATCATGTATCAACAATAAGGAACACTAAAACATGATTTCAAACACATTTAATCGATTTCTAATCAATTTTTACATAATATGGTTTTTACTATATATTTCCATTTCAATCCAACAACAACCAAAAACATACATACATAATCATACACAAGCATATAATAATCAAGTTTCGTACCCTTACCCGATTTAATCGTGTTTAGAAAAGTCGGGAGATTGTTTTCTTGATTTCCAAGTTTTTCTCTCTTTTTCTTCTCTTCTTTTCTTTTCTTTCCCTTTTCCTTCTTCTCTTTTTCTTTCTCTCTATTTTTCTCTCTTTCTATTTCTATTTTATTAACTTAAGAAAGAAAAAAAAAAGTGAAATGCCCAAAATACCCCTACACTCAAATCTCTCGCAAATGTTCCCAAAACCCGATAAAATATCACAACATTGAAAAATAACATATTTCCAAATAAAAGTCGAAAATAAAATAATATAATAATAAAATAATCAAAACGACTCGATTAAATAAAAATACTAAAACTGGGGCGTTACAGTCACAAAGGACTCAATCATAGAAACTAAAGAAATAACTACAAAAATTGGTTGGCTTTGGCATAATGTCACACGAGATGTCGTGACATTCTTCTATAACAACTTGCACCTTTCTGGTGGTACAAAAATTCAAGGAAATTTTTTGAAGGATAAATTAGGGTTTGACTTGTCGTGTGGGAACACTATTCAAGGGTATACAGGGTTCCAAAATCAATTTTTTCAAATCAACCAGAACCGCTTCCGTGATAGATATCCTTACTCTACACTAATTTTCTCAAACTCCTTCACCTTCCAGATTGAAAACAAGGGAAATCGTGTTCACTGCACGATGTCTCAACAACAATCACCAACAAGAGCAACCAAGAAGGATACTGCAGCAACACCCGCTTCTAGGTCAAAACCTGAAGAGTTGTATTCTGAAAATGCAATTGATGTTGTTACCCTTGTCATCGTCCCATGCAAATTGGACAAACTTCCTGTAAGAAAATCAAAGAGCTTTCCACCAGGTAATCCTTCGAACACTCCAGGTGCTTTCTCTAGTCTTAGGAAGGGAATAGAAAAGTTTAACATGGATGAAAGGATTGACAAAATAGTGAATAGACTTATAAGTCAAGGGGATAAAATGAGTGTTGCTGGAATCACATGACCACTGGCTCATATTATGCCAACAAACTCAGTTCTAGATAAGGATGTGATTGAGAGAAATGCTGATAATGGTGGAGATGATGATACAGTGTCAGAAGGGAATCTGCACACCCTTGCTGACTCCGTAGTGAGAAATGTTGAGACAGATGATGGAACATCCTCATCTGCAAAAGTGTATTAAGAACAGGCATCTAGGGGAATTTCTGAAGAAGTAACCGACAAAGTTATCAATATAGATGACTTACCCTCTGATTATGAAGTCATTGCAACAAGTCTTAATCCTAGTGTGGCTGAAAGGTTGAAGAATAGAAAAGATAAGGGTGTGGACAATAAAAACACTCTTAACAAGAAAAATAAGAAATACGTAGTTGGACCCAATAGACCTTGGAGCAAGGTTGTTGTTGTGTCCAAAAAGAAAAAGGCTGAGTCTGACACAGAGTCAGACTATGATGTTCAGAACATCATTAAGAAACTAGCCTCTAAGAAGAAGGCTGTTACTTTTCCTAAAGCTCCCATGGACAACATCTAATTCCATGATGTTGTAAATGTTAACACGTGGAGGTATGTATATCACAGAAGAGTTTCTCTAGAGAGGGAATTGGGAAAGAATGCCCTCAATTGTAAGGAGGAAATTGATTTGATTAAAGATGCTGGCTTGTTAAAGACTATCACTAAATTTTGGGACATGCTATGAGAGGCTGGTCAAAGAGTTTGTAGTAAATATTCCAGAAGGATGCAATGATAGAAAAAATAAGGACTACTTGAAAGTATATGTCAGGGGAAATGTTGTGACATTTTCCCCTGCTGAGATCAACAAGTTCCTTGGTAGTCCTGATGGTCCTCAAGCTGAAATTGAAGACTCTAATGATCAGATTTATAGGGAAATTACAGGCAATACTGTGAGGAATTGGCCTAGCAAAGAGAAACTGCTAGCTGGGAAACTAAGTGTTAAATATTCCATTCTTCACAGAATTGGAACGGTGATGTGTGTTAAGGCTGTTTCCGCCAAAAGTTGCCAAAGGGGGAGATTGTTAGTTCTGTGGTTTTTTTATTGGCTGCCTTTAGGTAAAACAACATGATGTTAGCAAGAGGTTAAACCAGATGTTCTGCCATGACAGTCAGATATCATGCTCTGCATGATGTTGTGACATGTTCCAAGACATGTTATACCAGAAAGTTAGGGCATGACTATTTTGGTATTTTTAGCGTGTTCTAATTCACACACGGGCGTTTTTCATAGGAGTATATTGCAGGAATTTCTGTTATATCATATTCTGTTACTTTTCGTAAAAAGGATCCTTGAGCCTTTTTAGGAAAGTTTGTATTTTGCTCCTATTATTATGCAGGATGCTTTGCAGCCAGTTTATACTTATTGCTGCTATTTGTACACCTCAAAAAGCCCAAGTCCAGTAGGTCTGAAGGCTATTTAAAGTGAAGATTAAACCCTATTGATGTAGAGAGCATAAGGTGAAGAATTTTGGGAATAAGGATTAGTCGTTGTTTTGGTTTGTCTTTAGGGTTTTCTACTTGTTAGTTGTATGTCACTCATGTATCTTCTAATGCATTGAGGTTGACTGATTGTTCATTGTTCATTGTCCACTCTAAAGCTTTTAAGCAAGAGTGTATTGTTCTTGATTGAAGCTTTTAAGAAAGATCAAGTATTCTCTTGGAAGTGTGTTATTTCTATTGTTTGTTGTTGTTGAATTGTCACTGGGATTATGACTGATTGGGAAGTGAGAGGGGGATCGCATATCTAGAGGGTGTCTAGGTAGAAGTTGCACAAAGTAGAGATTAGGCGAGAAGTTATAAACGTGCGTGTTTAGCTTTGAACAAACACTTGTTCATAGTGAATATCCTTCCTGGCTTGGTAGCCCCCGGATGTAGGTGAGTTGCACCGAACTGGGTCATCAATTCATGTGTTGATTTTATTTTTCTGTCATTTAATTTCCTACAGTTTTTACTTGTGTTAATCCTGGTGTTGTGACATATGGTATCAGCGTGCCATAATTTCAGATACTAAAGATTGTGATTGGAGGTTCCATTAAGATATCTCAAAATACATTTAACGATCTTAAAGTTGGAATCCTTAGGTGATGCTTGAAATCTAGCACACATGCACACACCAACCATGATATCTGGCTATTTGCGGTTAGATACAACAAGGATGCGATTATACCTCAATACCTGGTTACATCAAAATCCACAATTCTTTCATCTTAGTCAATAAGCACATTTGAAGCCATTGGTGTTGAGATAGTGTTTGAATCTTTCATCTCAAACTTCTTGAGAATATCTAGACAATACTTTGTTTAACTTAGGAAAATGCCTTCTTTTCCTTGCTTGATTCATAATCCTAAGAAGTATGTTAACTCTCCCATAAGTGACATCTCAAACTCCCTCTGCATCAAACTAGAAAATTCTTGACAAAGAGATTCATTAGTAGACCCAACTATGATATCATCTACATAAATATGAACTAAGAGAATATGATTTTCCTTGTGTCTTATAAACAAAATGGTGTCGACTTTCCTACAGTCAAATCCTTGTTTGATGAAAAATACACTAAACCTTTCATATTAAGCTCTAGGAGCTTGTTTGAGACCTTAGAGGCCTCTTTTCAACTTAAAAACATGATTAGGATTATCGTGATCCACAAAACTCAGAGGTTGTGAGACGCACACCTCTTCATTTATATGGTCATTTAGAAAAGCAAACTTAACATCCATTTGGTAAAGCTTAAATTCCAGGCAGCAAGCAAATGCCAAAAGGAGTCTAATAGCTTCAAGCGGGCTATAGGAGTATAAGTATCCTCATAGTCTATCCCTTCATCCTGATTATATACTTTTGCCACTAACCTAGCTTTATTTCTAGTAATTACACCATTTTCATCCATCTTGTTCCTAGTTACCCATCTTGTGCCTATAACAGTTTTATTAACCACACACGGAACAAGGTCCCAAACATCATTTCGTTTAAATTGGATTAGTTCTTCTTGCATAACAAGTAACCATCCCTCCTCAAGTAAGGCATCAAATATCGATTTAGGTTCAATATGAGAAATGAAAGTGGAGTACTTACAAAAATTGTGAACCTGTGACCTAGTACTTACTCCTCTTTTGGTGTCTCCTAAAATTTAATCTAACAGATGATCCTTTGCAATTATCTAATCTCGAGGCAGCTGGTTCAAGGTCTCTTGTTTATCATCCACATATAAGTTTTTCGATATATCTTCTGTAATGTCTTTATCCTTCATTGTTTGATCAGGATCCTCTTTAGAACTTTCATTTTCAATTAATCTTTCTGTTACCACACTCGAAACATCAGAACAAATACCTCTTCTTGACTTTTGGGGGTGAGGACTCATCAAAAGCAACATGAATTGACTCTTCTACATAAGCAGTTATTTGATTCTAAACCCTATAAGCTTTACTCGTAGATGAGTACCCTAAGAATATACCTTCATTATAACATCCCAAATATTTAGAATTATTTATATAAATAATTATTTGTGAATTTTGACTTAGTTATATGATGTATGTTGATGTGTTGTGGGGAAATAAGAGGGATATTGGGTGAGAAGTAAAATTATGTAGATTTAAATAATTTAGTTTATATTATTTGGAATTATAATAATGATAAAATAGATATAAAGGTGAAAAAGGAGAATGAGGGCATGATGGTAATGTTGTGGGGAATAAGTGAGCCCATAAGAGGTATATCATAAAATGGGTGCTAGGGGTAACAAAGACAAAAGAGAAAATTAGAGAGTGGTGGTTCATTCGGTACGATCGTGAAATTGGAGAAAAGCTGTGGAGAAGAGCTAGGGCACATAGAACCAAAAAGGGGATTTCTGTAGGAAACGCGAAGGAAGAGAAATCGATTGCTAGGAGTTGAGGTAAGGGGTGTAATCCTGGTTTATTATGATCGATAGATGGTTAAGGTAGATGTAGGTTTTGTCTTGAATAGTTATTTAATAAAAGCATGATGAAAAGTATGGAGAAAATTTTAATTATGATATTTGATATGCTATTGATATAATTGTGATCTTAAGTGTGTTGATGGTGATTTAGAAATAATGAATTTCGTTTGTCTATTTGTGTGATAATCTGCTTTGGGATTGTTGATAAGTTTCTTCCATTGTTGGGTTTTGGAGTTTCGAGTCGGAAGTATGAAATTATGATGAATTGCTGTTAATCCATGAGTAAAACATAGCATAATCGAGTTTTAGGATGTTATTTTGGTATAAAATCGGGTCTATGGTGATAGGGGTTAGTGGTATAGGCTTTGGTGTGAAAGTTTGGGGTGAAAGTGCTTTTAAAAAAAATGATTTTTGGGGTTCGGAACAGTATGAGTCGACCTCAAGAACCCCTGGGTCAACTCATAGCCACCCGAATGAAAAATTTTGGAAATTTTAACAATATGCGCCGACTCATAGGTTTTGAGTAGACCTAAGTACTCTGTGCGTCGACCTCTGAGTCGACTCATAGGCATAAAAACGCCAGAAACGATTTCGATCATAACTTTTTAGTCGTTAATCCAAATGACGAACCATTCGAAGCATTGGAAAGCTAATGAGCAGAACTTTAACATGGTATAATTAGATGAGCCATTTTTATAATATTTTTATGTTTAATATGTTGAAGATTACGACTATTATTTGTTGTGCATGTAAAGAAATCCTGTTGTAAGTGGCAAAACTTGAATGTTGTTATAAAGAGGTTGTTGTGGTGTTATTGTTGTGAATTAAGATGTTTTAATGATGTTGTTAAGATGCTAATGATGATAATATGAAGATGTTTTAATAATGTTGTTGAGATGTTACCGATGGTAACATGATGATGTTTTGATGATGTTATTGTGATGTTAAAGATGGTAATAAGATGATGTTTTAATATTGTTGTTATGATGTTAATGATGGTAATAAGATAATGTTTTAATGTTCTTATTGTGATGTTAATGATGATAATATGATGATGTTTTAATAATGTAGTTGAGATGTTAACGATGGTAATATGATGATGTTTTAATGTTGTTGTTATGGTGTTAACGACGGTAATATGAAAATGTTTTAATGTTGTTGCTATGATGTTAATGATGGTAATATGAAAATGTTCTAATGGTGTTGTTGTGATTGCATAAAATATATATATATATATCCATATTGTATGAGATATATTTTATACTTGTTGGCCAATTTGGACAGTGTACAAAAACCACGGCGGTGGGTTATTGTCACCATGGTGTTGGTGTTGTTTTTTGCTTAAATAGTTGTATTGCATACATTTATGGACAGATGGTCCATTGTTGGTGAGCCTAAAATCCCATTGTGTGGATTGGGGCGGTGGCTGATTCGGAGGTGATGGATCAGAGGGAGTGGTTATGATCCTAGGAGATGGGTATCAGAATGGTGAACCTGAGTGTTCACGAATATTGGTACCACATGCATTGAGTCATTGTTGTGCATTAATATTCTATGTGGCATATGCATGAAGTTTGTTGATGAGTTATGATATGATGATATTCGAGACTATGTGATTATACGATGTTTTATGATGAAAGACGTATAAGTGTGATTATGGTGTGTAGGCGTGAGTATGATTCGTTTATAAATGATATGTGTTAATATGATGATGATGTTGCTAATAAGCCTTTTCCTTGTATCTTTCATAATGAATTGTGATTACTCACCCTGCCTGTTTGAATGTGGCCTCCACGTGGTAACGTGCAGATGCTCTGGAGTAGCTTGTCGAAGCGTTGAAGATAGATTTGGAGTATTTTATTAGTTTTTCGTTAATTAGGAGGTGTCTTGCTCTGATATGTAACAACGGGTTGGGAACGCCAATTATATGAATGTTGTGTTTCCAAGACTAACTTATTTTATGATGATTTTGAAGATGTCGAACTATTGTAATTCCAATTCAGATGCTATGTTATGTTGTTAGCATATTTCATGAGTTTGAGATGTTAAATTGATTTAAATTTCAACTTTTGACGAGAATATGATATTTTGATATTATGAAGATGTATGAAGTTGTTTTAAGATTATGATTCCACTGTAAAGTTCAATTTATGTGTTGAAGTCATAAAAGAAAATAATGTTATAGATGTTGTAACCCGTGTTACGGAGCATGATGATTATTATGAATGTTTTCTATGAAGTGTGACACCTCGAGTGGTGAATTAAGCTGAATTATCCTTATTATTTTGTGAATTATTCGGTGGGGTTAGAAGGGTGTTACATTAGTGGTATCAGAGCCGGTTGGTCCATCCGACCAGGTTGTTTAACTATGTTGTTCCCTAGTATGCGAAATGTGTGTGGAAACACAGTCGATGCTTATTTTGTTTTCCATTTATAGGTTGGGAATGGAACCAGTGGGGGAGAAGCTTCTGCTTCTCCAAGATGCATCAGGTGTGGAGTGATGGCTCAGTGTGTCGTTGGACGCTACTATAGTTTTTATGCCTCCATTTCAAGTCATTACAAGTGTTATGGTGAGGTTTAATCAAGAAGAATCAAGGAGAGTCATAAAATCAGGAGATGTTGCTAAATTAGGGTTTTTAGAAATACTTCTAAGTGTAAAATTCCCTCTTTTAGCATCTAACTTCCATGGCAAGTTTCATCATGATGCAAGCTCCATCACACTTTTCCATCAGCATGAAAGTTTTAGAAAATTTTCTAAGATTTTTTATTGATGTAAAGAACTCCTCCATTGGATTTACACATCTCAAGTTATGATGTCTCAAAGTTGGTGTCTCAAAGTTGACTATTTGAAAAGACTTAGAATTTTTTCTAAGTGTTTAAGAATCACCAAAAGTAACCAACTTGCAAGGCAACTTTCACATAGATCTAAGCCTTTCCTCAAGATGCATTCAACATAAGTGTTGTTCTTCATCATCCAAGCTTTCCAAAGAGTGCAAGAACTCATCATTTGCATGCTTAAAACTTAAGTTATGGTACTTCTAAGTCATGGTCTCAAAATGCCATTTTTAGCGAGTATTATGAACTTGTTTTGTGTACTTCCTTCAAGGCCAAGTTTCATGACATTCTAGGCTTCAATTCAAGTTACCTTCAACATGAAAGTTGTACCTCATGTTCTCACCTTCATTGTGATCCCAAATTTCATTCCATTTGATGGCTTATTATATAAGTTAGGGAATGGTGGAGAAACATACATGATTATGTGACGTGAAGTGGATTTATTGGTCTTTAAGTCACAATTTTGATCATTCATGCTTCTTACTCTTGTACCATATCATCATCATCACATGACATCACCAAAGATTTCCAAAAGTGAGCAAACAAAGTACTATGCATACATGACAAATTTGAATTTTCATGCCAAACTTGGAAGTCACAAAATCACCTCACAAATTAATTCCATATGATGCTAATCTCATTTTACTCTCTTCCCACCCTCACTTGAACTCTTTAACAACTTAAAGTGACATGAGATCCATTCCAAACCCGTATGCATCACATTTTGATTTTTTTGGCAAAGTTTGTAAACAAACTATTTATCACTTCATGGGCCTTCCAAACAGCTCCTAATCCATCTTATATAAACTCATGTAAACCCTAAAGAGAGAGTGGACGTCATTTGTTGCAGAGAGAGCTTGAGATCACCTCAAAATCATCCAAATTTCTCTCACTTCGTGTTTGCCATTTCCTTGGAGCTTTTGCTTTTCTTTTGCCTTATTCTCACTCACAAAAGTTCAAGGAGTCTAGTGGAGGTTCTAATTTGAATTTTGAGCACCATTTGAAGGACATATGTAGGTTCATACTAGTGCATTTGAAGTCCTCCAGTGATGGAGGCAATGTTTGCTTGATCATTGTCTTGATTTGTGATAATTTCAGTTTGTGATTCAAATTTTTGTGCCATGATTTCACCATGTTAGAGACATCTTTATGAAAATCTAAGCACAGATTTGCACTCTCCACGATATTTCTTTCATGATGATGTGTGGTTTTATTATTTTTATCATGTTTGATCTGCAACTCCGACATGTATAGCTAGAGAAGACGACCGGAGCTAGGGCTCCGGCGTCTGATGTATTTATGCCTACGTGTAATGCTGACTGTGTTGACCTGTTGAGTTGTTGGTGATGTGTGTGTAGCGTGGTGCCTGCGTGGATGTGTTGGCTGGGAGATTTCGACCAATTAAAGAGAATGAAGAAATGGTGGAATAACCCAACAAGCAAGCCGACGCCAAGAGGAGGCTGGAGTTTTGGGTCGACACAGGTAAAGGTCATGTCGGAAGAAGACTTGGAGGCATTGTTGTCGGAGGATGTCAAGTGGTGGCCTACGAAACCGACACAAGGGTAACACATATTTGAGCGGGAAAATTTGAAAACTCCAAGAATATGGGAAATTAGAAAGATAGTGGGGTGACACGTGTCACAACCAAAGCCAATCTGGGGAGATGAGTAGTTATTTTTTCTTCCTATTTAAAGCAATAGTTATTTCCATTTTAGGGGTCGCATTTGTAACATTGCAAAGGGAAACACTCTAAGTACCAAGCGTTAAGAGAAACGAGTTACTCCCGCAAAATTTATGATAGCTTCCACACTTTTTTAATGCAATTTATAATCGAAGTTTAAGTTATCTTGTCCTTTACCTGTATGTTCTTTCATTTTTCTGTTTATTCATCAATCCTATTTTTTCAAGTTGCTTCCAACTTCTTAAGTAAAAACCATCATATCAACAAAAACTACACTTCAGCCCATTATTCTGGTATTCTGTGGCCGATCCCGCAAGCAAACTTGCGATAGGAGGCCAACGGCTGTTCGCGCGAGAATCGCGTGTGAACAAATTGGCACACTCGGTGGGACACGTTTGAGTTGAGTGTATGCATTTACATAGTGGTAAGATGGTGACACCACATCCGAACGAAGTACCGTCTTTGGCGGAAAGTACGGTTGTAACGCAAATGACTGATGTTGGTTCTAAGACTGTTTCTACGGTTTCGATTGCCCACAGTGGGCCAACCACAGTTCCACGTCGGTTTCAAAATGCCCATACCACGAGGTTTTCGGATGCCGATAGAGTTCATGTCGAGCCTGCATTCTACCGGGCCAGTGTTTGGGGAAAGTTCATCTCCAGTTTTCTCACCATACCAAGGATTAGGGCCTTTGATGAACCCCGTTACTCGACCCCCAGGTTTTAATCTGTTATCACAGTCAATACCAACGTTCACTTCAAGCTCTGTCGCTGTCATGAGACCGTAGATGGATGAGAGTAATCACGAAATGGTTCACATGTTGACTGAGCAAATGGGAACCATATTGAGGTCATTAATACAAGATTTGACCCATAGTTACCAGCAATGGGCAACTCAGATGACACAGATAAGTGATTTCCTAGGCGCTCCTAGGGCGCAGGGTCGACAAACTCCTCCACCTCGACCGAAGACGCCAGTCTGTCAGGACGAGGTTTTCGACGAGACAATTGACCAACCCCATGAGGGTGTACAGACTCCTAGGGCAGTCCCAAGGTCTCTCGCGGTATTGGTTCATAGGAACTAGGATCCATACTATATGGTTAGACAGGTTCGACACGACGTCGTGGCAGGCAAACCAAACTTAAAGGCTATGGTAGAACGGATCATGGTCTGAAAAGGGGCAAATCCAGGCCTTCGACGGCCAACATACACATTCCCATTACCATATATCATCTTACAAACAAAATTGCTTAGAGGGTGGAAAGTGCCCAAATTCACCAAGTTCGCGGGAGAGATTGAATAGTCCACTGTCGAGCACGTTGCTTGATACCAAACTGAAGCTGGTGACATAGCCAAAAATGAGGACTTGAAAATGAAGTATTTTTCGAGTTCCCTCACGAAGAACGTTTTTACGTGGTTTACCACTTTGCCCCCACAGTCTGTCCATACTTGGGCACAATTAGAGAGATTGTTTCATGAACAGTTTTACATGGGGCAATCGAAAATTAGTCTAAAGGAGTTGGCCAGTGTCAAACAAAAGGCCACGGAGTCGGTGGATCAATATCTTAACAAGTTTAGACTTTTGAAAGCTAGGTGCTTTACTCAAGTCCCTGAACATGAGTTAGTCGAGATGGCAGCTGGCGGTTTAGACTATTCCATCAGGAAAAAGCTAGACACACAGTATCTTTCAGATATGGCATAGCTAGCTGATAGGGTCTGACAGGTCGAGCGATTGAAAGCCGAGAAAACACAGAGTAGTCGATACCGTAAGAAAGAAAAACTTTCATATGTAACCGCAGACGAATTCTCTTATGATGACGAGGAGCTCGTCGACGAAAGCAAGGTTAATGTGGTTGAACTCAAGCCAGGACCTCCATATACGTGTAAATTATTGAAACCTTCAAATGGGAAAAATCCCGTCGAAAGTGGTAAAACTTAAAAATACGTTGCTAAAAGTTATACGTTTGATGTTTCTAAATGTGACAAGATATTTGACTTGTTAGTTAAAGATGGTTAGATAATTGTTCCTCCTGGTTTAAAAGACCCCCCATTAGAACATAAGAAGAAAAGGGGATTTTGTAAATTCCATAATTTCCTTGGTCCTAAAACAGCTCAATGTGTTCTTTTTAGGGATTTGGTGCAAAAAGCTTTGAAGGAAGGCAGGCTCCAATTTCGCGAAAGGCCAAAGATGTAGGTTAAAACAGACCCACTGAAGGTCGAAGAGGCTTTGTATTCTGAGTTATACGATTGCATGATGGTTGAGGCTACTGAAGGTCTCGACAGACAGATCACGACTGAATCTTTTGAGTGCATGATGGTCGAAACTACTGGCGGTTCCGACAAAAAGACAGAGGAAGAACTTGAGGCAGTGTATCCTCAAGCTGGTGAAAGCCTGTCAAATTTCCAAGAGAAATGCAGGGTGAGTGGGTCGAAGGCGGTGCTATGCCCAAGATGCAACGCTGTTTTTGATGAAAAGGCTGCTGAGAGATACGAAGCAGGCAGGAAAGAGATGCCGCGAGGTGGTAAGCCACCTGTCCCAAGGTTTGTGTTCGACAAAAATGGTGCCCCCTGTCGAAACGAGGAGTACAGGAAGCTGTTTCAGGAAACATGGCCCAAGACCTTTAATTTGTGCCGCCGTCGGACACTCCACGGGAGAAGTGGGTGGAGCCAATGAACCCGAAAGGAAGTAAAAGGCCCAAATGGAAGGTGCTGGATTTGGAAAAGGAGGCTAATCTAGGGGTTATGTGGTCTCCCCTAACTATAAGGGGAAGAATCCCATGACAAGGACTCAATGGAGACGCTATTAGCGGAATAAGAAAGCTGAGAGAGAGGCTTCGACTTCACAATTAAAACCTGTTGGAACTTCTGGGCAAAAAAGACACTACCCAAAAGAAAGGTGGGTAGAGAAAGGAAAAGTCACAACAAATCAAACAATGGCGATGACTGTGGAAGCCTCGAGAGAGAAGGGTATGGTGTCGACTCAAAGTTCGAAATGCACATATGTGATCAACACCAAGAAGGAACCACAACACTCTCCTCAGTTAGACGAAGAGTACACTCCATTGCCGGATGGAGACTTCGACAAGGACATGTATGTGTAGCGTACGATTTTTGTCGGTGACGCGACCACCTTATTGCAATGGGATTTCCTCACCTCAGTGGGAGGAACGTTGGGTGCTACTTTTTGATTTCTTATTTTATCCCGTGAAACTAGAAGGGAAAGGTAAAGCTATCTAAAACTAACCTTGCACGCATTTGTTTAACTGAACAAACGCTTGACAGAGATTGGGGAGTCCGGGGTCAGGTTATACAATGGGGAGTTGTCAATTACCCATCCTATATTTGGTTATCCACATGCTGATAGTTTAGGTTTTGCTTTGGTACTTGATTGTGTCTATCTGTGAATGGGAAAGTTTCTCCTTTGTGGATGTCTGAGAGAGAGAGAGTATTTTTGTTGTTTTTCGGGTTTTCCGATGTTTTTGGTAAGGTACTGGACCTAAAGTTTTTGATAAGTGTGCTCGCTAAGATTTTTCAATATTATGCCTACGTATTCCCTATTATGGAGTATAGGGAAATCAGAGAAATCGTAGTTCCTCCTATTCTAAGGAAGAAACAGATGTTTGGTGTCTAGTTCAAAGCCCAAGATGGAAGCTAAAAAGTATTTTGTATCTTGTTCAAAGCCCAGTATGGAAGCTAAAATGTATTTTGTATCTTGTTCAAAACCCAAGATGAAAGCTAAAAGGTTTGACTGAGAGAGAATTTGTCATCTCTAAAGGGAGATATCTCATCTATTAATCACAGTTGTTTAGGTAACTGGTTTGAAAAGGAGAATTACTTTAACTGGAATGCATGGAGACCAGCAATGCCATAATTTCCTTTACAGAGTGATTTGTCCTAAAGGAGATAAATTTAACTAAGTGTGAGCAATGCCATTTTTCCTTAGGAATTCATGTTAAAAGAGGGACATGGGCTTGGATGTTTGTATCCAGAGGCTTGCCACTTACAGCAATTAGATGAGATTTTGACCAGGATAATGAGGGACAGATAGCTTGGATGTTTGAATCAACAAGTGTGCCACTTACTGCATTTATCTGGGATTAAGGTGTTAATTTGATTGATTATTTTAAGATTTGATTATACAGAGAAGTACCTTTCTACAGAGATTTTGATTTCCTCTGAGGGAATGTTGATTCTTGTGTGCCTTGATCAAAGCCCAAGGTTGAAGCTAAGAGGTTGATTGGAATCCACTGGTGAAATCATTATACAAAGCCTAAGAGGAGGCTGTGAAAGACTGACTCAACAAGAGAGTGGTTATTTGTATCTTATACAAAGCCCAAGATTGAGGCTAAAAGAGATTTGACTCTTTAGGGAAAAAGGTTTTATCTGTCTTGTATAGGGCCCAAGATTGAGGCTAAAAAAGGAACTTGATTTCACTGGGGAGGACATTTATGCGTGTCTTGTACAAAGCCCAAGATTGAGGCTAAAGAGGTTTGACTCCGCTGGAGAGATTATCTATCTTGTACAAAGCCCAAGATTGAGGCTAAAAGGGTATGACTCTATTTAGGGAGTCTTTAATATCTGTCTTGTACAAAGCCCAAGATTTGAGGCTAAAAGGGTTTTGACTCTGCTGAAGAGTTATCATTATACAAAGCCTAAGAGGAGGCTGAAAAGATCCTAACTGACTTTGCTGCAGGATTTTATATGGGGTGTCTTGTACAAAGCCCAAGATTTAGGCTAAAAAGTTATGAAGTGATCATTATACAAAGCCTAAGAGGAGGCTGACTGCTGAGGAAGAATTATTATACAAAGCCTAAGAGGAGGCTGGTTGGGGAAATTTCTTATATAAAGCCTAAGAGGAGCCTAACTTCTACTGAGGATTATTGAGATCCAAAGACAGGTCCAAATTTGGTAATTCAACTCTAGCTGGGGATTACATAAGAGTTGAGATATCAGAGACCTTGAGGTTCTGATGAGGATTGTGACAGTTTTGACAGTAAATTGAACCTGGCTGGGGATTTAACTAAAGATACAATAGTTAGAGTTCTTTCCCCTGGTGTTTTATTAATGGTGAATTAACAGTAATTGACCCATGTTAGGGAAAATTAGAGGTAAGGTTTGAAGGTTGAGTTATGAAACCTGTGGGTTTTAACCCTGTTTGGAGATTGATGGAATGATTAAGGTTATTTCATGTTCCTTAAGGAAAATGGTTTCATTGAAATCCAAAGGGAAATGAGACTGTCCAAGTCTACTGGTATTGAGAGATTGGTTCTCATATGGGGAATGGTCTTTGTATGATGCCCAAGAGAAGGCTGGTATGTTAAGGGATGAAGGTCAACCCTAAACTGGTATGATGTTTTGACTCAGAAAGACTGCTCTAGCAAATGATGACTAGGTTTTGTCCTATACCTCTAAGAGGTCTCTGGGTCCTTGTACTAAACCCAAGAGGAGGCATGAGAACTTTTAAGAAGCCTGAGGGTCCTTGTACAAAGCCCAAGAGGAGGATGGGGATGCTTTTAGGAAGCCTGTGGGTTCAAATTTAAGAATGTTCAAGAAAGGTTTCACTGGGAATTAATCCTTTCTTGTGTGAATAGTTCTAGAGTTTGAAGAAATTCAAGAGAAGTTTCACCAGGAATTAATGCTCTCTGGGAAATTGAATTTCTTTGACAAGTTCTAATAGTGACAGTCTGAGAAAAGTTTCACCGGGAATAATGCTTTTCTCTTTGTTCCATATTGTTTAAGCCCAAGAGAAGGCAAGACTGTATCTTGAAATCCTATGGGGATCTAGTTTTGATTGTGTTGAAAGAGTGACCAACTGGCTTTACCTAATTCTAGACTTAGTTGCCGGGGAAAACTCTAAGCAGTTATACAAGTATATATACAGTTGATATATGACAAGTATTTAAAAGGATATGAAAGAAGGACTTAAAGATGTGCAAGCTTCCAGCAATACAGTTATATATATATGACATGTATTTAAAAGAATGAAAGGAGGACTTACATCGTGGAAGCTTCCAGCAATACAGTTATATATATAGAAGCATCTAAAAGAAAGTAGATAAAAACTTACAGGTGAGCAAGCTTCCATAGCTGTAATGGTTAGTTGTTCAAAGAAATTGAAGAAAGTTTTGATAATAACTATGAATTAAAAGAAATAGTTATCTTAAAACAGAAGCTTCGGGCTTATTCAACAAGAGATGCCCAAATAACTTATTTGATAACATTAAAATAGACTGTATTATTAACAGATGTTGTGGGACTTATACCATAACAGGGGCCAAAAGTTATTGTAATTTATAAAGAGGGTTGGGTCTTATACTCTTTTAGAGGGCCCAAATATTATTTTTGTACAAAAGATGGGGCTTACGACTCAAGGAGTGGCCCAGATAAAAACAATGATCGCACTGTTTATTTTGAAAACTGGATCGGGTCTTATACAATGACTGAGGCTCAAATTTATTTATGTACAAAGGGGGTTTGGTCTTACACTCTATTAGAGGCCCAAGAGTTATTTTGAAGAAAAGAAATAGGACTTATAGCTCAAGGAGAGGCCCAGTTGTTTTTGTTTTGAAATGGCGATCGCACCGAGTTTGTTGAAAACGCAGTAAGTCTTATACAATAACTGAGGCCCAAAATGGTTTTGGTTAAAAAGGGATTGTGTCTTACACTCTCTTAGAGGCCCAAAAGTGTTTTAAGAAAAAGAAATGGGACTTATAGCTCAAGGAGATGCCCAAGTGATTTTGTTAAAAAACCGACGATTGTGTTGTGGTTTTGAAAAGTACAGAGGGACTTATACAATAATTGAGGCCTAAAATGGTTTTTGTATAATAAGGGTTGGGCCTTACACTCTATTATAGGCCCAAAAGTGTTTTAAAAGAAGATTTGTTAGGATGAGAAAATCAAAACCCTAATTTGATTGAAAAATGTATTTAATTTTGTATAAAAATTAATAAAAGCATCAAAAAATTATCAAACATGTGTGAAACAATGAGTTGTGATCTTTGATAAATGTTTGAAAAATCATATTTCACTCACAAAATGATTTGGAAATCAATTGGATTTGAAAAATCAAGATAAGGAATTCATTTAAATATTTAAACATAATTAAAAGGGAATTCTTTTTAAAAATTCAAAGTATATTGAATAAATAATATCTTTTTGATTTTTTTGTGGAAATAAATATTTTAACATATTTGTGGATTTTTTAAAAAAGAACCAATAAAAAATGATAAAAATTGAATGAGAAATTAATTTTCAAAGTTATTCAAAATATGGTGAATAGAAAATGAAAGAAAATGAGTGTTAAAAAATAGAAATGGCCCCCCCAAGGTTTGAACTCACGCCCTTGGAGAGGATGGCTCAAAACTTAACCAACTGAACCACTTGCGTGTGGCTGAAAGGGGATGGAAACTGATAAATATATGTGAAAACCCTTTGAAAAAATAGTTTAAAAAAACACCAAAAGGTCTGGGGCGAGGGGGATTCGAACCCCAGACCTCTCGCTCGCTCACACACATAAACATACTGGTGTTTCCACTAGGGCGCAATGCCAATTCAGTTATATAGTGATAACTGAATAATATATATCAAACCTTCTTGAATTTCTGAAGAAATGGCGCCATGGCCATCTTCATCTTCTAGCTCGTGCAAGAACCACCCTATCTCACTCGTTTCTCAACCATTTTTCATGATCCAAAAATGAAACTCGTGCGTTTTTGAACAAGGAATGCAATGGCAATACACAATTTTATTTAAAATGATTAAATCAAAAGATAACATGATAAAATCAGATGAACCCTAAAAATTTCAAAACTTAATGAAATCTCATACACGAACTATAAACTGCAATTAATTGAGGGAAAATGATCTATGAACAATCAGAAACACAATGGTAATCACAAAATATGTTTATGATGTATGATTCAATGAGTTTGATAGTTTGAGGCTTACTTCTGCAAGTGAGAATCGAATTTGATGATGGAGGTGTTACAGTTGAGTTCTAATGATTTGGACAGCTTCCTTGTACCTTAAGGAATGTGTTTGAATGCTTGGAGTGGTTGAGAACCTTTTAGTTTAATTAGCTTGATTCCTTCTGCAGCAAGTTATGAGTTTTGTGCAAATAGAGTACCACTTAGTGATCCTGATGTTACAGATGTGATTTCAATGCTTGGATCAACTACACATGATGCAAGTGAGATGTTTGCATCATTAGTTTTGACAGAAATGCTCTGGTTTTGAAATTCATGATTTTCACTCTTGAAAATATGAAAATTTGAAGTAAAAGCAAGAAGAGAAGGAAAACAAGTGTGGTATTGTTTTGGTGTAATCTGAATGAGGCAATGTGACCTCTATTTATAGGTGATCAAGTTTTTCATGGAGAAATAGTGAATGGTTGCAAGATCAGATCACATTCAATGGCTTTGGCTTGGTGGCATTTCTTGTTATGCAAGGCAAACTAGCCTCTCCAGAGAGCAGGGCTATGCTTTGACCAAATCCACATTCCTCATATATGTTAAATGTTTTTTAAGTGAGCATCTTGACTGAGAAGGTCTGCTTTGTTAAATGTGTACTTTTTCACATAAATGGACCATTGAATTCAACATAATGGTGACAAAATGCATTAACCTCCAAGTGACTCATCTTGACTCCATGCTTGGTCTTTGCAGGTTGTGATGATTCATCATATTCTCATTGATTTGGGAAGATGACAAACTTGGCAAGATGACAAGGTTGCAAAGGAAAATCGTGTGGTGCAAGCAAAATAAAATGGCCTAAAATCTTCCTTGAGGACAGTTGCAGAAGGGCAACTTTGGAGGGTTCTATCTCCTTGCTCAGATGGAGTTATGGAGGGATCTTGTGCTTTTTGTGAAGCCCTCATATGATACAATACATGTATGATCATAGTTTGTTTTGAAACTATTTGGATCCAACTGAAAAAACCTCATGAACTTTGATGTCCAAGGCTGGTACTTAGACAGTTTTGTGCTAAGTGTTGTATACTTGATTTTTCACCACTTTTATCCATCTATAACTAAAAATCCATAAAGATTTAGAGTTTCATGTAGTTGAGGCTTTTTTAGAGGGTAGGAAGACCTACAAATCAAGCGTTGGATCACTCAAAATGGCTACCTAGATTAAGAGTTATGGTTCATGAAAGTTGACAGCAAAACCACTTAAATTTGGTAACTTAGAAAAATTTCCAATTTTTCAAGATTATCCCTTTTACAAGTTATCTTGATTCCTTGATCAGTTCTTGTTCAAATGACATTATGAACCATATTTTATGAAAATATGAGTCATAAGGATCATTTTTGCCGAAAAAGTCATGTTTTGACTTTTGGCTCCGGATCGGTTCGGCGCGTAAAACCCTAATTCTCGACTTTTGGGGAATGCACTCTCTGAGAATGTTTTAACTATGCCAATGGTTTCTTAGGGTTATTTTGAGCATGTTGAGGCATATGTTGAAGCTTTGGCTCATCCCTTTGTGAAAATCTCACTCTGGAGGTCTCAGTCGTCTCAAAACCCTAATTTGGTGATATCGGGCATATCGAGGCTCATTCCACTTGGAATACTACAACTTTGTGCTTGAGTCTTGATGTGAGAGTCCTATTTATCCTTCATGGATGTTTGAGAGGTTAGACAAGTTAAATATCATGTCAATTCTTGATTGATCTTTTGTCTAAAAGCTCTGAGAGCGCTCGAAACCCTAATCCTTGATCGTGGTAGATGCTCAACTATCTTTGGGGAGATTGATGAGGCATGATGGTATTTATATTATGGTGATGATTCTCACAATGATGTGATATCTTGGTGGTCAAATTTTGGGGTATGACAGATGCCCCTATTTAATCTTCTTGGACCCGAAGGTGTGAATGGTGAAGATATTCGGACATTCAGGGTGCAAGAGGATTAAATATCAAAACACCCAAAATTTTGACGGTGGTTATGAATGGTACTTTACTCATTCATCTTCTTTTGCTAAGGTTGATACTTAAAAAAGGTAAAAATTCCCCTCAATCCTGGTTTCTTACCAAGGAACTGGTCTTAGTCTCTGAAATATACTTCCCCTCGATCCTGGTTTCCTACCAAGGAACTGGTCTTAGTTTCTGAAATAAACTTCCCCTCGATCCTGGTTTCCTACCAAGGAACTGGTCTTAGGTTCTGAAATAAACTTCCCTTAGATCCTGGTTTCCTACCAAGGAACTGGTCTTAGTTTCTTCTTGTCAAATTTCATTTCTTGACAAGGGATGCTATCCATAGCGGTTTTTATCAAACTTCTTGCTGAGTTTTGCAGGGAGATGCCATTTGATGGAAAATTTGATGTCAGACTGCTGGGGAAAACCCATTAGTTTGAGCTGTAGAGGTATGCAAACCTCTTTGTTGGAGATGTATTTGTTGACTCTACTGGGGATAACGAGTCTTCTGAGAGACTGTTTTCGCTTGGTGAGGTCACACTTTTCTGCGAAATTCTTTCAGAGAAATTCCATGTGACTCGGTCCAATTTTGAGGTGCTTATGACTTCATTGACACAGGGTTTCTTGGGAGAAAGACCGATGTATTGCCGAAAGTCTTTTGTTAAGAGGCTTTCTCTGGGGATTTTCCTTAATCCGAGAAAGCAAAGGTATCATCTTC
Organism: Lathyrus tuberosus; assembly: GCA_022829125.1. Classification (NCBI taxonomy): domain Eukaryota; kingdom Viridiplantae; phylum Streptophyta; class Magnoliopsida; order Fabales; family Fabaceae; genus Lathyrus; species Lathyrus tuberosus. The sequence goes on from JALAZF010000639.1 coordinate 1,110,141, forward strand.
AATGGTGAAGAGTGATGTTCCAAAGGGGATCTATTGAAAGTCTTGTCTTTCAGAGGTTTAAGTTATCAAAGTGGTCGAGGACGGTTCCAATCCAGAAACAAACTGGAGAGAGATTGTTCAGACAAAACATTTCCTAACGAGGAAAGTACTGACGACTCGATCGACCAGAGGACTTTATCACTTGGAAATGAAACTGACCAAAGTGATAGCAATGCAAAATGAATATGAGTGTGAATCAATAATGCATGATGTATGTATGCTTATGCTGATAAAACTGACGCGACATACAGACTAGCGAATGAACATGATCGGATACTCAGCCACTGCGGGGATGAATAGTACCATTGGTTCAAGATAGCAATACTGCCTTTCTTAGGAGGAGTAGACCCTTCGGGGTGAAAGAAATTGTTGATCGGTCTTAGGAGGTAAGAACTCTGCCGAGGATATCAGTTGAGAACCTAATGTTTGAACAGTTGATCCTTCATTCAGGTGCACTGGTTTAGAAGGAGTACTATGATTATGCATTTTGAAGTTAAATCACTTCTGGAGAAGCTGTCGATGTTCTTTCAGACGTTTAAAGTCAAAGGAAATGTCATCTTTATTTTAAATGCAGAAGAAAAATTTTGCAAGTAAATTCATTTTTGTTTTATTTCAAGAATCGTTGATCATGTTAAATGTCATTCTATAAAGCGAAAACAAATAAGAATTGCAAACAAAAGCACAAGGGCTCAAATTTTATTGATAGAATGGTAATCAGCCAAGCGCGTGATGCCATAGAGTATTTACAAAGTTTAGAAAATGGTAATTTACAGGAAAAGGGCTACATTAAAACATAACGACTGTTATCCTTCTACCAACTTTGAATTCTGGACATTCAGGGTTTCTGTCGGAGATGACCTTGACGAAAGTTTTTCTGATGAGAAGTATTACCGCTGGGGGAATTTACCCGTGTTAGATGTAGTTACTTGCCATAAATCCCTAATTTTGGTCTGGATTGTACTTTGGAGATTTCCAATCCACCTGGATGATTTCCGCTTATGTCTCTAATTTTTTCCTGGACTGGCCTTTCGGATTGTACTTTGGTTTTTTTACTTTATTTAGGCGAAGTATTTCTTGACTACATCAACATTTGTGGGGTAGGCAAATTCCTCTTCGTCCATGGTTGCGAGTCTCAAGGCAACTCTTGAGAAAGCTTTCTTGACCACATAGGGGCCGTCATAATTCGGAGTCCACTTACGCCGGGAATCAGTGAGAAATGATTGTATCTTCTTGAGCACGAGGGCTTCTTTTCTGAAGACACGTGGTCAGACCTTTTTGTTAAACGCTTTCTTCATTCTTTGTTGATACAACTGACCATGGCATAGAGCCGTTATTCATTTTTCTTCGATCAGGTTCAGTTCGTCGTGCCGGCTTTGTCACCATTCAGCTTCTGTTAGCTTAGCTTCCATCAATACCCAGAATGATTGGATCTCTACTTCTATGGGGAGCACTGCCTCCATGCCATATACTAGAGAGAAAAGGGTTGCCCCTGTTGAAGTGCGGACAGATGTACGATAACCGTGAAGAGCAAAGGGTAGCATATCGTGCCAGTCTTTGTATGTTACAACCATCTTTTGAATTATTTTCTTAATGTTCTTGTTAGTTGCTTTTACCGCTCCGTTCATCTTAGGTCGGTAGGGAGATGAGTTATGGTGTTCGATCTTGAACTCAACACACAACTCTTTCATCATCTTATTATTCAAGTTCGATCCATTGTCAGTAATGATCTGGCTCGGAACGCCATAACGGTAGATGAGATTGTTTTTGATAAATCGCACTACCACTTGTCGGGTTATGTTGGCGTACGACGCTGCTTCGACCCACTTGGTGAAGTAGTCAATGGCAACTAGAATGAACTGATGTCCGTTTGAAGCTTTGGGTTCAATCATGCCAATCATGTCAATTCCCCATATAGAAAATGGCCCTGGAGAAGAAAGAACTTTGAGATGCGTTGGCGGTACATGGATTTTGTCTGCATATATTTGACACTTGTGACACTTACGCATGTACTTGTAGCAATCGGATTCCATTTTCAACTAATAGTACCCTACTCTTAGGATTTTTCTCGCCATTGTGTGTCTGTTGGCATGAGTGCCAAAGAATCCTTCGTGAATCTCCTTCATCAACATGTTTGCTTCTAGTTTGTCTACACAGCGAAGCAGAACCATGTCGAAGTTTCGCTTATAGAGTCTATCACCGTTCAGAAAGAAGTTTCCAGACAATCTCCTAAGAGTTTTCCTGTCTTTTCTCGATGCCCCAGGTGGGTACTCTTGTTTTTGAAGGAAGCATCTGATATCGTGATACCAGGGTTTGTCGTCTATGACAGCTTCAATCGTCAAGATGTAAGCGGGCTTTTCCAGGCGCATGATGTCAATCTTAGGTATGTCGTTCCATTGACCTACACTAATCATGGAAGAGAGAGTGGCTAATACATCAGCCATGTGATTTTCCTCGCGAGAAATATGATGAAACTCGACTCTGTCGAAGAAAGGTAGCAACCTTCTTGCGTAGTCCTTGTAAGGAATCAGTCCTGATTGATATGTGTTCCAATCTCCTTTGATTTGATTGATAACCAGGGCTGAGTTGCCATATACATCCAAATTTTTTATCCTTAAATCAATCGTTTCTTCGAGACCCATGATACATGCGTCGTATTCGGCCTCTTTATTTGTACATTTAAAAGTTAATCTGGCTTTGAAAGGAATATGGGTACCCTGAGGTGTTACGATGATTGTCCTAATTCCATTTCCGTATTGGTTAACTGCTTTGTCAAAAATTAATCCCCATTGGGATCCTGGTTCTGGCCCTTCACTAGGTAGCGGTTCATCACAATCTTTCATTTTCAAATACATGGCATCTTCATCTGGGAAGTCAAATCCGAGTGATTGCTGATTGTCAATCGGTTGATGAGCCAAATGATCGGCTAAAATACTTCCTTTAACGGTTTTCTGAGCATGGTACTCAATGTCATATTCTGATAGTAACATCAGCCAACGGGTAATCCTTCCCGTGAGAGCAGGTTTTTCAAAGACATACTTGATCGGATCCATCTCGGAGACCAACTAAGTAGTGTGGCAAATTATATACTGGCAAAGACGTTTAGCTTCCCAAGCTAAAGCACAACAAGTTTTCTCAAGCATAGTGTACCGAGTTTCATAATCGGTAAATTTCTTGCTTAGATAGTAAATGGCAGACTATTTTCTTTTGGTTTCGTCTTGTTGGCCAAGTACACAACCCATCGAGTCTTCCAAGACTGTCAGGTAAATGATCAGTGGTCTTCCTTCCACTGGAGGTGACAAAATTGGTGGGTTCAACAGATATTCCTTAATACTGTCGAAATATTTCTGGCAATCTTCTGTCCATACACAGTCTTGATTCTTTCTAAGCAGTTTGAAGAATGGCGCGCACGTCACGGTCATGAGGGATATAAACCTTGAGATGTAATTCAGACGTCCCAAAAATCCTCTGACTTGTTTCTCTACTTTTGGAGAAGGCATTTCTTGAATGGCCTTGACCTTTTCAGGATCAACCTCAATCCCTTTCTGGCTAACGATGAACCCTAAGAGCTTTCCTGAACGGACACCGAATGTACACTTGTTAGGATTCAAGTGGAGTTTGTATTTTCTTATACGTTCGAACAATTTCGACAAATGTTCAACATGCGCTTCCTCTGTTTTTGATTTGGCAATCATGTCATCGACATATACCTCGATCTCTTTGTGCATCATGACATGAAACAGAGTTGTCATGTAACAAAAGGTGCCCCATGGGGTGATAAAGGAAGTTTTCTCCATGTCTTTCGGTGCCATTTTGATCTGATTATAGCCCGAGAATCCGTCCATGAAGGAGAATACTTTGAATTTTGCTGTACTGTCTACCAGCATGTCAATGTGTGGTAAGGGGAAGTCGTCCTTTGGACTTGCCCTGTTCAAATCCCTGTAGTCTACACATATTCTGACTTTTTCGTCCTTTTTCAGAACTGGCACTATGTTAGCTAGCCATTGAGGATTTTCTGAGGTGGCAAGGAAACAAGCGTCGATATGTTTCTGCACTTCCTCTTTGATTTTGATAGCCATGTCCGGGTGAGTTCTTCTCAACCTTTGCTTTACTGGCAGAAACTCTGATTTTAACGGTAAATAATGTTCCACGATGCTGGTATCCAACCCTGGAATGTCCTGATAGGACCAAGCAAATACATCGGGAAACTCTTTCAGAAGCTTTATCAAGTCTTCTTTGACTGTTGGACTGAGCAGTGCTCCAATCTTGACTTCTTTTTTTTCTTCCTCTGAACCCAAGTTTACCGTTTCCAATGGCTCCTTGTAAGGCTTAATAGACCTTTCCTTTTGCCTGAGTAATCGGGAGATCTCTTCTGGAATTTTTACGTCCTCTTCTTCTTCAGCTTCAAATACCAGGAATTCAAAGTTGGGAGAAGGCATGGGATCGTATGTTTTAACGGGTTTTAGAACAAGAAATCTGCAAGGCGTGATGATTTGTTTTTAGAAGAGATAGAGAGAATGCAAGAGTGTGTGCAGTGTATTTTCTGAAAAATGCCTGTTTTATTAATTGAGTTTGTTTTAGGATTACCATTTTCTGAAAATCGAAAAGAGAAAACAGTAATAAATGCGGGAATTACAGAATGACGTTTTATTTATGATTTGTCAATTCTTGAAATTACAGCCCTATAAAACAAAACTCTGTCGCTTTGGGCGAAGCGAAGAGGGACATTTACAGAAAAGTGACCCTATAAAAACATCCATTTCACCTAGGCAAGGTGAAAGGTTAAAACAAAGATGGCAATTACTTAGACTTATGGACGACTTTCGGAACATCAACAGCAACCCACTGGCGACGAACTCCTCGATGAATTACAAAGTCTGGTACCTTATTTCTAGGTTTATCTTCAAAAATGAAACTGATTTCTGGCGGATCAGGATTATGGAAATCCTCTTCCCAGGCAGAGTTGTCGTAAACATAACTCTTTTGTTGTATTTTCCATAGTTTCCTCGTTCTCAAGGGAATCTCCCCATCTAGTTGGTTGGATATCTTCGAGTTTGAAACGAGAGCTTTCAGGAGCAGTATACTTGACTAAAAAGTCATACATGCCACTTGGCTGTCCTAAAGTATCCCACACTTTAGCGGGAAAAGAGGAGTCATCTTCCTCGATGAAGTTGACCTCTGGAAAAGCGTAGTTGATGAATTCTTGTTCTGCAGTCTTTGCAGATTCATCGTTGTGATGAGTGCTTTTAGAATAACCTGAGTAATGATCCCATGACTGAGTGGGGACGCAGGTATTCTTTTCAATGTTGCTCAATTGATATGCCTCATTGGGCTTACTCTTTTGCCCCAAGTCCTCTGGGTATGGCTGGGAGAGAGGCAAGTCATCTAGTGGGTCATAATACTCATAGTCTAAGCTGCCTTTCATCGGATCGTCTTCTAATGAGTTAGGTGGAGCATGGAATCCCTCAGGATTACAATCTCCGTACATCATCTTGACGTCCGATCTTGGTATAAATCCTGGACTCTGTGTGGGAAAGCAAAATGGCGTATGTGTATCTCCTTGAGACAAATCCCTGTCCTCATTGAGATATGATTTCCACTTTTCATCCATATCGGAGGAGTCACTCTCATTGATAGTTTGTACTTATTGAGACACTGGATGAAAGAATTCTCCGCTGAGGAAGAAATCCTGAATGGGACGAAAAATTTTGTCTTTCTTAGCAGTCTAGGCACAGGTTGCGGAGAAACCAAGGCCTTTCCTTGTCTTGTTATCTGTAGGAATCACAAGTTGTCCCCATCCTCTTACATTATCGCTTTTGATTACTTCGAGAGCATCCTTGTATGAGAAAATCGACGTTCCTTTCTCAGGTCGATTCTCATTGCTCACTAAAAGAGCTTGGAACTGGGTTTCAACAACCTCCTCTGGTTCTACACAAGAAAATGATGATAAGTTGCTCATTATTAAGCTTTTTCTCCATAGACTGTGACGAGTTTATCATTCTTGATGAACTTTAGCTTCTGGTGAAGTATCGAAGTGACTGCCCCAGCATCGTGTATCCAAGGTCTTCCTAATAAACAACTGTAAGCTGCCCGGATGTCCATGACCTGGAAATTGACTTGGAAAGTGTGAGGTTCGATGGTTATGGGAAGATCGACTTCGCCGATAACTATTTTTGTGGATCCGTCAAATGCTTTGACAATGATATCACTGCCTCTCATCGGAGCTCCTTGAAATGATAGTCATGTTAAAGTTGACTTTGGCATAACATTCAAAGATGATCTTGTGTCAACCAGTACGCTAGCTAAAGCATCTTCTTGATAGTTGACTGTAATGTTAAGTGCCATGTTATGATTTTTGCCTTCTTCTGGCAATTCCTCATCACTGAATCCTAAGTTGTTGCAGGAAGGGATGTTAGAAATGATGCTGTCGAACTATCCTACAGTTACATCTTGTTCCACATAGGCTTGCTCTAGAACTTTCTGCAGAGCTTCCCTGTGAGCATCGGAACTGAGTAGGAGAGATAATACAGAGATTCTGGATGGAGTTTGCAACAATTGGTCTACAATGTTGTACTCACTTTTCTGGATGAGCTTCAGCATCTCATCGATGTTCTTTGAAAATTCGGAATTACTAGATTGCCCAATTTGCTAATTCAGAACTTCTGCCTGAGTTTCTTTCTCTTTGGCAGGTTCTCCAACTCCTCGGTTGAAGATTCGGCCGCTCTGTGTGACTCGACTGATGTCGGCAATGTTTACGACGGAGGGTAATTGAGTTTCCTTTCCATTTTCGATTGTTGTTGCATCATACTTATAAGGGATGGCCTTATCTGATTCATACGGTATTGGTCCTGGCAAGTAGATAACCACAGGAGCCTTTTGATTTCTCTGTCCATCATAGGTAGCCTCAATTGGTTCGAGGTTGAGAGTTTTTCTACTGTCAAGAGGAAATTTCGACTCATTGAGCAGAGGGAAAATGGGGCAAACGTCTTCGACCATTTCATGATTGGAAATGATGACAACATCTTCATTTTGATCAGGAAGATAGTCTTGTATTACGTTGATCGACTTGGTACTTGAACATGGTCGGATCTCTTTCCGGTCCAACTAATCTTGAAGAGCTGACCGTATAAGATAACACCCTTGGTTGTTCTCTGAACAAACTCTACAATGTTCATAATTATGTGGTGGCACCCAACCACGTCCTCTTTGTATACAGTGCATTTTGATAAGATCTGTTTTGACCGAGTGGACATCTTGACTTTGATGTCTATTAGGATTTCTGTCAGTCATACTGATCTTCTGCGTAGCTTCGTCCAAGTATATTGGAAGCCACCAGTGGTCCAATAAGTGTTGGAGTGTTCTTTGGACAAGCGCATAACCTTGATCATCCTCTTGACGCTCTTCACAGTCCTGATAATCATGTGAAGCCAGAAAACCGAGCCTAACTTTCTTAGCATGTAGTTCTACCAGACTGGTATTCATTAAGCGCATGTCGAATATCTGAACCATATTAACTTGATCAGTATTTCTTTCCCGATAGTCCTAGTTCCATCTGATGTTTGAGGGCCTCTTGTACAAAAGAGCATCCCTGATTTCTTATTGAGCAGATCAGACAGGCATCATAATCGTGTCGTGGCAGATTATGATATTGACTTTGCCTTGAGTGCATGGCTACCAAATTGACATTCATCGCAAGGATATTGTGATTTTGAACAATGTTGGGATTTGAATGAGCCATGTTGACTTCTCGGATTCTGTGATCTGGAAACCATCCGAGATTCATCTGTTCCTGTAGAGCTAACTGTACTACAGAACATCCTTGATTATTCTTTGAGCAGATATCACACTGTTGATAATTGTGAGGCGGTACGTGATCGAACCCGCTCTGTTGGCAATGCATCCTGACCAGATTGGTCCCCAACTAGAGTACATCGCAAATTTGATAACTACGGCTAAATTCTTCCTCTATCAAATTTAATGCGGCCTTGTCATGTTGTGGCAATGGGTTCGTCTGAACATTCGGATTAGTATCGTTGAAAGATAAGACCCCGTTCTTGACAAGTTTCTGTAGGTCAGATTTGAAACTGAGACAATTGTCGATGTTATGCCCCGATCCTCCTCGATGGTAAGGGCAAGTTTAATCCGCTTTGAATCAGAAAGGCGGATTTTCTGGTACAGCAAGAGAAGACCTAGTTTGGATGTGCCCCTTGGCCAGTAACAGTGGAAAGAGTTATGCGTACAACATTGGTATAGGGTCAAACCCTGGTGGTCATGTTGTACGATTGTTATTGTTGTACTGAGGACGAGCCTGCTGAAGAGGCTGTTGAGTCCTTTGCTGGTACTGTTGTTGATTAGGTTGATTTTGAGCAACCTGAGGTTGATAAGTCGGAACTGGGGCAGGGTTGATAGCGGGAGTTATGGCCGCTACTGGTTGATATCGTCGCCTTTGTTTTCCTTGGGGGATATTGTTGATCTCCTGTTCCTTCTTTTTCTAGAAAGCACTACGGTATCTTTTGGAACTGCTGGAGGGTTCAGCCTCTTTGTCTAACCGTCCTTCTCGGACTGTCTCTTCAAGGCGTACTCACATGTTTACCATCTCGGTGAAATCACTGGGCACACTGGCGACCATTCGGCCGTAGTAGAATGAGCTTAAGGTTTTCAAAAAGATCTTTGTTATCTCCTTTTGCTCAAGAGGTGGACAAATTTGGGCTGAAATTTCACGCCATCTCTGAGCGTACTCCTTAAACGTCTCTTTGTCTTTCTGAGACATCGCTCTGAGTTGATCTCTATCTGGTGCCATGTCCAGGTTATATTTGTATTGTTGGACGAAGGCAGCGTCGAGATCTTTGAAAGTATTGATCTTAGTGCGGTTTAAACCCATGTACCATCTGAGACCGGTACCGGTTAAACTGTCCTGAAAATAGTAGATCAGTAGCTGTTGATTTTCTGTCTGAGTTGACATCTTTCGAGCGTACATCACCAAATGGCTTTGAGGGCAAGAGTTCCCTTTGTATTTCTCAAAGTCGGGCACCTTAAATTTGTGCAGGATTTTGACATTCAGGACCAAGCAGAGGTCTGCAGCGACCTTTCCAAATAAATCCTGACCGCGAATGGCATACAATTCCTTTTGCATCTCCAAGAACTGTTCCTGGAACACGTTTATTTTTTCATACATCTCTTCGTTTCCACCAGACATCCCCTATGGAATATGTCCTCCCAGGACAGTGTGTACCACTGCTTGTGGTATGGTCATTACAACTGTGACTCTGGGTTCCTCAGAGCCCTGAAGTTTGTAACCTTCAGGAATTCCTGTTGTAAACCTTGCGTCCTCACTTTCCGGAAGTTTGTAACCTTCAGCACCAGTGGCTCCTGCTACAGTGTCTAGGTCTTCCGAGATTGGCAGAATGTATCCTTCACGAATAAAATTGAGAGGCATGCCCCAGGGCCGACCCTTAGGCATGTTGTAGTGTGGATGATTCTCATGTGTCTCCGCTATGAGAAGGCTGGTATGTTAAGGGATGAAGGTCAACCCTAAACTGGTATGATGTTTTGACTCAGAAAGACTGCTCTAGCAAATGATGACTAGGTTTTGTCCTATACCTCTAAGAGGTCTCTGGGTCCTTGTAATAAGCCCAAGAGGAGGCATGAGAACTTTTAAGAAGCCTGAAGGTCCTTGTACAAAGCCCAAGAGGAGGTTAGGGATGCTTTTAGGAAGCCTGTGGGTCCAAACTTAAGAATGTTCAAGAGAAGTTCTAGAGTTTGAAGAAACTCAAGAGAAGTTTCACCGGGAATTAATCCTCTCTGAGGAATTGAATTTCTTTGACAAGTTCTATTAGTGACAGTCTGAGAAAAGTTTCACCGGGAATAATGCCTTTCTCTTTGTTCCATATTGTTTAAGCCCAAGAGAAGGCAATACGCTATCTGGAAATCCTATGGGGATCTAGTTTTGACTGCGTTGAAAGAGTGACCAAATGGCTTTACCTAATTCTAGACTTAGTTGTTGGGGAAAACTCTAAGCAGTTATACAAGTATATATACAGTTCATATATGACAAGTATTTAAAAGGATATGAAAAAAGGACTTAAAGATGTGCAAGCTTCCAGCAATAGTTATATATATATGACATGTATTTAAAAGAATGAAAGGAGGACTTACATGCGTGCAAGCTTCCAGCAATACAGTTATATATATAGAAGCATGTAAAAGAAAGCAGATAAAAACTTACATGTGAGCAAGCTTCCATAGCTGTAATGGTTAGTTGTTCAATGAAATTGAAGAAAGTTTTGATAACAACCATGAATTAAAAGAAATAGTTATCTTAAAACAGAAGCTTGGGGCTTATTCAACAAGAGATGCCCAAATAAGTTATTTGATAACATTGAAATAGGCTGTATTATTAACAGATAATGTGGGACTTATACCATAACAGGGGCCCAAAGTTATTGTAATTTACAAAGAGGGTTGGGTCTTATACTCTATTAGGGGGTCCAATGATGATTTTTGTACAAAATATGGGGCTTACAACTCAAGGAGTGGCCCAGATAAAAACAATGATCGCATTGTTTATTTTGAAAACTGTATCGGGTCTTATACAATGACTGAGGCCCAAAATTATTTATGTACAAAGGGGGGTGGGTCTTACACTCTATTAGAGGTCCAAGAGTTATTTTGACGAAAAGAAATGGGACTTATAGCTCAAGGAGAGGCCCAATTGTTTTTGTTTTGAAATGGCGATCGCCCCGAGATTTTTGAAAACGCAGTGGGTCTTATGCAATGACTGAGGCCCAAAATGGTTTTGGTTAAAAAGGGATTGGGTCTTACACTCTATTAGATGCCCAAAAGTGTTTTAAGAAAATGAAATGGAACTTATAGCTCAAGGAGAGGCCCAAGTGATTTTGTTAAAAAGGCGACGATCGCGTCGTGCTTTTGAAAAGTACAGAGGGACTTATACAATAACTGAGGCCCAAAATGGTTTTTGTATAACAAGGGTTGGGCCTTACACTCTACTAGAGGCCCAAAAGTGTTTTAAAAGAAGATTTGTTAGGGTGAGAAAATCAAAACCCTAATTTGATTGAAAAATGTATTTAATTTTGTTAAAAATTAATAAAAGGATCAAAAAAATATCAAACATGTGTGAAACAATGAGTTGTGATCTTTGATAAATGTTTGAAAAATCATATTTCACTCACAAAATGATTTGAAAATCAATTGGATTTAAAAAATAAAGATAAAGAATTCATTTAAATATTTAAACATAATTAAAAGGGAATTCTTTTAAAAAATTCAAAGTATATTGAATAAATCATATCTTTTTGATTTTTTTTTTGTGGAAATAAATATTTTAACATATTTGTGGATTTTTAAAAAAAGAACCAATCAAAAATGATAAATATTGAATGCGAAATTAATTTTCAATGTTATTAAAAATATGTTGAAAAGAAAATGAAAGAAAATGAGTGTTAAAAAGTAGAAATGGTCCCCCCAAGGTTTGAACTCATGCCCTTGGGGAGGATGGCTCAAAACTTAACCAACTGAGCCACTTGCGTGTGGCTGAAAGGGGATGGCAAGTGATAAATATATGTGAAAACCCTTTGAAAATATATTTAAAAAAAAATACCAAAAGATATGGGGCGAGGGGGATTCGAACCCCAGACCTCTCGCTCGCTCACACACACAAACATACTAGTGTTTTCACTAGGGCGCAATGCCAATTCAGTTATATAATGATAATTGAATAATATATATCAAACCTTCTTGAATTTCTGAAGAAATAGAGCCATGGCCATCTTCATCTTCTAGCTCGTGCAAGAACCACCCTATCTCACTCGTTTCTCAACCATTCTTCATGATCCAAAAATGAAACTCGTGCGTTTTTGAACAAGGAATGCAATGGCAGTACGCAATTTTATTTAAATTGATTAAATCAAAAGATAACATGATAAAATCAGATGAACCCTAAAAATTTCAAAACTTAATGAAATCTCATACACGAACTATAAACAACAATTAATTGAGGGCAAATGATCTATGAATAATCAGAAACACAATGGTAATCACAAAATATGTTTATGATGCGTGATTCAATGAGTTTGATAGTTTGAGGCTTACCTCTGCAAGTGAGAATCGAATTTGATGATGGAGGTGTTACAGTTGAGTTCTAATGAGTTGGACAGCTTCCTTGTACCTTAAGGAATGTGTTTGAATGCTTGGAGTGGTTGAGAACCTTTTAGTTTAATCAGATTGATTCCTTCTGTAGCAAGTTATCAGTTTTGTGCAAATAGAGTACCACTTAGTGATCCTGATGTTAAAGATGTGATTTCAATGCTTGGATCAACTACACATGATGCAAGTGAGAAGTTTGCATCATTAGTTTTGACAGAAATGCTCTGGTTTTGAAATTCATGATTTTCACTCTTGAAAATATGAAAATTTGAAGTAAAAGCAAGAAGAGAAGGAAAACAAGTGTGGTATTGTTTTGGTGTAATCTTAATGAGGCAATGTGACCTCTATTCATAGGTGATCAAGTTTTGCCTTGGAGAAATAGTTAATGGTTGCAAGATCAGATCACATTCAATGGCTTTGGCTTGGTGGCATTTCTTGTTATGCAAGGCAAACTAGCCTCTCCAAAGAGCAGGGCTATGCTTTGACCAAATCCACATTCCTCAGATGTTTTAAATGTTTTTTAAGTGAGCATCTTGACTGAGAAGGTCTGCTTTGTTGAATCTGTACTTTTTTGCACATAAATGGACCTTTGAATTCAACATAATGGTGACAAAATGCATTAACCTCCAAGTGACTCATCTTGACTCCATGCTTGGTCTTTACAGGTTGCGAGGATTCATTAGATTCTCATTGATTTGGGAAGATGACAAACTTGGCAAGATGACAAGGTTGCAAAGGAAAATCGTGTGGTGCAAGCAAAACAAAATGGCCTGAAATCTGCCTTGAGGACAGTTGCAGCAGGGCAACTTTGGAGGGTTCTATCTCCTTGCTCAGATGGAGTTATGGAGAGCTCTTGTGCTTTTTGTGAAGCCCTCATATGATACAATACATGTATGACCATAGTTTATTTTTAAACTCTTTGGATCCAACTGAAAAAACCTCATGAACTTTAATGTCCAAGGCTGGTACTTAGATAGTTTTGTGCTAAGTGTTGTATTCTTGATTTTTCACCACTTTGATCCATCCATAACTAAAAAACCATAAAGATTTAGAGTTTCATGTAGTTGAAGCTTTTGTAGAGGGTAGGAAGACCTACAAATCAAGCTTTGGATCACTCAAAATGGCTGCCTAGATTAAGAGTTGTGGTTCTTGAAAGTTGGCACCAAAACCACTTAAATTTGGTAACTTAGAAAAATTTCCAATTTTTCAAGATTACCCCTTTTACAAGTTATCTTGATTTCTTGATCAGTTCTTGTTCAAATGACATTATAAACCATATTTTATGAAAATATGAGTCATAAGGATCATTTTTGCCAAAAAGTCATGTTTTGACTTTTGGCTCCGGATTGGTTCGGCGCGTAAAACCCTAATTCCCGACTTTTGGGAAATGCACTCTCTGAGGATGTTTTAACTTTGCCAATGGTTTATTAGGGTTATTTTGAGCATGTTGAGGCATATGTTGAAGCTTTGGCTCATCCCTTTGTGAAAATCTCACTATGGAGGTCTCAGTCGTCTCAAAACCCTAATTTGGTGATATCGGGCGTATCGAGGCTCATTCCACTTGGAATACTACAACTTTGTGCTTGAGTCTTGATGTGAGAGTCCTATTTATCCTTCATGGATGTTTGAGAGGTTAGAAAATTTTAAGATCATGTCAATTCTTGATTGATCTTTTGTCTAAAAGCTCTGAGAGTGCTCGAAACCCTAATCCTTTATCGTGGTAGATGCTCAACTATCTTTGGGGAGATTGATGAGGCATGATGGTATTTATATTGTGGTGATGATTCTCACAATGATGTGATATCTTGGTGGTTAAAATTTAGGGTATGGTAGTATGATGACACCAATGACGACACTTATGGTGTAGACTTCGTTCTAAACTGCGGCATCGTGTCGATACTGCCAGCAGAGTATGATATGGTGTCAGAAGTCTCTGAAACAGAAGAGGACTTCGTTCCAGATGAAAATTCCGAGGACAAACCGCTAGGCTACTATGTAATGAATAGTGATGTTGTAGAAGAATAAACAGCCATGTTTGAGAGGCCTAGTCATGGAATGATGTATCATTTGAAACCACTCTTCATAAAAGCAAAGGTTGATGGAGTGGCGGTTAACAAAGTGTTTGTAGATGCGGGGGAAACTGTTAACCTACTGCCCCATAATTTATTCAAAACGATTGGAAAAACAGAGGCGGCCCTCCGACACCACAACATGGCTTTATCTAACTAAGAAGGAAAGACTAGCAACATCCTTGGAGTTGTCCAAGTGGACTTAGCAGTGGGTACAACCAACAGATCAACACTCTTTATGGTGATCAACTCAAAGGAAAATTTCAACTTACTGTTGGGTCGAGAGTAGATCCATGGAATAGGGGCGGTTCCATCAACACATCAAAGATTGAGCATCTGGAGAAAGGATGGCATAGTGTCGCTCCCGGGGATTTGCATCCATGGTACAAACGCGAAAGTGGCGCGGAAAACAGAGTCGCCAGCAATGTGTATTTATCCCGAGAGAGGGAAAGGAAACACTGCCCAAACCTGAGGGAAGAGGAAAGAGCATGGTCTCACGACCAAGAGAAAAGGGTAAGGGAGTCGGTTACGCGAAGGGAAGGTGTTAGCATCCCACGCGTCCATCGTACTCGACGGGATCCACGCTTGTTGTCTCGATCAAAGGGTGTCGTCATCTGGAGCTCCACTGCTACTGGAAAGGAGAAGAAACGTGAATGGAAAGGAACGAAGAAGTGAAGAAGAAAAGAAAAAAGAAGTGACTCGATAGGACATCGCTCGTCCTATGCCTAAGTATTCCCGCGTGCAATGGGAAAGTCAGAGTCAACGTAGTTCGGACACGAACTAAAAGGGGAGGTTGCTCGCCAAGACATCGTCGTCTTGTGCCTACGTATCCTCAATCGGACTAGAGAGAGGAAATCAGAGCAGTCGTAGTTCAACCTAACAAGGTCGGTTAGTGTTTTTTATGAGCGACGTTAGATTCACGTCCGGCAGTTAGGGTCGATGCTTGTTTGTGACGAGACGGAAGTAACGTGCCCCTTTCTGAAAATGATTTTGAGATTAACGATCCCGAAGGATGAAAATGGTTTGAGTTTGTTTTTTTGTGTTTTTTAGACAGAAGTGGATTGAAGTTAGTTCGTAACTTACATTGCACCAAAGTCTACCATGCGGGAACGAGTGAATCGCATGGTCACCCCCAAATGGGACGTATGCTAAACACTCTAGAAGAGGAGGGGAGACCCCTCGTTCTTCATTTCCTACACTTAAGGCTCGAGCGTAATATTCTTTATATTTAATAAGTGTCTTAGAAGTGTTATGAGATGAGAAGAGAAGACACAAGGAAGAAAGGTGACTCTAAGGGAATCACTATCCTAGTGTTGTCATGCAAAAGGGTGGTCCTATGGTTAGTGAGGCTTAGAAGAGAAACAACTACCTAAGGCCTAATGCTAATCCTACTCCAAGCTTAATCAAAAATTAAGTTGGACTAGGTAGCTCTAAGGGGAAAAGAATCCAAGACTTAAACAAGTCTTGAGATCCAAGGGAAGAAAAGAGTGAAAGAGACAAAAGAGGAAGGGAAACGAAGAAATAAAAACAGAAGCTACCACAACACCCCTGCACCAAAACAGCGGTAAAAAGAAGCACACTAGCATGACACCATTCAACAACATACAATTCAGCACAACAAAGGGTGTGAAAAGCCAAACAGCCGTACATACAACAGCGCACATAGACATAGACAGCCGTCGAAACAAGGCAGCATGCTATACATTTGAATACGAATCAAGCATGGCAAAGTAAACACGCATCAAACATCATGCATTATGATTACAAACACATCATATATCATGGCAAACAACACTTGGAGACAACATGAAAGAATGCACCACATCATGAACGGATCCACAATGTCAAGCATATGAACAAAGTTGAAAATAAACATGTATCTCATGAAATTAAACCATTAGGCATGCATAACGCAATTCCATTTAATCACATTCAACATGCTCAAAGAAGTGTGTGTATGGTGTTCATAGCATCAAAAAATCAACAACACAAGCATGCACACTTATCAAATGAAAACCAAAAGTCGCGTGTCGGAGAATTGTGTTCATACAATGGTGTGAGGTGCAACAGCTCAAGAATGATCCACAAATCATCATCATATCAATCCATAAAGTTTAAACATGAAAAGGATCTCAAACAACCAAGAAAATGCAAGAAAATCAAGTTCTGCTTCAGTGGTAACCGGTTACAGCATAACTGCTAACCGGTTACGCAGTTCAAAATTGCACAAATTACGCAGAAAATACACAGTGTAACCGGTTACAGCATAACTGCTAACCGGTTACTCTGGGACAGTGGTGAAAAAAATTTAGTTTCAAAAGCACTTTTCAGCATCAAATCACTTATGCAATCATATCCAATGGTCATGTAATCAACAATGCACGAGAATTCACATCAAATATCAGTAATCAAACATCAATTTCATCAATCAAACAACAAGATCATAAATCGAATCAAGCAAATGGATCAAAGCACATCACAAACCAAAGATCTACATTGCATAAGTTGAAATTAACCTAAATCAAACATAGATCTAAGAGAAACCAACCTACAAGGCTGAGATTTGCCTTGGTGATTGTTGAGCACGAAAATTGGTGAATCCAAGCAAGCAAACCAAAGATCTATACAATAATCTTCAAGATCCTAGCAAGAAACTTCAAGATCCAAGTAAGAACACTCCAAATAATCAAAAGCTGCTCCCAAAAGTGATTCCAAGATCCAAACCAGTAGCTATATCATAATTGAACCAAGGATGATGATGTGATGAAGGTCTAGCTCAAGAATTCGCAAATTCCAATGAAGAATTTGTGAATCTATGGATATGGAGCTTTAGTGAGAGGTTGAAGATGAAGATGAAAAGTGGAAAAAGTGAGAGAGAATTGAGAGAAATTCTGCAAAATTGGAGAGTCAAAATGATGTAGGTTCTAGAGGTTTGGAATGAATTGATTTAAATAGAAGCTAGGTTAGGAATTCAAATGTGGTTTGGAGTGAGGTATAGTGGGTGGAAATTGGGGTGAAAAGTGGAATAAGAAATGAAATGAGGAATTAGAGTGGAAAAATTATGGAGAGAATTTGAATTTTGGGTGGAAAATGATGAAAATATCAATTCTAGATCCTTCCCTCACGTGCACATGCCAAGCACATGATCACAAATGATGCAAACAGAATTTCCCAAATTTTGCCCAGAGTAACCGATTACAACACATCTGCTAACCAGTTACTCAGTTCAAAAACTGGAGAATTGCGCAGAAAAACCAAAGGGTAACCGGTTATCAGATACGCTATAACCGGTTACTCAGTGCAAATTTTGAATTTTGGCGCCTTTTGGAGGGAAACTTGGAAAAGTGACTTCTGATAGCTGTTTTGAACCCGTTAAACCTCTGAAACTCAAAACTTGATATTGATACTGAGTAACACCTGAAAAGAACACAAATTCCTGCTGACACCTCAGAATATCCTGCTGAAATAATAATGCCTGATACCGGATCGCTTAATCAGAAAATGACTGTTGAAGATTCTGATTATCAAAACGCCTAATGAGCAAAATAAATGCTCCAAAAGACCTTGAAAACCATCGGCTTTCCCCTGAATACTGCTGAAAATAATGTCGGAGCTGATAATGCCGTGAGCTGCTAGAAAATACCTTGATCCCATGCACAAAAGAAATATGCAAATGCAAAAATGACAATGCAAATGAAATAAAGCATAAGCCAAAAAGGTTAGCAACACCAGGGTAAATTTTGAGGTATTACAGCTGCCCCTATTCAAACTTCTTGGATCCGAGGGTATGGAAGCAATGGCTTTCAGACAATCGGGATACACAGAGTTTGAATACCAAAATAACCTGTAAAATTTGCACCCTGCGGGGAGAATGAAATAATGCGAAGACGAGAACGGCCGAAGGCGAACTCGGAAAGGCAGACCGGCCGAAGGCGGACTAAACTGGGGATACAAGGATAAACGAGAACGGTCGAAGGCGAACTCGAAAAGGTAGACCGGCCAAAGGCGGACCACGCTGGGGAGATACAAAGGGTACGAGACCATGCTGAAGGTGGGCTCGAAAAAGGAAAGACTAAGCCGAAGGTGAGCTTTCAAAGAAAGACTAAGCCGAAGGTAGACTCTCAAGCAAAGGATGTGAGGCCATGCCGAGGGTGGGCTCGAAAAAGGAAAGACCAAGCCGAAGGTGAGCTTTCAAAGAAAGACTAAGCCGAAGGTAGACTTTCAAGCAAAGGATGTGAGGCCATGCCGAGGTTGGGCTCGAAAAAGGAAAGACCATGCCGAAGTTGAGCTTTCAAAGAAAGACTAAGTCGAAGGTAGACTCTCAAGCAAAGGATGCGAGGCTATGCCGAGGGTGGGCTCGAAAAAGGAAAGACCATGCCGAAGGTGAGCATTCAAAGAAAAACTAAGCCGAAGGTAGACTTTCAAACGAGGGATACGAGGCCATGTCGAAGGTGGGCTCGAAAAAGAAAGACCAAGCCGAAGGCGGGCTTTCAAAGAAAGACTAAGCCGAAGGTAGACTTTCAAACGAGGGATACGAGGCCATGCCGAAGGTGGGCTCGAAAAAGAAAGACCAAGCCGAAGGTGGGCTTTCAAAGAAAGACTATGCCGAAGGTAGAATCTCAAACAAAGGATATGAGACCATGCCGAAGGTGGACTCGAAAAACAAAGACCAAGCCGAAGGTGGGCTTTCAAAGAAAGACTATGCCGAGGGTGAGCTTTCAAAGAAAGACTATACCGAAGGTAGACTTTCAAACGAGGGATACGAGGCCATGCCGAAGGTGGGCTCGAAAAATAAAGACCAAGCCGAAGGTGGGCTTTCATAGAAAGACTAAGCCGAAGGTAGACTTTCAAACGAGGGATACGAGGCCATGCCGAAGGTGGGCTCGAAAAAGAAAGACCAAGCCGAAGGTGGGCTTTCAAAGAAAGACTAAGCCAAAGGTAGACTTTCAAATGAGGGATACAAGGCCATGCCGAAGGTGGGCTCGAAAAAGAAAGACTATACCAAACAAGATAACTCTACTGGGGATAACAAGATAACAGCGGGTGCGAGGACGGCTGAAGGCGAACTCGAGAAAAGAGAAAGACCAGGCCGAAGGTGGACTTTCAAAGAAAGACTAAGCCGAGGGTAGACTTTCAAACACCAATATGTATAATCGACAGTTCCACAAAGATGACTCCGTCGTGGAAAAGAGAAATCTAGAAAGACAACTCTGCGGGGGAGTACAGGAAGGACCAACAAGAAGGACGAATCCACTGGTTGCGGTGTAGTGTAAAACAACATCTTCAGAATTTCGTTACTTTCTGCTGAGGAAAGAAACTGGTAAAGGAAATCAAACCTGGCTTATGCTTCGAATGCATATGTTTGAATTTTGTCGTAATGCTCCATATCAATGGAATGCTATGCTTTTGGGAGGATGCCATGCATAAATACTTATGCAATGCAACAGAGGCGTCCCAGCAAAATAAATAATGAAGACCAAGGCAGCTCCACTAGGGATGACAAACTAAATTGTCCTCCGAAATAAAAGACCCTGCTGAGGAAGACTTCACTCTGCTGAGGAAGATCCTGATCACAAACTCTGCTTGAAATGAAAAACCTGAGAGAAGATTCACTCTGTTGGGGAGGGATAAAAATGAATAGTGAAGATGGAAACCAAAGAGAAACTCTCTCCGCCGAGGACTACCAATGACTTCCACCTGGATTTGAAAGAATGCCAATAACCATTGGACTTAAACCTGCTGGGGGTTTCAACCGCCGTTGAACAAACCACTGTAAAGATCACTACCAAACTCTGATTAGGGAGACGAGTCGATGGCTCCAAACCTATTTGGGGATATCACAGAATACAACCTGTTGTTGGAAGGTGCTCTTTCCTTTTACCCTGCCGGGGAATATCAGTACTTTTACCCTGCCGGGGAATATCAGTAATGGCTAGCAAACCTGCTTGCGAAGTGGTAGCTCATGACATCAACTTTGTTGGACGATAACATCAAGTTTACTCATCTGAGGGGATTAACTCATACCGTTGCTGGTGAGGTAAACATTTCTTAGCTAGCTGAGGAGAATGAGTGTTCAGACTCCGCGGGGACAAAACAAACATCCTTGTCCAAAGAAGATTATTCTATAAGTCTCTTGTTGGGGATGCGTCAGCATCAACTTCTGATTACTCACTGAGAGAGAGTAATAAAACCACCACAACTCTAGCTGGGGAAATAATTCTCTGCACTCTACTGATGAAGATAATTCTCGACACCCTGGTTGGGGAAGCAACGACCTGCTGTTGGAAGAAAGATTCTACCCTGCTGGGGATTAGAGCATGCCTTTACTGACGGAACTACTCTTCCTGACTTCCTGAGGAAAGTGACTACCAGGATCTATGGGGAACACAAAGTCTTTTCAAAGACATCCAACACACCTCCTGCTAGAGATACAACCACACCCACCTCGGAGCGATCCACTTTAAGCTTCTCGCTAGGGGGAATGGGTTCTGCTGAGGATGATGAACTTTTAGTGCTGGGGGAGGTAACTCCACTAGGGAAGAACAAACCTGTTGTCCTGCAAACACAATCAACAGGAAGTTCTATACGCAAAAAGGTCACCTCTATTACCAACACAACGACCGTTACCTAATCCATTTCCACTGTTTTCTGATATGCTTCGCAAAGCTTAACATTTTCGCATGCAATGTTTTATCAAAATATCAGACGTTTTCACAAACAAAATAGCAAAAGTAAAAACACAAATGGAAAGCTTTTGAGTGAAATGAAGATTTTATTGAATGAAATTAACCTGTGAATAGGCATTTACATTGGGAAACAATTCCCGGAAAGAGGTAATTGCAAAAAGAAATAAAAGAAAATACACATGTCGGCAATGTGGGGAACAGATATCCACCATGATTCAATTCAGCTATGACCCAGTATGCCTCGCCTATCCGCAGATGCTTTGGCCTTCGAAGAGACTAACTGGACTGATTCCTTTCCTTCAAAATTTCCATGTATCAAAGTTGTTCACAGATCGAACGCAGATCGTAGCCTCTTGATTTTAAATCCCTAACTTTTTCCTGGATTGCCCTTTTCGGGTTTTCAATCCACCGGGATACCCATTTTTGCCAAAGTTGCCTTTTCAGGTTTTCAACTTTGCGGGTTTATTCTTTTTTTTTTCTTTTTATCCCTAACTTTTGCCCGAACCTTTTCTTTTTATGGTTCGCCGGGATGCCCCTTTTGGCCTGGACTTTCTTTTTGTGTCCAGCGGGTCTCTTTTATGCAAAGTATTTTTTGACTACGTCTGCGTTCACAGGGGACGTAAAATCTTCACCATCCATAGTTGAGAGTAATAAGGCTCCACCAGAGAAAACCTGTCTTACTACATATGGTCCTTCGTAGTTTGGAGTCCACTTGCCCCTGTGATCTATTTGAGGAGGAAGGATCCTTTTCAAAACCAATTCACCAGCCTGAAAACACCGAGGACGCACTTTCTGATCAAAGGCTTTCTTCATCCTGCTCTGATACAACCGACCATGTGCAATGGCTGCCAATCTCTTCTCTTCAATATGGTTCAGCTGATCCAGTCTGGAACGCACCCACTCAGCTTCATCAAGCTTCACGTCTGCCGGGATTCTTAAAGAAGGAATCTCAACCTCTAATGGTAGAACTACTTCCATACCATATACCAATGAGAAAGGAGTTATCCCAGTTGACATGTGTACCGACGTACGATAACCATGTAAAGCATAAAGCAACATCTCATGCCAATCTTTGTAGGTCACTACCATCTTCTGCACAATCTTCTTGATATTCTTATTCGCTACTTCAACAGCCCCATTCAACTTCGGACGATAGGGAGAAGAATTGTGATGCTCGATCTTAAAGCTCTGACATAGCTCCTTCATTATCTTGTTATTCAAATTTGAACCATTATCAGTAATGATTCTCTCCGGGACTCCATACCGGCAGATGATGTCCTTCTTGATAAATCTGGCTACCACTTGTCTGGTGACGTTGGTGAACGAGGCTGCTTCCACCCACTTCGTGAAATAATCAATGGCAACCAAAATGAAACGATGCCCATTGGAAACAGTCGGCTCAATCTTTCCGATCATATTGATGCCCCACATGGCGAAGGGCCAAGGTGATTGTAACGCCCCAATTTAAATTATTAATCGTCGTATTATTATTTCTGTTTGTTGGGCCTTGTTAAGGGTGTGCGGTTGAGTGCAGGGGAAGGTATATCTTTAATAGAGGTGTTGGAGTAGTAAATTAATATTAGATAATTAAGAGATTCATTTAGTAATGAGAAAATAATGAGAATATTAGTATTATTATTATTATTATTATTATTATTATTAAGAAAATTTAATTAAAAATCTAATTAAGGGGGAATTAGAGAGGTTTAGTGGGGAGGAGGTTAATTTCACGTAAATCAAGAAAAAGAAAGAAAGAAGAACAAGGAAGAGGAAGGGGTGTTAGGGCAAGGATTTCTTCCCAATTTTTTCCGATTTCTGAACAATTCGAGGTAAGGCGGGAGAACGGGTTTAATATTGGTGAATTTATCATATGAGGGTAGTGGGGAGTCCTTAACCCCGTAGGAAATTGTATGCCTAATTCTGTCTTATTGATTTGTTGCTACATGACTGGTTTGATGATGAAATTATGTGTGAATTGATCTATTCATGTTATGAATTTTGTTGTTGTTGCTGTTGAATGTATGCATCCTATTGTAGATCTGGTTTTGATGTAAGTGTAGCGGCAAAATCGTGAGTATAAGCTATTGATTAACTTAACTCGAAAAGCAAGAGTCGCCGCCGCACTTTTATTTTATCCAAAAAGGAAAGGAAAAAGAGCGAACAAAACCTACACAAGCTCTACAACAAGAACAAGGGAAGAGAGTCCGGGTAAGGGGGTTGGTTATGCAATGGGAAGGTGTTAGCACCCAAAACGTCTATAGTACTATATAGGACCCCTTTGAAATATCTACCGCTTTTGGTCTGAAAATGGTTTGCTTGAAAAGTGATTGAGGAGATGAGAAGAGAATTTGTTTTTAAGATTTTTGTGTTTGGAGAGACTTGTCGCCTCATGCCTACTTACCCACGATGTGCAATGTAGGATCAAAACCCCGTAGTTCGTGGTACAAAGAATGAAATTTGTTTGTTTTGGTTGTTTTTAAATGTAAAGACAAGTCGTCATTTCTAAGCGAATAATTCCGCTTAAAGAAATGAATCATGTCTAGACTTATGAAAAAGTTAAAGGAAAAAATGCACGAGGGCACAAAAAGAGAGTGATGAGTTTGGTGTTTTTTAAAGTCTTTTGAAAAAGGTGTCAATATGCTTATGTAGTTTAGCATTTGTTAAGAAATGAAAAGGAAAGAGTAAAAATCACTTGACAAAGTCAAGGTTTGATTATGAAAGAGGTTATAGTTTGAAATCAAGAAGGTTTTGATAAAGGGAGAAAGTTTTGAAAATTGAAGAATGGGAAAGAGAAGAAGTGACTATCCTAAAGCATAAAGTAAAAGCTAAGGATAAGAATAGGCTAACCACACAAGTAAGCTCCATAGTCTTCGAACCACAATTCCAAAGCAAAGGGAGAAAGGTCCTAAGTCTTAGTCCAAGGTTCCAAGAATTGCATTGGATGTCCAAGGTCTAAGTTCAAGGATTCAAGAATAACGTTGAAGTCCAAGGTATAGGTGCAAAACTCCATGTCCATTGCATAGGATACTAACCATAGTCCAAGATTAGAAGCACAAGTTTTTAGAGGTTTTAGCCTTTATTAATGTTTTCGATCCAAGTGGACAAAGAGAAAAAGGCATAAGCATAAACATGTGTCTAACGGACAAAGGAAAAATTACGGAAGCATAAACATGATATGAAATGATAAAAATGAAGCATAAAAGTAAAAGAGATAGGGTGCGAGAAGTAATTGTAAATAAATTAGTATAATAGTAATGTTAGTAAGTTATTGATTAGTAGTTAAAGTTAGTGATCAATTATAATTGAATAATTGCACTTAGGTCAAGATTAATGAGAACTCATTAGAGGATTGATAAGACCAAAGCCTCCTAACAACAAGTTTCATAAGTTTTGAACCAAAAGACAAATAATCAACTATTTTTGATAGTTTCCGATACGGGACAAATATTGCACTATGTTAAGCAATCGCCGAGTAATTTACGGAGTAATTACCCTACAATGAGGCCGGTCAATAGATCTATGTGCTAATGTATGCTAGATGAACGATATGTAAATCGTCATCCGAAAACGATACCGCAGGAAAAGAAAAATGGTAACGATATCGTCTTGATCGAAATTCAACAAATGAATTCCAAGATCAATTAGACTTTCATCGATCAAAAAGAAAAAGAATCAAGATGAAGAGAAAGTGGATCTAACAACAAACAACAAAGAGAAATGAAAAGAAAATAAAATAGAATTAAAAAAAAAAGAGTGGGAGGTGATTGAAGAAATGGAGAGGTAGTGTGAATTGAAATGTAACGGGCTATGCCCAAGTTCTACATGATGAGATATTTTATTTAAAAAAAACTACATAAAAAAGGAAATGAATAAATAAAACGTGAAAAGATCGTCTTCATCTTCTTCATGAGAAAAGAAACTCACAACTACTATTCACCAAGAGCTAGCAATTTCAAGTCTTCTCAAATCGGAGCGGCGGGATACGAATTTGGTACGGTTGTGATCGGAATGTGAAGGAGATTACGAATATGCTTTAGATTTCGTATGACGGTGGTTTGATTTCTCGAATTGGAAACGCAAAGTCTCGTCAAACAAACTTCGATTACCTTCAAAAATGGTGAGAAATGTTTTAATTCTTCTTCCTCTTTTCTTTCTGAACGTGTGTGCTGTTGTTGTTGATGATGGAGTTACGAAGCAATGCGGATCCGAACTTGGAGATTGGATTTGGAGAATTGAAGAAATGAATTGGTTCTTGATATTGAAGGCTTGATGAAATTGGTTGAAGGTTGTTTTATTGAAGGTGTGTTGAAATGTTGTGTGATGTTGATGAAAGTTAATGCAGAATTTTTTATCGAATGTGGAAGGTAATTGAGGAGGATTGAAGCTTGATGAATTTGGTGGTATTTTTGCAGCGTGTTCTTGGCTGTTCAAGCTTGGAGAATTTGTGTAGAAGAAGCTGGTATTTATAGAATGAAGGTGAGTGAATTGTGATTTGAAACTTTTGAATTTAAGTTTGTTGAACTGCTGCCGTTTTGAAACTTTCACCGCGTTTTGAATTGTGTGTGCCGCTCGATGCTCTTGCTGCGTTTTGTTTTTATGGAATTTGCGTTTTGATTTTTTACTTCTCAATTCCTTGCAGCGTGTGGCTTGTAGGCTTGTTGAACTGGCTTCATTTTTCACGCCGTCTTTTGCGGTTGCTGGTGTGTGTGCCTATTAAACTTGGATGGCTTGGCTTTATGTGGCTGGCTTGCTTTTGTAAATGGCTGGAGCTGGATGATGTGAAAAGGTCACGGCTTGTGTGAGTTTTCTTACGGCTGGGAATGTGGTCCGTGTGGTTTTGATAGCATGAATTTCTTCCCTTTTTTTATTTTTTTGGTTATAAATTGTTATGGGATTTGTATGTTTTTTTTTGTAGCATGGGCCTTGTAATTGTTTGTAAATGATTTGGACATGGAAAATTGGTTTTAAGAGTGGATAATATTTTTATGGAAAAAATGGATTAATTGGATTGAAATGGAATTTGGAAAAATGGATATTCAAAAATGGAAATGGATAAAAATAGTAAATTGGATTATAAAAAAATGTGGATATAATGGATATTAAAGGATAGAAATTGGATAGATAAAAATGGATAAGAGAATTGGTTTAGAAAAAGAAATGTTTAAGGAATGGAAATGAAAATGGATCATGGCTAAGAAGAGTGGATAAATGAATCCAAAACCAATTCCAAACTTTTTTCACGAGCCTCTAATAAAACACAGCTACCACTGAACAAACCACAGCTGAACAACGACCATTTGAATCTGATGAATATCGCCACACGACAACTTGACAGTCACTGCTTGAGAAATAGCCCAATGAAACAGATATCTTGCACTTGAAGCAATCTCTTGATAGTTTGACCAAACTCAGGTCAAACATCCATTTGAACTAGATCACCGCTGAACAACCACACTTAATTTGAAGCACTTCAACGTCTTTGACAAACCTACACAACACACAGAGGGAGAAACTGCAGCAAATTTTTGGTATTTTGGTTAGAAGTTAGATAAACAGAAGCAAGTAAGAATAAAAGAATCACACAGATGCTCAGGAGAAACACAGATTGTGATCTTGTTTGTGGTATGAGATGTAAATGAAATGTACAAAATCTTAGGGGTAAAAATTAGGGTTCAACAGCTGCCCCTATTTAAGTTTCTTCAATCAGGAGATATGAAGGTTGAAAACTTCGTCTCGACAAGATTGAAGATACTTAAATAAAGAAAACCGAATTTTTAGCCATAAGATGTCACAAGATGATATGAATGCAAAGGATGAGACAGACTGCGGGGGAACTTGAAACAAGGGATATGGTAAATTGAGAGACGTGAAAAGACACGTCGGGGAACACAAGCTATTTCTAGAGATCTGTCAAGGTGACAAGAAGTATCCATCAATAGTTGGAAAAAGAGAGGGACAAGACCCTGGGAAGACAAGTAATGACATCCAAGAATAGCATTGGATGGAAACTACGAACGAGACAAAAGGTATGTCAAAAGATGTCCAAGAATGGAATTGGACAGCAACAAGAAAGTTTCTGGTAAAAACAGCAGCATCATCCAAGAATAGCATTGGATGAAGGTGAAAAACACTTTATTGAGGATAAGATATCCAAGAATGGCATTGGATAAAAGGCACTACATCATCCAAGAATTGCATTGAATCAGGCAACAACAAACATCAGAGTCATCCAAGAATAGAATTGGATATAAAAAAAATTCCATTTGAACAACTCCACTAGGGACATCCAAGAATGGCATTGGATGGCAAGGTTAAACATCAGAGATATCCAAGAATAACATTGGACTTGGTTGGGGAAAATGTGTCCAAGAATTGCATTGGACAGAAGAAATCACAACATCCAAGAATGGCATTGAATGAAGTGAGAAAAGTTCTGGAAAAATACATCAGAAGTATCCAAGAATGGCATTGGATAACAAGAGTTCACGATATCCAAGACTGGTATTGAATAAAGTGAGCAGGACTTTCAGGAATGGCACTGAAAGGTAAAGGTAAACTCATTCAGGAATGGCACTGAATGAACAGATAAAACTTTCAGGAATGACACTGAAAGGTAAAGATAAATCACTATATTCAGGAATGACATTGAATGATAGTGAGAAAGACATCCAGGAATGTCACTGAATGCAAAGGATAAAACTCATTCAGGAATGGCATTGAATGAATAGATAAAACTTTCAGGAATGGCACTGAAAGGTATCCAAACAGATATAATGGGGATTACAGAAGAGAGAAAAGACTTCCAGGAATAGCACTGGGAGAAACAAAAGGAGTAAGATATCCAGGAATGGCACTGGAGATCAAAAGAGCCAGACATCCAGGAATGGCACTGGAGTGAAAGAAAGCAAAGATCCAGGAATAGCACTGGAAGAAAACAAACATCTAACAACAGCAATAGAGGCACAGGGAAATGACAACATCCAGGAATAACACTGGAAAGAAAGAAGATAAACAAGACATCCAGGAATAGCACTGGGTGGAAAGACAGGTAAACGATAACATTCAGGAATGGCATTGAATGAAAAGGCAGGTAAAAGTTTTGTAGGCGTCAATTAAGTTGGACTTTGATCACAAGGTAAGATGTTGACAGCAACGGGACCTCGAAAAATGCATATGAGCGCGAAGCACACTTCGAGCTATGAAAATCTTTCTATATGATATGAATGATTTATGTATGCAATGCATATGATAGAGACAACTGAGATAGACTCTTTTGTGAGGGAAGAATGGAACTCTGATTCCTCAACACAGGGAACACTGCCCACTCTGCTTGGAGAGAAGATGTTGAACACATCTCTGTCACACTTATGAATTGTATCAGGCTGATTGTCTTTTGAGGAAAGTCATCTTGAGGATTCTCGAAGAAAATCTCCCCAGATTGATTGACTGATGAAAATAAACTGATCATAGCTTTAGTTTGACTGCTGCAGGGGAAAAATGAACTGATCATGGATTCAACTCTTGAAATGACTGCTGAGGATAAACTGATCATGGCTTCAGCTTGCTATTGCTGGGGATGAACTGATCATGGCTTCAGTTCTCGAAATGACTGTTGAGAAGGCTAAAATCAGTATGAATCTGGAAAGAGATCTTCTGGATAACCAATTCTGAGAATAACTTGCACTGAGAAACAAATCTTGAATTGATCCACAACAGGCTCTGGAAGTAATGTGCCCCTGATAGGATCACTGACCAAGTTTCTCAACTGTTTGAAAATTTCTTGATGAGGAAAGTTTGCCTGCAAACAAGATTATTCAGACAAGCATGGTAATTTTAATGCAAATCTCATGCAATTTTGAAATCAAAAGTCATTTTTGGAATGATATTGTTGATGTAAAGCAAAATGAATCACTTGTCAAAACACGGCGGTTTAGACATGCAAAGTGAAAGAGAAAGCAAAGGTATGACATTGAAGCAAATGATCGGCAACAAACTTAGGAGTCAGTTTACGCAACCTTGCTGTAGTATGCTTTCAAAAGAAACCTGGCTTCAATTAGGTCTTTTGAAGGCTGTAACGTGGTTTGGTTCACGGTTTTTTGAAACAAAGGATATAGGCTCAAATTTTATTTGTACCCAACCCATTCTTCATGATGATCTCCAGTCCTATGCTCAGTTAATTCAAACTATGCATTCAGGTTCCAAGAGACTTTGGAATTGTAACACTGTTATGATGATGGCTCAAGGGATTTTTTGAGATGGCAGTCACTCTTTCTTACAACATTTTGTTGTTTTTGATGAGGACCTCAGTCAACTCGTTTTGTCTTTGAGGATTTTGGTCACCTCTTGATTTTTCTTTTGTTATCCCTAACTTTTGCCTGAACTGTGTCATTTGAGCTTACAGTCAGCGAGATGCCCCAATTTTTGCCTAAGTCTCCTTCATAGGTTTTGACTTAGCGGGCTTTTCATTTGATTTTTTATTCATCATTTTTTTGAAAGATAAAGACTGCCTGGCTTAATGGTTACAGTGAACCATCATTGGCTTTTGATTTGAAAGACATCTTCGACGCTTCTTTGATGTGTGCGAAGGAAAACTTGTGATTGCAACCTTTATTGAAAGTGTTTTACATGCACAGTCAAATTAACTGAGAACTACCCATCCCCAGGTTAAGATTGCGGGTTTTTTCGTACAGAAAGAAACTCCAACTTCTAGGCTCGAAGGGGTTGACAAAGGATTAACTTCCCTATTTCTCCAGTGTTTGGGAGTTGAAACAATGCCTGTACATCCTCATCCAAGTTTTAAATTGAAAGCATACAATCCAGCAATTTCAGGTATTTTGCTTTCATCATCCTCCCTCTAATCTTTGCATAAAAAAAAGCTTGATAAAGAAAGTGAACAGGGGATATATTTTATTTTGTGAAAAAGAAAGCATAAAGATGCACACAGTGGATATAAATGAACTGAATCAAAACATTGCAATGCTCATTTCATTGAAATTACCATGAAAGTACAGATAAAGTTCGAAAGTAAATAGTCAATACAATCAAAGAAAAATGCAAACAGAAAAAAACAAGGCCTAGTGACTAATCAGCAACAAGGATGAGCTGTCCTGTCTGAAGCACTGGATTTAGGAGATGATCCGTCTGAACTGACTCAAACTTCACTTGGCATGCTCTGGCAAAGGGTTGTTGCCAACATTGGGGTTATTATCAACAAAGTCCAGAATTTTTAAGTTCACCAACTCTTGTACTCTAGCTTTTAATGCAAAACAACCTTCTAAGTTATGACCTGCCCCACCTTGATGGAACTCGGAGTGAAGATCAGCCCTGTAGCCGGCTGGAAGAGGATTTGGAGGAGGAGGTAGAGTCCTTGTTGTAATCAAACCTTTCTTTACAATACATGGATACAACTCAGTATAGGACATCGGGATAGGACCAAAGTTAACCCTATTGCGAGTCTGATTTTGCCTGACAGCCTGACGAGGAGCTTGAACTGTTTGAGCATTAACAACAGGAGCAACTACAGCTACATATTGTTGTTTCTGACGAGGTTTCCTCTCAACTAAAATAGCATGGGTATCACCATCCTTTTTCTTTTGAAAATTCCCAGCATACTTTTTAGCACCACTGAAGGCTTCAGCATTAGCAATCCTTCCTTTCTTGATACCTTCTTCTAGTCTCTCTCCAATAGTGACTAGGTCAGCAAAACCGGATGATACACTGCCAATCATCTTGTCCCAATAGAGTGGCTGAAGAGTGTCCATGAACAATCCAGTCAATTCTTTTTCTGCTAAGGGTGGCTCCACTTGAACAGCTAGCTCTCTCCATCGCTGAGCGTACTCTTTGAAGGATTCGTTTTCTTTCTGAGACATATTCTGCAATTGACGGCGGTCAGGTGCCATGTCCAAGTTGTACTTATATTGCTTTAAGAAAGCATCAGACAAGTCCATCCATCTTTGAATACGGTTCTTATCAAGTCCCATATACCATTTCATTGAAGTCCCACTCAAGCTGTCTTGGAAACAATGAATGAGCAGTTTGTCATCTTTTGCGTGAGCAGCCATCTTGCGGCAGTACATCACCAAGTGAGTTCTGGGACAGGTGTGCCCCTGGTATTTCTCAAAATTAGGAGTTTTGAATTTTGGAGGAATAACCAAGTCGGAAACCAGACACATGTCCATTGCGGCAGCATTAAAGACATCACTTCCTTCCACGGCTCTTATCCTTTTGTCCAGAGTTTGCCATTGCTCTCTGACTTCTTCAATGTATCCAGGTTCTCCCTGATTTTCAGATTGTGGACCGGTAGCATGGTACACGAAAGGATTCTCAGGAACAGCTTGAGCAACAGAATGCACAACAGGCTGAGGTTCAGTGAACAAAGGAGCTGAAGATACTGGTGAGACAAACACAGGAGTAGTTACAAAGGGTGGCGAGTAATTCGGAGGTAACCCAAATTCTGGCCAAGTAGAAGCTGGTTGCTGAGTCAGTGGAGGGTCAACAGTAGCAGTTGAAGTTTCAACAATCACAGTCCTCTAAGGTGGTTCACCTCTAGCAATCAGAACTTACAGCATTTCTGTGAGCTTGGTCATACCGGCCTTCAACTCATCAATTTCCATTCTGACTTCGACGTTGTGTTGTTCTTGGTTTCCATTCTCAATCTGACAGCAGCTCTAGTTCCATAGTTGTGTTGAGGAAACAGTTTGACGGTGAACAGATAACTGAAGAAGGAGACAGCTGAAATGAGTTTCTGAGACAACTGGGAAGAAATGCATATGTATGCTCATGGATGCAAGAATGCATGAATGCAACAACCACAAACAAGATCACTCGAAGCACACAGGTTCAAAGGTTCGCTCTGAAGAGAACACCGGAATACCAGGTTGGTAAGTCCACACTGATAAAAAATCCAAAGTACTGGCCATGTTGGAAGTCAGGGTTTCCTGCAAACCTGTAAACACCCTCCCATTCTCACATGTGGGTACTAAAAAACCGGGATCCTCAATTTCAGATTCTCGATTTGAGAAGCAATAGTACATTCATCCCTCGGGGTACAATACTATCACCAAACAAAGAGGTCGTCCACTGATTCTCCCAAAAAAAGGAGGGGTCATCCTAAAGGTCATCCAAACTTAACAGCTCTTCCAGATAGCTCTACCCTTGTGGCAGACCCACAACGCAGAATTCTCTAGAGAGAACCACATCTAGATTGTGTTTCATATTCCCTCCTCGCACCGAAATGGAGCGTGAAAGGATATGAAACACACTAAACATAAGTGCACTCAGGCCTGTGTACTGGGCCTATCTCTCATAACATCCCAACCAGAACAGACAGATAACAAGCAAGTCAGACAAAAAGCAATAAATAAATCATTGTAGGCTAAACCCCTTAAGGGATGGACCAGCAAGAGGTCAATCTGTCCCCAACAAAGTCGCCACTTTTCTGTAGCAGAAAAATCGTGAGTATAAGCTATTGATTAACTTAACTCGAAAAGCAAGAGTCGCCACCGCACTTTTATTTTATCCAAAAAGGAAAGGAAAAAGAGCAAACAAAACCTACACAAGCTCTACAACAAAAACAAGTGAAGAAAGTCCGGGTAAGGGGGTTGGTTACGCAATGGGAAGGTGTTAGCACCCAAAACGTCTATAGTACTATATAGGACCCCTTTGAAATATCTACCGCTTTTGGTCTGAAAATGGTTTGCTTGAAAAGTGATTGAGGAGATGAGAAGAGAATTTGTTTTTAAGATTTTTGTGTTTGGAGAGACTTGTCGCCTCATGCCTACTTACCCACGATGTGCAATGTAGGATCAAAACCCCGTAGTTCGTGGTACAAAGAATGAAATTTGTTTGTTTTGGTTGTTTTTAAATGTAAAGACAAGTCATCATTTCTAAGCGAATAATTCCTCTTAAAGAAATGAATCATGTCTAGACTTATGAAAAAGTTAAAGGAAAAAATGCACGAGGGCACAAAAAGAGAGTGATGAGTTTGGTGTTTTTTAAAGTCTTTTGAAAATGGTGTCAATATGCTTATGTAGTTTAGCATTTGTTAAGAAATGAAAAGGAAAGAGTAAAAATCACTTGACAAAGTCAAGGTTTGATTATGAAAGAGGTTATAGTTTGAAATCAAGAAGGTTTTGATAAAGGGAGAAAGTTTTGAAAATTGAAGAATGGGAAAGAGAAGAAGTGACTATCCTAAAGCATAAAGTAAAAGCTAAGGATAAGAATAGGCTAACCACACAAGTAAACTCCATAGTCTTCGAACCACAATTTCAAAGCAAAGGGAGAAAGGTCCTAAGTCTTAGTCCAAGGTTCCAAGAATTGCATTGGATGTCCAAGGTCTAAGTTCAAGGATTCAAGAATAACGTTGAAGTCCAAGGTATAGGTGCAAAACTCCATGTCCATTGCATAGGATACTAACCATAGTCCAAGATTAGAAGCACAAGTTTTTAGAGGTTTTAGCCTTTATTATTGTTTTTGATCCAAGTGGACAAAGAGAAAAAGGCATAAGCATAAACATGTGTCTAACGGACAAAGGAAAAATTGCGGAAGCATAAACATGATATGAAATGATAAAAATGAAGCATAAAAGTAAAAGAGATAGGGTGCGAGAAGTAATTGTAAAGAAATTAGTATAATAGTAATGTTAGTAAGTTAGTGATTAGTAGTTAAAGTTAGTGATCAATTATAATTGAATAATTGCACTTAGGTCAAGATTAATGAGAACTCATTAGAGGATTGATAAGACCAAAGCCTCCTAACAACAAGTTTCATAAGTTTTGAACCAAAAGACAAATAATCAACTATTTTTTATAGTTTCCGATACGGGACAAATATTGCGCTATGTTAAGCAATCGCCGAGTAATTTACGGAGTAATTACCCTACAATGAGGCCGGTCAATAGATCTATGTGCTAATGTATGTTAGATTAACGATATGTAAATCGTCATCCGAAAGCGATACCGCACGAAAAGAAAAATGGTAAAGATCTCGTCTTGATCGAAATTCAACAAATGAATTCCAAGATCAATTAGACTTTCATCGATCAAAAAGAAAAAGAATCAAGATTAAGAGAAAGTGGATCTAACAACAAACAACAAAGAGAAATGAAAAGAAAATAAAATAGAATTAAAAAAAAAGAGTGGGAGGTGATTGAAGAAATGGAGAGGCAGTGTGAATTGAAATGTAACGGGCTAGGCCCAAGTTCTACATGATGAGATATTTTATTTAAAAAAAAACTACATAAAAAAGGAAATGAATAAATAAAACGTGAAAAGATCGTCTTCATCTTCTTCATGAGAAACGAAACTCACGGCTACTATTCACCAAGAGCTAGCAATTTCAAGTCTTCTCAAATCGGAGCGGTGGGATACGAATTTGGTACGGTTCTGATCGGAATGTGAAGGAGATTACGAATATGCTTTTGATTTTGTACGACGGTGCTTTGATTTCTCGAATCGGAACCGCAAAGTCTCGTCAAACAAACTTTGATTACCTTCAAAAATGGTGAGAAATGTTTCAATTCTTCTTCCTCTTTTCTTTCTGAACGTGTGTGCTGTTGTTGTTGATGATGGAGTTACGAAGCAATGCGGATCCGAACTTGGAGATTGGATTTGGAGAATTGAAGAAATGAATTGGTTCTTGATATTGAGGGCTTGATGAAATTGGTTGAAGGTTGTTTTATTGAAGGTGTGTTGAAATGTTGTGTGATGTTGATGAAAGTTAATGCAGAATTTTTTATCGAATGTGGAAGGTAATTGAGGAGGATTGAAGCTTGATGAATTTGGTGGTATTTTTGCAGCGTGTTCTTGGCTGTTCAAGCTTGGAGAATTTATGTAGAAGAAGCTGGTATTTATAGAATGAAGGTGAGTGAATTGTGATTTGAAACTTTTGAATTTAAGTTTGTTGAACTGCTGCCGTATTGAAACTTTCACCGCGTTTTGAATTGTATGTGCCGCTCGATGCTCTTGCTGTGTTTTGTTTTTATGGAATTTGCATTTTGATTTTTTACTTCTCAATTCCTTGCAGCGTGTGGCTTGTAGGCTTGTTGAACTGGCTTCATTTTTCACGCCGTCTTTTGCAGTTGCTGGTGTGTGTGCCTATTAAACTTGGATGGCTTGGCTTTATGTGGCTGGCTTGCTTTTGTAAATGGCTGGAGCTGGATGATGTGAAAAGGTCACGGCTTGTGTGAGTTTTCTTACGGTTGGGAATGTGGTCCATGTGGTTTTGATAGCATGAATTTCTTCCCTTTTTTTTATTTTTTTGGTTATAAATTGTTATGGGCTTTGTATGTTTTTTTTTTGTAGCATGGGCCTTGTAATTGTTTGTAAATGATTTGGACCTGGAAAATTGATTTTAAGAGTGGATAATATTTTTATGGAAAAAATGGATTAATTGGATTGAAATGGAATTTGGAAAAATGGATATTCAAAAATGGAAATGGATAAAAATAGTAAATTGGATTATAAAAAAATGTGGATATAATGGATATTAAAGGATAGAAATTGGATAGGTAAAAATGGATAAGAGAATTGGTTTAGAAAAAGAAATGGTTTAAGGAATGGAAATGAAAATGGATCATGGCTAAGAAGAGTGGATAAATGAATCCAAAACCAATTCCAAACTTTTTTCACAAGCCTCTTATAAAACACAGCTACCACTGAACAAACCACAACTGAACAACGACCATTTGAATCTGATGAATATTGCCACACGACAACTTGACAGTCACTGCTTGAGAAATAGCCCAATGAAACATATATCTTGCACTTGAAGCAATCTCTTGATAGTTTGACCAAACTCAGGTCAAACATCCATTTGAACTAGATCACAACTGAACAACCACACTTAATTTGAAGTCACTTCAACGTCTTTGACAAACCTGCACAACACACAGAGGGAGAAACTGCAGCAAATTTTTGGTATTTTGGTTAGAAGTTAGATAAACAGAAGCAAGTAAGAATAAAAGAATCACACAGGTGCTCAGGAGAAACACAGATTGTGATCTTGTTTGTGGTATGAGATGTAAATGAAATGTGCGAAATCTTAGGGATAAAAATTAGGGTTCAACAGTAAGTTGTGAGGACGAATTAAACATAGGATTCATAAATCTGGTTTAGTAATGTTAGGAGAAAGATGTAAGATGAATAGAGAGCATAAACTGACGTAGAACTAATTTTAGGACTGTTTTGGAGTGAAAAGATGAGTATCCCGTAGCAGAACACTAGCTGGTGTGGAGAATTAGATTTTTCGTAATAGATCTGGTCATACGCGTATCAGGGAAGACGATACGCGTATGGGATGGCCAATACGCGTATGAAGGCTAGGCAATACGCGTATTAGGAGGGCCATATGCGTAAGGTGTTGGAATTTGGGAAATTCAGTGAGAAAACATCTTTGTCCGTATGCGTACGGCATAAGGCACTACGCATAAGGACTTGGGCAATGTGAAGCAATACGCGTATGAAGAGAGGCATTACGCGTATGGGTTGGGCGAGCGAGCTGGCAATAAGCGTATGGCACGGGGCAATACGCGTATGGCCAGCGAGAGTGCAGAATTTTACCGTTTCGCGGTTTCTTTCCCGTTTTCGCATCCGATTCGTTTTCTCTTGGTTTGAGAGGTTGGGATTGGGAATCAGATGCTGAGTAATACACAGTTGGTGATGAAACTAATTAATTTTATAATTTTTTTTTAATTAATTAGTGTTTGGTGAATTATGGTGACTTGTGAGGATTCAATGATTATGGTGCAAGTGGGAACGAATAGGTGTCTCATGTGTGGTCAGGAGGATCGTAACTATGTATGCCTATTATTATACATGTGTGCTATATGTATATTTGTTGTGATCAGGAGGATCGTGAATTTGTTTATCGTTTGTTATATATGTGTGCTATATGTATGTTTGTTGTGATCAGGAGGATCGTGAATTTGTTTATCATTTGATATACATGTGTGTTATATATATGATGTGATCAGGAGGATCGTGTGCATGTATTTACGCTTGTATGCATGTTTTGTTATGCATAGTTGAGTCTTGCATATTCATGGTGATTGGTGGGTTGAATCATTGCTTAGGAGGAGTGTATGTGATTCATCCGTACTCCTATATGGAGAATGGTGGGGGATAGATCATTGCCAAGTAGAGGTGTATGTGATCTATCCGGGGTTCGATTGAATGAACCAATGAGTCGGTACCGCATGCATGGTGTCGTGTTGCATTACATTATCATGTGTTGATTGTTGGTGATTGAATATGACAGTAGGTCGTGATTATATGGTGTTGTTTTAGGTGTGAGATACTACCTCCTTATATGTATTATTCATTTTTTTATATTGAATGTAGTTCTCAGCCCTCTGTTGTTGTTGTGTCTGTGCTTCTTTGGAAGTACAGATATTCAGGTGACAGGTTAGTGCTTGGAGCTTGTGTAGCTTGTTCGAGTTTAGAGAGTCGCTCTGATACGTAACACGGGATTGGGGGGTTTTACCATTTGTTTTATGTTGTATACTTGTTACGTATCTTTCAATTGATGAATATTATGGTGGACCACGATTATGTTGAGTTTTGGTGTTATAGGCAGATGGCCGTAAATCGAATAATTGAATAAACTTTCCGCTGTTTGATATTATTAAAATAAAGGAGATTTGTTTCGTTGATTTTAAGAATGTGGCATCCTACTTTAGGTGTGGAAACTCTGATTTATTTCATATATTTTGTTTATTTTGAAAAATGGGTAAGTGGGGTGTTACAATTGGTATCAAAGTAGGTCGGTCCGTCCGGCCAGGTTGTCTAGTATAAGTTGTGTCGTGGTATGCGACATGTGTGTAGAACACTTTCGGTACGTGCTTGTTTTCTAGCCGGTTGGTTGCAGGAGTTGAGGTTGAGATAAGTGGGGGAGAAGCTGGTGCTTCTCCAGGATGCTTCCACTCTGGAAGGACGGATTGGTAAGTAATGGAGTGTTATCATAGTTGGTGAGGGGGGTTCTATACTTCATCAGGATGATCGGCTGTCTATGAACAAATTGGGGAACTAATCACCCTCAATCTATTGTTGATAGTAGTCAGAATCAAGATGAACGGATAAATGCGCCTTGACAATTAAGATAACATGTGATGTGGAAGATGGTTGTGTTGAGTCGGTAGAGATCTTTATCATCTAAAAGAGGATGTAGAAGAGGAGTACTTGTCGGTCAAGTTGAAGAATATCTCCGAAGAGGGACAATCAAGTATGGTTAGTGATTGCTTGTCAGGGAGTAGAGAACAAGGTGATGGCTAGAGAGATGCCGGTGTTGGGTAATCCTTGATGTCTTTCTGAGGTGTGGATCCGAATTGGATAACGGTAGGGAACTGGTATTATGGTGTGCTGAGCGAACGGGTGAATATTTATCAGGAGAAGCCTCAGTGTAATCACGTTCGCATTGTGACGAGTTAGTAGTGAAGTTACATGTGTTGAGTTACCTGTTGGTTACTAATTTTGAATTCATTTCAGGCGAGATAAGTGGATCATAGGCACGTTAAGAAGATAGAGGTGATTATTGATCCAACACTTGATACGAGTCTAATGTTATTGACTCCGTACGGAAAGTAGATGCAGGGTGTCTTCGTGGAGTATATGAATTAAACCGTCAGGATTTGTTGATGATATTTGAGCATTCTGAATCGGAGGAAAATCACGCAGAGCATATGAGAATTATTTTGTAGGTGCAGAAGGATAATGAATTATTCGCATGTTTCGAACTGGGGGTTTTGATTGTAAACGGTGAGTTTATTGGAACAAGCTATTTTTGGTGAGGGTATTGTGGTAGATCCATCGGGAAAGTAGCGCGGTGCTTCGGTGGAAAACCCTTTGAAGATAGTGACGGAGATTAAGAGTGTCTTGGACTTAGTAGGTTATCATTGAAGATTCCTATATCGGAAAATGAGGCGGATTAGAGGTTTTGGTATATTGGTCAGGTCGGGATGTCTCTGGGGGAAAAACTCTTATTCGATGAAACCAAGAGGTTTGCTATGTTTGTGATAGT
The DNA here is from genome assembly GCA_022829125.1 of Lathyrus tuberosus. Taxonomy (NCBI): domain Eukaryota; kingdom Viridiplantae; phylum Streptophyta; class Magnoliopsida; order Fabales; family Fabaceae; genus Lathyrus; species Lathyrus tuberosus. The sequence goes on from JALAZF010000639.1 coordinate 1,149,106, forward strand.
ATCGTTCTAGAATTGGCAGGAAAGCCACAGTGAAGGGCTGCCCGTTGTACATGATTCCCAGATGTGGTTCCGGAAGGAATAACAAGCATGATGTGTATAAGGGTATTGAGGCTATGGGAAGCAAACTTAGAGTTTGGATGAGTTTTGGAATCCTTAGAGTTTTAGGGCGTTAATGGAAATTTTGAGAAAACCTGTGGGTGTGGATGTAATATTGAGATTGGGAGTTCTTCTTGGTTGATAGTTGATACATGTTAGAAATTGTGGAATGTGGATTGTTTGGAGAATGAAATTAGGTATGAATTACTGACAGTTGAATGAAGTAACGATTGAGAATAAGTGTCCACTTTCAAGAATGGAGGGTTGGAATGGTTTGGTTGAGTTTGATTGGAATTACAATTGTTTGGAATGTTTGATAAGAGTGGTGAATTTGTGTGGGTCGAGGCTTTGATCGATTTCATGTGACTGGTTATGTTGTTATCATCGGAATGGGTTGTTACTTACTCGATTAAGCTTGTATATGAGTCTGGACAAGATGGGATGAGTTCGGAGTGGTGTTCATTAGGGAGATTCAGATCTAATATAAAGTCAGAAGGAGACTTTGTAGGGTGTTTGAGAATTGAGTTGCAAGTGTGTCGCTCCCGGGATTTTCATCCTAGTACAAACGCGAAAGTGGCACCGAAACAGAGTCGCCAGCAATGTGTATTTATCCCAAGAGAGGGAAAGGAAACACCGCGTAAACCTGAGAGAAAGGAAAAGCATGGTCTTACGACCAAGAGAACTGGGTTCGGGAGTCGGTTACGCGAGAGGAAGGTATTAGCACCCCCTCGCGTCCATCGTACCCGATGGGATCCACGCTTGCTTGTTCGATCAAAGGGTGTAAGAAAAGAATACTGGAAAAGGAACGAAAAGAGAACTGGAAAAGGAACGAGAAACAAATGTAGGGAAAATAAAAGAAGTGCTCGAATGGGCCCTACCCCACTGCCTACGTATCTCATCGGGAGCATGAGAATCAGAGCGACGTAGTTCCCCTCACTAGGGATGGATTGTGTTTTTTAGAGAACGGCTTACGTTCTAGCTCAGGTGTTGCAGGCTCGCTGGCCCGAGTGCGTTACCATCTTGCAAGAGAACGAGTAGAAGCGCGTTCGTGCGTTGAGAATGAATGAGATGAGAAAAGAATTCCCGAAGGAAAGACGTTATTGTTTGTTTTTGTCTTTTAGAAGTTTTTTATTTGTTTGCATATGATAGTGTATCTAAATCTTAATCATTGGAATGTGTACCTTCTCACATTCCAAGATGGAATGGGTAAGAAAGCACACTAAGGGTGAAGAAGACCCTCACACTTAGTTCCAATTATCAAGGTTCAAACACACTAGCATACTTGTGTTTATTAAGTGTTTTGTTGATTATGAAGTGAAGAAGTGTTTTTTATTATTTGCACCTTCAACAAGTATTGCATTTAAGTCCCTCATACAAGATCAAATGTTTAACACATTGACCCAAGATGGGCTATATGCTACACATTCTAAGATTACAAGAGAAGACCCCTTATAATCTTTTCTTTATATGAAAGGCCTAAATGCAATAAATGCCTACCATTATTATATGTTTTGAATTTCCTTTGAGATGAGAAGATGAAAGACTCAAGAGAGGATAAAGGTAGAAATCTATATAGACTAAGACTCAATCCTAATTGATTAGTTAAGGGAGTGATCCTAAGGTTTGTGAGGTTTCAACCTAAAGTCTAAAGAAAGAAAGAATTAAACAATTCACTTCCAAAGTAGAAGATGAATTGTAATTCAAAAAGGGAAGGTAATGAGTTATTAAAAGAAAGCACATAAGTGCTTAGCAAAACACAAAATGGAATTGTAAAAGAGAAAGGATAGAAGTTGAATGTGGATTCCTTATCCACACTCAATTGAAACTTACCGAAGCCCCTACATGGTTAGTAAACATGTATAAGAAGTATAAGAAGTAAAAGAACATGTAATGCATCGTAAAACTCACAAGAATTCAATGAGAAAACAAATCCTAGAACCACAACCAGAATGGGCATCATATGGAAACCAATGGTTATTATCATACAAGTGCAAGTGAATAAGCAACCATCATCACCCATTAGCATTTAAACATGTTACAAGAAGAAGAAGTAGATGAAAGATGGAAAGAAATGAAGAGGACATGCATAAATGGAACATGTAAATCAACAACCAGAATTGAAACTAAATGGAAAATGGTTTATCCACATCTCAAAAGTATTTATGAGGTAAACATCAAAACATTTAAGAAATGATGGAAGAAATAGAATTGAAATGGAAGTTCAAAAGAGAACACAAGTACAAACACAACATGTTAAAGGTGCACAAGGTTTAAATGAAAGTCAACATGCAAGGATGACATATAATATGTACCAATGACCTATAATATCATATGAATGGCTCACACAACTATGCAAATGCTCATACAAATATGCACAAAAGAATTCATGCAAACATGCACTAAAGATTACAATGATATAACATGTCATAACGCCTTAAATGAAATGCATCAAGCAAAAATCAAATGTCCTCATGAAAATTATGAAAACATGGTATTGGAGTTCACTAATCAGAGATGAATCACATATCAAAATAGCATATCAAAATTCAAAGCAAAATGACTTCAAACAAAGCAATTAGGTCAAATTGAAACATCATGCAAAGTGGTACAAATATAGGCATCAAGACATGTAATAAAGTGACCTAAAAAATCAAACAAAAATCATCTAACATGCTTCAATGTATTAGTGAATCAATGCAAAAAGAATCATGTCAAAACAGTTGGTAATGAGCAAGAACAAAATTAAACAAATTCAAGTATCACAATTAGAAAGCACACAAATGGAAATTCAAAGAAAATTATGGAACAGGGGTAAAAAGGTCATAAAATCAGAAAATAAAATCATGAAAAATTTCCTAAATGTTTTAAGAATACACATGAATTTTTGTAGAATTTTCCAATATGTTTTGGTATTTTTAAAAATTAATTATGAAACGTGTAGCAAAAATGAGAAATAAAATGAAATGGAACTAAGGAAGGGGGTGCATGCATAGCAAATTTGCAGTTCAAAATCATTGGGCTTCAATACAGGGGGCGTAATTAGCAACGGTCCAATCCACATTCAGAACGCAATCCACACTGTCAACCATGCACACTCAGTCAAACAAAAGTCAATCAATCATCACCATTGATTCAAGTCAGGTCAACACAAAAGTCAAAGTAATTAAATCCAAGGCACACACGTGAAGGACCACACTCCATACCATGCACTACACCACACGCATGTCACTCTGATTAAAAAATAAAACACGTGCAAGGCATGCTTATTTTAATGCGCTGGCACCACTGTGGCCACACGATGATGAAAAATCAACGGACACGATTAAAACACACCAAAACCCTAGCATCCAAGATCACCGGCCGGAGATGACCTCCGGTCACCTTCTCCGGTCACACCTCCACCGTCTGCAACCTCAATTCTCACCAAAATGCACAAATGTGGTATCAAAATGAAGCTTACGCTATGCATATCGTTAATCTAACATCATTTTCCACATAACAATCACACACAGAGAAAACAGAGGAGATTAAAGCAAGCCCTAAGTTGTGCACTATACCTCTAAAGGCCTATCAACTAACCGGACAAGTTCTTGAGCTTGTAAGAAGCTTCAAGAACCTGGAAACAACTTCACATTAGGTCTATAATGGTGGAGATTCGTACCTGAAGTTTTGAAACTTTGAAGTGTTCTTCAGAAAACCAGAGGTCTTGTCTCTTCTACAATCTTCACTTGGCCAAATAAAGGCTTTCAAACTCTGTAGAGTGATAATGGAGATGGATTTGCAGTGCTTACTTCAACAATCCAAAGCTGCTTCAAGTTCAGAGATGATTGAAGATGAAACTTGAAGGTGGAATTAGAAGAGAATGATGAACTCGTGCAATGGAGAGATTTGATGAAAAAGAGTGGGAGAATCAGAGAGAAAATTAGAGAGTATTTGGCAGTGAAATGAGAAGAATGAAGCTGAGACTGAAATTAGAGGTGAGATTTCTATTTATAATGTGAGTTAACCATGGTTTAGTGAGTCAGTTAAGTGAGTCAATGCTTGGTTAACTGAGTGCACCCTAACTAACTGAGTTAAGTTAGTTAGGGGCGAGTGAGGTTGGCTATGATGTGGTGATGGTGATTCATGGTGTGCTATGGTGGAAGTGAGGGTAAAACAACAAAGCTGCTGTGGCAGAAACTTGCTTCATAAGTTTGCCCTTTCCCTTTTCATGCATGGCACGTGCTGGTGTATGATATTTGTATCAAGTATGCTTGGTTTAATGTGGAAAGCGGATGTTATGAAGTGTTTGTGGTGTGTGTGAACCAAAATCATGCACCAAGCTGTCAAAGCATCAGTGCCAACATAGGGCTGTTTGCAGGTGAAATACTTTCTAACCATTGAACAATTTGATGAGATTTTGGAGTCTTTGGAAAGAGGACACATTGGAGCACAATGTTGATGTGAAAATTGAAGTGAAATGAGGTTTGGAACAGGTTGAAAAATGACTTAGAACATCCACATTGGGAAATGGTATAAGGGTGTGGCATGTGGTCGGTCGACCTGGCACCTTGGCACCTGGGTTTTCAGCACAATCACCATGACTTGAGGCCACTATTTCTCCCTCATAACTTGATCAGGCGAAATTTTTCCCAACATGAACATTGGAGAGGGCACTACAAGGAACATTTTTTATGTTGAAAAGTTTTTCATTTGGAGCTTTCTTCTTGGAGAAATTGAGCTTGACATTTGGCACACCAGGTGTTTGTAGAAATGACATGCGCGTGACCTGAAACTTGCCCAAGCTGACTTGCATTTTGCCCAAGTTTCCCTCAACTTTGATCATCCATAACTCTCTCAATTTTTATCCAATGGAGATGTTCCACACATGGATTTGAAGCTCAAAGCAAGGCCTTTCATTGAGGCAGAGTGGAATTTTCATTTGGTGCTTCAATTTTGAATGGCCTTGGTTCCAATTCTGATGCAAAATGGCCAAAACTTGCTATTTTTAGTAACCCTACTTCATCCAAAAATGGCAACTTTCCAAATCTTGATTTTTTCATGATTCCTTTGGAGTTTCTTGACCAAATTTTGTACATTGGACATATGTAACATGAATTTCATGATTTTGGGCTCAAAAAGTCAAGAGTTGACTTTTTCCTCTGATTATTTGACTTTGCCCCAATTTCTCTGATTCTTGATCTTTCTTCCAATTGAACCACTTCTAAAACCAATTGAGATGCAATCTTCCACATACATACACTTAAGGACATATGGAATACCATGACATCAAGTTTTGTTCAAAAATCAAAGATTCCCTGATTTAATGGGAAACCCTAGTTTTGACCCCCTTTGGTTAGGAGGAAATTGCACATCTTCCAAATCCAAATTCCTCAGAGTATGTTGTGTATCCTCTTAAAGGATGATGAGAAATGCCACTTGAGAATGATTTTGAATCAATGGGCTATCTCTTTTGAGGATTTTCCTTCAATTTTTGGACTTCTTGCATAGTGTAGGATGTAATGCTTCAATCTCCCATTGAATCTCACTTCCTTGAGGTTTTGGAAGATCAATTGAGATAGTATGAGACATGAGAGACCTCTTGGCTTGCCTAGAGCCAACTTGATTGACCTTTTTATGCTTTGAATGATTCCTTGATTGTCCACCTCCCACCTGACCACATGCCCTGATGGTAAGAAGGATGCCATGCTTCATTTTTCTATGTTAAATGCAATGTAATGTTAATGAGGTGGATATGATGTGATAAATGATAATGCCATGCTATGATGACAAAAGGGGAGAGCAAATTTTGGGGTATTACAGCTGCCCCTATTCAAGCGCTGTAGACCTGAATGCCTGAAAGCGATTGCTTTCGGACTTTCAAGGTATATAGTGATTGAATACCAAAAGTAACCAAAAATTTGCTCTGGGTGATGAAGAAGAAAAGGGATATAAACCCAACGAGACTGCTGGATTGAATCCTCGATGAAACGTCGGAGAGATCTGTCTTTTGAACGACGCCAGACGACTACTGGCTTGCCACACTGCTGGTGGACTTTAATAATGTCTTTTATGCAATTCCAGACGACTACTGGCCTGCCACACTACTGGTGGACTTTAATAATGTCTTTTATGCAATTCCAGACGACTACTGGCCTGCCACACTACTGGTGGACTTTGCAGCTTCGTGCCACCCGAAGATGGACTTCTGCCACCCGAAGACGGACTTTTGCCAATCCACTGTTGGACTTTTGCCACCCGAAGACGGACTTTTGCCAATCCACTGTTGGACTTTTGCCACCCGAAGACGGACTTTTGCCAATCCACTGTTGGACTTTTGCCACCCGAAGACGGACTTTTGCCAATCCACTGTTGGACTTTTGCCACCCGAAGACGGACTTTTGCCAATCCACTGTTGGACTTTTGCCACCCGAAGACGGACTTTTGCCAATCCACTGTTGGACTTTTAGAATATGCCACCCTTAGATGGACCTTTCGCCAATCCACTGTTGGACTTTTGCCACCCGAAGACGGACTTTTGCCACTCCACTGTTGGACTTTTGCCACCCGAAGACGGACTTTTGCCAATCCACTGTTGGACTTTTAGCTGCTTTGCCACCCGAAGATGGACTTTTGCCACTCCACTGTTGGACTTTTGCCACCCGAAGACGGACTTTTGCCAATCCACTGTTGGACTTTTGCCACCCGAAGACGGACTTTTGCCAATCCACTGTTGGACTTTTGCCACCCGAAGACGGACTTTTGCCAATCCACTGTTGGACTTTTGCCACCCGAAGACGGACTTTTGCCAATCCACTGTTGGACTTTAAGATATGAGGGAATGATGACTCTGCCAGGAATTATTCCATCTGTTTGGGGCTGGATTCTGGTCACAGCAACTCCGCTGGGGATGAGAATTTTCAAACGACGTCCTGCTGGGGAAATGAGCCATTAAAACTCTGCTTGGGGATCAACCCAAGATCCTTTATAGGGATTATCAACCTTCTGACCCGGCTGGGGAAAGGCTGTACCATCCTTGTTGAGGAATAGATTCTGTCGATCTGATAAACCTCTGCGGAGAGAACAACAACTCAGCTGGAAGTTGCTGACAAGATTCGATGCTGACCTCTGTGGGGATACCATGACCAGAGATACGATCTTGCTGGGTATCAGGGCTACTCTGCCAGGGATATGCAAATCCTGGTTAGAACATTCCACTGCAACTTGCTAGAAAGAGTCCTTAGAGATCTGTTGGGGAAACCCAAAGCAAATCCACAGTAGTCTGCTGAAGAATGTGACTGTCGAGCTTAGGATAAGTACTACAATGCCCCATGTTAGGCGAGCTTCCCTTTAGACAATTCCGTTAGGGATGACGGGTTTATAACAAACTCTGCTGGAGAAAACTGCTTTAAAACGTCTCGTGCTGGGGAATGCCTTTTGAGAGGATTTTACAGAAGACCAACTGTCCTCAAACTCTACTGGGGATGATCAACACTTCATGCTGGGGAACCAAATAATTTGTCCCCGAAAAGGATGTCATAAGAGGATCTTACAGAAGATTTAGCTTCTTCAAACTCCTGCGACTTCGCTGGGGATAATGACCACCAAACTCTACTGGGGGGTGATCAACACTTCATGCTGGGGAAACAACATGCCCCATGCTTAAGAAAACCAACAATTTGTCCCCGAAGCGGATGTCCTAAGAGGATTTTACAGAAGATCTAGCCTCTTCCAACTCTTGTGACTTCGCTGGGGATAATGACCATCAGTTTCGGTGTCGACGAGACCACCCTTTTGGGGAACCTGTGACCGTTATCGACACAGAAAAGCACAACGGTACCCAGTTGAACTTAATTCACCGAGATCGACCCGATGAACGCTGATCTCCTTACCCATAATTGCCCCAGTCTTTTGCGTGGGGTGATTTATTGCTAGTCTTGTGCTTAAAATCATCTGCACCTGCTACCTGCAACAAAAGAATATGCCCACATGCCCCGAATATTGCGTGGCTAGAATCCACCCTCCGGGAGTATTCAACATTCGAAGTAATTTCAAATATTTTTTCTGTGCATGTTATTGCAAGGCTGCCATGTTTTCAAATGCAATGTTTTATCAAAAATTAGGACGTTTTTGCAAACAAAGCAATAAAACAAAAATGGAAAGCTTTTTATTGAAATTCAATTTATTGACCGAGAGCCCAGAATAGGCAATTACATCTGGAAGCAATCCCTGGAAAGAGGTGATCGCTGAAAATTGAGAAAAGAAACTATCCTAATGGCAATGTGAAAACGGAATTCCACTGAGTTTCCATTCTGTTATGACCAGTATGTCTTCAAAACTCCCCGACCTTGCCTTCTGAGGAATGATCAGACCGATTCCTATTCTTCAGAACGTCAGTTGTTCAAACGGTAATGGGTACAGATAACTCAGATTGTAGTCATTCGCTTAAATCCCTCTTTTGTGTGGACCGCCCTTTCAGGTTTTCGATCCACCAGGATACCCTTTTTTGCCTAAGTTGCCCTTTCGGGTTTTCAACTTACCGGGTGTACAATTTTTTCAATTATATCCCTAATTTTTTGCCCGAACCTTATTCTGTTTTTGGTTCGCCGGGATGCCCTTTTTTGCCTGGATTTTTTTATTTTTATTATCCAGCGGGTCTATTCATGCGAAGTATTTTTTGACTACGTCCGAGTTGACAGGGGATGAAAAGTCTTCGCCATCCATGGTTGTAAGCAATAAAGCTCCGCCCGAAAAGACCTTTTTAACCACGAATGGACCTTCATAATTAGGAGTCCATTTGCCCCTGTGGTCTGTATTGGGAGGAAGGATCCTTTTGAGTACCACATCTCCGACTTTGTAAACCCGAGGACGCACCTTTTGGTCAAATGCCTGCTTCATTCTGCGCTGATATAGTTGCCCATGGCATACAGCCGCCAATCGCTTTTCCTCAATAAGGCTCAGCTGATCAAATCTGGCTCGTACCCATTCAGCTTCATCTAGCTTAACATCCATCATGACTCTGAGGGACGGAATCTCTACTTCAACCGGTAGCACTGCCTCCATACCATATACAAGTGAGAATGGGGTTGCCCCAGTGGACGTGCGTACCGACGTTCGATACCCATGCAAAGCAAATGGTAACATCTCATGCCAATCTTTGTACGTGACAACCATCTTCTGTACAATCTTCTTGATATTTTTGTTGGCCGCTTCGACCGCGCCATTCATCTTTGGGCGGTACGGAGAAGAATTGTGATGTTCGATTTTGAAGTCCCGGCATAACTCAGCCATCATCTTATTGTTCAAATTAGAACCATTATCAGTAATGATTCTTTCGGGAACTCCATATCGGCAAATGATATCCCGTTTTAAGAAACGAGCGACCACTTGCTTTGTAACATTGGCATAGGATGCGGCTTCAACCCATTTGGTGAAGTAATCAATTGCCACCAAGATGAAACGATGACCATTGGAAGCTGTGGGCTCAATCTTTCCGATCATATCAATGCCCCACATGGCAAACGGCCAAGGCGACGACATGATACTCAACGGATTTGGAGGCACATGCACCTTGTCTGCATAGATCTGGCATTTATGGCATTTGCGGGCATATTTGCAACAATCTGACTCCATAGTCAACCAATAATATCCCGACCTTAACAACTTTTTAGCCATTGCCTGCCCTCCGGCATGAGTACCGAAAGAGCCTTCGTGCACTTCAATCATCAACAAGTCTGCTTCATGTCTATCCACACATCTAAGCAGGACCGTGTCAAAATTTCTTTTATACAGCACGCCATCTTTGTTCAGGAAGAAACTACCAGCTAACCTTCTCAACGTCTTCCTGTCTTTGGACGATGCCCCGGACGGATACTCTTGACTTTTCAAGAAACACTTAATGTCATGAAACCATGGCTTGTCATCAGACGTTGCATCTACCGCAAACACAAATGCTGGTCTGTCAAGGCGGGATACCTCAATCTTAGGTACATGGTTCCATCCTTGCACTTTGATCATGGAAGACAAAGTGGCCAAGGCATCAGCGAACCTATTCTCATCTCGAGGAATATGGTACAGTTTCACTGTTGTGAAAAATGTCAGCAATCTCCTCGTATAATCTCTATACGGCATTAGATTTGCTTGGTGCGTGTACCAACTCCCTTTCACTTGATTGATGACCAAAGCTGAATCACCGAATATATCAAGGGTTTTAATCCGTAGATTAATCGCCTCCTCGATCCCCATTATACAAGCTTCGTACTCTGCTTCATTGTTGGTGCATCCGAAAGTTATTCGGGCAGTGAAAGGCATATGAACACCTTCCGGCGTGATAAGAACTGCTCCAACTCCGCACCCATTCATATTGACAGCCCCATCAAACATCAGACTCCATTTGGATTCAGGGTCTGGCCCCTCCTCCGGAAGTGGTTCCTCGCAGTCTTTAGCTTTGAGAAACATGATGTCTTCATCAGGGAAGTCAAACTTCATGGGTTGGTAATCATCAATCGGCTGTTGCGCAAGATAGTCGGACAAGATACTTCCTTTGATGGCCTTTTGTGAAGTGTACTGAATGTCATACTCTGTCAAGACCATTTGCCACCGTGCAACTCTGCCTGTCAATGCTGGTTTCTCGAAAATGTACTTGATAGGATCCATTTTTGAAATCAACAAGGTTGTGTGCCTAACCATATATTGCCTCAATCGCTTAGCGGCCCATGCAAGTGCACAGCATGTCTTTTCAAGCATTGAGTATCGGGACTCACAATCATTGAACTTTTTGCTCAGGTAGTAAATAGCATGCTCCTTCCTACCTGTCTCGTCATGTTGACCGAGAACACAACCCATGGAACCTTCAAGCACTGTCAGATACATTATCAGCGGTCTCCCTTCAACTGGAGGTATTAGAATCGGAGGTTCCTGCAAGTATTCTTTTATCTTATCGAATGCCAATTGGCAATCGTCATTCCACCTGACCGTTTGATCCTTCCTTAACAATTTAAATATTGGCTCACACGTGGCTGTTAGGTGAGATATGAAGCTTGCAATGTAGTTCAATCTACCCAAGAAACCACGAACCTCTTTTTCTGTTCTCGGTTCAGGCATTTCTTGTATTGCTTTCACCTTGGCAGGATCAACCTCGATTCCTCTTTCGCTCACAATGAAACCTAACAACTTTCCAGAACGCACCCCAAACGTGCACTTGTTTGGATTTAATCTCAAACAGAACTTTCTCAACCTTTCAAACAGCTTTTTCAGGTTAACCAGATGTTCCTCTTCTGTTCTCGACTTGGCAATCATATCATCTACATAACATTCGATCTCCTTATGAATCAAGTCATGAAACAATGTCACCATCGCCCGCTGGTACGTTGCCCCTGCGTTTTTCAACCCAAAAGGCATTACTTTATAACAATATGTACCCCACGGAGTAATGAACGTGGTCTTCTCCATGTCTTCAGGTGCCATCTTGATCTGGTTGTACCCGGAGAAACCGTCCATAAATGAGAACACTGAAAACTGAGCTGTATTATCGACCAGCACATCAATATGAGGTAGTGGAAAATCATCTTTCGGGCTAGCTTTATTAAGATCTCGATAATCCACACACATTCTCACTTTTCCATCTTTCTTCGGTACTGGCACGATGTTGGCTACCCATGGAGGATACTTTGTCACAGCAAGAAAACCAGCGTCCCACTGCTTCTGGACTTCCTCCTTTATCTTTAAGGCCATGTCGGGGTGAGTCCGACGAAGTTTCTGCTTGACTGGCGGACATTCTTCTCTCAATGGTAGCCTGTGCACGACAATATCCGTATCCAACCCCGGCATGTCTTGATACGACCAGGCGAAAATGTCAACATACTCGCGCAACATTTCCGTCAAAGTTTGCTTCACATCTGCTTGCAAGCTGGCACCAATCCTGATCTCTTTCTTGGCGTCCTTGGTACCAATATTGATGATTTCTACAGTCTCCTGATGAGGCTGGATGACCCTTTCCTCTTGTTTCAACAATCTGGCCAGTTCTTCAGAAAGTTCACAATCTTTCTCATCCCCTTCTTCGGCTTGATAAATCAGATTGTCAAAGTCATACATGGCCATATCAAAATCGTTATCAGTGGTATCCGGAGGATCAAGTCTGCATGAACGGGTTCATGCCTTATTTTAGAATTTATTTTTAAGCAAAACAAAAGAAAATGAAACATTGCCATTTTATATTTTTTGTGCAAAAATAAAAACTGAAAGACAGAGAACAAAATTTGATTGCCAAAACGTCCTTTATTAATGATTAAACATTGCAAATGCAACCATGGTGGCCCTACAAATGAATCTATACGCCTTGGGCAGAGCGCAAGATTTTGTCATGCATTATGGTTAGAAAAAACAAAGAAAAATTACTCTGTCTGAAGAGTAACCCGGATGACTTCTTCAACGAACCAGTTTTGCACTTGTTGTCCCGGAACATGAGGGCGTACCCAGTTGTCCTGGTCACAATCACTGTCAACACTATCCTCCGTGGCTGCACAAGACTGGTCCATGTAGATAATTCCCCCACTATTGAAAGTAATGGGTCCCCTGCTCCCCGCATCTGAAGTTGTAGAGGGATGATAACCAATACCAAATTTGTCTTCCTTCATTGGGGTCTCTATCAACCTGCCCCAACCTTGGGCGTTGCCTGCCCTGACGACTTCGACAGCTTGTTTGTAAGATGAAATGGAGGTACCAGCCCCAACTGGTACAGAAGAAGACTCAGGTGCATCGTCAATATTGACTGCTTCAAATGATTGGCACAGCATCTCATGAATTTCCGCATCCATTTCAATGTACTTGAACGTAGACAAGTGACTCACAAAGATGTCTTCTTCCCCACACACTGTCACAACCTGCCCTTCAAACTCATACTTCAGCTTTTGATGTAGAGTAGAGGTAACAGCTCCGGCTCCGTGAATCCAAGGGCGTCCCAATAGGCAGCTATATGCAGGTTGTATGTCCATTACATGGAACGTGGATTTGAATACCTGTGGTCAAATTTGTACGGGCAATTCCACCTCACCAAACACAGATCGTCTGGTCCCATCGAATGCTCTGACCACCAATTCACTAGGCCTTAAGATCAAACCATCAACTTCCAGCTTCATCAATGCCTTCTTGGGCAAGACATTAAGTGATGAACCAGTGTCTACCAGTACATGAGATAACACTGCGCCCTTACACTCCATCGTGATATGCAAAGCCTTATTATGGTTTCTTCCTTCAACAGTCAAATCTCTACTTGTAAAGCCCAAGCCATGGCTGACATTAACATTGGAGATTACGCCCTCGAGCTGATTAACAGTAATTTCTTGTGGCACGTATGCACTCTTCAACACTTTCAACAACGCCTGCCGGTGCGCATCAGAGCACATCAATAGTGACAAGATTGAAATCTTTGAAGGGGTCTGATTCAGTTGGTCCACAATCTTATAATCGCTTTTCTTGATTATCTTCATAAATTCTTCCATTTCCTTATCAAAAGTAATCTTTGTCTCTGCTTCAGGTGTAGGCGCACTTTCAACCACCTGTTTACCCTTAGCCTTTGCTGCAGCTTCTACCTCCTTATCACTTCTCAAGGTTTGGGGAGCGAACAACCTTCCACTCCTTGTAAAGCCCCCTACACCCCCTACATTATCAACATTTGGGCTGACTGATGACTCAACTTCCTGCTTTTTACCTTCGTAATATACATCTGCCCCATAGTGCCATGGGATAGCTTTCGTGGATGTGAACGGAATTGGTCCTGGCACCGTGATAGTGACAGGACTGGGCCCTTCTGGCGCAACACTCGCCACGGGAACTGCATTGACCGGCATTTGAATCTCAGCGGGAGTGTAATAGATGGTCACGGTTGATATCTCATCAGTGTCTTTCACGACTCTGTCGAACTGTAGACATCCTTCATCGATCAGATTCTGTAAACCCATCTTCAACTTATCACAGCCGTTCTCCTGATTCATACACTCAGAGCAATCTTGATTACAGCCCGGGAACACCTGTCCCTTCAATAAACGATCTTTTACAACCAACAAAGAAGTTTTCACTTGATGAACGTCTAACACCAAATTCAATCTCCTCCCATCTTCAATAGCGTACACATTTGCTGCGCTATGATCAGGCATGGGATGCTGAGTAATATTAGGAGCGGGAGAGAAATTGATGGCTTTAGCATCAATCAAATCTTGTACTTTATGATGGAAAGCCCAACATTTTTCAATGGAGTTCCCCTGAGCACCTGAGTGGAACTCACAACGAGCATTAGCATCGAAGTTAGGTGGCAGGTTTCCAGCAACCGGAGCTTTCATAGTACGGAGTTCTACCAACTTTAACTCGAGTAGCCGGGGCAACAGCGCGGCATAAGTCATAGGGAGAGGATCCATCTTACGATCCCTCTGTCTAGACCTTTGCTGGAAAAAAGGTTGTTGCTGTTGAACTTGTTGTTGGGGTTGTTGTTTCTGAACAGACGGTGTGGGGATTGTTACAGCATCTACCTGATAATAAGCTCGAGAACGCCCTCTGCCTCGTCCTCTAAACACAGCATTCGTATCACCTTCTCTTCTTTTCTGGTTACTAACAAACGGTTTCTTCGTCCCCGAAGAGCCAGCCCCACTCACATCCTGGATCTTTCCAAGCTTTAACAGACTTTCTATTCTTTCTCCCGCAATCACAATATCAGCAAATCCAGTCGACGGACAAGCAGCTAATCTGTCAAGATAGGCCCCTTGCAAGGTGCCCATGAACATATCTGCCATTTCTCTGTCTGACAAGGGAGGTTGGACCTGGGCAGCCATTTCCCTCCACCTCTGTGCATATTCTTTGAAACTCTCCTTGGCATTCTGGGACAATCCCTGCAATTGGGTGCGGTTGGGCGCCATGTCAATATTATATTGGTATTGCTTCAGGAACGCTTCTGCCAGATCTTTCCAATTCTTCACAGCAGCTCTATTCAACTTCATGTACCAGGTCAAGGATGCCCCAGCCAGACTGTCCTGAAAATAGTGCATCCATAGCTTCTCGTCATCCGTATGGGCTGAAATCTTCCCAAAGTAAGCTTGAAGATGCGTTTGGGGACACGCGTTGCCGTGATACTTATCGAAAGTGGGAGGCTTGAATTTAGGTGGAATTCTGACTCCTGAGACCAGCCCCAAGCTGGTAACATCAATACCCATAGAGTTCTTGCATTCTATGGCCCTGATCTTCTCTGCTAACTCCTCATACCTTCGATCACCTTGATTACCCACATCAGCGTCTAGTAGAGTAAATTGGTCTTCCAGAGTATCTTCAAGAGTAACACCAGCATGCCTACCATTTCCATTACCCCGATTGTTACCACCAGGAGGAGGGTTGCCACCGGGAGGAGGGATGCCGTGTCCCTGTGAATTGTCATGTTGGTCACCTTCGGGCCCATTGTCGGGACGCTCTACCAGAAGCCTCAGTCTCTCTTGATTTTGCGCCATGCCAGTCATGAGGGTCATGAACTGGTCCATACGCGCCCTCATTTCCGCCAAATCACTTTGCACTTGATCCATGATTCTTACTTGATTCCTTCGCGTCGAATATCGGTGAATATGACTCTCCGCTATACTGCCTGAAACCAAATAAAGGTTAGAGACCCCGCAACGAGTACCTGAAAAGCAAGTAACAAAAAATGCAAAATGATATGCAATGCCATGCAATGCCATGTTTGTCATTTCCGAGGTGCTTTATACCCTGATTCCAATCCAACCACAGAAATCTGAAGACCAGAAATTGTGATATAAAGAGACGTGTCGTGGTCATGTGCTTGTGTGCAGCTATCTGATAAGGAATAATTCTGAATAAAACTGCTCATACTCATTCAACAAAGTATTCAAGTACATTTAAGAAAGGCTCATCCGCAAATGCAATACAAGGAAAAATGGATCCATCAACAAGCCTGATGGTAACCATTAATAACAAAATATAAGGAAAAGAACATCAGTCTGACAATTCCACACCCTTCAGCTTATCACTTGAGTATTTGATCTCCTCAAAAAGTATACGGGTACGCTGGTGATTCGGCTTTTCAATCATTTCTTTGATCAAGACATCCCTTTTCTCAAGAGCTTCAGTTAAAGAACCCATGTGCAGCATCAGAGCCTCGTCATCACACACTCCTTTGTGTCTCTTTATGCCGGCTTGCGTCTTGAGTATCTCCCTTTCTATCATGACTTCTTCAAGCTCTTTCTTGGTATTCCTCAGCTCACCTCTAGCTTCTTCTAGCTGTTCTTGACTCTTACCGAGGCTTTCCCGATACTTTCTCCTCTGCTCATGCGCCTTTTCAAGCTCTTCGTCCTTAATCTGCAACTGTTCCTGTAATTCAGCATTCTCTATCCTAACTTCGTCCCAAGCGTGCTGAAACTTTGTTAACTTTTCTTTGGTCTGTGCTAACGCCTGTTTGGTTTGCTTGTGGGCTTGAGTAGCATCATCAGCACCTTTACTAATCTTCCGGAAATGTTGGGCTCTTCCAGCAAAGTCTTTTTCTTTTGCAGTTAGGATTTTTTCAGCATCTTGGGCTTTCCGCTCCAGCTCTTTGTTGGCATGTAGAGCATTCTGAAGACGGCTACTCAACTCGGAATTCTCTCCTTGGAGCTTTTTCACCAAGGCTTGCAACTTGTCAACTTCTTCCACAGTAGCAGTGCTTCTTGCTTTCTCATTCTCCGGATACAAAAGAGGTGCCTTACCAAAAGGCAAGAGAAAATCTTCAACTCTTTTCTTCACCCACTCTTCATATGCTGGATAAACCCGGTTGTTAGGCTTTCCTAGAGTAACTTTCCCCTTTTTCAGTATGCTACCCTAGCTTTCAGAAGCTTTCTGTGCTGCTTCCCATCCCTCTGATGTATGAAAATAGAGGGACTCCTCCACATCTCTCTTAATAGGCGGACCTGTCAGGGCATACCCAAATTGTCGAATGGCCAAAGAAGGATTGTAGTTAATCCCACCCAGTCTTCCTATCAGTGGAACGTTAGGGAACTTACCACAGCTGTGGATAATATTCTTGCCAATCAGCCCATGATCTACCCATACGATGTCCTTGGCCACCAATCCCATTAAACGCTGTTTCCACTCTAGAGAATCTTTGGAATCCACAAAAGCCCCTGATTGTGGTAAACGGCCCGCAAACCACTTATAGAACAAGGGTGCACAACAACGAATTATCCCTCCTCTTTTCTTTTCATTTCGGTTGTACAATGAGTAGTGAAGATCTCCCAGTAGCGTTGGCACCGGGTTCTTCATCATGAATATTCGTATAGCGTCCGTATCAATGAAATCCGGCTCGTTGGGAAACAACACTATGCCGTATATACAAAGGGCTAGCAAAGCATTAAAAACAAACCAATTCTCGCCTTTAGCTGCTTCCTGGGCCTTCTTAATCAGATATTCCAGCTTGTAACCACGAATCTTTCCTTTGTTGGAGACATTGTCACTTAGCTCTGATTTGCTCAAATAAAGAGCACCAGCCAACTTCCCAAAGTCAAGATCCCCCACTGATCCAAAGAAAGGGGGCTCCTCCTTGATAGCAATCCCCAACATGTTGGAATACTCCTCCAAGGTAGGAACCAACACATAGTCTGGAAATACAAAACATCTCAGAGGCGGATCATAGAACTGCATCAACGTATGGAGACCCCTGGCTTCATAATCACTGACATTACGAACCATAGATAAAATCCACCCATATTTCTCTTCAAAAACTTCTCGTGCTGCAGGACTCGCCATTCCCTTCAGCATAACAATAGGGCCCAAAGTAGGCGTAAGGAACTTATAGCTGATGATATTCTTCCTCTCTTTAGTGTTCATCTTTGCAGGGACCTGATGACTGGAATCAAGGGTAATATATGCACCTGGAAATGAATAAACATGTATGTTAGGATATGATAATGCAATGCAAAGGGCAATGTGATCAGGTAATCAGGTGTCTGTGCTGAACTGTGAACGGTGTCAGTGTAGCTCTGAGACTAATATAGAACCATAGATAAGAACCATCTGAATACAATAGGATGAAACTTCCTTTTTGTGCAATGATGATAGAAAACCGGGTATGTAGGAGGTCATGGTTACCTGCAAACCTGTAAACAACCCGCCCTTCTCACATGTGGGTACTAGGATGTTCAATATCCCGGGCTCTCAGGTCGAGAAATGATGATACGTTCACCATTTCTGGTTTGGCATCATCATCAATCGAGGAGGCCTCAACTGATTCTCCAAAACAAAAAGGTCCTCAGCTTCTGGCACTGAGGTCGAGAAGCAATAGTACATTCATCCCTCAGGGTACAGTACTATCGCCAATCGAGGAGTGCCTCCGCTGATTCTCTTTCAAAAAGGGATGTCCTATAGCAAGTTCCCAGCATTGGGTCCTCGGATCGAGAATGTGCAATGGGTTTGCCACGGAATGTGGTCTGCCACTGTCACAACTCGGGAGGAGTGCCGCAACTGAGTCCTCGGGAATGGTCACCAGAGTCGACAGTTCCTCAAGAGAATAACCACTGGCCTGCATAACATGCAGTAGCAGAAAGCTCCTGATAGAACCTCGTCTGGTTGTGGGTCTCATGAACAACAATACGTGGTCACCACCACGCAAGCGTCACGACTATCCACTCTAATACCTATGTGTGTACTCAAGCCTTGGTAGTGAGCTTATCTCTCAGAACACCCATCCCGCCAAACAGACAAAACAGTGCAACACAATATAATATATGATATGTAATGCTAAAATGCGGTAAATACAGTAAAATAAATAAACAACAACATATAGCACAACAGTAAACACCCAATGAAAGAAAAGCAGACAAGCGCTAGGATTGACTCGCTAAGGAAACCAGAGATTCTGGAGTCGCAGCAATACTCCCCAGCAGAGTCGCCAGCTGTCGCTCCCGGGATTTTCATCCTAGTACAAACGCGAAAGTGGCACCGAAACAGAGTCGCCAGCAATGTGTATTTATCCCAAGAGAGGGAAAGGAAACACCGTGTAAACCTGAGAGAAAGGAAAAGCATGGTCTTACGACCAAGAGAACTGGGTTCGGGAGTCGGTTACGCGAGAGGAAGGTATTAGCACCCCCTCGCGTCCATCGTACCCGATGGGATCCACGCTTGCTTGTTCGATCAAAGGGTGTAAGAAAAGAATACTGGAAAAGGAACGAAAAGAGAACTGGAAAAGGAACGAGAAACAAATGTAGGGAAAATAAAAGAAGTGCTCGAATGGGCCCTACCCCACTGCCTACGTATCTCATCGGGAGCATGAGAATCAGAGCGACGTAGTTCCCCTCACTAGGGATGGATTGTGTTTTTTAGAGAACGGCTTACGTTCTAGCTCAGGTGTTGCAGGCTCGCTGGCCCGAGTGCGTTACCATCTTGCAAGAGAACGAGTAGAAGCGCGTTCGTGCGTTGAGAATGAATGAGATGAGAAAAGAATTCCCGAAGGAAAGACGTTATTGTTTGTTTTTGTCTTTTAGAAGTTTTTTATTTGTTTGCATATGATAGTGTATCTAAATCTTAATCATTGGAATGTGTACCTTCTCACATTCCAAGATGGAATGGGTAAGAAAGCACACTAAGGGTGAAGAAGACCCTCACACTTAGTTCCAATTATCAAGGTTCAAACACACTAGCATACTTGTGTTTATTAAGTGTTTTGTTGATTATGAAGTGAAGAAGTGTTTTTTATTATTTGCACCTTCAACAAGTATTGCATTTAAGTCCCTCATACAAGATCAAATGTTTAACACATTGACCCAAGATGGGCTATATGCTACACATTCTAAGATTACAAGAGAAGACCCCTTATAATCTTTTCTTTATATGAAAGGCCTAAATGCAATAAATGCCTACCATTATTATATGTTTTGAATTTCCTTTGAGATGAGAAGATGAAAGACTCAAGAGAGGATAAAGGTAGAAATCTATATAGACTAAGACTCAATCCTAATTGATTAGTTAAGGGAGTGATCCTAAGGTTTGTGAGTTTTCAACCTAAAGTCTAAAGAAAGAAAGAATTAAACAATTCACTTCCAAAGTAGAAGATGAATTGTAATTCAAAAAGGGAAGGTAATGAGTTATTAAAAGAAAGCACATAAGTGCTTAGCAAAACACAAAATGGAATTGTAAAAGAGAAAGGATAGAAGTTGAATGTGGATTCCTTATCCACACTCAATTGAAACTTACCGAAGCCCCTACATGGTTAGTAAACATGTATAAGAAGTATAAGAAGTAAAAGAACATGTAATGCATCGTAAAACTCACAAGAATTCAATGAGAAAACAAATCCTAGAACCACAACCAGAATGGGCATCATATGGAAACCAATGGTTATTATCATACAAGTGCAAGTGAATAAGCAACCATCATCACCCATTAGCATTTAAACATGTTACAAGAAGAAGAAGTAGATGAAAGATGGAAAGAAATGAAGAGGACATGCATAAATGGAACATGTAAATCAACAACCAGAATTGAAACTAAATGGAAAATGGTTTATCCACATCTCAAAAGTATTTATGAGGTAAACATCAAAACATTTAAGAAATGATGGAAGAAATAGAATTGAAATGGAAGTTCAAAAGAGAACACAAGTACAAACACAACATGTTAAAGGTGCACAAGGTTTAAATGAAAGTCAACATGCAAGGATGACATATAATATGTACCAATGACCTATAATATCATATGAATGGCTCACACAACTATGCAAATGCTCATACAAATATGCACAAAAGAATTCATGCAAACATGCACTAAAGATTACAATGATATAACATGTCATAATGCCTTAAATGAAATGCATCAAGCAAAAATCAAATGTCCTCATGAAAATTATGAAAACATGGTATTGGAGTTCACTAATCATAGATGAATCACATATCAAAATAGCATATCAAAATTCAAAGCAAAATGACTTCAAACAAAGCAATTAGGTCAAATTGAAACATCATGCAAAGTGGTACAAATATAGGCATCAAGACATGTAATAAAGTGACCTAAAAAATCAAACAAAAATCATCTAACATGCTTCAATGTATTAGTGAATCAATGCAAAAAGAATCATGTCAAAACAGTTGGTAATGAGCAAGAACAAAATTAAACAAATTCAAGTATCACAATTAGAAAGCACACAAATGGAAATTCAAAGAAAATTATGGAACAGGGGTAAAAAGGTCATAAAATCAGAAAATAAAATCATGAAAAATTTCCTAAATGTTTTAAGAATACACATGAATTTTTGTAGAATTTTCCAATATGTTTTGGTATTTTTAAAAATTAATTATGAAACGTGTAGCAAAAATGAGAAATAAAATGAAATGGAACTAAGGAAGGGGGTGCATGCATAGCAAATTTGCAGTTCAAAATCATTGGGCTTCAATACAGGGGGCGTAATTAGCAACGGTCCAATCCACATTCAGAACGCAATCCACACTGTCAACCATGCACACTCAGTCAAACAAAAGTCAATCAATCATCACCATTGATTCAAGTCAGGTCAACACAAAAGTCAAAGTAATTAAATCCAAGGCACACACGTGAAGGACCACACTCCATACCATGCACTACACCACACGCATGTCACTCTGATTAAAAAATAAAACACGTGCAAGGCATGCTTATTTTAATGCGCTGGCACCACTGTGGCCACACGATGATGAAAAATCAACGGACACGATTAAAACACACCAAAACCCTAGCATCCAAGATCACCGGCCGGAGATGACCTCCGGTCACCTTCTCCGGTCACACCTCCACCGTCTGCAACCTCAATTCTCACCAAAATGCACAAATGTGGTATCAAAATGAAGCTTACGCTATGCATATCGTGAATCTAACATCATTTTCCACATAACAATCACACACAGAGAAAACAGAGGAGATTAAAGCAAGCCCTAAGTTGTGCACTATACCTCTAAAGGCCTATCAACTAACCGGACAAGTTCTTGAGCTTGTAAGAAGCTTCAAGAACCTGGAAACAACTTCACATTAGGTCTATAATGGTGGAGATTCGTACCTGAAGTTTTGAAACTTTGAAGTGTTCTTCAGAAAACCAGAGGTCTTGTCTCTTCTACAATCTTCACTTGGCCAAATAAAGGCTTTCAAACTCTGTAGAGTGATAATGGAGATGGATTTGCAGTGCTTACTTCAACAATCCAAAGCTGCTTCAAGTTCAGAGATGATTGAAGATGAAACTTGAAGGTGGAATTAGAAGAGAATGATGAACTCGTGCAATGGAGAGATTTGATGAAAAAGAGTGGGAGAATCAGAGAGAAAATTAGAGAGTATTTGGCAGTGAAATGAGAAGAATGAAGCTGAGACTGAAATTAGAGGTGAGATTTCTATTTATAATGTGAGTTAACCATGGTTTAGTGAGTCAGTTAAGTGAGTCAATGCTTGGTTAACTGAGTGCACCCTAACTAACTGAGTTAAGTTAGTTAGGGGCGAGTGAGGTTGGCTATGATGTGGTGATGGTGATTCATGGTGTGCTATGGTGGAAGTGAGGGTAAAACAACAAAGCTGCTGTGGCAGAAACTTGCTTCATAAGTTTGCCCTTTCCCTTTTCATGCATGGCACGTGCTGGTGTATGATATTTGTATCAAGTATGCTTGGTTTAATGTGGAAAGCGGATGTTATGAAGTGTTTGTGGTGTGTGTGAACCAAAATCGTGCACCAAGCTGTCAAAGCATCAGTGCCAACATAGGGCTGTTTGCAGGTGAAATACTTTCTAACCATTGAACAATTTGATGAGATTTTGGAGTCTTTGGAAAGAGGACACATTGGAGCACAATGTTGATGTGAAAATTGAAGTGAAATGAGGTTTGGAACAGGTTGAAAAATGACTTAGAACATCCACATTGGGAAATGGTATAAGGGTGTGGCATGTGGTCGGTCGACCTGGCACCTTGGCACCTGGGTTTTCAGCACAATCACCATGACTTGAGGCCACTATTTCTCCCTCATAACTTGATCAGGCGAAATTTTTCCCAACATGAACATTGGAGAGGGCACTACAAGGAACATTTTTTATGTTGAAAAGTTTTTCATTTGGAGCTTTCTTCTTGGAGAAATTGAGCTTGAAATTTGGCACACCAGGTGTTTGTAGAAATGACATGCGCGTGACCTGAAACTTGCCCAAGCTGACTTGCATTTTGCCCAAGTTTCCCTCAACTTTGATCATCCATAACTCTCTCAATTTTTATCCAATGGAGATGTTCCACACATGGATTTGAAGCTCAAAGCAAGGCCTTTCATTGAGGCAGAGTGGAATTTTCATTTGGTGCTTCAATTTTGAATGGCCTTGGTTCCAATTCTGATGCAAAATGGCCAAAACTTGCTATTTTTAGTAACCCTACTTCATCCAAAAATGGCAACTTTCCAAATCTTGATTTTTTCATGATTCCTTTGGAGTTTCTTGACCAAATTTTGTACATTGGACATATGTAACATGAATTTCATGATTTTGGGCTCAAAAAGTCAAGAGTTGACTTTTTCCTCTGATTATTTGACTTTGCCCCAATTTCTCTGATTCTTGATCTTTCTTCCAATTGAACCACTTCTAAAACCAATTGAGATGCAATCTTCCACATACATACACTTAAGGACATATGGAATACCATGACATCAAGTTTTGTTCAAAAATCAAAGATTCCCTGATTTAATGGGAAACCCTAGTTTTGACCCCCTTTGGTTAGGAGGAAATTGCACATCTTCCAAATCCAAATTCCTCAGAGTATGTTGTGTATCCTCTTAAAGGATGATGAGAAATGCCACTTGAGAATGATTTTGAATCAATGGGCTATCTCTTTTGAGGATTTTCCTTCAATTTTTGGACTTCTTGCATAGTGTAGGATGTAATGCTTCAATCTCCCATTGAATCTCACTTCCTTGAGGTTTTGGAAGATCAATTGAGATAGTATGAGACATGAGAGACCTCTTGGCTTGCCTAGAGCCAACTTGATTGACCTTTTTGTGCTTTGAATGATTCCTTGATTGTCCACCTCCCACCTGACCACATGCCCTGATGGTAAGAAGGATGCCATGCTTCATTTTTCTATGTTAAATGCAATGTAATGTTAATGAGGTGGATATGATGTGATAAATGATAATGCCATGCTATGATGACAAAAGGGGAGAGCAAATTTTGGGGTATTACAAAGTGCTGAAGAGAAAGGAATTTTTATGCTAAAGTAGTCAAGTGAGAGTTTTGGTTGAAAAGAGATTAGTTTCTTGGATATGTTAATTCTGATGATGGTATTGTTATGAATCCATCGGAAGTAGATGCAGTTCTACAATGAGAAGCTCTGAAGTCGGTAAAGGTGATTAGAAGCTTTTGGAGTTTAGTTTGTTATTACCGGAGGTTATTGAAGGCTCTTCCAAGTTAGAATTTTGTTACTTCAGTTGACTTGCAAAGGGTAAGTCGTTTGCTTTGGATGTTCATTGTGAAGAAGTTGAGAGGGCTAAAGTAGAATTTGTTTGCAGCCCCAGTTTTGCTTCTTCGTGATCCTAATAAACTATTGTGAGGTATTGGGATGTGCCCATGATGAATTTTGTCTGGTGTGTGAGATAACACAATAGAGTGTGAGGTTGGGTATATTAGTAATGAACTATGATTTTCTGGTGAAGATTAGAGAGAGTCAAAAGTTGGATATGACTTTGATGAAATTGATTATTGCGAGTAATCATAGTGCGCATCGAAAGCGTGATAGGGTACCTTTCGTATATATGTGCGTAACTGGTACGAGTTTATAGGTTGAATAGTGGGAATATGTAGGAGCGATGAGACCATTGGGCATTTCAGAATGGAAGTAGAAAAGGTTAAATATTATTCCTGGACTACTAAGTAGATGGATGTTTTAGTCTTATGTTGATTGGTGAATCGTAGCATTGTTGTAATAATATTGTGTGACAAGGATGTTGACATCATGGTTATGTAGAGGTTGTTGAAACGATGTTGTGTCATGGAACTTTATGTTCTTGTCTTTGTTGTTGCCTCGTTGCCTATGGTGATGGTTCGAGTGCGAGTGGCTAATTCCTATGGTGGGGAATTAGGAGAGGGTTACCTATGGCGGGGGTAACGATCTTTGTGTGTTCGTAACTTGAGTATTCTTTGGGTCGTGAATTAGTCGTCAAGGGCATTGTATGGGCATTGCATCTTGTCGTTGTTGTAGTTGCTATTAGCAAGGTCATCTGTTAGTTTGTGTTATTCATGGTGTACCTTTTGTTGGTATGATTGTTGGTTGGCGATTGTGAGAGTGTAAACGGAGTGATTCATTTCCGCTGTATTTTCGAGGACGAAAATAATTTAAGTGGGGGAGAGTTGTAACACCCCAATTTAAATTATTAATCGTCGTATTATTATTTCTGTTTGTTGGGCCATGTTAAGGGTGTGCAGTTGAGTGCAGGGGAAGGTATATCTTTAATAGAGGTGTTGGAGTAGTAAATTAATATTAGATAATTAAGAGATGCATTTAGTAATGAGAAAATAATGAGAATATTAGTATTATTATTATTATTATTATTATTATTAAGAAAATTTAATTAAAAATCTAATTAAGGGGGAATTAGAGAGGTTTAGTGGGGAGGAGGTTAATTTCACGTAAATCAAGAAAAAGAGAGAAAAAAGAACAAGGAAGAGGAAGGGGCGCTAGGGAAAGGATTTCTTCCCAATTTTTCCAGATTTCTGAACAATTCGAGGTAAGGGGGGAGAACGAGTTTAATATTGGTGAATTTATCATATGAGGGTAGTGAGGAGTCCTTAACCCCGTAGGAAATTATATTCCTAATTCTGTCTTATTGATTTGTTGCTACATGACTGGTTTGATGATGAAATTATGTGTGAATTAATCTATTCCTGTTATGAATTTTGTTGTTGTTGCTGTTGAATGGATGCATCCTGTTGTAGATCTGGTTTTGATGTAAGTTGTGAGGACGAATTAAACATAGGATTCATAAATCTGGTTTAGTAATGTTAGGAGAAAGATGTAAGATGAATAGAGAGCATAAACTGATGTAGAACTAATTTTAGGACTGTTTTGGAGTGAAAAGATGAGTATCCCGTAGCAGAACACGAACTGGTGTGGAGAATTGCATTTTTCGTAATAGATCCAGTCATACGCGTATCAGGGAAGACAATACGCGTATGGGATGGCCAATACGCAGCAATACGCGTATGAAGGCTAAGCAATACGCGTATTAGGAGTCCCATATGCGTAAGGTGTTGGAATTTGGGAAATTCAGTGAGAAAACGTCTCTGTCCGTACGCGTACGGCATAAGGCACTACGCGTAAGGACTTGGGTAATGTGAAGCAATACGCGTGTGAAGAGAGGCATTACGCGTATGGGTTGGGCGAGCGAGCTGGCAATACGCGTATGGCACGGGGCAATACGCGTATGGCCAACGAGAGTGCAGAATTTTACCGTTTCGCGATTTCCTTCCCGTTTTCGCGTCCGATTCGGTTTCTCTTGGTTTGAGAGGTTGGGATTGGGAGTTAGATGTTGAGTAATACATAGTTGGTGATGAAACTAATTAATTTTATAATTTTTTTTTGAATTAATTAGTGTTTGGTGAATTATGGTGACTTGTGAGGATTCAATGACTATGGTGCAAGTGGGAACGAATAGGTGTCTCATGTGTGGTCAGGAGGATCGTAACTGTGTATGCCTATTATTATACATGTGTGCTATATGTATGTTTGTTGTGATCAGGAGGATCATGAATTTGTTTATCGTTGGTTATATATGTGTGTTATGTGTATGTTTGTTGTGATCAGGAGGATCGTGAATTTGTTTATCATTTGATATACATGTGTGTTATATGTATGATGTGATCAGGAGGATCATGTGCATGTATTTACACTTATATACATGTTTTGTTGTGCATAGTTGAGTCTTGCATATTCATGGTGATTGGTGGGTTGAATCATTGCTCAGGAGGAGTGTATGTGATTCATCCGTACTCCTATATGGAGAATGGTGGGGGATAGATCATTGCCAAGTAGAGGTGTATGTGATCTATCCGGGGTTCGAATGAATGAACCAATGATTCGGTACCGCATGCATGGTGTCGTGTTGCATTACATTATCATGTGTTGATTGTTGGTGATTGAATATGACAGTAGGTCGTGATTATATGACGTTGTTGTAGGTGTGAGATACTACCTCCTTATATGTATTATTCATTTTTTTATATTGAATGTAGTTCTCACCCCTCTGTTGTTGTTGTGTCTGTGCTTCTTCGGAAGTACAGATATTTAGGTGACAGGTTAGTGCTTGGAGCTTGTTCGAGTTTAGAGAGTCGCTCTGATACGTAACACGGGATTGGGGGTTTTTACCATTTGTTTTATGTTGTATACTTGTTACGTATCTTTCAATTGATGAATATTATGGTGGACCACGATTATGTGGAGTTTTGGTGTTATAGGCAGATGGTCGTAAATCAAATAATTGAATAAACTTTCCGTTGTTTGATATTATTAAAATAAAGGAGATTTGTTTCGTTGATTTTAAAAATGTGGCATCCTACTTTAGGTGTGGAAACTCTGATTTATTTCATATATTTTGTTTATTTTGAAAAATGGGTAAGTGGGGTGTTACAGTGATGACAACACATTCAGAGGAGTAGGCGGCACATGCACCTTATCAGCGTAAATCTGGCATTTATGACATTTTCGGGCGTATTTGAAACAATCAGATTCCATGGTCATCCAATAATACCCCGCTCTCAGCAATTTTCTGGCCATAGCATGCCCATTGGCATGAGTACCGAAAGATCCTTCATGAACTTCCTCCATTAACAGGCTTGCCTCGTGTTCATCAACACAACGTAGCAAGACCAAGTCAAAGTTTCTCTTGTATAGCACATCATCCTTATTCAGAAAGAAATTTCCTGCCAACCTCCTCAGAGTTTTCTTTTCTTTAGTGGATGCACCTTCTGGATACTCTTGACTTTTCAGAAAAACCTTAATATCATGATACCAAGGTTTGCCATCTGACACACCTTCAACTGTAAACACAAAAGCTGGTCTATCTAGACGCATGATTCTGATCGAAGGAGTTTCATTCCAACGATTCACCTGATACATCGAAGACAATGTTGCCAACGCATCGGCCATCTGATTCTCCAACCGGGGTATATGATGGAAGTCAATTCTGTCAAAGAACGGTAACAACCTCCTGGCATAGTTGTTATAAGGCACCAGGTTCGCTTGACGAGTTTCCCATTCTCCAGTGATCTGATTAACTACCAACGCGGAATCACCATAAACATCGAGGTTCTTGATTCTCAAATCAATCGCTTCTTCCAACCCCATAATGCATGCTTCATACTCCGCCTCGTTGTTGGTACATATGAACGCTAATCGGGCAGTGAAGGGTATATGAGAACCTTGTGGAGTTGTAATGACTGCCCCGATTCCGTTACCATATGAATTAACCGCCCCATCAAAGACCAGCTTCCATTGGGACCCAATTTCTGGCCCTTCGTCAGGTAGAGGCTCTTCACAGTCTTACATCTTCAGATACATAATGTGCTCATCAGGAAATTCAAACTTCATCGGTTGATAATCCTCAATTGGTTGTTCAGCGAGATATTCTGACAAAACACTTCCCTTGATTGATTTTTGGGAAACATATTGAACATCGTATTCTGTCAGAACCATCTGCCAACGGGCTATTCTTCCAGAAAGTGCCTGCTTCTCAAACACATACTTGATCAGATCCATCTTTGAAATCAAGAGGGTTGTGTGGTTTAACATATACTGCCTCAAACGCTTAGCTGCCCAAGCGAGTGCACAACATGTTTTCTCCAGCATTGAGTACCTCGACTCGCAATCAGTAAACTTCTTACTCAGGTAGTAGACGGCATATTCTTTTCTACCTGACTCGTCATGTTGACCGAGTACACACCCTATTGAGTTCTCAAGAACCGTAAGATACATAATCAATGGCCTTCTTGGCACTGGCGGCATAAGAACTAGAGGTTCCTGCAAATATTCTTTTATTTTTTCGAACGCCTTTTGACAATTCTCGTTCCACCTGACCTCTTGATCTTTTCTTAGTAACTTGAATATCGGTTCACACATGGCTGTAAGATGAGAGATGAATCTAGCAATGTAGTTCAACCTCCCTAAGAAACCACAAACCTCTTTTTCTGTTCTTGGTTCAGGCATTTCTTGAATGGCTTTTACTTTAGCAGGGTCAACCTCGATACCTTTTTCGCTGACAATAAAACCCAGTAACTTTCCAGATCTCACCCCGAAGGTGCACTTGTTAGGATTCAACCTCAGTCCGAACTTTCTCAACCTCTTAAACAGCGTCTAAAGATTAACCAAATGTTCTTCCTCCGTCTGTGACTTCGCAATCATGTCATCAACATAGACCTCGATCTCTTTGTGAATCATATCATGAAAGATAATCACCATCGCCCGCTGATATGTTGCCCCAGCATTTTTCAATCCAAAGGGCATCACTTTGTAACAGAATGTTCCCCACGGTGTTATGAATGTTGTTTTCTCCATGTCCTCTGGGGCCATCTTGATTTGGTTATACCCAGAGAAGCCATCCATGAAGGAAAACACAGAATATGAGCGGTGTTGTCCACCAACACATCAATGTGAGGAAGTGGGAAGTCGTCCTATGGGCTTGCTCTATTCATATCTCTGTAATCAACGCACATCCTGACCTTTCCGTCCTTCTTAGGTACAGGTACAATATTAGCAACCCGTGGAGGATAATTTGTTACAGCAAGAAACCTGGCATCTAACTGCTTCTGAACCTCTTCTTTAATCTTGACAGCCATTTCCGGTTTCGTCCTTCTCAACTTCTGCTTCACCAGAGCACATCCTTCTTTGAGTGGCAGCCGATGTACCACGATGTCAGTGTCGAGCCCAGGCATGTCTTGGTAAGACCAGGCGAAGATATCCACATATTCTCGGAGCATTTCAATCAATCTTCCCTTGACAGTGTCTTCCAAAGCAGCCCCAATCCGTACTTCTTTCTTTGCGTCCTCAGTTCCCAAGTTATCAACCTCAATTTCCTCCTGATGAGGCAGAATGACCTTTTTCTCTTATTTTAATAGCCTGGCTAATTCCTCTGGTATGACATAATCTTCATCAGTCTCCTCTTCAGCCTGATATATGGGATTATCGAAGTCGTATCGGGCCATAGCTGAATCATGATGGGTGGAATCTGAACAAGAAAACCTGCATGATTGATGATATATGTTTATTATGGATGCATCAAACAAAAACACATTGCCATTTTGCTGTGATTTTAATGCAAAAACAAAAAACAGAAAAACAGGGATCTAAACATTTGAATGTGAAAACGTCCTTTATTAATGATAAAGAAAAAGCATACAAAAAACATTCAAGCTCAACAAACATGAATCACTACGTCTTGGGCAGAACGTAGGATTAACATAGATGACAAACAGAAGCAATTACTCTGGTCTGGTCACTTGAATGACTCTCTCCAATGACCAGTTGAGAAGACTTTGTCCTGGGACACATGGGGGGATCCAACTGTCCATATCACAATCACTATCCCCATCATCCTCAATAGCATTGACTCTGTCGAAGAAAACACCGGCACTGGTGAAACGGACTGGGCCATAGAACTTGGGAGGCTCTTCAGGATGCCTGGGTGGCTTGTATCCCAGTCCATGAGTATTCCGCTTTTCCTGGATATCAATAACCTGACCCCACCTTTGTGAACCACCGGCTTCAACCACGGCCCGAGCATCTTTAAAGGAAGACATTGAAATCTCCGGTTGGTGTACCACTGTAGGCTGAACCACTTCAGATTAGTTACCATCCTTGAGAGGCTTCTCAGTAATCTTTACTGCTTCGAAACCCTAACATAGAGTTTCGTGTATCTCACCATCTACCTCCACATACTTAAAA
Source organism: Lathyrus tuberosus (assembly GCA_022829125.1). Taxonomy (NCBI): domain Eukaryota; kingdom Viridiplantae; phylum Streptophyta; class Magnoliopsida; order Fabales; family Fabaceae; genus Lathyrus; species Lathyrus tuberosus. Next base: position 1,180,110 of record JALAZF010000639.1, read on the forward strand.
GTAGATAGCTGGCTTATCATAATATCCTCTTCTCCACAAACCGTCACCACATGCCCGTCTACCATGTACTTTAACTTCTGATGCAATGTAGACGTCACAGCCCCAGCACTGTGAATCCATGGACGACCCAGCAAACAACTGTAGGCAGGTTGGATGTCCATGATATAGAAGGTAGCATCGAAAAATTTCGGCCCAACCTTAATTGGTAGCACAATCTCACCAAACACAGACCTCTTCGAGCCGTCGAAAGCGCACACCACCAAATCACTAGGTGTGCATATCAACCCTCGGGTGTCCAGCTTCATCAAGGCTTTCTTAGGCAAAACATTTAAAGAGGACCCAGTATCCACAAGCACATGAGACATCAATGATCCACGACATTCAACAGAAATATGCAAGGCATTGTTGTGATTTCTCCCAGCTGGAGTCAAGTCGACATCAGTAAAACCCAGACCATTGCCTGCATTGACATGGGCCACTATCCCCTCCAATTGGTTAATAGAGATCTCTTGAGGTACGTAAGCAGCATTTAGTACTCTCAGCAATGCATTTCGGTGTGCCTCGAAACACAGTAACAGGGACAAGATGAAGATCTTGGACAGAGTCTGATGCAACTGATCAACAATCTTGTAGTCGCTCTTCCTGATTAATCTCATAAATTCTTCTACATTCTCGGAGAAAGAATTATTGACCGGCCCTGTCGTGGAGTCATTCACTACTGGTGTTTGCACAAAAGTTCACCACAGAACCTGTTTCCCTTTGTCTTGTCCAGAACTACCAGCTTGATCATTAGAAGGGGTAAAGACCCTACCACTTCTCGTGATAGCCCCTGCCTCAATACTGCTTTCATCACAAGAGTTCACCACAGAAGTTCCCACCAGTTCCTGCTTCTGTCCATTGAAAAACACTTCGGCTCCATAGTTCCAAGGAATGGCCTTGGTACTCTCAAATGGCATGGGTCCAGGAGCTGTAATAACCACCGGCGCTGGTCTGACTGGCCCTGAAATAGTGATCGTCTTGAATGGGATAGTAATGGTAGCAACCTTACTTTTCCTGCTAACAACCTCTTTCCGTTGGTCACATCGGTCAAACTGCAATCGACCTTCATCTATCAGCTTTTGAATTCCCGACTTTAATAAATCACACCCATTCACTTGCGACATACAGTCTGAACAATTCTCATCACATCCGGGGGACACCCCACCCCTCAATAACCTCTCCTTTTCCACCATCAAAGGAGTCTTTAATTCATTAACATCGGTAACCAAATTCAAAGATTCATTCTCCTCTAACACAGCGTTAACCCTTGGCCCACCATGGTTTGGTATGGGGTTCTGGATGACATTTGGCCCATCATTTGAAAAGTTAATGGCCTTCGAATCCACCAAGTCTTGGACCACGTGCTTAAAAGCTTTGCAGTCTTCAATATAGTGTCCGGGTGCCCCAGAATGAAAGTCACAGTGGGCATTAGGATTATAACCCGGAGGTGGATTACCGGTGGGAGGAGCTAGAGTCCTTTTCTGGACTAACTGCAACTGTAGCAAATGCTGAAACAACTGTGAATATGGTAGAGGTGGAGTATCAAAATGTCGGTTCTGCTTAGGCCTTGGCTGATACTGACGAGGAGCCTGATTCTGCTGCTGCGGCTGAGGTGGAAGTGCTGCAGGAATTGTCACTGAAGCTACCTGCTGGTTATAACTCTGATGCTGCTTTCCTTTACCTCGGTGAGATGACACAGAATTTGCTTCTTCCTTTTTCTTGTAATTAGCATAGGGTTTCTTCCCCTGACCAGAAGATGACCCATCACTACCTACTACCTTCCCAGCCTTGATTCCACTCTCTAACATTTCCCTGACCATGATCAAATCAGTAAACTTGCCTGAAGCACACGGTAACAGCTTCTCATAATAACGTCCCGGCAAATTATCCATAAACAAATTCAGTATTTCCTTTTCCAACATGGGCGGCTGCACCCTTGCCGCTAGTTCACGCCATCTCTGCGCATATTCTTTGAAGCTTTCATTATTGTTCTGAGACATATTCTATAACTGGGTCCTGTTGGGAGCTATATTAGTGTTATATTGGTAGTGCTTGATGAAGGCCTCGTCCAATTCTCTCCAATTACGGACATGGCATCTCTCTAATTGCATATACCATTCAAAGGATGCCCCAGACAGGCTGTCCTGGAAAAAATGCATCAGCAATTTCTCATCTTTAGAATACGCGGCCATCTTCCTCGCGTATGCCCTGACATGCATCTTGGGACAGGTGGTACCATTGTATTTCGCAAAAGTGGGCGCCTGAAATTTGTGCGGAATTACAACTCCAGGAACCAGCCCTAAATCTTCCAGATCCATTCCTACAGAATTCTGATTCACCACTCCCCTTAGTTGTTCTTCAATGAGTCTGAACCTTTGATCGTTATCGGCCTGAGGACCAGCATCTCCGTCTGGCAGAGAGAAAACGTCATCTTGTTGGTCTTTGAAACGACGACCATGAACAGCGCAAACACTTCCTCCTCCTACAATAGAAGGAATCACAAGCTGCTCTCCTCCCCCGGTGGGATCACAACACCAGGAATAGGGATCTCTACACCCACAGGACCTCCCTGAGTACCGTTACCAGCAACGCCATTATGAACTCCGCCATGAAGAACCCCGTCTTCATCCACCCTTGCCACTAAGGGTTGGACTAGAGTCCTCAATTGCTCTTGCCCTTGGGAAACACCTTGCATCAGCTCTATGAATTAGTCTATACGGGCCTGCATGGTGGCCATATCAGCTTGCATCTTCTCCATAATTCTCCTCTGATTTGATCTAGTAGAATACCGGTGAATCAGTTGGTTATCAATCCTGCCTACAACTAAATAAAGGTTAGAACAAACCGGAACGAGCACCTGCGATGCAAAAAAGATGATTATGATTATGCAAATGCACATGAACATGTTTGAATATTTGCAAGGCGATCCACCCCTTGATTCCAGTTTAATGACAGGATAGGATGAAACTGCTGCTTATATAAATCAGAGAAAATCACTGTCAGAGATTACAACCCAAGATAGCAATAACAAGTCTGAAAACAAAAGGAGCAAAGATCCCAGCCAACAATTCTGGTGGTGACCCCAAAATACAAAGAAAACAAACTACAGAGCATCACCCACTGCCTGATCTAGAGCCTTCACCCCTAGGCCTCTTCACCTCAGCTCGTATCTTCAGCTCTGCTATGGTCGCTATGGCCTCATTCAGTCGCTCCTCGACTGCGTGTCTCTGGAACGTCCCTGATAAGATATCCTTGTCTTTCTTCTTGAGCTTCATCTTCAAACTCTCGATCTGATCCAGGAACTTATCTTCTTTCAGCTTGTTGGCTGTGATTGCAGTTTCTCGGTAAGCGTTGAACTTGTGAATCTTTGACCAAGCTTTGGCTAGATCTTCCTTCTTGGATTTGAGAATCCTGGCGACACCTTTCAGAGCTTGCCCTACCTTTTGTCTGGCTATGACCTCTTCAGCTAGCTCTTTTTCTTTCTTAGTGAGCAATTTTGTCTTCAAATTGGCGACATGAACAGCTTCACCCCGCTCATGCTTCAACTAGTAAATCTCTCTTTGCAGCTCAATGTTCTCCTCTCGAAGCTTCTCTTTTTCAGCCCACAGCTTGTTATACTTCTCTATTTCAATTGTGGTCGGAGATTTAATCAGCAGGGGGTAAGACGGAGGTTCTCTGCAGAATGGTAGAAGTACAGTCTCTACTCTCCTTTGAATCCATTCCTCGTATGCAGGGAAGGATTTGTTGTTACACTTTCCAAAGAGAAGTCTTTCCCTTCCTGTTGCGATCTCTCCAAGTATCTGCAGCTTCCTTTAACACTTCCAGATTGGCTTCTCCACTCACATATAGAGACTCTTGAACATCTTGGTCCTTTGGCAGCTCTTTCAAAGCATACCCAAATTGCCTAATAGCAAGAATATGATTATAGTTAATTCCTCCTCTTCTTCCTATTAAAGGTACGTTTGGGTAACCTCCACAGCTAACCAAAACTTCTTGGCCCAGCAAATCACGATTGATCCAAATCAAGTTGTCAGGCCTTAATCCCATCAATCTCCTCGACCAGTCCAATGTTTCCTTGGTGTCTATGAATGCCCCAGAGTCAGGAAGACGATCGGCAAACCATTTGTATAGAACTGGAGCACAAAAGTAAAGAGGCCCTCCTCTCCTCTTCTCATTCTTATAGTGCATCGAATAGTACAGATCCCCAAGTAAGGTAGGTATCAGATTCTTCGTGGTGAATATCCGGACAGCGTGCACGTCTACAAAATCCTTCACATTGAGGGAACAATGTCGTTCCATAAACACACATAGCCAGAATTGCATTAAGCACCGACCAACACTTAGCCTTAGCACAAATAGCAGCCTGCTCGATCAAAAACTTTGTGTGAAAGCCTTTATAACCCCATTTAATCGCAACATTCTTCTTCAGCAAAGACTGATCCAAAGATAACACAGTAGCAACCTTTTCCAGATCTGGAAACTCCTTAGAAGGATAGAAGGGAACTTCTTCTTTGACAGAAACATCCAAAATGAGAGCATACTCTTCCAATGTCGGAGCTAAAAGATAATCCGCAAACAGAAAACACCGCAAGTGAGGGTCATAGAACTGTGCCAGGGTGTGCAGAGCCCTGAACTCATAGTTGGTAACATTTCGGGCGAAACTCAGAATCCTCCCATATTCTCCTCTAAAGTCTTCCAATACCCCGGGTTTTGCCATAGCCGAGATCTTGTGCACAGCATCTAAATGAAGCTCTGGGAACTTGTACGAGATGATATTCTTCCTCTCTTCAGTGCTAGTACTCATCATGGACAGTCTTCGGACAACTGGAATCAAAGTTAGGATGCAACCCTACAAATGAACAAACATGTTAGAATGCAAAATGATGATGCAAATGCAAACATGGGATCAAGGTATCCATGATGCTCAAAACTGTTGTTGTTCTGCTAACTGAATAAAACCCCCGATATCAGAAACCCAGAAGTCCAGAATAACAGCCCATTCAAACTGCCAGAAAAATTAGGAAAATAACAGTACACCGATGAGAAATCCAGAAAACCAGGTAGGTTGAAGGTTTCGGTTACCTGCATATATGCAAACACCCATCCCCTCTCACATGTGGGTTCTAGAAAGCCAGGATCCTCAGTCTCAGATTCTCGATTTGAGAAGCAATAGTACATTCATCCCTCGGGGTACAATACTATCGCCAAACAAAGAGGTCGTCCACTGATTCCCCCAAAAATAAGGGTCATCCTATAGTGAGTTCTCAGCATTGGGTCCTCGGGTCGACAAGTGTAATGGGTTTACCATTTCTGGATTGCTATTATCACATGCCGGGAGGAGAGGCGTTGCTGAGTCCTCGGGAGATGGTCGCCAGAGTCGACAGTTTTCTCGGTTATATTCCATCGTCTACCCCAAATGTGCAGGATAGAATATTACCAAGAAAACCTCGTCTGGATATGGAGTTTTCGTGTATACTAAGTCTGGCCAAATGCCAAACAAGTCACACTACTTTCCACGCTAATCATAGGTGTATGCTCAAGCTTGGGTACTGGGCTTTTCTCTCAAGAATCCACGCCACCCTACAAACAGAAAATCCAGCAGCAGAACAGTACATCAATAATGATATGCAATGCTATAAATGCGGTAAATACAGTAAAACAATAATATACAGTAATATACAACAAAATAAAGTACAACAGATAAACACCCAATGAAATAAAACAAACAAGCGCTATGATTGACTCGCAAAAGGGGATGGACCAGCCAGAGGTCTATCTGTCCCCAGCAGAGTCGCCAGCTGTCGCTCCCGGGGATTTGCATCCATGGTACAAACGCGAAAGTGGCGCGGAAAATAGAGTCGCCAGCAATGTGTATTTATCCCGAGAGAGGGAAAGTAAACACTGCGCAAACCTGAGGGAAGTGGAAAGAGCATGGTCTCACGACCAAGAGAAAAGGGTAAGGGAGTCAGTTACGCGAAGGGAAGGTGTTAGCACCCCACGCGTCCATCGTACTCGACGGGATCCACGCTTGTTGTCTCGATCAAAGGGTGTCGTCATCTGGAGCTCCACTGCTACTGGAAAGGAGAAGAAACGGGAACGGAAAGGAACGAACAAGCGAAGAAGAAAATAAAAAAGAAGTGACTCGATAGGACATCGCTCGTCCTACGCCTATGTATTCCCTCGTGCAATGGGAAAGTCAGAGTCAACGTAGTTCGGACACGAACTAAAAGGGGAGGTTGCTCGCCAAGACATCGTCGTCTTGTGCCTACGTATCCTCAATCGGACTAGAGAGAGGAAATCATAGCAGTCGTAGTTCGACCTAACAAGGTCGGTTAGTGTTTTTTATGAGCGACGTTAGATTCGCGTCCGGCAGTTAGGGTTGATGCCTGTTTGCGACGAGACGGAAGTAACGTGCCCCTTTCTGAAAATGATTTTGAGATTAACGATCCTGGAGGATGAAAAAGGTTTGAGTTTGTTTTTTTGTGTTTTTTAAACAGAAGTGGGTTGAAGTTAGTTCGTAACTTACATTGCACCAAAGTCTACCATGCGGGAACGAGTGAATCGCATGGTCGCCCCCAAATAGGACATATGCTAAACACTCTAGAAGTGGAGGGGAGACCCCTCGTTCTTCATTTCCTACACTTAAGGCTCGAGCGCAATATTCGTTATATTTATTTAGTGTCTTAGAAGTGTTATGAGATGAGAAGAGAAGACATAAGGAAGAAAGGTGACTCTAAGGGAATCACTATCCTAGTGTTGTCATGCAAAAGGGTGGTCCTATGGTTAGTGAGGCTTAGAAGAGAAACAACTGCCTAAGGCCTAATGCTAATCCTACTCCAAGCTTAATCGAAAATTAAGTTGGACTAGGTAGCTCTAAGGGGAAAAGAATCCAAGACTTAAACAAGTCTTGAGATCCAAGGGAAGAAAAGAGTGAAAGAGACAAAAGAGTAAGGGAAACGAAGAAATAAAAACAGCAGCTACCACAACGCCCCTGCACCAAAACAGCGGTAAAAAGCAGCACACTAGCATGGCAGCATTCAACAGCATACAATTCAGCACAACAAAGGGTGTGAAAAGCCAAACAGCCGTACATACAACAGCGCACATAGACATAGACAGCCGTAGAAACAAGGCAGCATGCAATACATTTGAATACGAATCAAGCATGGCAAAGTAAACACGCATCAAACATCATGCATTATGATTACAAACACATCATATATCATGGCAAACAACACTTAGAGACAACATCAAAGAATGCACCACATCATGAACGGATACACAATGTCAAGCATATGAACAAAGTTGAAAATAAACATGTATCTCATGAAATTAAACCATTAGGCATGCATAACGCAATTCCAGCAACATAGGCATTTAATCACAGTCAACATGCTCAAAGAAGTGTGTGTATGGTGTTCATAGCATCAAAAAATCAACAACACAAGCATGCACACTTATCGAATGAAAACCAAAAGTCGCGTGTCGGAGAATTGTGTTCATACAATGGTGTGAGGTGCAACAGCTCAAGAATGATCCACAAATCATCATCATATCAATCCATAAAGTTTAAACATGAAAAGGATCTCAAACAACTAAGAAAATGCAAGAAAATCAAGTTCTGCTTCAGTGGTAACCGGTTCCAGCATAACTGCTAACCGGTTACGCAGTTCAAAATTGCACAAATTACGCAGAAAATACACAGTGTAACCGGTTACAGCATAACTGCTAACCGGTTACTCTGGGACAGTGGTGAAAAAAGTTCAGTTTCAAAAGCACTTTTCAGCATCAAATCACTTATGCAATCATATCCAATGGTCATGTAATCAACAATGCACGAGAATTCACATCAAATATCAGTAATCAAACATCACTTTCATCAATCAAACAACAAGATCATAAATCAAATCAAGCAAATGGATCAAAGCACATCACAAACCAAAGATCTACATTGCATAAGTTGAAATTAAGCTAAATCAAACATAGATCTAAGGAAAACCAACCAACAAGGCTGAGATTTGCCTTGGTGATTGTTGAGCATGAAAATTGGTGAATCCAAGCAAGCAAACCAAAGATCTATACAATAATCTTCAAGATCCTAGCAAGAAACTTCAAGATCCAAGCAAGAACACTCCAAATAATCAAAAGCTGCTCCCAAAAGTGATTCCAAGATCCAAACTAGTAGCTATATCAGAATTGAACCAAGGATGATGATGTGATGGAGGTCTAGCTCAAGAATTCACAAATTCCAATGAAGAATTTGTGAGTCTATGGATATGGAGCTTTGGTGAGAGGTTGAAGATGAAGATGAAAAGTGGAAAAAGTGAGAGAGAATTGAGAGAAATTCTGAAAAATTGGAGAGTGAAAATGATGTAGGTTCTAGGGGTTTGGAATGAATTGATTTAAATAGAAGCTAGGTTAGGAATTCAAATGTGGTTTGGAGTGAGGTTTAGTGGGTGGAAATTGGGGTGAAAAGTGGATTAAGAAATGAAATGAGGAATTAGAGTGGAAAAATTATGGAGAGAATTTGAATTTTGGGTGGAAAATGATGAAAATATCAATTCTAGATCCTTCCCTCACGTGCACATGCCAAGCACATGATCACAAATGATGCAAACAGAATTTCCCAAATTTTGCCCAGAGTAACCGGTTACAGCACATCTGCTAACCGGTTAATCAGTTCAAAAACTGGAGAATTGCGCAGAAAAACCAAAGGGTAACCGATTATCAGATACGCTGTAACCGGTTACTCAGTGCAAATTTTGAATTTTGGCGCCTTTTGGAGGGAAACTTGGAAAAGTGACTTCTGATAGCTGTTTTGAACCCGTTAAACCTCTGAAACTCAAAACTTTATATTGCTACTGAGTAACACCTGAAAAGAACACAAATTCCTGCTCACACCTCAGAATGTCCTGCTGAAATATTAATGCCTGATACCAGATCGCTTAATCCGAAAATGACTGTTGAAGATCCTGATTGTCAAAACGCCTAATGAGCAAAATAAATGCTCCAAAAGACCTTGAAAACCATCGGCTTGCCCCTGAATACTGCTGAAAATAATGCCGGAGCTGATAATGCCGTGAGCTGCTAGAAAATACCTTGATCTCATGCACAAAAGAAATATGCAAATGCAAAAATGACAATGCAAATGAAATGAAGCATAAGCCAAAAAGGTTAGCAACACCAGGGTAAATTTTGAGGTATTACACATAGTCGAAAACATTGAGACTGATCAGAGTTATTATAAGGTGGATGAAGCTAGAGGCAAGAAGTCTTTCGACCAGCACTTGGCGAATGTGGCTCCCTGCGATGATGGATCAGGTTCGTATACCTCTGTGGACAAGGGTCGCGTCTTGAATTTGGATCATGATTACGGGTTTATTTGGGATGCGGCCGACACAACAATGGAGCCTACAGAAAGTAACCCGCCCCCAGGGTGGCCAGCAGTCAATAAGAATTTCTACTGAGTCAGAAAGCATGACTTGAATTTCGACCTATTTGGCTGAAAAAAGAAGAGTGTCGGCACTAGAAGTAGAAAAGCAACAAAAGATAGCTAGAGAGGCCGGACACAACACACAAATAAATGGCCCACAAGGCCAGATAATAGCTTCAGAAAGCTGGAGGCTTGATTGTATTTATGACAATGAGCCTTCAAGGTTTGAGAAAGACCCAAACAATGAGCTGCAAAGAATGCAAGCGCAGGACCCCATCGAAGAGATTGACTTAAGGGATGGGGTTACAAAAAGACCTACCTATGTAAGTGCCAAAATGTGGTCAAAGATGAAGGCTAAGTTGATTGAAGTATTAAAATAATACAAAGATTGCTTCGCCTAGGATTATGGCGAGATGCCTGGTCTGAGTCGAAGTGTGGTGGAGCATCAACTGCCAATTCAGCTAGGTAAAAAGCCAGTAAAGCAGCAGCCTCGACGATTCACTCTAGAAGTTACTCTAAAGATTAAGCAGGAAATCGAGAGATTGCTCAAAATCCGGTTCACCAGAACTGCAAGGTACGTCGAATGGATAGCAAATATAGTTTCTGTTATCAAGAAAAATGGAACCCTTCGAGTCTGTATAGACTTCAGGCATTTGAATAACGCTACCCCAAAAGACGAGTATTCGATGCCTGTTGCAGAGATGCTTGTCGACTCAACTGTAGGTTTTGAATATCTGAGTCTGCTCGATGGCTATTTCGGCTACAATCAGATTCTCATAGTCGAGGAGGATGTCCCTAAAACTGTGTTTCGATGCCCTAGGGCTTTGGGAACCTCCTAACGGGTTGTAATACCCTTTGGGTTAAAAAACGCTGGGGAAACATATCAAAGATCCATGAATGCTATATTCCATGATTTTATTGAAATTTTCATGCAGGTGTATATTGATAACATTGTGATAAAGTCATCATCGGAGAATGGTCATTTAGACCACCTTCGACGCTCATTCGAAAGAATGAGAAAATATGGATTAAAAATGAATCCACTAAAGTGTGCTTTTGGTGTTCACGCAGGGGATTTCCTTGGATTCGTGGTCCACAAGAAAGGCATCGAGATAAACCAGAACAAGACAAAAGCAGTCTTGGATCTCAAGCCTCCTTCGACAAAGAAGCAGCTCCAATCTTTGTTGGGTAAGATAAACTTTTTGAGGAGATTTATATCAAACCTAAGTTGCAAGACAAAGGTGTTCTCGCCATTACTCAAAGCCAAGAATGAAAGTGATTTCCATTGGGAACAAGAGCAGCAGGAGGCTTTTGACGATATTAAAGAATATCTTTCAAGGCCTCCTATTTTATTGCCACCTAGTATGAATAAAAACATGAAGTTGTACATTGTTGCGTCAGATACGACCATAGGAAGTATGTTAGCCCAAGAGGATAGTAGTGGCGCTGAAAGACTTATTTACTACCTTAGTCGAATGTTAATAGATGCTGAAACTAGGTACACCATAATTGAAAAGTTGTTCCTATGCTTGTACTTCTCATGTATGAAATTAAAGCAATATATTAAGCCAGTTGATGTTTATGTTTCGTCGCATTTTGATGTTATTAAGCATGTGTTGTCTGAACCTATTTTTCCTAGTCGAATTGGGAAATGGGCACTAGCATTGACTGAGTTTTCCTTGACATATGTCCCTCTAAGGGCTATGAAAGGACAAATAGTGGTCAACTTTATAGTCGACCACGCAGTAGTTGAGCCATCGATATATAGTGTCGACATTGCCCCGTGGAAGCTATACTTCGATGGGTTGAGCCATCAAAATGGGGCAGGTATTGGGATTTTAATAATGTCCCCACAAGGGATTCCAACTAAATTCAAATGTAGGGTTGACGAAAAAATCTCCAATAACGAAGAAAAGTATGAGGCCCTAATTACTGGCCGTAGGATACTTAAGGAGTTAGGTGCCAAAAGAGTCGAAATAAAGGGCGATTCTGAACTAGTGGTGAAACAACTCACGAGGGAATACAAGTGCGCCAAAGAGCATCTTTTGGTTTACTTCTCAATGGCGAAGCGACTTTTGGAGCACTTTGAGGTTGTCAACATCATGCACATGCCCAGAATCGAAAATCAAGAGGCTAATGATTTGGCGTAGGTGGCCTCTGGGTACAAGATGTTGGAAGGAAAGCTGAAGGCCTTTATTGAAGTTAAGGGAAAAATGGTGCCAAGAATTATGTCACCACCAAGTCTGTCAATACCAAGAGCTAAAGGGGCGAATGCCTCGACAGAAAGCTTAATCAAAGATTTGGAAGAGTGTGAGGTTTTTGTTGTCAGCAACCTATCACTAACAGATTGGAGACGACCGATCATAGAATATTTGGAGAATCCGGTGGGTGACACAGATAGGAAAACCAAGTACAGAGCCTTAAGTTATGTTCTAATGGGAAATGAGTTGCTAAATAAGACTCCAGAAGGAGTATTGCTCAAGTGTCTAGGGGACACTGATGCATACTTGGCAATTTCTGAGGTCCATAGTGGGACATGTAGGGCTCACCAAGCTGTCCGTAAGATGAAATGGTTATTGTTTCGACAAGGCGTCTATTGGCCAATCATGCTCAAGGATTGCATGGACTTCACAAAAGGATGTCAAGATTGTCAAAGACATACAAACATCCAGCACGTACTAGCTAGCGAGTTGCACATCATTGTCAAACCATGGCCTTTTCGTGGGATGGGCATTGGATGTTATAGTGGAAATTTGACCAGCCTCATCGAAACAACAAAAATTCATTCTGGTAGGTATAGACTACTTCACAAAATTGATAGAAGATGTGCCTCTGGTGAAAGTGGACTAGGAGGCAGTGATCAAATTTATCCAGAATCATATCTTATATAGCTTCGGGATCCCCGAAACCATTACTACGGATCAAGGTTCCGTATTCGTTGGTTAGAAAATGCAAGAGTTCGTAGCTGAAACAGTTTTAAATTGGTGACTTCGACACCATATTATGCCTAGGCAAACGGTCAATTCGAAGCAGCTAATAAAATAGTCATTGGGCTCATCAAGAGGCATGTGGCCAGAAGGCCAAAAAACTGGCACAAGACATTAAGTCAAATTTTATGGGCCTATCGAACGTCTCCAAAGGAATCCACCAATTCAACTCCGTTTCGTTTGACTTTCGGTCACGATGTTGTGTTACCGGTAAAAATATGTCTACAATCGGTTAGAGTACAACGACAATATGAAATTTCGTCGGAGCAATATTGGGACATGATGTTAGACGAACTCGTGGACTTAGATGAAGAGAGGATGGTGGCATTGAATGTGCTACTACGCCAGAAGGCATGGGTTGCCAAGGCATATAATAAGAAGGTCAGAAGGAAGACCTTTGCAGTTAATGACTATGTGTGGAAAGCAGTGTTACCCATGGATCGACGGGATTGAACGTTAGGGAAATGGTCACCGACCTGGGAGGGACCATTTAAAGTAATTCAAGTTTTCAGCAACAATGCATATGAGGTCCAAGAAGTGGGGATGGACCAACGAGTCTTAAGGATAAATGGGAAATATTTGAAAACATATAAAGCTATGCTTCAAGAGATTCACATTAAAAGGTAACTTTTCATTAATAAAAAGCCAAAATAGGGTATGGGGCCAAAATGGCTTACAAAATATCTAAATGAAATTACAGTAGTTCAACAGGAAAATTAAGGAAACTCAGGGAATCTAGACTTAAAATCTTCAAAGAGAATTTTCTCATGAACAACCTTGCTTTCAAGGAGAACTTTCCGTTTCTGCATTCGACCAATGGCATCTTATATCTTGAGAGCCGCTTCAACATGAGCAATTCCTTGAGTGACTTCCTGATCGATGGTCTCTTGAGTAGGCAAGGGTTCGGCAGAATCCAAAGAGGCTTTTTGCTGTTCGACCTCAGTAATCTTTCTTGTAAGTTCTGCTATCTGAGCTTGGTAGTAAGATATCTGCTGGTCGAAAGCACGATGTTTGTCGGAGCGCTCTTGCTTCTTAGCCTCGAAATCCCCAAGTTTCTTCTCACAAACTAAGCTGAGATACCACTCGCATTTCATCTTGTTATTTTTCAACCTGATTTGGGCATCAGCCTGATTACAACTGGAAAGGTCCTTGGCCAGTTGCATGAAGAAGGCTTTGAATTCAATATGGGAGCAGGAAGCAGAAATTCTGCAAGTTCATCCAAGATTTTGAACACGTCACAAGCTATAGCAGCTTCTTCGGCGACGGCCGCCAGAAATTCTTCCTCAAAAAGGTATGTCCTTAATTGTTTGAGCTAGAGGTAGAAGGAAGCATCTAGGTTTGGGGTTGGTATAGTTGTCGAACTAGTGGGTTGAGCGTCCCCAAACTCTTGGTGAAGCTTGTGCAGTGCCTTTAGGGTCGCTGCTGGGTTTGCTTATTTTGTTTCCAGGATCTCCTCTGGGGTAAGGACTTTGTCGACAGTAGGTGGAGGCGTGGCGGAGCCACTTTCAGGAGCTTTAGGATTCACGTCGACATCAGCAGTGGTGGAAATAATTGAAGGATTTGTATTATCACCAGGGGTTGCACCGTCATTCGCAGCCTCAGTATTGACATGTTGAGGAGGGGGCGTTGTCACCACTATGTTCTCCTCTGTCGAGGTTATCTGGAACTCATCGACCGTCTGAGGACTCAACACGGTTGTGGTCACAGGAGGATTGGTGTTGGCAGCTGGTTCGGTATCATCTTTTTCTGCAGTAGTCGAAGCGGCTACGGTTTCCTACAAGACAAGACAAGTATTATCTGAAATAGTGAAGTAAAGATGGTGAATACCTTTACAGTTTTTGGAGGAGATATTTCAAAAGGTGCTTCAGCCTGGATAGGTTTGAAGACTTTATCAAGATTTTTAGGGACAACAGGGTTAACAGTCGAAGTAGCCATGGTTGAAGGTGTTTTCTTGACTAAGATCCTCTACTTTCTCACCAGCGGAGTGGCTGGAGGGGACGCTGGAGCTGTAGTAGGAAATACTCGGGACTGGGTACTTTCATCCGACACAGATCCCTCAGGGGATGGGACTTTCTTAGAAGCCTAACAAACAAAAAGTCAGACGAATAGCAGGAGTAAATTCGAAGGAATAAGGAGACATGGTATACCTGTGGTTTTATGGTCTTGGGTTTCTTGGCAAGCCTGGTAGAGGTCGACACAACAACTAGTTACCATTTTTGACCCTAGAGATAAGCTAAAATGGTTAGTTAAAGACAATGTATGAAATAGAATTGAAGAGTGTAGGAGTTACCTTCTTTGGTAGGTCTTTTGTGACATTAGCATCTTGGGCGTTCTCGACGGGAGCAGCACCTGGCGGGTTAGGAACTTCGCCAGCAAGGGAAACAAAAGCATCAACCACATTTTCCAGGAAAAGGTCATGTTGGAAAACTTGAGCCTGGTACTCTGACCACCCGACGTCGAAGTCTTCTGTAGTGTAGAAGGAGGGTTCAAACGCAAAGACAAACAATTCGAGATGTTGTGTAGACCTGGAAAGTTTTTGAAAAGCTTTATGACATGCTAAGTTCAAACTTCGACCAGACCACACGATGTCGGCAGAATGTTTCACCAAGGATTTTGGTAGCATTTGGCTCAAGCCAAATTGATGAGCCACCAAGTTAGGCTGGTATTTCATGAACCCATAGCCTGTGTTCCCCGTCTCAATCCGAAAGGATATCATGGTGGGGGTTAGAAACGCCCTCCATATGGAATTCGACTGCGCTGCGGCTTTTGGGGAGACTCCAGGGAATGGATTCTTGAACCATGTCAGACCAAATTTGTGTTCTAGAAAAGGTGCCATGCTTGGGACAAAGGAAGTGGCTTCCACAAACATATTGAGATACCTCATGAAGAGAGTCTTCTTTGGGGTTTCTTGGGTGGTCATTAGGGCAAGTCGCATGCCTTCAACGGAACGCTCTTTGTTCAAACACTCCATTGTGCCAAAGGAGGGGTATCCCAAGTTATGTTCAAAAGTGACATTGAGCCAATGTTGCAACAACCACATATGCCCTAAAATATTTAAAGCTTTGGTAGTTTGATGGAGGAGTTTCAACCGCATGGCTGACAAACCGAGGGAATGGTAAAGGGAGGCTAGTAGAAGCTTGCCCAGAGATACCTGTTGACCCTCGTGAATCTGGATTGCCAGGTTGATATAACTTTTGGCTATCTACAGAGAACCAGGGCATAACAAATAATAAGACAGCCACAATGTCAGGAAAGCGATATCTTCTTCATCGGACACCTCCTTAGAATGTTTGTCGTAATGATCTTCAATGTAGTTCTGGAAACTAGCACGCTCGAAGTCGAAAGTGTTGTTTGTTTCCAGAGTCAGGTCGAATGTTTCTCCCAATGGCGAAAGACCAGTGATGGCTTCCTGTTTATTCATCAATCCTAGTTTTCCCTAATTTGTTCGCAAGCGATTCCCCCGTGAACATCGCCACATCAGAAAGTGTCGGTGTAAGCATGCCACGGGGGAAGTGGAAAGTGTTGGTCGATCCTTCCCAGAAGTACATCGACACTAGCAGCAGACAGGGGTTGAACCTGTGGGCATTCTTCAAAAGATGAATGGCATCGAAAATGCCAGTCGCTTTCCATTGTTCCCGTCGTTGGCCTTCGACTTTGTTGAGCCAAAAAATGTAATCTTTATTTCCAGGTGTAGGCATGGATCTGAAGACTCTAGATTTGGGCACCATGAATTTGAGGTCTAAGGTATGACCTTTCTCGAAAGCTGGTGGGATGGTAGGCGCGAAACAGGGAAAGAACTCTTGAAGTTCTTGATGATTCAGCTTTTTGTCCGGATATGGACCGTGAAAAGCATGAAGCTTGCCAGCCACCGCAAAAGGGCTGATCATCTGATGGCACCAGTTTTCCACCACCGCCTCATCAGCAGACGATAGTTTAGGAGAAAGCCTGAGAGATTCTTTTTCAGAAAGAACAAAAGCAATGGGGTTATTTTCGGTGGTGTGAGTGGTGGATGTTGTAGCGTTTGCAGAGGAAGCCATTGGAAAGGAAAATACAGAGGCTTTTCAAGAACAAGGAAGAGTTGAAGAAGAAGAAAAAGCTGTGAAGAGAGGGCGAAAAAGAAAACCAGTTGGGTTTAGTGGTATTTATAGAAAAAACGCATGCAAATGAAAGATAAAAAAATTGTTCAAATTCTGAAGTTAGTGGGAGTGGTTTCGAGACCCATAACTTAGGATGGGACTAGCCATCATGACTTTTTCTTAGAAATCGTGGTACAAAAGTTGACATCATCATGTCAGACGGCGAGTGACACATGGCTCAATAGAAGACAAAACGTTATTTGTTGAGTCGAAACCAAAGCACCATCGAAATCTCGCAGAAAAGCAAAACGCCAGATTTCTCAATCGAAACGGTGCTCAATCAAAATTGGCCTTTTGGGGGGGGGGGGGGGGGGGGGTATTTGTTGGCTTGGAGATTTTGAACAAATAAAGAGAATGAAGAAATGGTGGAATAACCCAACAAGCAAGTGGACGCCAAGAGGAGGATGGAGTTTTGGGTCGACACAGGTAAAGGTCGTGTCGGAAGAAGACTTGGAGGCATTGCTGTCAAAGGATGTCAAGTGGTGCCCTACGAAACCGACATAAGGGTAACACATCTTTGAGCGGGAAAATTTGAAAACTCCAAGAATATGGGAAGTTAGAAAGATAGTGGGGTGACACGTGTCACAACCAAAGCCAATCTTGGGAGATGAACTGTTATTTTTTCTTCCTATTTAAAGCAATAGTTATTTCCATTTTAGGGGTCGCATTTGTAACATTGCAAAGGGAAACACTCTAAGTACCAAGCATTAAGAGAAACGAGTTACTCCCGCAAAATGTATAATAGCGTCCACACTTTTTTAATGCAATTTATAATCGAAGTTTAAGTTATCTTGTCCTTTACTTGTATGTTCTTTCATTTTTCTGTTTATTCATCAATCCTATTTTTTCAAGTTGCTTCCAACTTCTTAAGTCAAAACCATCATATCAACAAAACTTACACTTCAGCCCATTGTTCTGGGATTCTGTGGCGATCCCGCAAGCAAACCTGCGATAGGAGGACAACGGTTGTTTGCGCGAGAATCGCGTGCGATCAGGATGCCAACGCATTAATGAAACGATGTGTTTCATTAGTTTGTGTGTTTTTTGGATTGTTTTGAGCTTGGGCCTCATCATATTGCTATTTGCACACCATATCTTTTTGGTCCATTAGCATTTGAACTGAAACTCTTTGTTAATCTGTTTTGCTATTGCACCCCTACATCACTCTATTTCTTTTTATTTTTATTTCCTTTCTATTTTTTATTCTGATTTTATTTTAATAGCCCCAAATATATTAAAATTACACAAAAATACTTTTTAGATGTTTTGATATCTTATTTAATTTTCCATTTTTTTATTTTAATTTTCCATTTTTTTATTTTATTTTGATTTAATTGTGTGATGTGTTTCTTTGACCTAGTCTTTGAACCAAAGCGTTGATTCTTGATCTTTCCAATTGACTCTTGATCCAAATTTTTACACACACTTAGGCATATATATATATATATATATATATATATATATATATATATATATATATATATATATATAGGGCTTTCAAGTGTTCATTTGATTCCTTGATAATTTATTTTGGTTCATGTTTGAATCTTTTTTTTAAGCTTAACTTGTTTGATCAATGGTTTGCGTGTTTGCTTAATGTTTGAGTTGGTTTGAGCATCCTTTGAACACCTTATTAGGCACTCTTTTTAGAGCACTTTGAACCACTGACTTCTTGATGCTATGACTATTTCCCATCATTTTTTGAAGCTTCCTAAATATTTCATTTGTGTGATACATTGCAGCCTAATTGTTTGGATGTGTGTGAGCTTTGTGGATTGTTTAGAGGTGCACTTGTGCAACCATTTAGGGTTTGTTCTTTCCTCTTATGTTTGATGGATGTAGCATGTGGTAGAGCCATTATTTCTAATTTTACTTGGCTTCTCTCTTATTCCTGCTTGACACTTAAATGTGACTTGGCTTTGGATTGAGCTTGCATGATGTTTGACCTAGTTTCAAACCATTTTGTCCACTTGTGCTTAAGTTAAGTTTGATATAATTAGTTGATGTGATTACATGATGTCTTAACTTGATTAGAGCTTTGGATTCACTTTCAGTTGATTATTTTTCTATTTGTGGTTGAATTTCCAAGATTGATGATGTTTTCTAGTTCCTTGAGATGCTTTCTTGTTTGATCTAATGGATGCTTGTGTGCTCTTGTATGTTTTTAAATGACATGTTTTAGAGCTTTATTTTCATGTTGTGATGTTCATTGTATGATCTCTTCTCATTCTTTTCTTCACATGATCATTTTTGTTCTTATTATGGGTAGTGTGAATGGTGTTTGCCTAACATTTTGAGCATAATACTTCTTGAATTTTTTTAATATCTTGGAAATGAATGTGATGTGATACATTTGAGTATGGTTCTAACCTTGTTGCTATGGTGTGCATAACTTGATCATTCAAGCCATTTGCCTTGCTTGAACACCTCCTTTTCTTTGAGAATGATCATGTTATATGCTTGGATAGTCTTGATGCATGTTTTGAACTTATTCTTTGATAATTACTCTTGCAATTCATGAGTTTATGTTTAAATTGATGTTCATGATCATGTTGCTGCCCCTACTTGGTTTCAAAACCTAATTCCACATGGATAATCTTTTGAATTGTGGTTTGCATGAGTTATGTGTGGACAATTGTTTGGGTATTGATGTGATGATTGCCTTGTATGCTTTTGCTCCTCTCCTAATCTTTCACATGAGTTGAATATGATGTGATGTTACTACTTCCCTTATTTGTTTCTCATCTTGTTTAATCTTACTTAATTTTGGTGGCTAAGTGTGGAAGCTCAATTGTTGACATGTACTTATGTGCATTGCTTGCATGACTTTGTTTGGGTCCTTTAACTTTCTTTGGTCCTCTTCTTTTTTAATTAAGATATCTTTTCTATCATCCTTCTCTTCACCTGTTCTTGAGTTTGGAATTCACCTTTGTTATTTGTGATTGAACTTTGTTTAATGTTTACTTGTTTTCATTCACATGCTCCCTTAGGGCTCCTAGTTTGAACTTAATTTTTGATTAAGTTCAAAGTAGGATATACATTAGGCTCTCAATCCTTTGCATGATAACATTAGGGTAGTCCCTTTGAACCTCAACCTTAGATCCATCATTTGTATGATAACATTAGGTAGACTTCCCTCTCATCCTTAACTATAGGGCCATGTTACATGACAACATTTAGGTATGTTTCCCTTAGATTTTCTTTTGCCCTTTGGGTCTTCTTTCTCTTCTCAAAACAAAAGTCAAAACACTTAATAAATACAATGAGTATTGTGCGCCATGAGCCTTAAGTATATGGGAAATGATGGGTGAGGAGTCTCTCCTTACTCTGTCTAGAGTGTTTAGCACACGTTCCATTTAGGGGCGATCTTGAGACACATTTTCTCCTATGTCATAGACTTTAGTGAAATACGAATCTCAAACTAACTCAATTCACTTATGTCTAAAACTCACAAAAAAACTGCAAATCATTTTATCCTTCGGGATTGTTTGTCAAATAATTTTCAGAAAGAGTACGTTATTTCTATTCTACCACAAACAGGAATCGACCCTAACTGCTGGAACGCGAACTTAACGTCGCTCATAAAAGACACTTATCGACTTATATGTCGAACTAAGACGGCTTTGACTTCCTCATTCTCGTCCGATTGAGGAAACGTAGGCACAAGACGGTGAAGTCTTGGCAAGCAACCTCCCCCCTTTTCACCCATAGTCCTTCGAACTACATTGACTCTGACTTTCCCATTGCACGAGGGAATACGTAGGCCTAGGACAGAGAAGTCCTATAGAGTCTCCTTTTGTTTTTTCCCTTGCTGTTTCTGTTTAGCAGTAGGCTTTAGATAACACACCCTTTGATTAGACAACAAGTATGGATCCTTTTGAGTACAACGGACGCGAGGGGGTGCTAATACTTTCCTCTCGCGTAATCGACTCTCGAACCCAGGACTTGGTTGTGATGACCATGTCTTCTCTCTTTTGAGCTTTCTCAGATCGTTTCCTTCCCCCCATTGGGATCAATAACGTTTAGTGGCGACTCTGTTTTTCTGCAGGTTGTTTTTCGCGTTGTAACACAACAGAAGCTCAAGAATACTCAAAATTCGAAGTTGTTAAAAAGATAGTGGTCATTATATTTCAATGAAGCCCTTTCCCTTTAAATTACCATTTCCTAACTTTGTAATGCTCCATGGAATCACGCTTTTGGTTGATTACCATTCTATCAATGAAAATTTGAGCCTTTTACCCATTTAATTACAATTCTTATTTTATTCTGCCTTGCAAAATAACATTTTTTTTATTGATTGATATTCATTCTTGAAACAAAAAAAAATATTTACTTTTTCTTTCAAAATAAAGACTACAACTTCCTTTTATTTATGAACATAAAAAGGAATATCAACAGTTACTCTAAGAACAATCAAACCTTGAAATACAGAATCAAGTGCTTTTATGACCAATCTCACAAACATCTCCAAGTAACGGATCATTATTGAGGTACTCAACCCATCACCCCCAGTAAGGAGTGAACTTCCTTCTTCCTCTGATGAATGTTGGAATCAAGATAAGATTTGGTCCCTCTCCTCAGTAGAGTGCTGCCTTCAAAATCTCCAGTTCTTGTCTCGTGTCTGTTTTGTCAACATAAACGTAACATCCATTTATACACCATGCATATTCAAATTCATGATTCACATTCATATGCATCTCTTAACATGGTTCACTCACTTTGGTCGTGTTTTCCCCTAAGTGGTAAGTTCCCTCTCTCCAATAGAGTTGTCAACTTTAAGCAAAAAGTATATATCCTTTCCATCTACCCACTGAGTTTGATCCTCTTGGAAGTTTTGCTTCAGTCCTCGTCTCCACACTTGGATAGGATAAATTCCCAGTTTGAGTTCATTCCTCATTGGGAAGTGTCTTGTTTAAAAAGTTTCTCTCTAGTTTATTCCTGGATTGAATTCGGTCCTTGATCATTTTGATAACTTGAACCTCTAAAGAAAAAGAAGGAATATATTGTTGCACCTATTAAACCCCACTCTTCCCAGCATAGGCGCACTTTGCTTTCCAAGATAAAAGTAAATCCCCCAGTGGAAGCCTCTCAGAAAAATCTCTTGAAAAAAAAGGATATCACATCCCCAGGAAGTCTCTACTAACCAACGGACAACAGTCTCTTTCCGTGCAGTTGTTTATTCTCGTTAAAGATAAGTGTATCCCTCTTTGGTGTCTACATCTGACAAACAAGTTACAGTCTCTTAAGAAACTTGTTTTTGTCTCAGAAATTCCCGGTAGATCAACAAATGGAAATCTCTTCCTGAGAAGTTTGTCCCTCTTTCAAAAAAGTCATCAACACCTCAAAATTGTCCTACATCACATGGCATCTCTCCGAAGAAGTATCAAAGGGAAGTATGATGAAATTTTTCCAACAAATGGCATCTCAGCAGAGAAGTTTGCAAACCTCTACATTTCAGACAATGGTATTCCCCAGCAAGTCTGACATTAGATTGTTACTCATCCTATGGCGTCTCTCCGAAGAAATATCGAAGAGAAGTATGATGATGTCTATTTTCATAAAATGGCTATCTTCCCAGTGAATCTCGGCAAGAAGTTTGGTGAGGACCATCACAGATTGTGTCTCTTTATTTAAGAAATCGGTTCCACAAGATAACTAGTTTGCATCTCCTCGAAGATGCCCGGTGAAATTATTGATCCAGCAAGTGATCACCATTTCCAGAGTTTGTTATCTTGACCTTTTCAAGAGAAAGACTTGATAAGAAGAAACGAAGACCAGTTCCATGGCTAAAAAACTTGGATCGAGGGGAAGTTTATTTTAGAAACTAAGACCAGTTCCATGGCTAAAAAACCAGGATCGATGGGAAGTTTATTTCAGAAATGAAGACCAGTTTCATGGCTCATGGCCAGAAACGCGGGGAAGTTTTACCCTTTCTAAGTTGGATTACTTGGTTAAAGAATATGAGTAAGCATGTTCCGATGGTTGGAGCCTGTTACCATTTAAATTATCAGAATCATAGTCGTGCCCCTCCCCCCGGCGGAGTTGACATCTCCCCCAATTAGTGAAGATACTTCTTTGTTTCCCAGCATGCTACATCCTTAGTCTTAAATTTCTTTCCCTAGTGAATAATTCTTTAATCCCCAGCGATTCGAATTATTGTTTGTCTTCTATGGTGTCATCCTCACAAGTCTCATGTCTTGCATTCACAAGCATCACATCATTTATGGCATCTTAAGGTCCAAAATTTGTGCATTTTTTTTTGTATTTAAGTCTCTCCTACCTGGTCAAGGCTAAAGATGTCAATCTTCACCTCTCCTGATAGAAGAACCTTAAATAGGGGCATCTGTCATAGCCTAATTTTTGACCCTAAGATCCCACATCATTTGCATTTCATTAACATCATATGTGTGTATACTTTTATGAATCACAAACCCATTTGGAGATACAAAGATTGTTGCTTGTTTCATTTTATTACAAATCAGGGTTTTGAACCTCAAAAGAGACTCAGGCAAAGGATCAATCAAGAATGGGCATGATCTTCAACTTACCCAGTCTATCATGCAACCATGAAGATCAAGAGCTCTCATTCAACAATAATCAACTGCAAGATTGCCTCATTTCAAAATCAACAAGCCTCAAGATCCTCAGTGCACCAAAATTAGGGTTTTGACCTAATTTAGTCCCTGGGTTGACTTTTGGAGCAAGGCATGATCCAAGACATCAAGATATGTTTCAATGAAATCAAATGCCTCATATTAGTCCATTCATATGATTGGGTTGATCCAAGAACTTGATTCATAAGCAGTGCAAGAATTCAAATTCATCTGGGCCACAAACTAGGGTTTTGATGAAAAGTCAAATGTAGCTTTGACTTTTAATCAAGGCATGATCTCAAACCTTGGGACATGATTCAAGACACTCAAAAACACCTTTGGATTCCATCCATGATTTTTAATTTAGCCCAAGGATTTAATTTCATAAAGGATCACAAAGTTTAAAATTCATCTGATACAAAAAGTCAATTGTGGTCAAAATCAAGTTTGACTTTTGGAGTTCTTTGTCAAACATGGTCTCTTCAAGTCAAGTAAAATGTTAATATGTGATTTGGATCATAATTGATCAAGAAAAATCAATAAAAGTGAGGTAACTTGTAAAAAGGGTAACTTTGTCACTTAAGGTTAGAATCCCAAAAAGTGCTTAAATTTTAAGATATGAGGCCATGAAGTTAGGGTTTCAACACTTTTTGAACTTTGACACTTAGAAAATTTTTAGACAGAATCTGTCTTGTCTTGGAGCCAACTTTGAGGATATTTTTCACCATGATCCAAGTGGAACCAAGACCAATTTCAAACATCAAAGTTAAATTATGACATCTCAGCTATCCAAAATGTCCAAGAACACAATCTAATTTCACTTGAGTTAGGAGATATGGAGTGCACAACATGCCTTGATCCAACTGTTTTGGTAAGGCAGATTTGGCATTACTTGTGATGCAAGATTTCTTGAGTCCCAGTGTGATGATCATACAATTCTAATTCAACAATGAATCATACAAAACCTGCAAGATAGAGCCACTAAGTCAAGAGGAATCCCTTTGAAATGATGAGACATTATCACTTAAGCCTTGAATTCAAGAGGCATTTATGTGGAATAGTGCATTGTCAAAGAAACCACTCTCATCAGTCAAGATGCACTCTTAAAAAACAATAAAAACATCTGCAGAATGTGGAAATGGTCAAAAGGAGAGCTAGGCTAATAGAAGAGATAATGTACCTTGAGATAGAAGTAATGATGCATTGCCAAAACCATTGAACATTAAGCTCATCCTTCAACCATCACTATTCCTCTAAAACAAATCTTTTCCCCAAAAAAAGATACCACATTTGATCATTCAGAACAGACCAAAATAATCACAACACTTGTTTTCTCATTCTTCTTCTTTCACTTCAATGTTTTAAAATTTCAAAGAGTGAGAATTGAGTTTTCAAAACCAGAGCTTTTCCACTCAAACTTTTGATTCAAACACTTTCTGTAACATCAAATTCATCAAGATCACATCTCACCTTGATCTAGTTACAGTTGGATTCGAGCCAAGCAATCCAGGAGGTTTCAACTTGTTCTAAGCATCTCAACACAATCCTTGAGGTCCAGGGAAGATGTTAGGATCATCATTTCACATCTGTAACACCTCTAACTAAGGATTCAATTTCCTCTTCCAAGGTAAGCCTGAACTGTTTAAACTCTATGATTCATGCATCATAAATGTTTTTTCAAATTTCCAATGTGTTTTTGGTAGTTCATAGATTATTTACCCTCAATCAATTTTCATTTATATTACGTGTATAGGATTTCATTATAGTTTTTGCAAAACTAGGGTTCATCTGGTTCGTGCTTGATAATTCACTCCACACTAAAAATAAATGAAATTAAGTACCACCATTGAATTCCTTATTTAAAAATGAACAATTTTCATGTTTACATCTATGAAGTCATTGCGTATTGAGGGAGATAGACCCCTTTCTGCAAATTTGGAGCCCAAGGAAGAAGATGAAGTCCATGGCGCGCATTTTTTGAATTTGGCACGCAATTTTTATATTTATTCAAATGGTTGTATTTAGTTAGCACCAACGCACGTTGGATCAGTTGGCAAGGGCGTGTTTTGTTGGTTGGATCCTTGGTGGCGTGGGTTCAACTCCCACCCACACCATTTTTTTTACCACATTTTCATATTTTTCACATTTTTCTTCCAAAATTCAAACATTTATTTCTCCTATCAAATTAATTCTTTTTGACCCAATTTTTTTTTCACTCATACACTCTATTATTTTAATCCATCAAAAAATTCCAAAAAAAGAATTTATTTAATCACTTTTTATTAAGTTGAAAAGAAGTGCTTTTTTAGGTTTAAAACCTTGAAATTTTGATTTTTCTTTCTAATTGTTTCAAACCTAATTCATTTTTTATTCTCATATGGATAAATACACTTTGTTTAAAACATTAATACAAGATCCCAACATGTTTATCTTAACTTACACATCATTTATACCATGTTTAAAATAATTTCCTTTTGAAAATACCTTTCATTAAATCTTTCATTAGGGTTTCATCTTGATTGAAATTTTTTCAAAACTTCAAATTTCAAACTCTTTGGGCCTCTATTAGAGTGTAAGCCCCTTCCCTCCTCTCAACACTTTCTTCCATTTCTCAAATCTTTCAATCTTTCAAATCTCAATCTTCAACTTTCATCAAACATAACCCTAGTGGCATTCAGATTTCAAACTCTATTGGCCTCTGTAAGAGTGTAAGACGTCTTTTCAAGTCAGCCATGCTTAGAAATGGGCCTCTATAAGAGTGTAAGACCCATCATCTTTTCAACTCAACCATGCTTAGACATGGGCCTCTGTAAGAGTGTAAGACCCATCACCTTTTCAATTCAACCATGCTTAGACATGGATCCCTATCAGAGTATAAGACCATCCACTTACAATTCATGTCTATACTTGTTAAATAATTGTCATATACTTATTCATATTAAGTTTCTATTGATATTTATAACACCTCATCCATAGTTTAGACTTAGATCAGACATTAGAGTTCACTCAACTACAACTTAGTTCAAACCCTAGTTCCCCTTTGGATGAAAACAAACTTTTTAGTTTCACATCTTAAGCTTTGAACAAGATACAAACAAACTTTTTAGCTTCACATCTTGGGCTTTGAACAAGATACAAACAAACTTTTTAGCTTTACATCTTGGGCTTTGAACAAGATACAAAAAAACTTTTTAGCTTTACATCTTGGGCTTTGAACAAGATATAAACAAAATTTTTAGCTTCACATCTTGGGCTTTGAACAAGATACAAACAAACATTTTAGCTTCACATTTTGGGCTTTGAACAAGATACTCAAATAATTCAACTTCTCCCCAGAGATAGGACATTGAGTCATCTCTGTAGGAAGATATCCCTTCTATACACCACAATTCAAAATCAAACATTAAAAACTTTTCTCCATATAAGTGATGTAAGTGGCACACTTGTTGATTAAAAATCCAAGACGGAGTCCTTCTCTTATCATGGTACACAACTTTTCTTTCATCTAAGTGATGTAAGTGGCACACTTGTTGATACTATATCCAAGTTAAGGTCCTTCTCTTAGCATTCAAAGACTCATAAAGGAAGATGTGGCATTGCTTAGGATTATTTAACATCCAAGTTCAAGGCTTCTTATCTTATGATATTATTCTCAAATGTTTGTGATGAATAGGTGAGATATCTCCCTTAAAAATGACAATTTGTATTTTTTTTCCTACCAATAAAACTTTTAGCTTCATCATCTTAGGCTTTGAACAAGATACACAAATACTCTTTTTTCTTCAACATCTTGGGCTTTGAACAAGATACAAATTCCACCCATAGTTCGGTGGAACTACGAATGCTCTGATTTCTCAACTTCCTTTTGAGAATACGTAGGCATAAGATTGCGAGATCTTTGCGAGCAGACCTTTAAATAAAACCCCTTAGGTCCCCTTACCTTTCATAAAACAAAAACTCCCAAAAACACCTCACATTCTCATTCTCACCCACAAGTTACAACTTTCCCAATCAACGGTAAACAACTTAAGTAGATAAGATAACTAATAGTAAAAATGTACAAAAGGTTCCTATAAAGTACTATAGATACTTAAGATGTTAATAGCTTCCCTTAGTATAACCGACCTCTAATTCCAGATCTCTTTGCATTTATAGGAAAAACATTTGCACGCAGGGTTTGTTTAGATTCCGTCCCCTTCCTTTTAAGCATCATAGGATATATATTAGAAATTCAAAAGTGGCACAAGCACAGTTCACGAGGATCTCACCATCTCAGGATTGGTGGGGTCATGAAAATCGGTCCACAAAACCAATCTAAATCCCAGAAATAAAAATCAATTATTAAAGAGAAAGAGACAACTCCAATATATCTTGCTTCAATATTGATAATAAGGAGTCTGTATCTAAAGATAATATCTCAAGTGACTCCATTGATCCTTTGGAAATTTAAGGCTATCATAGAATTTGTGTTAAAGGACAATTCTATGAGAAACCTTTTATTTCTTCTTCTGTTTGTGGCAATACTATGACAATGTTATAAACTTGTTTGATGCCAATCTCTGATAGCAAACATTATATGAATCTATTCTTGTCAAATTTCAAAGTCAAAAGATTTAATCCAAGACAATGAAATCAAAGACTCTGCTAAGAACAAGTTTTTGTTAGTACCATTACTCATCCTAGACTCATACTCTAGAATGAATCATGGTATTGCTATAAGATTGAGGCATAAAGCAAGAAGAAGCATGTCAAGACTAACACTTATGGACTCATAGAAATATGAGCACCAATATCCATATTTGTATTTGTTGCAGATATGATAGAATAAATGAGCAAGGCATCTTCCATGGTTGTTCACAATATTTGATAGAAGAAGAGCCTACATTCAAGACTCAAGTGCTAAAAGCTTGAAGTTTGGTGGAGAAAGTGGAATCATTGGCGTAAAAGCCAATGAATCATAATCCACTCAAGACAGTATTCAGATTCCATGGTCATATCTGAATACTCATCTGGAGCATGACCAAGAAAACAAAAAAAAAGGTATGTTATGTTCTTTTCTTCTTGACTTAATGAAATGTTTATTTATGAGTAAATACAAAGTCTCTGTTAGATATTTAGAGAAATTCTTTTAAGGATCTTCAAAGATCTTTAAGAAGATACTATGTTGTATTTGTCTATACTGAATATGTCATTAAGTAGGTGATGATCATATTTATGGAATCAGTACCTTCACCTTATGTAATGATTCTGTTACTAGTTAGTTGTCAAAGAAACCAATTTAATATTCATTGATCAAGCTTAACTCTAGCTCCAAGAGAAAATGCTTGATTCTGAATAGAATATCAAGGACTGATGACTAACAGAATATATCTCACTCGAAGTATAATCCTAATAGACTCTGATGACAGATAGCTTCTAAAACTTTGTCAGTCCCTGAGATTCAGAAAAGGAATCTTTACTTCTGATAAAGCAGTTTATGTAAATCTTTAAAAAAAAAAACCTTGTTTACTTAAAACTCCATAAAATTGATTATCATCTGGTGGATGCAAGAAATCTGCTGGGTAAGAACCTTAGGGTAATGATGTTTTTTTTTATATATTTCTATTATCTTTATCCCCTATCTTTGTGAAACATCATTTTGTGTCTTCTTTCTGTTCTTCTAACAAGATTCTTATTCCTTTAGATTCTTGTTCAATTTATTTTTTATTGTTTTCTTATGTGTTGTTCAAACCAAACATGAGATGAGTTCTCTAGTCAATTCTCCTTTGAATCAACTAGTTGTCGTCAATGAAAAGTTTGTGGATTTTGATGAGCTGTTTAAACTTGGTCTTAACTTTCGGAAGACTGTGTCTGAACAAGGTTGGAATGGATACTTTGATATGATATGTGGTTTCACTTATCCAAGTCTTGTCAAAGATTTTGGATTAATGCTTCCACTGTTGAGCTAAGTTCTGTGTGTGCTATTCTTTCCAAGGTTTCTGGTGTTTCTATAACAGAAACCTCTAAGACGATTGCCAATGTAATCGACTATGAAGAGATTATAGAAATTTAGGGCACTCTTGTTTAGGAATACTATCTTCCTACGTTGTGTACTTTTGTGGATCCATCAAACATCTCTCAGGTTTCAAATCTTCGTCATAATATAATTATTTGGAATCAGATTAAGAACTCAAACTTGCTACCTAAGGATAAAGATCTAGACCTGATGAACCCTATTGAAAAGGATTTGCTACTTCTTCTAAATTCAGATCTATAGATTGATCTTCCTCAAGTTAGTTTTGACTATGTGAAAGAGACTCTTTCATCCTTTCACAAGGGAAAAACTTTCTTCATTCCTTATGGACGAGTTTTTTCAGAACTGTTGATCCAACAAGGATTTATCATAATTTCAAAGGATGATTCTTCTAAAATCTGAAGAGAAAAGCTTTAAGCTATCTATGAGAGTTTCATATGTTTGATTTCGGCAAATATATGCCTTGTAATCGTTAAACATCTTGTATTAAAATGTCTTGTTATTTAAAAATTGTTCTTATTCATATTCTTGTTTAAGTTCTTATTTGTCTGAACTGTTTTATATATATATATATATATATATATATATATATATAGTTAAAGGTCGCTGAAGAAGTATGTGCTTCTAAGGTTGACTGCATAGTTATAGGCCCTTCAGTTGCTGCATTCTTTGTGCTTGCTTGAGCTGTTGCATTCAGCATTACTGTCTTTCTGAAATCTCTCTTTGGAATCCAAATTTGTTTTGGCTTATACATTTTTGTGTACAGAAGATTAAGTGATTAGGAAAGATGGTTTGCTGAGGGTTTTATATAGTTTATTCATCCAAGTACCTTGAGTATTTAATTATTTTAATTTTGATTAGTCGAATAAATATTTTAACATTCTGACTCTTGGGAAATGATGTATAGTATTCAGTCCTATTAAGATTTTTTTTAACAACTGTAAACATTATTATTAACATTTTAATTGATGTTCCTGTTTATCTTCTTACTTCATTTATAATTCTGTCGGAAAATCATAGAGAAAAATTAAAAAGGTGCACATGCAAAATAAAATTGGTCCAAACAACTTTTTCATTAATCAAAGTCTTAAAGGATTACAATAAAAAGGAACTGGAAGGTATAAAGGTTATTCTTACCTAATTCCTCCATTTCATTGCGACGTATCCAGTTATCCCAGTCGACGTCAAGTTTATCTTCAATCTACATCCTCATCCTCTAACTATGAGACAATCAACTCCAGAAATATCTCATCTCTGATCCTCTTCTTCTTTTTATAATTCATTGACTTCTTTCTTGGTTTCAACTTAGTGGCAGAAGGACCTTCTTCTGCAGGTCTCTAAGGTGCTGAGGACAAACCCTCGTCAGAAGCATGAAGTTTAGAGGATAGAGGACTAGTTGTAGATGCCTCAGAATCTGCTAGCCTCTGAAGATCTTGTGTATTCAGACTAGTAGAGTTCTCTGAGACCTCTGTCACAACTAAGATTTTAATACTTTCAGCTGAGGACTCCATGTTGTTTTGTTGGATGTTGATGAAAATGGACTAGGATTCGGTTGCTTTTATAGTGGATTCTGGGTAACCCAAATGTTGTAATAAAATCCTTTGCTTGATTCTTGAAACAGTTACGACCTATAAATAATAAACATGCATTGTACAACTCTCTAATGATCTCTGCTACTGGAACGTTTTCTCTTCCTTGAAAACTAGTCACGTAATGATGATCTGTTAATGCATTTATGATTGTGTAACTCTTTTCTTTTTCTTTTTTATTCTATTTGATGTGACAAAATGGGGAGAAAGATATAATAGTATTTAATAAAGTATCTGAACCCATAGATTTAATGTTTTTTATTTATAATTAATGTATTTTTAAATTTCTGTTATTTTCTGTTATTTTGTTTTTTTTGGTGATCTTGCCCGAGTGATATATTTTAATTTTCTTGAATATAAAACTAAGGGGGAGCTTACAAACCTCAACCTTGGACTATTAGACTCAGAGGGAGCTTACAAACCTCAAACTATGATGTTGCTAAGAGAATTAAAATATTTTTTCTTGAGTATAGTACTCAAGGGGAGTTTATAGAACTCAACCTTGGACTATTGGATTCATGGCGAGCTTACAAACCTCATACCTTGATGTTGCCAATAAAATCATAAATGTCCAACATTGTTCTTTAAATACTTATGTTTGTCATCATAGAAAAAGACGAGATTGTTAGAACAAGATTTGTTCATGACATATATCCCTTGGGTTTGGATGATAACAAAGTATTAAAAGAACAATGGGGTTATCTAATGTGTGTTCCAAGTATGCAGGTTCTAAGGCTTAAAAAGAAGGCAATCAGAATCTTATATAAGGACGCATTTGAGAGGAACTGAGTTACTAGCTTCTAGTGGATCAGAACCTGAAGAACACTCTCTAAGTGATCTCTAGCATAGACACTGAAGCGGAAGGCCTTAACATCAGAAGAGCAACATATTGTGTCTACACTAAGTTAATGTATCAGCTTCTGGTAAACATTCAGAGTTAGTAATAAAGCTTGAGTTATCCATACTGCAGAATGCAAGCTACATTGTCAAATCAGCTTGTCAGCTAGAGTCTATATTCTCAAGGCTCAAGAAGAGTTGACATGCTTTACAGATATCTACTCTCAATGGATCTTTAGTACAAGATTATGTGGAAGACGCAATGGTGAAATATGTTACACAATGGATTAAGATTTTTTCGTGCATCTCTCTTCAACGTCTCTTGTACTATGGAAAAAAAAGACACTTCTTCAAGTTATCTCTTCTAACGACTAGTCTTCTATAACTGCTATATAAGCTACTAAAGATTCAAACTGAAGTCTTCAACAAGGAGCAATCAAAAGGGTAAATATAGAAGAAAAGCCGAGAAGGGTAGAAGTGTTGTACGCTTCTGTTTGGTTGGAGAAATAACAAGATCAACAATAAGCGATATAACCGAGTATGCAGAATTTCTGTTATATGTTGTAAACTGTAATAAGCCTTAAGATTTCTTAAACATTGAATATCTTAGAAATCTTAAGTGCTTATGATCTTTGTTAATGTGATTACCCTGTACCTTTGATTTTGTATCAAGTACACATTATTCTCTATTCTGCTAAACATGATTGTTTTGTAGTTTAGATAAAGTCTCTTGCTATGTGTTTGAGCATCAAAGTCTCTAGCTGAAAAGCTTGAGCCAAGTAAGTCTCCTGCTATGTGCTAGAGCATTGAAAGTCTTGATCAATTGTTGATTGAGTAGAAAGTCTTAGACTATGAGTCTGAGCATAAGTCTTGGGCCTGAGAGGCTTGGGCAGAAGTCTTGGTTTCGGGGAACCTAAGCAAGGAAATCTTGAGTTTGTGGAACTTAAGCAAGGAAGTCTTGGGCCTGAGGGGCTTGAGTGGAAGTCTTGGATCGTGGAATCTAAGCAGGGAAGTCTTGGACTGAGGGTCTGAGCAGAAGTCTTGAGTCTGAGGGGCTTAAGAAAGGAAGTCTTAGGTTCGTGGAACCTAAGCAGAAGTCTCGGACTTGAGGTGTTTAAGCAGGAAGTCTCGGGCTGAGGTTCCGAGCAAAGAAAAGTCTTATGCTTAAGTGCATAAACAATTGTAATCATGTTTTGGTTATAGTGAAAATCTCTTATGATGCAAGGGGAATGGACTACTCTCTTTTAGGAGGAACTAGTATAAATCTTTGTGTGTTCTTTATCTTTTATTTTGTTCTGTTAACATTCCGCTGCAACGTATAATCAGAATCTGATCACCAGTTTAGATTCTGAACTCTGATCAGAGGCAAAGTTAAGAAATGGAAAACACAATTCAACCCCCCCCCCTTATTGTGTATTTTTCTCACCTTCTTAGTAAAATGCACTAACTTCATAGAGTTCCCCGGTTTTAGGGGTAGATTTAGCGGAGAATTGTCGCACACTTCACCATGAGTGGTGATTATTAGCCATCTAAGGTCATCCTCATGGAGTAAAGGAGATCATTATAGAAGGTATGAATAATCATCAATTTTTCAAGCCTGTGAAATGGACACAATCTCAATAAGTCCTTAAAACGCTCCCATGTGTCAAACAAAGATTCCTCCTCTTCCTGTCTAAAAATGTTAATCTCATTCCTTACTTGGGGTATTTTGCTTGGCGGGAAATACCGCACAACGAAGGCAACATTTAATTGAGCCTAAGAGGTTACCGAATTGGAAAGCAATGGTCAAAGCCATTATACTTTACAGTACCTTAATAATCAACAAATATAGAAAGATGTTGGCTCATTTTTTCTGAAGGTCACCATGAAAACTGGTCTTGTTGGATCATACCTATCAAAGACAGTTTGAGTTCAAAATTATTTTTCACGATCGGCGGATGCATAATACTACAGTGTGGTTCCTCTTCAGTAAGAATCACATAATCCTTAAAAGGCTTAGTGTCAACTACTTATTCAGCCATCTCTTGCTGTCTTAGTTTTTGGCGTCTCTCATGTAAGAAATGATTGATTTCGTTTACAAGCTCGACCAAATTATCAGCAGAGCGAGTTCTTTGCATACAAGGGAAGTGAGAGAACTAAAATAAAGAAAAAAATTAAAACTCTAGTCTATACGGTGACTAAACATAAATTCAATATCAAGAATAGTTGGTCCCCGACAACGGCGTCAGAAACTTGACACACCACAAGTATATGACTATGCAAAATAGTAAAAAGAGTTATTGAACCACATAGACCAACGAATTGATTACCAAACTCTATTCTATCAGTGTATATCTAGAGTGATAGAAAATTGGTGTTTTACGAAATAGTTTAAATAAAAAGCCCTTTTGAAAAAACAACTTAATTGAAAATCACTTAAAATATTAAGAGACAAACAGGGGTTCATGATCTATACTCGAACATATTCATATGATCTTTTTGCTTCTATTTCAAGAATTTTCACATGGTTAAAGAAAATAGATAAATGTGGACAACACCTACATTCGCCAACATGTTTTCCTTTCTATGGAGAATAATTCATCTACTTTCGCACGACCAAATTATTCGTCATAGATTCTTTTCTTTGCATAGCTATAAAATATGGAACTTTTCTCAATAGTAGATGAGCACTTTCGTTGTATCAGACTTAATTGTTTAAAAACTTGCTTTCGAATACCGGTACATATCCTTTCAGATTACGATCAATACCTGAAAATTCTTTACTTTCGTACAAGGGTTGGAATGAAAATTCCAGGTTTTAAAATAACATGCCAATGAACTCCCGTAACCAATTTGTGATGGATCATACGAACAATCATGAGATAGGTCTCATGACCTTTAGTCCCTAGTGGACTACTCACTCATGGTGAGAGACAACACAATCAGAGTAATATTCATAATAAAAAACATGATTAATTATAAAAGTGTAAATTGATATTGATAAATAAAGATAAATATAACAAGACTAACAAGAAAATAGATTGAATTGATAAACGATCCAGGTGCTCCATTGGAGACTTGAGTATAACAATAACAATGAACTTGGAAAATAAAATACGTGAAAGAAAAACATAAGAAAACAAGATGCCAAACTATTATAGACTATGTTTTTTATAGAAAAATCCCAATTGTGGAACAAATATCTCTGATAAATTCCTATCAAGATAAAATATTCTGAATCAGGAAGTGCACATATCCTAAAATAGCAATAGTATATGCCAAAAAAGGAAAGAAAAGACGTGGAAAATTTGCCAGCATGCTTTGCCCCATAGCAGCTCCTACACCCGCCTATAGCAGACCTCTGATGATTGTACTAGAAATGTTGGCTAGGGAAGATGCTGCTACGGCCCATAGCATCCCTTTGGAAAATGTATGGGAGGAAAATCCAACTTTTTCCTTTTTCGCACATTTTACTCATTTTGGTTCCTCTTATGTTTGGAACACTTATTTAAGTTTGAAAAACATCAAAAACACACCACCTCAGCATAAAACATGATAAAAGAAGGTAAATCAGACGAAAACATGAAAATAACGAAATAAAACAACTAATAAAAATTATGCGAAAACTGTAACGCCCTAGTCAGTTTTGTCAGTTTTGTCTTTTTAATTAATTGAGTCTTTTTGAGTATTTTATTATTATATTATTTTATTTCTGACTTTTATGTGAAAATATGTTATTTTTCATCGTGATTATATTTTATCGCGTTTTGGGAGCGTTTGCGAGATATTTGAGTGTAGGGGTATTTTGGTCATTTTGCTTTATTTTGTTAAGTTAAGAATATAATAGAAATAGATAGAGAGAAAATAGAAAGGAAAGAAAAAGAGAAGAAGAAAAGTGGGGAGAAAGAAGAAGAGGATAAAAAGAGAGAAACTTGGAAATCTAGGAATCGGTCAACCGACTTTTCTACACGCGATTAAATCGGGTAAGGGTGCGAAATTCGATTATACTATGTTTGTGTATGATTATGTATGTGTGTGTTTGGATGGTTCTCTTGCTTTCCATGTTCTTCACTTCTAGGTTGAAAATGATAAAATGATAGAGATCGAGGTTTTAGCGATTGGAAATCGACGTAAATGTGGTAGAATGCTTGTTGCCACGATTAGATTAGGTTCTGATTGATATATGTTGATTTGGAAATGTTTTGGTTGGAAAAAATATCATTTTGGGTTTTCAAACAGCGCTGCAGAATTTTGGGTTTTCGCAGGTTCGCCTAGCGAACCTAGGGCGAAGGTGGTAGAGAATGAATTTTCGCGGGTTCGCCTAGCGAACCAGTTAGCGCAGGACAACGAAGGTTCGCTATGTTGTTCGCCTAGCAAACTTTGTATGTTTTTGGTTCTGGTTGGTTCTGGTTGGTTCTGCCTTGGTTCGCCAAGGGGTTCGCCTAGCGAACTTTGTGTCTGTTTTTAGCTAGTAGTGGGTTCGCTGGACATTCGCCTAGCGAAGGTAGTAGCGAATGCTCGCTAGGGGGTTCGCCTAGCGAACATGGCTGTTTGTGCAATTTTGTTTTTCTTCATAACTTTTGAATTGTGGTTCGGTTTGAGGCGTGGTTTGATGCGTTAGAAAGCTTATAAAATGTTCTTGCTTATGATGATAGTTTTGAGATTGTTGACCGATTAAATTAGGTAAGGAATTAGAAAATATGTTGTTTTGTCGACTTTTGCCGTTTTAATTGTGTGAACTTGATATGTATATGCAATATGCTGTTGGTGTGGATATTGTATGACCTGTGTACTGTTGTGTGATGAAATTGCATGAAATACATATTGTGATGATGATTGGTGGCCTTAGGGCAAGAAAATGCAATGTGTGGTAATTGATGATATATGCATGATTATGGATGTG
Source organism: Lathyrus tuberosus (assembly GCA_022829125.1). Classification (NCBI taxonomy): domain Eukaryota; kingdom Viridiplantae; phylum Streptophyta; class Magnoliopsida; order Fabales; family Fabaceae; genus Lathyrus; species Lathyrus tuberosus. The sequence goes on from JALAZF010000639.1 coordinate 1,216,619, forward strand.
TATATGTGTGCATTTTAAATGTCATGAGTCATTGCATGCCAAGCATCATGATATGCATTCTTGTGACGTCGTGAGCGACGGATTGATTCCAGAGGGAATCCGCTATAACATCGTGCGCCTTAAAAATAAGAGGACTGAAAGCGATCTGATCGGATCGTGTGTAACGCCCCGATTTCGATTATTCCCATTTTGTTGAGTCTTTTATTTAAATTGAGTGATAAATTATTTTATTTGTGAAATTGGTGTGTTAATATGCTATGTTGACGTATTATGATATTTTACCGTTTTTGAGAGTTTTCGGGGAAATTAGAATGGAGGGTATTTTGGACATTTCTTAATTAATGATAAGTTAGAAATTTAGTAAAATTGGTAGAAAAGTGATTAAGTGTAGAATTATGTGAGAAAATGAATTAATTGAATTTGCGTAGAAAATAAGAAAACGAAAATGAGAAAAGAGAAAGTAGGAAAAGAAATAGAAAAAGAAAAAGATATAAGAAGAAGAAATAGGAGAGAAGGAGAAAGAAAAGAGAAATAGAGAGAAAAAGGAGAAAAAGAAAGAGGAAGAAGAGAAAAGAGAAGAAAAAGAGGAAAAGCTTGGAAATCTTCAAAACAACTTCTAGGAATCGATTTAATAGGGTAAGGGTGTGAAATCTTATTATCTCATCAATGTATATCATTATGTATGATTGTGTTGTTGTTGTTGTTGATTTTTATGAGTTTTTGTATAAACCCTAAATGTAGAAAATGTTGTGAATGATGATCAAAACATGATTTTGTATGCATAAAGGTGTTGTTGATGTTGTTTGAGGTTTGGGTACTGATATGGATGTATCTATTGGTGTAAAATGAGGTTTTTGGGGGGTTTTTGGATCGTGTAACCCGTAACAGCATTTTTCTGGTTCTGGGGTGATTCGCCAGGCGAATTTGAGATCCGCCAGGCGAATTGAGTCTCGCCACTAGCTCGCCAGGCGAAGTGCTGGCGAAGGGAGATTCGCCAGGCGAATTCGTAAGTCGCCAGGTGAAATCGGAATTACAGAATGGGGGTAGCTTCTGTAACTCTTGGGGTTTTTCTAAATTGGTGATTCGCCACTAGCTCGCCAGGCGAAGTGCTGGCGAATGGGATTCACTAGGCGAAATCCATGGCGAATGGCTGGCGAAGGGAAATCCGCCAGGCGAATTCCTAAGTCGCCAGGCGAATTTGGCTGTATCTCAATAAATTCTTTTCTTTGAGAATTCATAACTTTTGATCCGTAAGTCCGTTTTGGTCCCCGTTCGAAGCGTTGGATAGCTATTGAGCGGTAGTTTCTTATGGTGAGGAGTTTGGAATTGTTACCCGATTTAATTATGTCAGAAAGTAAGGAATAGTGTTATTTAGCGACTTTTACCGTTTTGAATGTGTGTTTTGGATGTGAATCATACAATAGTACATTGATGTGAATGTATATAGATTATATGTGATTGTATGAGATGAATGCATGAATATATTGTGAATATGTATGCATTTCAAGAATGTCTTGAGTCATTTTGTATGTGAAGCATAATGATGTACATTCTTGTGTTGAGGGATTCTAATGAGAATCCGTTGTAACGTCGTGTGCCTATGTGAGGTGTGAGCGATGATTACAAACGATTGTGTGCCTAGGTGAGGTGTGAGCAATCGGATTGTGTGCCTATGTGAGGTGTGACCAATCCATAAACATTGTGTGCCTATGTGAGGTGTGAGCAATAGGTGAACATCGTAGACCCGACAGGGAGTTACATTGGTAACGAGCGATGGTTCCAATAAGTTCCTGAGTGAACTTGAGATGATTGAGTCGGTACCGCATTGCATTTGCATAGAGTCATGAGTCGGTCTCTATGATTTGTATTTATCATCTTTATAATTGAGTATTGATGAATAAACATGAATATGTATGTTTATGTGGAGTGATGAGAATTGTGAAGGTATGCATGATGAATATGCTTGGTTTTGTATATATATACATTGTGATGTATATGAGTGAGTTGTGATGAATTGTGGTGAGAATGTGGAATATGTGTAGTTTTATGCTGAGATATATAATTATATGCATTGTTATTATGATAATATTTCTCACCCTTCTGCTGTTTTATGATGCTCTATGAGGCATTGCAGAGTAGGTATACTGGTGGTCTTTTTGTGAAGCGTGTCTTCATTTTTTTGGTCGGTCGGCTCTGATATGTAGCACCGGGTAGCTAGGATGTATATGATTCTTTTGTGATACATTTGTACATGTATCTTGTTGATGAATGTTTATGTAAACATGAATTATGTTGGTGGATAATACTTGATGATATATATATATATATATGTATATATGTTTGATGTTATTCAATTTTTAGATTTTCCGCTTTTATTCTAAATATTGAGATGTGGGTGTAAGGACTAAGTCCCTCTGTTGCAAAGTTACCCCACTGTTGCATATCAATTGTTGAGTAGGTGTTGAATGTTTTAATTTCATGTATGATGTGACATACCTCTTTTATACTATGTTTATAATTATACTCTGACGGAATTTTTAATATGTGCCTAAATGATTTTGTGATTATTTGGGGGTATAGAAAGGGGGTGTTACATTAAGTGGTATCAGAGCTAGTGTTGAGTCAGTTGTGTCTGTCTTGTTGTGGTGATGGTTGAACTGTTGTTTAACCTTGTTATCATTTTTGGGAATGATCACAATATGGCTGGTAGAAACGACAATGCGATGGCTACTGCTTTGGAAGCAATGGCTAGGCCAGTGCAAGGTGCGCCGAACGTGAATGTTAATGACGAGTTCAGGAAGAATCAACCACCGGTCTTCAAAGAAAGGTTTGATCCCGATGGTGCTCAAATTTGGTTGAAAGAGATTGAAAGGATCTTCAGAGTCATGGACTGTGCGGAGGAGAATAAGGTGAGGCTTGGGTCTCACATGCTGAAGGAAGAAGCCGACGATTGGTGGGTCGGTATGCGTCAAGTTCTTGAGGTGGATGATGAAGAGATAACTTGGGATTTATTTTGTACCGAGTTCTTGAGGAAATATTACCCTGAAAGTGTGAAAGGGAAGAAGGAGATGGAGTTCCTTGAACTAAAACAAGGTAGTATGTCCGTGGTGGACTATACTGCTAAGTTTGTGGAGTTGGTTCAATTTCATCCCCACTATGCTGCAATTACTGCTGAGTTCTCAAAGTGTATTAAGTATGAGAATGGTTTGCATCCCGAGATTAAACAAGCTGTGGGATATCAAAGGGTAAGAAGGTTTACGGATTTGACGGAATGTTGTAGAATCTTCGAGGAAGATAGCAAGGCTCGTTCTACACATTACAAAAGTTTGAATGAGAGGAAGGGAAAGCAACAAGCTAGAAGTGGACCTTATGTGCACCCGTTGATAAGGGCGAGCATAGGGGAAACTTTGAGAAGAGATCTGGAGGGAGAGGTTCTGGTTCCATTAAGTGTTACAAGTGTGGTGAAATGGGTCATAAATCATTTGAGTGTGGGAAGAGCGTGGTGAAATGTTCTAACTGTGGAGGCCTTGGGCATGCTACTACCGATTGTAGAAGAAATATGGTGAAGTGCTATAATTGTGGAGAAGTGGGTCACATTAGTACTAAGTGTACTAAGCCGAAACAAGCTCAAGCGGGCGGAAAGGTGTTTGAATTAGCGGGGACAGACACTACTAGTGCAGACCGTTTGATTAAAGGTACATGCATTATTAATAGTACGGCTTTGGTTGCTATTATTGATATGGGAGCGACTCATTCATTCATTTCTCATGAGTGCGCTAAGCGTTTGAATTTGTTTATGACTTATTGGGGTGGTGAGATGGTTATTGAGACTCCTGCTTCAGGGTCGGTAACTATGTCTTTGGTGTGTGTAAGTTGTCCTTTAACCATGTATGGTAAAGACTTTATTATGGATTTAGTGTGTTTGCCATTGGAGGGATTGGACGTATTCTTGGGTATGAACTGGTTGCAATTTAATCGAGTTCATATAGATTGCTATCACAAGTTAGTGAGGTTTCCTTCTTTGGGAGATGATGAAGATGAGAGTTTCCTATCCACTAAAGAGTTGAAGAAACTTTTAGCGGACGAAGCTTAATTGTTCGGTTTGTTCGCATCATTGACGGTGGAGAGTAAAGTTGAGCTTGATGTGTTCCCAGTGGTGTGTGATTTTCCAGAAGTGTTTCCGGAGGATATTACGGATGTACCGCCGGAAAGAGAAGTTGAGTTTTCTATTAAACTAGTTCCGGGTACTAGACCGGTTTCGATGGCACCGTATCGTATGTCGGCATCGGAGTTGGTAGAATTGAAGAAGCAATTGAATGACTTGTTGACCAAGAGATTTGTAAGACCAAGTGTTTCTCCTTGAGGTGCTCTGGTATTATTGGTAAAGAAGAAGGATGGGAGTATGCGGTTATGCATTGATTATCGACAATTGAACAAGGTGACAATTAAGAACAAGTATCCGCTTCCGAGGATCGATGATTTGATGGACCAATTGGTTGGTGCGCGTGTTTTTAGCAAGATTGATTTGAGATCGGGATATCACCAGATTCGTGTGAAAGAAGAGGATATTCAAAAGACGGCCTTTAGGACACGGTATGGCCATTACGAATATTCCGTGATGCCATTCGGGGTTTCTAATGCGCCGGGTGTGTTTATGGAATACATGAATCGTATTTTTCATGAACAGTTAGATCATTTTGTGGTTGTGTTCATCGATGATATTTTGATTTACTCTAAGTCTCAAGAGGAGCATGAAGAGCATCTGAGGATTGTGTTACAAATTTTGAAAGAAAAACAATTGTATGCTAAGTTGTCGAAATGTGAATTTTGGTTGTCGGAAGTAAGTTTTCTTGGACATGTTATTTCCGGTAGTGGTATTAGTGTTGATCCATCCAAGATTGATACGGTGATGCAATGGGAGGCTCCTAGGTCGGTTACGGAGATTCGAAGCTTTTTAGGCTTGGCGGGTTATTATCAGAGGTTTATTGAGGGATTTTCGAAATTGGCACTTCCGTTAACGCAATTGACTTATAAAGGAAAGGCTTTCATTTGGGATATTCATTGTGAAGAGAGTTTCAATGAGCTAAAAAGAAGGTTGACAACGACTCCGATCTTGATTTCGCCAAATCCGACGGAACCATTTGTTGTGTATTGTGATGCTTCATTGGTTGGTTTAGGTGGTGTTTTGATGCAAGATGGAAAAGTTGTGGCTTATGCTTCAAGACAATTGAGAGTGCATGAAAAGAATTATCCTACACATGACTTGGAGTTAGCGGCCATGGTGTTTGTTTTGAAAATTTGGAGGCACTATCTTTATGGTGCAAGATTTGAGGTTTTTAGTGATCACAAGAGCTTGAAATATTTATTTGATCAAAAAGAATTGAACATGAGACAAAGAAGGTGGTTAGAGCTTTTGAAGGATTATGATTTTGGTTTGACTTACCATCCGGGTAAGGCAAACGTGGTGGCTGATGCTTTGAGTCGGAAGTCATTGCATATGTCCGCATTGATGATGAGAGAATGGGAACTTTTGGAGAATTTTAGAGACTTGAGTTTGGTTTGTGAAATGACGCCGAGAAGTGTGAGACTTGGTATGCTACATGTTACGAATGATTTTCTTGCAACCGTATGTGAAAAGTAAAAGTTGGATTTGAAGTTCGTTGATTTGATGATGAATGAGAATGAGGATTTCAAGGTTGATAATTTTGGAGTTTTGAGATTCCGTGGTCGTATTTGTATTCCCGATGATGCGGAGTTGAAAAAGATGATATTGGAAGAAGGACACCGAAGTAACTTAAGTATTCATCCGGGAGCGAATAAAATGTATCAAGATTTGAAGAAAAACTTTTGGTGGTTCGGATTAAAGAGGGATGTGGCTCAATTTGTGTATGCGTGCTTAACTTGTCAAAAGTCTAAGGTGGAGCATCAAAAGCCTAGTGGATTGATGCAACCGTTAGACATTCCGGAGTGGAAATGGGATAGTATATCGATGGATTTTGTTACGGGATTACCGAATACGCAAAGAGGTCATAATTCTATTTGGGTAATCGTTGATAGGCTTACTAAATCTGCTCACTTCATTCCAATTGATGTTAGTTATCCCTTGGAGAAGTTAGCCGAGATTTATGTTCTCGCGGTTGTGAAGTTACATGGAGTTCCTAAGAGTATTGTATCGGATAGAGATCCTAGATTCACATCGAGGTTTTGGGAGAGTTTACAAAAGGCTTTGGGTTCTAAGATAAGATTGAGTTCGGCTTATCATCCGCAAACGGTATGGTCAAACCGAGAGGACAATTCAATCGTTGGAGGATTTATTGCGTGCTTGTATGCTCGAGCAAGGTGGTGCTTGGGATAGTTATTTGGCGTTGATTGAGTTCACCTACAATAATAGTTTTCATTCAAGTATAAGTATGGCACCATTTGAGGCTTTGTATGGTCGAAGATGTCGAACACCTTTGTGTTGGCATGAAACCGGTGAGCGGACGATAGTTGGACCAGAAATGGTACAACAAACGACGGAGAAAGTGAAGTTTATTCGTGAGAAGATGAAAGCTTCTCAAAGTAGACAAAAGAGCTATCATGACAAGAGAAGGAAAGATCTTGAGTTTCAAGAAGGCGACCCTGTGTTTTTGAGAGTTACGCCGGTTATGGGTGTGGGTCGTGCTTTGAAGTCGAAGAAGTTGACTTCTCGTTTTATTGGTCCGTATCAGATTTCTGCAGGAGTTGGTGTTGTGGATTACCGTGTGGCGTTGCCTCCGAATCTTTCGAATTTGCATGATGTATTCCATGTTTCGCAACTTCGGAAGTATGTTCTGGATCCGTCACATGTTATTCCTATGGACGAGGTTGAAGTGAGAGATAACCTGACGGTTGAAGCGTTACCGATTAGGATTTTGGACCGTGAAGTTAAGAAGCTAAGAGGCAAGGATATTGCGCTTGTGAAAGTAGCGTGGGGAGGCGCTGCGGAAGGCAATATGACTTGGGAACTAGAGAGTAGGATGCGAGAGTCGTATCCGGAGTTGTTTCAATCAGGTAATATTTTCGAGGACGAAAATTTCTAAAGTGGGGGAGAGTTGTAACGCCCCGATTTCGATTATTCCCATTTTGTTGAGTCTTTTATTTAAATTGAGTGATAAATTATTTTATTTGTGAAATTGGTGTGTTAATATGCTATGTTGACGTATTATGATATTTTACCGTTTTTTAGAGTTTTCGGGGGAAATTAGAATGGAGGGTATTTTGGACATTTCTCAATTAATGATAAGTTAGAAATTTAGTAAAATTGGTAGAAAAGTGATTAAGTGTAGAATTATGTGAGAAAATGAATTAATTGAATTTGAGTAGAAAATAAGAAAAAGAAAATGAGAAAAGAGAAAGTAGGAAAAGAAATAGAAAAGAAAAAGATATAAGAAGAAGAAATAGGAGAGAAGGAGAAAGAAAAGAGAAATAGAGAGAAAAAGGAGAGAAAGAAAGAGGAAGAAGAGAAAAGAGAAGAAAAAGAGGAAAAGCTTGGAAATCTTCAAAACAACTTCTAGGAATCGATTTAATCGGGTAAGGGTGTGAAATCTTATTATCTCATCAATATATATCAGTATGTATGATTGTGTTGTTGTTGTTGTTGATTTTTATGAGTTTTTTTATAAACCCTAAATGTAGAAAATGTTGTGAATGATGATCAAAACATGATTTTGTATGCATAAAGGTGTTGTTGATGTTGTTTGAGGTTTGGGTACTGATATGGATGTATCTATTGGTGTAAAATGAGGTTTTTGGGGGGGTTTTTGGATCGTGTAACCCGTAACAGCATTTTTCTGGTTCTGGGGTGATTTTCCAGGCGAATTTGGGATCCGCCAGGCAAATTGAGTCTCGCCACTAGCTCGCCAGGCGAAGTGCTGGCGAAGGGAGATTCGCCAGGGGAATTCGTAAGTCGCCAGGTGAAATCGGAATTACAGAATGGGGGTAGCTTCTGTAACTCTTAGGGTTTTTCTAAATTGGTGATTCGCCACTAGCTCGCCAGGCGAAGTGCTGGCGAATGGGATTTGCTAGGTGAAATCCATGGCGAATGGCTGGCGAAGGGAAATCCGCCACGCGAATTCCTAAGTCGCCAGGCGAATTTGGCTGTATCTCAATAAATTCTTTTCTTTGAGAATTCATAACTTTTGATCCGTAAGGCCATTTTGGTCCCCGTTCGAAGCGTTGGATAGCTATTGAGCGGTAGTTTCTTATGGTGAGGAGTTTGGAATTTTTAGCTGATTTAATTATGTCGGGAATAGTGTTATTTAGCGACTTTTACCGTTTTGAATGTGTGTTTTGGATGTGAATCATACAATAGTGCATTGATGTGAATGTATATAGATTGTATGTGATTATATGAGATGAATGCATGAATATATTATGAATATGTATGCATTTCAAGAATGTCTTGAGTCATTTTGTATGTGAAGCATAATGATGTACATTCTTGTGTTGAGGGATTCTAATGAGAATCCGTTGTAACGTCGTGTGCCTATGTGAGGTGTGAGCGATGATTACAAACTATTGTGTGCCTAGGTGAGGTGTGAGCAATCGGATTGTGTGCCTATGTGAGGTGTGAGCAATCCATAAACATTGTGTGCCTATGTGAGGTGTGAGCAATGGGGTGAACATCGTAGGCCCGACGGGGAGTTACATTGGTAACGAGCGATGGTTCCAATAAGTTCCTGAGTGAACTTGAGATGATTGAGTCGGTACCGCATTGCATTTGCATAGAGTCGTGAGTTGGTCTCTATGATTTGCATTTATCATCTTTATAATTGAGTATTGATGAATAAACATGAATATGTATGTTTATGTGGAGTGATGAGAATTGTGAAGGTATGCATGATGAATATGCTTGGTTTTGTATATATATACATTGTGATGTATATGAGTGAGTTGTGATGAATTGTGGTGAGAATGTGGAATATGTGTATTTTTATGCTGACATATATAATTATGTGCATTGTTATTATGATAATATTTCTCACCCTTCTGCTGTTTTATGATGCTCTATAAGGCATTGCAGAGTAGGTATGCTGGTGGTCTTTTTGTGAAGCGTGTCTTCATTCTTTTGGTCGGTCGGCTCTGATATGTAGCACCGGGTAGCTAGGATGTATATGATTCTTTTGTGATACATTTGTACATGTATCTTGTTGATGAATGTTTATGTAAACTTGAATTATGTTGGTGGATAATACTTGATGATATATATATATATATATATATATATATATATATATAATATATATATATATATATATATATGTTTGATGTTATTCAATGTTTAGATTTTCCGCTTTTATTCTAAATATTGAGATGTGGGTGTAAGGACTAAGTCCCTCTGTTGCAAAGTTACCCCACTGTTGCATATCAATTGTTGAGCAGGTGTTGAATGTTTTAATTTCATGTATGATGTGACATACCTCTTTTATACTATGTTTATAATTATACTCTGACGGAATTTTTAATATGTGCCTAAATGATTTTGTGATTATTTGGGGGTATAGAAAGGGGGTGTTACATCGTGCGCCTTAAAAATAAGAGGACCGAAAGCGATGATTATAGACGATCGTGTGTCCATGTGGGGTGTGAGTGATCGGGTCGTGTGCCTGTGTGGGGTGTGAGCGATCCATAAACTTCGTGTGCCCGTGTGGGGTGTGAGCGACGGGGAACATCGTATGCCCAACGGGGAGTTACGCTAAGTAACGAGCGATGGTTCCAGTAGAGTTCCTGAGTGAACTAGTGATGAGAAATGTTGGACGTCGGTACCGCATATGCATTGCATAGAGTCGTTGTGTCGGTCTCTGTGCATTTGCATAAATCATGGATTAATTGTGTATGGAATTGTGAATGTGGTCGATGAGATGGAATATATATAATTGTATTGATGATGAGTGTATTGTGTATGACTGATGTGCATTGGTATTGGATACCTGAGAATTGTATTGTGTTCTGTTGTATTTGATTGTGGTGCATCTGTGGTGAGAATATTATACTTGTGCATTTCTGTGTTAATATATAATTATATGCAACTGTATTATGATTATGTTTCTCACCCTTCTGTTGTTTTATAATGCTCTATGAGGCATTACAGATTAGAGTTGTTGGAGGTTTTTTTGTGAAGCTTAGGTCTTCATTCTTTTGTCGGTCGGCTCTGATATGTGACACCGGGTAGTCGGGGTGATCGAGTGTGATTATTTTGTATTATGTATATGTATCTTTTGGATTGTACATGTATGGTTGTATATGACACATTCACTTTTATGATATATATATATATATATATATATATGAGATTCAGTTACGGATTTTCCCCTTTCATTCTATTTCTGAATTGTGGGTGTATTACTACCTGAATTATTGCATATCTTTATGAGCAGGTGTTGTATGTTTGTTTCAAATTAATGTGACCCCTCGGTCTATGCCGTGAATTTTTAAATATACTCTGATGAAATTTTGAATTTTTATTTATCGCTTTAATAACTTGGGGGGATAGATTGGGGGTGTTACATTAAGTGGTATCAGAGCCAGTCCGTGTCAGTTCGTGTCTGGTTGTGTCAGTCCTTGTTGGTCGTTGTGTTTGGGTGAGCTGTTTGTTTAACCATAGTTTCTGTTATTGGAAATGAACAGAATATGGATGGTAGGAATGATGCTGCTTTGGCTGCTGCGATGCAAGCTATGGCTCGGGCTGTGCAGGGTGCACCTAATGCTGCTGGTAATGATGAGTTCAGGAAGAACAAACCGCCTGTCTTTAAAGGGAGACATGATCCTGATGGTGCACAGATTTGGTTGAAAGAGATTGAAAGGATTTTCCGAGTTATGGATTGTGCTGAGGACAATAAGGTGAGACTGGGAACTCACATATTACAGGAAGAAGCGGATGACTGGTGGGTTAGTACTCGTCAGGCGTTGGAAGCTGGGGATGAAGAAGTTACTTGGGAATTGTTTAGCCGGGAGTTTTTGAGGAAGTATTTTCCCGAAGATGTAAGAGGGAAGAAGGAAATTGAGTTCTTGGAATTGAAACAAGGTAATATGTCTGTCGTTGATTATACTGCTAAGTTTGTGGAGCTTGTGCAATTTTATCCTCATTTTGCTTAAGCAACTGCAGAGTTTTCTAAGTGTGTGAAGTATGAGAGCGGATTGCGCCCTGAGATTAAGCAGGTAATCGGTTATCAAAGGATAAGAAGGTTTTCTGATTTGGTGGAATGTAGTAGGATTTATGAAGAGGATAGTAAGGCTCGTTCTACTCACTATAAGAGTGTGAGTGATAGAAAAGGGAAGCCACAGTTCCGTGGTGGTCCTTATGTAACACCAGTTGATAAGGGTAAACAAATGGGTACTTTTGATCGAAGGTCAAGTGGTGGAGGTATGTCTGGTCCTCTGAGGTGTTATAGCTGTGGTGATGTGGGACATCGTCAATTCAAATGTAAGAAAGATTTGAGGAAGTGTTCTAATTGTGGAGGTGTTTCAACTGTGGTGACCCTGGTCATATTAGCACGAAGTGCCCGAAACCGAAGCAAGTTCCATCTGGTGGGAAAGTTTTTGCATTGGCGGGGAATCAGACTACTAATGCAGATCGTCTGATCAGAGGTACTTGTTTTATTAATAGTACGCCTTTAGTTGCTATTATTGATACTGGAGCGACTCATTCGTTTATTTCGTATGAGTGCGCTAAGCGTTTGAATCTTGTGTTGTCTTCGATGGATGGTGAGATGGTTATTGATACTCAAGCAATGGGGTTAGTAACTACTTCTTTGGTTTGTTTAAGTTGTCCTTTGACCATTTATGGTAAAGACTTTGAGATGGATTTGGTGTGTTTGCCGTTGGAGGGTTTAGATGTGGTTCTGGGAATGAATTGGTTGCAATTCAATCGGGTTCATATTGATTGTTATCTTAAGCTAGTAAGGTTTACTTCTCTTGAAGAAGATGAAGATTCGAGTTTCTTATCTACCAAAGAGTTGAAGAAACTTTTGGCGGATGAAGCTCAGTTGTTTGGGTTGTTTGCGTCGTTGACTGTGGATAATCAAGTGTTGCTTGATGTGTTTCCTATTGTGTGTGAATTTCCAGAAGTATTTCCTGAGGATATTTCAGACTTGCCACCAGAGAGAGAGGTGGAGTTTTCGATAGATCTAGTTCCTGGTACTAGACCGGTTTCTATGGCACCTTATCGTATGTCGGCATCTGAGTTGGTAGAGTTAAAGAAACAGTTGAATGAATTATTGGAGAAGAGGTTTGTGAGGCCAAGTGTTTCTCCTTGGGGTGCTCCAGTTTTATTGGTGAAAAAGAAAGATGGAAGTATGCGGTTGTGTATTGATTATCGCCAGTTGAATAAGGTGACGATTAAGAATAAGTATCCTCTTCCGAGAATTGATGATTTGATGATCAGTGGGTTGGTGCTTGTGTGTTCAGTAAGATTAACTTGAGGTCAGGGTATCATCAGATTAGGGTGAAAGAGGAAGATATTCAGAAGACGGCTTTTAGGACACGTTACGGTCATTATGAATATTCTGTGATGCCGTTCGGGTTTTCTAATGCGCCAGGTGTGTTTATGGAGTACATGAATCGTATTTTTCACGAGAATTTGGATCGATTTGTTTTTGTGTTTACTGATGACATATTAATTTATTCTAAGTCTCAGGAGGAGCACGCGGAGCATTTGCGCATTGTTTTGCAGGTTTTGAAGGAAAAGAAGCTTTTTGCCAAATTGTCCAAGTGTGAATTTTGGTTGTCGGAGGTGAGTTTTCTTGGACACGTAATTTCAGGTAATGGTATTTCTGTGGATCCATCTAAAGTAGAAGCAGTTCTACAATGGGATGCTCCAAGATCTATTACTGAAATTCGAAGCTTTTTGGGTTTGGCCGGATATTATCGAAGGTTTATTGAAGGTTTTTCTAAGCTAGCACTTCCTTTGACCCAGTTGACTTGTAAAGGGCAAGCGTTCATTTGGGATATTCGGTGTGAGGAAAGTTTTAATGAGCTAAAGAGAAGATTGACGACAGCTCCGATTTTGATTTTGCCGAATCCTAATGAACCGTTTGTGGTGTATTGTGATGGATCTTTGATTGGTCTAGGTGGTATTCTGATGCAAGAAGGTAAGGTCGTGGCTTATGCTTCGAGGCAGTTGAGAGTGCATGAGAAGAATTACCCTACGCATGATTTGGAATCAGCGGCTGTGGTTTTTATGTTGAAGATTTGGAGGCATTATCTTTTTGGTGCGAGGTTTGAAGTCTTTAGTGATCACAAAAGTTTAAAATATCTGTTTGATCAGAAGGAGTTGAATATGAGGCAACGAAGATGGTTGGAATTTTTGAAGGACTACGACTTTGGCTTGAATAACCATCCTGGTAAGGCTAATGTGGTAGCCGATGCGTTGAGTCGGAAATCATTGCATATGTCCGCTTTAATGGTTAAGGAGTGGGAGCTTTTGGAATCGTTTAGAGATTTGAGTTTGGTATGTGAAGTGACGTCGGATAGTGTGAGGCTGGGTATGTTGAAGGTTACTAATGATTTTCTGATGACGGTAAGTGAGAAACAGAAGTTGGATGTGAAATTGGTGGATTTGATGTTGGTTGGTGGAAAAGATGCGAATAGTGATTTTCAAGTGGATGTTAATGGCATGTTGAGGTTCCGTGGGCGAATTTGTATACCGGACGATTCGGATTTGAAATGGATGATTTTGGAGGAAGGACACCGGAGTAATTTGAGTATACTTCCGGGAGCGAATAAGATGTACCAAGATTTGAAAAATATTTTCTGGTGGTCTGGATTGAAAAGAGATGTGGCTCAGTTTGTGTATGCTTGTTTGACGTGCCAGAAGTCGAAAGTGGAACATCAGAGGCCTGGTGGTTTGTTGCAACCGTTGGATATTCCAGAATGGAAATGGGATAGCATTTCTATGGATTTTGTAGCGGTGTTGCCGTATACACAGCGAGGGCATAATGCTATTTGGGTGGTTATGGATAGACTGACTAAATCGACTCATTTCATTCCGATTGACATTAGTTTTTCTTTGGAGCGGTTAGCTGAGATTTACATCAGTGTGATTGTGAAGTTGCATGGGGTTCCATTGAGTATTATTTCGGATCGGGATCCAAGGTTTACTTCGAGATTTTAGGAAAGTTTACAGAAGGAGTTGGGTTCTAAATTGAGGTTGAGTTCGGCTTATCATCCGCAGACGGATGAACAGACGGAGAGAACTATTCAGTCTTTGGAGGATTTGTTGCGGGCATGTGTTTTGGAATAAGGTGGTGCGTGGGATAGTTATCTTGCGTTGATTGAATTCACGTATAATAACAGTTTCTATTCTAGTATTGGAATGGCACTTTTTGAAACATTGTATGGACGAAGATGTCGAACACCGTTGTGTTGGCACGAATCTAGCGAGAGTTCGGTGGTTGGGCCAGAGTTGGTGCAACAGACTACAGACAAAGTGAAGCTTATTCGTGAGAAAATGAAGGCTTCTCAGAGTAGGCAAAAGAGTTAACATGATCATAGAAGGAAGGATCTAGAGTTTTAAGAGGGCGATCATGTGTTTTTGAGAGTTACGCCGGTAACAGGTGTTGGTCGTGCATTGAAGTTGAAGAAACTTACTTCTCGGTTTATTAGTCCTTACCAGATATCTACGAGAGTGGGTGTTGGGGCTTATCGGGTGGCGTTGCCGCCGAATCTGTCGAATTTGCATGATGTGTTCCATGTTTCACAGCTTCGGAAGTATGTTCTAGATTCGTCGCATGTGATTCTGATGGATGAGGTTGAGGTAAGGGAGAACCTTACGGTCGATGCTTTACCGGTTAGGATTTTGGATCGCGAGGTGAAACGGTTAAGGGGCAAGGATATTGCACTTGTGAAGGTAGCGCGGGGAGGCGCTGCTGAGGACAATTTGACTTGGGAGTTGGAGAGTCGGATGCGGGAGTCGTATCCAGAGTTGTTCGTCTCAGGTAATATTTTCGAGGACGAAAATTTCTAAGTGGGGGAGAGTTGTAACGCCCCAGTCAGTTTTGTCAGTTTTGTCTTTTTAATTAATTGAATCGTTTTGAGTATTTTATTATTATATTATTTTATTTCTGACTTTTATGTGAAAATATGTTATTTTTCATCGTGATTATATTTTATCGCGTTTTGGGAGCGTTTGTGAGATATTTGAGTGTAGGGGTATTTTGGTCATTTTGCTTTATTTTATTAAGTTAAGAATATAATAGAAATAGATAGAGAGAAAATAGAAAGGAAAGAAAAAGAGAAGAAGAAAAGTGGGGAGAAAGAAGAAGAGGAGAAAAAGAGAGAAACTTGGAAATCTAGGAATCGGTCAACCGACTTTTCTACACGCGATTAAATCGGATAAGGGTGCGAAACTCGATTATACTATGTTTGTGTATGATTATGTATGTGTGTGTTTGGATGATTCTCTTGCTTTCCATGTTTTTCACTTCTAGGTTGAAAATGATAAAATGATAGAGATCGAGGTTTTAGCGGTTGAAAATTGACGTAAATGTGGTAGAATGCTTGTTGCCATGATTAGATTAGGTTCTGATTGATATATGTTGATTTGGAAATGTTTTGGTTGGAAAAAATATCATTTTGGGTTTTCAAACAGCGCTGCAGAATTTTGGGTTTTCGCAGGTTCGCCTAGCAAACCTGGGACGAAGGTGGTAGCGAATGAATTTTCGCGGGTTCGCCTAGCGAACCAGTTAGCGAAGGTCAGCAAAGGTTCGCTACGTTGTTCGCCTAGCAAACTTTGTATGTTTTTGGTTCTGGTTGGTTCTGCCTTGGTTCGCCAAGGGGTTCGCCTAGCGAACTTTGTGTCTGTTTTTAGCTAGTAGTGGGTTCGCTGGACATTCGCCTAGCGAAGGTGGTAGCGAATGCTCGCTAGAGGGCTCGCCTAGCGAACATGGTTGTTTGTGCAATTTTGTTTTTCTTCATAACTTTTGATCTGTGGTTCGGTTTGAGGCGTGGTTTGATGCGTTAGAAAGCTTATAAAATGTTCTTGCTTATGATGATGGTTTTGAGATTGTTGGCCGATTAAATTAGGTCAGGAATTAGAAAATATGTTGTTTTGTCGACTTTTGTCGTTTTAATTGTGTGAACTTGATGTGTATATGCAATAAGCTGTTGGTGTGGATATTGTATGACCTGTGTACTATTGTGTGATGAAATTGCATGAAATACACATTGTGATGATGATTGGTGGCCTTAGGGCAAGAAAATGCAATGTGTGGTAATTGATGATATATGCATGATTATGGATGTGTATATGTGTGCATTTTAAATGTCATGAGTCATTGTATACCAAGCATCATGATATGCATTTTTGTGACGTCGTGAGCGAAGGTTTGATACAGAGGGAATCCGCTATAACATCGTGCGCCTTAAAAATAAGAGGACTGAAAGCGATCTGATCGGATCGTGCGCCTAAAAAATAAGAGGACCGAAAGCGATGATTATAGACGATCGTGTGCCCATGTGGGGTGTGAGCGATCGAGTCGTGTGCCCGTGTGGGGTGTGAGCGATCCATAAACGTCGTGTGCCCGTGTGGGGTGTGAGCGACGGGGAACATCGTATGCCCGACGGGGAGTTACGCTAAGTAACGAGCGATGGTTCCAGCAGAGTTCCTGAGTGAACTAGTGATGAGAAATGTTGGAAGTCGGTACCCGCATATGCATTGCATAGAGTCGTTGTGTCGGTCTCTGTGCATTTGCATAAATCATGGATTAATTGTGTATGGAATTGTGAATGTGGTCGATGAGATGGAATATATATAATTGTATTGATGATGAGTATGACGCCCCCCGATCTATACCCCCAATTAACACCCAATTAAAGCGGTAAAAGAAAATTCAAAAATTGATCAGAGTATATTTGAAACATCATGGCATAGAAAGGGAGAATCACATCAAAGTAACCAAACACATAACATGCAACACCTACTCATTTAGATATGCAACGTGGGGTAACAATCATACAGAGGAAACTTCGTTCCTTACACCCACTTTTCAGAAATTAGAATTAAAGCGGAAAGATCTAAAATCTGAATAACACATATACATATATACATATAAACTTGGTTGTCATACATCAAGTTATAACTGTACAACCAAAATATATCATCAGACATACAAAACAATCACAAACGGCCACCCTATGCTACCCGGAGTCACATATCAGAGCCGACCGACCAAAATAATGAAGACGCAACGCTTCACAAAAGAATACCTCCAACAACTCTAATCTGCAACGCCTCATAGAGCGTTATAAAACAGCAGAAGGGTGAGAAAAACAACCATAATATAATTGCATAAAATTATATATTAACACAAAAATGCACAAATAACATATTCTCACCACCAAAGCACACAGATAAATTATAACAACACACAGTACAATTCACACGTATCGATTACCACTGCACATCAATCATTCACAATACAATCACACATATTCCATTTCATTAATCACATTCACAATTCCATGCACAAACGACTCATGATGAATGCAAATGCACAGAGACCGACACCACGACTCTATGCACATGCCATGCGGTACCGACTTCCTTTGTCACGTCATATCACGTCATTAGTCCACTCAGGAACTATTGGAACCATTGCTCGTTACTGAGAATCTCAAGTAACTCCCCGTCGGGCCTACGATGTTCACCCGTCGCTTTAGGTCCTCAGGCATCGCCTCATATTTTCGAGGCACACGACGTTAAGGATTGCTTTAAGTCTCCAAAGGAGCCCACAATCGTCTATACCCATCGCTTTAAGTCCTCAGGCATCGCCTCATATTTTCGAGGCACACGATGTTATAGCATATTCCCCTCGGGAATCAAACCGTCACTCAGGACGTTCAACAATGCACATCATGATGCTTGGCATACAATGACTCATGACATTCTCATTGCATACATACACACATTCACAATTATGCATATATCATCAAATACCACACTTAGCATTTTCTTGCCTTACGGCCACAAATCATCATCACAACAGCACATAAGTCATACCACATTCGAAGCAACACCATAAAGCATAACACAAGTCAAATACGCACCATTAAAACGACAAAAGTCGACCATTGACACTATTCACATTTACCGACAAAATAAAATCGGCTAACAAATTCTAAACCATCATAATAAGAAAGTACAGCTCAATGGCTTTCCAATGCATCAAACCACGCCTCAAACCGAATCACAGATCAAAAGTTATGCAGAAAACAAAATTACACGAACAGCACTGTTCGCTGGGCGAACCTCCCTCGCGAGCATTCACTAGCTCCTTCGCTAGGCGAATGTTCCAGCGAACCAACTGTTAGATAAAAACAGACACTAAGTTCGCTAGGCGAGCACTTGGCGAACCAAGTCAGAACCAAACAGAGCCAAAAACACCCAAAGTTCGCTAGGCGAACACTCTAGCGAACCTTCGCTCATGCCTTCGCTAGGCGAATACCCGTAGCGAACCTTCGCTACCCTTCGCTGAATGGTTCGCTAGGCGAACCTGCGAAAACTCAGAATCTTTCAGCGCTGTTGAAAACCCAAAAATGACATTTTCCAACCCAAACCATTTCCAAATCAACATATTTCAATCAGAACCTATTCTAATCATGTCAACAAGCAAACTACCACCTTTACATCGATTTCCAACCGTTAAACCATCGATTTTACTCATTTTATCGTTTTCGACCTAAAAGTGAAAAGCATGGAATGCAAGAGAATCATCCAAACCCATTCATACATAATCATATACAAGCATAGTATAATCGAGTTTCGCACCCTTACCCGATTAAATCGACTCTAGAACTTGATCTTGATGATTTTTCCACACTATCCCAATTTTTCTCTTTTCTTCTCTTTTTCCTTCTTTCTTCTTTCTTTCTCTCTATTTTTCTTTCTTTCCCTTTTCTATTTTCTATTTTCTTTTCTTACTAACTTAATGAAAAACATTATAAAATGACCAAAATACCCCCACACTCAAATATCTCGCAAACGATCCCAAAACCCGATAAAATATCATAACAATGAAAAATGACATATTTCCACATAAAAGTCGAAAATACAATAACATAATAATAAAATAATAAAAAACGACTCAATTAAATAAAAATACAAAAACTGGGGCGTTACAATTCTCCCCCACTTAGAAATTTTCGTCCTCGAAAATCTTACCTGATACAAACAACTCCGGATACGACTCCCGCATCCTACTCTCTAATTCCCACGTCAAATTACCCTCAGCAGCGCCTCCCCACGCCACTTTCACAAGTGTAATCTCTTTGCCCCTCAACCACTTCACCTCGCGATCCAAAATACTAACCGGTAATGCCTTGACCGTAAGGTTATCTCTTACCTCAACCTCGTCCATCGGAATCACATGTGAAGGGTCCGGAACATACTTCCGAAGCTTTGAAACATGAAAAACGTCATGCAAATTCGACAGATTCGGAGGTAACGCCACACGATACGCTACAACACCCACTCTCGCAGATATCTGGTAAGGACCAATAAATCGAGAAGTAAGCTTCTTAGATTTTAAAGCACGACCAACACCCGTTACCGGCGTAACCCTCAGAAATACGTGATCACCCTCTTGAAACTCAAGATTCTTACGTCTCCGATCATGATAACTCTTTTGTCTATCCTGAGAAGCCTTCATTTTCTCACGAATAAACTTTACCTTTTCCGTCGTCTGTTGCACTAATTCCGGTCCAACCACAGAACTCTCACCAGTTTCGTACCAACACAACGGCGTTCGACATCTTCGTCCATATAAGGCCTCAAAAGGTGCCATTCCGATACTAGAATGGAAACTGTTATTATACGTGAACTCAACCAATGCAAGATAACCGTCCCACACACCACCTTGTTCCAAAACACACGCTCTCAACAAATCCTCCAAAGACTGAATAGTTCTTTCGGTCTGACCATTCGTCTGCGGATGATAAGCCGAACTCAACCTCAATCTAGAACCCAAAGCCTTCTGTAAACTTTCCCAAAATCTCGATGTAAACCTAGGATCTCGATCCGAAACAATACTCAATGGAATCCCATGCAATTTCACAACCACACTGATATAGATCTCAGCTAACCGTTCCAAAGAAAAACTGATGTCAATCGGAATAAAATGTACCAATTTAGTCAGCCTGTCCACAATCACCCAAATAGCATTATGCCCACGCTGAGTGTTCGGTAATCCCGTCACAAAATCCATCGAAATGCTATCCCATTTCCACTCAGGAATATCCAACGGTTGCAACAAACCACTAGGTCTCAAATGTTCCACTTTCGATTTTTGACAAGTCAAACAAGCATACACAAACTGAGCCACATCTCTTTTCAAACCAGACCACCAGAAAATCTTCTTCAAATCTTGGTACATCTTATTCGCACCCGGATGTATACTTAAATTACTCCGGTGTCCTTCCTCCAAAATCATTCTTTTCAACTCTGCATCATCAGGAATGCAGATACGACCATGAAACCTCAAAACACCAAAATTATCCACCTTGAAATCCACATTCTCATTCCTCATCAAATCAACGAATTTCAAATCCAGCTTTTGTTTCTCACTAACCGACATAAAAAATTCATTTGTAACTTTCAACATTCCAAGCCTCACACTAACCGTTGTCACTTCACATACCAAACTCAAATCTCTAAACGATTCCAAAAGTTCCAACTCTTTCACCATCAATGCGGACATATGCAACGATTTCCGGCTCAATGCATCGGCTACCACATTAGCTTTACCAGGATGGTAATTTAAGCCAAAGTCGTAGTCTTTCAAGAATTCCAACCATCTCCGCTGTCTCATGTTCAACTCTTTCTGATCAAATAAATATTTCAAGCTTTTATGATCACTAAAGACTTCGAACCTTGCACCATAGAGATAGTGCCTCCAAATCTTCAACACAAAAACTACCGCCGCTAACTCAAGATCATGAGTAGGATAGTTTTTCTCATGAACTCTTAACTGCCTTGAAGCATAAGCTACAACTTTACCTTCCTGCATCAGAACACCACCCAAACCAATTAAAGAAGCATCGCAATACACAACAAATGGTTCATTAGGATTAGGTAAAATCAGAATAGGAGCTGTCGTCAATCTCCTCTTCAGCTCACAAAAACTTTCTTCACATTGAATATCCCAAATGAATGCTTTGCCCTTACAAGTCAACTGCGTCAAAGGAAGAGCTAGCTTATAAAAACCTTCAATGAACCTCCGGTAATAACCAGCCAAACCCAAAAAGCTTCAAATTTCAGTAACGGATCTAGGAGCCTCCCATTGTAGAACTGCTTCTACTTTAGATGGATCCACAGCAATACCATTACCTGAAATTACGTGCCCAAGAAAACTCACCTCAGACAACCAGAATTCACACTTGGACAATTTGGCAAAAAGCTTCCTTTCCTTCAAAACCTGCAAAACAATACGCAAATGCTCTGCATGTTCCTCACGAGACTTAGAATAGATTAAAATATCATCAACAAACACCACGACAAAACGATCCAAATGCCCGTGGAAAATACGATTCATGTATTCCATAAACACACCAGGCGCATTAGAAACCCCGAACGGCATCACTTAATATTCATAATGACCGTAACGTGTTCTAAAGGCCGTCTTCTGAATATCCTCTTCTTTCACTCTTATTTGATGATAACCCGATCTCAAATCAATCTTACTAAATACACAAGCACCAACCAACTGATCCATCAGATCATCAATCCTTGGAAGCGGATATTTATTCTTAATCGTCACTTTGTTCAACTGGCGATAATCAATACATAATCGCATACTCTCATCTTTCTTTTTCACCAACAAAACTGGAGCACCCCAAGGAGAAACACTTGGCCTCACGAACCTCTTTTCCAACAACTCATTTAACTGCCTTTTCAACTCCACCAATTCAGATGCCGACATTCTATAAGGTGCCATAGAAACAGGTCTAGTACCAGGAACTAGATCTATCAAAAATTCAACCTCTGTCACCGGCGGCACATCTGAAATATCATCAGGAAACACCTCAGGAAATTCGCACACAACAGGAAACACATCAAGAGAAACTTGACTATCCACAGTTAATGAAGCAAACAACCCAAACAACTGAGCTTCATCCGCCAAAAGTCTCTTCAACTCTTTAGTAGACAAGAAACTCGAGTTTTCATCTTCCTCAAGAGAAGGAAACCTTACAAGCTTATGATAACAGTCAATGTGCACCCGATTAAATTGCAACCAGTTCATTCCCAACACCACATCTAAACCTTCCAATGGTAAACACACCAAATCCATCGCAAAATCTTTACCATAAATGGTCAAAGGACAACTTAGACACACCAAAGAAGTAGTTACTAACCCCATCGCTGGAGTATCAATAACCATCTCAAAATCCATCACAGACAACACAAGATTCAAACTCTTCGCGCACTCAGACGAAATAAACGAATGAGTCGCTCCAGTATCAATAATAGCAATTAAAGGCGTATTATTAATAAAGCAAGTACCTCTTATCAGACGATCAGCACTTGAAGTCTGAGTTCCCGCCAATGAAAATACTTTCCCACTAGTCGGAGCTTTCTTCTGATTCGGACACTTCGAACTAATGTGACCAGGTTCCCCACAATTGTAACATTTCACTACATTCTTCCTTTTACAATCAGCTAAAACATGTCCGATACCACCACAATTAGAACACTTAATCACATTCCTCCTACATTCATGCTGGCGATGACCCAATTCACCACATTTAAAACACCTAGGAGCATTAGACATACCCCCTCCACCTGACCTTCGATCAAAAGTTCCCCTTTGTTTACCTTTATCAGCCGGTGACACATACGGACCACCACGGAACTGTTGTTTCCCTTTCCTGTCACTTACACTTTTATAGTGAGCAGAACGGGCCTTACTATCTTCATCATAAATCCTACAGCATTCCACCAAATCAGCAAACCTTCGAATCCTCTGATAACCAATAGCCTGCTTTATCTCAGGACGCAAACCACTTTCATACTTCACACACTTTGAAAATTCAGCAGTCGCTTCCACATAATGAGGATAAAACTGCACAAGTTCCACAAACTTAGCAGTATAGTCAATAACCGACATATTACCTTGTTTTAGCTCTAAAAACTCAATCTTTTTCTTTCCTCGGACATCCTCGGGAAAATACTTCCTTAGAAACTCTCGGCTAAACACCTCCCAAGTGATCTCTTCTTCCTCCTCCTCAGCTTCCAACACCTAACGAGTACTGATCCACCAGTCGT
Organism: Lathyrus tuberosus; assembly: GCA_022829125.1. Taxonomy (NCBI): domain Eukaryota; kingdom Viridiplantae; phylum Streptophyta; class Magnoliopsida; order Fabales; family Fabaceae; genus Lathyrus; species Lathyrus tuberosus. The sequence continues at coordinate 1,239,894 of JALAZF010000639.1, forward strand.
CAGCCTCTTCGTGTAGCATATGAGTGCCCAGCCTCACCTTAACATCATCGTCATCACAATCCATTACCCTGAAAATCCTCTCAATCTCTTTCAACCACAACTGTGCACCATCCGGATCATGTTTCCCTTTAAAGACCGGCGGCTTATTCTTTCTAAACTCATCATTTCCTGCAGCATTTGGTGCACCCTGCACAGCTCGTGCCATAGCCTCCATCGCCGCAACCAAAGCAGCATCATTACGAACAGCCATATTCTGTTCGTCCAAAACAGAAACTATGGTTAAACAACAACTCGTCCAACACAACTCGCCCAATATGCCAGACACAACAGACACAAACTACTCAACTGACACGGACTGGCTCTGATACCACTTAATGTGACGCCCCCCGATCTATACCCCCAATTAACACGCAATTAAAGCGGTAAAAGAAAATTCGAAAATTGATCAGAGTATATTTGAAACATCATGGCATAGAAAGGGAGAATCACATCAAAGTAACCAAACACATAACATGTAACACCTACTCATTTAGATATGCAACGTGGGGTAACAATCATACAGAGGAAACTTCGTTCCTTACACCCACTTTTCAGAAATTAGAATTAAAGCGGAAAGATCTAAAATCTGAATAACACATATACATATATACATATAAACTTGGCTGTCATACATCAAGTTATAACTGTACAACCACAATATATCATCAGACATACAAAACAATCACAAACGGCCACCCTATGCTACCCGGAGTCACATATCAGAGCCGACCGACCAAAATAATGAAGACGCAATGCTTCACAAAAGAATACCTCCAGCAACTCTAATCTGCAACGCCTCATAGAGCGTTATAAAACAGCAGAAGGGTGAGAAAAACAACCATAATATAATTGCATAAAATTATATATTAACACAAAAATGCACAAATAACATATTCACACCACCAAAGCACACAGATAAATTATAACAACACACAGTACAATTCACACGTATCAATTACCACTGCACATCAATCATTCACAATATAATCACACATATTCCATTTCATTAATCACATTCACAATTCCATGCACAAATGACTCATGATGAATGCAAATGCACAGAGACCGACACCACGACTCTATGCACATGCCATGCGGTACCGACTTCCTTTGTCACGTCATGTCACGTCATTAGTCCACTCAGGAACTATTGGAACCATCGCTCGTTACTGAGAATCTCAAGTAACTCCCCGTCGGGCCTACGATGTTCACCCGTCGCTTTAGGTCCTCAGGCATCGCCTCATATTTTCGAGGCACACGACGTTAAGGATTGCTTTAAGTCTCCAAAGGAGCCCACAATCGTCTATACCCATCGCTTTAAGTCCTCAGGCATTGCCTCATATTTTCGAGGCACACGATGTTATAGCATATTCCCCTCGGGAATCAAACCGTCACTCAGGACGTTCAACAATGCACATCATGATGCTTGGCATACAATGACTAATGACATTCTCATTGCATACATACACACATTCACAATTATGCATATATCATCAAATACCACACTTAGCATTTTCTTGCCTTACGGCCATAAATCATCATCACAACAGCACATAAGTCATACCATATTCGAAGCAACACCATAAAGCATAACACAAGTCAAATACGCACCATTAAAACGACAAAAGTCGACCATTGACACTATTCACATTTACCGACAAAATAAAATCGGCTAACAAATTCTAAACCATCATAATAAGAAAGTACAGCTCAATGGCTTTCCAATGCATCAAACCACGCCTCAAACCGAATCACAGATCAAAAGTTATGCAGAAAACAAAATTACACGAACAGCACTGTTCGCTGGGCGAACCTCCCTCGCGAGCATTCGCTAGCTCCTTCGCTAGGCGAATGTTCCAGCGAACCAACTGTTAGATAAAAACAGACACTAAGTTTGCTAGGCGAGCACTTGGCGAACCAAGTCAGAACCAAACAGAGCCAAAAACACCCAAAGTTCGCTAGGCGAACACTCTAGCGAACCTTCGCTCATGCCTTCGCTAGGCGAATACCCGTAGCGAACCTTCGCTACCCTTCGCTGAATGGTTCGCTAGGCGAACCTGCGAAAACTCAGAATCTTTCAGCGCTGTTGAAAACCCAAAAATGACATTTTCCAACCCAAACCATTTCCAAATCAACATATTTCAATCAGAACCTATTCTAATCATGTCAACAAGCAAACTACCACCTTTACATCGATTTCCAACCGTTAAACCAATGATTTTACTCATTTTATCGTTTTCGACCTAAAAGTGAAAAACATGGAAAGCAAGAGAATCATCCAAACCCATTCATACATAATCATATACAAGCATAGTATAATCGAGTTTCGCACCCTTACCCGATTAAATCGACTCTAGAACTTGATCTTGATGATTTTTCCACACTATCTCAATTTTTCTCTCTTCTCCTCTTTTCTTCTCTTTTTCCTTCTTTCTTCTTTCTTTCTCTCTATTTTTCTTTCTTTCCCTTTTCTATTTTCTATTTTCTTTTCTTACTAACTTAATGAAAAACATTATAAAATGACCAAAATACCCCCACACTCAAATATCTCGCAAACGATCCCAAAACCCGATAAAATATCATAACAATGAAAAATGACATATTTCCACATAAAAGTCGAAAATACAATAACATAATAATAAAATAATCAAAAACGACTCAATTAAATAAAAATACAAAAACTGGGGCGTTACAATGAGCGTATTGTGTATGACTGATGTGCATTGGTATTGGATACCTGAGAATTGTATTGTATTGTGTTGTATTTGATTGTGGTGCATTTGTGGTGAGAATATTATACTTGTGCATTTCTGTGTTAATATATAATTATATGCAACTGTATTATGATTGTGTTACTCACCCTTCTGCTGTTTTATAATGCTCTATGAGGCATTGCAGATTAGAGTTGCTGGAGGTCTTTTTGTGAAGCTTAGGTCTTCATTCTTTTGTCGGTCGGCTCTGATATGTGACACCGGGTAGTTGGGGTGATCGGGTGTGATTATTTTGTATTATGTATATGTATCTTTTGGATTGTACATGTATGGTTGTATATGACACATACACTTTTATGATATATATATATGAGAATCAGTTACGAATTTTCCGTTTTCATTCTGTTTCTGAATTGTGGGTGTATTACTACCTGAATTGTTGCATATCTTTATGAGAAGGTGTTGTATGTTTGTTTCAAATTGATGTGACCCCTCGGTCTATGCCGTGAAGTTTTAAATATACTCTGATGAAATTTTGAATTTTTATTTATCGCTTTAATAGCTTGGGGGTATAGATTGGGGGTGTTACAAAAACCACTTATCACTACAATGATATGTAGAGCCTCTCACCTCACGTGAGCGGGTCTTTCAAAACCACGATAACATCACCATACAAGGCTTTTCGTCGCAGTGGGTAAGCCCTAACAACTCTAAGTTGTTATAAATCTACAAAGACCTCTGAGTAGCCTCTACCATTGTAGGAATGCCATGCACACCTATACTTTTTGACCAGTACAAATATAATCATAATTTTAATTTCAACTGATACATATAAGATTTATTTTATATATTTATAGTTTATTTAATAAATTTTTCTCTTCATTTTTTATTTAATTTTTTATAGTTAATTTTATATAATAAAATATAAATAAAAAATAAAATATCAAATGTATTTTGCATAAAGTTTGTATCGAATTCATTTAAAAAAAAAAGAAATATTTTTTATATATGAGACGTGTATATTCTTGTTGCAATATACGTACATTGTTAGCATATTCTTTTCTTTTATTTATTTATTTATAAAAATTTGAAAAACCTAATATATGCACTTCTCAATTGATAATTACTATTTTCTTCTACAATTTATTTAGAATGGCTCTTTTTTTATAAAATTAATGCAATAATAGAAATATTCATATTCAATGAATTTTATTTTTCAATATATCAATTTGAGATAAATATATTTGTCTCGATAATTAAATATAAATAAATATCAATAATATTTTTGACTTGTCTCGTGGTGTAATAAAAATTACCAAAATATAATATTTAAAAAATCAAATATTTAAATAAAAGAATTAAAATATTAAACACAAAAAGAATCACATTATCGTATAAAAAGGGAGATTAGGTCATAAAGGTCTCGTATCTTTTGATCATTTTTTTTTCTTTTCCTCTTTACAATATAAAATAGAAGTTTATCAAAATTCAGATATTCAAATCATGATTTTCATTTTTCCTGTTTCAAGTAAGAAACTCAGAGATATGACTAAGAAATTATGAAAATTTGAGAAAGTGATGTTGTACAAGAGCAATAGTTGGAGCGTTGGTGATGAGGTGAAAAATAAGACGAAGAACAACAACATCAATACTAATAGGATTTCGATAATGATCAACATCGTCGGTAGTTCAGGACCATTAACAATAGTGGTTAATGAAGATACTGTTGTTTGTAATGTCATTGACAAAGCTCTCAAGTTTTATGCACGTCAAGGTAGATTACCTACTCTGAAATCTGATGCATCTAATTATGTTCTACATTGCTCAAATGATGTCTCTGATGGTAAAATTTTATGATATGGTAATTACTTTTGTGTGTTAATTTTTTGGTGTTTAGATAAAATAATTGAATGTTCTACTTTAATCTAACGTATTTTTTATTTTATTTGTTTTAATTTAATTTTTATGTTTCGTCTTGTATTTGTAGTTGTTATTTATTGTATTTATTTTGATGCAAATGTTTATTCTATACTCAATTATGTATGAGCAATCTAGTCTATTACATGTTTTTTCTTCTTCTTTCTTATATCAACATTTTGGTTTTAAGAGAAGTGCCTTTTTAAAATTATTTTAAAGAGCTTCTTCATTCGCACAATTATTCACCAGCATGCTTATAAATTGTTTTTACTTATTTTATGAAGTCAATAAAAAAATTATTTTATGAAATTTTGAAAATGTATTTGATCTAAATTTTGTACAAATACATTTGATATTTTATTTCATTATTTATATTTTATTATAGAAAGTAAACTTTAAACAAAAAATGAAAAATAAAGAGAAAAAAATTGAAATTTCAAAAATATGTGACAGTTTATTTTCTAAAGATATTTTACTCTCTCAATTAAATTAACTTTTAGTTAAATAAATTAATGAACAAATTCATATGCTTATAGCATGGAAGGTCCATGTTCAAACTCAAACTCTTACCTAAAATAGCTTTTCTTAGCTAAATTGATTTCAATATTCACAAAACAATTAAATTAATATTTATTCTAAATGTTTACCTTTTATTTTCTCCATTACATTACATTATTATAGAAGAAAAAAATTTACTTTATTTTAATTTTAATTTAATTTTTTTATGGGTCAAGATTTGACTATCATTATTTCTCCTTTTTATCATTAGATTTTTAACTTATATACAAAGTATGAATAATTTTACATTTCAGGTCCAAATTTTGTATCAAATATATTTGACAATTTAATTATTTTGTGTGTTAGTGTTTTATTACAACGAAATTAAATCTCAAAACATTACAAAATAATATATATTTAGACTTTTTAAATAGTCATCACACAATGTTCTTATATAATTGTTTCATTTCAATTAAATTGATTTTTTTTTTTATCAATTAGTCTAGTAGTAGTTAGATTCACACATTTTAACTGAATGGTTTTAAATTTTTTTTATATGTTGAAATATAAGGGCTCTAAGATGTTAGTCATATAAGTGCTTAAATGATTTATTTTGTTTGTTTGTTTGGGAACAACTCTAGATCCATCTGAATCCATAGGAAGTTTTAGGACGAGAAAGTTTGTGCTATCTGAGAATCAAGCATCATCTACAAAAATAGAATAAATAAGATCAAAGGGAAGAAACGGTAGATGAAAATCATTCAGTTTCAAAAAATTCAGTTTCGCGCTGAATTGTGCAGCTATCGGTGGTGGTGATGGAGATTAGTTTTTTTTTTTCATATATGCATTTTACAAAAGTTATGAATTAAGATAGAGATGGTTGGAATAATGCAAAACATGAATAAAAAATAAGTGATGAACCAATATAGATATTGTTGTTAAATACTTTACTTTGGGTAAATAAAACAAACAATAAATTTTAGTTGATACATGTAAATTGTGCTTTAGTAATTTTTAGTAGTGTTAAGTGTTACTCCACGTGTTCAAAAATACAACAATGCATTGATCCAAATAATTTTGAGAAAGTTGGTGATGTAGACTCGTCGAAGGAAGCATGAGAAATCATGGATAAATCTTTTGGAGGTGCTGAGAAAGTGGAAGAAATGAGGTTACAAAGTCACAAATGAACATATGAGTTACTTCAGATGGAAGAAAGTGAAAGTGTGACCGATTTCTTTACTAGAGTAACAAGACTCGTGTATCAAATCAAGATGCATGGATAAGTGTTGACATCAAGATCGATAGTTACAAAGATCTTGAGGTTATTGCTTTTCAAATTCGATAATATGGTTGTAGCCATAGAAGAATCGAAGGACCTGTCAAGTATGACAAAAGAAGAATTTCGAGGGAGGCTTGAATCTCATGAACAAAGAATGACTTAAAGATATGCAAGTAAGACGAAAGGTGATGTAGCTCTGTAGGCACAATCAGCAAAAGAAAAGAAATGCAAAGGAAGAGGGAATGACAACAAAGATAGAGGAGGTTACAACAATTCAAATGGTAGAAATTACCAACAAGAAGGAAATTCATATAACTAGAGACAAATTACAAATTAAAGCAACCAGGAAGGTGGTGTTGTAGGTAGAGGAAGAAGTGGTGGATGGAAACCTAAGAATTGTCATATTCAGTGCTTCAATTGTCAGAAGCAGGGTCACTATGCTAGTGATTGTCCTGAATATAAAAGAAATAATCCTGAAAGTGATGCAAGACTTACAAGACATGAAGAAGAAGAAGAAGAAGAAAAGTTGCTGATGGTCACAACAAAAGAAGAAGAAAGATTCAAGGATTAATGGTACTTAGATTTAGGTTGCTCATCTCAGATGACTAGAAGGAGAGATTGGTTTGTCAACACCAGTCCCTCAATGAAGAACAAGGTGAAATTTTCAAATGATAATACCCTGGTTGCTGAAGGTATTGGTGATGTTCTGATCATGAGGAAAAATGGCAAATAATCTGTGATTTCCAATGTATTGTACATACCAGGCATGAAAAACAACTTGCTCAGCATAAGGAAAATGATTGAGAAGAATTACAAAGTGTTGATAAAAGATAAGATAATGAGAGTACTACATTCAAGTGGCAAGTTAATCATGAAGGCACCAATATCTCAAAACAAAACCTTCAAAATTGAACTTGATGTTGAGTTCAGTAGTTCAGAGAGGAACTACAGTGGTAGCCCTATATTGGCAATATTTATGTTGAGATGTGTAGTTCAAAGAGGAACTATTGTGGTATAACTCATTATTTATAAAATATTGGAAACTTTTTGTGTTTTAATGTTTTGAAAAAGCTGTACTATTGAGAAAGCTATACTATGTTTTAATGTTTTAAAAAAGCTGCTATGTTTTAATGTTTTGAAAAAACTGTACTATTGATAATGTGTAACAACACTTTTTGAGAAAAATGTTTTATTTTATAAATAAAGAGTCGGGGTTTTAAAGTGTTAAATGAAACATATCTCGTCCTCTTAGGTACTGTTGAGAAAAACAAGTGAGTTGGAAGTATTGAAAAAAGAGTGTGGGGAAGTCCCACATTGATTTAAAAAGTGGAGATTGAAAAACTTTATAAGTGAGAGAACCCACACACCTATTGCCTTAAGGTTTTGGGTGAATATGTGGTGTGTCTCTCATAAGGTGTGTTTCTCATAAAAAAAGATCCCAATTGATGACCTAACGTTGGTATCAAGAGCACCAAATCGACCCACAACCTCCAACCATGGTGAATGGAAAACAACCTCCAATAAATTCCCAGCCAATATACTAGTTTTCAAGGGTGAAAACTATGATAAATGGTGTGCAAAGATGAAATTCATATTCATGTTTCAAGATGTTCTTGAAATCGTGAATGATGGGTTATTGGCATTATAGGCAAATGCTACTAAAGAACAAAGAGATGCTGATCGTGAGTTGAGAAAGAAGGATGGGAAATGATTGTTCTTGATTCAACAGTGTATGGATTCAAACATCTTTGAGAATATTATTAAGCAAGAAATGACCAAGGAGGCTTCGGATACTCTTAAGAAGTTATATGGTGGAGATGAAAAGTTAAAGAAAGTGCAGCTGCAATCTTTGAGGAAGCAATATGAAAACTTGCAGATGAAAGACAATGAAACCATTGCAGAGTTTTTCTCAAAGATGGTGGCTTTGACAAATCAGATGAAGTTGTATGTACAAAAGATCTTTGAATTTTTTAAGGTGAAGAAGGTGTTAAAGGCACTTCTTGTTAAGTTTGATAACATTATGGATAAACTCACACTTGAGGGGGCGTGTTGAGAAAAACATGTGTGAGTTGAAAGTGTTGTGTCGGGAAGTCCCACATTGATTAGAATAGTAGAGACTTAAGCATTTATAAGTGAGAGAACCCATACATCTATCACCTCAAGGTGTGTTGCTCATAAAGAAATGCCCCAATGAAAAATTCTCTCTCATGATGACCCCTAAATTTATGCCCTAACAATGGTATCATGAGTCGTTGGTTCGAGTGAAGGACAAATTTATTTGTATCGAAAGTCCTCCTCACATGGTGGTGAGTAGGAGGCAGGTCTCGTTGAAAAAATGTCAATGACGATACAAGTGTATATGAATGAAAGAGCTTCTACTTTAGAGAGAGCATTATGGATAGACTCACACTTGATGCGGAGTGTAATACCCCATATTTTAATTTGCTCTGGATAATATTAGTTGTGATCAACTGGGTTCCGGTATACTCTAAGAAATTATCTACAAAGATAATTAAAGCAACTGTTGAGCTCAGAGCAGGCCAAATTATTATTATCTGACTCTGAAGTTTTATTGATTGGAGCTATAGAGACTATTTTAACATTTAGTGGTGTTACTAATTAATGATATTTCTCTATATCATTTCATTTCCATCATTTTCCAAAAGTAGAAACAAAAGTAGAAAAGATAGTAAGAGTTAGAGAGAAGTTGGAGAAGGAATAAAGGAAAAGAAGAAAGAAGAAGAAAACCCTAGAAACTCAAGATCAAGAATCATCATATCTTCTTCATCAATCAACCCAACATCTTCTTCATCATCTTCATCTTATTGTTGGTGAGTTCTAGTTAAAACCCTAAGTATAGAAACTTAGGTTAGAAGTTGATAAAAAATGGTGGATTTAGATTTAAAGAGTAAATCGATGTTTCTAAGGGATAAAATGAGATATAAATCGTATAGAATAATCAATATACATGTATAATCATGTGTTGAAACATATTATCATGTTTGAAATTGTTTGGAATGAGATTGAATTTGGAAGTATCCAATTAAAACATGTATTTTTGATTCTACGCCCAGAGTAACCGGTTACCCTCTGGGGAGTAACTGGTTACCCTTTGAAAAAATGGTGTTCTACGCAGAAAATGAACGAAGTAACCGGTTACCTTATCTCGAGTAACCGGTTAACCAAAAGTGTCTCTAACTCTCAATTTGGTTTTGTGTGAACAGTAAAGCTTGAGTAACCGGTTACCCTATATTGAGTAACCGGTTACCACTGTTATGTTTTGAAAAATACCTTTGAAAATTAATATCTTTTAAACCGTGTTTTCGATCGAGGAGTTCTTGGTACCGATGGAAAGCTATGAGAATATTCTATATAATGGAAGTGAAAAATATCGGTTTTGTTGCCCGATTAAATAATCAGAGGAAACCCAAAAGTGGTATAAGTTATGTTTGAATTATCACATGTAATTCTATTGTGCAATTGTAACATGCTTTGCATATCTTATTGTTGTTAAAATTGATATTATGAGATGCTTATTTAAAAGATAAATAGGAAGTGTGAGGGTGACTTACACTAAATTATAATAGAACCTAGTAATGGGCTAGAAAAATAGGTAAACAATCTAATGTTAACGCTCGCGCATAAAAGGCCGAAGCGTGTAACCAGATACTGGGTGGTATAGAAAGAAACAAACACTATTATGGAACATGTGTATTATGTTAGTTATTGGAAAAGGAAAATGAGGCCTAAAGGCATATGTGGCCTAGTTTATTGAATATAATTATGGTTATATGAGAAATCATGAAATCGTAACCATTCCCCTATTGTGTGCCGTCCTTGAGTAACGAGCTGCTCTGGAACGAATGCACTATTACTTGGTAGGCTTGATTTCCAATGTTATAGTACGAATGGAACCTATATGGTAAAGAGGCTTGTGATGGTGTACGGACCGTGTGAAGTGATGACTTAAGGTGATAATGTGTCCCTTAGCTCCGAATCCATCTCGTATGCTAAGTAATTATGAGGATCCATGACTCGCTCAGACTTTTAGACGTAAAAGAGGACGGGAAGAAGGGATGCCTTGATAAGGTTATCGATTGTGATAATTATTTGAGTTAACAAGACTCCTAACATGTTTCTATATAGTGTGAGATTATGAGTTTGTGAACTCAAAGTCCTTTCCCTTCCCTTGGACTTGAGTTAGGATTTGATTAGAACCTTGTAAAGCTGAGAGAATCCATAAGATAGGGAACTCAATGAGATTTAATATCTCATCCCATCTTGTTGATTATATTACTGGTACTACAGGTTCCGCGAAGGGTAAGGAGAAAGTCGTTTGATTTTCCTTAGGCCTCTTGGCTTTTTGGGATGGCAAGACTTCCGATTTAGAGTTTTATTTTGAGATCATTGTATTGATCTAGTTCTTAGTGTATTTGGGACATCTTGTATATGTTATGCCATAGATTTTAGTACTTTGTATTTTGGGCATGTAATGTATACAATGTGTTAACTTGGAACTTATGGTATATCAGTACCAAAACTTGGATTCATGTATAATATATATGCTTTGATGTCTGTTGTTATATGTGGGTGTTACAGTTGGTATCAGAGCAGGTCGTATCCTCGACCTAGCCATGAAATAGTATAAGTAGTTCTTTCCGATTCATATGTGTTGTGTCACCATTGGTCTTAAGTGTTATTTGTATGGCATTAAGCCTAATCAACTTAATCCTATCTATATGACGTTTAGGAATATGGCTGACGGATGCAAAAGCAATCGTGGTAGACCCGGAACTACTCTAGCTGGGACGAATCCGCCATGCGGCGAGGAGCGTGTCCCATGGCCCCAGTTCTTACAACAGATGCAGCAGCAGCAGAACCAGTTCATACAGCAGATGGTACAACAGTTGAATGGGGGTCTTAATCCTCCAGTGGTTGTTCCAGATGTTGTAAGTGGAAGCTTTCGAGATTTTATCTGCATGAATCCTCCTGAATTTCATGGTGGATTAGATCCCGTGAAAGCTCGTGAATGGGTGGCTGGTATGGAGAGAATCTTCCTGATAGTTCGATGTAGTGAAGAGAACAAAGTGTTGTTTGCTTCTCACTCGTTGAAAGGTCCTGCTATGAGGTGGTGGGAAAGTGCTTAAGCTTTAATGACTATCCAAGAGGTGCCTAAAGTGTGGGAGCAATTTAAGATCACTTTTATGGAGAATTATTTCCCTAGTTCTTTGAGGACTTAAAAGGAGTTTGATTTCCAACAGTTGAAGCAAGGTACTTTGACTGTGGCTGCTTATGCTGAGAAGTTTGAGATCATGGCTGCTTACTCTAGACAAGCCATGTATGCTCCGGATGAAAATTGGAAAATTGACCAATTCCACTTTGGATTGAAAGCTGAGATTTCTCACAGCGTGTCTCAAAGGGAGTTCACTAGTTATGCTGAATTGCTAAGGCAATTTTATGTGACTGAGAATAGTTTGAAGAAAATTTAGGCAGAAGGAGATTCGCGTAGGTTGAATCTGAATGATCGTGGAAGATCCAACCAACATTTTAGGCCTAGGCAACAAGCCTTCACGGGGAAACAAGTTCAGGATTTTAGGGAAAGTACACCTCTTGTGTGTCGTACTTGTGGTAAGATGCATTTTGGTAGATGTCGCTTCGAAGGAGTGGAGTGTCATCGGTGTCATAAAGTGGGTCATATGGCGAAAGATTGTCCTCAGAATGGGAATCAGGTGCAAGGAAACAGTACCAGGCGAGTTTATACCTTGGATGCAAATAAAGCAAAGGGCGATAACTCTTCAATTGCTGGTACGTGTTTTGTTAATGGGAATCTTTGTTTTGTATTATTTGACTATGGAGTGACACACTCTTTTGTGTCAATGCAATGTGTGAAGCGACTTGGGTTGCAAGCTATTTCGTTATCTCCTCCCATGGTGGTTACTACTGCCATGGATGAGATGGTTAAAACACCATTAATGTGTGAAAATTGTGTTATATCTGTTGATGGAAGAGTTTTTCAGATTGATCTTATTTGTTTGCCGCTTAAGAAAGTAGATGTTATTTTTGGAATGGATTGGCTTTCTGCTAATTCGGTTTTCATCGGGTGTAAAGAAAAGCTAATCATCATTCCATCTACCGAAGCTACTCCGAAAGATATGTTAACAACTATTTTAAAAGGTACTGTTGAAATGATAAATTTATTGTTTGAGAAGGAAAAATTTGTTCTTTTGGTTCTCACTAAGGAGGAGAGTAGCGACCTTCAAGTTCTGAGTATCCCTGTAGTCTGTGAGTTTTCAGAAGTTTTCCCCGAGAATGTCATTTCTCTTCCTCCGGAAAGGGAAGTGGAATTTTCTGTTGACCTGCTACCGGGAACGGCTCCTATATCCGTTTCTCCATATCGGATGGCACCACTTGAAATAAGAGAATTGAAGGAGCAATTGGAAGAATTAATGGCCAAGCATTTTGTTAGACCCAGTGTTTCACCCTGGGGAGCTCCAGTGTTGTTGGTAAAGAAGAAGGATGGTGGAATACTGTTATGTATTGATTACCGACAGTTGAATAAAGTCACCATCAAGAACAAGTACCCATTACCTAGGATAGACGACCTGTTAGATCAATTGAAAAGAGCCAGTGTGTTCTCGAAGATTGATTTACGGTCGGGTTATCATCATATCCGTGTGAAGAGTTCAGATGTATCAAAGACCGCATTTAGAACTCGTTATGGCCATTAAGAATTCTTAGTAATGCCTTTCGGTGTGACGAATGCTCCGGCAGTTTTTATGGATTATATGAATCGGATATTTCAAGCTTACTTGGACCAATTTGTTGTGATCTTCATTTATGACATTCTTGTTTATTCTCGTACTTCACAAGAGCACGAAGTACATTTAAGAATCGTTTTATCGATCTTACAAGAGAAGCAACTTTTTGCCAAGATTGAGCAAGTGTGAGTTTTGGAAGTCGAAGGTTAGTTTTCTTGGTCACGTCATATCTCAGGGAGGTATGGCAGTTGATCCATCGAAAGTTGAAGCGGTAATTAATTGGGAGAGACCGAATAATGTTTCAGAAGTTAGAAGTTTCTTGGGACTGGTAGGTTATTACAGAAGGTTTATCAAGAGCTTTTCTCAGTTGGCCTTACCAATGACTAAAGTTACTTGGAAGGATTGTCCTTATGAATGGGATTCGGATTGTGAACAAAGTTTTATGAATTTGAAAGAAAGATTAACGATTGCTCCTGTTTTGATCATTCCTGATCCTAACAAGTCGTGTGAGGTATTTTGTGATGCATCAAAGATGGGATTAGGAGGTGTCTTGATGCAAGAGAGTCGCGCGGTGGCTTATGCTTCTTGACAATTGAAAGTTCACGAGAATAATTATCCAATGCATGATTTGGAATTGGCGGAGGTTGTCTTTACTTTGCAAGTGTGGCGTTATTATTTGTATGGAGTACGTTTTGAGATGTTTAGTGACCACAAGAGTTTAAAATATCTTTTTGACCAAAAGGAGTTAAATATGCGTCAAAGGAGATGGATGGAATATTTGAAGGATTATGATTTGGAACTAAGGTACCATCCAGGTAAAGTGAATAAAGTAGCAGATGCGTTGAGCAGAAAAGTATTACGTAATGCCGAGTTGATGATGTTAGAGTATGCCCTATTGGAAAAGTTTAGGGATCTTAATCTTTAATTTGTTTGGACTCTTGATGGTGTGATTATGGGAAACTTGAATGTTAATTCTACTCTTAGGGAGGAAATTCAATGAGGGCAAGTGTTGGATGAGATGTTACAAGAAGTGTTAGTACAATCGGGTTTTGTGCGAGCTACCGACAGAATTATTTTGTTTAACCAAAGAATTTGTGTTTCGGATGATACGGTGTTGAAAAGAAGGATTTTAGAGGAAGCGCATAAAGGTGATTTTACTATACATCCTGGTTCTTCGAAAATGTACCAAGACTTGAAGAGGGACTATAGGTGGTCCAGTATGAAAAGAGATATTGCGGTGTATGTTTCGGAGTGTGCGATATGCCAACAGGTAAAGATTAAACATCAAAGACCAGGTGGATTGTTGCAACCTTTAGAAATTCTGGTATGGAAGTGGGATAGTATTTCTATGGACTTCGCAGTTGGATTACCCCGTACTAAACGTGGTTATGATTCTATTTGGGTAATTGTAGATCGGTTGATGAAATCTGCGCATTTCTTAGCCGTAAAGACTACATACAAGGCAAGTCATCTTGCAAGGTTGTTTATTTCAAAAATTGTGAGGTTACATGGTATTCCCTCTAGTATTGTGTCTGACAGAGACCCAAAATTTACTACAAGGTTTTGGAGAGCTTTTCAGCAAGCTATGGGAACAAGGTTTTGTTTGAGCACATCAAATCATCCACAAACGGATGGTCAGACAGAACGGACGATACAAACAATGAAAGATATGTTGAGGGCTTGTGTGCTTGGAAGCGGAGGAAATTGCATAGAACTTTTACCATTGATTGAGTTTTCATACAACAATTATTATCATGTAATTATTGGTATGGCTCCTTACGAGGCATTATATGGAAGGAAATGTAGGACGCCTTTATGTTGGGCGGAAATTGGCGAAGATAGAATTTTAGGACCTGAGATTATCCAAGAGACTACGGAAAAGATTAGAATGATTCATGATAAAGATAAATAAGCACAAGATTGTCAGAAGAGTTATGAGGATAACCGTAGGAGACCTTCAGAATTCAATGAAGGTGATCACGTGTTTTTGAAAGTTACTCCGAGATTCACATTGAAAGGACCGTTTAAGTCGCGAAAGTTAAGTCCGATATACGTGGGACCGTATCAAGTTCTATAAAGGATTGGCGAAGTAGCTTACAGATCAGCCTTACCGCCATCTCTGTCAGAAATTCATGATGTTTTTCATGTGTCTCAGCTTCGGAAGCTTGTTCCAGATCGTCTTCAGCCTATTTTACCTGATATATTGAGATAGAAATAGATTTGACGTTTGAACTTCAACCAATCCATATCACAGGAAGAGAAACTAAGGTACTAAGGAATAAAGAGATTTATCTTGTGAAAGTTCAGTGGGATGAGACGTATTCGGGTCATGCAACTTGGGAACTAGGATCACAGATGCGAGATGCTTACCCTCATCTTTTCAGGTAATCTTTAAATTCGAGGACGAATTTCTATTTAAGGAATGGAGGATGTAATACCCCGTATTTTAATTTGCTCTGGATAATATTAGTTGTGATCAACTGGGTTCCGGTATACTCTGAGAAATTATCTGCAAGGATAATTAGAGTAACTGTTGAAATCAGAGCATATCCAATTAATATTATCTGACTCTGAGGTTTTATTAATTGGTGCTAGAGAGACTATTTGGAAATTTATTGATGCTACTAATTAATGATATTTCTCTATATCATTTCATTTCCATCATTTTCCTAAAGTAGAAACAAAAGTGGAAAAGATAGTAAGAGTTAGAGAGAAGTTGGAGAAGGAAGAAGGAAAAGAAGAAAAGAAGAAGAAAACCCTAGAAACTCCAGATCAAGAATCATCATCTCTTCTTTATCAATCAACCCAACATCTTCTTCATCATCTTCATCTTATTGTTGGTGAGTTCTAGTTAAAACCCTAAGTATAGAAACTTAAGTTATAAGTTGATCAAATATGGTAGATTTTAATTTAATGAGTAAATCGATGTTTCTAACGGATGAAATGCGATATAAATCGTATAGAATAATCAATATGCATGTATAATCATCTGTTGAAACTTATTATCATGTTTGAAATTGTTTGGAATGAGATTGAATTTGGAAGTATCCAATTAAAACATGTATTTTTGATTCTACGCCCAGAGTAACCGGTTACCCTCTGGGGAGTAACTGGTTACCCTTTGAAAAAATGGTGTTCTACGCAGAAAATGAACGAAGTAACCGGTTACCTTATCTCGAGTAACCAGTTAACCAAAAGTGTCTCTAACTCTCAATTTGGTTTTGTGTGAACAGTAAAGCTTGAGTAACCGGTTACCCTATATTGAGTAACCGGTTACCACTGTTATGTTTTGAAAAATACCTTTGAAAATTAATATCTTTTAAACCGTGTTTCCGATCGAGGAGTTCTTGGTACCGATGGAAAGCTATGAGAATATTCTATATAATGGAAGTGAAAAATATCGGTTTTGTTGCCCGATTAAATAATCAGAGGAAACCCAAAAGTGGTATAAGTTATGTTTGAATTATCACATGTAATTCTATTGTGCAATTGTAACATGCTTTGCATATCTTATTGTTGTTAAAATTGATATTATGAGATGCATATTTAAAAGATAAATAGGAAGTGTGAGGGTGACTTACACTAAATTATAATAGAACCTAGTAATGGGCTAGGAAAATAGGTAAACAATCTAATGTTAACGCTCGCGCATAAAAGGCCGAAGCGTGTAACCAGATACTGGGTGGTATAGAAAGAAACAAACACTATTATGGAACATGTGTATTATGTTAGTTATTGGAAAAGGAAAATGAGGCCTAAAGGCATATGTGGCCTAGTTTATTGAATAAAATTATGGTTGTATGAGAAATCATGAAATCGTAACCATTCCCCTATTGTGTGCCGTCCTTGAGTAACGAGCTCCTCTGGAACGAATGCACTATTACTTGGTAGGCTTGATTTCCAATGTTATAGTACGAATGGAACCTATATGGTAAAGAGGCTTGTGATGGTGTACGGACCGTGTGAAGTGATGACTTAAGGTGATAATGTGTCCCTTAGCTCCGAATCCATCTCGTATGCTAAGTAATTATGAGGATCCATGACTCGCTCAGACTTTTAGACGTAAAAGAGGACGGGAAGAAGGGATGCCTTGATAAGGTTATCGATTGTGATAATTATTTGAGTTAACAAGACTCCTAACATGTTTCTATATAGTGTGAGATTATGAGTTTGTGAACTCAAAGTCCTTTCCCTTCCCTTGGACTTGAGTTAGGATTTGATTAGAACCTTGTAAAGCTGAGAGAATCCATAAGATAGGGAACTCAATGAGATTTAATATCTCATCCCATCTTGTTGATTATATTACTAGTACTACAGGTTCTGCGAAGGGTAAGGAGAAAGTCGTTTGATTTTCCTTAGGCCTCTTGGCTTTTTGGGATGGCAAGACTTCCGATTTGGAGTTTTATTTTGAGATCATTGTATTGATCTAGTTCTTAGTGTATTTGGGACATCTTGTATATGTTATGCCATAGATTTTAGTACTTTGTATTTTGGGCATGTAATGTATACAATGTGTTAACTTGGAACTTATGGTATATCAGTACCAAAACTTGGATTCATGTATAATATATATGCTTTGATGTCTGTTGTTATATGTGGGTGTTACATTTGGTATCAGAGCAGGTCGTATCCTCGACCTAGCCATGAAATAGTATAAGTAGTTCTTTCCGTTTCATATGTGTTGTGTCACCATTGGTCTTAAGTGTTATTTGTATGGCATTAAGCCTAATCAACTTAATCCTATCTATATGACGTTTAGGAATATGGCTGACGGATGCAAAAGCAATCGTGGTAGACCCGGAACTACTCTAGCTGGGACGAATCTGCCATGCGGCGAGGAGCGTGTCCCATGGCCCCAGTTCTTACAACAGATGCAGCAGCAGCAGAACCAGTTCATACAGCAGATGGTACAACAGTTGAATGGGGGTCTTAATCCTCCAGTGGTTGTTCCAGATGTTGTAAGTGGAAGCTTTCGAGATTTTATCTGCATGAATCCTCCTGAATTTCATGGTGGATTAGATCCCGTGAAAGCTCGTGAATGGGTGGCTGGTATGGAGAGAATCTTCCTGATAGTTCGATGTAGTGAAGAGAACAAAGTGTTGTTTGCTTATCACTCGTTGAAAGGTCCTGCTATGAGGTGGTGGGAAAGTGCTTAAGCTTTAATGACTATCCAAGAGGTGCCTAAAGTCTGGGAGCAATTTAAGATCACTTTTATGGAGAATTATTTCCCTAGTTCTTTGAGGACTTAAAAGGAGTTTGATTTCCAACAGTTGAAGCAAGGTACTTTGACTGTGGCTGCTTATGCTGAGAAGTTTGAGATCATGGCTGCTTACTCTAGACAAGCCATGTATGCTCCGGATGAAAATTGGAAAATTGACCAATTCCACTTTGGATTGAAAGCTGAGATTTCTCACAGCGTGTCTCAAAGGGAGTTCACTAGTTATGCTGAATTGCTAAGGCAATTTTATGTGACTGAGAATAGTTTGAAGAAAATTTAGGCAGAAGGAGATTCGCGTAGGTTGAATCTGAATGATCGTGGAAGATCCAACCAACATTTTAGGCCTAGGCAACAAGCCTTCATGGGGAAACAAGTTCAGGATTCTAGGGAAAGTACACCTCTTGTGTGTCGTACTTGTGGTAAGATGCATTTTGGTAGATGTCGCTTCGAAGGAGTGGAGTGTCATCGGTGTCATAAAGTGGGTCATATGGCGAAAGATTGTCCTCAGAATGGGAATCAGGTGCAAGGAAACAGTACCAGGCGAGTTTATACCTTGGATGCAAAGAAAGCAAAGGGCGATAACTCTTCGATTGCTGGTACGTGTTTTGTTAATGGGAATCTTTGTTTTGTATTATTTGACTGTGGAGTGACACACTCTTTTGTGTCAATGCAATGTGTGAAGCGACTTGGGTTGCAAGTTATTTCGTTATCTCCTCCCATGGTGGTTACTACTGCCATGGATGAGATGGTTAAAACACCATTAATGTGTGAAAATTGTGTTATATCTGTTGATGGAAGAGTTTTTCAGATTGATCTTATTTGTTTGCCGCTTAAGAAAGTAGATGTTATTTTTGGAATGGATTGGCTTTCTGCTAATTCGGTTTTCATCGGGTGTGAAGAAAAGCTAATCATCATTCCATCTACCGAAGCTACTCCGAAAGATATGTTAACAACTATTTTAAAAGGTACGGTTGAAATGATAAATTTATTGTTTGAGAAGGAAAAATTTGTTCTTTTGGTTCTCACTAAGGAGGAGAGTAGCAACCTTCAAGTTCTGAGTATCCCTTTAGTCTGTGAGTTTTCAGAAGTTTTCCCTAAGAATGTCACTTCTCTTCCTCCGGAAAGGGAAGTGGAATTTTCTGTTGACCTGATACCGGGAACGGCTCCTATATCCGTTTCTCCGTATCGGATGGCACCACTTGAAATAAGAGAATTGAAGGAGCAATTGGAAGAATTAATGGCCAAGCATTTTGTTAGACCCAGTGTTTCACCCTGGGGAGCTCCAGTGTTGTTGGTAAAGAAGAAGGATGGTGGAATACTGTTATGTATTGATTACCGATAGTTGAATAAAGTCACCATCAAGAACAAGTACCCATTACCTAGGATAGACGACCTGTTAGATCAATTGAAAGGAGCCAGTGTGTTCTCGAAGATTGATTTACGGTCGGGTTATCATCATATCCGTGTGAAGAGTTCAGATGTATCAAAGACCGCATTTAGAACTCGTTATGGCCATTAAGAATTCTTAGTAATGCCTTTCGGTGTGACGAATGCTCCGGCAGTTTTTATGGATTATATGAATCGGATATTTCAAGCTTACTTGGACCAATTTGTTGTGATCTTCATTTATGACATTCTTGTTTATTCTCGTACTTCACAAGAGCACGAAGTACATTTAAGAATCGTTTTATCGATCTTACAAGAGAAGCAACTTTTTGCCAAGATTGAGCAAGTGTGAGTTTTGGAAGTCGAAGGTTAGTTTTCTTGGTCACGTCATATCTCAGGGAGGTATGGCAGTTGATCCATCGAAAGTTGAAGCGGTAATTAATTGGGAGAGACCGAATAATGTTTCAGAAGTTAGAAGTTTCTTGGGACTGGTAGGTTATTACAGAAGGTTTATCAAGAGCTTTTCTCAGTTGGCCTTACCAATGACTAAAGTTACTTGGAAGGATTGTCCTTATGAATGGGATTCGGATTGTGAACAAAGTTTTATGAATTTGAAAGAAAGATTAACGATTGCTCCTGTTTTGATCATTCC
Organism: Lathyrus tuberosus; assembly: GCA_022829125.1. Classification (NCBI taxonomy): domain Eukaryota; kingdom Viridiplantae; phylum Streptophyta; class Magnoliopsida; order Fabales; family Fabaceae; genus Lathyrus; species Lathyrus tuberosus. The sequence goes on from JALAZF010000639.1 coordinate 1,260,352, forward strand.
TGATCCTAACAAGTCGTGTGAGGTATTTTGTGATGCATCAAAGATGGGATTAGGAGGTGTCTTGATGCAAGAGAGTCGCGTGGTGGCTTATGCTTCTTGACAATTGAAAGTTCACGAGAATAATTATCCAATGCATGATTTGGAATTGGCGGAGGTTGTCTTTACTTTGCAAGTGTGGCGTTATTATTTGTATGGAGTACGTTTTGAGATGTTTAGTGACCACAAGAGTTTAAAATATCTTTTTGACCAAAAGGAGTTAAATATGCGTCAAAGGAGATGGATGGAATATTTGAAGGATTATGATTTGGAACTAAGGTACCATCCAGGTAAAGTGAATAAAGTAGCAGATGCGTTGAGCAGAAAAGTATTACGTAATGCCGAGTTGATGATGTTAGAGTATGCCCTATTGGAAAAGTTTAGGGATCTTAATCTTTAATTTGTTTGGACTCTTGATGGTGTGATTATGGGAAACTTGAATGTTAATTCTACTCTTAGGGAGGAAATTCAATGAGGGCAAGTGTTGGATGAGATGTTACAAGAAGTGTTAGTACAATCGGGTTTTGTGCGAGCTACCGACAGAATTATTTTGTTTAACCAAAGAATTTGTGTTTCGGATGATACGGTGTTGAAAAGAAGGATTTTAGAGGAAGCGCATAAAGGTGATTTTACTATACATCCTGGTTCTTCGAAAATGTACCAAGACTTGAAGAGGGACTATAGGTGGTCCAGTATGAAAAGAGATATTGCGGTGTATGTTTCGGAGTGTGCGATATGCCAACAGGTAAAGATTAAACATCAAAGACCAGGTGGATTGTTGCAACCTTTAGAAATTCTGGTATGGAAGTGGGATAGTATTTCTATGGACTTCGCAGTTGGATTACCCCGTACTAAACGTGGTTATGATTCTATTTGGGTAATTGTAGATCGGTTGATGAAATCTGCGCATTTCTTAGCCGTAAAGACTACATACAAGGCAAGTCATCTTGCAAGGTTGTTTATTTCAAAAATTGTGAGGTTACATGGTATTCCCTCTAGTATTGTGTCTGACAGAGACCCAAAATTTACTACAAGGTTTTGGAGAGCTTTTCAGCAAGCTATGGGAACAAGGTTTTGTTTGAGCACATCAAATCATCCACAAACGGATGGTCAGACAGAACGGACGATACAAACAATGGAAGATATGTTGAGGGCTTGTGTGCTTGGAAGCGGAGGAAATTGGATAGAACTTTTACCATTGATTGAGTTTTCATACAACAATTATTATCATGTAATTATTGGTATGGCTCCTTACGAGGCATTATATGGAAGGAAATGTAGGACGCCTTTATGTTGGGCGGAAATTGGCGAAGATAGAATTTTAGGACCTGAGATTATCCAAGAGACTACGGAAAAGATTAGAATGATTCATGATAAAGATAAATAAGCACAAGATTGTCAGAAGAGTTATGAGGATAACCGTAGGAGACCTTTAGAATTCAATGAAGGTGATCACGTGTTTTTGAAAGTTACTCCGAGATTCACATTGAAAGGACCGTTTAAGTCGCGAAAGTTAAGTCCGATATACGTGGGACCGTATCAAGCTCTATAAAGTATTGGCGAAGTAGCTTACAGATCAGCCTTACCGCCATCTCTGTCAGAAATTCATGATGTTTTTCATGTGTCTCAGCTTCGGAAGCTTGTTCCAGATCGTCTTCAGCCTATTTTACCTGATATATTGAGATAGAAACAGATTTGACGTTTGAACTTCAACCAATCCATATCACAGGAAGAGAAACTAAGGTACTAAGGAATAAAGGGATTTATCTTGTGAAAGTTCTGTGGGATGAGACGTATTCGGGTCATGCAACTTGGGAACTAGGATCACATATGCGAGATGCTTACCCTCATCTTTTCAGGTAATCTTTAAATTCGAGGACGAATTTCTATTTAAGGAAGGGAGGATGTAATACCCCGTATTTTAATTTGCTCTGGATAATATTAGTTGTGATCAACTGGGTTCCGGTATACTCTGAGAAATTATCTGCAAGGATAATTAGAGTAACTGTTGAAATCAGAGCAGATCCAATTAATATTATCTGACTCTGAGGTTTTATTAATTGGTGCTAGAGAGACTATTTGGACATTTATTGATGCTACTAATTAATGATATTTCTCTATATCATTTCATTTCCATCATTTTCCTAAAGTAGAAACAAAAGTGGAAAAGATAGTAAGAGTTAGAGAGAAGTTGGAGAAGGAAGAAGGAAAAGAAGAAAAGAAGAAGAAAACCCTAGAAACTCCAGATCAAGAATCATCATCTCTTCTTTATCAATCAACCCAACATCTTCTTCATCATCTTCATCTTATTGTTGGTGAGTTCTAGTTAAAACCCTAAGTATAGAAACTTAAGTTATAAGTTGATCAAATATGGTAGATTTTAATTTAATGAGTAAATCGATGTTTCTAACGGATGAAATGCGATATAAATCGTATAGAATAATCAATATGCATGTATAATCATCTGTTGAAACTTATTATCATGTTTGAAATTGTCTGGAATGAGATTGAATTTGGAAGTATCCAATTAAAACATGTATTTTTTATTCTGCGCCCAGAGTAACCGGTTACCCTCTGTAGAGTAACTGGTTACCCTTTGAAAAAATGGTGTTCTGTGCAGAAAATGAACAAAGTAACCGGTTACCTTGTCTCGAGTAACCGGTTACCCAAAAGTGTCTCTTACTCTCAATTTGGTTCTGTGTGATCAGTAAAGCTTGAGTAACCGATTACCCTATATTGAGTAACCGGTTACCACTGTTATGTTTTGAAAAATACCTTTGAAAATTAATATCTTTTAAACCATGTTTCTGATCGAGGAGTTCTTTGTACCGATGGAAAGCTATGAGAATATTCTATATAATGGAAGTGAAAAATATCGGTTTTGTTGCTTGATTAAATAATCGGAGGAAACCCAAAAGTTGTATAACTTATGTTTGAATTATCACATGTAATTCTATTGTGCAATTGTAACATGCTTTGCCTATCTTATTGTTGTTAAACTTGATATTGTGAGATGCATATTTAAAAGATAAATAGGAAGTGTGAGGGTGACTTACACCAAATTACAATAGAACCTAGTAATGGGCTAGTAAAATTTGTAAACAATCTAATGTTAACGCTCGCGCATAAAAGGCCGAAGCGTGTAACCAAATACTGGGTGGTATAGAAAGGAACAAACACTATTATGGAACATGTGTATGATGTTAGTTATTGGAAAAGGCAAATGTGGCCTAAAGGCATATGTGGCCTAGTTTATTGGATACAATTATGGTTGTATGAGAAATCACGAAATCATAACCATTCCCCTATTGTGTGTCGTCCATGAGTAACGAGCTCCTCTGGAACGAATGCACTATTACTTGGTAGGTTTGATTCCCAATGTTATAGTACGAATGAAACCTATATGGTAAAGAGACTTGTGACGGTGTACGGACCGTGTGAAGTGACGACTTAAGGTGATAATGTTTCCCTTAGCTCCGAATCCATCTCATATGCCAAGTAATTACGAGGATTCATGACTCGCTCAGACTTTTAGACGTAAAAGAAGACGGGAAGAAGGGATGCCTGGATAAGGTTATCGATAGTGATAATTATTTGAGTTAACAGGACTCCTAACATGTTTCCATATAGTATGAGATTGTGAGTTTGTGAACTCGAAGTCCTTTCCCTTCCCTTGGACTTGAGTTAGGATTTGATTAGAACCTTGTAAAGCTGAGAGAATCAATAAGATAGGGAACTCACTGAGATTTAATATCTCACCCCATGTTGTTGATTATATTACAGGTACTACAGGTTCCGCGATGAGTAAGGAGAAAGTCATTTGATTTTCCTTACGCCTCTTGGCTTTTTGGGATGGCAAGACTTCCGCTTTGGAGTTTTATTTTGAGATCATTATATTGATCTAGTTCTTAGTGTATTTGGGACATCTTGTATATGTTATGCCATAGATTTTAGTACTTTGTATTTTGGGCATGTAATGTATACAATGTGCTAACTAGGAACTTATGGTATTTTAGTACCAAAACTTGGATTCATGTATAATATATATGCTTTGATGTATCTTGTTATATGTGGGTGTTACACGGAGTGTTGAGAAAAACAAGTGAGTTGGAAGTGTTGAAAAACAAGTGTGGGTAAGCCCCACATTGATTAGAAAAAGTTGAGATAGAGCACTTTATAAGTTTGAGAACCCAAACACCTATTACCTTACAGTTTTGGGTGAATATGTGGTGTGTCTCTCATAAGGTGTGTTTCTCATAAAGAAATACCCCAATATAAAAAAATTATCCCACATGTTGACCCCCGAATTAATGACCTAACATGTACGAATGTAAATGTGGTATTGATGCTCTAGTGATGACTGCATGGAGTGATCCGCACTCAAGTCTCCGCTTTTATGGGTGTGAGATATATAAGATAGGTTTGTTGTGTTTTACATTAATGCATATTTTGAATTAGTGGTAGCCCAAAATTTTTCTATTCATTAATCTTATTTCATCTTCGTTTGTGTTTCCATCTGCCAAGCTACAAAAAATATAATCATTTTATTTGGCTGGATGAAAAATTAATCCTAGAGCAAAGGAATTAATCTCTTCATTACTTTATAAAGTAAACAAAGAGAAGCAAAATGTTAGTGATGCTAAAGTTAAAGATGATGAAATTAGGTGTTAATTAAGAAGTTAGTTATTGATTAAGTGTTTAGGGGATGATTAAATGATCATGTCTAGATTAATGGTTTATGTTCTGACTATGTATTGATTAAGTGCTGACCAATTTGATGTTGATGAAGTGTTATTGTAACAAGTTTGGATTATGAATGACAAAATTTTTGTTTTTGTCACAACAATATTTGTTTATGTCAAAATATATATGACATGATTTTTCTATAAGATGTCTTAAAATATGAGCATAACCTGTCAAAAATTTTCCATAAGTTATCTTAAAATATGAGCATATATTGTCAAAATTATGGGCATAAAATGTCATAATTTTGCCATAACATGATTTAAAATAGGAGTTATTAAAAATGACCATATATGGGCATAACCTTTCAAAATTATTGGCATAAGCAATCAAAATTCTGAATACACAAATGGCCATAATTGAACTTTACCAATTGAAGTATTACATCAAAATATTCCATATTTGATCAAATATAACAATTGGATACACATATCCAAACATAATCTTGTTCTTAACATCCAAATATATCATAATTAATCCATAACATCAAACTAATACAAAATTGATCCATAATATCAAAATATTATATTATTGATCCATAAAATCAAAATGATCTATCTTGAATAGGTTTAGAAGGTTGTGGTGCATGTGATCCTTGCACAATTATTGTCTGTTTTTCCATGTCTGCTTATCCCTTTAATTTTTCCTTTATTTTTCCAACCATTGCAACCTTATCCCTTTATTGCTTGTTAACACCCTTTGGAATGGACATGCCAACTGCGGTATTTCTTTTACAGTTCCTCATATTATGTCTCATTACTCTATATTTCGTAAATGTAACTATTGATAGTCTCCTTGGCAATACATGAAGATTCCAAGGTTCATAATGGTCTTGTTTCTCATATTTTTTTGGACGACCAGTTGCTCGTCTCATGACTAGTGGACTGAATGATACCTTATCATCCAAAGACCACAATTATGGTCTATTTGTTTGGAAGATAATGTGACAGTAAGTATTTTCAAATGTGGATTTCCTACAAATAAAGTATAACACCAGGTTGTGTATTTTCTATAAACAAATGGACAATTAAACATATAATGGTAGTGTTTCAAAAGTCTAATAGTTAAACACATAATCTTTAGGGTTTTTCTTGTTCTAACATATACATGTTTTGGCATGACAACAGGGTATCCTAGTCAAAGCCCATTTCTTACATGTTTTCTATTTCAGATCAACACAATAGGTATAATTGCTATTTGTTACATTGAACATTGGAAGATCATCATCACCATGCCATGTAGGGGTCCATCCTTTTGATTATTTTTATTATTTTAATTAATCATTTGGATTTCATAGCATTTGCTTTTATAATACATGTGCAATAATTTCTTCTAGCTAGTTATCCTTTTTGTTAGGTAATGTTTGATCCCTTATGATAATGTGATTATTGGCTAATCCCTATATTTCAATACTTCCCAGTCAAAGGCCTGAAACATGTTATTTAGCTGCATGTCACATTTTGTATATGTCTTGAAGTGTGACATGATCCACTAGTGTGCAAGGAATTCCATGAACCTTCATTTAAGGCCTTTACCCTTAGTGTTTCCATATCCCAGACAAGCATTGTAGTAGCCCTTTCAGATTCCCACAATACCTTTTTTAATTTCAATATAGTGCACTTCTTCTTTCAATCCTACAATACCTCATTTTCTTCTTTGTAACACCCAAATATAATAAACATACATCAAAGCATATATATTATACATGAATCCAAGTTTGGTACTGAAATACCATAAGTTCCTAGTTAACACATTGTATACATTACATGCCCAAAATACAAAGTACTAAAAGTCTATGGCATAATATATACAAGATGTCCCAATACACTAAGAACTAGATCAATACAATGATCTCAAAATAAAACTCCAAAGCGGAAGCCACGCCATCCATAAAAGCCAAGGAAAGTAAGGAAAATCAAACGACTTTATCCTTATCCTTCGCGGAACCTGTAGTACCTGTAATATAATCAACAACATGGGGTGAGATATTAAATCTCAGTGAGTTCCCTATCATATAGATTCTCTCGGATTTACAAGGTTCTATCAATCCTAACTCAAGTCAAAGGGAAGGGAAATGAGCTTGAGCTCACAATCTCACACTATATGGAAACATGTTCATGAGTTCATTAACTCAAAATATCACTAATCGATAACCTTACCAAGGCATCCCCTTTTTTCGTCCGCTTCTACGTCTAGAAGGCGACCCGAGTCATGGATCCTCGTAACTTACTTGACATACGAAATGGATTCGGGATCATCGGCCTGTTAATCGTGAACCATCACTTCTCATGGCCTGTTAACCATCTCAAGTCTCTTTACCATATAGGCTCCATTCGTACTACACGCGAGAATCAAACCTACCAAGTAATTATGCATACGTTCCAGAGGAGTCTGAGACTCATGAAACTGCAAATCAAGGGAAACGGTTACGATTACGTGATCACACACACACAAACATAATTGTATTCGACAATCACTAGGCCACATTCGCCTTAAGGCCTTTTCTCCTTTTCACCTATACTAGGTTCACACATGTTCCATACTAGTGTTTCACTCTCATCTAGACCATTACTCGTCAAGGATGCACATATATACATCGAATGCCCGAGCATCGCCATCTAGAGTTTCCTATCAATTTCTAGTCACATTACTAGATTCTACTATAGTTTCATGTTGAGGTTTCCTCACTCTTCCTATTCCATATATTAAACATGCATATCTCTGATTCATGTTCAACAATAATAGATTAGGCAAGATATATTACAATTGTACAATAGACACATATAATAAGTCAATCATACTTTATACACATTTTGGGTTTTTCCTCCAATTATTTAATCGGCCATTAAAACCGATATTTTTCACTTCCATCGTGTAGAATATTTTCATAGCTTTCCATCGGTACCAAGAGCACCTCGATCGGAAACACGGTTTGAAAGATATTAATTTTCAAAGATATTTTCCAAAACATAACAGTGGTAACCGGTTACCCTATATAGAGTAACCGGTTACGCATTCATCCTGCGCAGACAGTAGCTAAAGCTCAATTGGGTAACCAGTTACCTCAGAATGAGTAACCGGTTAACCAGTTCAATTTCTGCGTAACAGAGTCATTTTTCCTGCAAGTAACCGGTTACCCTATAATTAGTAACCGGTTACCACTGAGTCTGAGACCTAAAAACCTTCATTTTCAGCATCAAAACTCAATGGAACATCACCAAAACTCATGGCAACAACATAGTAAGCATCAAACATCTATATTTCATACAACCCACACATTTTATGCATTCTATTTCAAATACTAACCATATCAAACCCCATTTTGTATGATCAATCCATTTTCACCATTTTAATTCAATTTTAACCTAAGTTTCAATACTTAGGGTTCTAACTAGAACTCACCAACAACAAGATGAAGATGATGAAGAAGATGTTGGGTTGATTGATGAAGAAGAGATGATGATTCCAAGCTTTTCTTCTTCCTCCTCTCTAGGTTTTCTTCTTCTTTTCTTCCTTTCCTCTTCTTTCTCTCTTCTTCCTTTCCTCTTCTTTCTCTCTTCTTCCTTCTATCTTTCTATCTTTTTCTTTTTAAACGGAGAGGAAAAAGGAAATGAAAAGATATAGAGAAATATCTTTAATTTGTAACACTACTAAATGTTCAAAAAGTCTCTATAGAACCAATTAATAAAACCTCAGAGTCAGATAATATTAATTGGATCTGATCTGAGTTCAACAGTTACTCTAATTATCCTTGCAGATAATTTCTCAAAGTACACCGGAACTCAGTTGATCACAAATAATATTATCCAGAGCAAAATAAAATACGGGGTATTACATCCTCCCCTCCTTAAATAGAAATTCGTCCTCGAATTTAAAGATTGCCTGAAAAGATGAGGGTAAGCATCTCGCATCTCTGATTCAAGTTCCCAAGTTGCATCACCCAGATGCATCTCATCCCACTGAACTTTCACAAGAGGAATCTCTTTATTCCTTAGTACCTTAGTTTCTCTTCCTGTGATATGGCTTGGTTGAGGTACAAACGTCAAATCTGTTTCTATCTCAATTGTATCTGGTATAATTGGCTGAAGAGGATCTCGAACAAACTTTCGGAGTTGAGACACATGAAAAACATCATGCATTTCTGACAGAGAAGGCGGTAAGGCTAATATGTAGGCTACTACACCAATCCTTTCTAGAACCTGATACGGTCCCACGTATCTCGGACATAACTTCCGCGACTTAAACGGTCCTTTCAATCTCAATCTCGGAGTAACTTTCAAAAACACATCAACACCTTCATCAAACTCTAAAGGTCTCCTACGGTTATCCGCATAACTCTTCTGATGATCTTGTGCTTGTTTAACTTTATCACGAATCATTCTAATCTTTTCCTTAGTCTCTTGCATAATCTCGGGTCCCAAAATTCTATCTTCGCCAATTTCCTCCCAACACAAAGGCGTCCTACATTTCCTTCCATATAATGCCTCATAAGGAGCCATACCAATACTTGCATGATGACTATTGTTGTACGAAAACTCAATCAATGGTAAAAGTTCTATCCAATTTCCTCCACTTCCAAGCACACAAGCCCTTAACATATCTTCCATTGTTTGTATCGTCCATTCCGTCTGACCATCCATTTGCGGATGATTCGACATACTCAAACACAACTTTGTTCCCATAGCTTGTTGAAAAGCTCTCCAAAACCTCGAAGTAAACTTTGGATCTCTATCGGACACAATACTTGAGGGAATACCATTCAACCTCACAATTTCCGAAATAAACAACCTTGCAAGATGACTTGCCTTGTAGGTAGTCTTTACAACTAAAAAATGCACAGATTTCGTCAACTGATCCACAATTACCCAAATAGAATCATAACCACCTTGAGTACGGGGTAATCCAACTGCAAAGTCCATAGAAATACTATCCCACTTCCATACCGAAATTTCTAAAGGTTGTAATAATCCACTCGGTGTTTGATGTTCAATCTTTACCTGTTGGCATATCTCACACTCCGATACATAGACCACAATATATCTTTTCATACCGGACCACCAATAGCCCCTCTTTAAATCTTGATACATTTTGGAAGAACTAGGATGAATAGTAAAAGCACCTTTATGCGCTTCCTCCAAAATCCTTCTTTTCAACACCGTATCATCCGGAACACAAATCCTTTGGTTAAACAAAATAATTTCGTCGGTAGCTCGCACGAAACCCGGTTGTACTAACACTTCTTGTAACTTTTCATCCAACACTTGCCCTTGTTGAATTTCCTCTCTAAGAGTAGAATTAACATTCAAATTTCCCATAATCACACCATTAGGAGTCCAAACAAATTGAAGATTAAGATCCCTAAACTTTTCCAATAAGGCATACTCTAACATCATCAATTCTGCATTACGTAACACTTTTCTACTCAATGCATCCGCTACTTTATTCGCTTTACCCGGATGGTACTTTAATTCCAAGTCATAATCCTTCAAATATTCCATCCATCTCCTTTGACGCATATTCAACTCTTTTTGGTCAAAAAGGTATTTCAAACTCTTGTGGTCACTAAACATCTCAAAACGTACTCCATACAAATAGTGACGCCACACTTTCAAAGTAAAGACAACCGCCGCCAATTCCAAATCATGCGTTGGATAATTCTTCTCGTGAACTTTCAATTGTCGAGAAGCATAAGCCAATACGTGACTCTCTTGCATCAATACCCCTCCTAAACCCATATTTGATGCATCACAAAATACCTCATACGAGTTGTTAGGATCAGGAATGATCAAAACAGGAGCAGTCGTTAATATTTCCTTCATACTCATAAAAAAATTTTTCACAAGCGGAATCCCACTCATAAGGACAATCCTTTCGAGTAAGTTTCATCATTGGTAAAGCCAATTGAGAAAAGCTCTTGATAAACCTTCTGTAATAACCTGCTAGTCCCAAGAAACTTCTAACTTCCGAAACATTCTCCAGTCTCTCCCAATTAATTACCGCTTCAACTTTCTATAGATCAACTGCCACACCTCCTTGAGATATGACCTGACCAAGGAAACTAACCTCCGACATCCAAAACTCACACTTGCTCAACTTGGAAAAAAGTTGCTTCTCTTGTAAGATCGATAAAATGATTCTTAAATGTCCTTCGTGCTCTTGTGAAGTACGAGAATAAACAAGAATGTCACCAATGAAGATCACTACAAATTGGTCCAAGTAAGCTTGCAATATCCGATTCATATAATGCATAAAAACTACCGGAGCATTCGTCACACTGAAATGCAGTACTAAGAATTCATAATGGCCATAACAGGTTCTAAATGCAGTCTTTGATACATCCGAACTCTTCACACGGATCTGATGATAACCCGACTGTAAATCAATCTTCGAGAACACACAGGCTCCTTTCAATTGATCTAACAGGTCGTCTATCCTGGGTAATCGGTATTTGTTCTTGATGGTGACTTTATTCAACTGTCGGTAATCAATACATAACCGCATTCCACCATCCTTCTTCTTTACCAATAACACTGGAGCTCCCTAGGGTGAAACACTGGGTCTAACAAAATGCTTAGCCATTAATTCTTCCAATTGCTCCTTTAATTCTCTTAACTCAAGTGGTGCCATGTGATATGGAGAAACGGATATAGGAGCCGTTCCCGGTATCAGGTCAATAGAAAATTCTACTTCCCTTTCCGGAGGAAGAGAAGTGACATCCTTTGGGAACACTTCAGAAAACTCACAGACTACAGGAATACTCAGACTTGAAGGTCGCTACTGTCATCCTTAGTGAGAACCAAAAGAACAAAATTTTCCTTCTCAAACAAGAAATTTATCATTCCAACCTTACCTTCTAAAATAGTTGTTAAAACATCCTTCGGAGTAGCTTCAATAGATGGAATGATGATTAGCTTTTCTTCACACCCGATGAAAACCAATTTAGCAGAAAGCCAATCCATTCCCAAAACAACATCAACTTTCTTAAGTGGCAAAAAAATAAGATCAATCTGAAAAACTCTCCCATCCACAGATAAAACACAATTTTCACACATTAAAGGTGTTTCAACCATCTCATCCATGGCAGTAGTAACCACCATGGGAGGAGACAATGGAATAGCTTGCAACCCAAGTCGCTTCACATATTGCATTGACACAAAAGAGTGTGTCGTTCCACAATCATATAATACAACAAGGATTCCCATTAACAAAACACGTACCAACAATCAAAGAGTTATCACCCTTGGTCTTTCTTGCATCCAACATGTAAACTCGACCGGTACTCTTTCCTTGCGCCTGATTCTTATTCTGAGGACAATCTCTCGCCATATGGCCCACTTTCTGACACTGATAACACTTCATTCCTTCAAAACCACATCTACCATGATGATTCTTACCACAAGTACGACACACATGAGGTGCACTTGCCCTAGAATTCTGAACTTGTTTCCCCTTGAAGGCTTGTTGTCGAGGCCTAATCTGTTGGCTTGATCTTCCACGATCATTCTGATTCAACCTACTCAAATCCCCCTCTGCTTGAACTTTCTTCAAACTATTCTCAGCCACATAACATTGCCTTAGCAATTCAGCATAAGAAGTGAACTCCCTTTGAGACACACTATGAGAAATATCAGCTTTCAAACCAAAAAGGAATTAGTCAATTTTCCACTTTTCATCAGGAGCATACACGGCTTGCCTAGAGTAAGCAGCCATGATTTCAAACTTCTCAGCATAAGCTGCCACAGTTAAAGTACCTTGCCTCAACTGTTGGAAATCAAACTCCTTTTGGGTCCTCAAGGAACTAGGAAAATAATTCTCCATAAAAGAAATCTTAAATTGTTCCCAAACCTTAGGCACTTCTTGGATAGTCATTAAAGCTGAAGCACTTTCCCACCACCTCATAGCAGGACGTTTCAACGAGTGAGAAGCAAACACCACTTTGTTCTCTTCACTACATTGAACTATCAGGAAGATTCTCTCCATACCAGCCACCCATTCATGAGCTTTCACAAGATCTAATCCACCATGAAATTCAGGAGGATTCATGCGGATGAAATCCCGAAAACTTCCACTTACTGCATCTGGAACAACCACTTGAGGATGAAAACCCCCTCATTCATCTGTTGTACCATCTGTTGCATGAACTGGTTCTGCTGCTGTTGCATCTGTTGTAAAAACTGAGGCCATGGGACATACTCCTCGCCACCTGGCAGATTTGTCCCAGCTGGAGTAGTTCCGAGTCTACCACGATTTCTTCTGCGTCCGTCAGCCATGTTCCTAAACATCATACAGATAGGATTAAGTTGATCAGGCTCAATGCTATACATATAACACTTAAGACCAATGGCGACACAACGCATATGAAACAGAAAGAAATACTTATACTATTTCATGGCTAGGTCGAGGATACGACCTGCTCTGATACCAACTTTAACACCCGCATATAATAAACATACATCAAAGCATATATGTTATACATTAATCCAAGTTTGGTTTTGAAATACCATAAGTTCCTAGTTAACACATTGTATACATTACATGCCCAAAATACAAAGTACTAAAAGTCTATGGCATAATATATACAAGATGTCCCAATACACTAAGAACTAGATCAATACAATGATCTCAAAATAAAACTCAAAAGCGGAAGCCACGCCATCCCAAAAAGCCAAGGAAAGTAAGGAAAATCAAACAACTTTATCCTTATCCTTCGCGAAACCTGTAGTACCTGTAATATAATCAACAACATGGGGTGAGATATTAAATCTCAGTGAGTTCCCTATCTTATAGATTCTCTCGGCTTTACAAGGTTCTATCAATCCTAACTCAAGTCAAAGGGAAGAGAAATGACCTTGAGCTCACAATCTCACACTATATGGAAACATGTTCATGAGTTCATTAACTCAAAATATCACTAATCGATAACCTTACCAAGTGATAAGTGCAAATTGTACCTATTTTTGTATATAATTTTTGTTGCACTTATCGTTACTTTGTGTTAAAATTGGTTGAATAAACCACATTTTATGTGTAAATACGTGTACTTTACGTTTTCGTGTGTATATTGCGTTTTATTGTAAATATCATTGAGTTTAATTGATTTTATCTCATTTTTGTAGGTATTCCAGCAATGGGATTTTGCCATTGTTGTATAGAGCATTGAATAAGCTTTCCAATGCTTCGAACCGAGTGAAAAACGGAGTTACGGTTCAAAAGTTACGAATAAAACAGTGCAGAATTTTTCGGTTGTTCTGGTGTGCTGCGCCCCTGCAGCGGCGGGCGGTGCAGGGGCAGTAGAAAAAATTTGAAATGAGATTTCCAGTAGCGTTCCATGATTTTTGGCTACCGCAGGGCGCCCAAAACGCCGTCGGGCGGTACTGGACTGAAAAAAACACCATTTAAGGTCCAAAAACTCATTTTTTAGGTTATGGTTTTGGGGTTTTGTGATCCCAACTCCATCAAACTTCATTTTTAGTAGGATTAGCTAGAAAACATCATGGAATCTTGCATGTGGATAATCTGAGGTGGAGTTCTCATCGATCGGCTCTGACAATCCGAGATGTGTTTGGTTCATTTTTTATTTTCTTCATGTCTTTCTTCTTTGTTGGGTTTGTATATGTTTGTACTTTGATCTTATGTACATTTGTCGCCCATGGCACTATATTTAATTTGCTTTACAAATCTCTATTGGTGATTGTTCTTGATTTTTGCTTAAATGCGCGGGGTTTGGGTCGTGTTAGAGATAAACTTCACAAACTTCGATTAGGGATAATTATCTGTTAGTTTCTGAACTCTAGAGATAGATTTAGGGCTAAAAATCTGTATGGGTGTCGAAACTTAATGCCTCTGTGTCTTGAGTTGGGTGCGAGAGTGCCGATGCGGGTAGCATGGTTGAGTGTGCCAGAGATGGACATGTGCTGTGAACGATACCGGGTGATATTGAGGAGTATTGTAAGTTGAGTGTAACTGGTCGATAGGTTTAAGTTTGTGATGAGTGGAATATATGTATGTTTGATAAGTCTTTTCTATCTGATTAATGAATTCTTTTTATGTTGATATTTACTTTTCTGTTTCTATGTTTAAACCATTTTAATCCAAACTCATTAACGCGAGAGATTGTCGAACGACATTCTTTCCCTCAAACCGATCTCTGTGGGCACGACATAAATCCAGGAGGGAATTCTTTCGAAAATAAATATTTTTGCTTGCTTGCCCTATTCTACAACCAACAAAATGGCGCCATTACCGGGGATTGGTTTTGATATTGAATCGCATTGCGATAATTTCTTTGTTTTTTACTTTTGTATATATCGTATATATTGTATATTTTCACTTGTTATACTGATACTTGTAGATTAACGTTTGTTTAAGTGTTTGGTTAGGACACTTGCTTTTGGTTTGCGCGGTGAGGCATCACTATGGCATGAAAGAAGGAAGTTACTAGCTAAGCATTGTAAAGGCGTCGAGCTTACGACGTAAAACAAGAATGGTGTATTCTTTTCTTTTGTTGTTATTTAGTTTAGGTAGTGTGGTGAGTATTCATTAAACAAGTTGTACTTGGATTTTTTGTAAATTCTCAAATCTTCACTTTACAACTTGTTTAATGAATTTTCTACCGGTTTTTCAGTTTGTTAATATTAATAGTTTTCGTGTTTGTCAATGAGCTTGTTTTGAGTAGCTTGAGGAAATTTGGTGATGTTCCAAGTTTGATCGTTTCAACTTGCGGATGTATGGTAAGGATTTTGTTAAGTTTTGTACACGTCCAAGGTATGTGTTTATCGCTTTCTATACTTTAGCATATTCATGATACTTAGGCATTTTACAAACTTCTATGCCATTCATTCTTTTGTATACTTATTCATATGTGAATCACTTTAGTTCCCACCCTTTTTGTGAGGAAGCCTTCTATTGTTCATATATGCACGGAGTACCAACATTCTTGTTTTAACTGGATTTTATTATGCTTAATCTTTTGTTTGTGTTGATTATATGAAAGCATGAAAAGGATCAAGGCGTTTTTGTTTCATTTTGAGCACAACTACCTAGCCAAATAGTCATTCACCTTGTGAGTGTGTGATCATTTGTAACCCCTTTGAGCCTTTGGTCATTATCCATGTTGTTTGAGTTTGATGCTTGTCTATGAGTGTCAAATTTACTTTTTGTATGGATTTTGATTGATTATTTTTTCTTGAACCCTCAACTTTGTGTTGTTGTATGAATTTTTACCTTGCCTTAGAAAGTAGGAGGTATTCACATGATGATGTGGTTGAATTCAAGTTGGGGAGAGAATGATTGTTTACTCATTGGTTGTTTTCTATGAGGCTGAAAAAGAAAAGAAAAAAGAGAAAAATATGAAAAAGAAAAGAAAAAAAGAGAAAAAGAAAGAAATAGAAAATCCTTGAAAAAGGAAACAAAAAGAGTTCAAATAATTGTGCTAAATAAGTATTGTGTTTTGTGTAACACTTGGGATGAAAGAAGAAGTTTGATTGAAATTTTGTGTTTGAACTTTTGTGAGTTGATCACTCCCTTAGGTTTAGGCAAGTTTTTGTTTCGATTAGCTTTAGGAATTGCCCCTTGTTTGTTTACCCGACCACGCTACAACCTTGAAAAGTCCTTGTGATTCTTGCCTTTGTATGTTCAATATGATTTTTAGATGGTTGCATAATTTAGTCTATTGTTTGCATGATTGTTGTGTGAGTGATAAGTACCTCATTTTGTGTTTTTCATCTACCCGATGATTGTTTTTGCTAGGTGTGATTCACATTTGAACTTGTGTTGTTTTAGGATAGTTTGGCATGATTTTTGTATTTTGCATTTGTTTCGTGACTATGTTATCGTCGTAGTTTAGTGGTAAGTATTTACTTTGTGTGTACCGTTTTCATTTGAACCATTCATTTGTCCGATTTTCAAAACCTGTTGATTCGTGATTCTTTGGTTTTCACTCTGTTTTCTTTGAGTTGTTTGATTTTTGTTTGAGGACAAACAATTATGTATTGGGGAGAGTTTGATAAGTGCAAATTGTACCTATTTTTGTATATAAGTTTTGTTGCACTTATCGTTACTTTGTGTTAAAATTGGTTGAATAAACCCCACTTTATGTGTAAATACGTTTACTTTACGTTTTCGAGTGTATATTGCATTTTCTTGTAAATATCACTGATTTTAATTGATTTTATCTCATTTTTGTAGGTAATCCAGCAATGGTATTTTTCCATTGTTGTATAGAGCATTGAATAAGCTTTCCAACGCTTCGAACCGGGCGAAAAACAGAGTTACGGTTCAGATAGTTACGAATAAAACAATGCAGAATTTTTCTGCTGTTCTGGTGTGCTGCGCCCCTGCAGCGCCGGGCGGTGCAGGGGCGGTAGAAAAAAGTTGAAATGAGATTTCCAGTAGCGTTCCATAAATTTTGGCTAGCGTCGGGCGCCCAGAACGCCGCCGGGCGGTACTGGACCGAAAAAAACACCATTTAAGGTCCAAAAACTCATTTTTTAGGTTATGGTTTTGGGGTTTTGAAATCCCAACTCCATCAAACTTCATTTTTTAGTAGGATTAGCTAGAAAACATCATGGAAGCTTGCATGTGGATGATCCGAGGTGGATTTCTCATCGATCGGCTCTGACAATCCGTGAAGTGTTTGGTTCATTTTCGATTTTCTTCATGTCTTTCTTCTTTGTTGGGTTTGTATATGTTTGTACTTTGATCTTATGTACATTTGTCACCCATGGTGTTATATTTAATTTGCTTTACAAATCTCTATTGGTGATTGTTCTTGATTTTTGCTTAAATGCGCGGGGTTTGGATCATGTTAGAGATAAACTTCACAAACTTCGATTAAGGATAATTACCTGTTAGTTTCTGAACTCTATAGATAGATTTAGGGCTAACAATCCGTATGGGTGTCGAAACTTAATGCCTCCGTGTCTTGAGTCGGGTGCGAGAGTGCCGATGCGGGTAGCATGGTTGAGTGTGCCAGAGATGGACGTGTGCTGTGAACGATACCATGTGATATTGAGGAGTATTGTAAGTTGAGTGTAACTGGTCGATAGGTTTAAGTTCTTGATGAGTGGAATATATACATGCTTGATAAGTCTTTTCTCTCTGATTAATGAATTCTTTTTATGTTGATATTTACTTTTCTGTTTCTATGTTTAAACCATTTTAATCTAAACTCATTAACGCGAGAGATTGTCGAACGACATTCTTTCCCTCGAACCGATCTCTGTGGACACGACATAAATCCCGGAGGAAATTCTTCCAAAAATAAATATTCACTATGCCAATTAACGGAAAAGACAACGATTTTTTTGGCCTTTAACAGCGCTTAAAAGCGCTGCCTAAGGTGGCGTTGCCGTAGGTAAAGACAACGCTTTTTTTTATGAGAAAGCGCTGCTAAAGGCCTACTTTAGGCAGCGCTTTACCTTTAAAAGCGCTCTCTAAAGTAGGCCATTAGCAGCGCTTTTAACTGAAAAAGCGCTTTCTAAAGTGGCCCTTTAGCAGCGCTTTTTCTGGCCTTTTATTGGCATCTTTAGGCAGCGCTTTTTCAGGAAAAAGCGCTTTCTATTGTCCCCTTTTAGACAGCGCTTTAAAAAGCGCTGTCTAATTTATTTTTTATTTTCACCTTTAGGCAGCGCTTTCTAAGGAAAAGCGCTTTCTATTTCCCCCATTCAAAAGCGTTGTCTAAAATTTTTTTTATAGGCAGCGCTTTTTCTTAAAAGCGCTGTCTTTTCTTCACGTTTTCCTTTAATGATTTTTTTTTAAAATCAAATTTTCCCAGTTTTATATGCAGAAACCTGTATATATTTTCCTTCACATTTTAGGCCATTTCCAATCCTTCACATTTTAGGCCATTTATAATCCTTATAAATCACATAAACCTGTATATATTTTCCTTCACATTTTAGGCCATTTCCAATCCTTCACATTTTAGGCCATTTCTAATCCTTATAAATCACATAAACCATTCTAATCCATGATTCACATTTAGGCCATTTCCATTAACCATTTCCATAATTAAACCATTCACATAATAATTAAACCATTATAATCCATAAACCATTCACATAAACCATTTCCATAATTAAACCATTCTAATACATAAACCATTAACATAAACCATTCACATAATTAAACTATTGTAATCCATATACCATTCACATAAACCATTCACATAAACCATTCACATAATTAAACCATTCTAATCCTTTAACTTCTAAAGATCTCCTAATATACAACAACTTCCAAAACTATACAATTACACTCCATAACTACACACCAACTTCCATATATACCTTATATGATTCTTTTCCCAAGGTATTCACACAATTCCTCCTTGATTTGTTCCAAATTATCTTTCGTGTAATGAGGACACGTGTATTCATCAAAGTACTACATAACAAAACACAATATGCATGATTTAGTTTAAAATAATAAATTATATGAAATATCCGATAAGTATTACAATAAATCCTAAGTTATAAATCCATACCGTGATGGGAATCTCTAATCGATCCAAATGAAGGATTTCTCTCATAAACCTCAAAACAAAATAACCGCAATCTATACCATTACGCTAACGAGGACACTACACATAGAAAAACAAATAAGAATTAATATATAGTTGTCTTGTGTTATCAAGTAGCATCACTATTATAAGCAACATTGTGAAGATTAATATAACTCCACTTTGATCCATGTAATGGTGGAAGCTTTAGACCGTGATACTCGAGCTTCTCTTTGTGCTCGGTATACTAGTATTGTTCTATAAAGAAAAACGTAAATTTAGAACAATCTCACATAAATAATTAAATATACAAATACACACGAATATTTAGAACAATCTCACTTACGTATCAACCAAATCCTTCATATTCTGATATGTTGTCCAATCATGATCTAATGAATTCATATAATACACCACTTCTCTTGTAGGATTAATAGCAACCAACAACCAGTGTCCACTGTAAAATATAACAAAAGTTTAAATAGATAATTTATACGCAAAAGATACAAAGATTAGAATGAAATTAGATTGAGAATCTTACCCGTTTCCAGTATTATATGGTAAAAGAAACAAACTTTCTGTACTGCTGGCCATAAATCTCTAGAGTAAGTGATCTCTTACTGAATTTGGATCAGTAGCAATTGCCGGTGCATTGACACAGTGCAAGACAAGAAATGGAATCTGTTTGACAATTGATTCCCACGCATCAATTTGTCATACAAGTACCTTAAATAAAAACATAATAAACATTAGACTATTTTCATTGAAATGTGTAAATAAATTGTTCAACTAATTAAATAATAGATTGATCGGAGTACTAGATGTATGAATGCATAACACCGATGCCTAATTCAAGATGCCAAAAAATTTGTTCCATGTCCTCTTTTGCAATTATTTCGGAATGAGGAAAACCAAAAACACCTTCGTCCATGTCTATTTGATGAATAACACCATCCATCAAATCTGATGTTGCCACAAGTGTTTCAAGACACATCCGAAAGTGAGGTGTAAGAGCTCTTTTTGCCTGCTGCCCGGTCTTTGTAGGAGCTCTTTTCTTGCTGGCTTGTTGTGAAACTTGAGCAGGAACCTAAAAATCATATAAGTTAGGTAAAGTAGAAAATCATGAAGCTTTTGAATTCGGATCATAGAATAACACTTTCAATGTACCTCTTTTTGTGATGCAACAGACTCGTTGTGCGGCAAAATCCCTTTATCCTTAGATGCGGGTTTTGAAGGAGTCTAACATTACCATGTAAAAACATTCAGAATGCTTTTCATAATGGTTCAGAATTGACTTTTGATTACTAAAATATTCATAATGGTTTTCAACATACCTCCTCATCTATGAAAATGAGGTCTGTCGGCCATTCAACAAACAATCCTATTGCATCTCGCAACAATGTTGTCTCTGAAACAACGTCAGGGATCGGTAGCAACGCATCAAGCTCTAAAGCAATATCAACCGACACTTTCAGACATCCAGCAGGGAGCGGTTTATGGTGAAGTAACTCTCCCAATTTGTTATGCACTTTTCCCTTGCCAACTATGCAATAAGTCGGTAACGATAAAAATAGCTGACAAGATGAAATGCCCTAAAGAAATAATAAATATGTAACTGTTAATGTGTATATATGTCAATTAAAATAAATGTGATAATTTAATTAAAATAAATATATGTCAATTAAAATAAACATGCTAATTACCTCGGGAATTTTCTGTTGACAATTGATACTAGCTTTGTCACTAGTAGCTTTAAACTCTGAACCGCGCTTTTTCGCCTCATGTCTCTCTTTATCCTTTTGCAATTCACAGACTTGCGCTTTTAATTCCTCCAACGATTGCATCACTTCTTGATTGCTAGGATTTTTTCTCTTTGGATGCTTATACAAGGAAGATGGAGTCACACCAAATCCTTTACCCCTCACCCGACCGGAATACTCAGGAACATTTAGTACTCGACTAAGTATGCTCCTGCAATCCTCCTCACCTGTGGTTACGGATTTAGATAGAGTCTCCTGAAATTCATTGACATATCGAAAATTATTAGTGGGGATTAAAAATTAATTATATTTTAATAAAATTTCGATTAACTTAAAGACATAATGTTATACTTACATATTCGTCATAAACATGCTGAACATCTTCCCTAACAACTCCATCCTTGCCCACACGAGCTTCCTTCCACAAAACATGGTCCGGAAGTGATGTTTCTTCACTTTTCGTCTCTTCTAACTACACATTGAGATAAATAATAAGATCATCAATTATAACACAATAAGACAATTAATAAAATCATAGCATTTATATATACTTACCAGTTTTTGCTGTAAGCGTGCATATCCCAAACGCCCTTTTCTGTATGGATACACAGGTTTTGATGCTCTTTGACGATTAGTGGCACTCAATTCCTGGATAAACAAGTTTAAGTCATATAAGAACAAACTAATGCAACAAGTATATAATACAATTAATAGACATGACAAATTAACATTACATTGAATTTTTCGGATTTTCGTTTGGCTACAAAAGTGCTCCATTCTTCAGAAGCAATCAAGTCCGCATACAACTGTGGAAGTTTTGCTTCAACAAAATTTTTTTCCGCATCCCTAAGATATTTGTTTGATAACATAGTTCGAAAGCCTCTATGTCTTTTTCCGGCCAATTGAAGACAATACTTTTTTCGGCTTTCATCAATATTAAAAGACCTCTACAAAAAAACATACACATAGAGTGTGTTAGTATAAGTAAATTAAAGACTTAATTGTCAACAAAAATCTAAAAACATCAATCATATTTGGTAAGTACCTGTATCTCAGTCCATATTTTATCTTTACCGGCTTGCAACAATGGATTCCTCCAATTATCACTGGTGATTGGAATGTGCTGACGGACAAGGGAACCTATGTAACTAGTCAACATTGAACAGTTTGGCTCAATTAGTTGGTTTTCATCACTCCAATGTACATCAAATTTGATCCCTTTATCTCTTGCACGGATGATTGACTTCATAATTGTTATTCCTCGTTTAATTTCACTTTCTACATTCTCAGGTCTTTCATTTGTATCATGTGTCTCGTGTGAGTCTTCCTGGTTACTAACCATCTGGCCTGTAAGAAAGAAAAAAACAAAAATTAAATGACAAATATAAAAATCCATAATCCGTAATCCATTGAATATATATAACATGACAACTATTTAATATTATTGAATGATATAAGCTATAATTTTATAACTAGTACCTTTTTCACTAACGTCTCTTTCTTTTCTTGGTTGGAATATGTTCTACCCGTCTCTTAACAACACGGACGGTTAGATTGATCCAAATACCCTCATTATGATCATTTCTAGTATATGATTCATTCACTATAATATTTTTATCTTGATCATTTCTAGTAAATGATTCAATATCAACATCAATATCACCTTGATCTCCAATGTTTTCATCAATTACTTTGTTAGATAAAAGCACTATAGACCATTTTGTACTTGTCGGATCAGTGACATAGAACACTTGTTTAGCTTGAGAGGCTAGAATAAAAGGCTCATCTTTGTACCCCACCCTATTAAGATCCACTTGCAAAAATCCTGACTTATCCATTCGTATGCCATTATTATTTTCAACCCACTTGCAACGAAATATAGAAATCTGAAAGTTCTCATAATCAAACACCCAAATGCGCTCGATAACCCCAAAATATGACAGATTTGCAAATTAGGGGTTTAAGTCCTTCACACTTGAAATGTGCATTGCTTCAGCTACCACGGTGACACCACTATTTTGCATAGTACTTTTATCATCTTGTTCTTTGGTATAAAATGTGTATCCATTAATTGCGTATGCGCTATAAGAAAACACAACCAAACTTGGACCATATGCTAAACATCTCAACCTTTCTGTTATTGAAGCGGGATCTGAATAATACTCTGAATAAATACGATCCTTAAACCAATGTATGAAACTTCAATTGTGCTCTCGTACTATCCAATTCTCATTTCTATTTGAATTTAAACCTCGGAGAACATCCTTGTGCATTTCAACATACAGCTCAACCTCATTCTCATTGTGCAGAACATACAAATGCACTTGATCCGGTTCGACCCTTGATACTGTCACAACTTCATTTCCAATTAACTTTTTTCCTTCTTTTTTTTCGACAATATGAGATTTGGGGAGTCCAAATGATTGTACATTGGACAGATATTCAGTACAAAACTCAATCGCTTCTTCAACAATGTATCGTTCGGCAATACAACCCTCTGGTCGACTTCGGTTTTTCACATACCCTTTTAATATTTTCATATAACGTTCAGTAGGGTACATCCATCTCATATAAGCCAATCCACACAATTGTGTCTCTTTCACCAGATGAACAACTAGATGATTCATTATGTCAAAAAATGAGGGAGGAAAATACATTTCAAGATCACACAAAGTAATAACTATTTCTTTTTGCAATGTTGGTAAGATCGCAGGATCGATCACCTTACTGTAAATTGACTTGAAGGAAAAACACAATTTAGTTATTGCGCTTCTTACTTTTTCTGGAAGAATAGAACGTATACCTATTGGTAGAAAATGTTCCATTATAACATGGCAGTCATGCGTCTTTAAACTCTTTAACTTGAGGTCTTTCATAGACACAAGTCTTCTAATATCTGAAGAGTATCCTTCTGGAACTTTAACTTCACTTAGAAACTTACACAATACTTTTTTCTCCTTTCTAGATAGAGTATACGCAACAGGTGGTAGATATGTTCGTTTTCCTTTCTTCAAGGGTCCTAATTCAGTTCTTATCCCCATCGCTATCAAGTCCTTTCTTGCTTTAAGGCCATTCTTAGACTTTCCTTGTATATTGAGTAACGTACCAATAACACTGTCAAATACGTTTTTTTCAATATGCATAACATCGAGAAAATGTCTTACATACAACGACTTCCAATATGGAAGTTCAAAAAAAATTGACCTCTTCTTCCACCCTCTCTTGACAAGTGTATGTGCAAAAGGCTTGCCAAACTGAGTACTCACATCTTTCACCTTTTCAAAAATTTGATCACCTGTCAATATAGGTGGAGCTCTACCTTGTTTTGGCTCTCCATTGAATGCTTTTCTCCACCCACGGTAGTGATGATTAGAATTTAAGAATCTACGATGACCAAGAAATACATTCTTCTGACCAAACTCCAATCGTGTCGAATCTGTTTTATCTTCACAAATAGGACACGTAGATTGACCTTTTAAGCTGTACCCTGATAGATTTCCGTATGCTGGAAAATCATTAATTATGCCAAACAACATCGCCCTCAAGTTAAAACTTTCTTTCATATACCCATCATAAACCTCCACACCATTCTCCCACAAAAACTTTAAATCTTCGATTAAGGGTGCCAAGTATATGTCTATGTCATTCCCTGGTTGTCTAGGCCCAGAAATTAACATAGATAACATCATGTACTTACGCTTCATACATAGCCATGGACGTAGATTATAAATCATAATGATCACAGGCCAAGTGCTATGTGAGATACTTTGAAGACCGTGTGGGTTCATTCCATCAGTAGATAATGCCAAGCGAAGGTTTCTTGCTTCTTTTCCAAATTCAGGATAATCATCATCAATTTTCATCCACTGTGGTGAATCTGCCGGATGTCGAAACTTTCCATCAATAATTCTTTCATCTGCATGCCAAGTCAAGTGTCTTGAATCGGTCTCACTACGAAACATGCGTCTAAATCTCGGAATTATAGGAAAATACCATAAGACTTTTGCTGGAGACAACTTTTTCTTATATCGAGAGACACCGCATTTAGGACACTCATTTAACAATGCATACTCATTTCGAAACAAAACACAATCGTTTGGACATGCATGTATCTTATCATAGCTCATGCCAATAGAGAACAACATCTTTTTGGCCTCATATGTTCGATTGGGAAGAACATTATCCTCTGGAAGCATATCTTTCATAAGGGCTAATAACTCTGTGAAACTTTTATCCGACCATCCATTGCCCACCTTTAAGTTGTATAACTTTAATACCGCAGACAATCTTGTGAATTTAGTGCAACCATTATACAACGATTTCTATGCATCGCTAACCAACCTCTCAAACATTTTGGGACAATCCTTAAGATCTTCTTTAAGAGCTTCTGCAATCTCTTTGACTCGATCATAATTGTATGTATCTGTGCCATTGTCAATTGAAGAATAGGTCGTAGTATCCCCCGGTTCAACATTCCCGTTAATTTTCTCACCATGCAAATTCCAACATGTATAACTTCTATCAATTCCACGCCTCTTTAAATGCGATACCAACTGAACCGCGTCAACCCGACTCCCAAAACAGCAACCCAACCAAGGACATATCATTCGACTGGGGTCATCGGCGTGCGCAACAGCAAACTTAATGAATTCCGATACCCCATTCTCGTACTCTTTCGACAATCGACTTGAAGGCATCCATTTCTTATCCATAGTTATACTAATTAAGCTAAACAAAAACAAATATCATTAGTCAAATTCAATAAGTTAGTTCTCAATCATTGCAAACTGATAACAATCCAAAAGTACAAATATCATTAGTCAAAACTTATACGAATCGCATTGTTCCTTTGCATTTTTTATGAGAATTGACTAACAAAAGACCCAAAAGGTTGGTACTTGGGGATTTGAATGGTTTTGCAGGTTTTAGGCTAAAGAAAACCCAGTTGAAATAAATGCAACTTTCGCATCGTGACCAAATCTTCGCTATGCGAAGGTTCGCTATGCAACGGACAACGATAGGAAGCGATGGACAGCGAGGGACATCCATAGGCAGCGATGCAAGACAGAACCAAACCATCATTGAAGTGAAGGAAACGAGAGAGAGCGAAGGTTCTCTATGTGACGGACAACTATAGGAAGCGATGGACAGCGAGGGACAGTGATAGGCAGCAATGCAAGACAGAACCAAACCATCCTTGAAGCGAAGGAAGCGAGAGAGAGCGAAAGTTCGCGACGCGACGAATATATCGCAACGCGAAGTTAGGTTGGTCAAACCTGCATTTATGGCAGTTACTGCACACACCCACTCTCTGCATACCCTAGAAGACCATGTCTACTCATCTGATGCGCCTTTACTTCTCTATTTCTTTACTTTTCTCACTTTATCTCTTCACTTTTCACACACAAATCAATTCACATAATTATCAAATCTCAAGAAAAATAGTTTGCATTTCTCACTTCTCTCAAGAGCTTCAAGGTATGGTCATTGTCACTAATTTTTTTTCTGTAAATCTAGATTTTAAAGGGCTGCATCTCTTTACTTGTTAAATCTTCAAAACTTGAACAAAACCTTTGGAAAAAAATGAAAAAAGAAAACACCATGAATCTCAGATTTGGCTAAGAACTTAGAAAAGTAAATCAAATTGCAGCCACCGAATCCTTGTTCACAGTAAATCCCAGCCAAACAAATTCATAAATATATTGTGCTAACCAAAGTTATCCTTGTGCTCTAAAAATTTTTCTGTTTTATAGAAATGGCGCCAAAAAAGCAAGTCCAACAAAAGAAGCAAAAGGTGGGAGGAGAAACTCCAAGAAGCAGACCCTTTGATCAATCGCGTTTTGTCGGCCCTGAACAAGCAGAATGGTTCAGAGAACTTGAGTCAAGAAGTATCAGGCCTGAGCATAGGTATGAAATAGATGAGGAAGGTGATTACCACGAGATCATGAAAGTGATAACAATTCGAAAATGGGAAAAGTTGGTCACCCCTCCCAAGCATCTCAATTATGATATGGTCAGAGAGTTCTACGCCAACGCTCTTCCTTCAAGTGGCGGAACCTTTACTTACAAAACCATGGTCCAAGGTCGCACTATTGATTTCAGCCGCAAAGCCATCAACGAATATCTTGGAAATCCTCTGGTTATTTCAGAAGGCCACACTTGTGATTATGAGTTTAATTTGAATGCAGCACTAGATGTCAAACAACTCACCAAGTACCTTTTATGTCAAGGAAAGAGAGTGCAGAAGAATGCAGCAGGGGTGGCAACACACTTTCTCCGTAAGGATCTCAGGTAACATGCTCAGGTGATATTAATGCTTATTCTACACAACATCCGTCCTCGGAGTCAAACCACAACATTCACCATGGATACCGCTCAGTTACTCTATTTCATCTTGAAAGGTAAAAGTGTGTGTGTGGCACGCATCATTTCAAATGAAATGAAAATTGTGGCGGAAAGTGGGAAATAACCAGGATTGGGAACCAAAGCATCAAGTCCATTGGTTTTTCCGGGGCTAATCATGGGATTACTATGGGCTGCCCGCATGGTAATCCCTAACCAAGTGCACCAAACTCTCAAGGGGACTGTGAATGATGCATATATTACTCGTTTTTGCAAGGAGGAACCAAACACAAGGGCAGCTCCCGACCAACCTAGTTCTGACAACTTGAATTTCGATGAGTGGGATCCACGGTTCCGCGCTTCATTCTCCTATACATGGGACCAAAATGAGGCCACCAACCGTGCCATGACTAGTATTCAGAACTCCATGTATCGGATGCAATTGTAAATCGGCAGGCCCGAGGACCCTGAGCAGCAGATCCTTACCCCCGAGGCTTATCAGACTCATGTATCTTGGCCTGGGGACAGGCCATTCTATTTTGGAGGGGCTGCTGGTGAAGGTACAGTTAATGCATCAACTGAGACTGCAGAAAATGAGGGGGATGAAAATGAAGACGAAGAAGAGAAGGAAGAAGAAGAAGAGGAAGTGGGAGATGATGGAAGCGAGGAGATGGATGAGGAGTAGGTTGCTGAAATCATGAAGGAAAGCTCCCCAAAAACAAGAAATTTATTGCTTTCAAAGTTAATTTTATATGTTTTCATCTTTAGTTTTCAAGTTTAATTTCATCTTGTCTGGAATTTTGGTGTTTTGTAAGATGTTGGAACTTGTGTGATTTTCGCATGTTTGTTTAGTGACACCAAAATTAGTCAAAAGATAGTCATAGATAACAAATGGATAACAAATGGAAAATGGCAAATGGCAGTCATATAAACTTTCATCTTCTTCATTCTTGAATCGAAATAGATAACAAATGGCAAACCAGAAAAAGACCTTTACGCATGCACACAATATATTTACACTAAAATGGTAGTCATAGAAAATGGTAAATCTAACACATGCACACAATATATTTACACTAAAATAGCCATTGACAATACCTTGACACAAAATGTATCAACAACAACGTAAAAGACAACAACATTATATCAACAACAACGTACCTCTTCTTACTTCACGCGAGAGAGAGAGAGAGAGAGAGAGAGAGAGAGAGAGAGAGAGAGAGAGAGAGAGAGAGATGAGGGAGCAGTCGCGAACAGAACAACGGCGGTGGGAGAACGAACAGAACAACGACGGTGGGAGAACGAACAGAACAACGGTGGTCAGAGAACAGAAGGCTGGTGGGAGAACGATGGTGGTCGGAGAAATCGCGAGAGAGAAAGGAGGTAGAAGTCTTGAGTGAAAATGAATAGGCGGGTTCTGAAAATTTAGTGTTATTTTATTTTTTAATAATAATTGACCTAAGACAGCACTTTTTCCTAATAAAGCGCTTTCTTTTAATTGGCCTATAGCAGCGCTTATTAAAGGCGCTTTCTAAGGTTATCTTTTAATTGGCCTATAGCAGCGCTTTTTAAAAGCGCTTTCTAAGGCTATCATTTAGCAGCGCTTTTTAAAAGCGCTTTCTAAGGTTATACCTTTAGCAACACTTTTTAAAAAGCGCTTTCTAAGGTTATACCTTTAGCAGCACTTTTTAAAAAGCGCTTTCTAAGGTGGGGACTATTTACGGCCTTTAGCAGCGCTTTTAGAAAGCGCTTTCTAAAGGTATCCTTTACTAGCGCTTTTTTTAGCGAAATTTTTTTATTCCTTATAGCACCGCTTTGTGATAAAAGCGATGTCTTTTTAGTGCTGCCTAAGGCTATTTTTGGCGTAGTGATTTTTGCTTGCTTGCCCTATTCTTCAACCAACCCAAAGGCATCCCTTTTTCATGTCCGCTTCTACGTCTAAAAGGCGACCTGAGTCATGGATCCTCATAACTTACTTGACATACGAAATGGATTCGGGATCATCGGCCTGTTAATCGTTAACTATCACTTCTCATGGCCTGTTAACCATCTCAAGTCTCTTTACCATATAGGCTTCATTCGTACTACACGCGAGAATCAAACCTACCAAGTAATTATGCATACGTTCCAGAGGAGTCCGAGACTCATGAAACTGCAACTCAAGGGAAACGGTTACGATTACGTGATCACACACATACAAACATAACGCCTTTTCACCTATACTAGGTTAACACATTAAAAGCCTCACCAAACTCTTGCTCTCCATTAAAAGCCTTTCACAATCTACAATAAGGATGACCCGATTTTCGAAATTTTCGATGCCCAAGGTAAACGGTCTTTTTTCCAAACTCAAGTTGGTGATAACAAGTATCATCTTCACATATAGGACACGCTTTATGTCCTTTGACACTGTATCCCGCCAAGTTACCGTAAGCCGGAAAGTCGTTAATTGTGCAAAATAACATTGCACGCATATTAAACTTTTCCCCAGAATATGCATCATCAACTTCAACGCCTTCATCCCACAAGAGTCGTAAATCATCAATTAATGGACTAAGATAAACATCTATGTCGTTACCAGGTTGTCGTGGTCCAGAAATCATCATACTTAACAGTATATACTTGCGCTTTATGCACAACCAAGGAGATAGGTTGTAAATAGTGAGAAGAATAGGCCACGAAGTATGATTAGTGCTCATATTACCAAAGGGGTTCATTCCATCGGTGGCAAGCCCAAGCCTAAGATTTCTTGGCTCGACTCCAAAATCCGGAAAAACCGAATTAATTTTCTTCCATTGCAAAGAATCAGCTACATGGCAAATGTTTCCATCACGAATCCTTTCATCTGCATGCCATCTAAGATTCTTTGCGTCATTCGAATTAGCAAAAAGTCTCTTTAATCGTGAAAGTATTGGCAAGTACCATAACACTTTAGCAGGAGGATGCTTCCTACTAACATTGTCATAGTGATCATTGTCATCACCATTGCTAGCCTTCTGCTTGTAACGCGACACACCACATTTCGAACATTGAAACAAGTCTTCATTCTCTTTCCGGAATAATATGCAATCATTAGGGCAAGGATGTCTCTTGATATACTCCAGACCCAGTGGACACAATATCTTCTTGGCCTCATAGCAATGATCCGGCAATTTGTTATCTTCTGGTAACATTTGTTGTAGCAATTCAAGTAATTCCGTGAAACTTTTATCCGACCATCCATTTTTTTCCTTCAGATTAAACAACTTTAACACCGTCGACAATCGTGTGAACTCTGTGCATCCCTTATATAAAGGGGTGTCTTTATCACTACATAAATTATCATAAATATGAGCATTCATAAAAGAAGATTCCCCAATATCACGGAACATATCCTCTAGGTGATCTTCCATATATTCATCTTCCTCCATTCTTTGACTTTGTGACGCCCGACTTTCCTTATTATCCACCTCACCATGGCACGCCCATATTATATAATTTTGACATATACCATCACAACAAAGGTGATTGCGTATTTCTTTCTTTGTACCCTTTTTGATATTAGCGCAAACAACACAAGGACAATAAAAGATACCATCATTGCCGGGAAGATGTTTATCAGCGTATTCAAGGAATTCACAAACTCCGTTCTCATAAACCGGATCTAATCTATTGGCTTTCATCCAAATACGATCCATTACAACTTCTGAAATTTATACATGTATAATAATGTTAATGACACACCAAAATCTAATCCAAAAACTCAAGCATATACATATACAATATGAACACAGAAAAAATCAATGAAGATGTACTCTAATACTAAACGTAAAGCATATGAAACATCTCATTCTGACTTGAGCATCTACAATATGAACAAAGAAAGAAGGAATGAAGATGTTGAAGAGAACCTTACTTCGAAGCTGAATAAGCAAATGAATGATGAAGACGATCAATATTTGAGCATAAACCGAGAAAAAAGGAATGAAGATGTTGAAGAGAACCTTACTTCGAAGCTGAAGAAGCAAATGAATGAAGACGGTCAATATTTGAGCATAAATCAAGAAAAAAGGAATGAAGATGTTGAAGAGTACCTTACTTCGAAGCTGAAGAAGCAAATGAATGAAGACGGTCAATATTTGAGCATAAACCAAGAAAAAAGGAATGAAGATGTTGAAGAGTGTAAAGGTTAGGGCGTCGCTGGCTCACTTGTTCGATTAGGGCGTTTTATGAAAGAAATACATAATAAGTTTTGTTTTAATTTATCAGTAAACCTTTTAATCTCGGTGGAGAAACAAACCGTAGTGGAATCTTAAGTGAAATGTACTCTACAAAATGGAAAAAATGTAGTTGCAGGGAATCGAAGCTTGTTACATTTCATTTATTACTACGGTTGCTCATCTTAACCGTTGTAAAATAATTTACAATTTATTTTATAAATAATGGACTTAATTGACACACGCTAAATGTACTCTATAAAATGGAAAAAATGTAGTTGCGGAGAATCGAAGCTTGATACATTTCATTTATTACTACGGTTGCTCATCTTAACCGTTGTAAAATAATTTACAATTTATTTTATAAATAATGGACTTAATTGACACACGCTAAATGTACTCTAAAAAATGAAAAAAATGTAGTTGCATGGAATCGAAGCTTGATACATTTTATTTATTACTACGGTGGTTTCATTCAACCGTCATTAAATGACTCAGCTTTTAAATGGGCGGAAAATTTTTAACCTATTACAACGGCATAAAAGGATGCGTTGTAAGCCTGGCGTTGTTGTTTTAGTGTTTTGTAGTTGTGAGTACATTGGAACTCAGTTGATCACAACTAATATTATCCAGAGCAAAATAAAATACGGGGTATTACATTCTTCATCAGGATGGTGTGAAGCCATTAATGCCACATTTTCTTGCTCTTCATCTGAAGATGAACTTATCTCATTGTCATCCCATGCCACATATGCTTTCTTGAATTGGTTGTTTATCTTTCTTGCTTTTGACTTTATTCTTCTTTTTAAGTATAGGGAATTCACTTTTGACATGTTATCTTTTTCCACATTCAAAACAAGTAACATTCCTTTTTGGTGCTTCTTTCTGAATGATTTCCTTTGTTATTTCCTTCTTTAAGAAAATTTCTAATTTCTTGATTAGAGCATCATCTTAATCACTAGTGGATTGAGATTCATCCTCTTGATTGTTATCATGGTCTTTAACTCTAGTTTGTATGGAAAGAATTTTGAGTTTATTTTCTTGATCTTCATGATTTTCTAGCCTTTCAAGTTCTATATCATGTTCTTGAAGTTTACCAAACAATGTCTTAAAAGAGATTTTGGAGAGACTTTTCTTTTCTGATATAGTTGTTACCTTTGGTTTCCATACTCTTGTCAACGATCTAAGAACATTGAGATTTAAATCATTGTTAGTAAATGTTTTTAGAAGATCATTAAATGATTTGTTAAGTGTGAGAATCTGTTATGTGAAAGGTGCATTCTCAATATTTCATATTCTTGTGAAAAAGAGTTTAGTTTGGATCTTTTTACCTCTACAATGCCTTCATGTGTTACTTCTAAAGTATCCTAAATTTATTTTGCTATTTTACAATTTGAAACAGAAAAGAATACCTAGTGCAGATGCAAGAATGTTCTTTGCCTTCTTGTCATACAACACTTTCTTCGTATCTTCATTATTCCAAGAGCCTTTCACCTTTGGTTGTTGTTGTTTATGACAACTGTAGGAATGAATGAAACATTTTCAACAACATCCCATATTTACTCTTCTTGTGCTTCTAAATACATTTGCATGCTAATTTTCTAAAAGTCATAATATTTACCAACGAAACATGGAGGTCTGTTGTTGTTGCCACCATATGCAAAAACAGAATTAGCGGAAGCCATACCTTACAGATTGAGGGACAATTTATCTTAACCTAATTTGATGCTAATTATTAGTATAAGAGTGCAATCTCCATCACCACGTCCTAACTCATTTTCATCCATAACCTCAAGATTGTCCATAATATGCTATACATATAAATATATTAACTCATTCACATCTTTATCAAATTGAAAAACATCAACATCATTATTCAAGGCGTTAAGACCACAAGAAAAACTAAATATATGGTTATAATACCACATACACTTAATGTTCTTATAACCTTCATTTTTAATCAAACTCTCTAACCTTCATTGAATTGACCTGCAAAACAATCAAAAAATAAACCGATTTACTTAACCACATGGAGACTATAACATAGTTGTTAAACAAGAAAGTAAGTGGGACCACAAAGAAAATACAAACAACTGCAACTACTTGAGTCCACTACATTTACAATGAAACTAGTGGAACAAGATAATAACAAGCAAGAAAAGGGACCACAAATACCTGTCATGATACTCTATTTCTTTATTGTTATCTTAAAGTGAAGATGCTTTAGTCATTTTTGAATTGTTGAAAAACTGAGATTTGCTTGATCTTGGATTACTTTTGAAGTAGTGAAAACCAAAAAAATGAACGGAAATAATGGACAATGAGGAGGTTTGAAAGGTGAAAAATTAGTTTGCAAGGATGTTTAATCAGGAACTTTAGAATCTATACAAATGGGGAAGAATTGAAACTGAATACCATTTCAGTATAAGAATTCAAAATATGATATAAAATATAAATTATGATTATTTGTATTGTTAAAAACATCATCCAATTAAGCTTTATTACATGACAAAGTCTATTTACATGGCGTCGCAGTAGCTTTGCCACATAAGTGCTACAAATTAAATAAAAATATGTCACATTTGTATAAATAGAGGAATTAAAAATTTGAAGCTTTAAACTAGGAGATTAAAAATTTAAAACTATATCAAAATAGAAAGATCAAGAGTGCTTTTACACCTCTCATTTATTTAAACTACGCTAGTATTTTCTCTCCATATAACTTTTTTCATCTCCATATTAGTTTCATAATTTATTTTATAATTTTTTTATTTGATAATTTAATTAGTATTTCTTTGTCCACGGTAGAGTTCATATCATGTAATAATAAATTATTAAAAAAACTATTATTTTTAAATTTATTTATAGTTCATTTTGAATTATCAAAACAATGTAATTAAATTCTAATCACATCTACATTTAATTTTTATAAAATTAATAAATAATATACTCTTAATTTAAAATTAAATATTTGTATACTTATATGTGCTCATTTTAATTATTCTTAATATATATTCTTTAATTTTTAAATTAATATAGTCAGAATTTTAATTTCAACTTATACAAATAAGATTTTTTTACAGTTTAATTCACATAATAAAATATATATAAAAAATAAAATCTCAAACGAATTTGGCATAAAGTTTAGATCAAATTCATATTTAAAAAATAAAAAATAAAATTTTTTATACGTGACACGTGTATATGCTTGTTGCAATATCCGCACATTGTTTTTTTTTTTAATCAGCAAAAGAAATATTTGAATTAAATTTAGAAGTGGCATAAGCAATGCCATATAGTTACACACCAGAATCCAAAGAGGAAAAACATGCTGCTAGAACCAAAATTGGCAGAAAAAACACCAAAACTACCTAACATGAATTCAACACAAATAACACCAAAACTATCTCAATAACTCCCAGACAAGATCAGAAAAAATGAATTCAACACAAACAACACCTGGAGTGGCAGCTAGCTCCACCACCAAACTCAACCGGCAAAGAACACACAGACAAGGAGCAGAAACATTCCCGACTACGACCAGCAACCAACAAGGACGCTCCAGGGAAGAAGGGAAAGATTCCTACGAAAGAGAAGATAAACCAAAAAGAAGCGCACCACTACACCGGAAGCAGCACTGAGCCAAGACAATCAGGTATGATCTGAACCAATACAGGCTTTTGGATTCATACACCAAACACCAAAATCGTCGTTAATGATCTTAGCCTTAACTTTGAGCCATTTCCACGCCATCGTTATCGATTCTTCTCCGATCTTCTCCGCATTGAAAACCTTGTTGTCAAAAATTCTGCTATTTCTGGCTTTCCAAATGTTCCAAACACAAGCAGCCCATATAGCGATCATCTTCAATCTGGTGTCTTTACCTCCCTCCGGTAGGTTTTCGAACTGTTCCAAATGATTCCAGCCTTCGTTAATTAAGGTCGTTTGAATTCCAAGCCAATTACAAAGATATTTCCAGGCTCCAGAAACTATAGGACAGCTGAAAAAGATATGATATGCCGTCTCCACACTACCACAATCTGCCGCGCACCTATTCTGCTCCTCCTCCAAAACCCCTCTCTTAACTAAATTCTCTTTCGAAGGAATTTTGTTCTGGAGTAACCTCCAAATCATACACGACACTTTTAGTGGTATCACCTTATTCCAAATCTTAGACCACTCTTGATTAATGTCGTCTTGGGTAGTTGTCGACAATAAGTTATACACCTCTTTCACCGCATATCCATTAGAAACGGCATTGATTCCTATATCTAGTCCTATTATGCTCCTCCACCACTTTGAACCACACTCCCCTTCCGTGTTGACATTCCCATCTATCCTCCCGTATTTGTTCGCTAAAGCTTCGAACCAGATCCCTTTTCGTTCGTTCTTGATTTTCCAAAGCCATTTTCCTAGTAACGCCAGGTTGAACCTTCTAAAGTCTCTAATCCCTAATCCTCCTTCATTGATGGGTCTGCATATTTTTTCCCATTTGACCCACACGATCTTTCTTTTTTCCTCTGAGCCCCCCCATAGGAACTGTTTGCATAAGGATTCTAGTTTTGAAATTATACCTACTGGTGCCTTAAAGAACGAAAGGAAGGAAACCGGAATTGCATAAAGGACTGATTTCAATAACACCACCCTGCCTCCTAAAGATAAAGTGTTGTTATTCCATCGGTTCAGCCTCGATTTCACCGTATTGATCACCACCTGCCACGTTTCAGATCTGCTCGGGTCTGCCCCGATGGGAAGACCAAGGTAGTTCAATGGCATGGTTTCTGTCTTGCAGTTCAGGATCCTTGCAGCATCCAAAATCCAATAATGAGGGATGTTGACTCCGGCTAACACACTTTTATTGTAGTTAACTTTCAGCCCTGACATAGATTCGAAAAGAAGTAAGATGGATTTTATACTTCTTATATTGTCCCAGCTTTTCTCGTACATGATCATTGTATCGTCTGCGTATTGAAGGTGGGAAAAACGTCGATCTCCTCCGTCAAATTTGTATCCAACCACCTTTCCTAAGTCTGAAGCTTTTTCCATCAAGACGTTGAAACCTTCCGCCACAATGAGAAAGAGGAACGGAGCTAGAGGGTCCCCTTGCCTTAAGCCTTGCTCCATCATGAATTCTTTTGTAGGGCTGCCATTTATCAACACCGAAACTGACGATGTCCTCAAACATTTTGCTATCCAACTTCGCCATTTTTCTTGAGATCCCATTTTTTCCATAACATACAGCAAATAGTTCCAATCTACTGAATCGTATGCTTTCTCGAAATCCACCTTGAAAATCATAACTTCCTTCCTTTTACGTCTAGCGTCCTCCACCACTTCATTTGCTACTAAAACTCCATCTAGAATTTGTCTACCACTAATGAAAGCTGACTGAGATTCCGAAATGATGTTTTCCATCACCTTCTTCAATCTATTAGCCAACACCTTTGAGATCACTTTGTATATACTCCCAATTAAAGAGATCGGTCTATATTCCGAGATGGTAGTAGGATTGTTTCTTTTTGGGATAAGCACCATAAAAGAGCTATTGGCTCCTTTGACTATTATGCCAAATCTGTGGAATTCCTCCATTACCCGCATAAATTCAGGTCTGAGAATATCCCAGAAGTCTTTGATGAAGCCAAAATTCACTCCGTCAGGACCCGGACTTTTCGAATTGTCGCATTCCCAAACAGCTTTGCGGACTTCCTCTTCTGAAAATTCAACCACCAAGGAGCTGCTATCTGTGTCCTTTGATTTTCTAAATTCTATGCTGGCTGGCGCTGGTCTAATGCCAGATTTCTTTCCGAATTTTTTACTAAAGTAGTCAACTATTCCTTCTTTAATCTCCATCGCATTCTTTGCTGCTCTCCCCTCTATATTTAACTCAAGAATCTCATTCACTTTCCTCCTTTTATTGATACATCCATGGAAGTATTTAGTATTAGCATCGCCCTCCTTCAGCCACTTGTTACGGTATTTTTGACATAGTATGATGCAGTTTAGGTTCATGAGCTTATGAAGATTTGCAGTGAGTTCTTTCTTGTGATTCATCTCTGCCGTGTTTAATTTCGTAGATTCTCCTTTTAACTCAAGCTGATTGATCTCATCTTTTGTTTCTTTGATCCTTCCCTCTATGTTTTGTGTGTGACGACAATGCCACTCTTTTAACTTCGCGTTAATCAGGTTAAGCTTTTCTTTCAGAACAAACATTCCCCAACCCTCAACTTTAAGATTCATCCAGTTGTCTCTAACAAATTCTTGGTACCCCTCTATATGTTTCCAGTATTCTAGCATGCGGAACGGTTTCGGGCCCCAATTATGCTTATCTTCGGAAAGTAAGATGGGACAATGATCGGATAGGCCCTTCTCCAAAGCCCTTTGGGAACAATCTGGCCATCTTCTAAGCCACTCCTCTGAAATCAAGAATCTGTCCAGACGGCTCATTGTTGAATTACCAAGTCTCGACCAAGTAAATTTCCTTCCGTGCAAAGGCAGGTCAATTAGTTCCAAATCTGCGATAAATCTATCAAAATCGTCCATTTCTTCACTTCGGTTATTTTCTGCTGATCCTATTCTTTCTTCTTCCTTCCTTATAGAGTTAAAGTCTCCAAGCACACATATCAGGTCTCTTCTCCGATCTTTGATTCTTGCCAACAAAGCTGCCCAGAGATTTCTTTTCTTTCGGATGTCGCAAGGAGCATAAACATTTACTATTGTCATTTTGATCTTCTCCTCACCCCACATTCCTTCAAGCCAAGTAGCATGTTCCAAAACCTCATATTTTATGGCCGAGAATATGTTTCTGTCCCACACTATGATAATTCCTCCCGATCTGCCTAGAGAAGTTTTATAGACGTGATCCCCAAATCAGATCACACACTGTTCTATTATCATTCTCCATTTTAGTTTCTTGTATGCATAACACTGTTGGTTTGTGGACCTGGACTAACTTTCGGATTTCGTTTTTCTTGGCCACACCTCCAATTCCTCTGATGTTGTAACTTTGAATTTTCATTAATAAGGAAACCTTCTTGTCACCCCGCCCATTCATGACCCAAGAAGACTAGCTGCCTGAGTCACCTCCTTTTACTCCAGTTATCAATTCTTGCAGTAATTCTCCTTCTTCCCCTCTATGAACTAATCCAATTTCTCTACCTAAGTCCCATGTGTCTTTGGCTATCTCTACTGCATCTTTATGTAGGAGAATCCAGCTACTATTGCCCTTCTCGTTCGAGATCAGGTTTGAATCAGAGTTTGGTCTAACCTGATTATATGAGTCTTTGCGATTGAAGCAGTTACATTTGACCTCGTTCTTCTTCATCTTCTTTCTCCCCTTCTTTTCGCTTTCAGAATTTCCGTTCTTCTTCTTCTCCTTTCTTTAAATGCTTAACCGTCTGATCCTCCATGTTTATTTAGCTCTGCCCCTAAGTAACTTTCGGGAATTTGAAGTATGGTGTTTTCTCCTTTTGCCGTTAAATCATTCTCCTCCATATTAAGTTTGGTGCCTGGGTTTATGACCTTTATGAGACTGTCTCCATTAATCTGGTTGAGACTTTGGGTGTAACACTTAAGCTTATCAACTGTTATGCTATCTAACCGATTTGGGCCGGGTTCGGGGCTGGTTGCTTCAGGAATAGTATCCATATTTCCTTTCTTTATGTTATCCACTCCTGGGCCTGCACTTAAGACTTGGCCCAAGTTGGCCCGTTTAACCACGTCATTCATTTCCTCTCCATACTGAGCTTCGTTTCTCTCTCCAACTGTCTTCTGAAATCCTTTCCTCGTGCCGTCACAAGTAACTTTGGGAGTTTCAATTGCAGCCTCAATACTTTTTTCTCTCTCTTTACTGAATGCTTCTTTTTGTCCATCAGTCTCCCCCACTTTTTCATGCCTATTATTACACGCCTGAATTGCGCCTCTTGAGTTCTCTACATTTATTGCCCTGCTGCATTGCCCTAGGTCTGCACCTATGATCTCGAGCTCCCCGTTTTTTCTTTTCTCGAGGCTTTCTTCCTCCTACAATAGCTTCCAGAAGTTGACTTCAATCTTCTTTCTTGTTTCTTCATCATCCATGGATGCTATTGATGGTGGAATGAACGAGTCTTCGGATCCTTCTGACGCGTTGTCATCTTCTGCTTCTGCTACTTCTCCATTAAAACCTTTAGAAGTTGTTTCCATACAGTTGCATTGTTCTTCTACAATAAATATCTTAAAATTCTCTTTGTTAATTTGAATGTTCCTGGCCCTGTTAATTGGTTCCATGTATGGAGTTCTCACTAAGATTCGGTCCCTATCCAGTCTATGTAAACCTTCTGTTTCTTCATCTAGCTTTATTAATCTTCCAAAGGATGAAACTAGCAATGCAAATGATTCCTTTCTCCAAGCATGAGCGGGGACTCCAGTTATACGGCACCAGATATATCTTTCTGTCGCTACGTCTTTGGATTCCCATCTCTGATTACACTAAACCACTTGTCGAAAACTTGGCTTGA
This sequence comes from Lathyrus tuberosus, assembly GCA_022829125.1. Lineage (NCBI taxonomy): Eukaryota > Viridiplantae > Streptophyta > Magnoliopsida > Fabales > Fabaceae > Lathyrus > Lathyrus tuberosus. The sequence goes on from JALAZF010000639.1 coordinate 1,300,421, forward strand.
TTCTTTAACTAAAACTCTGAAATCTTCATCTTCGTCAATTTTCATGAAAACCTTATCTCCTCCTAGTGGAATGATTTGGACTGTTACTATTCCTTCCTCCGTTAAGTGATGATGTAACAGTGGAATATCTTCTACGTTTCTTACGCATCCCACGAAACTGTTCTTTTCCCATTCCATTTCTTCCTCCTTTATGAACAATGATAAACCTGAGTGTATCGGCATACCTTCTTTCTTACTCCCCTCGTATAAATCCTCCTCATTCCTGTCTATTTGGTTGTTCTTGATTGCATCCACGTATGAGACACCTGATACTCTTTTTCTGATCTTGTCCACCACGTTTCTTGCCTCTGAGATATGTGGCCTATAGTGTTGGTTCAGTTGAAATTTGGAATTGGGTTTTTCTTCTCTAAGCTCCTTTTTCTGCCTTCCATATGTTTCTGTTCTTGAGAATCTTGACAGGTTAATCCACGATTTAAATGTCCCAAACCATATGTCCTTGAGCTTCTCCTCTAACAATCTTTGGTCTTCTACTCCTGCAAATCTTACGAATTCGAAGAATTTTCCCATTTTGTTTCTCCGGTTTGCAATGTAGACGTCCACCACATTTCCCCATTTTTTCCAACACTCTCCCCACCTCTTTACTTGTTATGTCTCCTGGTAGATTGTTTATATAGAATGTAGTCATTCTATCATTCCTGCTGCGATTGTGTTCTCTCATTTTTTTCCTCCTTCTAGAGCTCACAAGAGTCCAGTTCTCCATCCTTTCTTCGACCTTAAGTATTGGTACCTTATAATATCCGCACATTGTTAGCAAATTGACAAGTTCTTTCCCAATAACGCTCATCAACTGATAATTAGCATTTTCTCCTACAATTTATTTAAAACGGCTTTTCAATAAAATTTATTCAATAATACAAATATTCATATCTAATGAATTTTTTATTTATTATATTAATTTGAAATAATTATATGTGTCTAAAATATTAAATATAAATAATGATAATTTTTTTTACCTATATTATGGTGTTATAGACGTTATAAAAATATAATATTGAAAAAGTCAAATAACTAAATAAAAAATATTTAAAAGTTAAATATAATAAATCACAGTATCTTATGAAAAGGAAGATTAGGTTGGAAGGGCTTTCATCTATTGATCTGTTTTTATTTTTTTTCTTTCTTCTTTTCATCTCTAGAGAAAATCACATTGAAATCATGATTTTCATTTTTTCTGTGTCAGGTAAGAAACGTCGAGATATGACTGAGAAATTACGAAAATTTGAGAAAATGCCATTATACAAGCGCAAAAGCTGATGGTAAGATTTTATGATATTGTAATTACTTTTGTGCGTTAATTTTTTGGCTTTTAGAGAAAATGATTCAATACTTTACTTTATTCTAATGTATCTGTTTTTTTTTTTTTTTGTGGAATTTTGATTTTTGTTTGTAGTTGTTATTTATTGAATTTGTTTTGATGTAATTGTTTTTTTTTTTATGTTAAATTATGTATGAGTAATTTAGTCTATTGCATGTTTTTTCTTTCTTGTATCAACATTTTGATTTTAAAAGAAGAGTTTTTTGAAGTTATTTTAAAAAGCCTTCTCAAAAGCATAAGCTAAATATACTTATTGAAATTAGAGCTAATTTTGTCAAGAATAAACTAAATATACTTTTCTGTAAATTCTTTTTATTTTGATAGAAATTTTTTTAATCTTTTTAGTTGTAACATCTTTTTCTTTTGAATATATAAGCTTTATTAAAAAAAAAGCATGTTTAAATGTTGTCTTTACTTATTTTATGAAATCAACCAAAATAATTATTTAATGAATTTTTGAAAAATAAAATTATTTTATGCAAAAACTTATTTTCAACTCAATTTTATTAATTTATTTATTTGTTTAAAAAATTGTGTGCGTGTGCGTGTGTGTGTTTTTTTTTCTCTCTAAATTTTATACCAAATACATTTGATATTTATTTTTATTTATATTTGATTACAAAGAGAGTAAAATGTAAAAATTAAATAAAAAATAATGAGGAAAAATTGAACATTTAAAAATATGTGTCATTTTATTTTCATACATTTTGTTATTCTTTAGATTATAGTTTTTTTTTCTTTAGAAAATTCATGTTCAAACTCAATTCTTTACCTAATAATTATTATTGAAGAAAAAATTGTTTTATTTTACTTTATATTTTGTAATACCCCATACTATTGTAAATGCTCAATTAGACATCAGACGAGATCAGATGAGTATCTATGTGCTCTATCTTTGGGTAATTGGATTAATGAAATCCTCTAAGTACTTTAAGTATTATCAATTGGGATCAATAGAGCGACTGATGAACTCTTAAGAGATCAATTATTTTATTAAAGAGACAGATTAATAATTGATAGTTCAAGGAAGTTAATTTTGATAACTATAATAATTAATCGAGTGGTTGAGACGACGAGATATCAATTGGAGATATTCTGCCCGATTGGATTTATATTATATAATAAGTATTATATATATATATATATATATATATATATATATATATATATATATATATATATATTGTTAGTAAGAAAGAGAAAATAAAAAGGAAATAGAAAGAAGAAGAAGAAAACGAGAAGAAGAGAAAAGGGAAAAGAGGGAAGAAAACGTGCATCATTGTTCATAATCTTCTTCAAACTCCTCTTCGGTTACCAGGTGGGTTCTAGTTAGACACTCTAAGTCTAGAAATATAAGAATTGAACTTAAGTTAGATTGAGAGAAAATGATTTCTAACAGATGAATTTCCATATAAATTGCATAGAATACTTCTTAATTGTGTTGGAACACATTTGGATTGATATATTGTGATTTGGAAGTGTTTAGATGAGAATTTGAGAGGTTTTGGGGTGAAATTCGTAACGGGAACAATGCAGGAAAAATTCTGGGTTTCGCTGCCCATACGCGTATGGGGCAGGGCAATACGCGTATTGGGTTGGGCAATACGCGTATGGCAATGAAGGATTACAAGCAATACGCGTATGGGAGTGGACAATACGCGTATGGAATGAGGCAATACGCGTATTGGTCTGTTAGTGGAATTTTTAGGGAGTTTTGGTGTCTGCCCATACGCGTATCACTTTGGGCAATATGCGTATGGATGGGCGAGTGAGCAAGGCAATACGCGTATGGCTTAGGGCAATACGCGTACGGCCAGGAGGGTGTAGAATTGTGTTTTTCGTGATACTATTTCTCGTTATGTCCATAACTTTTGACTGGGTTATCCGTTTTTAACATTCTTGATATCGTTGGAAAGCTAATAAAATGTACTTTCTTATTAAAATGGTTTTAAGTTCGTTGGCCGATTTAATTACGTCTGGATTCTGGAATTGTGTCATGTTGTCGACATTTATCGTTTAATGGTGGGTAATTGTTGTTGAATTATGTGTTTCTATTATTCGATTGATGATTATTTTACCTATGTTCTTATTGTTAAACATGTTTATATATATATGCATGTTAAAATATGAATTAGGAAGAGTGAGGAAACTTTACCCCAAAAACAAATGGTAGAGTAAGATTGTTATAATTCTAGGTTGTGAATAGAATTGTGAAACACTAGTATGGAACATGTGCGTAAACCTTTGTGGTTTGTGGTAAGGCATTGTGGCCTTGTGATTGTCGAATACAATCACGTCGTGTGTTTATTAATCATAACCAGTTTATCTTGCGGTGTAGTTTCATGAGACTCGAGCACCTCCTCTGAAACGTATACACAATTACTTGGCAGGTTTGATTCCCGTGTATAGTACGAATGGAACCTAAGGGTAGAGACTTGTGATGGTTAACAGGCCATGAGAAGTGATGGTTCACGGCTAACAGCCCGTTGTTCCCGAATCCATTTCGTATGCCAAGTAACTTCAATGATCCATGACTCAGGTCATCTTCTAGACGCAGAAGCGGACGGGAAAAGGGGATGCCTCGGTATGGTTATTGATTAGCGGAATTCTTGGGTTAACAGGCTTAGGACATATTCCGATTCGAAAGGAATCTTGAGTTAACAGGCTCAGGGCGTAATTCCTTTCGTATGATTTTGATGAGTTAACAGACTCATGATGTATTTCCATATAGTGTGAGATTGTGAGATCGCGTACTCAAGGTCATTCCCTTCCCCTTGACTTGAGTTAGGATTGATAGAACCCTGTAAAGTCGAGAGAACCTATAGGATAGGGAACTCATTGAGATTTGATGTATCTCACCCCACTATAGTTGCTTTATTTCAGGTGCAGGTTTGGTTACAAGTGGAGCGATGCTCGGATGTTTCAAGAGAAGCTTAGTTAAGCTTATTCCGCTGTGTATTCTTTTGTTGTATACAATTGAGGATATTGTATATTATTCTTAGTTTTTATTATTTTGGCTAGTTTCCATGACTTGTGCCATGTAGTGTTTGTATGTTTTAGAAATGGACAAGTATGTGAACTATGCCATTAGGCGCTTTTGATGTGTCAGTACCAAATAAAGTGCTTGTATTGTATTATTCTAGATACATATTATATAGGGCATTATAGTTGGTATCAGAGCAGGTCGTGTCCTTGACCTAGCCTTGAAACATCATAAGTAAATCTATTCCTGCCTCTTAAGTGTGTCTTGCCATCATGAAACTTAATATCATACTACGTAGTGTTGGGCCTGATCAACCTAATGCTATGTATGTGATAGGTAGAATCATGGTTGAGCGACCACGAGGACTCCAAAGTGTTGTCGGAACTTGTGTTGTGAGGGAAGGCTCAAGCCAAGAATTAGTAGTGAAGAGTTTTGGTCAGCTCAGTGAGTTTTTAAGAGACGTTGTGCTTGTGAAGCGTGGAAAAGAAAGAGCGGTGAGTTGCTAAGCAATCCTTTGGAATTAATGAAGTCCTAAAGTTAAGGATCTCTATTGGACACTTGGATAAGGATTTCAAGTAATCTCATTCCATGGAAAAAGGAGAGTTGTGTTGTGGAATGGTTGACGTAAGGTCCGGGAGTGAGATAAGTATTGGTGTTTCAGTTTCTAAGCTCGTTATAGCATCTTGGGTGGATGGGAGTACCTCGAAGAGTGTGTTCGGAGTAATCTCTTCCGACTGGTTAAAAGTTGAGAGTTAAGGAAGTTCGGCTTTCATGGGAATCTAAAGTAGTAGAGAAGTGTGAGAAGGGACACTAGGATGTGTTTACATGATTCAAGTGTAATAAGTATGTGCCGAACAAAGGGTAAGAGATAAAATTGCGTGACTTCAGATATGAAGAGAGATTAAGTTCGAGGTATTAAATCAAGATTTCTGTATTCAGTAAGAGACCAATTTGGAATTGTTAAATTATCCAAGGAACAGTATAAGGTATTGTGTTGAAGAAAGAATGAGCTTCACTGAGTAATAGAAAGTGTAGGGGTACGAACCGAAACAAGTTGTATTAAGAAACATAGTAAGAACCTTGGACTTAAGGAAATGTAAGTATGGTGGTTTTATATTTGGACCTAAGAGGATTACAAAGGGAAGCGAAGTAAACGTGGTGTGGAAAGCGGTATCGATGATATGTAAGAGGAAGCAACAACGGAATGTATTTTGGATGAGTGTGCGATGGAATTTTAAGGCGTTGATGAACCTATAGTTAAGAAAGTGTAATTACGGGTGGTTCACCTGAGAGGAACTCAAATAGTATGATGTGGAATGAGAAGAGTTACGCCTTGGTATTAAGAACAAGCGTAGTAGTAGTACCGTAGCCACCAATGTACGTGAGGGATTCTTATTCTTGAGACAAGTGTGAAGAGACGTACTTTATGGAACAGTGAGTATTGTATTTTAAGAAACAAGATTGTGGTAAAACAAGGGAAAGCAAATCAGGACTTATTACGGATTAAGTGTAAATCATGGAACGATTTATACCGGAAGGGTTGGGTAAGTAGTTGTTGAGAGTTGTCGGTTGCGAATTTTTCCACTAGATAATTTGGTGTAAGTGGGATGTGTAATGGATAGTGAAGGGCAAGAAATCCCAGTTAATGTGTATAGAGTGAGAGGATAAGGTGGCATGCTTGATATGACATGTCCATCAATTTTGTGGTACCGTATGATGATTGTGTGTTGGAATTTTGCATGTCACTTGGTTGGGGTGTGTTGTCTGCATGCTTTGACTTTGTCGATTTTGCCTGAGGGGGGATCATGGTTAGTGAATGTTATACAAGTTAAGAAGCCACGAGTTGTGAACGATATTTCAGGTAGGATGATTCGGATTAATGGTTTGAGTAAGAATGGCTTTGAATTAAGAAGAAACTGGTTTTGTTTCTGCAGCAGTGTTATCCAACCAATGCAAGGGGGTTAACCAATTAACACGTGCAAGGAAGGTGTTACGTGGGATTGGGAGAAGTTAATCGATTAGCCCAGATGGTCAATCGATGAACGCTTGGGTAAGCTATGGAATCTCTTGAAAACCATCATCTGTGTTTAGTTACCTTAGGTGGCTCCGAGGGGAGAGTATTGTTTAAATTGAAAATGGGATGGTGAGTAAATGAAAGATGGATTGCGTTTTGGAATCATAACTTTTGGGAAAGGTGTACCTAGTTGACTGTCCGTTTAGGTGACAAGGGAATTGCCTTCGAGGAAGTAATCTTGCAAACGATGTTGAGTATGAGAAGGTCTTGGGTGTTTTGCCGTCGTGAGCCTTAGGGACAAAGTTAAAGAATACCCACGAAGTATTGATCTTGCAAGGAATATTTCGGTGTGTAATCATGGTATTAGTAAGGTATGAACGGTTGGTCAGAATTAGTAACTGCTATCAGCCGTGGGTTCACGGTATTGGATTTAGATTCCGTGAGAGTGGTATCAGTTGTGTGCCGTTGTGTTTTACCAAGAGAGTGGAATTTGGAAGTTATCTTTCCAAGTACGAGTGAGAATTTGATGTTCCGAAGTTAAGCATGTAACTTGGAATCGTTTAGGGAACATAACGATTGAGAAAAGCAGATTCAACTAAGAGGTGTGGTATGGACTTCGAAAGTGGGTATGTATGTGGATTGTGATATGTGAGTGGGTGAGTAATATGGAAACTCACAATCGTGCTTTGGATGAGTTAAGTTTTGATAAGTGGTGACTTGCATATGTTTAAAGCTTCGTGTTGGTGCTATATATTATTAGTCGAGAACTCGTACCAACAACAAACCTTGAACAAGTCGGAGATCTGTAAGAAGAATTAATGGCGAGTATGGTAACTAGAAACGAAAGTTGTTAATCTACTTTGGATGAATTATTCCAAGTTTGGAATGGATTGGGAGTTGTGTACGTTATGGTTGTAGCAGTGTAACTCCTGTGTCTTTATCGTCTGGAGAGTGTTGGACAGATGTTATAATGTTGTATGTTGGTAAAGAAATTGTTCTACCATAGGACGCCAGTAAGTTTCTTGTATCATTGGTTAGTAAGGACCCTTTGGATAAGTGTGTTCTCCATGGACTGTTAGCTACGTGGTAGTGCTTAAGAATTCGTGGTGTTCCACTGCTAGAATTGGGGTTGCACAGTGGAAGGTGACAAATGAAAGGGGCACAGTCGGATTTATAAGAATCAGAGGAGAAATTGATTGTAAGATTAGAAATAAGAAGATTTTGTTCTAAGTGGGTTACCTTTTGGTGTGATACGAAAGGAAGGAAATATTGGATTTAGTGAGTACAACGTATAGCGTCAGACCAGATGGAACTGGTAAAGAAGTCGTTAAATAATAATGAAGTGGTTTTGGGACGTTGAAGTTATGGAAATATAAATCGTCGTGGATTGCATAAAGTTGAGAAATCATTGAATTACCTCACGAGGAGGTGATGAGTGTTTGTTATCCTAGACCAAGATAAGGTGTTAAGGTTTTGTTATGTGACTCAGTTGAGGAATATGGAAGGGTACCTTCTTGCCGGAAGTAGTATGTGACCAAGTGTTTTGTATAGAACAACAGATGAACTATGGGAAAAAGCTAAGTTCGAAGTTAGCCAAATATTGGAATAAGAGTATGACTAAGGAACCAGAGATTGATAATTCGTGAAAATAAGGATTTTGGTCTGTGAGGTGTTGGAATTGGAATACGTCAGGGAGTTGAATAGAAGTAAAGTTAAGTGGGAATCTAAGACCAGGATACAGATTGCGGTTGTTGTTGAATAGAGGAAATTCGGGGGCGAATTTCAATTTAAGGGGGGGAGAGTGTAATACCCCATACTATTGTAAATGCTCAATTGGATATCAGACGAGATCAGATGAGTACATATGTGCTCTATCTTTGGGTAATTGGATTAATGAAATCCTCTAAGTACTTTAAGTATTATCAATTGGGATCAATAAAGCGACTGATGAACTCTTAAGAGATCAATTATTTTATTAAAGAGACGGAGTAATAATTGATAGTTCAAGGAAGTTAATTTTGGTAACTATAATAATTGATCGAGTGGTTGAGACGACGAAATATCAATTGGAGATATTCTGCCCGGTTGGATTTATATTATATAATAAGTATTATATATATATATATATATATATATATATATATATATATATATATATATATATATATATATATATATATATATATATATTGTTAGTAAGAAAGAGAAAAAAAAGGAAATAGAAAGAAGAAGAAGAAAAAAAAGAAGAAGAGAAAAGGGAAAAGAGGGAAGGAAACGTGGATCATTGTTCATCATCTTCTTCAAACTCCTCTTCGGTTACCAGGTGGGTTCTAGTTAGACATTCTAAGTCTGGAAATATAAGAATTGAACTTAAGTTAGATTGAGAGAAAATGAATTCTAACGGATGAATTTCCATATAAATTGCATAGAATACTTGTTAATTGTGTTGGAACACATTTGGATTGATATATTGTGATTTGGAAGTGTTTAGATGAGAATTTGAGAGGTTTTGGGGTGAAATTCGTAACGGGAACAATGCAGGAAAAATTATGGGTTTCACTGCCCATACACGTATGGGGCAGGGCAATACGCGTATTGGGTTGGGCAATACGCGTATGGCAATGAAGGATTACAAGCAATACGCGTATGGGAGTGGGCAATACGCGTATGGAATGAGGCAATACGCGTATTGGTCTGTTAGTGGAATTTTTAGGGAGTTTTGGTGTCTGCCCATACGTGTATCACTTTGGGCAATACGCGTATGGATGGGCGAGTGAGCAAGGAAATACGCGTATGGCTTAGGGCAATACGCGTACGGCCAGGAGGGTGTAGAATTGTGTTTTTCGCGATACCATTTCTCGTTATGTCCATAACTTTTGACTCGGTTATCCGTTTTTAACATTCTTGATATCGTTGGAAAGCTAATAAAATGTACTTTCTTATTAAAATGGTTTTAAGTTCGTTGGACGATTTAATTATGTCAGGATTCTGGAATAGTGTCGTGTTGTCGACATTTATCGTTTAATGGTGGGTAATTGTTGTTGAATTATGTGTTTCCATTATGCGATTGATGATTATTTTACCTATGTTCTTATTGTTTAACATGTTTATATATATATGCATGTTAAAATATGAATTAGGAAGAGTGAGGAAACTTTACCCCAAAAACAAATGGTAGAGTAAGATTTTTATAATTCTAGGTTGTGAATAGAATTGTGAAACACTAGTATGGAACATGTGCGTAAACCTTTGTGGTTTGTGGTAAGGCATTGTGGCCTTGTGATTGTCGAATACAATCACGTCGTGTGTTTATTAATCATAACCAGTTTATCTTGCGGTGTAGTTTCATGAGACTCGAGCACCTCCCCTGAAACGTATGCACAATTATTTGACAGGTTTGATTCCTGTGTATAGTACGAATGGAACCTAAGGGTAGAGACTTGTGATGGTTAACAGGCCATGAGAAGTGACGGCTCACGGCTAACAGGACGTTGTTCCCGAATCCATTTCGTATGCCAAGTAACTTCAAGGATCCATGACTCGGGTCGTCTTCTAGACGTAGAAGCGGACGGGAAAAGGGGATGCCTTGGTATGGTTATTGATTAGCGGAATTCTTGAGTTAACAGGCTCAGGACATATTCCGATTCGAAAGGAATCTTGAGTTAACAGGCTCAGGGCGTAATTCCTTTCGTATGATTTTGATGAGTTAACAGACTCATGACGTATTTCCATATAGTGTGAGATTGTGAGATCGCGTACTCAAGGTCATTCCCTTCCCCTTGACTTGAGTTAGGATTGATAGAACCCTGTAAAGCCGAGCGAACCTATAGGATAGGGAACTTACTGAGATTTGATGTATCTCACCCCACTATAGTTGCTTTATTTCAGGTGCAGGTTTGGTTACAAGTGGAGCGATGCCCGGATGTTTCAAGAGAAGCTTAGTTAAGCTTATTCCGCTGTGTATTCTTTTGTTGAATACAATTGAGGATATTGTATATTATTCTTAGTTTTTATTATTTTGGCTATAGTTTCCATGACTTGTGCCATGTAGTGTTTGTATGTTTTTGAAATGGACAAGTATGTGAACTATGCTATTAGACGCTTTTGATGTGTCAGTATCAAATAAAATGCTTGTATTGTATTATTCTAGATACATATTATACAGGGCATTACATATTTTATTTTTCTTTTATGGGTTACGATTTGACTCATTATTTCTCAGTAGATCTTTAACTTCTAAAAAAAATATGAACAAGTTTACATTTAATTTTTTTTTGTTAAATGTGTTTGGTCTAAAGTTTTTATTAAATACATTTGATATTTTAAATTTTTTTTGGGTTAATATTTTCTTACCCGGTAAGTAAGTCTCAAAACATGTACAAACAATATATTTTGACTTTTAAAATTAATGTTACACAATATTTTTATATAATTCTCTCCATTCAATTGATTTTTGTTATTATCAAATAGTCTAGTAGTTAGTTAGATTTACACATTGAATGGTTTTAATTTACAATGTTGAAATATAAGTGCTTAAAAATGTTAGTCAAATAAGTGCTTAAAGAATTATTTTTGTTTTGGGAGCAGCTCTTAATCCATCTGAATCTATAGGAAGTTTTAGAAAAAAAGTTTGTACTATCTGGGAATTAAGCATCATCAACAAAGACAGAAGAAGGAGGATCAAAGGGAAGAAATGGTAGTTGGAATCATTTAGTTTCCAAAAATTCCATTTCGCACTGCATTGTGTAGCTATAGGTTAATTTTCTTTAGATATGCATTTTACAAAAATTACGAAATGTACTTTAATGTAGATGGTTGAAATTATGCAAAACATGAATAAGAAATAAGTGATGAATCAATATAAAGATTGTTAAATTCTTCACTTTGGGTAAATAAAATATAAAATAAATTTAATAAATAATTATAAATACAAAGATTGTGAAGTGTTATAAATTTGAAATTAAATTTTGAGAAAGTCAACTGTTTTGGTTTTCATATTGCTTAAGGTGATGAAGTCTCTGACCACTTCGAACTAATCCGCTTTCACTAAAGGTAGTATGTTGGTGGATGGGGTTGTGCTTGTTAATGAAGTTGTGGATCTTGTTAAGAAATATAAGAAATACCGTCTCATTTTTAAGATTAATTTTAAAAAGGCGTATGACTCTGCCGGTTGGAGTTTTTTGGGTTATATGCTTTTCAGGTTTGAGTTTGATCAGAAGTGGCACTATTGGATAAGTGGTTGTGCGTTCTCTGGTAGTCTAACTGTTCTTGTTAATGAATATCTAACCTATGAGATTAGTGTCAAGAGAGGTTTGAAGGAAGGTGACCCCCTTGCTCCCTTCCTTTTTCTGCTTGTCACGGAAGGTCTTAGGGGGATGCTATCTAGGATTTTTGAGCTTGATCTCTTTTTTTTGGTTAAGAGTATGGAACTCTGGTCTAGCTGCCACCCATCTTCAGTATGCTGACAATACCCTTATTCAAGATGAAGCGTCGATGGATAATTGATTCGCTGCTGCACACGGGTCAAAACCAGTTACTAAAGGGTAGTATAAGGCAACGACACTCGAGTCGTATCCCAAGGTATCTTGATTATCTCAACAACCGATTGAAACAAATGGGGTTTAGGTTTTCATTTAAGATTATGATTAAAAGAATTTGATTACGAATAAGATTAACAAGCCAAACTATAGTTTCAATTTTCAACTTATCATCGATTATTATAATTCCAAAACCCTATGTGAATTCTATTCCTTTTTCGATTACAACATCAATGAAACAAGCGTAATTGATACTATATGATTTATGATCCCATTTTCCGAATTAAGCAAACGGTTTAAGATTGTGCAAATTAACAAAAAAGCTACGCTAAACGTGATTATAGTTAAGGAACATATATCAATCGAAATAAATCAACACATTCTATAGAACTTGAATTAAGCATGCAAGATATACAAAACAAGATTGAAAAGGAATTGAAATTACTTTGGTCTAAAAACACTTCGTCCTTTATCAAAGTCCTCGTGTTTAAGGGACTGTGTAGTGTTATATTTGTAAAATACATGGAAAGGGCAAGAACTGTGCCTCCCCTAAGAAAGATGACGACTATATGTCACCTTCAAGGAGGTATCGCGTCGCTCTTAGTACCTTCCTCTCGACTAGATATGGGAACCATGGGAAAAGATGTTTCTTGGGCAGAGAGAAGTCAAGGTCAATAGTTGGTCCACGTCTCCCTATGACACATAGATTCAACAATCCACCATTAATTGAGTGGGCGGTCCCTACCCCAGAAAACCCTAGGCCCAAGGCCTTTATAACTACTTCTCTCATAAAGGGAGAAAGGAATATCACAATTGATGCATAATAGCCAAAGCACTACGCTGATATACAAAGCCTCTCACCTCACAGGAGTAGGTCCTCTAATACCCCCAACATCATCATACAAAGCTTCTTGTTGACGCAGGCAAGTCTTAACTACTCTAAATTTGTTACAAACCTACTATGACCTATGTGTAGCCCCTACCATTATAGAAATATCATGCACATATGTATTGTTTGACAAGTACAAATATAATCATAATTTTAATTTCAACTTATACACATACGATTTATTTTATGTTTTATGTAAATATTTATAGGTTTTTTTATAAAATTTTCCCTTCATTTTTTTGTGTATTTTTTTTTTTTTACATTTTACTCTATGTAATAAAATATAAATAAAAAGTAAAATCTCAAATGTATTTTGCCTAAAGTTTATATCATATTCATTTTAAAAAATAAAAAATAAAATATTTTTATATGTGAGACGTGTATATTCTTGTTGCATTATACGTACAATGTTAGCATATTCTTTTCATTTATTTATGTATTTATAAACAGTTTACAAACCTAATATATGCACTCCTCAATTGATATTACTATTTTCTCCTACAATTTACTTAAAATGGCTTTTCTATAAAGTTAATTCAATGATATAAATATTCATATCCAATGAATTTTATTTTTTCAATATATGTCTCGTTCTGTAATAGGAGTTACCAAAATATTATATTTAAAAAGTCAAATATTTAAATTAAAAAATTAAAATATTAAACATAAAAAGAATCACAAAATCTTATAAAAAGGGAGGTTAGGTCATAAAGGCCTCTCATCTTTTGATTTTTTTTTTCTCTTCCTCTTTACAACATAAAATAAAAGTTTAGTGAAAATCACATATTCAAAATATGATTTTCATTTTTCCTGTTTCAAGTAAGAAACGCCGAGATATGACTAAGAAATTACGAAAACATGAGAAAGTGGCATTGTACAAGAGCAAAAGTTGGAGCGTTGGGGATGAGCTGAAAAATAAGAAGAAGAACAGCGACATCAATATTAATAAGATCTTGATATCGATCAACATCATCGGTAGTTCGGGGCCATTAACAATTGTGGTTAATGAGAATGATGTTGTTTGTGATGTTATTGACAAAGCTCTAAAATTTTATGCACATCAAGGTAGATTACCTGTTTTGAAATCGAGTGCATCTGTATATGTTCTACACTGCTTAAATGATGTCTTTGATGGTAAGATTTTTTTATATGTTAATTACTTTTATGTTTTAATTTTTTTTGTGTTTAAAGAAAATGATTGCATATTTTATTTTAATCTGATGCAATTTTTCTTTTTTAATTTTTATGATTCTTCTTGTGTTTGTGTGTGTAGTTGTTATGTATTGTATTTGTTTTGATGTAAATGTTTTTCTATGCTAAATTATGGATGAGCAATCCAGCCTGTTACATTTTTTATCTCTTATATAAAAATTTTGGTTTTAATAGTAGTGTTTTTCGAAATTATTTTTAAAACCTCATCATTCTCACAATTATTCACAAGCACGTTTATACGTTGTTTTTACGTATTTTATGAAGTCAATAAAAATTTGTATTTTATGAAATTTATATATATATATATATATATATATATATATATATATATATATATATATATATATATATATATATATATATATATATATATATATATATATATATATATTTGTTTTTGTGTGAGACATTTTATTTTCATAAGATATTTTACCCTTTCAATTAAATTAATATTTTGTAAAATAGATTAGTGAACAAATTCATATGCTTAAAGCGTGGAAAATCCGTGTTCATACTCAAACTCTTACCTAAAATACTTTTTTTTATTAAAATTGATTTCAATATTCACAAAACAATTAAATTAATATTTATTCTAAATGTTTACATTTTTTTTCTATTAAATTACTATAGAAGAAAAAAGTTATTTTATTTCTCTTTTATGGGTCAGGATTTGACATCTTTATTTCTCCTTTTTTCCAAATTAGATTTTTAACTTATATACACAGTATGAATAATTTTACATTTAAGTTTTGTTAAATGCGTTTGGTCTAAATTTTATATCAAATACATTTGATAATTGTGTTAATATTTTGTTATAGTGAAAGTAATTCTCAAAACATATACAAAATAATATATTTAGACTTTTAAAAAAGACGTCACACAATATTCTTATATAATTGTTTCCTTTCAATCAAATTGAATTTTTTATTATCAATTTTAATAGTTTTTTTTTTTATAATTTTTACATGTTGAAAAATAAGTGCTAAAAGGTGTCTGTTAAAATAAGTTTTTTTTTTTTTTTAATTTTTTTAATTTGGAAACAGCTCTAGGTCCATCTGAACTCATAGGAAGTTTTAGGACAAGAAAGTTTGTGCTATCTAAAAATCAAGCATCATCTACAAAGATAGAAGAAGCACGATCAAAAGAGAGAAATGTTAAATGGAAATCATTTAGTTTGCAAAAATTCTATTTCGCACTGCATTGTGCAACTATTGGAGCTGGTGATAGAAATTAATTTTCTTCAGATATGTATTTTACAAAAGTTATGAAATATATACTTTAATGTGGATGCTTGGAATAATGCAAAACATGAATAAGAAGTAAGTGATGAACCAATATAAAGATTGTTGATAAATACTTTACTTTGGTATATAAAACATAAATAAATTTAGTCGAGCCATGTAAGTCGTGTTTTAGTAATTTTTAGTACTGTTAAGTGTTATATGTTTTAGCCATGCTATTTGTGTTTTTAACCTAGGTGTTCAAGAAAAGTAAATTAAAATATTTTTACCAACAACTTACGCACACACTGTGGTAAGTGATCACGACCATTTCTAGTCAAACAGTCCATAATCAACCACAATTGAATAAAGTGGATTTCAATACCGCGGAGGTAGTAGACTCGAACCAGAGCAAGAATCCACGAACTACCGCCAAACCGAACAACCACAAATTCTTTGACGCAATGGAGACAAACAATATCTTGAAACCTGCAAATCTCAACAAATCTGGAAGCTAATAGAAAATCAAGACTAAAAAAAGTTAACACTCACGCATCAGAGAAGACGAGGCTTAGCTGCAACAAAATTTGGTGCCCGAGAAGGAGATGCACAACCACAACCAAGTTGCATCACGCAACCATCGTCAGCGAACATTTTCTCCACCCACAAACCAAAATCCGGTGAGGACTCAGCCTAAAAAAGAAAAAAATTGAAAAGGTAAAATCAAAACAA
Organism: Lathyrus tuberosus; assembly: GCA_022829125.1. NCBI lineage: Eukaryota > Viridiplantae > Streptophyta > Magnoliopsida > Fabales > Fabaceae > Lathyrus > Lathyrus tuberosus. The sequence continues at coordinate 1,316,383 of JALAZF010000639.1, forward strand.
CTTCAAATCAGAAAAAATTAGTTTATGTCTGGATAAAGCAAAACAACTAGGCCAGCCGTCGCTGAAACATGCCGGAGCAACCACTCAAAAACGATCATCTGAAAAGGATAGTCCCAAGGGTAAAATGATGGTGTGGAGGAAGGACCTCATCACACCATCACGAGCTAAGCTACATGATGAAGTTGGAAGTTTGAATTTTGGGAGAGGAAGTGGTGTACGGCAGAGTGTTTATGGTCGAGGAGAGAGAATGGAGCGTTTATATATATATATATATATATATATATATATATATTCTTTTTTTAGATTAGAAGGTGACCAAAATTTAATATAAAAGAATTTAATTTATAAATAATCGTAGACGTAACTTTTTCTTTCATCATATTTAAAATATCACCTGTGAATGGTGGTGTGTTAAATATGTAATTCTTTGTGTTAAGAATCTTTGTAAAATGCAGGATTCGACTGAATCGAAGTCGAATGTATTCGATAGAGTAGTTGAATATAGTCTCTAATAGTGGAATCTGCATATTTGACACCCATATCGAATACAACTTATAGTAGACAAAGATGCATGTATTCAACAGAGTCGAATACATCTAGTCGAAGTCAGCTAGTTTGAGATTACTTGGTGTGCAAGTAATCTCTTTATAAATAGGGAGACACACACACACACGCGCACACACACACGGAGAGAGAGAGAGAGAGAGAGAGAGAGAGAGAGAGAGAGAGAGAGAGAGAGAGAGAGAGTGAGACAGAGAGAGAGAGAGAGAGAGAAACTCTTCAGTAATAGAAAGATGAATAAAACTTTCCTACTTTCAATTCAATAATTCATACTTTCTAAATTCTATCTTCTCTCTCTCTCTCTCTCTCTCTCTCTCTCTCTCTCTTACTTTAAAATAAATTCTTTCTTTTCAAATCATTGTGGGAGGGAATTATCTTACAACCAAGATGTGGTTGAATCACTCGAGTGAAGAGTGAGAGATGAGTATCTTGTATCAATCATGAAAGTATTTGAATCTTGTTTTATCAAGATCAATTCCAACATTTGGTATCTAGAGCACTGCCTATGATTCTTAGAAAACATTGAGCAATGACTTATCATCCAAACAGACATTTTCCAAAAAATATTCCTATCTTGAAATACAATAATTATGATAATTGGTGTAAGCAGATGAAGGTTGTCTTCTTCTATCAAGACGTTTGAGATCTTGTGAAGAATGGAGTGACGCCAATTGGAGACGATGTTATAGATGAACAAAAGGCTACACATAAAGATTTGAAAAAGGAAGATTATAAATTTCTCTCTGTAATCCATCAATGCATTGATCCAGACAACTTTACGAAAGTTTGTGATGTAGACTCATCGAAGGAAGCATAGGACATCCTAGAGAAATCTTTTGGAGGTGTTGAGAAGGTGAAAGAAATGAGGTTATAAACTCAAAAAAGAACGTATGAGTTACTTCAGATGGAAGAAAGTTAAAGTCTGGATAATTTCTTCACTAGGATAACAAGACTGGTGAATCAAATCAAGATGTGTGGATAAGTGTTGACATCAATATCAATAGTTGTAAAGATCTTGAGGTAATTGCTTCCAAAATTCGATCATGAGGTTATAGCCATAGAACATTTGAAGGATTTGTCAAGCATGAAAAAAGAAGAGCTTCAAGGGACGCTTGAATCTCATGAATAAAGAATGGATGAAAAATTCGCCAGCAAGACGAAAGTTGATGTAGCTTTATAGGCACAATCAACAAAAGAAAAGAAAGGCAAAGGAAGATGTAGTGACAACAAAGGTAGAAGAGGTTACAACAGTTTTAAATGGTAGAAATTACCAACAAGAAGGAAATTCGTCAAACCAAAGACAATCCAAAAATCAAAGCAATCACAAAGGTGGTGGTGTAGGTAGAGGAAGATGTGGTGGAAGGAAACCTGGTAAGAGAAATATTTAGTGCTTCAATTTTCAGAATCATGGTCACTATGCTAGTGATTGTCCTGGAAATAAAATAAATAATCGTGAAAGTGATGCAAGACTTACAAGACATGAAGAAGAAAAAGAAGTTTTTCTAATGGTCACAACAAAAGAATAAGAAAGATTTAAGGATCAATGGTACTTAGATTCAGGTTGCTCATCACACATGATTATATGGATACATTGGTTTGTCAACAACAGTCCCTCGATGAAGAACAATGTGAAAGTTTCAAATGACATTACCCAAGCTACTGAAGGTATTGGTGATGTTATGATCATGAGGAAAAATGTAAAACAATAAGTGATTTCCAATGTATTATACACACCATAAGCAGCTTGATCAACATAGGGAAACTGATTGAGAAGAATTAAAAAGTGTTGATAGAAAATAAGATAATGGCGACTCGAGTGGCAAGTTAATCCTAAATACACCAATGCCCCAAAATAGAACCTTCAATATTGAACTTGATGTGATGGAACACAAGTGTATGAAAACTGTAGCTAGAAGGGATGAACGGCTATGGAACTATGGACTTGGCCATCTCAACTTCAAAGACATCAACAATCTGAAGAGAAGAAACATGGTTTCATGTCTACCAGAAATTCAAATTCCAAATGAAGCGTGTGAAGAATGTGTCCAGGAAAAGCAACACAAGAAAAACTCCATCAAAAATACAATAACTAATTCAAAATACACTTTTGAGATCATATACTCAAATGTTTGTGGTCCACTTTAGGTAGATTCAATTGGAGGTAACAAGTACTTTGTTACATTCATAGATGAATATAGGAGAAAATTGTGGACTTGCATGATCAAGAATAAAAATGATGTGGTTGAGGTATTCACCAAGTTCAAAGCTATGGTGGAGAGACAATGTGGCCACAAGATCAAGACCTTGAGGACCGATGGTGGTGGAGAATATATTTCAAGAGACTTTGATGCACTATATGAAAGAGAAAGGACTATGCATGAGGTGGTACCACCATACACTCCTCAACAAAATGGTATTTTTGAAAGAAAGAATAGGACAATCATGAATATTGTGAGAAGCATGTTGAAAGGAAATCATCTACCAAATGATTTGTGGAGTGAAGTTGTGTAAACTCTAGAAGGAATGTCCTTCTAATAAGCTAGAAGGAATCACACTAGAAGAATGTTGGTCTGGTGTCAAGCCTACCTTAATTCATCTTAAGGTGTTTGGATTTATAACACATAGACATGTGCCTGAACAGTTGAGAAGGAAGCTTGACGACAAGTCAATCAAGGTGATCCTGATAGGATATCACTAAACTGATGGATACAAACTAATGTGAAGTGGGTGTACAAAGTGAAGTTGAATCTAAAGGAGAAGTAACCATACACAAAGCAAGACTTGTAGAAAAAAACATTAAAAAAACCGGTATATATTCCATATGGATGTGAAATACGCATTTCTAAATGGCCTCTTAGGTGAAGAAGTTTATGTAGCACAACTAGTCGGTTTTGTGAAGCAATGCCTAGAAAGCAAGGTATACATGTTGCATAAAGCCTTATATGGACTCAAACAAGCTCCAAGAGTTTGGAATAAAAAGATAAATGGTTATATAAGGGAGAAGGAGTTTGTAATGGTGTATATGTTAGAAGAAGCAAGAGAGAACTGCTTATACTTTGTCTATGTGAAGATGGCCTGTTGATAACAGGTAGCTATATGAAGGAGATCTAAGACTTCAAAAGTGACCCGAGCAAGGAATTTGAAATGTCTGACATGGTTATGTTGATTACAAATGAAGTTCACAGACTATATTAATCGAATACATATGAAATAGGTTAATGAAATCTAGCCTTGATATGCCCTTTTAACGTTAATCCGAATATTTTATCATTGTCACATAATTTTTATGCAAACAATAATTTACTAAATGTTACTTTTACCAACCAAAAACCATTTAAAACACTTACTTAAGACAATGTTAAACTATAGAACGACGGTAATATCGTACCAATCCATGTGGAGACGATAAAATACTTACTCATCGAAAACAATTTCAACACCAACTCAACTTCTTCAGTTCATGACAATACCATAGCCTTTCTAACAGTGGGGGGTGGACATCTTAGGTATGTTTCCTATGGTGCCAGGTCTACTTAAATTCTTGATAGTAAGAGTAGATTACTTAAAAAGTGGATAGAGGAAGAATTGTCACCAAAATAATAGCATAAAGAGTTCTCCATTTCTTTTGGTAGAAAATTATGTGCAGTTTTGGGTTTCCCATAGCAATTGTCTTGGACAATGGGACCCAGATCGCCAGCTATATGGTCATTGATTTTTTCCGAGATTTAGGAATACATACAAAATTTGTATTTGTTGTCCACCCTTAATCCCATGGGAAAGCTGAATCGACGAACATGGTAATCCTTAATGGAATCAAGAAGGAGCTTGATGATGCCAAATGCTTATGGGTAGAACTACTCCATGCAATATTATGGTCATATCATACCACCCCTCACTCTACTAACAAGGAAACTCCATTCACAATGGTGTATGAAGTAGACATCATGCTGCCCGTAGAGACTGATACACGCTCAGGATGACGCTCTTATTTTGATCAAGAGGTAAATGTGGTAGGAATATAGTACGTAACGAACCTGGTTAATGAATTAAAAGAAGTCGCCCATGTGCGAGAATATGTGGCAAAGCATAGAGCCACTAAAAGATACAACTCCAAAGTTAAACCAAGGGAGATGTGAGAGGGTGGTATGGTCTTAAAGCAAGTGGTTCTACCTCCACAACAGGGAAAACTACAGCCCAACTGGGAGGGGTCATATCATATATTCCAGAAGCTCCCACATAGGGCAAACAAGTTAAGGGAATTGGACGGACAAATCCTACCCAGAACTTGGAATGCTCTCCATATTACGTATTGTTACAACTAAAATTATTTGTAATTTCTTAAGAAAGATAAGTATTTATCTATGAACAATTGCCTGAATATTTATGATCAAAGAGGATAATTTCAAATATTCTGTATTTTGGACTTTATGGTGAAGATTCTTTCCGCCTCTTAAGGCAATATTTTGTATGCTGGACTTCATGGCAAAGATCTTTGTCGCCTCTTAAAGAAATATTTTGTATGTTGAACTTCAAGGCAAAGATCCTTGCCACCTCTTAAGGTAATATTTTATTTTCAAGAATTCATGGAGAAGATCATTGTCGCCTCTTAAGGCAATATTTTGTATGCTAGACTTCATGGCGAAGATCTTTGCCACCTCTTTAGGTGATATTTTATATGCTGGACTTCTTGGAGAAGATTCTTGCTACCCTTCAAGGCAATACAAATAAATTATCCAAACTCCCCACCTGAGAGACTTGTAGTTTCCTCAGGCAGGACCAAACATATAAATCTCGCCCAAAAGGCATAATCGATGTCTAGCTTAAGAGACTTAGTCTTAAGTCTTGTTTGAGGTCTTGATAAAATTCCCACACAAAAGGTCAAACACCTCATCTGAGGGACTTCTAGTCTCATCAATCAGGATCCACATAACTTCTCGTAGGGGACTGAGATTTACCAGGCTATCTAAAATCCCCACCTGAGAGACTTAGAGTTTCCTCTGGTGGGACCAAACATATAAACCTTTCCCAAGAGGCGAGACCGAAGTCTAGCCTTAGAGACTTAATCTTAAAGTCGTGTATAAGGGCTTGATAGAAGTCTCGTTCAAGAGGTCCAATGCCTCACCTGAGGGGCTTGTAGTCTCATCAGACTACTATAAATAATAAATTTTATGACAACACTTTCACCTCACCCAACAAAAAATCGAGGTATTTGTCCTAGACGTGCCATGTTTCTTTTTTATTTCTCCAAAAAGTACCATATATTCCCTTGGTTGTAGTGAATAACCGAGGGATAAACAAATTAAGGGTACATGCTTTGAATCCCAACAACTTTCGTTTATGTTTTTATTTATTTAAAAGTGGAGTCTTTCTTTTTATTTTATTTTATATTTAATTGCTAAATAATCCATTCTTTCGGTTAAACCTATAACCGAAGGGTATGATACACATATTTAACTATAAAATGATTTTTCACTAAATTTTTCCCTAAACCTAACTCATATACAACCACTTCATACTTGTAAGCATCATTCTTTGGGATGGATTACAAGACAAAAAAATACTTTGGTTATGTGTTGTTGTTTTCCTAACACCAACCTTGAACACAATATTTTTCTAGTTCTTGCAAACTATCACATAATGTTGTTTCCACCTCCTACCAATGTTTAATAGTAAAAGGAAACATTGTTGTTAATCAAAGAAAACATTATATAATATATTTCTATTTTTGGTTGACAACATTGAGAAATTTTTTCCTAATCATACTGCAGTTTGTTTTTAATATAGTCCTTTGTTTGATTATTACAACACACAAAAGAAATTGGTGAATGGTAAGAAATTGAAAGAAGAAACAATTAATGTTTCTTTCAATTTTTTTCCATTCACCTTTTTTTGCAATATAAATAATATTTTACCTCGGTTGGATTAGAAATTTATAAGTACACTTACACACACACACACACACACACACACACACACACACACACACACATACACACACACACGCGCACAAACACACACACATACACACACACACACACATATATATTCTCATCAATTAGGCTCCACATAACTTTCCTTGAGAGACTTATAGTCTCATCTGCCGGGTTCAATATAATATCTCCTAAGGACCCAAAGCATAATCGGCTTGACTCATTACACATATCATCCGGCAACTTAGGGCCTCGGGATACACTCTTATTCCATGGTCTAAAAACACTTAATCCTTTATCAAATTCATTGTGCTTGATGGACTGTGTAATGTTATATTTGTAAAAGACCTGGCAAGAGTAGGACTTGTGCAACCCCAAAGAAAGACGATGACTATATGTCGCCTTCAAGTAGGTATTACTTCTCTCTTAGTACCTTCCTCTCGCCTAGATATAGAAACCATGGGAAAAGACGTTACTTGGGCAGAGAGAAGTCAAGGTCAAATGCTGGTCCACGTCTCCCTAGGAAATAAGGATCTAATGATCCACCATTGACTGGGTTGGAAATGACCCTTCTCGAGAAAACCCTAGGCCTAAGGCCTTTATAAATACTTCTTCTCTAATGGAATAAAGGACATATCACAATTGACACACAACACCCAAAGCACTATTGTGAAAAACTTAAATAAAAAGAACTTTTGGACAAACAACTTAAATGAAAATCATTTAAAATATTATGAGAAAAATAGGACTTAGGGTTCATGATCCCCACTCTGAAATATTCATATGATCATTTACTTCTATTATGAGAATTCAGATAGTGTTATAGAAAATAGTAAATATCGACAACACCTACTTTCGTTAATGTGTTGTCCTATCTATGGCAAATGATCTGTCTACTTTTGCATAACCAAATTATTCGTCAAAGATTATTTTCTTTGCGCATCTATAAAAGATGGAACATTTTTCAATCACATATGAGCACTTTTGTTGTATCATACTTAATTATTTAAAAATCCGCTTTCATGTACCGATACACATCCTTTCAGATTATGATCGGTACCTAGAAAACCCTTTACTATCGTTTAAGGGTTGGAATGAAAATTTCAGGTTTTAAAATAATGCGTGAATGAAATCTTGTAATCGATTTTTAATGGGTCATTCGAACATTCATGATATAGGTCTCATGACCCTTAGTCCCTAGTGGACTACTCACTCATGGTTGGAAACATTACAATCAGAGCAATATTCATAATCGAAAACATGATTGATTTTAAAAGCGTAAATTGATATTGATAAATAATGGAAAATATAACCTGACTGACAAGAAAATAGATTGAATTATTAAACTATCCAGGTGCTCCAATGGAGACTTGAGTACAACAATACTGAAATACTTAGAAAATAAAATACGTGAAAGTAAAACTAGATGCCAAATATTACAGACTATGAGTTTTATTCATAAAAAATCCTAATTGTGGAACAAATATCTCTGATAAATGCCCATCAAGATGAAAGATTCTGAATTAGGATGTGCACAGATCCTAAAACAGCAATAAAAGACGTCAGAAAAAGAAACAAAAGACGGGGAAAATTCGTCTGCATGATACGCCACCTAGTAGCTTCTACGGCAGCCCGTAGCAGGCCTTTGGAAAATGTATGGGAGGAAAATCCAACTTTCACCTTTGTCCTGCATTTTGCTCATTTTGGCTCCTCTTATGTTCTGGACACATATTTAAGTCTAAAAACATAAAAAAAACACAACCAAAGCGTAAAAGATGGTAAAAGAAGGTAAATTGGACAAAAACGGGAAAATAATAAAGTAAAACAACTAATAAAAGTGATGCAAAAACCACTTATCACTACGCTGATATATAAAGCCTCTTAGCTCACGTGAACGGGTCTTTCAAAACCACCTTAACATCATCATACAAGGCTTCTCGCCGCAGTGGGTAAACCCTAACCACTCTAAATTGTTATAAAGTTATTAAGACCTCTGAGTAGCCTCTACCATTGTAGGAATATCATGCACACATATACTTTTTGACCAGTACAAATATAATCATAATTTTAATTTCAACTTATACACATAAGATTTATTTTATATATTTATAGTTTAATTAATTAATTCTTCTCTTCAGTTTTTTGTTTATTCTTTTTATAGTTAATTCTATGTAATAAAATATAAATAAAAAATAAAATATCAAATGTATTTTGCATAAAGTTTGGATCAAATTCATTTAAACCAATAAAAACTGAAATATTTTTATATGTGAGACATGTATATTCTTGTTGCAACATACGTACATTGTTAGCATATTCTTTTCATTTATTTATAAAAATTTGACAAACCTAATATATGCACTTCTCAATTAATAATTACTATTTTCTCCTACAATTTACTTAGAATGACTTTTTTATAAAATTAAGTCAATAGTATAAATATTCATATCCAATTAATTTTCTTTTTTCAATATATCAATTTGAAATAATTATAAAGAAAATAGAATATGCAGTGACAGTGTAAAATAATATTACATTGTCAACCAACCACCATCATGTATCTTGCCACATCAGACTGTAAATTTTAAATTAATGGTATGATATGGTAGATTGATGAATTTCTATTAAATAACATTGTAAAATTATTTTTCCAATCCCAGTACATACCAATTAAACTCAAAATTATATTTGTCTCGAACATTAAATATAAATATTATCAATAATATTTTGACCTGTCTCATGGTGTAATTGATAATTTCCAAATTTTGGTATTTCTGAGTGTGAATAATTGTCACTTATTGGCTTGATTCATTAGTTTTCTAGCAATAACCTCATCTTTAGTGTGAATAAGTAATCGTTTAGTATTTTAGTGTAGTTTTATCGGTTCGTGTAAATATTGTTCATTTGTTTTTCTTTCTGTATTTTACGCTTTTAAACCATTCAAACCAAGCTTAGAAACGTAGAGATTGTTGAACGATATTTTGTCTCTCGCATCGATCCCTGTAGAGACGATAAAAACCCGGAGGGAATTCTTCCCAATCTTTTGCTTCTTGCCGTTAAATTGCAGTTCGAACAAAATGGCATTGTTGTGGGGGATTAGTGTTTTGGTATTGAATCACATTGCAATAATTTCTATATTTCCAAGATTTGTACATATTTGTCTATATTGTACATTAACTTCACTACTACGAAAAACCCATTTAACAACGGTTGGGAATGACATATAATGACGCGGGCGCGGGCGTTGTTATGTAGATTGTTGTTGTATATATGATACTTACAATGACGGCCTTCTATGCGTTGTAATAAACAGGAAAGCGCGCTAACTATCACAACAGTTTTACATTACACCGTTGTAATAAATATAATTATCCTCGGTTTGATTCCCAGCTGCACAGTTTTGATATTTATTTTTTGCTGGACAGCGTGCCAGATATTATAACGGTTAGGAAATATAACCGTCGTTAAAGTTTCGGTAAAATTAACAAATATCATCCTGCTTTTATAATTAATCCCATTTTTTTACCTGTATTATTGTTCTCCATATCTCAGCACAACAGAAAAATACAATTCACATTTTGTGATACAGTTTTCATAATAATATTAATCGTGTCATATTCATAATATCACATATACCAGATTACAGTTTATCAGAACAAACAACCTACATAAATAAAATATCACATATACCATATTACAGTTTACACACATTACATAACTTCACATAATTGTAACTTGGTGTATTGGTATCTTTTATCTTGGTGTCTTGTCTCCTGGCCGAGTGTCTGGACTCAAAATACCTATGATTTCAAATAATTATAATTGTTAGTAAAAATACTTCTAAACTATAACATACAATTAATATATTATGAATAAATAATAAATTACGTACTTGTTAATTTTCCCATATGCCTTCTTCATGATCGAGTCGTATAGCATGCACGACATCTCCATCAACTTCATCATATGAGGTAGGAACTTGTGTTGTGTAAGAAGGTGTGGACGGAATATCAAGACTTTCATCACTACGAGGAATGTATTTTCTGTGGAGAACGATTGACCATTTCCCCGATTTGTCCGATGGATCGGAAACATAGAAAACTTGTTTTGCTTGAGAAGCCATGATGAATGGTTCTGTATTAAAAGATGCCTTGCCAAGGTCGACCTGGGTGAATCCTAAGTCATCAATGTCTACACCATTACTATTATTGGGAACCCAATTGCATTTAAATAAAGCCACTTTGAAAATAACATAATCAATCTCCCAAATCTCATCAATGACACCATAAAACGTGGTAGTTGCCAATACCGTATTCTTATCTTTCGAACTAGAGAAATACATCGATTCGGCTTCAACCATAACCCCTCTATTTTGCATTGTACTACGATCATATTTTAATTTTGTATAAAAGGTATAATGACCAATGTCGTATGCACTCCAGGTAATGACACAAAATTTTGGCCCGTACGACAACCATCTAAGTATCTCGGATGCACTAGGATCATTAGATACACTTTTATTAAACCAATCCATGAATCTATTGTTATGCTCTATCAACAACAACTTGTCATTCATTCGGGGATATTTTTTCTTCATAAGTCTTTTGTGAGTATCTATGAAAGGTTGAACCTTATCTATATTATTCAAAATATAGAAATGTGTATTGAATAACTACATCCCGAGCCATTGACCTAACATTTAGATCTTGAATACCTCTTCCATCTGTGTCAGCATGACGAGACTTTGGAATTCCTATAGAATCTGCATCCGACAAATAGTTTGTACAAAACTAAACAGCTTCTTCTGTGATGTACCTTTCAACAATCGAAGCTTCCGGTCGGTGATGATTCTTCGTATATCCTTTAAAGATCTTCATATATCGCTCTATTGGATACATCCACCTTAAATAAACTGGACCACAAATTCTGATTTCTCTTACGAGATGAACAAGTAAGTGAACAATAATGTCAAAAAATGATGGCGGAAAATACATCTCCAATTGACACAAGATTATGGCAGCCTCATCTTCTAATTCATCGAATTTTTTGAAATCAAGAACTTTATTACATATGGCATTGAAGAATAAACACAGTCTCATTATAGTTACTCTCACATTTTTTGGAAGGATCCCACGGATAGCCACTAGTAGAAGTTGTTGCATCAATACATGACAATCATGAGATTTTAAACCAATTAACTTTAGATCTTTCATTGATACAAGTTTCTTGATGTTTGATGAGTAACCTTGCGGAACTTTAATACCTTGCAAACACTCGCAGAACATCTTCTTTTCCTTTTTAGATAGAGTGTGACATGCTGGAGGCAGTTAAGTTCTTTTTCCTTTCTCTATTGGAGCCAACTGTTTTCGTATACCCATCTTCTCCATATCAAGAAGGGAAGTCTTACTATGTTTAGTCTTGCCCAGAATGTTTAGAAGTGTGCCAATCAAACTATCACACACATTTTTCTCCACGTGCATCACATCAAGACAATGTCTAACATCAAGACTTGACCAATATGGAAGGTAAAAGAAGATGGACCTCTTTTTCCATATATTTTTCGCAACTGCCCCTTTTTCTTTTCCTCTCTTCCCACCTTTTTCATTTTCTCTCTTCCCACCTTTTTCTTTTTCTCTCTTCCCACCTTTTTATTTTTCTCTCTTCCCAAGGACAAAATTAATGTATTCCTGCCGTTGATAAACTTCATCCCCGGTTAAAGGTTTAGGAGCCTCACCAAACTCTTGCTCTCCATTAAAAGCCTTTCGCAATCTACAATAAGGATGACCCGGTTTTCGAAATTTTCGATGCCCAAGGTGAACGGTCTTTTTTCCAAACTCAAGTTGGTGATAACAAGTATCATCTTCACATATAGGACACGCTTTATGTCCTTTGACACTGTATCCCGCCAAGTTACCGTAAGCCGAAAAGTCGTTAATTGTGCAAAATAACATTGCACGCATATTAAACTTTTCCCCAGAATATGCATCTTCAACTTCAACACCTTCATCCCACAAGAGTCGTAAATCATCAATTAATGGACTAAGATAAACATCTATGTCATTACCAGGTTGTCGTGGTCCACAAATCATCATACTTAACAGTATATACTTGCGCTTCATGCACAACCAAGGAGATAGGTTGTAAATAGTGAGAAGAACAGGCCATGAAGTATGTTTAGTGCTCATGTTACCAAAGGGGTATATTCCATCGGTGGCTAGCCCAAGCCTAAGATTTCTTGGCTCGACTCCAAAATCCTTTCATCGGCATGCCATCTAAGATTATTTGCGTCATTCGAATTAGCAAAAAGTCTCTTAAATCGTGAAAGTATTGGCAAGTACCATAACACTTTAGCAAGAGGATGCTTTTTACTAACATTGTCATAGTGATCATTGTCATCACCATCGCTAGCCTTCAGCTTGTAACGCGACACACCACATTTCGGACATTGAAATAAGTCTTCATACTCTTTCCGGTATAATATGCAATCATTAGAGTAAGCATGTATCTTGATATACTCCAGACCCAATGGACACAATATCTTCTTGGCCTCATAGGAACGATCCGGCAATTTGTTATCTTCTGGTAACATTTGTTGTAGCAATTCAAGTAATTCCTTGAAACTTTTATCCGACCATACATTTTTTTCCTTCAGATTAAACAACTTTAACACCGCCGGCAATCGTGTGAACTCTGTGCATCCCTTATATAAAGGGGTGTCTTTATCACGACATAAATTATCATAAATATGAGCATTCATAAAAGAAGATTACCCAATATCACAAAACATATCCTCTAGGTGATCTTCCACATATTCATCTTCCTCCACTCTTTGACTTTGTGACGCCCGACTTTCCTTATTATCCACTTCACCATCCCACGTCCATATTATATAATTTTGACATATACCATCACAGCGCAAACAACACAAGGACAATAAAAGATAGCATCATTGCCGGGAAGATGTTTATCAGCGTATTCAAGGAATTCACAAACTCCGTTCTCATTAACCGGTTCTAATCTATTGGCTTTCATCCAACTACGATCCATTACAACTTCTGAAATTTATACATGTATAATAATGTGAATGACACACCAAAATCTAATCCAAAAACTCAAGCATGTGTACTCTCATACTAAACGTAAAGCATATGAAACATCTCATTCTGACTTGAGCATATACAATATGAACAAAGTAAAAAGGAATGAAGATGTTGAAGAGAACCTTACTTCGAAGCTGAAGAAGCAAATGAATGATGAAGACGGTCAATATTTGAGCATAAACCAAGAAAAAAGGAATGAATATGTTGAAGAGAACCTTACTTCGAAGCTGAAGAAGCAAATGAATGATGAAGACGGTCAATATTTGAGCAAAAACCAAGAAAAAAGGAATGAAGATGTTGAAGAGTACCTTATTTGAGCTCCAAATGAATGGATATGAAGAGGGTAAAGGTTAGAGTGTCTCTGGCTCACTTGTTCGATTAGGGCATCTTATGAAAGAAATACATAATAAGTTTTGTTTTAATTTATTAGTAAACCTTTTAATCTCGGTTGGAAAAACAAACCGTCGTGGAATCTTAAGTGACACACGCTAAATGTATCCTAAAAAAAGGAATAAATGTGTTGCAGGGAATCGAAGCTTGTTACATTTTATTTATTACTACGATTGTTCATCTTAACCGTTGTAAAATAATTTACAATTTATTTTTAAAATAATGGACTTAATTGTCAAACGCTAAATGTACTCTAAAAAATGGAAAAAATGTAGTTGCAGGGAATCGAAGCTAGATACATTTTATTTATTACTACGGTGGTCTAATTCAACCGTCATAAAATGACTCAGCTTTTACATGGGCGAGAAATTTTTAACCTATTACAACGGCATAATAGGATGCGTTGTAAGCCTGGCGTTGTTGTTTTAGCGTTTTGTAGTAGTGCTTGTTTATATTGTATAGTTGTAAAGATATTAATATATCAATTTGTCCATTTTTTTTACATGTATGTGTTTTGTGTTTATGTTCTATACTTGTTTATAGTTGTTTTCCATATGTGATTGTACATATTTGTTTCCATTAATGTTTGTTCAAGTGATTGTATATATGTGTTGTTCAACATGTTTGTGTATGTGTTTGTATATTTTTTTCGTTCACGTTTGCTCAAGTTTTGCCCAGATTTATTTGGTAGCAGCTGGTGAACAAATCAACATGGAGGAGCTTGTATGTAATTAAGGCGTTGAGCTAACGACATGAAACAAGCACTTGTTGGGAGGCAACCCAGCGGTTTTTGAGTTTGTATAACTTTACATTTAGTAGTATAGTTAGTGTAGAGTGAGAGTTGATGGAGCATGAGAGAAGTTGCATTTTTGAAAATTCAGAGCAAGCTTGCTCGCGCTTAGAATGCACAGAGGGTGCTTAGCGCACCCGGTTTTGTGTGGAAAAATCTCCCATTCTTTTTTCCACGTTCGCCCATTTTTGAACTTGTGTTAATATGTGTTAGTAATTAATCTTTAGTTTTTAGAAACTTTTTGTGTTTGTTCTCATGTTTTGTTTTTTATTAGCTTGAGGATGCATTTTGTGATTGTTCAAGTTTGAGTGTTTCAACAAGAAAATGTGTGGTGGTAATAATAGTTTGAAAGAATGTTTCATTGTCAAGGTATGTGTTTATTGCTTTCTAAAACATAACATGTTTATGAACCTTAGGCTTTGTACAAATAACATGACATTTATTCTCTTACAATTTTTGTTCATTTGTGAATCACTTTAGTTCATAGCCCAAATGTGAGGAAACCTTCCATTGTTTTCTATATGCACAGGCGACCAACATTCTTGTTTAACTCGTTTGATTTATGTTAAATCTTGCATTTGTGTTGAATTGTGTGAAAGCATGAAAAGAATCAAGGCGTTTTATTTGATTTTGAGCACAACCACTTGACCAAATAGTCAATCTATCTTGTGAGTGAGTGAGAATTTACTTATCCCCTTTGAACCTTTGTTAGAATCCATGTTAGTGTTGAGCTCATTTTTGTATGCATTCTAATATTTTTCTTAAACCATAACCATGATTTATGGTTGGATTTTATCTCTTGCCTAATATGTCGGGAGCATTCACATTAAATGATTAGTTGTATTCAAGTTGAGAAGAAGAAAAGGTGGGTTGTTATGCGGTTGAGAAAGAAAAAGATTGAAAAAGAAATGGGAAAAAAATAAAATAAAAAGTCTTGAAAAATAAATAAAATAAGCAAATAAAGTGTGTTAATAAGTTGTGCCAAAGGTTGTAACAAATGATGAAGGAGGAAAGAAAAGGTGAAGGAATTTTGTGAATGCTTGAGATTTTGAGAAATGATCATTCTCATTCGATTAGACAAGTTTTTGTTTCAGTTACCTTTAGAAATTGGCCCTTCTTTGTTAGCCAAGCCACATTACAACCCTTTAAAGTCCTTGTAATTTTTGCTTTTATACTTTCAATATGAGTTTTTTTAAGATGAATGCATAATTTGATTGATGTTTGCATGATTGTTGGGTGTGAGTTCAATCCCTCATATTTGTTCTTCATCCCTTGATGAAGTTGTGCTTTAGGTGTGATTCACTTTTGAAAATTTGTTGCTTTAGAATTTTTGACATGTGTTTTGTGCTTAGACTTTTTTTCATAGTAATAGTGTCATTGTAGTTTAGTGGTAAGCATTGCTTTGATTGTATTTTTGAATTTGAACCATACATTGTTTCCGTTTGTAAAAACTTGTTGATCATGATTGCTTGGTGATTGGTTTTTTTTCTTTCTAAATGGTGATTGATTCTTGTTTGAGGAAAAACAAGTTCTAAGTTCGGGAGAGTTGATTAGTGCCAAATTTTGGTGTTTTTGAGTATGAATAATTGGCAATTACTGGCTTGATTCATTAGTTTTTCTAGCGATAACCTCAACTTTAGTGTGAATAGGTAATCGTTTAGTATTTTAGTGTAGTTTTTATCAGTTCGTGTAAATATTGTTGAGTTTGATTGTTTTTATCTCATTTTTATAGGTATTTAAGAAATGATATTTAGTCATTATAATATAGAGCATTGAATAAGCTTTCCAACGCTTGTGACCATGCGTAAATCGGAGTTACGGTTCTCAAGTTATGACGAAAACAAATTCTAATTTTTCTCTGTTTTTCTGAGCTCGCTTAGCCCACTCTGCACACGCTTAGCGAGCTCCCGATTTTGAAATTTTATATATTCATTTGTAAAACATTGTTAGTGTTATGGTTTTGGGAATTTTTACACCCAACTCCATCAAAACATTCCTTTGGATAGAGAGGCTTAGAAACAACATTAGAGTGTATATCTTGATGATCCAGAGTTGGATTTGCTTCAACCGGCATTGACAAAATTCATCGAGAGATTCTTGTTCATCTTCTTTCTTCTCTTTGTACCCTCTATTATTGGGGTTTTGTTTGCAATTTTACCTTGATTATATCTATATTTCTTGATCATGGTTGTTGTATACAATGTCTTATAAATCTTTATCGATGTTATCTTTGATTTCAATATTTATCTTAATGGGTTTGGATTGCTATTGATATATACGGTTCAAACTCTATCTAAGATAAACATTTGTTAGGTTATGAAGCCTAGAAATAGATTTAGAGCTAATATTCACCGTGGGTATCGATGTTTAATGCCTCTTGTTCTTTAGTTGCGTGAGACATCACCGATGAGACAATACAGTAGAACTCTTGTCGATGCTTTAGACATGAACGCTGATGTGAGCAATACATGATAATATTGATAAGTGATTTAGGTTGTGTACAACTGATCGATAGATTTAAGTATTTGATAGGGTAGATGAAATTCAATTCCTGACGAGTTCTATCCTCTCAAAAGAATGTATTCTTTACTTGTTCATATGTTTTTCTTTTCGTATTTACGGTTTTAAACCATTCAAACCAAGCTTAGAAACGTAGAAATTGTTGAACGACATTATTTCCCTCGCACCGATCCCTGTAGAGACGATTAAAACCCAGAGGAAATTCTTCCAGATCTTTTACTTTTTGCGTTATATTGCAGTTCGAACAGTAATAGAAGTTACAAAAATATAATATTTAAAAAATCAAATATTCAAATTAAAAAAATAAAAAAATTAAACTAAAAAAGAATCACAGTATTTTATAAAAAGGGAGATTAGGTCATAAAGGTCTCTTATCTTTTGATCAGTTTTTTTTTCTTTTCCTCTTTACAATATAAAATAGAAGTTTATCAAAATTTAGATATGTAAGAAACGCAGAGATATGACTAAGAAATTATGAAAATTTGAGAAAGTGGCGTTGTACAAGAGAAATAGTTAGAGCGTTGGCGATGAGGTGAAAAATAAGGCGAAGAATAACAACATCAATACTAATAGGATTTTGATATCAATTAACATCATCGGTAATTCGGGACCATTAACAATAGTGGTTAATAAAGATGATGTTTTTTGTGATGTCATTGACAAAGCACTCAAATTTTATGCACATTAAGGTAGATTACCTGTTTTGAAATTTAACGCACCTGATTATGTTCTACATTGCTCAAATTATTTTTTTTGTTTTTTTTAAATTAAATTTTTATGTTTCTTCTTGTGTTTGTAGTTATTATTTATTATATTTGTTTTGATTCAAATGTTTTTTCTACGCTCAATTATGCATGAGCAATCTAGTATATTACATGTTTTTTTCTTTTTTATATCAACATTTTGGTTTTAAGGGAAGTGCCTTCTGAAATTAATAAAAAAAACCTCTTCACTCGTACAACTATTCACAAACATTTTATTTATACATTGTTTTTATTTATTTTATGAAGTCAATAAAAAAATTATTTTATGAAATTTTGAAAATGTATTTGGTCTAAATTTTATACTAAAAACATTTGATATTTTATTTCATTGTTTATATTTTATTATAGTGAGAGTAAACGGTAAACGAAAAATAAAAAGAAAAAAATTGAAAATTTAAAAATATGTGACATTTTATTTTCATAAGATATTTTACCCTCTCAAATAAATTTATTTTGTGTTAAATAGATTAATGAACAAATTCATATACTTAAAGCGTGGACAATCCATGATCAAACTCAAACTCTTACCTAAAATAGTTTTTTTTATCTAAATTAATTTCAATATTTGCAAAACAATTAAATTAATATTTATTCTAGATGTTTACCTTTTTTTCCATTTAATTACTATAAAAGAAAAAGAAAAAGAGTTACTTTATTTTATTTTATTTTACTTTTTATTTTATTTTTCATTTATGGGTCAGGATTTGACTATCATTATTTCTCCTTTTTCTCAATAGGTTTTTAACTTATACACAAAGTATGAATAATTTTACATTTTATTTTTTGTTAAACGTGTTTGGTCCAAATTTTCTATCAAATACATTTGACATATTATTTTTTTGTGTTAATATTTTGTTACAATGAAAGTAAATCTCAAATACTCAAACCATATACAAAATAATATATATTTAGACTTTTAAAAAAGACGTCACACAATGTTCTTATATAAATGTTTCCTTTCAATCAAATTGTTTATTTTTATATTATCAATTATCTAGTAGTAGTAGTTAGATTCACACATTTTAATCATATGGTTTTTAATTTTTTATATGTTTAAATATAAATGCTCTAAGATGTTAGTCAAATAAGTGCTTAAATGATTTATTTATTTATTTTGTTTGTTTTTGGAACAGCTCTAGGTCCATCTGAACCCATAAGAAGTTTTAGGACAAGAAAGTTTGTGTTATCTGAGAATCAAATATCATAAACAAAGACACAAGACGTAGGATCAAAGAGAAGAAATGGTAAATGGAAATCGTTTTGTTTCAAAAAATTCTTTTTTGCACTGCATTGTGCAACTATTGGTGGTGGTGGCAGAGATTAATTTTCTTCATATATGCATTTTACAAAAGTTATGAATCAATATAGAGATGGTTGGAATAATACAAAACGTGAATAAGAAATAAGTGATGGACCAATATAGATATTGTTGTTAAATGCGTTTTAGTAACTATTAGTAGTTTTAAGTGTTATATGTTTGAGTCATGTTATTTGAGTTTTTAACCTAAGTGTTCAAAAATACAAAAATAATTTTTTTTGAAATATTTTAACTTTTAAGTAATTTAATACATAATTTTTAAAATTAAATATAAAAGAATTTAATTGATAACTAATCATAGACGTAACTTTTTTTTAATCACATTTAAAATATCACCTTGTGATTTGTTGTGTGTTAAATATGTAGTTGTTTGTGTTAAGCATATTTGTAAAATGCAGAATTTGACACAATCAAAATCGAATGTATTTGATAGAGTAGTAGTTGACTATAGTATGTAATACGTAAATCTGCATGTATTTGATAGACAAATCGAATACAACTTATAGTAGATGAAGGTGCATGTATTCGACAGAGTCGAATACAACTAGTCGAAGTCAGCTAGTTTGAGATTACTTGATGTGCAAGTAATCTCATTATAAAAAGGAAGACACCCTGCATTTGGAATCACTACAACGCACACACATACACACAAAGAGAGAAACTTTTCCTTGATAGAAAGATTAATAAAACTTTTTTTCCTTACACTTCAATAACTCATACTCACTCAATTCTATCTCTTTCTCTCTCTCTCTCTCTCTCTCTCTCTCACACACACACACACACACACACACACACACTCACACTTCAATTTTTTTTTCTTTCTTTTCAAATCATTGTGTGAGGGAATTATTTTGCAATCAAGGCGTGGTTGAATCACTCGAGTGAAGAGTGATGAACGAGAATTTTGAATCAATCATGAAAGTAATTAAATCTTGTTTTATCAAGATAATTCCAACATTTTGTATCTAGAGAAATGACTACGATTTTTAGGAAGCATTGAGCAATGACTTCTCATCCAAACGTACATTTTTCAACAAATCTTCCCATTTTGAATGACAAGAATTATGATAATTTGTGTAAGCAAATGAAGCTTGTCTTTTGCTATCAAGACGTTTGGGATCTTATGAAGAATGAAGTGACACCAATTGGAGATGATGCTACGCATGAACAAAAGGATGCACATAAATATTTGAAGAAGAAAAATGATAAAGCTTTCTTTATAATCCATCAATGCATTGATCAGGCAACTTTGCGAACGTTGGTGATGCATAGACTTGTCGAAGGAAGCATGTGACGTCCTGGATACATATTTTAGAGGTGTTGAGAAGGTGAAACAAAGGAGGTTACAAACTCATAAAAGATCAAATGAGTAACTTCAGATGGAAGAAAGTGAAAGTGTGGCTGATTTCTTCACTAGGGTAACAAGGCAGGTGAATCAAATCAAGATGTGTGGAGAAATGTTGACATCAAGATCGATAGTTGCAAAGATCTTGAGGTCATTGCTTTCAAACTTCGATCATGTCTTTGTAGCTGTAACACCCTTGAAGGTGAGACAAGTACACAAGAAGGGGAGGGGTTGAATTGTATTTTCCGTTTTCTTAAATCTGCTTCTGATCAGAGTTTAAAATATGAATTGGTTCCTCCCAATGAGAGTAGTCTAGTTTCATTGCTTCACAAGAGATTTTCACTATAACCAAATCATGATTATAATCGCTTATGCATTATGCACAAGTCTTTTACACTACTCAGACCCTAGGTCCAAGACTTCCTACTTAAGTCCTATAGACTCAAGACTTCTTTGCTTAGACCCTCAGCCTAAGACTTTCCTGCTCGGGTCCCTCAGACCTGATAATTCCTGCTTAAGCCACTCTGGCCCAAGACTTCTGCTTTAAGTTCCATGAAACAAGCCTCCTTGCTTAAACCCATCAGGTTCAAGACTTACTGCTCCAAATTCCATGAACCGGGCCAACCTGCTTAAGCCACTACGGCCCAAAACTTCCTTGCTTATATCCCAATGACACAAGACTTCTACTAAATCAATCCACTTGATTAAAACTTTTATTGCTCAAGGACATGGCATGAGACTTACATGGCTCAAGCATCTTGGCGAGAGACTTTGTTGCTTGTATCACAATGATACAATACTTCTTCTCAATCAATCCACTTGATTAAGACTTTCATTGCTCAAGCACATAGCAAGATACTTACATGGCTTAAGCATCTTGGCGAGAGACCTAATCTAAATTGCTAAACAAGTTCAGCAGAATAGAGAACAAGGTGTACATGATACTTGATCTTACCGGTTGATCAGAACCTTGAAGTGGGCCAGAGACTTCGTCTATGATGCTGGAATGGAGGAGTAGGAGGAGGGGGTGTACCTGCAAGGCACTCCGATGCTCAAGTAAGAAAAAGGTCAGAGAAAAGGGAAAGTACAAAGTGTGTTCTTATGATAACTATTGGATACCTGACCCTCTCAAATGAGAGGTTTTTTATAATGCACTCAACGTGTGGCTAAAGGTCCCTATTTTCGGGGCAAAATAACGGTTTCCCGAAGAATAAGTAACTGCCAGAAACTAGTCGTTGGAATGGGCAGACCTGCTCGGAACTAGCATGTTGCTTTGTACAAAAGAGTGTTTCGGGGCAGGTGCGTTCCTGCTTGGTTCTGGATGACTGTCCCGTGCATGACGAACAGAGGTGGAATGGAGGGCAGAGATGGCCTTCTGTCCATGGAGATCAGTTGGCCAGTCTTCCTCGGTAGAGGGTCGGGAGGAAAAAGGCTTTCCTTTGTCCTCAACTGGCTGGTTCGAGACTACTTGGTCATTCTGGGCAGCCTCCTCGGTGGAGGGGCAGGAGATGATTCCGGGCTGGAGCACTACGGCCATCCTTGGATGTTTACCCTGTGCGTGACAGGCAAGAATGTGATGGATGGGAAGAGATGGTCGGCTGGCCATCTCTTCTCGGTGGAGGGGCAGAGGGAAAACAAGTTCCCTTTGTCCTCAACTTGATGGACCTAGGCTATTGGGTCGTTCTAGATGCAGAAGTGGATAGGGCCATCCCTAGCCATTGGTCCAGTCCGGAACAGAATACCCCCTAGTCGTTGCTCCTGGGCATAGGAGTGATGACTTAAGAGTAGCTCACGATCCCGAGGAGAACTATGCACGGTTGGTGCGTGTTTGCGGAGATGGCGATGTTCCGTGGTGCCCGTAGGTGGACGCGCCCGAGGAACGAAAGCGTCGCCTTGGCTGCGGGAGACATTTTCACTCGCTTGTTATCGCTAAGTATTGCAGGATTCTGGTTGTGAGTGCTCGTTTGTATGAGCAATTTTGTATGGATTATTCGTAGTGTTTTGGGGTATGCTCGGTAGTTATTTTATTTGTTCGACCAGTTTGGGGAACTGGTTCAAAGATGCCTAGGTTGTTTCCGCGCACGAGAACGGTGCTCAGGTCATGATTGTGGCCCGAGCTCCGCGGCATGAGTGTCCCATCGCGAGCTGGGTGTTCTGCCAATCATGGCACTATGACGACGTCAGACTCGGTCGAGTATCCGATGTGTGACAGGATCTTTCTATTCAATAGTAGAGGTATGCCTTGTTAAACTATTAGTTATGCAATGCTTGTACCTTGGCATGCATTTATGGTCGGTACGTTGCACTTTGTCGCTTAGACGGGCACGCCGACTGTAGTGGCTTTAGCTATAATATATCGAGCAAGTTGTTCCCCATTGAGGTGTTCTAGGTAGTGGACCCCATTTTGCGTTTTTGCTCGGACAAGATAGGGACCCTTCCAGTTTGCGGCGAGGTTACCTTCGCGAGAATCTGTGATTTCTCCTAAGGACGAGACTACTGACTTTTATGTTTTGTCGTATGACTTTGGCTGTCCATGCGTAACGGGCAGAGATGTGAAGGAGGGCAGCGGTGGTCTTGCTCATCCTGGGTGTCAGCTGACCAGCCTTCCTCGGTGGAGGGGTAGAAGGAAAAATGCTTTCTTTTGTCCTCAATTGTCAGGAACTCGTCGTTGTAATGGGTAGACCCACTCGAAACTGGCTGTTGCATCGGGCAGAGGCGAAGTTACAGGTAGGATCATTTCGATCATTCCTGGGTGGTTGCCCATGCGTGACGGGTAGAAATGTGAAGGAGGGCAGCGGTGGTCCTACTGATCTTTGGTGTCAGCTGGCCATCTGATATGGGGTGATCATAATAGATCTTCGTTGCCTTCGTGTAGGTCAGATGATGATGCTTGTATGAGAGGAGGGGGGTGTACCTGACCCTCTCAAGTGAGAGGGTATTTATAGAAAAACCCCTAGCGCGGGGCCAAGGTCTCCCATGTGGCAGAAGTATCTGGTCGCCCAATGGGAGATTGCTAGGTGGAAGGTCTAGCTCGTGACCTTAGGACCTGGTCCAACTGTCCCCGTGAACTCCGGAGGGGCAGTTGGTCATGTGAACTGTCAAGCGCGTGAGGGGGACGTGCCCAACAGATAGATTGTGCCCAACGGATAGATTGTGCCCAACGGCTAGATCGTGCCCAACGGCTAGATTGTGCCCAACGGCTAGATCGTGCGCAACGGCTAGATTGTGCCCAACAGCTAGATCGTGCCCAACCTCGTTATTGGGCCTTGCCAAAAGCTGGATGGTGTTGGGCCTTTCCCTACTATGGGCCAAGTGCCTGTCTAGTCCAGAACACCAGCCTTCCCTGGTTGAGGGTCAGAAGTAAGAATGCTTTGCTCGTTTGAGGTGTTCGCGGGGAAAATATTCCTGCTCGGCTTGTGTGTTCGCAGGGAACTGTTTGTTTATGCACTATACTCGTTAGGGAGGCTGGTGAGGTCATCTCTGCTTTGTTCAGGTCATTGCCGAGGAGGATAACCTCGAATTATCCATATAGAATGGGGGGCAGAGGACCGGAAGGCTCCGCGCTGTTAGTTGATGTCGAGGAGCCCTCCCTTATTAGTCGGGCTTCTCTTCATTTCTTCCTCTGCTCCTTGGCGGGGCACTGGGCTTCTGCCCGTAATTCTCTTCTGGTCTTTTTGGCTCCTGGGGAGCGTTGGCTTCTAGGAGGTATGCGGTCCAGTTTTCTGATGGCCAGGGATTCTGGCCTCCCTGGTTCTTGGTAGTTCCTCCTTCATCGAGGATAAAGGCTTCAGGACCTCTGGCACTCGCTCCTGGGAGGGGGAGATCTCGAGCGATGAACTTTTTCTGTTCCAACCCTCGTATATTGGAGGAATTGGAAATTCTTGTTAAGAGCTTTGACCAGGGAATCCATGGTCGCGTCGGCGTTGGACGGCACTGGGATGAGCTGGAGATCCTCGGGTGCTTCCTCAGGGACCTCGGTTTTCTTGTTGTGGTCTGGTCGTCAGTCCTTCTTATCATTGCGATTTGGAGAAGGGGATGTAACGACTCCGTCCTTTTGGAGGGGGACATGGTCCTCGAGAAGAGGAAATGCTCTATCCTTGTCCATCTTGCTAATGGGGAGGATGACAGTGCTGCGAGCACCGCTGGCGTTGTCGTGGCTGACCATGATCGAAATCTTGGAAATCTACTTTGATCTTTGGATTCTGGGGAAATAAAGATGGAGAGAACAAGATTTCCCACAGACGGCGCCACTGATCTTACCGGTTGATCAGAACCTTGAAGTGGGCTAGAGACTTCGTCTACGATGCTGGAATGGAGGAGGAGGAGGGGGTGTACATGCAAGGCACTCGCTCAAGTAAGAAAGGTCATATGAAAGGGCAAGTACAAAGTGTGTTCTTTGGATGATTATTGGATACCTGACCTTCTCAAATGAGAGGGTTTTTATAATGCCCACAATGCGTGGCCAACGGTCCCTATTTTCGGGGAGAAATAACCATTTCCCGAAGAATAGGTAACTGCCAGAAACTAGCTGTTGGAATGGGCAGACCTGCTCGGAACTAGCATGTTGCTTTGAGCAGGGAAGTGTTTCTGGGGATGTGCATTCCTGCTTGGTTCTGGATGACTGTCACGTGCATGACGGGCAGAGGTGGAATGGAGGGTAGAGCTGGCCTTCTGTCCTTGGAGATCAGTTGGCCAGTCTTCCTCGATAGAGGGTCGGGAGGAAAAAGGCTTTCCTTTGTCCTCAACTGGCTGGCTCGAGACTACTGGGTCATTCTGGGCAGCCTCCTCGGCGGAGGGGCAGAAGATGATTCCGGGAAGGAGCACTACGACCATCCTTGGATGTCTGCCCTGTGTGTGGCATGCAAGAATGTGATGGATAGGCAGAGATGGTCGGCTGGCCATCTCTCCTCGGTGGAGGGACAGTGGGAAAACAAGTTCCCTTTGTCCTCAACTGGATGGATCTAGGCTATTGGGTCGTTCTTGATGCAGAAGCGAATTGGGCCATGCCTAGCCATTGGTCTAGTCCGGAACAATACTAATTTCAGAGGTATGGGAAATCACCATAACAAAGACCTAAAGTCTTAAGATTTCTAATATAATCAATGTGTAATAAATCTTAAGGCTTTTACAATTACAACCTATAATAGAAAATCTGCATATACAATAGAGTTGATAATTACTAATTTTGTTACTCTTTCTTCTGGTTAATCCTTATTAAAGATTCAGTTTGAACCTTCAACTACTTATATAGCAGTTGCAATAGACTAGTTGTTGGATGAGGTAACTTGATCAGTGTCTTTGATTTACTCCATAGTACAAGAGCCGCTGAAGATAGGTACACCAAAATATCTTGATCCATTGGGTAACATGTTTAACCATCGAGTCTTCAACAAGATCATGTACTATAGAGCCATTGAGAGTATATATCTGTAAAGCTTGTCAACCTTTCTTGAGCCTTGTGAACTCAGACTCCAGTTGACAAACTGATTTGACAATGCAGCTTGCTTTATGCAGTACAGACAACTTCAGCTTTATCACTAACTCTGAACGATACCAGAAGTCAATTTACATTCACCAAATTTAAAGACAATAATGTTGCTTCTTCTGATGTTGAGACCTTCAGCTTCAGATTCTATACCAAACATCACTTAGCAAGTGTTCTTCAGATTCTGCACCATTGGAAGCGAGCAATTCAACTTCTCTCAAGTGTGCCTTTGTATATTAGATTCTGTATCTAAATATTTACAAGTATTAGAACCTGCATACAAGAAACACACGTCAAATATAATCATTGTTCTTTAAATACTTTGTTACCATCAAAACCCAAAGAATATATGTGATGAACAAATCTTTTCTAACAACCCCTACTTTAGTTTATTAATTTATTTAAATGATCAGATTTAAGTTATTTAAATTATTAGACATAATTGAGTGAATATATATGTCTTACTTGAATTATTGTGAGTTTTTGTTATTTTATGTGCTTCATGGGAGTTAAGGTTATTTTAGTAATTTAATAAATGATGAGAATATAGAGTATTGAATGCGGAGAAATAAAATTGAAATTATTTAATTTAGGAATAATTAGATAATTTAATTATTTAAGTTAACTAGATAAATATAATATTTAATAGAAAGTGAGTATTTTATAATTATTATATAATTTGGATTTTTATTAAATAATTATTTAGTGGGATTTTATTTAAGTAAAATGAAATAATTATTTTATTTTAATTAAAATTAGATAATTGGGTGAGTGGAAACGATTTGGAACTTTAGGGTTACATATAAGCTAACGTGAGACCTTGAGAGTTTATACATGAAAAATTGGAATATGGGAAAAGAGGCAAATTTGAAAAGGGGAGAGAGCGATCGTGAAAAAAGTGAAGAATTTCCATCACCCTTCAAACTTCGAGGTAAGGGGGGATTTCTTTACTAATTGGTGGTTTTAAGCTGTCAAAATGGTGAGGGGTCCTTACCCTTTCTATATGCATTTCATATTGTATGGTTTATGGCCTTGTTGGTGAACAAAGGGGTTTGTAAAAAATCCCCCAGATTACCGATTGATCGTGATCAGTGGTTGTGCCCTTTGAGCAATTTTTAGTAATGAAATCATGACATATATATGTATTTGTTGTGATTTCTGTGTTTTGGCAAAAAAGGGTTTGGGAAAAACCCTTTGAGGCGATTTATTATGTAGCACTCTAATTTTATCGATGATTTCTATGAAAAACCTTTTAGGTCTGTTTTCCCCCAAATACCTATGTTTATCGATGAATACCTGTGAAACCTTTGTGGTATGATTTCCTAAATGTTGTAAAATGGAAGAAAAGTCAAAGGTCGGAAAAATTGGAATCTCTATTGAAAAATGAAAAAAAATTGAAAAATCCAAAAATCAAGGCGGGGGCCAAAAATCGGTCAACGGATGAAAAGTGTTGTGCGGCGGTGTACTGTGCCACAAAGGCTCGACCGAAAGCAAATCATGTGGTGCCACGATCACATCAGAGTCGCAGCGCCCGAGATCAGGTCCACACCTGAGAGGAGTCGTGCGACGTCGGGTGGCTGCGACGGAAACCGTTGGACCGCAAAAAAAAATCCACGGGTCGAGACTAGCAGTGTCGGGTCGTCGTGTGGGTTAGGGAAGTTTTTTCATTCGGAGGTCCATTCGGTGTTTTCTGAGCAATTTAAGAGTCAGTGACCCTTTTGTTGGCGTTGTGCTATTTTTGAGTAATTTTGAATAAAAATGTCAGTCCTTAAGAGTACTATAAAGTCCTTTTTGAGGTTTTGGAGTTGTTAGTTCCTTGAGAACTCTGTTGAGTTATATGAATTATAATAACTTTTGATAAGCTATAAGTATAAAATAAAATAATAAAATACTTTGTTGAGACTTTTTGAGCATGTTGGTGAATTTTCGAGCTGATAAGTAAGAATACATCTTTACTCAGTTGTTGATGATTTTTTTGTTATAATATAATTATTAAAATTAATTATATTTTGAGTTGAGTAATTCATAGGAATAACAATGAGGTGTGATAATTGGCGAATTTATGGTTCAAGAGTGGAACCTGTTTTATGTATGTGAATTAGAGAATGATTGTGGTGATTGTTTGGGTTTTATTATAATTTTCTGCCATGATAATGAATTCATATATATTGGATCTAGGTAGGACTTGTGAGTGCTAACCATGAATTCTACCGGGTTTTGAATGATGTCAAACAAGGAATAAATAAAGTAGTTTATTGGAGTGCTCTTTTATATTGGACGGTATCAACCTAAATTTAGGTGTTCATTTGTCCCCTTAGCCTTAGGATGCATAAATAGAGTCTTTGAACAAGTTTGATAGGTCTTAGGCATGTCATGCACATCAAAATCAAGTTTTTGTGTCAAAACAACAGCATAGGCCGACCTATACGTGACTAGGACGACATATGGAAGCACCCCGAATTTTGTAAGAATATTTATTTAATTCATTTAAATATTATATTCGTGAATTTCTGTGAATTTTGGTGGTCTGTGTCGATGTCGGTATTTTGGTGGAGTTTTGGTTATTTTAATTAAATAATAGTATATAATATGAATATATTAGTATTATTATTAATTTAAAATAATATTAGAGGAATTAAGGGTAAGATGGACTTTTGAGGAGGATTAGTGAGGGTATTATGGAGAAAGCCCAATTTTGAGGCCCAAGAGTTAGGTTGATTATATAAAGGAGAATTTGAGAATAGGGTTCATTTTTTGTTAGAACGTGAAAAGAAGGAAAGAACGTGAAAGCTCTGAGAAAAATGGAAAAGGCGAGGAATTCGTGAAGGTTTCCAAAGGCTCAGTAGAGAAAGCTTCGAAATCGACAATCTAAGGTATGGGGAGTATTGCCTTTCATTGTTTTCAATATAGGAATTTGATGTGGATTTCTAGGGTTTTTGAGGGTTTATGGGTTTTGAGGTAAATAGATGACTTTGTGGGCATTTTATGAAATTGAGTATTAAGGTTTGAATTGAATCGGTAAAATAGACCTTGGGGCAGATTTCAATGTCGATGTGGTTTCGACCTTGTGGTGAATGGGATTTATGGGTTTATGAGAAGCTTGAGAGTTTTGAAGGTTTAGGTGATTTTAGGTTTCGAATAGGGTAACGAATCGACCTAATAGACGTAGGTTTTTGCCTTTAATTTCCGTGATGCATTAAGAATGTTGTAAGGATGTTTTTGGGTTAATGGGGGATGAAATCGCGGGTGTTTTTGGGGCTGTGGTGCTACTGATACGTAGCAGCGATTTGCTGTAATCGCAAGTTCGTAAAGTGAACCAACCTTTCGTACAAAGAACATTCTCCAAGACTCGCAAAGCGAGTAGCGCAGCGAATGCGCGATGAATTTTTTATGATACTTGGATGAATTTTAAGATGACACTTTTAGCTCGCAAAGCGAACATTCCAGTGAATGAGTTTGCAAAGCGAATAGTATAGTGAGGATGACAGATGATGTTTTCTGGTGTTTCTACGTGGGATTTTGGGGACTCGCTGGAGCTCGCAAAGCAAACATCCCAGCAAACCTGTTCTCTAAGCGAACCCTGGAGCGAACGTCTGTTGTTCGTGAAATTTTGTTTATGTTGTTGTGCTGTTTGATGTGTTGATGCTGTGATTTTTATGATGATTTACCATGATGTTGTTTATGATGACATGAATTGTATGAGAACTGATGAATGATGATGCACATAATGATGTTTATTTGATGATGATGATTGACGTTGTGTATCATGCATTCATATGCATACTCTGTGACGATACTTCATTCCCATTGTGCAGATATGAAGTAATTATGATGTGCTCCAGTTCCTATGCGGAATCGATCCTATTGACGGGGATATTTGGAGGGGTGATGACCTAGTGTCCATCGATTATGACGATTGGTACCACATGCATGAGTCTTGTTGTGCATTGCATTTATGTTGCATTAATGTGATTTCTGATATAGTGATTCCTAATGTTTTCCTATATGGTGACCCTGATGATGTTGTATATGATGACGATGCCATTTTATTTATATCTTGTTTTTATATTAATTATAATGAATTGTGATTACTCACCCTGCCTGTTTGAATGTTGCCTCCACACGGGTAAGGTGCAGGTGATCAGGTTTAGCTGTGGATGGCTTCGAGGACTTTTGAAGTTTATTTGCTTTTGGTCGATGTAGACGGTTTTGCTCTGATAGTGTAACATCGGGTTGGGGTCGTCGAGTCGAACCATTTTGATTTCGTTATTCTGTTGTTATTTGATGATATGGTTTTATTTTAAAAACCTTTTTGAGTATTTGTGGTTATGGTGGATGTGCTGCCTATTTTAATGGCTTTTACTGAAAACCTTTTTATTTTGAATTATTGAGTTCCGCTGCCATAGGAAGGCTTTTGAGTTATTTTAAGGAAAACCCGTTGTTTACAGAGCAATTGTTTATTTGAGTTTTGAGAAATGTGCACCCTTTGAGGTGGTTCTAATGTTTTACTCTGATAAATTGTATTATTTTGTCGTATTTCTTCGTGGGGTAGAAAAGGGTGTTACATTAGTGGTATCAGAGCAGGTCGGTCCGTCCGGCCAGGTTTTACTTGATGTCAGTCGACGAGTGTGTGTACATTGTCGATGTTTTAGTTCTTCTAACCTTGTTAGTGCTGTTCAGGATAGCTGGAAGAAATGATCGTACAATTGCTGATGCGTTGGAATCAGTTACTAATGTGGTGGCGCAGCTGAATCCGAATGGTGGAGCTCCATATGAGTTTTGTGCTTTGGAAAGTTTCAGAGGAACAATCCACCGACTTTTGTGGGTACGCATCATCCAGCAAGTGCACACAAGTAGCTAAAGGCGATCGAGAAGATATTTCGGGTGATGGGGTGTACTGATGAGCAACAGGTTCAGTTTGGAACGCATATGCTGAAAGAAGAGGCTAACGATTAGTGGGATAACACCCGTCAGAGACCCGCAGATGTTGGCATAGTGATAACCTGGGCTGTGTTTAGGCAGGAGTTTCTGGGAAAGTATTTTTTGGAAGATGCTCATGGCAAGAGAGAAGTGGAATTCCTTGAGCTGAAACAAGGTGACATGACAGTCGCAAAGTACACCGCGAAGTTCGAGGCTTTAGTGAAGTTTTGTCCGCACTACAATCGTGCTGATGCTGAGATGTCTAAGTGTCTCAAGTTCGATAATAGGCTGAGACCAGAAATTAAGCAGGGTATTGGGTATCAACAGATCCGCAGGTATGCTGAGTTGGTTGACAAGAACAGAATCTACGACGAGGATAGCCGAGCTCGATCTGCTCACTACAAGCAGTTGAGTGAGAAGAAAGGGCAGTATAAGGGTAAGCCTTATACAACTTCAGCTAACAAAGGGAAACAGAAGGCTTCAGATGGTAAAAAGACAAGTGGGGGAGCAGCTCCCGCTTCTGGAAAGTTTCATAAGTGTGGAGAGCAAGGTCACCGTGTTGATGTGTGTACCAATAATGTGCTGAGGTGCTACAGACGTGGTAAGAATGGACATAGAGCTACTGACTGCAAAGATGATGGTCTAACCTGTTTCAATTTTGGTGAGAAAGGTCATATCAGTACTCAATGTAAAAAGCCGAAGAAGACTGCGACTGCTACTCAGACCAATGGTAGAGTGTTTGCTTTTGAGTCATGCAGAAGTGCCAGAGAAGGACAACCTGATTCGAGGTACTTGTTTTATTAATAATATCGAGTTGGTTGCTATTATTGATACTGGTGCTACTCATTCTTTTATCTCGCTTGAATGTGCTAATAGATTGGGTTTAAAGTTATCTGATATAAATGGGAATATGGTAATAGAAAATCCAGCTAATGGTTATGTTACTACTACCCTTGTGTGTTTGAGATGTCCTGTGACGATTTTTGAGAAGAACTTTGTGATGGATTTGGGGTGCCTACCCTTGTACCAAATCGATGTAATCTTTAGAATGAACTGGTTGGAGTTCAACCGTGTTCATATCAACTGTTATAATAAAACTGTGGAGTTTCCTGAGTTTCGTGATAGTGGAGAGTCGATGTTCTTGTCTGCTAAGCAAGTAGACGAACTGATGGAAAACGAAGCCCTGGTGTTTGCAATGTTTGCATCATTGCAGATTGATCGTGAAGTTGTGAATGTTGACTTACCTGTTGTATGTGAATTTTCAGATGTGTTTCCAGATGATATTAGTGATTTACCTCCAGAACGTGAAGTAGAGTTTGTAGTGGACTTAATACCAGGTACGAGTCCAGTGTCAATGGCTCCTTATCAGATGCCAGCTTTTGAGTTAAGTGAATTGAAGAAACAACTGGAAAAATTGCTTGAGAAGAGGTTTATTCGACCAAGTGTTTATCCGTGGGGTGCTCCTGTGCTGTTAGTGAAGAAGAAAGACGGAAGTATGAGGTTGTGTGTTGATTATCGGCAGTTGAATAAAGTGACTATCAAGAATAAGTATCCACTTTCGAGAATCGGCGATTTGATGGATCGGTTATTAGGTGCATGTGTGTTTAGCAAGATTGATTTGAGATCTGGTTATCATCAGATTCGACTTAAGCCTGATGATATTCCGAAGACAGCTTTCAGGATGAGGTATGGACACTTTCAATACACTGTAATGTCGTTCGGTGTATATAATGCACCTGGTGTGTTCATGGAGTACATGAATCGGATTTTTCATGAGTATTTGGATAAGTTTGTGGTGGTGTTTATCGACGATATCTTGATATATTCTAGATCTAAAGAAGAACATGCCGAGCATTTGAGAATTGTGTTGCAAGTATTGAAGGAGAAGAAGTTGTATGCAAAGTTGTCGAAGTGTGAGTTATGGTTGAAGGAACTGAGTTTCTTGGCCATGTGATTTCAAGTGGTGGAGTTGTTGTTGATCCTTCTAAGATTGATGTTATGTTACAGTGGGAGACTCCGAAGTCTGCTACTGAGATATGATGTTTTCTGGGATTGGTGGGTTATTATCGCAAGTTTATCTAAGGATTTTCTAAGTTGGCATTACCTTTGACTCAGTTGACTCGAAAGGGTCAAGCTTTTGTTTGGGATGTAGCTTGTGAAGAGAGTTTTGTGGAATTGAAGAAGAGGTTGAAGACTGCTCTAGTGTTGATTTTTCCTAAAACGAGTGAATCTTTTGTGGTGTATTGTGATACGTCGAAGATGGGCCTTGGTGGAGTATTGATGCAGAATGGAGAAGTTGTTGCCTATGCTTCGAGACAATTGCGAGTTCATGAGAGGAATTATCCTACACATGACTTATAATTGGCCACCGTGGTGTTTGTGTTGAAAATTTGGAGACATTATCGGTTTGGCTCTAAATTTGAAGTGTTCAATGATCCTAAAAGTCTGAAGTACTTATTTGATCAGAAGGAATTGGATATGAGGCCGAGAAAGTGGTTAGAGTTGTTGAAGGATTTCGATTTTGATTTGAGTTATCATCCGTGCAAAGCAAATGTAGTGGTTGACGCATTGAGCAGGAAGTTATTGCATATGTTGATGCTTATGGTGAAAGAGTTGGAATTAATTGAGCAATTCCAAGATTTGAGTTTGGTATGTGAAAAGACCTCCAGCAGTGTGAAGTTGGGAATGTTGAAGTTGACTAGTGGTATTCTGGAAGAAATCAGAGTGGGACAACAATCTGATGTAAAGTTGGTTGACCAATTGACTTTGATTAACCAAGGTAACAGAGGTGAATTTCGGATTGACGAGAACACTGTGATGATGTTCAGAGACAGGGTGTGTGTTCCAGATGTTCCAGAAATTATGAAGAGTATTCTAGAAGAAGGACACCGAAGTAGGTTGAGTATTCATCCCGGTGCTACGAAGATGTACCAGGATTTGAAGAAGTTGTTTTGGTGGCTGAGTATGAAGAAGGATATTATAGAGTTTGTTTATGCGTGTTTGACTTGTCAGAAGTCAAAGATTGAGCATCAAAAGCATTTAGGTATGATGTAGCCGTTGAACATTCCAGAGTGGAAATGGGATAGTATTTCCATGGATTTTGTGTCGGGATTGCCGAGGACTGCTAAGGGAAATGATTCAATTTGGGTGATTGTGGATAAATTAACTAAGTCGGCTCATTTCTTACCAATGAAGATTAATCATTCTATGCAGAAGTTAGCAAAGATGTACATTAAAGAGATTGTGAAGTTGCATGGAATACCTTCAAGCATTATGTCGGATAGAGACCCGAGATTTACATCGAGGTTCTGTAAGAGTTTGCAAGATGCTTTGGGTACTAAGTTAAGGATGAGTTATGCCTACCATCTACAGACGGATGGTCAGACAGAAAGGACTATCCAATCTTTAAAGGATTTTCTAAGGGCTTGTGTGTTAGATCACGAAGGATCTTGGGATAGCCAGTTACCGTTGATTGAATTCATGTACAATAACAGTTTTCATGCTAGAATTGGAATGGCGCCCTATGAAGCTTTGTATGGGAGAAGGTGTAGAACTCTGTTGTGTTGGTATGAATCGGGCAAGAGTGTTGTACTCGGACCTGAGATTGTACAAGAGACGACTGAGAAGATTAAAATGATCCAAGAAAGGATGAAAGCTTCGCAGAGTCGTCAGAAGAGTTACCATGATAAGAGGAGGAAGGCACTTGATTTCCAAGAGGGAGATAAGGTGTTTTCACTACTACGAAAAACCCATTTAACAACGGTTGGGAATGACATATAATGACGCGGGCGAGGGCGTTGTTATGTAGATTGTTTTTGTATATATGATACTTACAACGACGGCCTTGTGTAGCGTTGTAATAATGAGGAAAGTGCGCTAACTATCACAACGGTTTTACATTACACCGTTGTAATAAATATAATTGTCCTCGGTTCGATTCCCAGCAGCACAGTTTTGATATTTATTTTTTGCTGGCCAGCGCGCCAGATATTACAACGATTCGGAAATATAACCGTCGCTAAAGTTTCAGCAAAATTAACAAATATCATCCTGCTTTTATAATTAATCCCATTTTTTTTACCTGTATTATTGTTCTCCATATCTCAGTACAGCAGAAAAATACAATTCACATTTTGTGATACAGTTTTCATAATAATATTAATCGTGTCATATTCATAATATCACATATACCAGTTTACAGTTTATCATAGCAAACAACCTACATAAATAAAATATCACATATACCATATTACAGTTTACACACATTACATAACTTCACATAATTGTAACTTGGCGTATTGGTATCTTGTCTCTTGGTGTCTTGTCTCCTGGCCTGGTGTCTGGACTCAAAATACCTATGATTTCAAATAATTATACTTGTTAGTAAAAATACTTCTAAACTATAACATACAATTAATATATTATGAATAAATAATAAATTACGTACTTGTTAATTTTTCCATATGCCTTCTTCATGATCGAGTCGTATAGCATGCATGACATCTCCATCAACTTCATCATATGAGGTAGGAACTTGTGTTGTGTAAGAAGGTGTGGACGGAATATCAAGACTTTCATCACTAAGAGGAATGTATTTTCCTTGGAGAACGATTGACCATTTCCCCGATTTGTCCGATGGATCGGAAACATAGAAAACTTGTTTTGCTTGAGAAGCCATGATGAATGGTTTTGTATTAAAAGATGCCTTGCCAAGGTCGACCCGGGTGAATCCTAAGTCATCAATGTCTACACAATTACTATTATTGGGAACCCACTTGCATTTAAATAAAGCCACTTTGAAAATAACATAATCAATCTCCCAAATCTCATCAATGACACCATAAAACGCGGTAGTTGCCAATACCAGATTCTTATCTTTCGAACTAGAGAAATACATCGATTCAACTTCAACCATTACCCCACTATTTTGCATTGTACTACGATCATCTTTTGATTTTGTATAAAAGGTATAATGACCAATGTCGTATGCACTCCAGGTAATGACACAAAATTTTGGCCCGTACGACAACCATCTAAGTATCTCAGATGCACTAGGATCATTAGATACACTTTTATTAAACCAAACCATGAATCTATTGTTATGCTCTATCAACAACAACTTGTCATTCATTCGGGGATATTTTTTCTTCATAAGTCTTTTGTGAGTATCTATGAAAGGTTGAACCTCATCTATATTATTCAAAATATGGAAATGTGATTGAATAACAACATACCGAGCCATTGACCTAACATTTAGACCTTGAATACCTCTTTCGTCTGTGTCAGCATGACGAGACTTTGGAAATCCTATAGAATCTGCATCCGACAAATAGTTTGTACAAAACTCAACAGCTTCTTCTGTGACGTACCTTTCAACAATCGAAGCTTCCGGTCGGTGATGATTCTTCGTATATCCTTTAAAGATCTTCATATATCGCTCTATTGGATACGTCCACCTTAAATAAACTGGACCACAAATTCTGATTTCTCTTACGAGATGAACAAGTAAGTGAACCATAATGTCAAAAAATGATGCCGAAAAATACATCTCCAATTGACACAAGATTATGGCAGCCTCATCTTCTAATTCATCCAATTTTTTGAAATCAAGAACTTTATTACATATGGCATTGAAGAATAAACACAGTCTCGTTATAGTTACTCTCACATTTTTTGGAAGGATCCCACGGATAGCCACTGGTAGAAGTTGTTGCATTAATACATGACAATCATGAGATTTTAAACCAATTAACTTGAGATCTTTCATTGATACAAGTTTCTTGATGTTTGATGAGTAACCTTGCGGAACTTTAATACCTTGCAAACACTGGCAGGACATCTTCTTTTCCTTTTTAGATAGAGTGTGACATGCTGGAGGCAGATAACTTCTTTTTCCTTTCTCTACTGGAGCCAACTGTTTTCGTATACCCATCTTCTCCATATCAAGACGAAAGTCTTACTATCTTTAGTCTTGCCCGGAATGTTTAGAAGTGTGCCAATCAAACTATCACACAC
This sequence comes from Lathyrus tuberosus, assembly GCA_022829125.1. Lineage (NCBI taxonomy): Eukaryota > Viridiplantae > Streptophyta > Magnoliopsida > Fabales > Fabaceae > Lathyrus > Lathyrus tuberosus. Next base: position 1,353,521 of record JALAZF010000639.1, read on the forward strand.
ATTTTTCTCCACGTGCATCACATCAAGACAATGTCTAACATCAAGACTTGACCAATATGGAAGATCAAAGAAGATGGACCTCTTTTTCCATATATTTTTCGCAACTGCCCCTTTTTCTTTTCCTCTCTTCCCACCATTTTGTTTTTCTCTCTCGACACCTTTTACTTTTTCTCTCTTCCCAAGGACAACATTAATGTATTCCTGCCGTTGATAAACTTCATCACCGGTTAAAGGTTTAGGAGCCTCACCAAACTCTTGCTCTCCATTAAAAGCCTTTCGCAATCTATGATAAGGATGACCCGGTTTTAGAAATTTTCGCTGCCCAAGGTAAACAGTCTTTTTTCCAAACTCAAGTTGGTGATAACAAGTATCATCTTCACATATAGGACACACTTTATGTCCTTTGACACTGTATCCCGCCAAGTTATCGTAAGCCGGAAACTCAAGCATATGCATATATCAATGAAGATGTACTCTAATACTAAACGTAAAGCATATGAAACATCTCATTCTGACTTGAGCATATACAATATGAATAAAGAAAGAAGGAATGAAGATGTTGAAGAAAACCTTACTTCGAAGCTGAAGAAGCAAATGAATGATGAAGACGGTCAATATTTGAGCATAAACCAAGAAATAAGGAATGAAGATGTTGAAGAGAACCTTACTTCGAAGCTGAAGAAGCAAATGAATGAAGACGGTCAATATTTGAACATAAACCAAGAAAAAAGGAATGAAGATGTTGAAGAGAACCTTAGTTCGAAGATGAAGAAGCAAATGAATGAAGACGGCCAATATTTGAGCATAAACCAAGAAAAAAGGAATGAAGATGTTGAAGAGTGTAAATGTTAGGGCGTCGCTGGCTCACTTGTTCGATTAGGGCGTCTTATGAAAGAAATACATAATAAGTTTTGTTTTTATTTATCAGTAAACCTTTTAATCTCGGTGGAGAAACAAACCGTAGTGGAATCTTAATTGAAATGTACTCTACAAAATGGAAAAAATGTAGTTGCAGGGAACGAAGCTTGTTACATTTCATTTATTACTACGGTTGTTCATCTTAACCGTTGTAAAATAATTTACAATTTATTTTATAAATAATGGACTTAATTGACACACGCTAAATGTACTCTAAAAAATGGAAAAAATGTAGTTGCAGGGAATCGAAGCTTGATACATTTCATTTATTACTACGGTTGCTCATCTTAACCGTTGTAAAATAATTTACAATTTATTTTATAAATAATGGACTTAATTGACACACGCTAAATGTACTCTAAAAAATGAAAAAAATGTAGTTGCAGGGAATCGAAGCTTGATACATTTCATTTATTACTACGGTTGCTCATCTTAACCGTTGTAAAATAATTTACAATTTATTTTATAAATAATGGACTTAATTGACACACGCTAAATGTACTCTAAAAAATGGAAAAAATGTAGTTGCAGGGAATCGAAGCTTGACACATTTTATTTATTACTACGGTGGTTTCATTCAACCGTCATTAAATGACTCAACTTTTAAATGGGCGCGAAAATTTTAACCTATTACAACGGCATAAAAGGATGCGTTGTAAGCCTGGCGTTGTTGTTTTAGCGTTTTGTAGTAGTGTTTTGAGGGTGACGCAAGTAACTGGTGTGGGTCGAGCTTTGAAGTCTAGGAAGCTCACTCCGCAATTTGTTGGTCCATATCAAATCTTGCAGAGGATAGGAGAGGTAGCCTATCGAATTGCTTTACCGACGTCACTTGCGAATTTGTGTCGCTCCCGGGATTTTCATCCAAGTACAAACGCGAAAGTGACTTGGAAACAGAGTCGCCAGCAATGTGTATTTATCCCAAGAGAGGGAAAGGAAACACTGCATAAACCTGAAGGAAAGGAAAGAGCATGGTCTTGCGACCAAGAGAACTGGGTCCGGGAGTCGGTTACGCGAAGGGAAGGTATTAGCACCCCACGCGTCCATTTTACCCGATGGGATCCACGCTCGTTGCTTCGATCAAAGGGTGATATAAAAGATACTGGAAACGAAAGGAAAGAGAAAGAGAAACAAATGTAGGGAAAATAAAAGAAGTGCTCGAATGGGCCCTACCCCACTGCCTACGTATCTCATCGGGAACATGAGAATCAGAGCGACGTAGTTCCCCTCAGCTAAGGGAAAGTTGTTTGTGTTTTTTTAGGGAACGGCTAATGTTCTAGCTCAGGTGTTGCAGGCTCGTTGAATCGAGTGCGTTACCGTCTTGTAAGAGAACGAGGAGAAGTACGTTCGTACGTTGAGAATGAGTGAGATGAGAAGAGAATTCCCGAAGGAAAGACGTTATTATTTGTTTTTGTCTTTTAAGAAAGAAGTGTTTTGATTGTTTTTGTGTTTACAACGCATATTGTATTTAAGTCCTTCACGTAGGATCGAATGCCTCGCATATCGACCCAAGATGGGACATATGCTAAACATTCTAAGAAAGCGAGAGAAGACCCCTCACTATCTTATTCTCACATGAAAGGCTCAAATACAATATTTGTTATGCCTTTTATTAAGTGTTTTTTTACTTTTGTTTTGAGATGAGATGAAGAGACTCAAATGGAAGCAAAAAGGTGAGAACTAATGAGGGAGACTAAGACTCAAACCCTAAAGTTGTCATACATGGATGTTCCTATGGTTAATGTGGTTTAAGAAACCTAATCCTAAGAGAAAGGAGAAGAATAGTGAATTAAACAACTAACTTCTAAAGTAGAAGATGAGTTGTAACTCAAAAGGGAGAAGAAAGAAGTTATTCAAGGAAAGCATATAAATGCTTATCATGATCACAAGTTGAATAATTAAAAGAAATAAGAGAAGATGAAAGAAAGAAGTGTATGTGGAAGCATGTCCACATACTTACTTACCCTTAGCACCTACATGCAAAGGTTAGTTCAAAAATCTATTTACAAGTAGTGAAATAAGGAAGGAATACCAAATAATGACCAAACAAATTAAGAACCAATGAATAAAGATCCTAGGAATTGAAAATCATTCAAAGTCAGAACCTATACCTAAAGGATGTTTTCTAATGTTAAGATATCTACTACACACCAACTATGCACAAGCAAAGCCTTAAACATCAAAGAAATGCACTTATGAAAGGAATAGATGAAGAATGAGTGGAAATGCAAAGTGATCATGCAATAATGCTTCACAAAAGATCAAAGTCAGAACCATATACCATTTATAAATGTCTCATAAAGCATATGAATCACCATACAAAACAGGGATAGAAGAATACAAGTAGAAGAGATAAGATGAAGAAGAAGTAAGTATAAGAGCAACATGTTCAATTAGATGCACAAAGTGCCATATTAGAGATGCATAACATGTGAAATGATTAGTGAATGCATATGGGCAGTGGCATAACATTGATGAGATGAAAATAGAATAGGGGAAATGTCATACCAAATGCAAGCACAAAATATGTAAAGCTCAAGAAGAGATAAGAGGTGGAAACATGTCAAAGTTTCAAATTAGAATGCATAAACTCATATCAAATGCAAATACAAGTCAAAATGACCTATAATGAAACAAAGATGACCGATAATATCATAGAAATGACGAAGTAGGATAAAGTGCACACAAGTAACTTCAAATGCAAGGCATCAAAAAATAGCAAAGCACATGATAAAATTGTAAAAACAAGTCCTAAACAACCAAAGTCAGAAGCAACACATGTGTTAAAATTCCATGACCAAATTCAAAAGAAAACATGACCCAAGAGTCTCACCAAATCACATTTAAACACCTCAAAAGAAAACTCAAATATGCACATCAAAACATATGATAAAATGAATTTAAAAATACAACCAAAATATTTTTAGATGCTTTATTATGTCTTTTAACCAATGCAAAAAGAATGGATAGAAAATGGTGTGTGACATGAGAGGAATAAAATGTACAAATTTGAATATCAATGAATAACCTCATTCAAAAAGAAATTGAAAAGAAATTATTGAATAATGTGCAAAAATCCATGAAATCATAATTAAAAATTACAGAAAATTATTTAAATGAGCAAAGATGTCACATGAATTAATTTGGCAATTTTAGAGAAGATTTACTATTTTTAAAATAAGAAAATCAAAACATTATGTGAAAGAAAAATTAAAATATGAAAATAAAATGGGGAGGGGGTGCAGCGAAAGCAAATTTCATGTTGAAAAACCATTGGGCCTATCAGAGGGGTGTGCAAATATCAATTAAAACCCAGTCCAGTTATACATGTGATTGTGTCATAGAGTGTATGATCAGTCAGCATGAGGATGCAATCATGGCCATTAGATCAAACAGTCAACAATCAATCCAGAAATTACCATAATCAGACGGATGAAAACACGCGTACATGTTAATCACCAAACACACATCCACATGCAAGCATCAGAAGTCAACAATTGATATCACGTGAAGGACCATACTTTCATTAATGCGTTGGCAACATAATAGGTGTTGGATCCAAGTCAATGCAAGATCATCACACATCAAGCCACTCAGAGCTAAGGTCCACAATAGATAGCATGCACACACACACATAGAGGTCATTCAGGTTCAAAATGATGCACGTGAGAGGGAGGGTGGACATTAATGCGTTGTCACTTTATGGATCGTTAGATGCAAAGGATCAAACGGCTGTGATATATTTTGGCAATAGAAACGCTCACCGGCCGGAGAAGGACCTCCGGTCATCTTCTCCGGCCACTGCAAGTTTTATATTGTTCCAGAAATACATGAACCTTATATCAAAATGAAGAGGAAGTCACGTAGGTCAAGAATCTAGGCTCAGTTTTCACACATCACACACATATGAAGAGAAACAAAGAGATGAACATTGCCCTAATTTTCAGTCTACGCACTTAAAGTGCCTATCATCTAGCCAGAACTCACACTGCTTCTAATAAACCATAAACACCATGAAAACAAGCTATATTCAGTGGAAAAAAAGTTGAGAAAGAGGAACCTGAAATGTGAATAAACTTTGGATCTTCAGAAATCCAGAGATGAACACTTGAACTCTTGAACTTGTTGAGCAAAATAAATGCTACTGGATCTTGAAAATAAGAAGAAAAGTTGAATCTGAGATTGGAGATGATGGAGCTTTTCAATGCTTCAATGATGTACTCTTGCTTGATGGTGAAGATTGAAGAAGATTGATGAAAAAACAATGGTGAATAATGGTGATTTCGTGTAGATAGAGAGAGAGTTCAGAGAGAAAACTTGAAGTGTTTTTTGGAGTATGAATGAAAAAATGAAGTTAGAATGAAATTGTGAGTGATTTCCTTTATATATGTTGAGTTTAGTAGCTTAAACCATGGTTAAATGAGTTGGTGAGTGAGGTTAAGTGAGTCCACCCTAACTAACTGAGTTAAGTTAGTTAGGGGCGAGTTGGGAGAGGTTGGGATGAGGTGAGGTGAAGCTCATGATGTTATGGTGAGGTTCATGGAGAAAGAGTGGTGGTGATGAAATCACTTGTTGCAGACAGCTTGTAGAGCAAGTTTCACTCTTTTCCTCTTTGGTGTATGAAGTTGTAAGCATGGTATGTGTAAGGGAATGTGTTTGGCTAAAAGAAGAAGGTGGCTGGTGTAAAAATGTATGTGTGGTTGGTGTGAATCATCAACAACAACAATGTCACAACACTCTTGGTAGCATGAAAATATGGAAGTTTGAAGATTAATTTCTCTCATGTTAGTGCATGATTTGATGAGTTCTTTGTGTCAATGAATTGGGAATGCATAAGAGAACATGTTTGATGTTGAACTCAAGATGAATTGAAGCTTTTAACACACTTGAAATTGACTAGAAACAAGAGTGATTCAAAATGGTTCATGGGCGTGTCAAGACAAGGAAAGCATGGCAACAATGGCACACGAATTTTCAGTGTAGAGCAACCATCTTTGAACCCTAATATCTCCTTCATAACTTGCTCAAATGGAAAAATGTCCAACATCAAAGTTGAAGAGGACATTGAGACGAACAACTTTGATGTTCAACATTTTTCATTTGGAGATTCCATCATTGAGAAAAATTGCTTGACATCTGACCCACCATGTGTTTGACAAAATGACTGCGCGCAGACCCGTTCTTGCTTGGTCATGACTTGGTTTTTGCCCTATTTTTGTCAAACTTTGATCAATCACAACTCTCTAAATATTGATCCAATGGAGGAGTTCTTTATATGGATTTGAAGCTTAGAATGTGAACTTTAATTGGCTCACCTTGTGCCTGAAGTTTGGAGCTTTTATCTTGAAGAAAAGAAGCCTCAAAGTGTGCTGCAAAATGGTCTAAACTTGCCATTTTTGGAAACCCTAAGTTTCTAAAAATGGAAACTTTGTACATTTCTTGATTTTTCATGATCCCTCCATCATTTCTTGATCAAATCTTGTAAAATGAACATATGTAACATGAATTTCATGAATTTGACCTTAAAAAGTCAGGAGTTGACTTTTTCCACTGCGCAGTTGACTTTTTCCCCAATTTCTTGATTCTCAAGCAACTGATCAATTGAAACCCTTCTGAAACCAATTGATGGGGAATTTTCCATCCCTAAACCTTTGAGGACATGTAGAATACCATGAGATCAAGTCTTGCCTAAGAAATTAGAAATAAACTGACTTCATGGCAAACCCTAGTTTCAAACCCTTAGTCTAGGAGAAAATAACACATCCTCCAAATCCAAATTCCTCTGAATATGATGTATATCCTGTCTAACAAAGATGATATATGACATTTGGAGGTGATAAAAACTCAAAGATCTTGCCCATTGGGGAGTTCTACTCAAGAATTCCAAAACCCTAGTTTTGCACTGAGTAGGAAGATGTGATTCCCTTGCTTTCTCTTGTCAGACTTGATCATATGATAAGGTGATGACTCAATTAAGACCCCCCTTGAGGCTCAAGGCTCCTTGAATTTGGCTTAGGCATCCTGATCCTATGCCAAAGAACCAATGAAATGCAAATGATGATTATGCCAAAATGCAATGCAGCATAAGCTAGTAAAACCTAAAAGCAAAAGGGCAAATTTTGAGGTGCTACAGCTGCCCCTATTCAAACTTCTTGGATCCGAGGGTATGATAGCGACGGCTTTCAGACAATCGAGATACACGGGGTTTGAATACTAAAATAACCTGGAAATTTGCAAACTGTGGGGATAACGAAATAGAGTTGTTAACGAAGACGGCCGAAGACGAACTCGAAAAGGTAGACCGACCGAAGGCAGACTACGCTGGGGAGAACAAGATAATACGAGTACGACCGAAAGCAGACTCGAAAAGAGAGACCGACCGAAAGAGGAATTTCAACAACAAACGAGTACGACCGAAAGCGGACTCGAAAAGAAAGACCGACCGAAAGCGGAATTTCAACAACAAATGAGTATGACCGAAAGTGCACTCGAAAAGAAAGACCGACCGAAAGCGGAATCGAAAAGAAAGACCGACCGAAAGCAGAATTCAACAACAAACGAGTACGACCGAAAGCGGACTCGAAAAGAAAGACCGACCGAAAGCGGAATTTCAACAACAAACGAGCACGACCGAAAGCGGACTCGAAAAGAAAGACCGACCGAAAGCGGAATTTCAACAACAAACGAGTACGACCGAAAGCGGGCTCGAAAAGAAAGACCGACCGAAAGCGGAATTTCAACAACAAACGAGTACGACCGAAAGCGGACTCGAAAAGAAAGACCAACCGAAAGCGGAATTTCAACAACAAACGAGTACGACCGAAAGCGGACTCGAAAAGAAAGACCGACCGAAAGCGGAATTTCAACAACAAACGAGTACGACCGAAAGTGGACTCGAAAAGAAAGACCGACCGAAAGCGGAATATCAACAACAAACGAGTACGACCGAAAGCGGACTCGTAAAGAAAGACCGATCGAAAGCGGAATTTCAACAACAAACGAGTACGACCGAAAGCGGACTAAAAAAGAAAGACCCACCGAAAGCGAAATTTCAACAACAAATGAGTATGACCGAAAGTGGACTCGAAAAGAAAAACCGACCGAAAGCGGAATCGAAAAGAAAGACCGACCGAAAGCAGAATTCAACAACAAACGAGTACGACCGAAAGCGGACTCGAAAAGAAAGACCGACCGAAAGCGGAATTTCAACAACAAACGAGCACGACCGAAAGCGGACTCGAAAAGAAAGACCGACCGAAAGCGGAATTTCAACAACAAACGAGCACGACCGAAAGCGGACTCGAAAAGAAAGACCGACCGAAAGCGGAATTTCAACAACAAACGAGTACGACCGAAAGCGGACTCGAAATGAAAGACCAATCGAAAGCGGAATTTCAACAACAAACGAGTACGACCGAAAGCGGACTCGTAAAGAAAGACCGACCGAAAGCGGAATTTCAACAACAAACGAGTACGACCGAAAGCAGACTCGAAAAGAAAGACCGACCGAAAGCGGAATTTCAACAACAAATGAGTATGACCGAAAGTGGACTCGAAAAGAAAGACCGACCGAAAGCGGAATCGAAAAGAAAGACCGACTGAAAGCAGAATTCAACAACAAACGAGTACGACCGAAAGCGGACTCGAAAAAAAAGACCGACCGAAAGCGGAATTTCAACAACAAACGAGCACGACCGAAAGCGGACACGTAAAGAAAGACCGACCGAAAGCGGAATTTCAACAACAAACGACTACGACCGAAAGCGGGCTCGAAAAGAAAGACCGACCGAAAGCGGAATTTCAACAACAAACGAGTACGACTGAAAGCGGACTCGAAAAGAAAGACCGACCGAAAGCGGAATTTCAACAACAAACGAGCACGACCGAAAGCGGACTCGAAAAGAAAGACCGACCGAAAGCGGAATTTCAACAACAAACGAGTACGACCGAAAGCGGACTCAAAAAGAAAGACCAACCGAAAGCGGAATTTCAACAAGAAACGAGTACGACCGAAAGCGGACTCGTAAAGAAAGACCGACCGAAAGCGGAATTTCAACAACAAAGGAGCACGACCGAAAGCGGACTCGTAAAGAAATACCGACCGAAAGCGGAATTTCAACAACAAACGAGTACGACCGAAAGCGGACTCGAAAAGAAAGACCAACCGAAAGCGGAATTTCAACAACAAACGAGTACGACCGAAAGCGGATTCGTAAAGAAAGACCGACCGAAAGCGGAATTTCAACAACAAACGAGTACGACCGAAAGCGGACTCGAAAAGAAAGACCAACCGAAAGCGGAATTTCAACAACAAACGAGTACGACCGAAAGCGGACTCGAAAAGAAAGACCGACCGAAAGCGGAATTTCAACAACAAACGAGTACGACCGAAAGCGGACTCGAAAAGAAAGACCGACCGAAAGCGGAATATCAACAACAAACGAGTACGACCGAAAGCGGACTCGTAAAGAAAGACAGATCGAAAGCGGAATTTCAACAACAAACGAGTACGACCGAAAGCGGACTCGAAAAGAAAGACCCACCGAAAGCGAAATTTCAACAACAAATGAGTATGACCGAAAGTGGACTCGAAAAGAAAAACCGACCGAAAGCGGAATCGAAAAGAAAGACCGACCGAAAGCAGAATTCAACAACAAACGAGTACGACCGAAAGCGGACTCGAAAAGAAAGACCGACCGAAAGCGGAATTTCAACAACAAACGAGCACGACTGAAAGCGGACTCGAAAAGAAAGACCGGCCGAAAGCGGAATTTCAACAACAAACGAGCACGACCGAAAGCGGACTCGAAAAGAAAGACCGACCGAAAGCGGAATTTCAACAACAAACGAGTACGACCAAAAGCGGACTCGAAAAGAAAGACCAATCGAAAGCGGAATTTCAACAACAAACGAGTACGACCGAAAGCGGACTCGTAAAGAAAGACCGACCGAAAGCGGAATTTCAACAACAAACGAGTACGACCGAAAGCAGACTCGAAAAGAAAGACCGACCGAAAGCGGAATTTCAACAACAAATGAGTATGACCGAAAGTGGACTCGAAAAGAAAGACCGACCGAAAGCGGAATCGAAAAGAAAGACCGACCGAAAGCAGAATTCAACAACAAACGAGTACGACCGAAAGCGGAATTTCAACAACAAACGAGCACGACCGAAAGCGGACTCGTAAAGAAAGACCGACCGAAAGCGGAATTTCAACAACAAACGAGTACGACCGAAAGCGGGCTCGAAAAGAAAGACCGACCGAAAGCGGAATTTCAACAACAAACGAGTACGACTGAAAGCGGACTCGAAAAGAAAGACCGACCGAAAGCGGAATTTCAACAACAAACGAGCACGACCGAAAGCGGACTCGAAAAGAAAGACCGACCGAAAGCGGAATTTCAACAACAAACGAGTACGACCGAAAGCGGACTCAAAAAGAAAGACCAACCGAAAGCGGAATTTCAACAACAAACGAGTACGACCGAAAGCGGACTCGTAAAGAAAGACCGACCGAAAGCGGAATTTCAACAACAAACGAGCACGACCGAAAGCGGACTCGTAAAGAAATACCGACCGAAAACGGAATTTCAACAACAAACGAGTACGACCGAAATCGGACTCGAAAAGAAAGACCAACCGAAAGCGGAATTTCAACAACAAACGAGTACGACCGAAAGCGGATTCGTAAAGAAAGACCGACCGAAAGCGGAATTTCAACAACAAACGAGTACGACCGAAAGCGGACTCGAAAAGAAAGACCGACCGAAAGCGGAATTTCAACAACAAACGAGTACGACCGAAAGCGGACTCGAAAATAAAGACCGACCGAAAGCGGAATATCAACAACAAACGAGTACGACCGAAAGCGGACTCGTAAAGAAAGACCGATCGAAAGCGGAATTTCAACAACAAACGAGTACGACCGAAAGCGGACTCGAAAAGAAAGACCCACCGAAAGCGAAATTTCAACAACAAATGAGTATGACCGAAAGTGGACTCGAAAAGAAAAACCGACCGAAAGCGGAATTGAAAAGAAAGACCGACCGAAAGCAGAATTCAACAACAAACGAGTACGACCGAAAGCGGACTCGAAAAGAAAGACCGACCGAAAGCGGAATTTCAACAACAAACGAGCACGACCGAAAGCGGACTCGAAAAGAAAGACCGGCCGAAAGCGGAATTTCAACAACAAACGAGCACGACCGAAAGCGGACTCGAAAAGAAAGACCGACCGAAAGCGGAATTTCAACAACAAACGAGTACGACCGAAAGCGGACTCGAAAAGAAAGACCAATCGAAAGCGGAATTTCAACAACAAACGAGTACCACCGAAAGCGGACTCGTAAAGAAAGACCGACCGAAAGCGGAATTTCAACAACAAACGAGTACGACCGAAAGCAAACTCGAAAAGAAAGACTGACCGAAAGCGGAATTTCAACAACAAATGAGTATGACCGAAAGTGGACTCGAAAAGAAAGACCGACCGAAAGCGGAATCGAAAAGAAAGACCAACCGAAAGCAGAATTCAACAACAAACGAGTACGACCGAAAGCGGAATTTCAACAACAAACGAGCATGACCGAAAGCGGACTCGTAAAGAAAGACCGACCGAAAGCGGAATTTCAACAACAAACGAGTACGACCGAAAGCGGGCTCGAAAAGAAAGACCGACCGAAAGCGGAATTTCAACAACAAACGAGTACGACTGAAAGCGGACTCGAAAAGAAAGACCGACCGAAAGCGGAATTTCAACAACAAACGAGCACGACCGAAAGCGGACTCGAAAAGAAAGACCGACCGAAAGCGGAACTTCAACAACAAACGAGTACGACCGAAAGCGGACTCGAAAAGAAAGACCAACCGAAAGCGGAATTTCAACAACAAACGAGTACGACCGAAAGCGGACTCGTAAAGAAAGACCGGCCGAAAGCGGAATTTCAACAACAAACGAGCACGACCGAAAGCGGACTCGTAAAGAAATACCGACCGAAAGCGGAATTTCAACAACAAACGAGTACGACCGAAAGCGGACTCGAAAAGAAAGACCAACCGAAAGCGGAATTTCAACAACAAACGAGTACGACCGACAGCGGATTCGTAAAGAAAGACCGACCGAAAGCGGAATTTCAACAACAAACGAGTACGACCGAAAGCGGACTCGAAAAGAAAGACCAACCGAAAGCGGAATTTCAACAACAAACGAGTACGACCGAAAGCGGACTCGAAAAGAAAGACCGACCGAAAGCGGAATTTCAACAACAAACGAGTACGATCGAAAGCGGACTCGAAAAGAAAGACCGACCGAAAGCGGAATATCAACAACAAACGAGTACGACCGAAAGCGGACTCGTAACGAAAGACCGATCGAAAGCGGAATTTCAACAACAAACGAGTACGACCGAAAGCGGACTCGAAAAGAAAGACCCACCGAAAGCGAAATTTCAACAACAAATGAGTATGACCGAAAGTGGACTCGAAAAGAAAAACCGACCGAAAGCGGAATCGAAAAGAAAGACCGACCGAAAGCAGAATTCAACAACAAACGAGTACGACCGAAAGCGGACTCGAAAAGAAAGACCGACCGAAAGCGGAATTTCAACAACAAACGAGCACGACCGAAAGCGGACTCGAAAAGAAAGACCGGCCGAAAGCGGAATTTCAACAACAAACGAGCACGACCGAAAGCGGACTCGAAAAGAAAGACCGACCGAAAGCGGAATTTCAACAACAAACGAGTACGACCGAAAGCGGACTCGAAAAGAAAGACCAATCGAAAGCGGAATTTCAACAACAAACGAGTACGACCGAAAGCGGACTCGTAAAGAAAGACCGACCGAAAGCGGAATTTCAACAACAAACGAGTACGACCGAAAGCAGACTCGAAAAGAAAGACCGACCGAAAGCGGAATTTCATTAACAAATGAGTATGACCGAAAGTGGACTCGAAAAGAAAGACCGACCGAAAGCGGAATCGAAAAGAAAGACCGACCGAAAGCAGAATTCAACAACAAACGAGTACGACCGAAAGCGGAATTTCAACAACAAACGAGCACAACCGAAAGCGGACTCGTAAAGAAAGACCGACCGAAAGCGGAATTTCAACAACAAACGAGTACGACCGAAAGCGGGCTCGAAAAGAAAGACCGACCGAAAGCGGAATTTCAACAACAAACGAGTACGACTGAAAGCGGACTCGAAAAGAAAGACCGACCGAAAGCGGAATTTCAACAACAAACGAGCACGACCGAAAGCGGACTCGAAAAGAAAGACCGACCGAAAGCGGAATTTCAACAACAAACGAGTACGACCGAAAGCGGACTCGAAAAGAAAGACCAACCGAAAGCGGAATTTCAACAACAAACGAGTACGACCGAAAGCGGACTCGTAAAGAAAGACCGACCGAAAGCGGAATTTCAACAACAAACGAGCACGACCGAAAGCGGACTCGTAAAGAAATACCGACCGAAAGCGGAATTTCAACAACAAACGAGTACGACCGAAAGCGGACTCGAAAAGAAAGACCAACCGAAAGCGGAATTTCAACAACAAACGAGTACGACCGAAAGCGGATTCGTAAAGAAAGACCGACCGAAAGCGGAATTTCAACAACAAATGAGTACAACCGAAAGCGGAATCGAAAAGAAAGACCAACCGAAAGCGGAATTTCAACAACAAACGAGTACGACCGAAAGCGGACTCGAAAAGAAAGACCGACCGAAAGCGGAATTTCAACAACAAACGAGTACGACCGAAAGTGGACTCGAAAAGAAAGACCGACCGAAAGCGGAATATCAACAACAAACGAGTACGACCGAAAGCGGACTCGTAAAGAAAGACCGATCGAAAGCAGAATTTCAACAACAAACGAGTACGACCGAAAGCGGACTCGAAAAGAAAGACCCACCGAAAGCGAAATTTCAACAACAAATGAGTATGACCGAAAGTGGACTCGAAAAGAAAAACCGACCGAAAGCGGAATCGAAAAGAAAGACTGACCGAAAGCAGAATTCAACAACAAACGAGTACGACCGAAAGCGGACTCGAAAAGAAAGACCGACCGAAAGCGGAATTTCAACAACAAACGAGCACGACCGAAAGCGGACTCGAAAAGAAAGACCGACCGAAAGCGGAATTTCAACAACAAACGAGCACGACCGAAAGCGGACTCGAAAAGAAAGACCGACCGAAAGCGGAATTTCAACAACAAACGAGTACGACCGAAAGCGGACTCGAAAAGAAAGACCAATCGAAGCGGAATTTCAACAACAAACGAGTACGACCGAAAGCGGACTCGAAAAGAAAGACCAACCGAAAGCGGAATTTCAACAACAAACGAGTACGACCGAAAGCGGACTCGAAAAGAAAGACCGACCGAAAGCGGAATTTCAACAACAAACGAGTACGACCGAAAGCGGACTCGAAAAGAAAGACCGACCGAAAGCGGAATATCAACAACAAACGAGTACGACCGAAAGCGGACTCGTAAAGAAAGACCGATCGAAAGCGGAATTTCAACAACAAACGAGTACGACCGAAAGCGGACTCGAAAAGAAAGACCCACCGAAAGTGAAATTTCAACAACAAATGAGTATGACCGAAAGTGGACTCGAAAAGAAAAACCGACCGAAAGCGGAATCGAAAAGAAAGACCGACCGAAAGCAGAATTCAACAACAAACGAGTACGACCGAAAGCGGACTCGAAAAGAAAGACCGACCGAAAGCGGAATTTCAACAACAAACGAGCACGACCGAAAGCGGACTCGAAAAGAAAGACCGGCCGAAAGCGGAATTTCAACAACAAACGAGCACGACCGAAAGCGGACTCGAAAAGAAAGACCGACCGAAAGCGGAATTTCAACAACAAACGAGTACGACCGAAAGCGGACTCGAAATGAAAGACCAATCGAAAGCGGAATTTCAACAACAAACGAGTACGACCGAAAGCGGACTCGTAAAGAAAGACCGACCGAAAGCGGAATTTCAACAACAAACGAGTACGACCGAAAGCAGACTCGAAAAGAAAGACCGACCGAAAGCGGAATTTCAACAACAAATGAGTATGACCGAAAGTGGACTCGAAAAGAAAGACCGACCGAAAGCGGAATCGAAAAGAAAGACCGACCGAAAGCAGAATTCAACAACAAACGAGTACGACCGAAAGCGGACTCGAAAAAAAAGACCGACCGAAAGCGGAATTTCAACAACAAACGAGCACGACCGAAAGCGGACACGTAAAGAAAGACCGACCGAAAGCGGAATTTCAACAACAAACGAGTACGACCGAAAGCGGGCTCGAAAAGAAAGACCGACCGAAAGCGGAATTTCAACAACAAACGAGTACGACTGAAAGCGGACTCGAAAAGAAAGACCGACCGAAAGCGGAATTTCAAAAACAAACGAGCACGGCCGAAAGCGGACTCGAAAAGAAAGACAGACCGAAAGTGGAATTTCAACAACAAACGAGTACGACCGAAAGCGGACTCAAAAAGAAAGACCAACCGAAAGCGGAATTTCAACAACAAACGAGTACGACCGAAAGCGGACTCGTAAAGAAAGACCGACCGAAAGCGGAATTTCAACAACAAACGAGCACGACCGAAAGCGGACTCGTAAAGAAATACCGACCGAAAGCGGAATTTCAACAACAAACGAGTACGACCGAAAGCGGACTCGAAAAGAAAGACCAACCGAAAGCGGAATTTCAACAACAAACGAGTACGACCGAAAGCGGATTCGTAAAGAAAGACCGACCGAAAGCGGAATTTCAACAACAAACGAGTACGACCGAAAGCGGACTCGAAAAGAAAGACCAACCGAAAGCGGAATTTCAACAACAAACGAGTACGACCGAAAGCGGACTCGAAAAGAAAGACCGACCGAAAGCGGAATTTCAACAACAAACGAGTACGACCGAAAGCGGACTCGAAAAGAAAGACCGACCGAAAGCGGAATATCAACAACAAACGAGTACGACCGAAAGCGGACTCGTAAAGAAAGACAGATCGAAAGCGGAATTTCAACAACAAACGAGTACGACCGAAAGCGGACTCGAAAAGAAAGACCCACCGAAAGCGAAATTTCAACAACAAATGAGTATGACCGAAAGTGGACTCGAAAAGAAAAACCGACCGAAAGCGGAATCGAAAAGAAAGACCGACCGAAAGCAGAATTCAACAACAAACGAGTACGACCGAAAGCGGACTCGAAAAGAAAGACCGACCGAAAGCGGAATTTCAACAACAAACGAGCACGACGGAAAGCGGACTCGAAAAGAAAGACCGGCCGAAAGCGGAATTTCAACAACAAACGAGCACGACCGAAAGCGGACTCGAAAAGAAAGACCGACCGAAAGCGGAATTTCAACAACAAACGAGTACGACCGAAAGCGGACTCGAAAAGAAAGACCAATCGAAAGCGGAATTTCAACAACAAACGAGTACGACCGAAAGCGGACTCGTAAAGAAAGACCGACCGAAAGCGGAATTTCAACAACAAAAGAGTACGACCGAAAGCAGACTCGAAAAGAAAGACCGACCGAAAGCGGAATTTCAACAACAAATGAGTATGACCGAAAGTGGACTCGAAAAGAAAGACCGACCGAAAGCGGAATCGAAAAGAAAGACCGACCGAAAGCAGAATTCAACAACAAACGAGTACGACCGAAAGCGGAATTTCAACAACAAACGAGCACGACCGAAAGCGGACTCGTAAAGAAAGACCGACCGAAAGCGGAATTTCAACAACAAACGAGTACGACCGAAAGCGGGCTCGAAAAGAAAGACCGACCGATAGCGGAATTTCAACAACAAACGAGTACGACTGAAAGCGGACTCGAAAAGAAAGACCGACCGAAAGCGGAATTTCAACAACAAACTAGCACGACCGAAAGCGGACTCGAAAAGAAAGACCGACCGAAAGCGGAATTTCAACAACAAACGAGTACGACCGAAAGCGGACTCAAAAAGAAAGACCAACCGAAAGCGGAATTTCAACAACAAACGAGTACGACTGAAAGCGGACTCGTAAAGAAAGACCGACCGAAAGCGGAATTTCAACAACAAACGAGTACGACCGAAAGCGGACTCGAAAAGAAAGACCAACCGAAAGCGGAATTTCAACAACAAACGAGTACGACCGAAAGCGGATTCGTAAAGAAAGACCGACCGAAAGCGGAATTTCAACAACAAACGAGTACGACCGAAAGCGGACTCGAAAAGAAAGACCAACCGAAAGCGGAATTTCAACAACAAACGAGTACGACCGAAAGCGGACTCGAAAAGAAAGACCGACCGAAAACGGAATTTCAACAACAAACGAGTACGACCGAAAGCGGACTCGAAAAGAAAGACCGACCGAAAGCGGAATATCAACAACAAACGAGTACGACCGAAAGCGGACTCGTAAAGAAAGACCGATCGAAAGCGGAATTTCAACAACAAACGAGTACGACCGAAAGCGGACTCGAAAAGAAAGACCCACCGAAAGCGAAATTTCAACAACAAATGAGTATGACCGAAAGTGGACTCGAAAAGAAAAACCGACCGAAAGCGGAATCGAAAAGAAAGACCGACCGAAAGCAGAATTCAACAACAAACGAGTACGACCGAAAGCGGACTCGAAAAGAAAGACCGACCGAAAGCGGAATTTCAACAACAAACGAGCACGACCGAAAGCGGACTCAAAAAGAAAGACCGACCGAAAGCGGAATTTCAACAACAAACGAGCACGACCCAAAGCGGACTCGAAAAGAAAGACCGACCGAAAGCGGAATTTCAACAACAAACGAGTACGACCGAAAGCGGACTCGAAAAGAAAGACCAATCGAAAGCGGAATTTCAACAACAAACGAGTACGACCGAAAGCGGACTCGTAAAGAAAGACCGACCGAAAGCGGAATTTCAACAACAAACGAGTACGACCGAAAGCAGACTCGAAAAGAAAGACCGACCGAAAGCGGAATTTCAACAACAAATGAGTATGACCGAAAGTTGACTCGAAAAGAAAGACCGACCGAAAGCGGAATCGAAAAGAAAGACCGACCGAAAGCAGAATTCAACAACAAACGAGTACGACCGAAAGCGGAATTTCAACAACAAACGAGCACGACCGAAAGCGGACTCGTAAAGAAAGACCGACCGAAAGCGGAATTTCAACAACAAACGAGTACGACCGAAAGCGGGCTCGAAAAGAAAGACCGACCGAAAGCGGAATTTCAACAACAAACGAGTACGACTGAAAGCGGACTCGAAAAGAAAGACCGACCGAAAGCGGAATTTCAACAACAAACGAGCACGACCGAAAGCGGACTCGAAAAGAAAGACCGACCGAAAGCGGAACTTCAACAACAAACGAGTACGACCGAAAGCGGACTCGAAAAGAAAGACCAACCGAAAGCGGAATTTCAACAACAAACGAGTACGACCGAAAGCGGACTCGTAAAGAAAGACCGACCGAAAGCGGAATTTCAACAACAAACGAGCACGACCGAAAGCGGACTCGTAAAGAAATACCGACCGAAAGCGGAATTTCAACAACAAACGAGTACGACAGAAAGCGGACTCGAAAAGAAAGACCAACCGAAAGCGGAATTTCAACAACAAACGAGTACGACCGAAAGCGGATTCGTAAAGAAAGACCGACCGAAAGCGGAATTTCAACAACAAACGAGTACGACCGAAAGCAGACTCGAAAAGAAAGACCGACCGAAAGCGGAATTTCAACAACAAATGAGTATGACCCAAAGTGGACTCGAAAAGAAAGACCGACCGAAAGCGGAATCGAAAAGAAAGACCGACCGAAAGCAGAATTCAACAACAAACGAGTACGACCGAAAGCGGACTCAAAAAAAAAGACCGACCGAAAGTGGAATTTCAACAACAAACGAGCACGACCGAAAGCGGACACGTAAAGAAAGACCGACCGAAAGCGGAATTTCAACAACAAACGAGTACGACCGAAAGCGGGCTCGAAAAGAAAGACCGACCGAAAGCGGAATTTCAACAACAAACGAGTACGACTGAAAGCGGACTCGAAAAGAAAGACCGACCGAAAGCGGAATTTCAAAAACAAACGAGCACGGCCGAAAGCGGACTCGAAAAGAAAGACAGACCGAAAGTGGAATTTCAACAACAAACGAGTACGACCGAAAGCGGACTCAAAAAGAAAGACCAACCGAAAGCGGAATTTCAACAACAAACGAGTACGACCGAAAGCGGACTCGTAAAGAAAGACCGACCGAAAGCGGAATTTCAACAACAAACGAGCACGACCGAAAGCGGACTCGTAAAGAAATACCGACCGAAAGCGGAATTTCAACAACAAACGAGTACGACCGAAAGCGGACTCGAAAAGAAAGACCAACCGAAAGCGGAATTTCAACAACAAACGAGTACGACCGAAAGCGGATTCGTAAAGAAAGACCGACCGAAAGCGGAATTTCAACAACAAACGAGTACGACCGAAAGCGGACTCGAAAAGAAAGACCAACCGAAAGCGGAATTTCAACAACAAACGAGTACGACCGAAAGCGGACTCGAAAAGAAAGACCGACCGAAAGCGGAATTTCAACAACAAACGAGTACGACCGAAAGCGGACTCGAAAAGAAAGACCGACCGAAAGCGGAATATCAACAACAAACGAGTACGACCGAAAGCGGACTCGTAAAGAAAGACAGATCGAAAGCGGAATTTCAACAACAAACGAGTACGACCGAAAGCGGACTCGAAAAGAAAGACCCACCGAAAGCGAAATTTCAACAACAAATGAGTATGACCGAAAGTGGACTCGAAAAGAAAAACCGACCGAAAGCGGAATCGAAAAGAAAGACCGACCGAAAGCAGAATTCAACAACAAACGAGTACGACCGAAAGCGGACTCGAAAAGAAAGACCGACCGAAAGCGGAATTTCAACAACAAACGAGCACGACGGAAAGCGGACTCGAAAAGAAAGACCGGCCGAAAGCGGAATTTCAACAACAAACGAGCACGACCGAAAGCGGACTCGAAAAGAAAGACCGACCGAAAGCGGAATTTCAACAACAAACGAGTACGACCGAAAGCGGACTCGAAAAGAAAGACCAATCGAAAGCGGAATTTCAACAACAAACGAGTACGACCGAAAGCGGACTCGTAAAGAAAGACCGACCGAAAGCGGAATTTCAACAACAAAAGAGTACGACCGAAAGCAGACTCGAAAAGAAAGACCGACCGAAAGCGGAATTTCAACAACAAATGAGTATGACCGAAAGTGGACTCGAAAAGAAAGACCGACCGAAAGTGGAATCGAAAAGAAAGACCGACCGAAAGCAGAATTCAACAACAAACGAGTACGACCGAAAGCGGAATTTCAACAACAAACGAGCACGACCGAAAGCGGACTCGTAAAGAAAGACCGACCGAAAGCGGAATTTCAACAACAAACGAGTACGACCGAAAGCGGGCTCGAAAAGAAAGACCGACCGATAGCGGAATTTCAACAACAAACGAGTACGACTGAAAGCGGACTCGAAAAGAAAGACCGACCGAAAGCGGAATTTCAACAACAAACTAGCACGACCGAAAGCGGACTCGAAAAGAAAGACCGACCGAAAGCGGAATTTCAACAACAAACGAGTACGACCGAAAGCGGACTCAAAAAGAAAGACCAACCGAAAGCGGAATTTCAACAACAAACGAGTACGACTGAAAGCGGACTCGTAAAGAAAGACCGACCGAAAGCGGAATTTCAACAACAAACGAGTACGACCGAAAGCGGACTCGAAAAGAAAGACCAACCGAAAGCGGAATTTCAACAACAAACGAGTACGACCGAAAGCGGATTCGTAAAGAAAGACCGACCGAAAGCGGAATTTCAACAACAAACGAGTACGACCGAAAGCGGACTCGAAAAGAAAGACCAACCGAAAGCGGAATTTCAACAACAAACGAGTACGACCGAAAGCGGACTCGAAAAGAAAGACCGACCGAAAACGGAATTTCAACAACAAACGAGTACGACCGAAAGCGGACTCGAAAAGAAAGACCGACCGAAAGCGGAATATCAACAACAAACGAGTACGACCGAAAGCGGACTCGTAAAGAAAGACCGATCGAAAGCGGAATTTCAACAACAAACGAGTACGACCGAAAGCGGACTCGAAAAGAAAGACCCACCGAAAGCGAAATTTCAACAACAAATGAGTATGACCGAAAGTGGACTCGAAAAGAAAAACCGACCGAAAGCGGAATCGAAAAGAAAGACCGACCGAAAGCAGAATTCAACAACAAACGAGTACGACCGAAAGCGGACTCGAAAAGAAAGACCGACCGAAAGCGGAATTTCAACAACAAACGAGCACGACCGAAAGCGGACTCAAAAAGAAAGACCGACCGAAAGCGGAATTTCAACAACAAACGAGCAAGACCCAAAGCGGACTCGAAAAGAAAGACCGACCGAAAGCGGAATTTCAACAACAAACGAGTACGACCGAAAGCGGACTCGAAAAGAAAGACCAATCGAAAGCGGAATTTCAACAACAAACGAGTACGACCGAAAGCGGACTCGTAAAGAAAGACCGACCGAAAGCGGAATTTCAACAACAAACGAGTACGACCG
This sequence comes from Lathyrus tuberosus, assembly GCA_022829125.1. Lineage (NCBI taxonomy): Eukaryota > Viridiplantae > Streptophyta > Magnoliopsida > Fabales > Fabaceae > Lathyrus > Lathyrus tuberosus. The sequence continues at coordinate 1,375,034 of JALAZF010000639.1, forward strand.
AAAGCAGACTCGAAAAGAAAGACCGACCGAAAGCGGAATTTCAACAACAAATGAGTATGACCGAAAGTTGACTCGAAAAGAAAGACCGACCGAAAGCGGAATCGAAAAGAAAGACCGACCGAAAGCAGAATTCAACAACAAACGAGTACGACCGAAAGCGGAATTTCAACAACAAACGAGCACGACCGAAAGCGGACTCGTAAAGAAAGACCGACCGAAAGCGGAATTTCAACAACAAACGAGTACGACCGAAAGCGGGCTCGAAAAGAAAGACCGACCGAAAGCGGAAATTCAACAACAAACGAGTACGACTGAAAGCGGACTCGAAAAGAAAGACCGACCGAAAGCGGAATTTCAACAACAAACGAGCACGACCGAAAGCGGACTCGAAAAGAAAGACCGACCGAAAGCGGAACTTCAACAACAAACGAGTACGACCGAAAGCGGACTCGAAAAGAAAGACCAACCGAAAGCGGAATTTCAACAACAAACGAGTACGACCGAAAGCGGACTCGTAAAGAAAGACCGACCGAAAGCGGAATTTCAACAACAAACGAGCACGACCGAAAGCGGACTCGTAAAGAAATACCGACCGAAAGCGGAATTTCAACAACAAACGAGTACGACAGAAAGCGGACTCGAAAAGAAAGACCAACCGAAAGCGGAATTTCAACAACAAACGAGTACGACCGAAAGCGGATTCGTAAAGAAAGACCGACCGAAAGCGGAATTTCAACAACAAACGAGTACGACCGAAAGCGGACTCGAAAAGAAAGACCAACCGAAAGCGGAATTTCAACAACAAACGAGTACGACCGAAAGCGGACTCGAAAAGAAAGACCGACCGAAAGCGGAATTTTAACAACAAACGAGTACGACCGAAAGCGGACTCAAAAAGAAAGACCAACCGAAAGCGGAATTTCAACAACAAACGAGTACGACTGAAAGCGGACTCGTAAAGAAAGACCGACCGAAAGCGGAATTTCAACAACAAACGAGTACGACCGAAAGCGGACTCGAAAAGAAAGACCAACCGAAAGCGGAATTTCAACAACAAACGAGTACGACCGAAAGCGGATTTGTAAAGAAAGACCGACCGAAAGCGGAATTTCAACAACAAACGAGTACGACCGAAAGCGGACTCGAAAAGAAAGACCAACCGAAAGCGGAATTTCAACAACAAACGAGTACGACCGAAAGCGGACTCGAAAAGAAAGACCGACCGAAAGCGGAATTTCAACAACAAACGAGTACGACCGAAAGCGGACTCGAAAAGAAAGACCGACCGAAAGCGGAATATCAACAACAAACGAGTACGACCGAAAGCGGACTCGTAAAGAAAGACCGATCGAAAGCGGAATTTCAACAACAAACGAGTACGACCGAAAGCGGACTCGAAAAGAAAGACCCACCGAAAGCGAAATTTCAACAACAAATGAGTATGACCGAAAGTGGACTCGAAAAGAAAAACCGACCGAAAGCGGAATCGAAAAGAAAGACCGACCGAAAGCAGAATTCAACAACAAACGAGTACGACCGAAAGCGGACTCGAAAAGAAAGACCGACCGAAAGCGGAATTTCAACAACAAACGAGCACGACCGAAAGCGGACTCAAAAAGAAAGACCGACCGAAAGCGGAATTTCAACAACAAACGAGCACGACCCAAAGCGGACTCGAAAAGAAAGACCGACCGAAAACGGAATTTCAACAACAAACGAGTACGACCGAAAGCGGACTCGAAAAGAAAGACCAATCGAAAGCGGAATTTCAACAACAAACGAGTACGACCGAAAGCGGACTCGTAAAGAAAGACCGACCGAAAGCGGAATTTCAACAACAAACGAGTACGACCGAAAGCAGACTCGAAAAGAAAGACCGACCGAAAGCGGAATTTCAACAACAAATGAGTATGACCGAAAGTGGACTCGAAAAGAAAGACCGACCGAAAGCGGAATCGAAAAGAAAGACCGACCGAAAGCAGAATTCAACAACAAACGAGTACGACCGAAAGCGGAATTTCAACAACAAACGAGCACGACCGAAAGCGGACTCGTAAAGAAAGACCGACCGAAAGCGGAATTTCAACAACAAACGAGTACGACCGAAAGCGGGCTCGAAAAGAAAGACCGACCGAAAGCGGAATTTCAACAACAAACGAGTACGACTGAAAGCGGACTCGAAAAGAAAGACCGACCGAAAGCGGAATTTCAACAACAAACGAGCACGACCGAAAGCGGACTCGAAAAGAAAGACCGACCGAAAGCGGAACTTCAACAACAAACGAGTACGACCGAAAGCGGACTCGAAAAGAAAGACCAACCGAAAGCGGAATTTCAACAACAAACGAGTACGACCGAAAGCGGACTCGTAAAGAAAGACCGACCGAAAGCGGAATTTCAACAACAAACGAGCACGACCGAAAGCGGACTCGTAAAGAAATACCGACCGAAAGCGGAATTTCAACAACAAACGAGTACGACAGAAAGCGGACTCGAAAAGAAAGACCAACCGAAAGCGGAATTTCAACAACAAACGAGTACGACCGAAAGCGGATTCGTAAAGAAAGACCGACCGAAAGCGGAATTTCAACAACAAACGAGTACGACCGAAAGCGGACTCGAAAAGAAAGACCAACCGAAAGCGGAATTTCAACAACAAACGAGTACGACCGAAAGCGGACTCGAAAAGAAAGACCGACCGAAAGCGGAATTTCAACAACAAACGAGTACGACCGAAAGCGGACTCGAAAAGAAAGACTGGCCGAAAGCGGAATATCAACAACAAACGAGTACGACCGAAAGCGGACTCGTAACGAAAGACCGATCGAAAGCGGAATTTCAACAACAAACGAGTACGACCGAAAGCGGACTCGAAAAGAAAGACCCACCGAAAGCGAAATTTCAACAACAAATGAGTATGACCGAAAGTGGACTCGAAAAGAAAAACCGACCGAAAGCGGAATCGAAAAGAAAGACCGACCGAAAGCAGAATTCAACAACAAACGAGTACGACCGAAAGCAGACTCGAAAAGAAAGACCGACCGAAAGCGGAATTTCAACAACAAACGAGCACGACCGAAAGCGGACTCGAAAAGAAAGACCGGCCGAAAGCGGAATTTCAACAACAAACGAGCACGACCGAAAGCGGACTCGAAAAGAAAGACCGACCGAAAGCGGAATTTCAACAACAAACGAGTACGACCGAAAGCGGACTCGAAAAGAAAGACCAATCGAAAGCGGAATTTCAACAACAAACGAGTACGACCGAAAGCGGACTCGTAAAGAAAGACCGACCGAAAGCGGAATTTCAACAACAAACGAGTACGACCGAAAGCAGACTCGAAAAGAAAGACCGACCGAAAGCGGAATTTCAACAACAAATGAGTATGACCGAAAGTGGACTCGAAAAGAAAGACCGACCGGAAGCGGAATCGAAAAGAAAGACCGACCGAAAGCAGAATTCAACAACAAACGAGTACGACCGAAAGCGGAATTTCAACAACAAACGAGCACGACCGAAAGCGGACTCGTAAAGAAAGACCGACCGAAAGCGGAATTTCAACAACAAACGAGTACGACCGAAAGCGGGCTCGAAAAGAAAGACCGACCGAAAGCGGAATTTCAACAACAAACGAGTACGACTGAAAGCGGACTCGAAAAGAAAGACCGACCGAAAGCGGAATTTCAACAACAAACGAGCACGACCGAAAGCGGACTCGAAAAGAAAGACCGACCGAAAGCGGAATTTCAACAACAAACGAGTACGACTGAAAGCGGACTCGAAAAGAAAGACCGACCGAAAGCGGAATTTCAACAACAAACGAGCACGACCGAAAGCGGACTCGAAAAGAAAGACCGACCGAAAGCGGAATTTCAACAACAAACGAGCACGACCGAAAGCGGACTCAAAAAGAAAGACCGACCGAAAGCGGAATTTCAACAACAAACGAGCACGACCCAAAGCGGACTCGAAAAGAAAGACCGACCGAAAGCGGAATTTCAACAACAAACGAGTACGACCGAAAGCGGACTCGAAAAGAAAGACCAATCGAAAGCGGAATTTCAACAATAAACGAGTACGACCGAAAGCGGACTCGTAAAGAAAGACCGACCGAAAGCGGAATTTCAACAACAAACGAGTACGACCGAAAGCAGACTCGAAAAGAAAGACCGACCGAAAGCGGAATTTCAACAACAAATGAGTATGACCGAAAGTGGACTCGAAAAGAAAGACCGACCGAAAGCGGAATCGAAAAGAAAGACCGACCGAAAGCAGAATTCAACAACAAACGAGTACGACCGAAAGCGGAATTTCAACAACAAACGAGCACGACCGAAAGCGGACTCGTAAAGAAAGACCGACCGAAAGCGGAATTTCAACAACAAACGAGTACGACCGAAAGCGGGCTCGAAAAGAAAGACCGACCGAAAGTGGAATTTCAACAACAAACGAGTACGACTGAAAGCGGACTCGAAAAGAAAGACCGACCGAAAGCGGAATTTCAACAACAAACGAGCACGACCGAAAGCGGACTCGAAAAGAAAGACCGACCGAAAGCGAAACTTCAACAACAAACGAGTACGACCGAAAGCGGACTCGAAAAGAAAGACCAACCAAAGCGGAATTTCAACAACAAACGAGTACGACCGAAAGCGGACTCGTAAAGAAAGACCGACCGAAAGCGGAATTTCAACAACAAACGAGCACGACCGAAAGCGGACTCGTAAAGAAATACCGACCGAAAGCGGAATTTCAACAATAAACGAGTACGACAGAAAGCGGACTCGAAAAGAAAGACCAACCGAAAGCGGAATTTCAACAACAAACGAGTACGACCGAAAGCGGATTCGTAAAGAAAGACCGACCGAAAGCGGAATTTCAACAACAAACGAGTACGACCGAAAGCGGACTCGAAAAGAAAGACCAACCGAAAGCGGAATTTCAACAACAAACGAGTACGACCGAAAGCGGACTCGAAAAGAAAGACCGACCGAAAGCGGAATTTCAACAATAAACGAGTACGACCGAAAGCGGACTCAAAATGAAAGACCAACCGAAAGCGGAATTTCAACAACAAACGAGTACGACTGAAAGCGGACTCGTAAAGAAAGACCGACCGAAAGCGGAATTTCAACAACAAACGAGTACGACCGAAAGCGGACTCGAAAAGAAAGACCAACCGAAAGCGGAATTTCAACAACAAACGAGTACGACCGAAAGCGGAATTTCAACAACAAACGAGTACGACCGAAAGCGGACTCGAAAAGAAAGACCGACCGAAAGCGGAATTTCAACAACAAACGAGTACGACCGAAAGCGGACTCGAAAAGAAAGACCGACCGAAAGCGGAATATCAACAACAAACGAGTACGACCGAAAGCGGACTCGTAAAGAAAGACCGATCGAAAGCGGAATTTCAACAACAAACGAGTACGACCGAAAGCGGACTCGAAAAGAAAGACCCACCGAAAGCGAAATTTCAACAACAAATGAGTATGACCGAAAGTGGACTCGAAAAGAAAAACCGACCGAAAGCGGAATCGAAAAGAAAGACCGACCGAAAGCAGAATTCAACAACAAACGAGTACGACCGAAAGCGGACTCGAAAAGAAAGACCGACCGAAAGCGGAATTTCAACAACAAACGAGCACGACCGAAAGCGGACTCAAAAAGAAAGACCGACCGAAAGCGGAATTTCAACAACAAACGAGCACGACCCAAAGCGGACTCGAAAAGAAAGACCGACCGAAAGCGGAATTTCAACAACAAACGAGTACGACCGAAAGCGGACTCGAAAAGAAAGACCAATCGAAAGCGGAATTTCAACAACAAACGAGTACGACCGAAAGCGGACTCGTAAAGAAAGACCGACCGAAAGCGGAATTTCAACAACAAACGAGTACGACCGAAAGCAGACTCGAAAAAAAAGACCGACCGAAAGCGGAATTTCAACAACAAATGAGTATGACGGAAAGTGGACTCGAAAAGAAAGACCGACCGAAAGCGGAATCGAAAAGAAAGACCGACCGAAAGCAGAATTCAACAACAAACGAGTACGACCGAAAGCGGAATTTCAACAACAAACGAGCACGACCGAAAGCGGACTCGTAAAGAAAGACCGACCGAAAGCGGAATTTCAACAACAAACGAGTACGACCGAAAGCGGGCTCGAAAAGAATGACCGACCGAAAGCGGAATTTCAACAACAAACGAGTACGACTGAAAGCGGACTCGAAAAGAAAGACCGACCGAAAGCGGAATTTCAACAACAAACGAGCACGACCGAAAGCGGACTCGAAAAGAAAGACCGACCGATAGCGGAACTTCAACAACAAACGAGTACGACCGAAAGCGGACTCGAAAAGAAAGACCAACCGAAAGCGGAATTTCAACAACAAACGAGTACGACCGAAAGCGGACTCGTAAAGAAAGACCGACCGAAAGCGGAATTTCAACAACAAACGAGCACGACCGAAAGCGGACTCGTAAAGAAATACCGACCGAAAGCGGAATTTCAACAACAAACGAGTACGACAGAAAGCGGACTCGAAAAGAAAGACCAACCGAAAGCGGAATTTCAACAACAAACGAGTACGACCGAAAGCGGATTCGTAAAGAAAGACCGACCGAAAGCGGAATTTCAACAACAAACGAGTACGACCGAAAGCGGACTCGAAAAGAAAGACCAACCGAAAGCGGAATTTCAACAACAAACGAGTACGACCGAAAGCGGACTCGAAAAGAAAGACCGACCGAAAGCGGAATTTCAACAACAAACGAGTACGACCGAAAGCGGACTCGAAAAGAAAGACTGACCGAAAGCGGAATATCAACAACAAACGAGTACGACCGAAAGCGGACTCGTAACGAAAGACCGATCGAAAGCGGAATTTCAACAACAAACGAGTACGACCGAAAGCGGACTCGAAAAGAAAGACCCACCGAAAGCGAAATTTCAACAACAAATGAGTATGACCGAAAGTGGACTCGAAAAGAAAAACCGACCGAAAGCGGAATCGAAAAGAAAGACCGACCGAAAGCAGAATTCAACAACAAACGAGTACGACCGAAAGCAGACTCGAAAAGAAAGACCGACCGAAAGCGGAATTTCAACAACAAACGAGCACGACCGAAAGCGGACTCGAAAAGAAAGACCGGCCGAAAGCGGAATTTCAACAACAAACGAGCACGACCGAAAGCGGACTCGAAAAGAAAGACCGACCGAAAGCGGAATTTCAACAACAAACGAGTACGACCGAAAGCGGACTCGAAAAGAAAGACCAATCGAAAGCGGAATTTCAACAACAAACGAGTACGACCGAAAGCGGACTCGTAAAGAAAGACCGACCGAAAGCGGAATTTCAACAACAAACGAGTACGACCGAAAGCAGACTCAAAAAGAAAGACCGACCGAAAGCGGAATTTCAACAACAAATGAGTATGACCGAAAGTGGACTCGAAAAGAAAGACCGACCGGAAGCGGAATCGAAAAGAAAGACCGACCGAAAGCAGAATTCAACAACAAACGAGTACGACCGAAAGCGGAATTTCAACAACAAACGAGCACGACCGAAAGCGGACTCGTAAAGAAAGACCGACCGAAAGCGGAATTTCAACAACAAACGAGTACGACCGAAAGCGGGCTCGAAAAGAAAGATCGACCGAAAGCGGAATTTCAACAACAAACGAGTACGACTGAAAGCGGACTCGAAAAGAAAGACCGACCGAAAGCGGAATTTCAACAACAAACGAGCACGACCGAAAGCGGACTCGAAAAGAAAGACCGACCGAAAGCGGAATTTCAACAACAAACGAGTACGACCGAAAGCGGACTCGAAAAGAAAGACCAACCGAAAGCGGAATTTCAACAACAAACGAGTACGACCGAAAGCGGACTCGTAAAGAAAGACCGACCGAAAGCGGAATTTCAACAACAAACGAGCACGACCGAAAGCGGACTCGTAAAGAAATACCGACCGAAAGCGGAATTTCAACATCAAACGAGTACGACCGAAAGCGGACTCGAAAAGAAAGACCAACCGAAAGCGGAATTTCAACAACAAACGAGTACGACCGAAAGCGGATTCGTAAAGAAAGACCGACCGAAAGCGGAATTTCAACAACAAACGAGTACGACCGAAAGCGGACTCGAAAAGAAAGACCAACCGAAAGCGGAATTTCAACAACAAACGAGTACGACCGAAAGCGGACTCGAAAAGAAAGACCGACCGAAAGCGGAATTTCAACAACAAACGAGTACGACCGAAAGCGGACTCGAAAAGAAAGACTGACCGAAAGCGGAATATCAACAACAAACGAGTACGACCGAAAGCGGACTCGTAACGAAAGACCGATCGAAAGCGGAATTTCAACAACAAACGAGTACGACCGAAAGCGGACTCGAAAAGAAAGACCCACCGAAAGCGAAATTTCAACAACAAATGAGTATGACCGAAAGTGGACTCGAAAAGAAAAACCGACCGAAAGCGGAATCGAAAAGAAAGACCGACCGAAAGCAGAATTCAACAACAAACGAGTACGACCGAAAGCAGACTCGAAAAGAAAGATCGACCGAAAGCGGAATTTCAACAACAAACGAGTACGACTGAAAGCGGACTCGAAAAGAAAGACCGACCGAAAGCGGAATTTCAACAACAAACGAGCACGACCGAAAGCGGACTCGAAAAGAAAGACCGACCGAAAGCGGAATTTCAACAACAAACGAGTACGACCGAAAGCGGACTCGAAAAGAAAGACCAACCGAAAGCGGAATTTCAACAACAAACGAGTACGACCGAAAGCGGACTCGTAAAGAAAGACCGACCGAAAGCGGAATTTCAACAACAAACGAGCACGACCGAAAGCGGACTCGTAAAGAAATACCGACCGAAAGCGGAATTTCAACAACAAACGAGTACGACCGAAAGCGGACTCGAAAAGAAAGACCGACCGAAAGCGGAATTTCAACAACAAACGAGTACGACCGAAAGCGGATTCGTAAAGAAAGACCGACCGAAAGCGGAATTTCAACAACAAATGAGTACGACCGAAAGCGGAATCGAAAAGAAAGACCAACCGAAAGCGGAATTTCAACAACAAACGAGTACGACCGAAAGCGGACTCGAAAAGAAAGACCGATCGAAAGCGGAATTTCAACAACAAACGAGTACGACCGAAAGCGGACTCGAAAAGAAAGACCCACCGAAAGCGAAATTTCAACAACAAATGAGTATGACCGAAAGTGGACTCGAAAAGAAAAACCGACCGAAAGCGGAATCGAAAAGAAAGACTGACCGAAAGCAGAATTCAACAACAAACGAGTACGACCGAAAGCGGACTCGAAAAGAAAGACCGACCGAAAGCGGAATTTCAACAACAAACGAGCACGACCGAAAGCGGACTCGAAAAGAAAGACCGACCGAAAGCGGAATTTCAACAACAAACGAGCACGACCGAAAGCGGACTCGAAAAGAAAGACCGACCGAAAGCGGAATTTCAACAACAAACTAGTACGACCGAAAGCGGACTCGAAAAGAAAGACCAATCGAAGCGGAATTTCAACAACAAACTCGTACGACCGAAAGCGGACTCGTAAAGAAAGACCGACCGAAAGCGGAATTTCAACAACAAATGAGTACGACCGAAAGCAGACTCGAAAAGAAAGACCGACCGAAAGCAGAATTTCAACAACAAATGAGTATGACCGAAAGTGGACTCGAAAAGAAAGACCGACCGAAAGTGGAATCGAAACGAAAGACCGACCGAAAGCAGAATTCAACAACAAACGAGTACGACCGAAAGCGGACTCGTAAAGAAAGACCGATCGAAAGAAGAATTTCAACAACAAACGAGTACGACCGAAAGCGGACTCAAAAAGAAAGACCCACCGAAAGCGAAATTTCAACAACAAATGAGTATGACCGAAAGTGGACTCGAAAAGAAAAACCGACCGAAAGCGGAATCGAAAAGAAAGACCGATCGAAAGCAGAATTCAACAACAAACGAGTACGACCGAAAGCGGACTCGAAAAGAAAGACCGACCGAAAGTGGAATTTCAACAACAAACGAGCACGACCGAAAGCGGACTCGAAAAGAAAGACCGACCGAAAGCGGAATTTCAACAACAAACGAGTACGACCGAAAGCGGACTCGAAAAGAAAGACCAATCGAAAGCGGAATTTCAACAACAAACGAGTACGACCGAAAGCGGACTCGTAAAGAAAGACCGACCGAAAGCGGAATTTCAACAACAAACGAGTACGACCGAAAGCAGACTCGAAAAGAAAGACCGACCGAAAGCGGAATTTCAACAACAAATGAGTATGACCGAAAGTGGACTCGATAAGAAAGACCGACTGAAAGCGGAATCGAAAAGAAAGACCGACCGAAAGCAGAATTCAACAACAAACGAGTACGACCGAAAGCGGACTTGTAAAGAAAGACCGATCGAAAGCAGAATTTCAACAACAAACGAGTACGACCGAAAGCGGACTCAAAAAGAAAGACCCACCGAAAGCGAAATTTCAACAACAAATGAGTATGACCGAAAGTGGACTCGAAAAGAAAAACCGACCGAAAGCGGAATCGAAAAGAAAGACCGACCGAAAGCAGAATTCAACAACAAACGAGTACGACCGAAAGCGGACTCGAAAAGAAAGACCGACCGAAAGCGGAATTTCAACAACAAACGAGCACGACCGAAAGCGGACTCGAAAAGAAAGACCGGCCGAAAGCGGAATTTCAACAACAAACGAGCACGACCGAAAGCGGACTCGAAAAGAAAGACCGACCGAAAGCGGAATTTCAACAACAAACGAGTACGACCGAAAGCGGACTCGAAAAGAAAGACCAATCGAAAGCGGAATTTCAACAACAAACGAGTACAACCGAAAGCGGACTCGTAAAGAAAGACCGACCGAAAGCGGAATTTCAACAACAAACGAGTACGACCGAAAGCAGACTCGAAAAGAAAGACCGACCGAAAGCGGAATTTCAACAACAAATGAGTATGACCGAAAGTGGACTCGAAAAGAAAGACCGACTGAAAGCGGAATCGAAAAGAAAGACCGACCGAAAGCAGAATTCAACAACAAACGAGTACGACCGAAAGCGGAATTTCAACAACAAACGAGCACGACCGAAAGCGGACTCGTAAAGAAAGACCGACCGAAAGCGGAATTTCAACAACAAACGAGTACGACTGAAAGCGGACTCGAAAAGAAAGACCGACCGAAAGCGGAATTTCAACAACAAACGAGCACGACCGAAAGCGGACTCGAAAAGAAAGACCGACCGAAAGCGGAATTTCAACAACAAACGAGTACGACCGAAAGCGGACTCAAAAAGAAAGACCGACCGAAAGCGGAATTTCAACAACAAACGAGCACGACCGAAAGCGGACTCGTAAAGAAATACCGACCGAAAGCGGAATTTCAACAACAAACGAGTACGACCGAAAGCGGACTCGAAAAGAAAGACCAACCGAAAGCAGAATTTCAACAACAAACGAGTACGACCGAAAGCGCATTCGTAAAGAAAGACCGACCGAAAGCGGAATTTCAACAACAAATGAGTATGACCGAAAGTGGACTCGAAAAGAAAAACCGACCGAAAGCGGAATCGAAAAGAAAGACCGACCGAAAGCAGAATTCAACAACAAACGAGTACGACCGAAAGCGGACTCGAAAAGAAAGACCGACCGAAAGCGGAATTTCAACAACAAACGAGCACGACCGAAAGCGGACTCGAAAAGAAAGACCGGCCGAAAGCGGAATTTCAACAACAAACGAGCACGACCGAAAGCGGACTCGAAAAGAAAGACCGACCGAAAGCGGAATTTCAACAACAAACGAGTACGACCGAAAGCGGACTCGAAAAGAAAGACCAATCGAAAGCGGAATTTCAACAACAAACGAGTACGACCGAAAGCGGACTCGTAAAGAAAGACCGACCGAAAGCGGAATTTCAACAACAAACGAGTACGACCGAAAGCAGACTCGAAAAGAAAGACCGACCGAAAGCGGAATTTCAACAACAAATGAGTATGACCGAAAGTGGACTCGAAAAGAAAGACCGACTGAAAGCGGAATCGAAAAGAAAGACCGACCGAAAGCAGAATTCAACAACAAACGAGTACGACCGAAAGCGGAATTTCAACAACAAACGAGCACGACCGAAAGCGGACTCGTAAAGAAAGACCGACCGAAAGCGGAATTTCAACAACAAACGAGTACGACTGAAAGCGGACTCGAAAAGAAAGACCGACCGAAAGCGGAATTTCAACAACAAACGAGCACGACCGAAAGCGGACTCGAAAAGAAAGACCGACCGAAAGCGGAATTTCAACAACAAACGAGTACGACCGAAAGCGGACTCAAAAAGAAAGACCGACCGAAAGCGGAATTTCAACAACAAACGAGCACGACCGAAAGCGGACTCGTAAAGAAATACCGACCGAAAGCGGAATTTCAACAACAAACGAGTACGACCGAAAGCGGACTCGAAAAGAAAGACCAACCGAAAGCGGAATTTCAACAACAAACGAGTACGACCGAAAGCGCATTCGTAAAGAAAGACCGACCGAAAGCGGAATTTCAACAACAAACGAGTACGACCGAAAGCGGACTCGAAAAGAAAGACCAACCGAAAGCGGAATTTCAACAACAAACGAGTACGACCGAAAGCGGACTCGAAAAGAAAGACCGACCGAAAGCGGAATTTCAACAACAAACGAGCACGACCGAAAGCGGACTCGAAAAGAAAGATCCACCGAAAGCGAAATTTCAACAACAAATGAGTATGACCGAAAGTGGACTCGAAAAGAAAAACCGACCGAAAGCGGAATCGAAAAGAAAGACTGACCGAAAGCAGAATTCAACAACAAACGAGTACGACCGAAAGCGGACTCGAAAAGAAAGACCGACCGAAAGCGGAATTTCAACAACAAACGAGCACGTACGAAAGCGGACTCGAAAAGAAAGACCGACCGAAAGCGGAATTTCAACAACAAACGAGCACGACCGAAAGCGGACTCGAAAAGAAAGACCGACCGAAAGCGGAATTTCAACAACAAACGTGTACGACCGAAAGCGGACTCGAAAAGAAAGACCAATCGAAGCGGAATTTCAACAACAGACGAGTACGACCGAAAGCGGACTCGTAAAGAAAGACCGACCGAAAGCGGAATTTCAATAACAAACGAGTACGACCGAAAGCAGACTCGAAAAGAAAGACCGACCGAAAGCGGAATATCAACAACAAACGAGTACGACCGAAAGCGGACTCGTAAAGAAAGACCGATCGAAAGCGGAATTTCAACAACAAACGAGTACGACCGAAAGCGGACTCGAAAAGAAAGACCCACCGAAAGCGAAATTTCAACAACAAACGAGTACGACCGAAAGCGGGCTCGAAAAGAAAGACCGACCGAAAGCCGAATTTCAACAACAAACGAGTACGACTGAAAGCGGACTCGAAAAGAAAGACCGACCGAAAGCGGAATTTCAACAACAAACGAGCACGACCGAAAGCGGACTCGAAAAGAAAGACCAATCGAAAGCGGAATTTCAACAACAAACGAGTACGACCGAAAGCGGACTCGAAAAGAAAGACCGACCGAAAGCGGAATTTCAACAACAAACGAGTACGACCGAAAGTGGACTCGAAAAGAAAGACCGACCGAAAGCGGAATATCAACAACAAACGAGTACGACCGAAAGCGGACTCGTAAAGAAAGACCGATCGAAAGCAGAATTTCAACAACAAACGAGTACGCCAGAAAGCGGACTCGAAAAGAAAGATCCACCGAAAGCGAAATTTCAACAACAAATGAGTATGACCGAAAGTGGACTCGAAAAGAAAAACCGACCGAAAGCGGAATCGAAAAGAAAGACTGACCGAAAGCAGAATTCAACAACAAACGAGTACGACCGAAAGCGGACTCGAAAAGAAAGACCGACCGAAAGCGGAATTTCAACAACAAACGAGCACGTACGAAGGCGGACTCGAAAAGAAAGACCGACCGAAAGCGGAATTTCAACAACAAACGAGCACGACCGAAAGCGGACTCGAAAAGAAAGACCGACCGAAAGCGGAATTTCAACAACAAACGAGTACGACCGAAAGCGGGCTCGAAAAGAAAGACCAATCGAAGCGGAATTTCAACAACAAACGAGTACGACCGAAAGCGGACTCGTAAAGAAAGACCGACCGAAAGCGGAATTTCAATAACAAACGAGTACGACCGAAAGCAGACTCGAAAAGAAAGACCGACCGAAAGCAGAATTTCAACAACAAATGAGTATGACCGAAAGTGGACTCGAAAAGAAAGACCGACCGAAAGCGGAATCGAAAAGAAAGACCGACCGAAAGCAGAATTCAACAACAAACGAGTACGACCGAAAGCGGACTCGTAAAGAAAGACCGATCGAAAGCAGAATTTCAACAACAAACGAGTACGACCGAAAGCGGACTCAAAAAGAAAGACCCACCGAAAGCGAAATTTCAACAACAAATGAGTATGACCGAAAGTGGACTCGAAAAGAAAAACCGACCGAAAGCGGAATCGAAAAGAAAGACCGACCGAAAGCAGAATTCAACAACAAACGAGTACGACCGAAAGCGGACTCGAAAAGAAAGACCGACCGAAAGTGGAATTTCAACAACAAACGAGCACGACCGAAAGCGGACTCGAAAAGAAAGACCGGCAGAAAGCGGAATTTCAACAACAAACGAGCACGACCGAAAGCGGACTCGAAAAGAAAGACCGACCGAAAGCGGAATTTCAACAACAAACGAGTACGACCGAAAGCGGACTCGAAAAGAAAGACCAATCGAAAGCGGAATTTCAACAACAAACGAGTACGACCGAAAGCGGACTCGTAAAGAAAGACCGACCGAAAGCGGAATTTCAACAACAAACGAGTACGACCGAAAGCAGACTCGAAAAGAAAGACCGACCGAAAGCGGAATTTCAACAACAAATGAGTATGACCGAAAGTGGACTCGAAAAGAAAGACCGACTGAAAGCGGAATCGAAAAGAAAGACCGACCGAAAGCAGAATTCAACAACAAACGAGTACGACCGAAAGCGGAATTTCAACAACAAACGAGCACGACCGAAAGCGGACTCGTAAAGAAAGACCGACCGAAAGCGGAATTTCAACAACAAACGAGTACGACCGAAAGCGGGCTCGAAAAGAAAGACCGACCGAAAGCGGAATTTCAACAACAAACGAGTACGACTGAAAGCGGACTCGAAAAGAAAGACCGACCGAAAGCGGAATTTCAACAACAAACGAGCACGACCGAAAGCGGACTCGAAAAGAAAGACCGACCGAAAGCGGAATTTCAACAACAAACGAGTACGACCGAAAGCGGACTCAAAAAGAAAGACCAACCGAAAGCGGAATTTCAACAACAAACGAGTACGACCGAAAGCGGACTCGTAAAGAAAGACCGACCGAAAGCGGAATTTCAACAACAAACGAGCACGACCGAAAGCGGACTCGTAAAGAAATACCGACCGAAAGCGGAATTTCAACAACAAACGAGTACGACCGAAAGCGGACTCGAAAAGAAAGACCAACCGAAAGCGGAATTTCAACAACAAACGAGTACGACCGAAAGCGGATTCGTAAAGAAAGACCGACCGAAAGCGGAATTTCAACAACAAACGAGTACGACCGAAAGCGGACTCGAAAAGAAAGACCAACCGAAAGCGGAATTTCAACAACAAACGAGTACGACCGAAAGCGGACTCGAAAAGAAAGACCGACCGAAAGCGGAATTTCAACAACAAACGAGTACGACCGAAAGCGGACTCGAAAAGAAAGACCGACCGAAAGCGGAATATCAACAACAAACGAGTACGACCGAAAGCGGACTCGTAAAGAAAGACCGACCGAAAGCGGAATTTCAACAACAAACGAGTACGACCGAAAGCGGGCTCGAAAAGAAAGACCGACCGAAAGCGGAATTTCAACAACAAACGAGTACGACTGAAAGCGGACTCGAAAAGAAAGACCGACCGAAAGCGGAATTTCAACAACAAACGAGCACGACCGAAAGCGGACTCGAAAAGAAAGACCGACCGAAAGCGGAATTTCAACAACAAACGAGTACGACCGAAAGCGGACTCAAAAAGAAAGACCAACCGAAAGCGGAATTTCAACAACAAACGAGTACGACCGAAAGCGGACTCGTAAAGAAAGACCGACCGAAAGCGGAATTTCAACAACAAACGAGCACGACCGAAAGCGGACTCGTAAAGAAATACCGACCGAAAGCGGAATTTCAACAACAAACGAGTACGACCGAAAGCGGACTCGAAAAGAAAGACCAACCGAAAGCGGAATTTCAACAACAAACGAGTACGACCGAAAGCGGATTCGTAAAGAAAGACCGACCGAAAGCGGAATTTCAACAACAAACGAGTACGACCGAAAGCGGACTCGAAAAGAAAGACCAACCGAAAGCGGAATTTCAACAACAAACGAGTACGACCGAAAGCGGACTCGAAAAGAAAGACCGACCGAAAGCGGAATTTCAACAACAAACGAGTACGACCGAAAGCGGACTCGAAAAGAAAGACCGACCGAAAGCGGAATATCAACAACAAACGAGTACGACCGAAAGCGGACTCGTAAAGAAAGACCGATCGAAAGCGGAATTTCAACAACAAACGAGTACGACCGAAAGCGGACTCGAAAAGAAAGACCCACCGAAAGCGAAATTTCAACAACAAACGAGTACGACCGAAAGCGGGCTCGAAAAGAAAGACCGACCGAAAGCCGAATTTCAACAACAAACGAGTACGACTGAAAGCGGACTCGAAAAGAAAGACCGACCGAAAGCGGAATTTCAACAACAAACGAGCACGACCGAAAGCGGACTCGAAAAGAAAGACCAATCGAAAGCGGAATTTCAACAACAAACGAGTACGACCGAAAGCGGACTCGAAAAGAAAGACCGACCGAAAGCGGAATTTCAACAACAAACGAGTACGACCGAAAGTGGACTCGAAAAGAAAGACCGACCGAAAGCGGAATATCAACAACAAACGAGTACGACCGAAAGCGGACTCGTAAAGAAAGACCGATCGAAAGCAGAATTTCAACAACAAACGAGTACGACCGAAAGCGGACTCGAAAAGAAAGACCCACCGAAAGCGAAATTTCAACAACAAATGAGTATGACCGAAAGTGGACTCGAAAAGAAAAACCGACCGAAAGCGGAATCGAAAAGAAAGACTGACCGAAAGCAGAATTCAACAACAAACGAGTACGACCGAAAGCGGACTCGAAAAGAAAGACCGACCGAAAGCGGAATTTCAACAACAAACGAGCACGTACGAAAGCGGACTCGAAAAGAAAGACCGACCGAAAGCGGAATTTCAACAACAAACGAGCACGACCGAAAGCGGACTCGAAAAGAAAGACCGACCGAAAGCGGAATTTCAACAACAAACGAGTACGACCGAAAGCGGACTCGAAAAGAAAGACCAATCGAAGCGGAATTGCAACAACAAACGAGTACGACCGAAAGCGGACTCGTAAAGAAAGACCGACCGAAAGCGGAATTTCAATAACAAACGAGTACGACCGAAAGCAGACTCGAAAAGAAAGACCGACCGAAAGCAGAATTTCAACAACAAATGAGTATGACCGAAAGTGGACTCGAAAAGAAAGACCGACCGA
Organism: Lathyrus tuberosus; assembly: GCA_022829125.1. Lineage (NCBI taxonomy): Eukaryota > Viridiplantae > Streptophyta > Magnoliopsida > Fabales > Fabaceae > Lathyrus > Lathyrus tuberosus. The sequence continues at coordinate 1,392,731 of JALAZF010000639.1, forward strand.
AAGCGGAATCGAAAAGAAAGACCGACCGAAAGCAGAATTCAACAACAAACGAGTACGACCGAAAGCGGACTCGTAAAGAAAGACCGATCGAAAGCAGAATTTCAACAACAAACGAGTACGACCGAAAGCGGACTCAAAAAGAAAGACCCACCTAAAGCGAAATTTCAACAACAAATGAGTATGACCGAAAGTGGACTCGAAAAGAAAAACCGACCGAAAGCGGAATCGAAAAGAAAGACCGACCGAAAGCAGAATTCAACAACAAACGAGTACGACCGAAAGCGGACTCGAAAAGAAAGACCGACCGAAAGTGGAATTTCAACAACAAACGAGCACGACCGAAAGCGGACTCGAAAAGAAAGACCGGCCGAAAGCGGAATTTCAACAACAAACGAGCACGACCGAAAGCGGACTCGAAAAGAAAGACCGACCGAAAGCGGAATTTCAACAACAAACGAGTACGACCGAAAGCGGACTCGAAAAGAAAGACCAATCGAAAGCGGAATTTCAACAACAAACGAGTACGACCGAAAGCGGACTCGTAAAGAAAGACCGACCGAAAGCGGAATTTCAACAACAAACGAGTACGACCGAAAGCAGACTCGAAAAGAAAGACCGACCGAAAGCGGAATTTCAACAACAAATGAGTATGACCGAAAGTGGACTCGAAAAGAAAGACCGACCGAAAGCGGAATCGAAAAGAAAGACCGACCGAAAGCAGAATTCAACAACAAACGAGTACGACCGAAAGCGGAATTTCAACAACAAACGAGCACGACCGAAAGCGGACTCGTAAAGAAAGACCGACCGAAAGCGGAATTTCAACAACAAACGAGTACGACCGAAAGCGGGCTCGAAAAGAAAGACCGACCGAAAGCGGAATTTCAACAACAAACGAGTACGACCGAAAGCGGACTCGGAAAGAAAGACCGACCGAAAGCGGAATATCAACAACAAACGAGTACGACTGAAAGCGGACTCGTAAAGAAAGACCGATCGAAAGCAGAATTTCAACAACAAACGAGTACGACCGAAAGCGGACTCGAAAAGAAAGACCAACCGAAAGCGGAATTTCAACAACAAACGAGTACGACCGAAAGCAGACTCGAAAAGAAAGACCGACCGAAAGCGGAATTTCAACAACAAATGAGTATGACCGAAAGTGGACTCGATAAGAAAGACCGACTGAAAGCGGAATCGAAAAGAAAGACCGACCGAAAGCAGAATTCAACAACAAACGAGTACGACCGAAAGAGGAATTTCAACAACAAACGAGCACGACCGAAAGCGAACTCGTAAAGAAAGACCGACCGAAAGCGGAATTTCAACAACAAACGAGTACGACCGAAAGCGGGCTCGAAAAGAAAGACCGACCGAAAGCGGAATTTCAACAACAAACGAGTACGACTGAAAGCGGACTCGAAAAGAAAGACCGACCGAAAGCGGAATTTCAACAACAAACGAGCACGACCGAAAACGGACTCGAAAAGAAAGACCAACCGAAAGCGGAATTTCAACAACAAACGAGTACGACCGAAAGCGGACTCAAAAAGAAAGACCAACCGAAAGCGGAATTTCAACAACAAACGAGTACGACCGAAAGCGGACTCGTAAAGAAAGACCGACCGAAAGCGGAATTTCAACAACAAACGAGCACGACCGAAAGCGGACACGTAAAGAAATACCGACCGAAAGCGGAATTTCAACAACAAACGAGTACGACCGAAAGCGGACTCGAAAAGAAAGACCAACCGAAAGCGGAATTTCAACAACAAACGAGTACGACCGAAAGCGGATTCGTAAAGAAAGACCGACCGAAAGCGGAATTTCAACAACAAACGAGTACGACCGAAAGCGGACTCGAAAAGAAAGACCAACCGAAAGCGGAATTTCAACAACAAACGAGTACGACCGAAAGCGGACTCGAAAAGAAAGACCGACCGAAAGCGGAATTTCAACAACAAACGAGTACGACCGAAAGCGGACTCGAAAAGAAAGACCGACCGAAAGCGGAATATCAACAACAAACGAGTACGACCGAAAGCGGACTCGAAAAGAAAGACCGACCGAAAGCGGAATATCAACAACAAACGAGTACGACCGAAAGCGGACTCGTAAAGAAAGACCGACAGTAAGCGGAATTTCAACAACAAACGAGCACGACCGAAAGCGGACTCGAAAAGAAAGACCGGCCGAAAGCGGAATTTCAACAACAAACGAGCACGACCGAAAGCGGACTCGAAAAGAAAGACCGACCGAAAGCGGAATTTCATCAACAAACGAGTACGACCGAAAGCGGACTCGAAAAGAAAGACCAATCGAAAGCGGAATTTCAACAACAAACGAGTACGACCGAAAGCGGACTCGTAAAGAAAGACCGACCGAAAGCGGAATTTCAACAACAAACGAGTACGACCGAAAGCAGACTCGAAAAGAAAGACCGACCGAAAGCGGAATTTCAACAACAAATGAGTATGACCGAAAGTGGACTCGAAAAGAAAGATCGACCGAAAGCGGAATCGAAAAGAAAGACCGACCGAAAGCAGAATTCAACAACAAACGAGTACGACCGAAAGCGGAATTTCAACAACAAACGAGCACGACCGAAAGCGGACTCGTAAAGAAAGACCGACCGAAAGCGGAATTTCAACAACAAACGAGTACGACCGAAAGCGGGCTCGAAAAGAAAGACCGACCGAAAGCGGAATTTCAACAACAAACGAGTACGACCGAAAGCGGACTCGAAAAGAAAGACCGACCGAAAGCGGAATATCAACAACAAACGAGTACGACCGAAAGCGGACTCGTAAAGAAAGACCGATCGAAAGCAGAATTTCAACAACAAACGAGTACGACCGAAAGCGGACTCGAAAAGAAAGACCAACCGAAAGCGGAATTTCAACAACAAACGAGTACGACCGAAAGCAGACTCGAAAAGAAAGTCCGACCGAAAGCGGAATTTCAACAACAAATGAGTATGACCGAAAGTGGACTCGATAAGAAAGACCGACTGAAAGCGGAATCGAAAAGAAAGACCGACCGAAAGCAGAATTCAACAACAAACGAGTACGACCGAAAGCGGAATTTCAACAACAAACGAGCACGACCGAAAGCGGACTCGTAAAGAAAGACCGACCGAAAGCGGAATTTCAACAACAAACGAGTACGACCGAAAGCGGGCTCGAAAAGAAAGACCGACCGAAAGCGGAATTTCAACAACAAACGAGTACGACTGAAAGCGGACTCGAAAAGAAAGACCGACCGAAAGCGGAATTTCAACAACAAACGAGCACGACCGAAAGCGGACTCGAAAAGAAAGACCAACCGAAAGCGGAATTTCAACAACAAACGAGTACGACCGAAGGCGGACTCAAAAAGAAAGACCAACCGAAAACGGAATTTCAACAACAAACGAGTACGACCGAAAGCGGACTCGTAAAGAAAGACCGACCGAAAGCGGAATTTCAACAACAAACGAGCACGACCGAAAGCGGACACGTAAAGAAATACCGACCGAAAGCGGAATTTCAACAACAAACGAGTACCACCGAAAGCGGACTCGAAAAGAAAGACCAACCGAAAGCGGAATTTCAACAACAAACGAGTACGACCGAAAGCGGATTCGTAAAGAAAGACCGACCGAAAGCGGAATTTCAACAACAAACGAGTACGACCGAAAGCGGACTCGAAAAGAAAGACCAACCGAAAGCGGAATTTCAACAACAAACGAGTACGACCGAAAGCGGACTCGAAAAGAAAGACCGACCGAAAGCGGAATTTCAACAACAAACGAGTACGACCGAAAGCGGACTCGAAAAGAAAGACCGACCGAAAGCGGAATATCAACAACAAACGAGTACGACCGAAAGCGGACTCGTAAAGAAAGACCGATCGAAAGCGGAATTTCAACAACAAACGAGTACGACCGAAAGCGGACTCGAAAAGAAAGACCCACCGAAAGCGAAATTTCAACAACAAACGAGTACGACCGAAAGCGGGCTCGAAAAGAAAGACCGACCGAAAGCCGAATTTCAACAACAAACGAGTACGACTGAAAGCGGACTCGAAAAGAAAGACCGACCGAAAGCGGAATTTCAACAACAAACGAGCACGACCGAAAGCGGACTCGAAAAGAAAGACCAATCGAAAGCGGAATTTCAACAACAAACGAGTACGACCGAAAGCGGACTCGAAAAGAAAGACCGACCGAAAGCGGAATTTCAACAACAAACGAGTACGACCGAAAGTGGACTCGAAAAGAAAGACCGACCGAAAGCGGAATATCAACAACAAACGAGTACGACCGAAAGCGGACTCGTAAAGAAAGACCGATCGAAAGCAGAATTTCAACAACAAACGAGTACGACCGAAAGCGGACTCGAAAAGAAAGACCCACCGAAAGCGAAATTTCAACAACAAATGAGTATGACCGAAAGTGGACTCGAAAAGAAAAACCGACCGAAAGCGGAATCGAAAAGAAAGACTGACCGAAAGCAGAATTCAACAACAAACGAGTACGACCGAAAGCGGACTCGAAAAGAAAGACCGACCGAAAGCGGAATTTCAACAACAAACGAGCACGTACGAAAGCGGACTCGAAAAGAAAGACCGACCGAAAGCGGAATTTCAACAACAAACGAGCACGACCGAAAGCGGACTCGAAAAGAAAGACCGACCGAAAGCGGAATTTCAACAACAAACGAGTACGACCGAAAGCGGACTCGAAAAGAAAGACCAATCGAAGCGGAATTGCAACAACAAACGAGTACGACCGAAAGCGGACTCGTAAAGAAAGACCGACCGAAAGCGGAATTTCAATAACAAACGAGTACGACCGAAAGCAGACTCGAAAAGAAAGACCGACCGAAAGCAGAATTTCAACAACAAATGAGTATGACCGAAAGTGGACTCGAAAAGAAAGACCGACCGAAAGCGGAATCGAAAAGAAAGACCGACCGAAAGCAGAATTCAACAACAAACGAGTACGACCGAAAGCGGACTCGTAAAGAAAGACCGATCGAAAGCAGAATTTCAACAACAAACGAGTACGACCGAAAGCGGACTCAAAAAGAAAGACCCACCTAAAGCGAAATTTCAACAACAAATGAGTATGACCGAAAGTGGACTCGAAAAGAAAAACCGACCGAAAGCGGAATCGAAAAGAAAGACCGACCGAAAGCAGAATTCAACAACAAACGAGTACGACCGAAAGCGGACTCGAAAAGAAAGACCGACCGAAAGTGGAATTTCAACAACAAACGAGCACGACCGAAAGCGGACTCGAAAAGAAAGACCGGCCGAAAGCGGAATTTCAACAACAAACGAGCACGACCGAAAGCGGACTCGAAAAGAAAGACCGACCGAAAGCGGAATTTCAACAACAAACGAGTACGACCGAAAGCGGACTCGAAAAGAAAGACCAATCGAAAGCGGAATTTCAACAACAAACGAGTACGACCGAAAGCGGACTCGTAAAGAAAGACCGACCGAAAGCGGAATTTCAACAACAAACGAGTACGACCGAAAGCAGACTCGAAAAGAAAGACCGACCGAAAGCGGAATTTCAACAACAAATGAGTATGACCGAAAGTGGACTCGAAAAGAAAGACCGACCGAAAGCGGAATCGAAAAGAAAGACCGACCGAAAGCAGAATTCAACAACAAACGAGTACGACCGAAAGCGGAATTTCAACAACAAACGAGCACGACCGAAAGCGGACTCGTAAAGAAAGACCGACCGAAAGCGGAATTTCAACAACAAACGAGTACGACCGAAAGCGGGCTCGAAAAGAAAGACCGACCGAAAGCGGAATTTCAACAACAAACGAGTACGACCGAAAGCGGACTCGGAAAGAAAGACCGACCGAAAGCGGAATATCAACAACAAACGAGTACGACTGAAAGCGGACTCGTAAAGAAAGACCGATCGAAAGCAGAATTTCAACAACAAACGAGTACGACCGAAAGCGGACTCGAAAAGAAAGACCAACCGAAAGCGGAATTTCAACAACAAACGAGTACGACCGAAAGCAGACTCGAAAAGAAAGACCGACCGAAAGCGGAATTTCAACAACAAATGAGTATGACCGAAAGTGGACTCGATAAGAAAGACCGACTGAAAGCGGAATCGAAAAGAAAGACCGACCGAAAGCAGAATTCAACAACAAACGAGTACGACCGAAAGAGGAATTTCAACAACAAACGAGCACGACCGAAAGCGAACTCGTAAAGAAAGACCGACCGAAAGCGGAATTTCAACAACAAACGAGTACGACCGAAAGCGGGCTCGAAAAGAAAGACCGACCGAAAGCGGAATTTCAACAACAAACGAGTACGACTGAAAGCGGACTCGAAAAGAAAGACCGACCGAAAGCGGAATTTCAACAACAAACGAGCACGACCGAAAACGGACTCGAAAAGAAAGACCAACCGAAAGCGGAATTTCAACAACAAACGAGTACGACCGAAAGCGGACTCAAAAAGAAAGACCAACCGAAAGCGGAATTTCAACAAAAAACGAGTACGACCGAAAGCGGACTCGTAAAGAAAGACCGACCGAAAGCGGAATTTCAACAACAAACGAGCACGACCGAAAGCGGACACGTAAAGAAATACCGACCGAAAGCGGAATTTCAACAACAAACGAGTACGACCGAAAGCGGACTCGAAAAGAAAGACCAACCGAAAGCGGAATTTCAACAACAAACGAGTACGACCGAAAGCGGATTCGTAAAGAAAGACCGACCGAAAGCGGAATTCAACAACAAACGAGTACGACCGAAAGCGGACTCGAAAAGAAAGACCAACCGAAAGCGGAATTTCAACAACAAACGAGTACGACCGAAAGCGGACTCGAAAAGAAAGACCGACCGAAAGCGGAATTTCAACAACAAACGAGTACGACCGAAAGCGGACTCGAAAAGAAAGACCGACCGAAAGCGGAATATCAACAACAAACGAGTACGACCGAAAGCGGACTCGAAAAGAAAGACCGACCGAAAGCGGAATATCAACAACAAACGAGTACGACCGAAAGCGGACTCGTAAAGAAAGACCGACAGTAAGCGGAATTTCAACAACAAACGAGCACGACCGAAAGCGGACTCGAAAAGAAAGACCGGCCGAAAGCGGAATTTCAACAACAAACGAGCACGACCGAAAGCGGACTCGAAAAGAAAGACCGACCGAAAGCGGAATTTCATCAACAAACGAGTACGACCGAAAGCGGACTCGAAAAGAAAGACCAATCGAAAGCGGAATTTCAACAACAAACGAGTACGACCGAAAGCGGACTCGTAAAGAAAGACCGACCGAAAGCGGAATTTCAACAACAAACGAGTACGACCGAAAGCAGACTCGAAAAGAAAGACCGACCGAAAGCGGAATTTCAACAACAAATGAGTATGACCGAAAGTGGACTCGAAAAGAAAGATCGACCGAAAGCGGAATCGAAAAGAAAGACCGACCGAAAGCAGAATTCAACAACAAACGAGTACGACCGAAAGCGGAATTTCAACAACAAACGAGCACGACCGAAAGCGGACTCGTAAAGAAAGACCGACCGAAAGCGGAATTTCAACAACAAACGAGTACGACCGAAAGCGGGCTCGAAAAGAAAGACCGACCGAAAGCGGAATTTCAACAACAAACGAGTACGACCGAAAGCGGACTCGAAAAGAAAGACCGACCGAAAGCGGAATATCAACAACAAACGAGTACGACCGAAAGCGGACTCGTAAAGAAAGACCGATCGAAAGCAGAATTTCAACAACAAACGAGTACGACCGAAAGCGGACTCGAAAAGAAAGACCAACCGAAAGCGGAATTTCAACAACAAACGAGTACGACCGAAAGCAGACTCGAAAAGAAAGTCCGACCGAAAGCGGAATTTCAACAACAAATGAGTATGACCGAAAGTGGACTCGATAAGAAAGACCGACTGAAAGCGGAATCGAAAAGAAAGACCGACCGAAAGCAGAATTCAACAACAAACGAGTACGACCGAAAGCGGAATTTCAACAACAAACGAGCACGACCGAAAGCGGACTCGTAAAGAAAGACCGACCGAAAGCGGAATTTCAACAACAAACGAGTACGACCGAAAGCGGGCTCGAAAAGAAAGACCGACCGAAAGCGGAATTTCAACAACAAACGAGTACGACTGAAAGCGGACTCGAAAAGAAAGACCGACCGAAAGCGGAATTTCAACAACAAACGAGCACGACCGAAAGCGGACTCGAAAAGAAAGACCAACCGAAAGCGGAATTTCAACAACAAACGAGTACGACCGAAGGCGGACTCAAAAAGAAAGACCAACCGAAAACGGAATTTCAACAACAAACGAGTACGACCGAAAGCGGACTCGTAAAGAAAGACCGACCGAAAGCGGAATTTCAACAACAAACGAGCACGACCGAAAGCGGACACGTAAAGAAATACCGACCGAAAGCGGAATTTCAACAACAAACGAGTACGACCGAAAGCGGACTCGAAAAGAAAGACCAACCGAAAGCGGAATTTCAACAACAAACGAGTACGACCGAAAGCGGATTCGTAAAGAAAGACCGACCGAAAGCGGAATTTCAACAACAAACGAGTACGACCGAAAGCGGACTCGAAAAGAAAGACCAACCGAAAGCGGAATTTCAACAACAAACGAGTACGACCGAAAGCGGACTCGAAAAGAAAGACCGACCGAAAGCGGAATTTCAACAACAAACGAGTACGACCGAAAGCGGACTCGAAAAGAAAGACCGACCGAAAGCGGAATATCAACAACAAACGAGTACGACCGAAAGCGGACTCAAAAAGAAAGACCAACCGAAAGCGGAATTTCAACAACAAACGAGTACGACCAAAAGCGGACTCGTAAAGAAAGACCGACCGAAAGCGGAATTTCAACAACAAACGAGCACGACCGAAAGCGGACACGTAAAGAAATACCGACCGAAAGCGGAATTTCAACAACAAACGAGTACGACCGAAAGCGGACTCGAAAAGAAAGACCAACCGAAAGCGGAATTTCAACAACAAACGAGTACGACCGAAAGCGGATTCGTAAAGAAAGACCGACCGAAAGCGGAATTTCAACAACAAACGAGTACGACCGAAAGCGGACTCGAAAAGAAAGACCAACCGAAAGCGGAATTTCAACAACAAACGAGTACGACCGAAAGCGGACTCGAAAAGAAAGACCGACCGAAAGCGGAATTTCAACAACAAACGAGTACGACCGAAAGCGGACTCGAAAAGAAAGACCGACCGAAAGCGGAATATCAACAACAAACGAGTACGACCGAAAGCGGACTCGAAAAGAAAGACCGACCGAAAGCGGAATATCAACAACAAACGAGTACGACCGAAAGCGGACTCGTAAAGAAAGACCGTCAGAAAGCGGAATTTCAACAACAAACGAGCACGACCGAAAGCGGACTCGAAAAGAAAGACCGGCCGAAAGCGGAATTTCAACAACAAACGAGCACGACCGAAAGCGGACTCGAAAAGAAAGACCGACCGAAAGCGGAATTTCAACAACAAACGAGTACGACCGAAAGCGGACTCGTAAAGAAAGACCGACCGAAAGCGGAATATCAACAACAAACGAGTACGACCGAAAGCGGACTCGTAAAGAAAGACCGATCGAAAGCAGAATTTCAACAACAAACGAGTACGACCGAAAGCGGACTCGAAAAGAAAGACCGACCGAAAGCGGAATTTCAACAACAAATGAGTATGACCGAAAGTGGACTCGATAAGAAAGACCGACTGAAAGCGGAATCGAAAAGAAAGACCGACCGAAAGCAGAATTCAACAACAAACGAGTACGACCGAAAGCGGAATTTCAACAACAAACGAGCACGACCGAAAGCGGACTCGTAAAGAAAGACCGACCGAAAGCGGAATTTCAACAACAAACGAGTACGACCGAAAGCGGGCTCGAAAAGAAAGACCGACCGAAAGCGGAATTTCAACAACAAACGAGTACGACTGAAAGCGGACTCGAAAAGAAAGACCGACCGAAAGCGGAATTTCAACAACAAACGAGCACGACCGAAAGCGGACTCGAAAAGAAAGACCAACCGAAAGCGGAATTTCAACAACAAACGAGTACGACCGAAGGCGGACTCAAAAAGAAAGACCAACCGAAAACGGAATTTCAACAACAAACGAGTACGACCGAAAGCGGACTCGTAAAGAAAGACCGACCGAAAGCGGAATTTCAACAACAAACGAGCACGACCGAAAGCGGACACGTAAAGAAATACCGACCGAAAGCGGAATTTCAACAACAAACGAGTACGACCGAAAGCGGACTCGAAAAGAAAGACCAACCGAAAGCGGAATTTCAACAACAAACGAGTACGACCGAAAGCGGATTCGTAAAGAAAGACCGACCGAAAGCGGAATTTCAACAACAAACGAGTACGACCGAAAGCGGACTCGAAAAGAAAGACCAACCGAAAGCGGAATTTCAACAACAAACGAGTACGACCGAAAGCGGACTCGAAAAGAAAGACCGACCGAAAGCGGAATTTCAACAACAAACGAGTACGACCGAAAGCGGACTCGAAAAGAAAGACCGACCGAAAGCGGAATATCAACAACAAACGAGTACGACCGAAAGCGGACTCAAAAAGAAAGACCAACCGAAAGCGGAATTTCAACAACAAACGAGTACGACCAAAAGCGGACTCGTAAAGAAAGACCGACCGAAAGCGGAATTTCAACAACAAACGAGCACGACCGAAAGCGGACACGTAAAGAAATACCGACCGAAAGCGGAATTTCAACAACAAACGAGTACGACCGAAAGCGGACTCGAAAAGAAAGACCAACCGAAAGCGGAATTTCAACAACAAACGAGTACGACCGAAAGCGGATTCGTAAAGAAAGACCGACCGAAAGCGGAATTTCAACAACAAACGAGTACGACCGAAAGCGGACTCGAAAAGAAAGACCAACCGAAAGCGGAATTTCAACAACAAACGAGTACGACCGAAAGCGGACTCGAAAAGAAAGACCGACCGAAAGCGGAATTTCAACAACAAACGAGTACGACCGAAAGCGGACTCGAAAAGAAAGACCGACCGAAAGCGGAATATCAACAACAAACGAGTACGACCGAAAGCGGACTCGAAAAGAAAGACCGACCGAAAGCGGAATATCAACAACAAACGAGTACGACCGAAAGCGGACTCGTAAAGAAAGACCGTCAGAAAGCGGAATTTCAACAACAAACGAGCACGACCGAAAGCGGACTCGAAAAGAAAGACCGGCCGAAAGCGGAATTTCAACAACAAACGAGCACGACCGAAAGCGGACTCGAAAAGAAAGACCGACCGAAAGCGGAATTTCAACAACAAACGAGTACGACCGAAAGCGGACTCGAAAAGAAAGACCAATCGAAAGCGGAATTTCAACAACAAACGAGTACGACCGAAAGCGGACTCGTAAAGAAAGACCGACCGAAAGCAGAATTTCAACAACAAACGAGTACGACCGAAAGCAGACTCGAAAAGAAAGACCGACCGAAAGCGGAATTTCAACAACAAATGAGTATGACCGAAAGTGGACTCGAAAAGAAAGACCGACCGAAAGCGGAATCGAAAAGAAAGACCGACCGAAAGCAGAATTCAACAACAAACGAGTACGACCGAAAGCGGAATTTCAACAACAAACGAGCACGACCGAAAGCGGACTCGTAAAGAAAGACCGACCGAAAGCGGAATTTCAACAACAAACGAGTACGACCGAAAGCGGGCTCGAAAAGAAAGACCGACCGAAAGCCGAATTTCAACAACAAACGAGTACGACTGAAAGCGGACTCGAAAAGAAAGACCGACCGAAAGCGGAATTTCAACAACAAACGAGCACGACCGAAAGCGGACTCGAAAAGAAAGACCGACCGAAAGCGGAATTTCAACAACAAACGAGTACGACCGAAAGCGGACTCGAAAAGAAAGACCAACCGAAAGCAGAATTTCAACAACAAACGAGTACGACCGAAAGCGGACTCGAAAAGAAAGACCGACCGAAAGCGGAATTTCAACAACAAACGAGTACGACCGAAAGCGGACTCGAAAAGAAAGACCGACCGAAAGCGGAATATCAACAACAAACGAGTACGACCGAAAGCGGACTCGTAAAGAAAGACCGATCGAAAGCAGAATTTCAACAACAAACGAGTACGACCGAAAGCGGACTCGAAAAGAAAGACCAACCGAAAGCGGAATTTCAACAACAAACGAGTACGACCGAAAGCAGACTCGAAAAGAAAGACCGACCGAAAGCGGAATTTCAACAACAAATGAGTATGACCGAAAGTGGACTCGATAAGAAAGACCGACTGAAAGCGGAATCGAAAAGAAAGACCGACCGAAAGCAGAATTCAACAACAAACGAGTACGACCGAAAGCGGAATTTCAACAACAAACGAGCACGACCGAAAGCGGACTCGTAAAGAAAGACCGACCGAAAGCGGAATTTCAACAACAAACGAGTACGACCGAAAGCGGGCTCGAAAAGAAAGACCGACCGAAAGCGGAATTTCAACAACAAACGAGTACGACTGAAAGCGGACTCGAAAAGAAAGACCGACCGAAAGCGGAATTTCAACAACAAACGAGCACGACCGAAAGCGGACTCGAAAAGAAAGACCAACCGAAAGCGGAATTTCAACAACAAACGAGTACGACCGAAAGCGGACTCAAAAAGAAAGACCAACCGAAAGCGGAATTTCAACAACAAACGAGTACGACCGAAAGCGGACTCGTAAAGAAAGACCGACCGAAAGCGGAATTTCAACAACAAACGAGCACGACCGAAAGCGGACACGTAAAGAAATACCGACCGAAAGCGGAATTTCAACAACAAACGAGTACGACCGAAAGCGGACTCGAAAAGAAAGACCAACCGAAAGCGGAATTTCAACAACAAACGAGTACGACCGAAAGCGGATTCGTAAAGAAAGACCGACCGAAAGCGGAATTTCAACAACAAACGAGTACGACCGAAAGCGGACTCGAAAAGAAAGACCAACCGAAAGCGGAATTTCAACAACAAACGAGTACGACCGAAAGCGGACTCGAAAAGAAAGACCGACCGAAAGCGGAATTTCAACAACAAACGAGTACGACCGAAAGCGGACTCGAAAAGAAAGACCGACCGAAAGCGGAATATCAACAACAAACGAGTACGACCGAAAGCGGACTCGAAAAGAAAGACCGACCGAAAGCGGAATATCAACAACAAACGAGTACGACCGAAAGCGGACTCGTAAAGAAAGACCGTCAGAAAGCGGAATTTCAACAACAAACGAGCACGACCGAAAGCGGACTCGAAAAGAAAGACCGGCCGAAAGCGGAATTTCAACAACAAACGAGCACGACCGAAAGCGGACTCGAAAAGAAAGACCGACCGAAAGCGGAATTTCAACAACAAACGAGTACGACCGAAAGCGGACTCGAAAAGAAAGACCAATCGAAAGCGGAATTTCAACAACAAACGAGTACGACCGAAAGCGGACTCGTAAAGAAAGACCGACCGAAAGCAGAATTTCAACAACAAACGAGTACGACCGAAAGCAGACTCGAAAAGAAAGACCGACCGAAAGCGGAATTTCAACAACAAATGAGTATGACCGAAAGTGGACTCGAAAAGAAAGACCGACCGAAAGCGGAATCGAAAAGAAAGACCGACCGAAAGCAGAATTCAACAACAAACGAGTACGACCGAAAGCGGAATTTCAACAACAAACGAGCACGACCGAAAGCGGACTCGTAAAGAAAGACCGACCGAAAGCGGAATTTCAACAACAAACGAGTACGACCGAAAGCGGGCTCGAAAAGAAAGACCGACCGAAAGCCGAATTTCAACAACAAACGAGTACGACTGAAAGCGGACTCGAAAAGAAAGACCGACCGAAAGCGGAATTTCAACAACAAACGAGCACGACCGAAAGCGGACTCGAAAAGAAAGACCGACCGAAAGCGGAATTTCAACAACAAACGAGTACGACCGAAAGCGGACTCGAAAAGAAAGACCAACCGAAAGCAGAATTTCAACAACAAACGAGTACGACCGAAAGCGGACTCGAAAAGAAAGACCGACCGAAAGCGGAATTTCAACAACAAACGAGTACGACCGAAAGCGGACTCGAAAAGAAAGACCGGCCGAAAGCGGAATATCAACAACAAACGAGTACGACCGAAAGCGGACTCGTAAAGAAAGACCGATCGAAAGCGGAATTTCAACAACAAACGAGTACGACCGAAAGCGGACTCGAAAAGAAAGACCCACCGAAAGCGAAATTTCAACAACAAATGAGTATGACCGAAAGTGGACTCGAAAAGAAAAACCGACCGAAAGCGGAATCGAAAAGAAAGACCGACCGAAAGCAGAATTCAACAACAAACGAGTACGACCGAAAGCGGACTCGAAAAGAAAGACCGACCGAAAGCGGAATTTCAACAACAAACGAGCACGACCGAAAGCGGACTCGAAAAGAAAGACCGACCGAAAGCGGAATTTCAACAACAAACGAGTACGACCGAAAGCGGACTCGAAAAGAAAGACCAATCGAAGCGGAATTGCAACAACAAACGAGTACGACCGAAAGCGGACTCGTAAAGAAAGACCGACCGAAAGCGGAATTTCAATAACAAACGAGTACGACCGAAAGCAGACTCGAAAAGAAAGACCGACCGAAAGCAGAATTTCAACAACAAATGAGTATGACCGAAAGTGGACTCGAAAAGAAAGACCGACCGAAAGCGGAATCGAAAAGAAAGACCGACCGAAAGCAGAATTCAACAACAAACGAGTACGACCGAAAGCGGACTCGTAAAGAAAGACCGATCGAAAGCAGAATTTCAACAACAAACGAGTACGACCGAAAGCGGACTCAAAAAGAAAGACCCACCGAAAGCGAAATTTCAACAACAAATGAGTATGACCGAAAGTGGACTCGAAGAGAAAAACCGACCGAAAGCGGAATCGAAAAGAAAGACCGACCGAAAGCAGAATTCAACAACAAACGAGTACGACCGAAAGCGGACTCGAAAAGAAAGACCGACCGAAAGTGGAATTTCAACAACAAACGAGCACGACCGAAAGCGGACTCGAAAAGAAAGACCGGCCGAAAGCGGAATTTCAACAACAAACGAGCACGACCGAAAGCGGACTCGAAAAGAAAGACCGACCGAAAGCGGAATTTCAACAACAAACGAGTACGACCGAAAGCGGACTCGAAAAGAAAGACCAATCGAAAGCGGAATTTCAACAACAAACGAGTACGACCGAAAGCGGACTCGTAAAGAAAGACCGACCGAAAGCGGAATTTCAACAACAAACGAGTACGACCGAAAGCAGACTCGAAAAGAAAGACCGACCGAAAGCGGAATTTCAACAACAAATGAGTATGACCGAAAGTGGACTCGAAAAGAAAGACCGACCGAAAGCGGAATCGAAAAGAAAGACCGACCGAAAGCAGAATTCAACAACAAACGAGTACGACCGAAAGCGGAATTTCAACAAGAAACGAGCACGACCGAAAGCGGACTCCTAAAGAAAGACCGACCGAAAGCGGAATTTCAACAACAAACGAGTACGACCGAAAGCGGGCTCGAAAAGAAAGACCGACCGAAAGCGGAATTTCAACAACAAACGAGTACGACCGAAAGCGGACTCGGAAAGAAAGACCGACCGAAAGCGGAATATCAACAACAAACGAGTACGACTGAAAGCGGACTCGTAAAGAAAGACCGATCGAAAGCAGAATTTCAACAACAAACGAGTACGACCGAAAGCGGACTCGAAAAGAAAGACCAACCGAAAGCGGAATTTCAACAACAAACGAGTACGACCGAAAGCAGACTCGAAAAGAAAGACCGACCGAAAGCGGAATTTCAACAACAAATGAGTATGACCGAAAGTGGACTCGATAAGAAAGACCGACTGAAAGCGGAATCGAAAAGAAAGACCGACCGAAAGCAGAATTCAACAACAAACGAGTACGACCGAAAGAGGAATTTCAACAACAAACGAGCACGACCGAAAGCGAACTCGTAAAGAAAGACCGACCGAAAGCGGAATTTCAACAACAAACGAGTACGACCGAAAGCGGGCTCGAAAAGAAAGACCGACCGAAAGCGGAATTTCAACAACAAACGAGTACGACTGAAAGCGGACTCGAAAAGAAAGACCGACCGAAAGCGGAATTTCAACAACAAACGAGCACGACCGAAAGCGGACTCGAAAAGAAAGACCAACCGAAAGCGGAATTTCAACAACAAACGAGTACGACCGAAAGCGGACTCAAAAAGAAAGACCAACCGAAAGCGGAATTTCAACAACAAACGAGTACGACCGAAAGCGGACTCGTAAAGAAAGACCGACCGAAAGCGGAATTTCAACAACAAACGAGCACGACCGAAAGCGGACACGTAAAGAAATACCGACCGAAAGCGGAATTTCAACAACAAACGAGTACGACCGAAAGCGGACTCGAAAAGAAAGACCAACCGAAAGCGTAATTTCAACAACAAACGAGTACGACCGAAAGCGGATTCGTAAAGAAAGACCGACCGAAAGCGGAATTTCAACAACAAACGAGTACGACCGAAAGCGGACTCGAAAAGAAAGACCAACCGAAAGCGGAATTTCAACAACAAACGAGTACGACCGAAAGCGGACTCGAAAAGAAAGACCGACCGAAAGCGGAATTTCAACAACAAACGAGTACGACCGAAAGCGGACTCGAAAAGAAAGACCGACCGAAAGCGGAATATCAACAACAAACGAGTACGACCGAAAGCGGACTCGAAAAGAAAGACCGACCGAAAGCGGAATATCAACAACAAACGAGTACGACCGAAAGCGGACTCGTAAAGAAAGACCGACAGAAAGCGGAATTTCAACAACAAACGAGCACGACCAAAAGCGGACTCGAAAAGAAAGACCGGCCGAAAGCGGAATTTCAACAACAAACGAGCACGACCGAAAGCGGACTCGAAAAGAAAGACCGACCGAAAGCGGAATTTCAACAACAAACGAGTACGACCGAAAGCGGACTCGAAAAGAAAGACCAATCGAAAGCGGAATTTCAACAACAAACGAGTACGACCGAAAGCGGACTCGTAAAGAAAGACCGACCGAAAGCGGAATTTCAACAACAAACGAGTACGACCGAAAGTAGACTCGAAAAGAAAGACCGACCGAAAGCGGAATTTCAACAACAAATGAGTATGACCGAAAGTGGACTCGAAAAGAAAGACCGACCGAAAGCGGAATCGAAAAGAAAGACCGACCGAAAGCAGAATTCAACAACAAACGAGTACGACCGAAAGCGGAATTTCAACAACAAACGAGCACGACCGAAAGCGGACTCGTAAAGAAAGACCGACCGAAAGCGGAATTTCAACAACAAACGAGTACGACCGAAAGCGGGCTCGAAAAGAAAGACCGACCGAAAGCCGAATTTCAACAACAAACGAGTACGACTGAAAGCGGACTCGAAAAGAAAGACCGACCGAAAGCGGAATTTCAACAACAAACGAGCACGACCGAAAGCGGACTCGAAAAGAAAGACCGACCGAAAGCGGAATTTCAACAACAAACGAGTACGACCGAAAGCGGACTCGAAAAGAAAGACCAACCGAAAGCAGAATTTCAACAACAAACGAGTACGACCGAAAGCGGACTCGAAAAGAAAGACCGACCGAAAGCGGAATTTCAACAACAAACGAGTACGACCGAAAGCGGACTCGAAAAGAAAGACCGGCCGAAAGCGGAATATCAACAACAAACGAGTACGACCGAAAGCGGACTCGTAAAGAAAGACCGATCGAAAGCGGAATTTCAACAACAAACGAGTACGACCGAAAGCGGACTCGAAAAGAAAGACCCACCGAAAGAAATTTCAACAACAAATGAGTATGACCGAAATTGGACTCGAAAAGAAAAACCGACCGAAAGCGGAATCGAAAAGAAAGACCGACCGAAAGCAGAATTCAACAACAAACGAGTACGACCGAAAGCGGACTCGAAAAGAAAGACCGACCGAAAGCGGAATTTCAACAACAAACGAGCACGACCGAAAGCGGACTCGAAAAGAAAGACCGACCGAAAGCGGAATTTCAACAACAAACGAGTACGACCGAAAGCGGACTCGAAAAGAAAGACCAATCGAAGCGGAATTGCAACAACAAACGAGTACGACCGAAAGCGGACTCGTAAAGAAAGACCGACCGAAAGCGGAATTTCAATAACAAACGAGTACGACCGAAAGCAGACTCGAAAAGAAAGACCGACCGAAAGCAGAATTTCAACAACAAATGAGTATGACCGAAAGTGGACTCGAAAAGAAAGACCGACCGAAAGCGGAATCGAAAAGAAAGACCGACCGAAAGCAGAATTCAACAACAAACGAGTACGACCGAAAGCGGACTCGTAAAGAAAGACCGATCGAAAGCAGAATTTCAACAACAAACGAGTACGACCGAAAGCGGACTCAAAAAGAAAGACCCACCGAAAGCGAAATTTCAACAACAAATGAGTATGACCGAAAGTGGACTCGAAAAGAAAAACCGACCGAAAGCGGAATCGAAAAGAAAGACCGACCGAAAGCAGAATTCAACAACAAACGAGTACGACCGAAAGCGGACTCGAAAAGAAAGACCGACCGAAAGTGGAATTTCAACAACAAACGAGCACGACCGAAAGCGGACTCGAAAAGAAAGACCGGCCGAAAGCGGAATTTCAACAACAAACGAGCACGACCGAAAGCGGACTCGAAAAGAAAGACCGACCGAAAGCGGAATTTCAACAACAAACGAGTACGACCGAAAGCGGACTCGAAAAGAAAGACCAATCGAAAGCGGAATTTCAACAACAAACGAGTACGACCGAAAGCGGACTCGTAAAGAAAGACCGACCGAAAGCGGAATTTCAACAACAAACGAGTACGACCGAAAGCAGACTCGAAAAGAAAGACCGACCGAAAGCGGAATTTCAACAACAAATGAGTATGACCGAAAGTGGACTCGAAAAGAAAGACCGACCGAAAGCGGAATCAAAAAGAAAGACCGACCGAAAGCAGAATTCAACAACAAACGAGTACGACCGAAAGCGGAATTTCAACAACAAACGAGCACGACCGAAAGCGGACTCCTAAAGAAAGACCGACCGAAAGCGGAATTTCAACAACAAACGAGTACGACCGAAAGCGGGCTCGAAAAGAAAGACCGACCGAAAGCGGAATTTCAACAACAAACGAGTACGACCGAAAGCGGACTCGGAAAGAAAGACCGACCGAAAGCGGAATATCAACAACAAACGAGTACGACTGAAAGCGGACTCGTAAAGAAAGACCGATCGAAAGCAGAATTTCAACAACAAACGAGTACGACCGAAAGCGGACTCGAAAAGAAAGACCAACCGAAAGCGGAATTTCAACAACAAACGAGTACGACCGAAAGCAGACTCGAAAAGAAAGACCGACCGAAAGCGGAATTTCAACAACAAATGAGTATGACCGAAAGTGGACTCGATAAGAAAGACCGACTGAAAGCGGAATCGAAAAGAAAGACCGACCGAAAGCAGAATTCAACAACAAACGAGTACGACCGAAAGAGGAATTTCAACAACAAACGAGCACGACCGAAAGCGAACTCGTAAAGAAAGACCGACCGAAAGCGGAATTTCAACAACAAACGAGTACGACCGAAAGCGGGCTCGAAAAGAAAGACCGACCGAAAGCGGAATTTCAACAACAAACGAGTACGACTGAAAGCGGACTCGAAAAGAAAGACCGACCGAAAGCGGAATTTCAACAACAAACGAGCACGACCGAAAGCGGACTCGAAAAGAAAGACCAACCGAAAGCGGAATTTCAACAACAAACGAGTACGACCGAAAGCGGACTCAAAAAGAAAGACCAACCGAAAGCGGAATTTCAACAACAAACGAGTACGACCGAAAGCGGACTCGTAAAGAAAGACCGACCGAAAGCGGAATTTCAACAACAAACGAGCACGACCGAAAGCGGACACGTAAAGAAATACCGACCGAAAGCGGAATTTCAACAACAAACGAGTACGACCGAAAGCGGACTCGAAAAGAAAGACCAACCGAAAGCGGAATTTCAACAACAAACGAGTACGACCGAAAGCGGATTCGTAAAGAAAGACCGACCGAAAGCGGAATTTCAACAACAAACGAGTACGACCGAAAGCGGACTCGAAAAGAAAGACCAACCGAAAGCGGAATTTCAACAACAAACGAGTACGACCGAAAGCGGACTCGAAAAGAAAGACCGACCGAAAGCGGAATTTCAACAACAAACGAGTACGACCGAAAGCGGACTCGAAAAGAAAGACCGACCGAAAGCGGAATATCAACAACAAACGAGTACGACCGAAAGCGGACTCGAAAAGAAAGACCGACCGAAAGCGGAATATCAACAACAAACGAGTACGACCGAAAGCGGACTCGTAAAGAAAGACCGACAGAAAGCGGAATTTCAACAACAAACGAGCACGACCGAAAGCGGACTCGAAAAGAAAGACCGGCCGAAAGCGGAATTTCAACAACAAACGAGCACGACCGAAAGCGGACTCGAAAAGAAAGACCCACCGAAAGCGAAATTTCAACAACAAATGAGTATGACCGAAAGTGGACTCGAAAAGAAAAACCGACCGAAAGCGGAATCGAAAAGAAAGACCGACCGAAAGCAGAATTCAACAACAAACGAGTACGACCGAAAGCGGACTCGAAAAGAAAGACCGACCGAAAGTGGAATTTCAACAACAAACGAGCACGACCGAAAGCGGACTCGAAAAGAAAGACCGGCCGAAAGCGGAATTTCAACAACAAACGAGCACGACCGAAAGCGGACTCGAAAAGAAAGACCGACCGAAAGCGGAATTTCAACAACAAACGAGTACGACCGAAAGCGGACTCGAAAAGAAAGACCAATCGAAAGCGGAATTTCAACAACAAACGAGTACGACCGAAAGCGGACTCGTAAAGAAAGACCGACCGAAAGCGGAATTTCAACAACAAACGAGTACGACCGAAAGCAGACTCGAAAAGAAAGACCGACCGAAAGCGGAATTTCAACAACAAATGAGTATGACCGAAAGTGGACTCGAAAAGAAAGACCGACCGAAAGCGGAATCAAAAAGAAAGACCGACCGAAAGCAGAATTCAACAACAAACGAGTACGACCGAAAGCGGAATTTCAACAACAAACGAGCACGACCGAAAGCGGACTCCTAAAGAAAGACCGACCGAAAGCGGAATTTCAACAACAAACGAGTACGACCGAAAGCGGGCTCGAAAAGAAAGACCGACCGAAAGCGGAATTTCAACAACAAACGAGTACGACCGAAAGCGGACTCGGAAAGAAAGACCGACCGAAAGCGGAATATCAACAACAAACGAGTACGACTGAAAGCGGACTCGTAAAGAAAGACCGATCGAAAGCAGAATTTCAACAACAAACGAGTACGACCGAAAGCGGACTCGAAAAGAAAGACCAACCGAAAGCGGAATTTCAACAACAAACGAGTACGACCGAAAGCAGACTCGAAAAGAAAGACCGACCGAAAGCGGAATTTCAACAACAAATGAGTATGACCGAAAGTGGACTCGATAAGAAAGACCGACTGAAAGCGGAATCGAAAAGAAAGACCGACCGAAAGCAGAATTCAACAACAAACGAGTACGACCGAAAGAGGAATTTCAACAACAAACGAGCACGACCGAAAGCGAACTCGTAAAGAAAGACCGACCGAAAGCGGAATTTCAACAACAAACGAGTACGACCGAAAGCGGGCTCGAAAAGAAAGACCGACCGAAAGCGGAATTTCAACAACAAACGAGTACGACTGAAAGCGGACTCGAAAAGAAAGACCGACCGAAAGCGGAATTTCAACAACAAACGAGCACGACCGAAAGCGGACTCGAAAAGAAAGACCAACCGAAAGCGGAATTTCAACAACAAACGAGTACGACCGAAAGCGGACTCAAAAAGAAAGACCAACCGAAAGCGGAATTTCAACAACAAACGAGTACGACCGAAAGCGGACTCGTAAAGAAAGACCGACCGAAAGCGGAATTTCAACAACAAACGAGCACGACCGAAAGCGGACACGTAAAGAAATACCGACCGAAAGCGGAATTTCAACAACAAACGAGTACGACCGAAAGCGGACTCGAAAAGAAAGACCAACCGAAAGCGGAATTTCAACAACAAACGAGTACGACCGAAAGCGGATTCGTAAAGAAAGACCGACCGAAAGCGGAATTTCAACAACAAACGAGTACGACCGAAAGCGGACTCGAAAAGAAAGACCAACCGAAAGCGGAATTTCAACAACAAACGAGTACGACCGAAAGCGGACTCGAAAAGAAAGACCGACCGAAAGCGGAATTTCAACAACAAACGAGTACGACCGAAAGCGGACTCGAAAAGAAAGACCGACCGAAAGCGGAATATCAACAACAAACGAGTACGACCGAAAGCGGACTCGAAAAGAAAGACCGACCGAAAGCGGAATATCAACAACAAACGAGTACGACCGAAAGCGGACTCGTAAAGAAAGACCGACAGAAAGCGGAATTTCAACAACAAACGAGCACGACCGAAAGCGGACTCGAAAAGAAAGACCGGCCGAAAGCGGAATTTCAACAACAAACGAGCACGACCGAAAGCGGACTCGAAAAGAAAGACCGACCGAAAGCGGAATTTCAACAACAAACGAGTACGACCGAAAGCGGACTCGAAAAGAAAGACCAATCGAAAGCGGAATTTCAACAACAAACGAGTACGACCGAAAGCGGACTCGTAAAAAAAGACCGACCGAAAGCGGAATTTCAACAACAAACGAGTACGACCGAAAGCAGACTCGAAAAGAAAGACCGACCGAAAGCGGAATTTCAACAACAAATGAGTATGACCGAAAGTGGACTCGAAAAGAAAGACCGACCGAAAGCGGAATCGAAAAGAAAGACCGACCGAAAGCAGAATTCAACAACAAACGAGTACGACCGAAAGCGGAATTTCAACAACAAACGAGCACGACCGAAAGCGGACTCGTAAAGAAAGACCGACCGAAAGCGGAATTTCAACAACAAACGAGTACGACCGAAAGCGGGCTCGAAAAGAAAGACCGACCGAAAGCGGAATTTCAACAACAAACGAGTACGACCGAAAGCGGACTCGAAAAGAAAGACCGACCGAAAGCGGAATATCAACAACAAACGAGTACGACCGAAAGCGGACTCGTAAAGAAAGACCGATCGAAAGCAGAATTTCAACAACAAACGAGTACGACCGAAAGCGGACTCGAAAAGAAAGACCAACCAAAAGCGGAATTTCAACAACAAACGAGTACGACCGAAAGCAGACTCGAAAAGAAAGACCGACCGAAAGCGGAATTTCAACAACAAATGAGTATGACCGAAAGTGGACTCGATAAGAAAGACCGACTGAAAGCGGAATCGAAAAGAAAGACCGACCGAAAGCAGAATTCAACAACAAACGAGTACGACCGAAAGCGGAATTTCAACAACAAACGAGCACGACCGAAAGCGGACTCGTAAAGAAAGACCGACCGAAAGCGGAATTTCAACAACAAACGAGTACGACCGAAAGCGGGCTCGAAAAGAAAGACCGACCGAAAGCGGAATTTCAACAACAAACGAGTACGACTGAAAGCGGACTCGAAAAGAAAGACCGACCGAAAGCGGAATTTCAACAACAAACGAGCACGACCGAAAGCGGACTCGAAAAGAAAGACCAACCGAAAGCGGAATTTCAACAACAAACGAGTACGACCGAAAGCGGACTCAAAAAGAAAGACCAACCGAAAGCGGAATTTCAACAACAAACGAGTACGACCGAAAGCGGACTCGTAAAGAAAGACCGACCGAAAGCGGAATTTCAACAACAAACGAGCACGACCGAAAGCGGACACGTAAAGAAATACCGACCGAAAGCGGAATTTCAACAACAAACGAGTACGACCGAAAGCGGACTCGAAAAGAAAGACCAACCGAAAGCGGAATTTCAACAACAAACGAGTACGACCGAAAGCGGATTCGTAAAGAAAGACCGACCGAAAGCGGAATTTCAACAACAAACGAGTACGACCGAAAGCGGACTCGAAAAGAAAGACCAACCGAAAGCGGAATTTCAACAACAAACGAGTACGACCGAAAGCGGACTCGAAAAGAAAGACCGACCGAAAGCGGAATTTCAACAACAAACGAGTACGACCGAAAGCGGACTCGAAAAGAAAGACCGACCGAAAGCGGAATATCAACAACAAACGAGTACGACCGAAAGCGGACTCGAAAAGAAAGACCGACCGAAAGCGGAATATCAACAACAAACGAGTACGACCGAAAGCGGACTCGTAAAGAAAGACCGTCAGAAAGCGGAATTTCAACAACAAACGAGCACGACCGAAAGCGGACTCGAAAAGAAAGACCGGCCGAAAGCGGAATTTCAACAACAAACGAGCACGACCGAAAGCGGACTCGAAAAGAAAGACCGACCGAAAGCGGAATTTCAACAACAAACGAGTACGACCGAAAGCGGACTTGAAAAGAAAGACCAATCGAAAGCGGAATTTCAACAACAAACGAGTACGACCGAAAGCGGACTCGTAAAGAAAGACCGACCGAAAGCAGAATTTCAACAACAAACGAGTACGACCGAAAGCAGACTCGAAAAGAAAGACCGACCGAAAGCGGAATTTCAACAACAAATGAGTATGACCGAAAGTGGACTCGAAAAGAAAGACCGACCGAAAGCGGAATCGAAAAGAAAGACCGACCGAAAGCAGAATTCAACAACAAACGAGTACGACCGAAAGCGGAATTTCAACAACAAACGAGCACGACCGAAAGCGGACTCGTAAAGAAAGACCGACCGAAAGCGGAATTTCAACAACAAACGAGTACGACCGAAAGCGGGCTCGAAAAGAAAGACCGACCGAAAGCCGAATTTCAACAACAAACGAGTACGACTGAAAGCGGACTCGAAAAGAAAGACCGACCGAAAGCGGAATTTCAACAACAAACGAGCACGACCGAAAGCGGACTCGAAAAGAAAGACCGACCGAAAGCGGAATTTCAACAACAAACGAGTACGACCGAAAGCGGACTCGAAAAGAAAGACCAACCGAAAGCAGAATTTCAACAACAAACGAGTATGACCGAAAGCGGACTCGAAAAGAAAGACCGACCGAAAGCGGAATTTCAACAACAAACGAGTACGACCGAAAGCGGACTCGAAAAGAAAGACCGGCCGAAAGCGGAATATCAACAACAAACGAGTACGACCGAAAGCGGACTCGTAAAGAAAGACCGATCGAAAGCGGAATTTCAACAACAAACGAGTACGACCGAAAGCGGACTCGAAAAGAAAGACCCACCGAAAGCGAAATTTCAACAACAAATGAGTATGACCGAAAGTGGACTCGAAAAGAAAAACCGACCGAAAGCGGAATCGAAAAGAAAGACCGACCGAAAGCAGAATTCAACAACAAACGAGTACGACCGAAAGCGGAATTTCAACAACAAACGAGCACGACCGAAAGCGGACTCGTAAAGAAAGACCGACCGAAAGCGGAATTTCAACAACAAACGAGTACGACCGAAAGCGGGCTCGAAAAGAAAGACCGACCGAAAGCGGAATTTCAACAACAAACGAGTACGACTGAAAGCGGACTCGAAAAGAAAGACCGACCGAAAGCGGAATTTCAACAACAAACGAGCACGACCGAAAGCGGACTCGAAAAGAAAGACCAACCGAAAGCGGAATTTCAACAACAAACGAGTACGACCGAAAGCGGACTCAAAAAGAAAGACCAACCGAAAGCGGAATTTCAACAACAAACGAGTACGACCGAAAGCAGACTCGAAAAGAAAGACCGACCGAAAGCGGAATTTCAACAACAAATGAGTATGACCGAAAGTGGACTCGATAAGAAAGACCGACTGAAAGCGGAATCGAAAAGAAAGACCGACCGAAAGCAGAATTCAACAACAAACGAGTACGACCGAAAGCGGAATTTCAACAACAAACGAGCACGACCGAAAGCGGACTCGTAAAGAAAGACCGACCGAAAGCGGAATTTCAACAACAAACGAGTACGACCGAAAGCGGGCTCGAAAAGAAAGACCGACCGAAAGCGGAATTTCAACAACAAACGAGTACGACTGAAAGCGGACTCGAAAAGAAAGACCGACCGAAAGCGGAATTTCAACAACAAACGAGCACGACCGAAAGCGGACTCGAAAAGAAAGACCAACCGAAAGCGGAATTTCAACAACAAACGAGTACGACCGAAAGCGGACTCAAAAAGAAAGACCAACCGAAAGCGGAATTTCAACAACAAACGAGTACGACCGAAAGCGGACTCGTAAAGAAAGACCGACCGAAAGCGGAATTTCAACAACAAACGAGCACGACCGAAAGCGGACACGTAAAGAAATACCGACCGAAAGCGGAATTTCAACAACAAACGAGTACGACCGAAAGCGGACTCGAAAAGAAAGACCAACCAAAAGCGGAATTTCAACAACAAACGAGTACGACCGAAAGCAGACTCGAAAAGAAAGACCGACCGAAAGCGGAATTTCAACAACAAATGAGTATGACCGAAAGTGGACTCGATAAGAAAGACCGACTGAAAGCGGAATCGAAAAGAAAGACCGACCGAAAGCAGAATTCAACAACAAACGAGTACGACCGAAAGCGGAATTTCAACAACAAACGAGCACGACCGAAAGCGGACTCGTAAAGAAAGACCGACCGAAAGCGGAATTTCAACAACAAACGAGTACGACCGAAAGCGGGCTCGAAAAGAAAGACCGACCGAAAGCGGAATTTCAACAACAAACGAGTACGACTGAAAGCGGACTCGAAAAGAAAGACCGACCGAAAGCGGAATTTCAACAACAAACGAGCACGACCGAAAGCGGACTCGAAAAGAAAGACCAACCGAAAGCGGAATTTCAACAACAAACGAGTACGACCGAAAGCGGACTCAAAAAGAAAGACCAACCGAAAGCGGAATTTCAACAACAAACGAGTACGACCGAAAGCGGACTCGTAAAGAAAGACCGACCGAAAGCGGAATTTCAACAACAAACGAGCACGACCGAAAGCGGACACGTAAAGAAATACCGACCGAAAGCGGAATTTCAACAACAAACGAGTACGACCGAAAGCGGACTCGAAAAGAAAGACCAACCGAAAGCGGAATTTCAACAACAAACGAGTACGACCGAAAGCGGATTCGTAAAGAAAGACCGACCGAAAGCGGAATTTCAACAACAAACGAGTACGACCGAAAGCGGACTCGAAAAGAAAGACCAACCGAAAGCGGAATTTCAACAACAAACGAGTACGACCGAAAGCGGACTCGAAAAGAAAGACCGACCGAAAGCGGAATTTCAACAACAAACGAGTACGACCGAAAGCGGACTCGAAAAGAAAGACCGACCGAAAGCGGAATATCAACAACAAACGAGTACGACCGAAAGCGGACTCGAAAAGAAAGACCGACCGAAAGCGGAATATCAACAACAAACGAGTACGACCGAAAGCGGACTCGTAAAGAAAGACCGTCAGAAAGCGGAATTTCAACAACAAACGAGCACGACCGAAAGCGGACTCGAAAAGAAAGACCGGCCGAAAGCGGAATTTCAACAACAAACGAGCACGACCGAAAGCGGACTCGAAAAGAAAGACCGACCGAAAGCGGAATTTCAACAACAAACGAGTACGACCGAAAGCGGACTTGAAAAGAAAGACCAATCGAAAGCGGAATTTCAACAACAAACGAGTACGACCGAAAGCGGACTCGTAAAGAAAGACCGACCGAAAGCAGAATTTCAACAACAAACGAGTACGACCGAAAGCAGACTCGAAAAGAAAGACCGACCGAAAGCGGAATTTCAACAACAAATGAGTATGACCGAAAGTGGACTCGAAAAGAAAGACCGACCGAAAGCGGAATCGAAAAGAAAGACCGACCGAAAGCAGAATTCAACAACAAACGAGTACGACCGAAAGCGGAATTTCAACAACAAACGAGCACGACCGAAAGCGGACTCGTAAAGAAAGACCGACCGAAAGCGGAATTTCAACAACAAACGAGTACGACCGAAAGCGGGCTCGAAAAGAAAGACCGACCGAAAGCCGAATTTCAACAACAAACGAGTACGACTGAAAGCGGACTCGAAAAGAAAGACCGACCGAAAGCGGAATTTCAACAACAAACGAGCACGACCGAAAGCGGACTCGAAAAGAAAGACCGACCGAAAGCGGAATTTCAACAACAAACGAGTACGACCGAAAGCGGACTCGAAAAGAAAGACCAACCGAAAGCAGAATTTCAACAACAAACGAGTATGACCGAAAGCGGACTCGAAAAGAAAGACCGACCGAAAGCGGAATTTCAACAACAAACGAGTACGACCGAAAGCGGACTCGAAAAGAAAGACCGGCCGAAAGCGGAATATCAACAACAAACGAGTACGACCGAAAGCGGACTCGTAAAGAAAGACCGATCGAAAGCGGAATTTCAACAACAAACGAGTACGACCGAAAGCGGACTCGAAAAGAAAGACCCACCGAAAGCGAAATTTCAACAACAAATGAGTATGACCGAAAGTGGACTCGAAAAGAAAAACCGACCGAAAGCGGAATCGAAAAGAAAGACCGACCGAAAGCAGAATTCAACAACAAACGAGTACGACCGAAAGCGGACTCGAAAAGAAAGACCGACCGAAAGCGGAATTTCAACAACAAACGAGCACGACCGAAAGCGGACTCGAAAAGAAAGACCGGCCGAAAGCGGAATTTCAACAACAAACCAGCACGACCGAAAGCGGACTCGAAAAGAAAGACCGACCGAAAGCGGAATTTCAACAACAAACGAGTACGACCGAAAGCGGACTCGAAAAGAAAGACCAATCGAAAGCGGAATTTCAACAACAAACGAGTACGACCGAAAGCGGACTCGTAAAGAAAGACCGACCGAAAGCGGAATTTCAACAACAAACGAGTACGACCGAAAACAGACTCGAAAAGAAAGACCGACCGAAAGCGGAATTTCAACAACAAATGAGTATGACCGAAAGTGGACTCGAAAAGAAAGACCGACCGAAAGCGGAATCGAAAAGAAAGACCGACCGAAAGCAGAATTCAACAACAAACGAGTACGACCGAAAGCGGAATTTCAACAACAAACGAGCACGACCGAAAGCGGAATCGTAAAGAAAGACCGACCGAAAGCGGAATTTCAACAACAAACGAGTAGGACCGAAAGCGGGCTCGAAAAGAAAGACCGACCGAAAGCCGAATTTCAACAACAAACGAGTACGACTGAAAGCGGACTCGAAAAGAAAGACCGACCGAAAGCGGAATTTCAACAACAAACGAGCACGACCGAAAGCGGACTCGAAAAGAAAGACCGACCGAAAGCGGAATTTCAACAACAAACGAGTACGACCGAAAGCGGACTCGAAAAGAAAGACCAACCGAAAGCGGAATTTCAACAACAAACGAGTACGACCGAAAGCGGACTCGTAAAGAAAGACCGACCGAAAGCGGAATTTCAACAACAAACGAGCACGACCGAAAGCGGACTCGTAAAGAAATACCGACCGAAAGCGGAATTTCAACAACAAACGAGTACGACCGAAAGCGGACTCGAAAAGAAAGACCGACCGAAAGCGGAATTTCAACAACAAATGAGTATGACCGAAAGTGGACTCGAAAAGAAAGACCGACCAAAAGCGGAATCGAAAAGAAAGACCGACCGAAAGTAGAATTCAACAACAAACGAGTACGACCGAAAGCGGAATTTTAACAACAAACGAGCACGACCGAAAGCGGACTCGTAAAGAAAGACCGACCGAAAGCGGAATTTCAACAACAAACGAGTACGACCGAAAGCGGGCTCGAAAAGAAAGACCGACCGAAAGCGGAATTTCAACAACAAACGAGTACGACTGAAAGCGGACTCGAAAAGAAAGACCGACCAAAAGCGGAATTTCAACAACAAACGAGCACGACCGAAAGCGGACTCGAAAAGAAAGACCGACCGAAAGCGGAATTTCAACAACAAACGAGTACGACCGAAAGCGGACTCGAAAAGAAAGACCAATCGAAAGCGGAATTTCAACAACAAACGAGTACGACCGAAAGCGGACTCGAAAAGAAAGACCAATCGAAAGCGGAATTTCAACAACAAACGAGTACGACCGAAAGCGGACTCGTAAAGAAAGACCGACCGAAAGCGGAATTTCAACAACAAACGAGTACGACCGAAAACAGACTCGAAAAGAAAGACCGACCGAAAGCGGAATTTCAACAACAAATGAGTATGACCGAAAGTGGACTCGAAAAGAAAGACCGACCGAAAGCGGAATCGAAAAGAAAGACCGACCGAAAGCAGAATTCAACAACAAACGAGTACGACCGAAAGCGGAATTTCAACAACAAACGAGCACGACCGAAAGCGGACTCGTAAAGAAAGACCGACCGAAAGCGGAATTTCAACAACAAACGAGTACGACCGAAAGCGGGCTCGAAAAGAAAGACCGACCGAAAGCCGAATTTCAACAACAAACGAGTACGACTGAAAGCGGACTCGAAAAGAAAGACCGACCGAAAGCGGAATTTCAACAACAAACGAGCACGACCGAAAGCGGACTCGAAAAGAAAGACCGACCGAAAGCGGAATTTCAACAACAAACGAGTACGACCGAAAGCGGACTCGAAAAGAAAGACCAACCGAAAGCGGAATTTCAACAACAAACGAGTACGACCGAAAGCGGACTCGTAAAGAAAGACCGACCGAAAGCGGAATTTCAACAACAAACGAGCACGACCGAAAGCGGACTCGTAAAGAAATACCGACCGAAAGCGGAATTTCAACAACAAACGAGTACGACCGAAAGCGGACTCGAAAAGAAAGACCGACCGAAAGCGGAATTTCAACAACAAATGAGTATGACCGAAAGTGGACTCGAAAAGAAAGACCGACCAAAAGCGGAATCGAAAAGAAAGACCGACCGAAAGTAGAATTCAACAACAAACGAGTACGACCGAAAGCGGAATTTTAACAACAAACGAGCACGACCGAAAGCGGACTCGTAAAGAAAGACCGACCGAAAGCGGAATTTCAACAACAAACGAGTACGACCGAAAGCGGGCTCGAAAAGAAAGACCGACCGAAAGCGGAATTTCAACAACAAACGAGTACGACTGAAAGCGGACTCGAAAAGAAAGACCGACCAAAAGCGGAATTTCAACAACAAACGAGCACGACCGAAAGCGGACTCGAAAAGAAAGACCGACCGAAAGCGGAACTTCAACAACAAACGAGTACGACCGAAAGCGGACTCGAAAAGAAAGACCAACCGAAAGCGGAATTTCAACAACAAACGAGTACGACCGAAAGCGGACTCGTAAAGAAAGACCGACCGAAAGCGGAATTTCAACAACAAACGAGCACGGCCGAAAGCGGACTCGTAAAGAAATACCGACCGAAAGCGGAATTTCAACAACAAACGAGTACGACCGAAAGCGGACTCGAAAAGAAAGACCAACCGAAAGCGGAATTTCAACAACAAACGAGTACGACCGAAAGCGGATTCGTAAAGAAAGACCGACCGAAAGCGGAATTTCAACAACAAACGAGTACGACCGAAAGCGGACTCGAAAAGAAAGACCAACCGAAAGCGGACTCGAAAAGAAAGACCGACCGAAAGCGGAATTTCAACAACAAACGAGTACGACCGAAAGCGGACTCGAAAAGAAAGACCAACCGAAAGCGGAATATCAACAACAAACGAGTACGACCGAAAGCGGACTCGTAACGAAAGACCGATCGAAAGCGGAATTTCAACAACAAACGAGT
This sequence comes from Lathyrus tuberosus, assembly GCA_022829125.1. Lineage (NCBI taxonomy): Eukaryota > Viridiplantae > Streptophyta > Magnoliopsida > Fabales > Fabaceae > Lathyrus > Lathyrus tuberosus. The sequence goes on from JALAZF010000639.1 coordinate 1,424,677, forward strand.
ACGACCGAAAGCGGACTCGAAAAGAAAGACCCACCGAAAGCGAAATTTCAACAACAAATGAGTATGACCGAAAGTGGACTCGAAAAGAAAAACCGACCGAAAGCGGAATCGAAAAGAAAGACCGACCGAAAGCAGAATTCAACAACAAACGAGTACGACCGAAAGCGGACTCGAAAAGAAAGACCGACCGAAAGCGGAATTTCAACAACAAACGAGCACGACCGAAAGCGGACTCGAAAAGAAAGACCGGCCGAAAGCGGAATTTCAACAACAAACGAGCACGACCGAAAGCGGACTCGAAAAGAAAGACCGACCGAAAGCGGAATTTCAACAACAAACGAGTACGACCGAAAGCGGACTCGAAAAGAAAGACCAATCGAAAGCGGAATTTCAACAACAAACGAGTACGACCGAAAGCGGACTCGTAAAGAAAGACCGACCGAAAGCGGAATTTCAACAACAAACGAGTACGACCGAAAGCAGACTCGAAAAGAAAGACCGACCGAAAGCGGAATTTCAACAACAAATGAGTATGACCGAAAGTGGACTCGAAAAGAAAGACCGACCGAAAGCGGAATCGAAAAGAAAGACCGATCGAAAGCAGAATTCAACAACAAACGAGTACGACCGAAAGCGGAATTTCAACAACAAACGAGCACGACCGAAAGCGGACTTGTAAAGAAAGACCGACCGAAAGCGGAATTTCAACAACAAACGAGTACGACCGAAAGCGGGCTCGAAAAGAAAGACCGACCGAAAGCCGAATTTCAACAACAAACGAGTACGACTGAAAGCGGACTCGAAAAGAAAGACCGACCGAAAGCGGAATTTCAACAACAAACGAGCACGACCGAAAACGGACTCGAAAAGAAAGACCAATCGAAAGCGGAATTTCAACAACAAACGAGTACGACCGAAAGCGGACTCGAAAAGAAAGACCGACCGAAAGCGGAATATCAACAACAAACGAGTACGACCGAAAGCGGACTCGTAAAGAAAGACCGATCGAAAGCAGAATTTCAACAACAAACGAGTACGACCGAAAGCGGACTCGAAAAGAAAGACCCACCGAAAGCGAAATTTCAACAACAAATGAGTATGACCGAAAGTGGACTCGAAAAGAAAAACCGACCGAAAGCGGAATCGAAAAGAAAGACTGACCGAAAGCAGAATTCAACAACAAACGAGTACGACCGAAAGCGGACTCGAAAAGAAAGACCGACCGAAAGCGGAATTTCAACAACAAACGAGCACGACCGAAAGCGGACTCGAAAAGAAAGACCGACCGAAAGCGGAATTTCAACAACAAACGAGCACGACCGAAAGCGGACTCGAAAAGAAAGACCGACCGAAAGCGAAATTTCAACAACAAACGAGTACGACCGAAAGCGGACTCGAAAAGAAAGACCAATCGAAGCGGAATTTCAACAACAAACGAGTACGACCGAAAGCGGACTCGTAAAGAAAGACCGACCGAAAGCGGAATTTCAACAACAAACGAGTACGACCGAAAGCAGACTCGAAAAGAAAGACCGACCGAAAGCAGAATTTCAACAACAAATGAGTATGACCGAAAGTGGACTCGAAAAGAAAGACCGACCGAAAGCGGAATCGAAAAGAAAGACCGACCGAAAGCAGAATTCAACAACAAACGAGTACGACCGAAAGCGGACTCGTAAAGAAAGACCGATCGAAAGCAGAATTTCAACAACAAACGAGTACGACCGAAAGCGGACTCAAAAAGAAAGACCCACCGAAAGCGAAATTTCAACAACAAATGAGTATGACCGAAAGTGGACTCGAAAAGAAAAACCGACCGAAAGCGGAATCGAAAAGAAAGACCGACCGAAAGCAGAATTCAACAACAAACGAGTACGACCGAAAGCGGACTCGAAAAGAAAGACCGACCGAAAGCGGAATTTCAACAACAAACGAGCACGACCGAAAGCGGACTCGAAAAGAAAGACCGGCCGAAAGCGGAATTTCAACAACAAACGAGCACGACCGAAAGCGGACTCGAAAAGAAAGACCGACCGAAAGCGGAATTTCAACAACAAACGAGTACGACCGAAAGCGGACTCGAAAAGAAAGACCAATCGAAAGCGGAATTTCAACAACAAACGAGTACGACCGAAAGCGGACTCGTAAAGAAAGACCGACCGAAAGCGGAATTTCAACAACAAACGAGTACGACCGAAAGCAGACTCGAAAAGAAAGACCTACCGAAAGCGGAATTTCAACAACAAATGAGTATGACCGAAAGTGGACTCGAAAAGAAAGACCGACCGAAAGCGGAATCGAAAAGAAAGACCGACCGAAAGTAGAATTCAACAACAAACGAGTACGACCGAAAGCGGAATTTTAACAACAAACGAGCACGACCGAAAGCAGACTCGTAAAGAAAGACCGACCGAAAGCGGAATTTCAACAACAAACGAGTACGACCGAAAGCGGGCTCGAAAAGAAAGACCGACCGAAAGCGGAATTTCAACAACAAACGAGTACGACTGAAAGCGGACTCGAAAAGAAAGACCGACCAAAAGCGGAATTTCAACAACAAACGAGCACGACCGAAAGCGGACTCGAAAAGAAAGACCGACCGAAAGCGGAACTTCAACAACAAACGAGTACGACCGAAAGCGGACTCGAAAAGAAAGACCAACCGAAAGCGGAATTTCAACAACAAACGAGTACGACCGAAAGCGGACTCGTAAAGAAAGACCAACCGAAAGCGGAATTTCAACAACAAACGAGCACGACCGAAAGCGGACTCGTAAAGAAATACCGACCGAAAGCGGAATTTCAACAACAAACGAGTACGACCGAAAGCGGACTCGAAAAGAAAGACCAACCGAAAGCGGAATTTCAACAACAAACGAGTACGACCGAAAGCGGATTCGTAAAGAAAGACCGACCGAAAGCGGAATTTCAACAACAAACGAGTACGACCGAAAGCGGACTCGAAAAGAAAGACCAACCGAAAGCGGACTCGAGAAGAAAGACCTACCGAAAGCGGAATTTCAACAACAAACGAGTACGACCGAAAGCGGACTCGAAAAGAAAGACCGACCGAAAGCGGAATATCAACAACAAACGAGTACGACCGAAAGCGGACTCGTAACGAAAGATCGATCGAAAGCGGAATTTCAACAACAAACGAGTACGACCGAAAGCGGACTCGAAAAGAAAGACCCACCGAAAGCGAAATTTCAACAACAAATGAGTATGACCGAAAGTGGACTCGAAAAGAAAAACCGAACGAAAGCGGAATCGAAAAGAAAGACCGACCGAAAGCAGAATTCAACAACAAACGAGTACGACCGAAAGCGGACTCGAAAAGAAAGACCGACCGAAAGCGGAATTTCAACAACAAACGAGCACGACCGAAAGCGGACTCGAAAAGAAAGACCGGCCGAAAGCGGAATTTCAACAACAAACGAGCACGACCGAAAGCGGACTCGAAAAGAAAGACCGACCGAAAGCGGAATTTCAACAACAAACGAGTACGACCGAAAGCGGACTCGAAAAGAAAGACCAATCGAAAGCGGAATTTCAACAACAAACGAGTACGACCGAAAACGGACTCGTAAAGAAAGACCGACCGAAAGCGGAATTTCAACAACAAACGAGTACGACCGAAAGCAGACTCGAAAAGAAAGACCGACTGAAAGCGGAATTTCAACAACAAATGAGTATGACCGAAAGTGGACTCGAAAAGAAAGACCGACCGAAAGCGGAATCGAAAAGAAAGACCGAATGAAAGCAGAATTCAACAACAAACGAGTACGACCGAAAGCGGAATTTCAACAACAAACGAGCACGACCGAAAGCGGACTTGTAAAGAAAGACCGACCGAAAGCGGAATTTCAACAACAAACGAGTACGACCGAAAGCGGGCTCGAAAAGAAAGACCGACCGAAAGCCGAATTTCAACAACAAACGAGTACGACTGAAAGCGGACTCGAAAAGAAAGACCGACCGAAAGCGGAATTTCAACAACAAACGAGCACGACCGAAAGCGGACTCGAAAAGAAAGACCGATCGAAAGCGGAATTTCAACAACAAACGAGTACGACCGAAAGCGGACTCGAAAAGAAAGACCGACCGAAAGCGGAATTTCAACAACAAACGAGTACGACCGAAAGTGGACTCGAAAAGAAAGACCGACCGAAAGCGGAATATCAACAACAAACGAGTACGACCGAAAGCGGACTCGTAAAGAAAGACCGATCGAAAGCAGAATTTCAACAACAAACGAGTACGACCGAAAGCGGACTCGAAAAGAAAGACCCACCGAAAGCGAAATTTCAACAACAAATGAGTATGACCGAAAGTGGACTCGAAAAGAAAGACCGACCGAAAGCGGAATCGAAAAGAAAGACCGATCGAAAGCAGAATTCAACAACAAACGAGTACGACCGAAAGCGGAATTTCAACAACAAACGAGCACGACCGAAAGCGGACTTGTAAAGAAAGACCGATCGAAAGCGGAATTTCAACAACAAACGAGTACGACCGAAAGCGGGCTCGAAAAGAAAGACCGACCGAAAGCCGAATTTCACCAACAAACGAGTACGACTGAAAGCGGACTCGAAAAGAAAGACCGACCGAAAGCGGAATTTCAACAACAAACGAGCACGACCGAAAGCGGACTCGAAAAGAAAGACCAATCGAAAGCGGAATTTCAACAACAAACGAGTACGACCGAAAGCGGACTCGAAAAGAAAGACCGACCGAAAGCGGAATTTCAACAACAAACGAGTACGACCGAAAGTGGACTCGAAAAGAAAGACCGACCGAAAGCGGAATATCAACAACAAACGAGTACGACCGAAAGCGGACTCGTAAAGAAACACCGATCGAAAGCAGAATTTCAACAACAAACGAGTACGACCGAAAGCGGACTCGAAAAGAAAGACCCACCGAAAGCGAAATTTCAACAACAAATGAGTATGACCGAAAGTGGACTCGAAAAGAAAAACCGACCGAAAGCGGAATCGAAAAGAAAGACTGACCGAAAGGAGAATTCAACAACAAACGAGTACGACCGAAAGCGGACTCGAAAAGAAAGACCGACCGAAAGCGGAATTTCAACAACAAACGAGCACGACCGAAAGCGGACTCGAAAAGAAAGACCGACCGAAAGCGGAATTTCAACAACAAACGAGCACGACCGAAAGCGGACTCGAAAAGAAAGACCGACCGAAAGCGGAATTTCAACAACAAACGAGTACGACCGAAAGCGGACTCGAAAAGAAAGACCAATCGAAGCGGAATTTCAACAACAAACGAGTACGACCGAAAGCGGACTCGTAAAGAAAGACCGACCGAAAGCGGAATTTCAACAACAAACGAGTACGACCGAAAGCAGACTCGAAAAGAAAGACCGACCGAAAGCAGAATTTCAACAACAAATGAGTATGACCGAAAGTGGACTCGAAAAGAAAGACCGACCGAAAGCGGAATCGAAAAGAAAGACCGACCGAAAGCAGAATTCAACAACAAACGAGTACGACCGAAAGCGGACTCGTAAAGAAAGACCGATCGAAAGCAGAATTTCAACAACAAACGAGTACGACCGAAAGCGGACTCAAAAAGAAAGACCCACCGAAAGCGAAATTTCAACAACAAATGAGTATGACCGAAAGTGGACTCGAAAAGAAAAACCGACCGAAAGCGGAATCGAAAAGAAAGACCGACCGAAAGCAGAATTCAACAACAAACGAGTACGACCGAAAGCGGACTCGAAAAGAAAGACCGACCGAAAGCGGAATTTCAACAACAAACGAGCACGACCGAAAGCGGACTCGAAAGGAAAGACCGGCCGAAAGCGGAATTTCAACAACAAACGAGCACGACCGAAAGCGCACTCGAAAAGAAAGACCGACCGAAAGCGGAATTTCAACAACAAACGAGTACGACCGAAAGCGGACTCGAAAAGAAAGACCAATCGAAAGCAGAATTTCAACAACAAACGAGTACGACCGAAAGCGGACTCGTAAAGAAAGACCGACCGAAAGCGGAATTTCAACAACAAACGAGTACGACCGAAAGCAGACTCGAAAAGAAAGACCTACCGAAAGCGGAATTTCAACAACAAATGAGTATGACCGAAAGTGGACTCGAAAAGAAAGACCGACTGAAAGCGGAATCGAAAAGAAAGACCGACCGAAAGCAGAATTCAACAACAAACGAGTACGACCGAAAGCGGAATTTCAACAACAAACGAGCACGACCGAAAGCGGACTCGTAAAGAAAGACCGACCGAAAGCGGAATTTCAACAACAAACGAGTACGACCGAAAGCGGGCTCGAAAAGAAAGACCGACCGAAAGCGGAATTTCAACAACAAACGAGTACGACTGAAAGCGGACTCGAAAAGAAAGACCGACCGAAAGCGGAATTTCAACAACAAACGAGCACGACCGAATGCGGACTCGAAAAGAAAGACCGACCGAAAGCGGAATTTCAACAACAAACGAGTACGACCGAAAGCGGACTCAAAAAGAAAGACCAACCGAAAGCGGAATTTCAACAACAAACGAGTACGACCGAAAGCGGACTCGTAAAGAAAGACCGACCGAAAGCGGAATTTCAACAACAAACGAGCACGACCGAAAGCGGACTCGTAAAGAAATACCGACCGAAAGCGGAATTTCAACAACAAACGAGTACGACCGAAAGCGGACTCGAAAAGAAAGACCAACCGAAAGCGGAATTTCAACAACAAACGAGTACGACCGAAAGCGGATTCGTAAAGAAAGACCGACCGAAAGCGGAATTTCAACAACAAACGAGTACGACCGAAAGCGGACTCGAAAAGAAAGACCAACCGAAAGCGGAATTTCAACAACAAACGAGTACGACCGAAAGCGGACTCGAAAAGAAAGACCGACCGAAAGCGGAATTTCAACAACAAACGAGTACGACCGAAAGCGGACTCGAAAAGAAAGACCGACCGAAAGCGGAATATCAACAACAAACGAGTACGACCGAAAGCGGACTCGTAAAGAAAGACCGATCGAAAGCGGAATTTCAACAACAAACGAGTACGACCGAAAGCGGACTCGAAAAGAAAGACCCACCGAAAGCGAAATTTCAACAACAAATGAGTATGACCGAAAGTGGACTCGAAAAGAAAAACCGACCGAAAGCGGAATCGAAAAGAAAGACCGACCGAAAGCAGAATTCAACAACAAACGAGTACGACCGAAAGCGGACTCGAAAAGAAAGACCGACCGAAAGCGGAATTTCAACAACAAACGAGCACGACCGAAAGCGGACTCGAAAAGAAAGACCGGCCGAAAGCGGAATTTCAACAACAAACGAGCACGACCGAAAGCGGACTCGAAAAGAAAGACCGACCGAAAGCGGAATTTCAACAACAAACGAGTACGACCGAAAGCGGACTCGAAAAGAAAGACCAATCGAAAGCGGAATTTCAACAACAAACGAGTACGACCGAAAGCGGACTCGTAAAGAAAGACCGACCGAAAGCGGAATTTCAACAACAAACGAGTACGACCGAAAGCGGGCTCGAAAAGAAAGACCGACCGAAAGCGGAATTTCAACAACAAACGAGTACGACTGAAAGCGGACTCGAAAAGAAAGACCGACCGAAAGCGGAATTTCAACAACAAACGAGCACGACCGAAAGCGGACTCGAAAAGAAAGACCGACCGAAAGCGGAATTTCAACAACAAACGAGTACGACCGAAAGCGGACTCAAAAAGAAAGACCCACCGAAAGCGGAATTTCAACAACAAACGAGTACGACCGAAAGCGGACTCGTAAAGAAAGACCGACCGAAAGCGGAATTTCAACAACAAACGAGCACGACCGAAAGCGGACTCGTAAAGAAATACCGACCGAAAGCGGAATTTCAACAACAAACGAGTACGACCGAAAGCGGACTCGAAAAGAAAGACCAACCGAAAGCGGAATTTCAACAACAAACGAGTACGACCGAAAGCGGATTCGTAAAGAAAGACCGACCGAAAGCGGAATTTCAACAACAAACGAGTACGACCGAAAGTGGACCCGAAAAGAAAGACCAACCGAAAGCGGAATTTCAACAACAAACGAGTACGACCGAAAGCGGACTCGAAAAGAAAGACCGACCGAAAGCGGAATTTCAACAACAAACGAGTACGACCGAAAGCGGACTCGAAAAGAAAGACCGACCGAAAGCGGAATATCAACAACAAACGAGTACGACCGAAAGCGGACTCGTAAAGAAAGACCGATCGAAAGCGGAATTTCAACAACAAACGAGTACGACCGGAAGCAGACTCGAAAAGAAAGACCCACCGAAAGCGAAATTTCAACAACAAATGAGTATGACCGAATGTGGACTCGAAAAGAAAAACCGACCGAAAGCGGAATCGAAAAGAAAGACCGACCGAAAGCAGAATTCAACAACAAACGAGTACGACCGAAAGCGGACTCGAAAAGAAAGACCGACCGAAAGCGGAATTTCAACAACAAACGAGCACGACCGAAAGCGGACTCGAAAAGAAAGACCGGCCGAAAGCGGAATTTCAACAACAAACGAGCACGACCGAAAGCGGACTCGAAAAGAAAGACCGACCGAAAGCGGAATTTCAACAACAAACGAGTACGACCGAAAGCGGACTCGAAAAGAAAGACCAATCGAAAGCGGAATTTCAACAACAAACGAGTACGACCGAAAGCGGACTCGTAAAGAAAGACCGACCGAAAGCGGAATTTCAACAACAAACGAGTACGACCGAAAGCAGACTCGAAAAGAAAGACCGACCGAAAGCGGAATTTCAACAACAAATGAGTATGACCGAAAGTGGACTCGAAAAGAAAGACCGACCGAAAGCGGAATCGAAAAGAAAGACCGACCGAAAGCAGAATTCAACAACAAACGAGTACGACCGAAAGCAGAATTTCAACAACAAACGAGCACGACCGAAAGCGGACTCGTAAAGAAAGACCGACCGAAAGCGGAATTTCAACAACAAACGAGTACGACCGAAAGCGGGCTCGAAAAGAAAGACCGACCGAAAGCCGAATTTCAACAACAAACGAGTACGACTGAAAGCGGACTCGAAAAGAAAGACCGACCGAAAGCGGAATTTCAACAACAAACGAGCACGACCGAAAGCGGACTCGAAAAGAAAGACCGACCGAAAGCGGAATTTCAACAACAAACGAGTACGACCGAAAGCGGACTCGAAAAGAAAGACCAACCGAAAGCGGAATTTCAACAACAAACGAGTACGACCGAAAGCGGACTCGTAAAGAAAGACCGACCGAAAGCGGAATTTCAACAACAAACGAGCACGACCGAAAGCGGACTCGTAAAGAAATACCGACCGAAAGCGGAATTTCAACAACAAACGAGCACGACCGAAAGCGGACTCGTAAAGTAATACCGACCGAAAGCGGAATTTCAACAACAAACGAGTACGACCGAAAGCGGACTCGAAAAGAAAGACCAACCGAAAGCGGAATTTCAACAACAAACGAGTACGACCGAAAGCGGATTCGTAAAGAAAGACCGACCGAAAGCGGAATTTCAACAACAAACGAGTACGACCGAAAGCGGACCCGAAAAGAAAGACCAACCGAAAGCGGAATTTCAACAACAAACGAGTACGACCGAAAGCGGACTCGAAAAGAAAGACCGACCGAAAGCGGAATTTCAACAACAAACGAGTACGACCGAAAGCGGACTCGAAAAGAAAGACCGACCGAAAGCGGAATATCAACAACAAACGAGTACGACCGAAAGCGGACTCGTAAAGAAAGACCGATCGAAAGCGGAATTTCAACAACAAACGAGTACGACCCGAAGCGGACTCGAAAAGAAAGACCCACCGAAAGCGAAATTTCAACAACAAATGAGTATGACCGAAAGTGGACTCGAAAAGAAAAACCGACCGAAAGCGGAATCGAAAAGAAAGACCGACCGAAAGCAGAATTCAACAACAAACGAGTACGACCGAAAGCGGACTCGAAAAGAAAGACCGACCGAAATCAGAATTTCAACAACAAACGAGCACGACCGAAAGCGGACTCGAAAAGAAAGACCGGCCGAAAGCGGAATTTCAACAACAAACGAGCACGACCGAAAGCGGACTCGAAAAGAAAGACCGACCGAAAGCGGAATTTCAACAACAAACGAGTACGACCGAAAGCGGACTCGAAAAGAAAGACCAATCGAAAGCGGAATTTCAACAACAAACGACTACGACCGAAAGCGGACTCGTAAAGAAAGACCGACCGAAAGCGGAATTTCAACAACAAACGAGTACGACCGAAAGCAGACTCGAAAAGAAAGACCGACCGAAAGCGGAATTTCAACAACAAATGAGTATGACCGAAAGTGGACTCGAAAAGAAAGACCGACCGAAAGCGGAATCGAAAAGAAAGACCGACCGAAAGCAGAATTCAACAACAAACGAGTACGACCGAAAGCAGAATTTCAACAACAAACGAGCACGACCGAAAGCGGACTCGTAAAGAAAGACCGACCGAAAGCGGAATTTCAACAACAAACGAGTACGACCGAAAGCGGGCTCGAAAAGAAAGACCGACCGAAAGCCGAATTTCAACAACAAACGAGTACGACTGAAAGCGGACTCGAAAAGAAAGACCGACCGAAAGCGGAATTTCAACAACAAACGAGCACGACCGAAAGCGGACTCGAAAAGAAAGACCGACCGAAAGCGGAATTTCAACAACAAACGAGTACGACCGAAAGCGGACTCGAAAAGAAAGACCAACCGAAAGCGGAATTTCAACAACAAACGAGTACGACCGAAAGCGGACTCGTAAAGAAAGACCGACCGAAAGCGGAATTTCAACAACAAACGAGCACGACCGAAAGCGGACTCGTAAAGAAATACCGACCGAAAGCGGAATTTCAACAACAAACGAGCACGACCGAAAGCGGACTCGTAAAGTAATACCGACCGAAAGCGGAATTTCAACAACAAACGAGTACGACCGAAAGCGGACTCGAAAAGAAAGACCAACCGAAAGCGGAATTTCAACAACAAACGAGTACGACCGAAAGCGGATTCGTAAAGAAAGACCGACCGAAAGCGGAATTTCAACAACAAACGAGTACGACCGAAAGCGGACCCGAAAAGAAAGACCAACCGAAAGCGGAATTTCAACAACAAACGAGTACGACCGAAAGCGGACTCGAAAAGAAAGACCGACCGAAAGCGGAATTTCAACAACAAACGAGTACGACCGAAAGCGGACTCGAAAAGAAAGACCGACCGAAAGCGGAATATCAACAACAAACGAGTACGACCGAAAGCGGACTCGTAAAGAAAGACCGATCGAAAGCGGAATTTCAACAACAAACGAGTACGACCCGAAGCGGACTCGAAAAGAAAGACCCACCGAAAGCGAAATTTCAACAACAAATGAGTATGACCGAAAGTGGACTCGAAAAGAAAAACCGACCGAAAGCGGAATCGAAAAGAAAGACCGACCGAAAGCAGAATTCAACAACAAACGAGTACGACCGAAAGCGGACTCGAAAAGAAAGACCGACCGAAATCAGAATTTCAACAACAAACGAGCACGACCGAAAGCGGACTCGAAAAGAAAGACCGGCCGAAAGCGGAATTTCAACAACAAACGAGCACAACCGAAAGCGGACTCGAAAAGAAAGACCGACCGAAAGCGGAATTTCAACAACAAACGAGTACGACCGAAAGCGGACTCGAAAAGAAAGACCAATCGAAAGCGGAATTTCAACAACAAACGACTACGACCGAAAGCGGACTCGTAAAGAAAGACCGACCGAAAGCGGAATTTCAACAACAAACGAGTACGACCGAAAGCAGACTCGAAAAGAAAGACCGACCGAAAGCGGAATTTCAACAACAAATGAGTATGACCGAAAGTGGACTCGAAAAGAAAGACCGACCGAAAGCGGAATCGAAAAGAAAGACCGACCGAAAGCAGAATTCAACAACAAACGAGTACGACCGAAAGCAGAATTTCAACAACAAACGAGCACGACCGAAAGCGGACTCGTAAAGAAAGACCGACCGAAAGCGGAATTTCAACAACAAACGAGTACGACCGAAAGCGGGCTCGAAAAGAAAGACCGACCGAAAGCCGAATTTCAACAACAAACGAGTACGACTGAAAGCGGACTCGAAAAGAAAGACCGACCGAAAGCGGAATTTCAACAACAAACGAGCACGACCGAAAGCGGACTCGAAAAGAAAGACCGACCGAAAGCGGAATTTCAACAACAAACGAGTACGACCGAAAGCGGACTCGAAAAGAAAGACCAACCGAAAGCAGAATTTCAACAACAAACGAGTACGACCGAAAGCGGACTCGTAAAGAAAGACCGACCGAAAGCGGAATTTCAATAACAAACGAGCACGACCGAAAGCGGACTCGTAAAGAAATACCGACCGAAAGCGGAATTTCAACAACAAACGAGTACGACCGAAAGCGGACTCGAAAAGAAAGACCAACCGAAAGCGGAATTTCAACAACAAACGAGTACGACCGAAAGCGGATTCGTAAAGAAAGACCGACCGAAAGCGGAATTTCAACAACAAATGAGTACGACCGAAAGCGGAATCGAAAAGAAAGACCAACCGAAAGCGGAATTTCAACAACAAACGAGTACGACCGAAAGTGGACTCGAAAAGAAAGACCGACCGAAAGCGGAATATCAACAACAAACGAGTACGACCGAAAGCGGACTCGTAAAGAAAGACCGATCGAAAGCAGAATTTCAACAACAAACGAGTACGACCGAAAGCGGACTCGAAAAGAAAGACCCACCGAAAGCGAAATTTCAACAACAAATGAGTATGACCGAAAGTGGACTCGAAAAGAAAAACCGACCGAAAGCGGAATCGAAAAGAAAGACTGACCGAAAGCAGAATTCAACAACAAACGAGTACGACCGAAAGCGGACTCGAAAAGAAAGACCGACCGAAAGCGGAATTTCAACAACAAACGAGCACGACCGAAAGCGGACTCGAAAAGAAAGACCGACCGAAAGCGGAATTTCAACAACAAACGAGCACGACCGAAAGCGGACTCGAAAAGAAAGACCGACCGAAAGCGGAATTTCAACAACAAACGAGTACGACCGAAAGCGGACTCGAAAAGAAAGACCAATCGAAGCGGAATTTCAACAACAAACGAGTACGACCGAAAGCGGACTCGTAAAGAAAGACCGACCGAGAGCGGAATTTCAACAACAAACGAGTACGACCGAAAGCAGACTCGAAAAGAAAGACCGACCGAAAGCAGAATTTCAACAACAAATGAGTATGACCGAAAGTGGACTCGAAAAGAAAGACCGACCGAAAGCGGAATCGAAAAGAAAGACCGACCGAAAGCAGAATTCAACAACAAACGAGTACGACCGAAAGCGGACTCGAAAAAAAAGACCGACCGAAAGCGGAATTTCAACAACAAACGAGCACGACCGAAAGCGGACTCGTAAAGAAAGGCCGACCGAAAGCGGAATTTCAACAACAAACGAGTACGACCGAAAGCGGACTCGAAAAGAAAGACCAACCGAAAGCGGAATTTCAACAACAAACGAGTACGACCGAAAGCGGACTCGTAAAGAAAGACCGACCGAAAGCGGAATTTCAACAACAAACGAGCACGACCGAAAGCGGACTCGTAAAGAAATACCGACCGAAAGCGGAATTTCAACAACAAACGAGCACGACCGAAAGCAAACTCGAAAAGAAAGACCGACCGAAAGCGGAATTTCAACAACAAATGAGTATGACCGAAAGTGGACTCGAAAAGAAAGACCGACCGAAAGCGGAATCGAAAAGAAAGACCGACCGAAAGCAGAATTCAACAACAAACGAGTACGACCGAAAGCGGACTCGAAAAAAAAGACCGACCGAAAGCGGAATTTCAACAACAAACGAGCACGACCGAAAGCGGACTCGTAAAGAAAGACCGACCGAAAGCGGAATTTCAACAACAAACGAGTACGACCGAAAGCGGACTCGAAAAGAAAGACCAACCGAAAGCGGAATTTCAACAACAAACGAGTACGACCGAAAGCGGACTCGTAAAGAAAGACCGACCGAAAGCGGAATTTCAACAACAAACGAGCACGACCGAAAGCGGACTCGTAAAGAAATACCGACCGAAAGCGGAATTTCAACAACAAACGAGCACGACCGAAAGCAAACTCGAAAAGAAAGACCGACCGAAAGCGGAATTTCAACAACAAATGAGTATGACCGAAAGTGGACTCGAAAAGAAAGACCGACCGAAAGCGGAATCGAAAAGAAAGACCGACCGAAAGCAGAATTCAACAACAAACGAGTACGACCGAAAGCGGACTCGAAAAAAAAGACCGACCGAAAGCGGAATTTCAACAACAAACGAGCACGACCGAAAGCGGACTCGAAAAGAAAGACCGACCGAAAGCGGAATTTCAACAACAAACGAGTACGACCGAAAGCGGACTCGAAAAGAAAGACCAATCGAAGCGGAATTTCAACAACAAACGAGTACGACCGAAAGCGGACTCGTAAAGAAAGACCGACCGAAAGCGGAATTTCAACAACAAACGAGTACGACCGAAAGCAGACTCGTAAAGAATGACCGACCGAAAGCGGAATTTCAACAACAAACGAGTACGACCGAAAGCAGACTCGAAAAGAAAGACCGACCGAAAGCGGAATTTCAACAACAAATGAGTATGACCGAAAGTGGACTCGAAAAGAAAGACCGACCGAAAGCGGAATCGAAAAGAAAGACCGACCGAAAGCAGAATTCAACAACAAACGAGTACGACCGAAAGCGGAATTTTAACAACAAACGAGCACGACCGAAAGCGGACTCGTAAAGAAAGACCGACCGAAAGCGGAATTTCAACAACAAACGAGTACGACCGAAAGCGGGCTCGAAAAGAAAGACCGACCGAAAGCGGAATTTCAACAACAAACGAGTACGACTGAAAGCGGACTCGAAAAGAAAGACCGACCAAAAGCGGAATTTCAACAACAAACGAGCACGACCGAAAGCGGACTCGAAAAGAAAGACCGACCGAAAGCGGAACTTCAACAACAAACGAGTACGACCGAAAGCGGACTCGAAAAGAAAGACCAACCGAAAGCGGAATTTCAACAACAAACGAGTACGACCGAAAGCGGACTCGTAAAGAAAGACCGACCGAAAGCGGAATTTCAACAACAAACGAGCACGACCGAAAGCGAACTCGTAAAGAAATACCGACCGAAAGCGGAATTTCAACAACAAACGAGTACGACCGAAAGCGGACTCGAAAAGAAAGACCAACCGAAAGCGGAATTTCAACAACAAACGAGTACGACCGAAAGCGGATTCGTAAAGAAAGACCGACCGAAAGCGGAATTTCAACAACAAACGAGTACGACCGAAAGCGGACTCGAAAAGAAAGACCAACCGAAAGCGGACTCGAAAGGAAAGACCGACCGAAAGCGGAATTTCAACAACAAACGAGTACGACCGAAAGCGGACTCGAAAAGAAAGACCGACCGAAAGCGGAATATCAACAACAAACGAGTACGACCGAAAGCGGACTCGTAACGAAAGACCGATCGAAAGCGGAATTTAAACAACAAACGAGTACGACCGAAAGCGGACTCGAAAAGAAAGACCCACCGAAAGCGAAATTTCAACAACAAATGAGTATGACCGAAAGTGGACTCGAAAAGAAAAACCGACCGAAAGCGGAATCAAAAAGAAAGACCGACCGAAAGCAGAATTCAACAACAAACGAGTACGACCGAAAGCGGACTCGAAAAGAAAGACCGACCGAAAGCGGAATTTCAACAACAAACGAGCACGACCGAAAGCGGACTCGAAAAGAAAGACCGGCCGAAAGCGGAATTTCAACAACAAACGAGCACGACCGAAAGCGGACTCGAAAAGAAAGACCGACCGAAAGCGGAATTTCAACAACAAACGAGTACGACCGAAAGCGGACTCGAAAAGAAAGACCAATCGAAAGCGGAATTTCAACAACAAACGAGTACGACCGAAAGCGGACTCGTAAAGAAAGACCGACCGAAAGCGGAATTTCAACAACAAACGAGTACGACCGAAAGCAGACTCGAAAAGAAAGACCGACCAAAAGCGGAATTTCAACAACAAATGAGTATGACCGAAAGTGGACTCGAAAAGAAAGACCGACCGAAAGCGGAATCGAAAAGAAAGACCGACCGAAAGCAGAATTCAACAACAAACGAGTACGACCGAAAGCGGAATTTCAACAACAAACGAGCACGACCGAAAGCGGACTCGTAAAGAAAGACCGACCGAAAGCGGAATTTCAACAACAAACGAGTACGACCGAAAGCGGGCTCGAAAAGAAAGACCGACCGAAAGCCGAATTTCAACAACAAACGAGTACGACTGAAAGCGGACTCGAAAAGAAAGACCGACCGAAAGCGGAATTTCAACAACAAACGAGCACGACCGAAAGCGGACTCGAAAAGAAAGACCGACCGAAAGCGGAATTTCAACAACAAACGAGTACGACCGAAAGCGGACTCGAAAAGAAAGACCAACCGAAAGCGGAATTTCAACAACAAACGAGTACGACCGAAAGCGGATTCGTAAAGAAAGACCGACCGAAAGCGGAATTTCAACAACAAATGAGTACGACCGAAAGCTGAATCGAAAAGAAAGACCAACCCAAAGCGGAATTTCAACAACAAACGAGTACGACCGAAAGCGGACTCGAAAAGAAAGACCGACCGAAAGCGGAATTTCAACAACAAATGAGTACGACCGAAAGTGGACTCGAAAAGAAAGACCGACCGAAAGCGGAATATCAACAACAAACGAGTACGACCGAAAGCGGACTCGTAAAGAAAGACCGATCGAAAGCAGAATTTCAACAACAAACGAGTACGACCGAAAGCGGACTCGAAAAGAAAGACCCACCGAAAGCGAAATTTCAACAACAAATGAGTATGACCGAAAGTGGACTCGAAAAGAAAAACCGACCGAAAGCGGAATCGAAAAGAAAGACTGACCGAAAGCAGAATTCAACAACAAACGAGTACGACCAAAAGCAGACTCGAAAAGAAAGACCGACCGAAAGCGGAATTTCAACAACAAACGAGCACGACCGAAAGCGGACTCGAAAAGAAAGACCGACCGAAAGCGGAATTTCAACAACAAACGAGCACGACCGAAAGCGGACTCGAAAAGAAAGACCGACCGAAAGCGGAATTTCAACAACAAACGAGTACGACCGAAAGCGGACTCGAAAAGAAAGACCAATCGAAGCGGAATTTCAACAACAAACGAGTACGACCGAAAGCGGACTCGTAAAGAAAGACCGACCGAGAGCGGAATTTCAACAACAAACGAGTACGACCGAAAGCAGACTCGAAAAGAAAGACCGACCGAAAGCAGAATTTCAACAACAAATGAGTATGACCGAAAGTGGACTCGAAAAGAAAGACCGACCGAAAGCGGAATCGAAAAGAAAGACCGACCGAAAGCAGAATTCAACAACAAACGAGTACGACCGAAAGCGGACTCGAAAAAAAAGACCGACCGAAAGTGGAATTTCAACAACAAACGAGCACGACCGAAAGCGGACTCGTAAAGAAAGACCGACCGAAAGCGGAATTTCAACAACAAACGAGTACGACCGAAAGCGGACTCGAAAAGAAAGACCAACCGAAAGCGGAATTTAAACAACAAACGAGTACGACCGAAAGCGGACTCGTAAAGAAAGACCGACCGAAAGCGGAATTTCAACAACAAACGAGCACGACCGAAAGCGGACTCGTAAAGAAATACCGACCGAAAGCGGAATTTCAACAACAAACGAGCACGACCGAAAGCAAACTCGAAAAGAAAGACCGACCGAAAGCGGAATTTCAACAACAAATGAGTATGACCGAAATTGGACTCGAAAAGAAAGACCGACCGAAAGCGGAATCGAAAAGAAAGACCGACCGAAAGCAGAATTCAACAACAAACGAGTACGACCGAAAGCGGACTCGAAAAAAAAGACCGACCGAAAGCGGAATTTAAACAACAAACGAGCACGACCGAAAGCGGACTCGAAAAGAAAGACCGACCGAAAGCGGAATTTCAACAACAAACGAGTACGACCGAAAGCGGACTCGAAAAGAAAGACCAATCGAAGCGGAATTTCAACAACAAACGAGTACGACCGAAAGCGGACTCGTAAAGAAAGACCGACCGAAAGCGGAATTTCAACAACAAACGAGTACGACCGAAAGCAGACTCGTAAAGAAAGACCGACCGAAAGCGGAATTTCAACAACAAACGAGTACGACCGAGAGCAGACTCGAAAAGAAAGACCGACCGAAAGCGGAATTTCAACAACAAATGAGTATGACCGAAAGTGGACTCGAAAAGAAAGACCGACCGAAAGCGGAATCGAAAAGAAAGACCGACCGAAAGCAGAATTCAACAACAAACGAGTACGACCGAAAGCGGAATTTTAACAACAAACGAGCACGACCGAAAGCCGACTCGTAAAGAAAGACCGACCGAAAGCGGAATTTCAACAACAAACGAGTACGACCGAAAGCGGGCTCGAAAAGAAAGACCGACCGAAAGCGGAATTTCAACAACAAACGAGTACGACTGAAAGCGGACTCGAAAAGAAAGACCGACCAAAAGCGGAATTTCAACAACAAACGAGCACGACCGAAAGCGGACTCGAAAAGAAAGACCGACCGAAAGCGGAACTTCAACAACAAACGAGTACGACCGAAAGCGGACTCGAAAAGAAAGACCAACCGAAAGCGGAATTTCAACAACAAACGAGTACGACCGAAAGCGGACTCGTAAAGAAAGACCGACCGAAAGCGGAATTTCAACAACAAACGAGCACGACCGAAAGCGGACTCGTAAAGAAATACCGACCGAAAGCGGAATTTCAACAACAAACGAGTACGACCGAAAGCGGACTCGAAAAGAAAGACCAACCGAAAGCGGAATTTCAACAACAAACGAGTACGACCGAAAGCGGACTCGTAAAGAAAGACCGACCGAAAGCGGAATTTCAACAACAAACGAGCACGACCGAAAGCGGACTCGTAAAGAAATACCGACCGAAAGCGGAATTTCAACAACAAACGAGTACGACCGAAAGCTGACTCGAAAAGAAAGACCAACCGAAAGCGGAATTTCAACAACAAACGAGTACGACCGAAAGCGGATTCGTAAAGAAAGACCGACCGAAAGCGGAATTTCAACAACAAATGAGTACGACCGAAAGCGGAATCGAAAAGAAAGACCAACCGAAAGCGTTATTTCAACAACAAACGAGTACGACCGAAAGCGGACTCGAAAAGAAAGACCGACCGAAAGCGGAATTTCAACAACAAATGAGTACGACCGAAAGTGGACTCGAAAAGAAAGACCGACCGAAAGCGGAATATCAACAACAAACGAGTACGACCGAAAGCGGATTCGTAAAGAAAGACCGATCGAAAGCAGAATTTCAACAACAAACGAGTACGACCGAAAGCGGACTCGAAAAGAAAGACCCACCGAAAGCGAAATTTCAACAACAAATGAGTATGACCGAAAGTGGACTCGAAAAGAAAAACCGACCGAAAGCGGAATCGAAAAGAAAGACTGACCGAAAGCAGAATTCAACAACAAATGAGTACGACCAAAAGCAGACTCGAAAAGAAAGACCGACCGAAAGCGGAATTTCAACAACAAACGAGCACGACCGAAAGCGGACTCGAAAAGAAAGACCGACCGAAAGCGGAATTTCAACAACAAACGAGCACGACCGAAAGCGGACTCGAAAAGAAAGACCGACCGAAAGCGGAATTTCAACAACAAACGAGTACGACCGAAAGCGGACTCGAAAAGAAAGACCAATCGAAGCGGAATTTCAACAACAAACGAGTACGACCGAAAGCGGACTCGTAAAGAAAGACCGACCGAGAGCGGAATTTCAACAACAAACGAGTACGACCGAAAGCAGACTCGAAAAGAAAGACCGACCGAAAGCAGAATTTCAACAACAAATGAGTATGACCGAAAGTGGACTCGAAAAGAAAGACCGACCGAAAGCGGAATCGAAAAGAAAGACCGACCGAAAGCAGAATTCAACAACAAACGAGTACGACCGAAAGCGGACTCGAAAAAAAAGACCGACCGAAAGCGGAATTTCAACAACAAACGAGCACGACCGAAAGCGGACTCGTAAAGAAAGACCGACCGAAAGCGGAATTTCAACAACAAACGAGTACGACCGAAAGCGGACTCGAAAAGAAAGACCAACCGAAAGCGGAATTTCAACAACAAACGAGTACGACCGAAAGCGGACTCGTAAAGAAAGACCGACCGAAAGCGGAATTTCAACAACAAACGAGCACGACCGAAAGCGGACTCGTAAAGAAATACCGACCGAAAGCGGAATTTCAACAACAAACGAGCACGACCGAAAGCATACTCGAAAAGAAAGACCGACCGAAAGCGGAATTTCAACAACAAATGAGTATGACCGAAAGTGGACTCGAAAAGAAAGACCGACCGAAAGCGGAATCGAAAAGAAAGACCGACCGAAAGCAGAATTCAACAACAAACGAGTACGACCGAAAGCGGACTCGAAAAAAAAGACCGACCGAAAGCGGAATTTCAACAACAAACGAGCAGGACCGAAAGCGGACTCGAAAAGAAAGACCGACCGAAAGCGGAATTTCAACAACAAACGAGTACGACCGAAAGCGGACTCGAAAAGAAAGACCAATCGAAGCGGAATTTCAACAACAAACGAGTACGACCGAAAGCGGACTCGTAAAGAAAGACCGACCGAAAGCGGAATTTCAACAACAAACGAGTACGACCGAAAGCAGACTCGAAAAGAAAGACCGACCGAAAGCAGAATTTCAACAACAAATGAGTATGACCGAAAGTGGACTCGAAAAGAAAGACCGACCGAAAGCGGAATCGAAAAGAAAGACCGACCGAAAGCAGAATTCAACAACAAACGAGTACGACCGAAAGCGGACTCGAAAAAAAAGACCGACCGAAAGTGGAATTTCAACAACAAACGAGCACGACCGAAAGCGGACTCGTAAAGAAAGACCGACCGAAAGCGGAATTTCAACAACAAACGAGTACGACCGAAAGCGGACTCGAAAAGAAAGACCAACCGAAAGCGGAATTTAAACAACAAACGAGTACGACCGAAAGCGGACTCGTAAAGAAAGACCGACCGAAAGCGGAATTTCAACAACAAACGAGCACGACCGAAAGCGGACTCGTAAAGAAATACCGACCGAAAGCGGAATTTCAACAACAAACGAGCACGACCGAAAGCAAACTCGAAAAGAAAGACCGACCGAAAGCGGAATTTCAACAACAAATGAGTATGACCGAAATTGGACTCGAAAAGAAAGACCGACCGAAAGCGGAATCGAAAAGAAAGACCGACCGAAAGCAGAATTCAACAACAAACGAGTACGACCGAAAGCGGACTCGAAAAAAAAGACCGACCGAAAGCGGAATTTCAACAACAAACGAGCACGACCGAAAGCGGACTCGAAAAGAAAGACCGACCGAAAGCGGAATTTCAACAACAAACGAGTACGACCGAAAGCGGACTCGAAAAGAAAGACCAATCGAAGCGGAATTTCAACAACAAACGAGTACGACCGAAAGCGGACTCGTAAAGAAAGACCGACCGAAAGCGGAATTTCAACAACAAACGAGTACGACCGAAAGCAGACTCGTAAAGAAAGACCGACCGAAAGCGGAATTTCAACAACAAACGAGTACGACCGAGAGCAGACTCGAAAAGAAAGACCGACCGAAAGCGGAATTTCAACAACAAATGAGTATGACCGAAAGTGGACTCGAAAAGAAAGACCGACCGAAAGCGGAATCGAAAAGAAAGACCGACCGAAAGCAGAATTCAACAACAAACGAGTACGACCGAAAGCGGAATTTTAACAACAAACGAGCACGACCGAAAGCCGACTCGTAAAGAAAGACCGACCGAAAGCGGAATTTCAACAACAAACGAGTACGACCGAAAGCGGGCTCGAAAAGAAAGACCGACCGAAAGCGGAATTTCAACAACAAACGAGTACGACTGAAAGCGGACTCGAAAAGAAAGACCGACCAAAAGCGGAATTTCAACAACAAACGAGCACGACCGAAAGCGGACTCGAAAAGAAAGACCGACCGAAAGCGGAACTTCAACAACAAACGAGTACGACCGAAAGCGGACTCGAAAAGAAAGACCAACCGAAAGCGGAATTTCAACAACAAACGAGTACGACCGAAAGCGGACTCGTAAAGAAAGACCGACCGAAAGCGGAATTTCAACAACAAACGAGCACGACCGAAAGCGGACTCGTAAAGAAATACCGACCGAAAGCGGAATTTCAACAACAAACGAGTACGACCGAAAGCGGACTCGAAAAGAAAGACCAACCGAAAGCGGAATTTCAACAACAAACGAGTACGACCGAAAGCGGACTCGTAAAGAAAGACCGACCGAAAGCGGAATTTCAACAACAAACGAGCACGACCGAAAGCGGACTCGTAAAGAAATACCGACCGAAAGCGGAATTTCAACAACAAACGAGTACGACCGAAAGCTGACTCGAAAAGAAAGACCAACCGAAAGCGGAATTTCAACAACAAACGAGTACGACCGAAAGCGGATTCGTAAAGAAAGACCGACCGAAAGCGGAATTTCAACAACAAATGAGTACGACCGAAAGCGGAATCGAAAAGAAAGACCAACCGAAAGCGTTATTTCAACAACAAACGAGTACGACCGAAAGCGGACTCGAAAAGAAAGACCGACCGAAAGCGGAATTTCAACAACAAATGAGTACGACCGAAAGTGGACTCGAAAAGAAAGACCGACCGAAAGCGGAATATCAACAACAAACGAGTACGACCGAAAGCGGATTCGTAAAGAAAGACCGATCGAAAGCAGAATTTCAACAACAAACGAGTACGACCGAAAGCGGACTCGAAAAGAAAGACCCACCGAAAGCGAAATTTCAACAACAAATGAGTATGACCGAAAGTGGACTCGAAAAGAAAAACCGACCGAAAGCGGAATCGAAAAGAAAGACTGACCGAAAGCAGAATTCAACAACAAATGAGTACGACCAAAAGCAGACTCGAAAAGAAAGACCGACCGAAAGCGGAATTTCAACAACAAACGAGCACGACCGAAAGCGGACTCGAAAAGAAAGACCGACCGAAAGCGGAATTTCAACAACAAACGAGCACGACCGAAAGCGGACTCGAAAAGAAAGACCGACCGAAAGCGGAATTTCAACAACAAACGAGTACGACCGAAAGCGGACTCGAAAAGAAAGACCAATCGAAGCGGAATTTCAACAACAAACGAGTACGACCGAAAGCGGACTCGTAAAGAAAGACCGACCGAGAGCGGAATTTCAACAACAAACGAGTACGACCGAAAGCAGACTCGAAAAGAAAGACCGACCGAAAGCAGAATTTCAACAACAAATGAGTATGACCGAAAGTGGACTCGAAAAGAAAGACCGACCGAAAGCGGAATCGAAAAGAAAGACCGACCGAAAGCAGAATTCAACAACAAACGAGTACGACCGAAAGCGGACTCGAAAAAAAAGACCGACCGAAAGCGGAATTTCAACAACAAACGAGCACGACCGAAAGCGGACTCGTAAAGAAAGACCGACCGAAAGCGGAATTTCAACAACAAACGAGTACGACCGAAAGCGGACTCGAAAAGAAAGACCAACCGAAAGCGGAATTTCAACAACAAACGAGTACGACCGAAAGCGGACTCGTAAAGAAAGACCGACCGAAAGCGGAATTTCAACAACAAACGAGCACGACCGAAAGCGGACTCGTAAAGAAATACCGACCGAAAGCGGAATTTCAACAACAAACGAGCACGACCGAAAGCAAACTCGAAAAGAAAGACCGACCGAAAGCGGAATTTCAACAACAAATGAGTATGACCGAAAGTGGACTCGAAAAGAAAGACCGACCGAAAGCGGAATCGAAAAGAAAGACCGACCGAAAGCAGAATTCAACAACAAACGAGTACGACCGAAAGCGGACTCGAAAAAAAAGACCGACCGAAAGCGGAATTTCAACAACAAACGAGCAGGACCGAAAGCGGACTCGAAAAGAAAGACCGACCGAAAGCGGAATTTCAACAACAAACGAGTACGACCGAAAGCGGACTCGAAAAGAAAGACCAATCGAAGCGGAATTTCAACAACAAACGAGTACGACCGAAAGCGGACTCGTAAAGAAAGACCGACCGAAAGCGGAATTTCAACAACAAACGAGTACGACCGAAAGCAGACTCGTAAAGAAAGACCGACCGAAAGCGGAATTTCAACAACAAACGAGTACGACCGAAAGCAGACTCGAAAAGAAAGACCGACCGAAAGCGGAATTTCAACAACAAATGAGTATGACCGATAGTGGACTCGAAAAGAAAGACCGACCGAAAGCGGAATCGAAAAGAAAGACCGACCGAAAGCAGAATTCAACAACAAACGAGTACGACCGAAAGCGGAATTTTAACAACAAACGAGCACGACCGAAAGCCGACTCGTAAAGAAAGACCGACCGAAAGCGGAATTTCAACAACAAACGAGTACGACCGAAAGCGGGCTCGAAAAGAAAGACCGACCGAAAGCGGAATTTCAACAACAAACGAGTACGACTGAAAGCGGACTCGAAAAGAAAGACCGACCAAAAGCGGAATTTCAACAACAAACGAGCACGACCGAAAGCGGACTCGAAAAGAAAGACCGACCGAAAGCGGAACTTCAACAACAAACGAGTACGACCGAAAGCGGACTCGAAAAGAAAGACCAACCGAAAGCGGAATTTCAACAACAAACGAGTACGACCGAAAGCGGACTCGTAAAGAAAGACCGACCGAAAGCGGAATTTCAACAACAAACGAGCACGACCGAAAGCGGACTCGTAAAGAAATACCGACCGAAAGCGGAATTTCAACAACAAACGAGTACGACCGAAAGCGGACTCGAAAAGAAAGACCAATCGAAAGCGGAATTTCAACAACAAACGAGTACGACCGAAAGCGGACTCGTAAAGAAAGACCGACCGAAAGCGGAATTTCAACAACAAACGAGCACGACCGAAAGCGGACTCGTAAAGAAATACCGACCGAAAGCGGAATTTCAACAACAAACGAGTACGACCGAAAGCGGACTCGAAAAGAAAGACCAACCGAAAGCGGAATTTCAACAACAAACGAGTACGACCGAAAGCGGATTCGTAAAGAAAGACCGACCGAAAGCGGAATTTCAACAACAAATGAGTACGACCGAAAGCGGAATCGAAAAGAAAGACCAACCGAAAGCGGAATTTCAACAACAAACGAGTACGACCGAAAGCGGACTCGAAAAGAAAGACCGACCGAAAGCGGAATTTCAACAACAAATGAGTACGACCGAAAGTGGACTCGAAAAGAAAGACCGACCGAAAGCGGAATATCAACAACAAACGAGTACGACCGAAAGCGGACTCGTAAAGAAAGACCGATCGAAAGCAGAATTTCAACAACAAACGAGTACGACCGAAAGCGGACTCGAAAAGAAAGACCCACCGAAAGCGAAATTTCAACAACAAATGAGTATGACCGAAAGTGGACTCGAAAAGAAAAACCGACCGAAAGCGGAATCGAAAAGAAAGACTGACCGAAAGCAGAATTCAACAACAAACGAGTACGACCAAAAGCAGACTCGAAAAGAAAGACCGACCGAAAGCGGAATTTCAACAACAAACGAGCACGACCGAAAGCGGACTCGAAAAGAAAGACCGACCGAAAGCGGAATTTCAACAACAAACGAGCACGACCGAAAGCGGACTCGAAAAGAAAGACCGACCGAAAGCGGAATTTCAACAACAAACGAGTACGACCGAAAGCGGACTCGAAAAGAAAGACCAATCGAAGCGGAATTTCAACAACAAACGAGTACGACCGAAAGCGGACTCGTAAAGAAAGACCGACCGAGAGCGGAATTTCAACAACAAACGAGTACGACCGAAAGCAGACTCGAAAAGAAAGACCGACCGAAAGCAGAATTTCAACAACAAATGAGTATGACCGAAAGTGGAGTCGAAAAGAAAGACCGACCGAAAGCGGAATCGAAAAGAAAGACCGACCGAAAGCAGAATTCAACAACAAACGAGTACGACCGAAAGCGGACTCGAAAAAAAAGACCGACCGAAAGCGGAATTTCAACAACAAACGAGCACGACCGAAAGCGGACTCGTAAAGAAAGACCGACCGAAAGCGGAATTTCAACAACAAACGAGTACGACCGAAAGCGGACTTGAAAAGAAAGACCAACCGAAAGCTGAATTTCAACAACAAACGAGTACGACCGAAAGCGGACTCGTAAAGAAAGACCGACCGAAAGCGGAATTTCAACAACAAACGAGCACGACCGAAAGCGGACTCGTAAAGAAATACAGACCGAAAGCGGAATTTCAACAACAAACGAGCACGACCGAAAGCAAACTCGAAAAGAAAGACCGACCGAAAGCGGAATTTCAACAACAAATGAGTATGACCGAAAGTGGACTCGAAAAGAAAGACCGACCGAAAGCGGAATCGAAAAGAAAGACCGACCGAAAGCAGAATTCAACAACAAACGAGTACGACCGAAAGCGGACTCGAAAAAAAAGACCGACCGAAAGCGGAATTTCAACAACAAACGAGCACGACCGAAAGCGGACTCGAAAAGAAAGACCGACCGAAAGCGGAATTTCAACAACAAACGAGTACGACCGAAAGCGGACTCGAAAAGAAAGACCAATCGAAGCGGAATTTCAACAACAAACGAGTACGACCGAAAGCGGACTCGTAAAGAAAGACCGACCGAAAGCGGAATTTCAACAACAAACGAGTACGACCGAAAGCAGACTCGTAAAGAAAGACCGACCGAAAGCGGAATTTCAACAACAAACGAGTACGACTGAAAGCAGACTCGAAAAGAAAGACCGACCGAAAGCGGAATTTCAACAACAAATGAGTATGACCGAAAGTGGACTCGAAAAGAAAGACCGACCGAAAGCGGAATCGAAAAGAAAGACCGACCGAAAGCAGAATTCAACAACAAACGAGTACGACCGAAAGCGGAATTTTAACAACAAACGAGCACGACCGAAAGCCGACTCGTAAAGAAAGACCGACCGAAAGCGGAATTTCAACAACAAACGAGTACGACCGAAAGCGGGCTCGAAAAGAAAGACCGACCGAAAGCGGAATTTCAACAACAAACGAGTACGACTGAAAGCGGACTCGAAAAGAAAGACCGACCGAAAGCGGACTCGAAAAGAAAGACCGACCGAAAGCGGAACTTCAACAACAAACGAGTACGACCGAAAGCGGACTCGAAAAGAAAGACCAACCGAAAGCGGAATTTCAACAACAAACGAGTACGACCGAAAGCGGACTCGTAAAGAAAGACCGACCGAAAGCGGAATTTCAACAACAAACGAGCACGACCGAAAGCGGACTCGTAAAGAAATACCGACCGAAAGCGGAATTTCAACAACAAACGAGTACGACCGAAAGCGGACTCGAAAAGAAAGACCAACCGAAAGCGGAATTTCAACAACAAACGAGTACGACCGAAAGCGGATTCGTAAATAAAAACCGACCGAAAGCGGAATTTCAACAACAAACGAGTACGACCGAAAGCGGACTCGAAAAGAAAGACCAACCGAAAGCGGACTCGAAAAGAAAGACCGACCGAAAGCGGAATTTCAACAACAAACGAGTACGACCGAAAGCGGACTCGAAAAGAAAGACCGACCGAAAGCGGAATATCAACAACAAACGAGTACGACCGAAAGCGGACTCGTAACGAAAGACCGATCGAAAGCGGAATTTCAACAACAAACGAGTACGACCGAAAGCGGACTCGAAAAGAAAGACCCACCGAAAGCGAAATTTCAACAACAAATGAGTATGACCGAAAGTGGACTCGAAAAGAAAAACCGACCGAAAGCGGAATCGAAAAGAAAGACCGACCGAAAGCAGAATTCAACAACAAACGAGTACGACCGAAAGCGGACTCGAAAAGAAAGACCGACCGAAAGCGGAATTTCAACAACAAACGAGCACGACCGAAAGCGGACTCGAAAAGAAAGACCGGCCGAAAGCGGAATTTCAACAACAAACGAGCACGACCGAAAGCGGACTCGAAAAGAAAGACCGACCGAAAGCGGAATTTTCAACAACAAACGAGTACGACCGAAAGCGGACTCGAAAAGAAAGACCAATCGAAAGCGGAATTTCAACAACAAACGAGCACGACCGAAAGCGGAATCGTAAAGAAAGACCGATCGAAAGCAGAATTTCAACAACAAACGAGTACGACCGAAAGCGGACTCGAAAAGAAAGACCCACTGAAAGCGAAATTTCAACAACAAATGAGTATGACCGAAAGTGGACTCGAAAAGAAAAACCGACAGAAAGTGGAATCGAAAAGAAAGACTGACCGAAAGCAGAATTCAACAACAAACGAGTACGACCGAAAGCGGACTCGAAAAGAAAGACCGACCGAAAGCGGAATTTCAACAACAAACGAGCACGACCGAAAGCGGACTCGAAAAGAAAGACCGACCGAAAGCGGAATTTCAACAACAAACGAGCACGACCGAAAGCGGACTCGAAAAGAAAGACCGACCGAAAGCGGAATTTCAACAACAAACGAGTACGACCGAAAGCGGACTCGAAAAGAAAGACCAATCGAAGCGGAATTTCAACAACAAACGAGTACGACCGAAAGCGGACTCGTAAAGAAAGACCGACCGAGAGCGGAATTTCAACAACAAACGAGTACGACCGAAAGCAGACTCGAAAAGAAAGACCGACCGAAAGCAGAATTTCAACAACAAATGAGTATGACCGAAAGTGGACTCGAAAAGAAAGACCGACCGAAAGCGGAATCGAAAAGAAAGACCGACCGAAAGCAGAATTCAACAACAAACGAGTACGACCGAAAGCGGACTCGAAAAAAAAGACCGACCGAAAGCGGAATTTCAACAACAAACGAGCACGACCGAAAGCGGACTCGTAAAGAAAGACCGACCGAAAGCGGAATTTCAACAACAAACGAGTACGACCGAAAGCGGACTCGAAAAGAAAGACCAACCGAAAGCGGAATTTCAACAACAAACGAGTACGACCGAAAGCGGACTCGTAAAGAAAGACCGACCGAAAGCGGAATTTCAACAACAAACGAGCACGACCGAAAGCGGACTCGTAAAGAAATACCGACCGAAAGCGGAATTTCAACAACAAACGAGCACGACCGAAAGCAAACTCGAAAAGAAAGACCGACCGAAAGCGGAATTTCAACAACAAATGAGTATGACCGAAAGTGGACTCGAAAAGAAAGACCGACCGAAAGCGGAATCGAAAAGAAAGACCGACCGAAAGCAGAATTCAACAACAAACGAGTACGACCGAAAGCGGACTCGAAAAAAAAGACCGACCGAAAGCGGAATTTCAACAACAAACGAGCACGACCGAAAGCGGACTCGAAAAGAAAGACCGACCGAAAGCGGAATTTCAACAACAAACGAGTACGACCGAAAGCGGACTCGAAAAGAAAGACCAATCGAAGCGGAATTTCAACAACAAACGAGTACGACCGAAAGCGGACTCGTAAAGAAAGACCGACCGAAAGCGGAATTTCAACAACAAACGAGTACGACCGAAAGCAGACTCGTAAAGAAAGACCGACCGAAAGCGGAATTTCAACAACAAACGAGTACGACCGAAAGCAGACTCGAAAAGAAAGACCGACCGAAAGCGGAATTTCAACAACAAATGAGTATGACCGAAAGTGGACTCGAAAAGAAAGACCGACCGAAAGCGGAATCGAAAAGAAAGACCGACCGAAAGCAGAATTCAACAACAAACGAGTACGACCGAAAGCGGAATTTTAACAACAAACGAGCACGACCGAAAGCCGACTCGTAAAGAAAGACCGACCGAAAGCGGAATTTCAACAACAAACGAGTACGACCGAAAGCGGGATCGAAAAGAAAGACCGACCGAAAGCGGAATTTCAACAACAAACGAGTACGACTGAAAGCGGACTCGAAAAGAAAGACCGACCAAAAGCGGAATTTCAACAACAAACGAGCACGACCGAAAGCGGACTCGAAAAGAAAGACCGACCGAAAGCGGAACTTCAACAACAAACGAGTACGACCGAAAGCGGACTCGAAAAGAAAGACCAACCGAAAGCGGAATTTCAACAACAAACGAGTACGACCGAAAGCGGACTCGTAAAGAAAGACCGACCGAAAGCGGAATTTCAACAACAAACGAGCACGACCGAAAGCGGACTCGTAAAGAAATACCGACCGAAAGCGGAATTTCAACAACAAACGAGTACGACCGAAAGCGGACTCGAAAAGAAAGACCAACCGAAAGCGGAATTTCAACAACAAACGAGTACGACCGAAAGCGGATTCGTAAATAAAAACCGACCGAAAGCGGAATTTCAACAACAAACGAGTACGACCGAAAGCGGACTCGAAAAGAAAGACCAACCGAAAGCGGACTCGAAAAGAAAGACCGACCGAAAGCGGAATTTCAACAACAAACGAGTACGACCGAAAGCGGACTCGAAAAGAAAGACCGACCGAAAGCGGAATATCAACAACAAACGAGTACGACCGAAAGCGGACTCGTAACGAAAGACCGATCGAAAGCGGAATTTCAACAACAAACGAGTACGACCGAAAGCGGACTCGAAAAGAAAGACCCACCGAAAGCGAAATTTCAACAACAAATGAGTATGACCGAAAGTGGACTCGAAAAGAAAAACCGACCGAAAGCGGAATCGAAAAGAAAGACCGACCGAAAGCAGAATTCAACAACAAACGAGTACGACCGAAAGCGGACTCGAAAAGAAAGACCGACCGAAAGCGGAATTTCAACAACAAACGAGCACGACCGAAAGCGGACTCGAAAAGAAAGACCGGCCGAAAGCGGAATTTCAACAACAAACGAGCACGACCGAAAGCGGACTCGAAAAGAAAGACCGACCGAAAGCGGAATTTCAACAACAAACGAGTACGACCGAAAGCGGACTCGAAAAGAAAGACCAATCGAAAGCGGAATTTCAACAACAAACGAGTACGACCGAAAGCGGACTCGTAAAGAAAGACCGACCGAAAGCGGAATTTCAACAACAAACGAGTACGACCGAAAGCAGACTCGAAAAGAAAGACCGACCGTAAGCGGAATTTCAACAACAAATGAGTATGACCGAAAGTGGACTCGAAAAGAAAGACCGACCGAAAGCGGAATCGAAAAGAAAGACCGACCGAAAGCAGAATTCAACAACAAACGAGTACGACCGAAAGCGGAATTTCAACAACAAACGAGCACGACCGAAAGCGGACTCGTAAAGAAAGACCGACCGAAAGCGGAATTTCAACAACAAACGAGTACGACCGAAAGCGGGCTCGAAAAGAAAGACCGACCGAAAGCCGAATTTCAACAACAAACGAGTACGACTGAAAGCGGACTCGAAAAGAAAGACCGACCGAAAGCGGAATTTCAACAACAAACGAGCACGACCGAAAGCGGACTCGAAAAGAAAGACCGACCGAAAGCGGAATTTCAACAACAAACGAGTACGACCGAAAGCGGACTCGAAAAGAAAGACCAACCGAAAGCGGAATTTCAACAACAAACGAGTACGACCGAAAGTGGACTCGAAAAGAAAGACCGACCGAAAGCGGAATATCAACAACAAACGAGTACGACCGAAAGCGGAATCATAAAGAAAGACCGATCGAAAGCAGAATTTAAACAACAAACGAGTACGACCGAAAGCGGACTCGAAAAGAAAGACCCACCGAAAGCGAAATTTCAACAACAAATGAGTATGACCGAAAGTGGACTCGAAAAGAAAGACCGACCGAAAGCGGAATCGAAAAGAAAGACCGACCGAAAGCAGAATTCAACAACAAACGAGTACGACCGAAAGCGGACTCGAAAAGAAAGACCGACCGAAAGCGGAATTTCAACAACAAACGAGCACGACCGAAAGCGGACTCGAAAAGAAAGACCGGCCGAAAGCGGAATTTCAACAACAAACGAGCACGACCGAAAGCGGACTCGAAAAGAAAGACCGACCGAAAGCGGAATTTCAACAACAAACGAGTACGACCGAAAGCGGACTCGAAAAGAAAGACCAATCGAAAGCGGAATTTCAACAACAAACGAGTACGACCGAAAGCGGACTCGTAAAGAAAGACCGACCGAAAGCGGAATTTCAACAACAAACGAGTACGACCGAAAGCAGACTCGAAAAGAAAGACCGACCGAAAGCGGAATTTCAACAACAAATGAGTATGACCGAAAGTGGACTAGAAAAGAAAGACCGACCGAAAGCGGAATTTCAACAACAAACGAGTACGACCGAAAGTGGACTCGAAAAGAAAGACCGACCGAAAGCAGAATATCAACAACAAACGAGTACGACCGAAAGCGGAATCGTAAAGAAAGACCGATCGAAAGCAGAATTTCAACAACAAACGAGTACGACCGAAAGCGGACTCGAAAAGAAAGACCCACCGAAAGCGAAATTTCAACAACAAATGAGTATGACCGAAAGTGGACTCGAAAAGAAAGACCAATCGAAAGCGGAATTTCAACAACAAACGAGTACGACCGAAAGCGGACTCGTAAAGAAAGACCGACCAAAAGCGGAATTTCAACAACAAACGAGTACGACCGAAAGCAGACTCGAAAAGAAAGACCGACCGAAAGCGGAATTTCAACAACAAATGAGTATGACCGAAAGTGGACTCGAAAAGAAAGACCAACCGAAAGCGGAATTTCAACAACAAACGAGTACGACCGAAAGTGGACTCGAAAAGAAAGACCGACCGAAAGCGGAATATCAACAACAAACGAGTACGACCGAAAGCGGAATCGTAAAGAAAGACCGATCGAAAGCAGAATTTAAACAACAAACGAGTACGACCGAAAGCGGACTCGAAAAGAAAGACCCACCGAAAGCGAAATTTCAACAACAAATGAGTATGACCGAAAGTGGACTCGAAAAGAAAGACCGACCGAAAGCGGAATCGAAAAGAAAGACCGACCGAAAGCAGAATTCAACAACAAACGAGTACGACCGAAAGCGGACTCGAAAAGAAAGACCGACCGAAAGCGGAATTTCAACAACAAACGAGCACGACCGAAAGCGGACTCGAAAATAAAGACCGGCCGAAAGCGGAATTTCAACAACAAACGAGCACGACCGAAAGCGGACTCGAAAAGAAAGACCGACCGAAAGCGGAATTTCAACAACAAACGAGTACGACCGAAAGCGGACTCGAAAAGAAAGACCAATCGAAAGCGGAATTTCAACAACAAACGAGTACGACCGAAAGCGGACTCGTAAAGAAAGACCGACCGAAAGCGGAATTTCAACAACAAACGAGTACGACCGAAAGCAGACTCGAAAAGAAAGACCGACCGTAAGCGGAATTTCAACAACAAATGAGTATGACCGAAAGTGGACTCGAAAAGAAAGACCGACCGAAAGCGGAATCGAAAAGAAAGACCGACCGAAAGCAGAATTCAACAACAAACGAGTACGACCGAAAGCGGAATTTCAACAACAAACGAGTACGACCGAAAGCAGACTCGTAAAGAAAGACCGACCGAAAGCGGAATTTCAACAACAAACGAGTACGACCGAAAGCAGACTCGAAAAGAAAGACCGACCGAAAGCGGAATTTCAACAACAAATGAGTATGACCGAAAGTGGACTCGAAAAGAAAGACCGACCGAAAGCGGAATCGAAAAGAAAGACCGACCGAAAGCAGAATTCAACAACAAACGAGTACGACCGAAAGCGGAATTTTAACAACAAACGAGCACGACCGAAAGTGGACTAGAAAAGAAAGACCGATCGAAAGCAGAATTTCAACAACAAACGAGTACGACCGAAAGCGGACTCGAAAAGAAAGACCCACCGAAAGCGAAATTTCAACAACAAATGAGTATGACCGAAAGTGGACTCGAAAAGAAAGACCAATCGAAAGCGGAATTTCAACAACAAACGAGTACGACCGAAAGCGGGCTCGAAAAGAAAGACCGACCGAAAGCCGAATTTCAACAACAAACGAGTACGACTGAAAGCGGACTCGAAAAGAAAGACCGACCGAAAGCGGAATTTCAACAACAAACGAGCACGACCGAAAGCGGACTCGAAAAGAAAGACCGACCGAAAGCGGAATTTCAACAACAAACGAGTACGACCGAAAGCGGACTCGAAAAGAAAGACCAACCGAAAGCGGAATTTCAACAACAAACGAGTACGACCGAAAGTGGACTCGAAAAGAAAGACCGACCGAAAGCGGAATATCAACAACAAACGAGTACGACCGAAAGCGGAATCATAAAGAAAGACCGATCGAAAGCAGAATTTAAACAACAAACGAGTACGACCGAAAGCGGACTCGAAAAGAAAGACCCACCGAAAGCGAAATTTCAACAACAAATGAGTATGACCGAAAGTGGACTCGAAAAGAAAGACCGACCGAAAGCGGAATCGAAAAGAAAGACCGACCGAAAGCAGAATTCAACAACAAACGAGTACGACCGAAAGCGGACTCGAAAAGAAAGACCGACCGAAAGCGGAATTTCAACAACAAACGAGCACGACCGAAAGCGGACTCGAAAAGAAAGACCGGCCGAAAGCGGAATTTCAACAACAAACGAGCACGACCGAAAGCGGACTCGAAAAGAAAGACCGACCGAAAGCGGAATTTCAACAACAAACGAGTACGACCGAAAGCGGACTCGAAAAGAAAGACCAATCGAAAGCGGAATTTCAACAACAAACGAGTACGACCGAAAGCGGACTCGTAAAGAAAGACCGACCGAAAGCGGAATTTCAACAACAAACGAGTACGACCGAAAGCAGACTCGAAAAGAAAGACCGACCGAAAGCGGAATTTCAACAACAAATGAGTATGACCGAAAGTGGACTAGAAAAGAAAGACCGACCGAAAGCGGAATTTCAACAACAAACGAGTACGACCGAAAGTGGACTCGAAAAGAAAGACCGACCGAAAGCAGAATATCAACAACAAACGAGTACGACCGAAAGCGGAATCGTAAAGAAAGACCGATCGAAAGCAGAATTTCAACAACAAACGAGTACGACCGAAAGCGGACTCGAAAAGAAAGACCCACCGAAAGCGAAATTTCAACAACAAATGAGTATGACCGAAAGTGGACTCGAAAAGAAAGACCAATCGAAAGCGGAATTTCAACAACAAACGAGTACGACCGAAAGCGGACTCGTAAAGAAAGACCGACCAAAAGCGGAATTTCAACAACAAACGAGTACGACCGAAAGCAGACTCGAAAAGAAAGACCGACCGAAAGCGGAATTTCAACAACAAATGAGTATGACCGAAAGTGGACTCGAAAAGAAAGACCAACCGAAAGCGGAATTTCAACAACAAACGAGTACGACCGAAAGTGGACTCGAAAAGAAAGACCGACCGAAAGCGGAATATCAACAACAAACGAGTACGACCGAAAGCGGAATCGTAAAGAAAGACCGATCGAAAGCAGAATTTAAACAACAAACGAGTACGACCGAAAGCGGACTCGAAAAGAAAGAC
Organism: Lathyrus tuberosus; assembly: GCA_022829125.1. Lineage (NCBI taxonomy): Eukaryota > Viridiplantae > Streptophyta > Magnoliopsida > Fabales > Fabaceae > Lathyrus > Lathyrus tuberosus. The sequence continues at coordinate 1,460,373 of JALAZF010000639.1, forward strand.
CCACCGAAAGCGAAATTTCAACAACAAATGAGTATGACCGAAAGTGGACTCGAAAAGAAAGACCGACCGAAAGCGGAATCGAAAAGAAAGACCGACCGAAAGCAGAATTCAACAACAAACGAGTACGACCGAAAGCGGACTCGAAAAGAAAGACCGACCGAAAGCGGAATTTCAACAACAAACGAGCACGACCGAAAGCGGACTCGAAAATAAAGACCGGCCGAAAGCGGAATTTCAACAACAAACGAGCACGACCGAAAGCGGACTCGAAAAGAAAGACCGACCGAAAGCGGAATTTCAACAACAAACGAGTACGACCGAAAGCGGACTCGAAAAGAAAGACCAATCGAAAGCGGAATTTCAACAACAAACGAGTACGACCGAAAGCGGACTCGTAAAGAAAGACCGACCGAAAGCGGAATTTCAACAACAAACGAGTACGACCGAAAGCAGACTCGAAAAGAAAGACCGACCGTAAGCGGAATTTCAACAACAAATGAGTATGACCGAAAGTGGACTCGAAAAGAAAGACCGACCGAAAGCGGAATCGAAAAGAAAGACCGACCGAAAGCAGAATTCAACAACAAACGAGTACGACCGAAAGCGGAATTTCAACAACAAACGAGTACGACCGAAAGCAGACTCGTAAAGAAAGACCGACCGAAAGCGGAATTTCAACAACAAACGAGTACGACCGAAAGCAGACTCGAAAAGAAAGACCGACCGAAAGCGGAATTTCAACAACAAATGAGTATGACCGAAAGTGGACTCGAAAAGAAAGACCGACCGAAAGCGGAATCGAAAAGAAAGACCGACCGAAAGCAGAATTCAACAACAAACGAGTACGACCGAAAGCGGAATTTTAACAACAAACGAGCACGACCGAAAGCCGACTCGTAAAGAAAAACCGACCGAAAGCGGAATTTCAACAACAAACGAGTACGACCGAAAGCGGGATCGAAAAGAAAGACCGACCGAAAGCGGAATTTCAACAACAAACGAGTACGACTGAAAGCGGACTCGAAAAGAAAGACCGACCAAAAGCGGAATTTCAACAACAAACGAGCACGACCGAAAGCGGACTCGAAAAGAAAGACCGACCGAAAGCGGAACTTCAACTACAAACGAGTACGACCGAAAGCTGACTCGAAAAGAAAGACCAACCGAAAGCGGAATTTCAACAACAAACGAGTACGACCGAAAGCGGACTCGTAAAGAAAGACCGACCGAAAGCGGAATTTCAACAACAAACGAGCACGACCGAAAGCGGACTCGTAAAGAAATACCGACCGAAAGCGGAATTTCAACAACAAACGAGTACGACCGAAAGCGGACTCGAAAAGAAAGACCAACCGAAAGCGGAATTTCAACAACAAACGAGTACGACCGAAAGCGGATTCGTAAATAAAAACCGACCGAAAGCGGAATTTCAACAACAAACGAGTACGACCGAAAGCGGACTCGAAAAGAAAGACCAACCGAAAGCGGACTCGAAAAGAAAGACCGACCGAAAGCGGAATTTCAACAACAAACGAGTACGACCGAAAGCGGACTCGAAAAGAAAGACCGACCGAAAGCGGAATATCAACAACAAACGAGTACGACCGAAAGCGGACTCGTAACGAAAGACCGATCGAAAGCGGAATTTCAACAACAAACGAGTACGACCGAAAGCGGACTCGAAAAGAAAGACCCACCGAAAGCGAAATTTCAACAACAAATGAGTATGACCGAAAGTGGACTCGAAAAGAAAAACCGACCGAAAGCGGAATCGAAAAGAAAGACCGACCGAAAGCAGAATTCAACAACAAACGAGTACGACCGAAAGCGGACTCGAAAAGAAAGACCGACCGAAAGCGGAATTTCAACAACAAACGAGCACGACCGAAAGCGGACTCGAAAAGAAAGACCGGCCGAAAGCGGAATTTCAACAACAAACGAGCACGACCGAAAGCGGACTCGAAAAGAAAGACCGACCGAAAGCGGAATTTCAACAACAAACGAGTACGACCGAAAGCGGACTCGAAAAGAAAGACCAATCGAAAGCGGAATTTCAACAACAAACGAGTACGACCGAAAGCGGACTCGTAAAGAAAGACCGACCGAAAGCGGAATTTCAACAACAAACGAGTACGACCGAAAGCAGACTCGAAAAGAAAGACCGACCGTAAGCGGAATTTCAACAACAAATGAGTATGACCGAAAGTGGACTCGAAAAGAAAGACCGACCGAAAGCGGAATCGAAAAGAAAGACCGACCGAAAGCAGAATTCAACAACAAACGAGTACGACCGAAAGCGGAATTTCAACAACAAACGAGCACGACCGAAAGCGGACTCGTAAAGAAAGACCGACCGAAAGCGGAATTTCAACAACAAACGAGTACGACCGAAAGCGGGCTCGAAAAGAAAGACCGACCGAAAGCCGAATTTCAACAACAAACGAGTACGACTGAAAGCGGACTCGAAAAGAAAGACCGACCGAAAGCGGAATTTCAACAACAAACGAGCACGACCGAAAGCGGACTCGAAAAGAAAGACCGACCGAAAGCGGAATTTCAACAACAAACGAGTACGACCGAAAGCGGACTCGAAAAGAAAGACCAACCGAAAGCGGAATTTCAACAACAAACGAGTACGACCGAAAGTGGACTCGAAAAGAAAGACCGACCGAAAGCGGAATATCAACAACAAACGAGTACGACCGAAAGCGGAATCGTAAAGAAAGACCGATCGAAAGCAGAATTTAAACAACAAACGAGTACGACCGAAAGCGGACTCGAAAAGAAAGACCCACCGAAAGCGAAATTTCAACAACAAATGAGTATGACCGAAAGTGGACTCGAAAAGAAAGACCGACCGAAAGCGAAATCGAAAAGAAAGACCGACCGAAAGCAGAATTCAACAACAAACGAGTACGACCGAAAGCGGACTCGAAAAGAAAGACCGACCGAAAGCGGAATTTCAACAACAAACGAGCACGACCGAAAGCGGACTCGAAAAGAAAGACCGGCCGAAAGCGGAATTTCAACAACAAACGAGCACGACCGAAAGCGGACTCGAAAAGAAAGACCGACCGAAAGCGGAATTTCAACAACAAACGAGTACGACCGAAAGCGGACTCGAAAAGAAAGACCAATCGAAAGCGGAATTTCAACAACAAACGAGTACGACCGAAAGCGGACTCGTAAAGAAAGACCGACCGAAAGCGGAATTTCAACAACAAACGAGTACGACCGAAAGCAGACTCGAAAAGAAAGACCGACCGAAAGCGGAATTTCAACAACAAATGAGTATGACCGAAAGTGGACTCGAAAAGAAAGACCGACCGAAAGCGGAATTTCAACAACAAACGAGTACGACCGAAAGTGGACTCGAAAAGAAAGACCGACCGAAAGCGGAATATCAACAACAAACGAGTACGACCGAAAGCGGAATCGTAAAGAAAGACCGATCGAAAGCAGAATTTCAACAACAAACGGGTACGACCGAAAGCGGACTCGAAAAGAAAGACCCACCGAAAGCGAAATTTCAACAACAAATGAGTATGACCGAAAGTGGACTCGAAAAGAAAGACCAATCGAAAGCGGAATTTCAACAACAAACGAGTACGACCGAAAGCGGACTCGTAAAGAAAGACCGACCGAAAGCGGAATTTCAACAACAAACGAGTACGACCGAAAGCAGACTCGAAAAGAAAGACCGACCGAAAGCGGAATTTCAACAACAAATTAGTATGACCGAAAGTGGACTCGAAAAGAAAGACCAACCGAAAGCGGAATTTCAACAACAAACGAGTACGACCGAAAGTGGACTCGAAAAGAAAGACCGACCGAAAGCGGAATATCAACAACAAACGAGTACGACCGAAAGCGGAATCGTAAAGAAAGACCGATCGAAAGCAGAATTTAAACAACAAACGAGTACGACCGAAAGCGGACTCGAAAAGAAAGACCCACCGAAAGCGAAATTTCAACAACAAATGAGTATGACCGAAAGTGGACTCGAAAAGAAAGACCGACCGAAAGCGGAATCGAAAAGAAAGACCGACCGAAAGCAGAATTCAACAACAAACGAGTACGACCGAAAGCGGACTCGAAAAGAAAGACCGACCGAAAGCGGAATTTCAACAACAAACGAGCACGACTGAAAGCGGACTCGAAAAGAAAGACCGGCCGAAAGCGGAATTTCAACAACAAACGAGCACGACCGAAAGCGGACTCGAAAAGAAAGACCGACCGAAAGCGGAATTTCAACAACAAACGAGTACGACCGAAAGCGGACTCGAAAAGAAAGACCAATCGAAAGCGGAATTTCAACAACAAACGAGTACGACCGAAAGCGGACTCGTAAAGAAAGACCGACCGAAAGCGGAATTTCAACAACAAACGAGTACGACCGAAAGCAGACTCGAAAAGAAAGACCGACCGTAAGCGGAATTTCAACAACAAATGAGTATGACCGAAAGTGGACTCGAAAAGAAAGACCGACCGAAAGCGGATCGAAAAGAAAGACCGACCGAAAGCAGAATTCAACAACAAACGAGTACGACCGAAAGCGGAATTTCAACAACAAACGAGCACGACCGAAAGCGGACTCGTAAAGAAAGACCGACCGAAAGCGGAATTTCAACAACAAACGAGTACGACCGAAAGCGGGCTCGAAAAGAAAGACCGACCGAAAGCGGAATTTCAACAACAAACGAGTACGACTGAAAGCGGACTCGAAAAGAAAGACCGACCGAAAGCGGAATTTCAACAACAAACGAGCACGACCGAAAGCGGACTCGAAAAGAAAGACCGACCGAAAGCGGAATTTCAACAACAAACGAGTACGACCGAAAGCGGACTCGAAAAGAAAGACCAACCGAAAGCGGAATTTCAACAACAAACGAGTACGACCGAAAGTGGACTCGAAAAGAAAGACCGACCGAAAGCGGAATATCAACAACAAACGAGTACGACCGAAAGCGGAATCGTAAAGAAAGACCGATCGAAAGCAGAATTTAAACAACAAACGAGTACGACCGAAAGCGGACTCGAAAAGAAAGACCCACCGAAAGCGAAATTTCAACAACAAATGAGTATGACCGAAAGTGGACTCGAAAAGAAAGACCGACCGAAAGCGGAATCGAAAAGAAAGACCGACCGAAAGCAGAATTCAACAACAAACGAGTACGACCGAAAGCGGACTCGAAAAGAAAGACCGACCGAAAGCGGAATTTCAACAACAAACGAGCACGACCGAAAGCGGACTCGAAAAGAAAGACCGGCCGAAAGCGGAATTTCAACAACAAACGAGCACGACCGAAAGCGGACTCGAAAAGAAAGACCGACCGAAAGCGGAATTTCAACAACAAACGAGTACGACCGAAAGCGGACTCGAAAAGAAAGACCAATCGAAAGCGGAATTTCAACAACAAACGAGTACGACCGAAAGCGGACTCGTAAAGAAAGACCGACCGAAAGCGGAATTTCAACAACAAACGAGTACGACCGAAAGCAGACTCGAAAAGAAAGACCGACCGAAAGCGGAATTTCAACAACAAATGAGTATGACCGAAAGTGGACTCGAAAAGAAAGACCGACCGAAAGCAGAATTTCAACAACAAACGAGTACGACCGAAAGTGGACTCGAAAAGAAAGACCACCCGAAAGCGGAATATCAACAACAAACGAGTACGACCGAAAGCGGAATCGTAAAGAAAGACCGATCAAAAGCAGAATTTCAACAACAAACGAGTACGACCGAAAGCGGACTCGAAAAGAAAGACCCACCGAAAGCGAAATTTCAACAACAAATGAGTATGACCGAAAGTGGACTCGAAAAGAAAAACCGACCGAAAGCGGAATCGAAAAGAAAGACCGACCGAAAGCAGAATTCAACAACAAACGAGTACGACCGAAAGCGGACTCGAAAAGAAAGACCGACCGAAAGCGGAATTTCAACAACAAACGAGCACGACCGAAAGCGGACTCGAAAAGAAAGACCGGCCGAAAGCGGAATTTCAACAACAAACGAGCACGACCGAAAGCGGACTCGAAAAGAAAGACCGACCGAAAGCGGAATTTCAACAACAAACGAGTACGACCGAAAGCGGACTCGAAAAGAAAGACCAATCGAAAGCGGAATTTCAACAACAAACGAGTACGACCGAAAGCGGACTCGTAAAGAAAGACCGACCGAAAGCGGAATTTCAACAACAAACGAGTACGACCGAAAGCAGACTCGAAAAGAAAGACCGACCGAAAGCGGAATTTCAACAACAAATGAGTATGACCGAAAGTGGACTCGAAAAGAAAGACCGACCGAAAGCGGAATTTCAACAACAAACGAGTACGACCGAAAGTGGACTCGAAAAGAAAGACCGACCGAAAGCGGAATATCAACAACAAACGAGTACGACCGAAAGCGGAATCGTAAAGAAAGACCGATCGAAAGCAGAATTTCAACAACAAACGAGTACGACCGAAAGCGGACTCGAAAAGAAAGACCCACCGAAAGCGAAATTTCAACAACAAATGAGTATGACCGAAAGTGGACTCGAAAAGAAAGACCAATCGAAAGCGGAATTTCAACAACAAACGAGTACGACCGAAAGCGGACTCGTAAAGAAAGACCGACCGAAAGCGGAATTTCAACAACAAACGAGTACGACCGAAAGCAGACTCGAAAAGAAAGACCGACCGAAAGCGGAATTTCAACAACAAATGAGTATGACCGAAAGTGGACTCGAAAAGAAAGACCAACCGAAAGCGGAATTTCAACAACAAACGAGTACGACCGAAAGTGGACTCGAAAAGAAAGACCGACCGAAAGCGGAATATCAACAACAAACGAGTACGACCGAAAGCGGAATCGTAAAGAAAGACCGATCGAAAGCAGAATTTAAACAACAAACGAGTACGACCGAAAGCGGACTCGAAAAGAAAGACCCACCGAAAGCGAAATTTCAACAACAAATGAGTATGACCGAAAGTGGACTCGAAAAGAAAGACCGACCGAAAGCGGAATCGAAAAGAAAGACCGACCGAAAGCAGAATTCAACAACAAACGAGTACGACCGAAAGCGGACTCGAAAAGAAAGACCGACCGAAAGCGGAATTTCAACAACAAACGAGCACGACCGAAAGCGGACTCGAAAAGAAAGACCGGCCGAAAGCGGAATTTCAACAACAAACGAGCACGACCGAAAGCGGACTCGAAAAGAAAGACCGACCGAAAGCGGAATTTCAACAACAAACGAGTACGACCGAAAGCGGACTCGAAAAGAAAGACCAATCGAAAGCGGAATTTCAACAACAAACGAGTACGACCGAAAGCGGACTCGTAAAGAAAGACCGACCGAAAGCGGAATTTCAACAACAAACGAGTACGACCGAAAGCAGACTCGAAAAGAAAGACCGACCGTAAGCGGAATTTCAACAACAAATGAGTATGACCGAAAGTGGACTCGAAAAGAAAGACCGACCGAAAGCGGAATCGAAAAGAAAGACCGACCGAAAGCAGAATTCAACAACAAACGAGTACGACCGAAAGCGGAATTTCAACAACAAACGAGCACGACCGAAAGCGGACTCGTAAAGAAAGACCGACCGAAAGCGGAATTTCAACAACAAACGAGTACGACCGAAAGCGGGCTCGAAAAGAAAGACCGACCGAAAGCGGAATTTCAACAACAAACGAGTACGACTGAAAGCGGACTCGAAAAGAAAGACCGACCGAAAGCGGAATTTCAACAACAAACGAGCACGACCGAAAGCGGACTCGAAAAGAAAGACCGACCGAAAGCGGAATTTCAACAACAAACGAGTACGACCGAAAGCGGACTCGAAAAGAAAGACCAACCGAAAGCGGAATTTCAACAACAAACGAGTACGACCGAAAGTGGACTCGAAAAGAAAGACCGACCGAAAGCGGAATATCAACAACAAACGAGTACGACCGAAAGCGGAATCGTAAAGAAAGACCGATCGAAAGCAGAATTTAAACAACAAACGAGTACGACCGAAAGCGGACTCGAAAAGAAAGACCCACCGAAAGCGAAATTTCAACAACAAATGAGTATGACCGAAAGTGGACTCGAAAAGAAAGACCGACCGAAAGCGGAATCGAAAAGAAAGACCGACCGAAAGCAGAATTCAACAACAAACGAGTACGACCGAAAGCGGACTCGAAAAGAAAGACCGACCGAAAGCGGAATTTCAACAACAAACGAGCACGACCGAAAGCGGACTCGAAAAGAAAGACCGGCCGAAAGCGGAATTTCAACAACAAACGAGCACGACCGAAAGCGGACTCGAAAAGAAAGACCGACCGAAAGCGGAATTTCAACAACAAACGAGTACGACCGAAAGCGGACTCGAAAAGAAAGACCAATCGAAAGCGGAATTTCAACAACAAACGAGTACGACCGAAAGCGGACTCGTAAAGAAAGACCGACCGAAAGCGGAATTTCAACAACAAACGAGTACGACCGAAAGCAGACTCGAAAAGAAAGACCGACCGAAAGCGGAATTTCAACAACAAATGAGTATGACCGAAAGTGGACTCGAAAAGAAAGACCGACCGAAAGCGGAATTTCAACAACAAACGAGTACGACCGAAAGTGGACTCGAAAAGAAAGACCGACCGAAAGCGGAATATCAACAACAAACGAGTACGACCGAAAGCGGAATCGTAAAGAAAGACCGATCAAAAGCAGAATTTCAACAACAAACGAGTACGACCGAAAGCGGACTCGAAAAGAAAGACCCACCGAAAGCGAAATTTCAACAACAAATGAGTATGACCGAAAGTGGACTCGAAAAGAAAGACCAATCGAAAGCGGAATTTCAACAACAAACGAGTACGACCGAAAGCGGACTCGTAAAGAAAGACCGACCGAAAGCGGAATTTCAACAACAAACGAGTACGACCGAAAGCAGACTCGAAAAGAAAGACCGACCGAAAGCGGAATTTCAACAACAAATGAGTATGACCGAAAGTGGACTCGAAAAGAAAGACCAACCGAAAGCGGAATTTCAACAACAAACGAGTACGACCGAAAGTGGACTCGAAAAGAAAGACCGACCGAAAGCGGAATATCAACAACAAACGAGTACGACCGAAAGCGGAATCGTAAAGAAAGACCGATCGAAAGCAGAATTTAAACAACAAACGAGTACGACCGAAAGCGGACTCGAAAAGAAAGACCCACCGAAAGCGAAATTTCAACAACAAATGAGTATGACCGAAAGTGGACTCGAAAAGAAAGACCGACCGAAAGCGGAATCGAAAAGAAAGACCGACCGAAAGCAGAATTCAACAACAAACGAGTACGACCGAAAGCGGACTCGAAAAGAAAGACCGACCGAAAGCGGAATTTCAACAACAAACGAGCACGACCGAAAGCGGACTCGAAAAGAAAGACCGGCCGAAAGCGGAATTTCAACAACAAACGAGCACGACCGAAAGCGGACTCGAAAAGAAAGACCGACCGAAAGCGGAATTTCAACAACAAACGAGTACGACCGAAAGCGGACTCGAAAAGAAAGACCAATCGAAAGCGGAATTTCAACAACAAACGAGTACGACCGAAAGCGGACTCGTAAAGAAAGACCGACCGAAAGCGGAATTTCAACAACAAACGAGTACGACCGAAAGCAGACTCGAAAAGAAAGACCGACCGTAAGCGGAATTTCAACAACAAATGAGTATGACCGAAAGTGGACTCGAAAAGAAAGACCGACCGAAAGCGGAATCGAAAAGAAAGACCGACCGAAAGCAGAATTCAACAACAAACGAGTACGACCGAAAGCGTAATTTCAACAACAAACGAGCACGACCGAAAGCGGACTCGTAAAGAAAGACCGACCGAAAGCGGAATTTCAACAACAAACGAGTACGACCGAAAGCGGGCTCGAAAAGAAAGACCGACCGAAAGCGGAATTTCAACAACAAACGAGTACGACTGAAAGCGGACTCGAAAAGAAAGACCGACCGAAAGCGGAATTTCAACAACAAACGAGCACGACCGAAAGCGGACTCGAAAAGAAAGACCGACCGAAAGCGGAATTTCAACAACAAACGAGTACGACCGAAAGCGGACTCGAAAAGAAAGACCAACCGAAAGCGGAATTTCAACAACAAACGAGTACGACCGAAAGTGGACTCGAAAAGAAAGACCGACCGAAAGCGGAATATCAACAACAAACGAGTACGACCGAAAGCGGAATCGTAAAGAAAGACCGATCGAAAGCAGAATTTAAACAACAAACGAGTACGACCGAAAGCGGACTCGAAAAGAAAGACCCACCGAAAGCGAAATTTCAACAACAAATGAGTATGACCGAAAGTGGACTCGAAAAGAAAGACCGACCGAAAGCGGAATCGAAAAGAAAGACCGACCGAAAGCAGAATTCAACAACAAACGAGTACGACCGAAAGCGGACTCGAAAAGAAAGACCGACCGAAAGCGGAATTTCAACAACAAACGAGCACGACCGAAAGCGGACTCGAAAAGAAAGACCGGCCGAAAGCGGAATTTCAACAACAAACGAGCACGACCGAAAGCGGACTCGAAAAGAAAGACCGACCGAAAGCGGAATTTCAACAACAAACGAGTACGACCGAAAGCGGACTCGAAAAGAAAGACCAATCGAAAGCGGAATTTCAACAACAAACGAGTACGACCGAAAGCGGACTCGTAAAGAAAGACCGACCGAAAGCGGAATTTCAACAACAAACGAGTACGACCGAAAGCAGACTCGAAAAGAAAGACCGACCGAAAGCGGAATTTCAACAACAAATGAGTATGACCGAAAGTGGACTCGAAAAGAAAGACCGACCGAAAGCGGAATTTCAACAACAAACGAGTACGACCGAAAGTGGACTCGAAAAGAAAGACCGACCGAAAGCGGAATATCAACAACAAACGAGTACGACCGAAAGCGGAATCGTAAAGAAAGACCGATCAAAAGCAGAATTTCAACAACAAACGAGTACGACCGAAAGCGGACTCGAAAAGAAAGACCCACCGAAAGCGAAATTTCAACAACAAATGAGTATGACCGAAAGTGGACTCGAAAAGAAAGACCAATCGAAAGCGGAATTTCAACAACAAACGAGTACGACCGAAAGCGGACTCGTAAAGAAAGACCGACCGAAAGCGGAATTTCAACAACAAACGAGTACGACCGAAAGCAGACTCGAAAAGAAAGACCGACCGAAAGCGGAATTTCAACAACAAATGAGTATGACCGAAAGTGGACTCGAAAAGAAAGACCAACCGAAAGCGGAATTTCAACAACAAACGAGTACGACCGAAAGTGGACTCGAAAAGAAAGACCGACCGAAAGCGGAATATCAACAACAAACGAGTACGACCGAAAGCGGAATCGTAAAGAAAGACCGATCGAAAGCAGAATTTAAACAACAAACGAGTACGACCGAAAGCGGACTCGAAAAGAAAGACCCACCGAAAGCGAAATTTCAACAACAAATGAGTATGACCGAAAGTGGACTCGAAAAGAAAGACCGACCGAAAGCGGAATCGAAAAGAAAGACCGACCGAAAGCAGAATTCAACAACAAACGAGTACGACCGAAAGCGGACTCGAAAAGAAAGACCGACCGAAAGCGGAATTTCAACAACAAACGAGCACGACCGAAAGCGGACTCGAAAAGAAAGACCGGCCGAAAGCGGAATTTCAACAACAAACGAGCACGACCGAAAGCGGACTCGAAAAGAAAGACCGACCGAAAGCGGAATTTCAACAACAAACGAGTACGACCGAAAGCGGACTCGAAAAGAAAGACCAATCGAAAGCGGAATTTCAACAACAAACGAGTACGACCGAAAGCGGACTCGTAAAGAAAGACCGACCGAAAGCGGAATTTCAACAACAAACGAGTACGACCGAAAGCAGACTCGAAAAGAAAGACCGACCGAAAGCGGAATTTCAACAACAAATGAGTATGACCGAAAGTGGACTCGAAAAGAAAGACCAACCGAAAGCGGAATTTCAACAACAAACGAGTACGACCGAAAGTGGACTCGAAAAGAAAGACCGACCGAAAGCGGAATATCAACAACAAACGAGTACGACCGAAAGCGGAATCGTAAAGAAAGACCGATCGAAAGCAGAATTTAAACAACAAACGAGTACGACCGAAAGCGGACTCGAAAAGAAAGACCCACCGAAAGCGAAATTTCAACAACAAATGAGTATGACCGAAAGTGGACTCGAAAAGAAAGACCGACCGAAAGCGGAATCGAAAAGAAAGACCGACCGAAAGCAGAATTCAACAACAAACGAGTACGACCGAAAGCGGACTCGAAAAGAAAGACCGACCGAAAGCGGAATTTCAACAACAAACGAGCACGACCGAAAGCGGACTCGAAAAGAAAGACCGGCCGAAAGCGGAATTTCAACAACAAACGAGCACGACCGAAAGCGGACTCGAAAAGAAAGACCGACCGAAAGCGGAATTTCAACAACAAACGAGTACGACCGAAAGCGGACTCGAAAAGAAAGACCAATCGAAAGCGGAATTTCAACAACAAACGAGTACGACCGAAAGCGGACTCGTAAAGAAAGACCGACCGAAAGCGGAATTTCAACAACAAACGAGTACGACCGAAAGCAGACTCGAAAAGAAAGACCGACCGTAAGCGGAATTTCAACAACAAATGAGTATGACCGAAAGTGGACTCGAAAAGAAAGACCGACCGAAAGCGGAATCGAAAAGAAAGACCGACCGAAAGCAGAATTCAACAACAAACGAGTACGACCGAAAGCGGAATTTCAACAACAAACGAGCACGACCGAAAGCGGACTCGTAAAGAAAGACCGACCGAAAGCGGAATTTCAACAACAAACGAGTACGACCGAAAGCGGGCTCGAAAAGAAAGACCGACCGAAAGCCGAATTTCAACAACAAACGAGTACGACTGAAAGCGGACTCGAAAAGAAAGACCGACCGAAAGCGGAATTTCAACAACAAACGAGCACGACCGAAAGCGGACTCGAAAAGAAAGACCGACCGAAAGCGGAATTTCAACAACAAACGAGTACGACCGAAAGCGGACTCGAAAAGAAAGACCCACCGAAAGCGGAATTTCAACAACAAACGAGTACGACCGAAAGTGGACTCGAAAAGAAAGACCGACCGAAAGCGGAATATCAACAACAAACGAGTACGACCGAAAGCGGACTCGTAAAGAAAGACCGACCGAAAGCGGAATATCAACAACAAACGAGTACGACCGAAAGCGGAATCGTAAAGAAAGACCGATCGAAAGCAGAATTTCAACAACAAACGAGTACGACCGAAAGCGGACTCGAAAAGAAAGACCCACCGAAAGCGGAATCGAAAAGAAAGACCGACCGAAAGCAGAATTCAACAACAAACGAGTACGACCGAAAGCGGACTCGAAAAGAAAGACCGACCGAAAGCGGAATTTCAACAACAAACGAGCACGACCGAAAGCGGACTCGAAAAGAAAGACCGGCCGAAAGCGGAATTTCAACAACAAACGAGCACGACCGAAAGCGGACTCGAAAAGAAAGACCGACCGAAAGCGGAATTTCAACAACAAACGAGTACGACCGAAAGCGGACTCGAAAAGAAAGACCAATCGAAAGCGGAATTTCAACAACAAACGAGCACGACCGAAAGCGGAATCGTAAAGAAAGACCGATCGAAAGCAGAATTTCAACAACAAACGAGTACGACCGAAAGCGGACTCGAAAAGAAAGACCCACTGAAAGCGAAATTTCAACAACAAATGAGTATGACCGAAAGTGGACTCGAAAAGAAAAACCGACAGAAAGCGGAATCGAAAAGAAAGACTGACCGAAAGCAGAATTCAACAACAAACGAGTACGACCGAAAGCGGACTCGAAAAGAAAGACCGACCGAAAGCGGAATTTCAACAACAAACGAGCACGACCGAAAGCGGACTCGAAAAGAAAGACCGACCGAAAGCGGAATTTCAACAACAAACGAGCACGACCGAAAGCGGACTCGAAAAGAAAGACCAATCGAAGCGGAATTTCAACAACAAACGAGTACGACCGAAAGCGGACTCGTAAAGAAAGACCGACCGAGAGCGGAATTTCAACAACAAACGAGTACGACCGAAAGCAGACTCGAAAAGAAAGACCGACCGAAAGCAGAATTTCAACAACAAATGAGTATGACCGAAAGTGGACTCGAAAAGAAAGACCGACCGAAAGCGGAATCGAAAAGAAAGACCGACCGAAAGCAGAATTCAACAACAAACGAGTACGACCGAAAGCGGACTCGAAAAAAAAGACCGACCGAAAGCGGAATTTCAACAACAAACGAGCACGACCGAAAGCGGACTCGTAAAGAAAGACCGACCGAAAGCGGAATTTCAACAACAAACGAGTACGACCGAAAGCGGACTCGAAAAGAAAGACCAACCGAAAGCGGAATTTCAACAACAAACGAGTACGACCGAAAGCGGACTCGTAAAGAAAGACCGACCGAAAGCGGAATTTCAACAACAAACGAGCACGACCGAAAGCGGACTCGTAAAGAAATACCGACCGAAAGCGGAATTTCAACAACAAACGAGCACGACCGAAAGCAAACTCGAAAAGAAAGACCGACCGAAAGCGGAATTTCAACAACAAATGAGTATGACCGAAAGTGGACTCGAAAAGAAAGACCGACCGAAAGCGGAATCGAAAAGAAAGACCGACCGAAAGCAGAATTCAACAACAAACGAGTACGACCGAAAGCGGACTCGAAAAAAAAGACCGACCGAAAGCGGAATTTCAACAACAAACGAGCACGACCGAAAGCGGACTCGAAAAGAAAGACCGACCGAAAGCGGAATTTCAACAACAAACGAGTACGACCGAAAGCGGACTCGAAAAGAAAGACCAATCGAAGCGGAATTTCAACAACAAACGAGTACGACCGAAAGCGGACTCGTAAAGAAAGACCGACCGAAAGCGGAATTTCAACAACAAACGAGTACGACCGAAAGCAGACTCGTAAAGAAAGACCGACCGAAAGCGGAATTTCAACAACAAACGAGTACAACCGAAAGCAGACTCGAAAAGAAAGACTGACCGAAAGCGGAATTTCAACAACAAATGAGTATGACCGAAAGTGGACTCGAAAAGAAAGACCGACCGAAAGCGGAATCGAAAAGAAAGACCGACCGAAAGCAGAATTCAACAACAAACGAGTACGACCGAAAGCGGAATTTTAACAACAAACGAGCACGACCGAAAGCCGACTCGTAAAGAAAGACCGACCGAAAGCGGAATTTCAACAACAAACGAGTACGACCGAAAGCGGGATCGAAAAGAAAGACCGACCGAAAGCGGAATTTCAACAACAAACGAGTACGACTGAAAGCGGACTCGAAAAGAAAGACCGACCAAAAGCGGAATTTCAACAACAAACGAGCACGACCGAAAGCGGACTCGAAAAGAAAGACCGACCGAAAGCGGAACTTCAACAACAAACGAGTACGACCGAAAGCGGACTCGAAAAGAAAGACCAACCGAAAGCGGAATTTCAACAACAAACGAGTACGACCGAAAGCGGACTCGTAAAGAAAGACCGACCGAAAGCGGAATTTCAACAACAAACGAGCACGACCGAAAGCGGACTCGTAAAGAAATACCGACCGAAAGCGGAATTTCAACAACAAACGAGTACGACCGAAAGCGGACTCGAAAAGAAAGACCAACCGAAAGCGGAATTTCAACAACAAACGAGTACGACCGAAAGCGGATTCGTAAATAAAAACCGACCGAAAGCGGAATTTCAACAACAAACGAGTACGACCGAAAGCGGACTCGAAAAGAAAGACCAACCGAAAGCGGACTCGAAAAGAAAGACCGACCGAAAGCGGAATTTCAACAACAAACGAGTACGACCGAAAGCGGACTCGAAAAGAAAGACCGACCGAAAGCGGAATATCAACAACAAACGAGTACGACCGAAAGCGGACTCGTAACGAAAGACCGATCGAAAGCGGAATTTCAACAACAAACGAGTACGACCGAAAGCGGACTCGAAAAGAAAGACCCACCGAAAGCGAAATTTCAACAACAAATGAGTATGACCGAAAGTGGACTCGAAAAGAAAAACCGACCGAAAGCGGAATCGAAAAGAAAGACCGACCGAAAGCAGAATTCAACAACAAACGAGTACGACCGAAAGCGGACTCGAAAAGAAAGACCGACCGAAAGCGGAATTTCAACAACAAACGAGCACGACCGAAAGCGGACTCGAAAAGAAAGACCGGCCGAAAGCGGAATTTCAACAACAAACGAGCACGACCGAAAGCGGACTCGAAAAGAAAGACCGACCGAAAGCGGAATTTCAACAACAAACGAGTACGACCGAAAGCGGACTCGAAAAGAAAGACCAATCGAAAGCGGAATTTCAACAACAAACGAGTACGACCGAAAGCGGACTCGTAAAGAAAGACCGACCGAAAGCGGAATTTCAACAACAAACGAGTACGACCGAAAGCAGACTCGAAAAGAAAGACCGACCGTAAGCGGAATTTCAACAACAAATGAGTATGACCGAAAGTGGACTCGAAAAGAAAGACCGACCGAAAGCGGAATCGAAAAGAAAGACCGACCGAAAGCAGAATTCAACAACAAACGAGTACGACCGAAAGCGGAATTTCAACAACAAACGAGCACGACCGAAAGCGGACTCGTAAAGAAAGACCGACCGAAAGCGGAATTTCAACAACAAACGAGTACGACCGAAAGCGGGCTCGAAAAGAAAGACCGACCGAAAGCCGAATTTCAACAACAAACGAGTACGACTGAAAGCGGACTCGAAAAGAAAGACCGACCGAAAGCGGAATTTCAACAACAAACGAGCACGACCGAAAGCGGACTCGAAAAGAAAGACCGACCGAAAGCGGAATTTCAACAACAAACGAGTACGACCGAAAGCGGACTCGAAAAGAAAGACCAACCGAAAGCGGAATTTCAACAACAAACGAGTACGACCGAAAGTGGACTCGAAAAGAAAGACCGACCGAAAGCGGAATATCAACAACAAACGAGTACGACCGAAAGCGGAATCGTAAAGAAAGACCGATCGAAAGCAGAATTTAAACAACAAACGAGTACGACCGAAAGCGGACTCGAAAAGAAAGACCCACCGAAAGCGAAATTTCAACAACAAATGAGTATGACCGAAAGTGGACTCGAAAAGAAAGACCGACCGAAAGCGGAATCGAAAAGAAAGACCGACCGAAAGCAGAATTCAACAACAAACGAGTACGACCGAAAGCGGACTCGAAAAGAAAGACCGACCGAAAGCGGAATTTCAACAACAAACGAGCACGACCGAAAGCGGACTCGAAAAGAAAGACCGGCCGAAAGCGGAATTTCAACAACAAACGAGCACGACCGAAAGCGGACTCGAAAAGAAAGACCGACCGAAAGCGGAATTTCAACAACAAACGAGTACGACCGAAAGCGGACTCGAAAAGAAAGACCAATCGAAAGCGGAATTTCAACAACAAACGAGTACGACCGAAAGCGGACTCGTAAAGAAAGACCGACCGAAAGCGGAATTTCAACAACAAACGAGTACGACCGAAAGCAGACTCGAAAAGAAAGACCGACCGAAAGCGGAATTTCAACAACAAATGAGTATGACCGAAAGTGGACTCGAAAAGAAAGACCGACCGAAAGCGGAATTTCAACA